>CM038222.1:115976729-117373724 GCA_021442155.1 Cymbidium sinense
GCTACTCGCTATCTAGAAGTTGATTATACAAAACATGTTCTAGTGACTCCTCTTATAGTATCAATAGCCGAGCTAGTAGAGGAGACAATTCATAATAAATATTATATGAAGGCACCACTACTCATGAAGATTGATGGAGTGTGCGACCAATCAAGGTATTATGCTTATCATTGTGACCACAGCCATGACACTGAGAAGTGTCGTCATTGGAAGAGCTTAGTAGACGAGTTGATAAAGGTGAAGAAGCTCAAAAAGTTCATTAGGAGGAAAGATAGAATTCATCAAAGCTGGCAATGAGCCTATACCAGCACACATTGTTTATATTGAGGGCCAGCTCAACTTTTTGTCCCAAACATAAAAAATCTTTCATTCAAACTTTGATGAATAATTTATATGTATTCGCTTGGATAGTTGTAGAGATGTCAGGCTTTGATATTAATATTGCTTGCCAGTGCTTGAATGTTCGTGTGGACGTACAACCCGTTAAGTGGAATATGAGGAAAATAATAGCTATACTCATCAAACCCATCAAGGAGGAGCTCACTAAGATGTTCAAAGCTAATTTCATTAGAGAGGTTCAATACCCAGACTAGGTGTCCAACATGGTGATGGTGCAGAAGTTGGGCGGCAAATGGAGGATATGTATCGACTTTACCAATTTAAACTCAACATGTCTAAAGAATGGGTACCCTTTCTCATGAATAGATGAGCTTATGGACTTGGTGGCTAGATTCTCAGTGATGAGTTTTCTAGATGCATTTTCAAGATATCATGAAATTCATATGCACCATGTGGACTCTGAGAAAACAACTTTTATTATAGTGGAGAGGTTGTATTGGTACAGAGTTATGCCCTTTATGCTAAAAAATGCAAGGGTGACCTATCAGAGACTAATGGATTAAGTGTTCAAAAAGAAATATGTGAGAAATATGAAAGTCTATTTGGACTACCTCTTAGTAAAAAATAAGTCACCAATATAGCTTATCCAAGATCTTGAAGAGGCATTCATCATACTTAAAAGATACAATATGCATCTTAACACTCTGAAAAGTATTTTTGGTGTAGAAATAAAGACGTTTCTAGGGTTTCTTATTACCTCAAATGCATAAAGACAAATCCAAATAAGATGAAGACTATACTCGACATGCCCTCACTAAGAAATGTGAAAAAGGTACAACTTACTAGGAAAGTAGCAAGATTGAACAGGTTCATCTCAAATGCAGGGGAGCGATGCTAGTCATTTTTCAAGGTTTTCAAAGGAGAGAAGAAATTTGAATAGATTCTGGAATGTGAAAAAGCATTTAATGAATCAAAGACTTAATATCTCCTCCTTTGTTATAGAGCCCAAAGGAGGGAGAAGTCTTTTTATTGTATTTAAGAGTGATAGAAGACTCGATTAGTTTAGTTCTAATCAGAGAAGAAGGTAGGAGATAATGACTCATTTATTATGTCAGCAAATATTTGTGAGGCATCAAGCTAAACTACCCAATCATGGAGAAGCTCGCACTCACACTAATCACCTTAGCTAGGCAACTATGACCTTATTTCCAGGCACACTGCATAAAATTTATCAGTTAATTATGTCCTCGCTAAGTTTCACCACTCAAGAAGATTACATAAATGATCCAAAGATTTGAACGAGTTTGATATATCATACTCGTCTCAAATCACGATCAAAGTTTAAACACTCACGTATTTTCTTATTAACTTCAGCAGCTCACAAGATATTATTGACCTCACTTTTGGAAGTAAGGATTAATCCTCCACATCTTAGATTTAAAAACCTTCTAGACACTTAGATTTCCATAGTGCTAGGACACTTCTAGTGATTAAAGGGATACTAAACTTAAGCTTAGAGACTTAGAAGCCATAACCTTAAGCTTAGAATACACCTTAGGACAAATAGGTTCCACCTATCCTATGGCCTAAACTAAGACTCATACCTATCCACTCATCCAAACTTAAGCTCATGTAGATGGAGTTAAACCAACTTCAAACCTATTCAATTAATCTTAATTGAATTTGATTTTCTAATCCAAGCTCCAAGCCAAACTAACTTGGACCTTAATCCAAGTTAACTCCACCATGATTCTATTACTCAACTCGAACAGAACTAAATCAAATCCAAACCCAACCAAACTTGGCATGACTCATCCTTAAGTCACCATGGGCCTGCCCAAGTGGGCTCAACCCATGGTGAACCTAGTTTAGGTCAAACCCATTGAACTAAGCCACCCAAATTGAATAAAATCTCTATTTGGATAGGTTCTTCACCTCCTTACCCCATGACAGCCACCTTTGGCTCTTCTTAGACAAGAAGACTATTGACCCAACCTAACCCAAAGTTGTTGGGCTCATCCTTTGGCCAAGAGATCACTCATGGCAACCCATTGGTCCACCTAAGGGAGAATGTACACCTCATGCTAGCCCACTGCACTCCCTCAACCTCTCACCTTCAACCACTTCAGCAGTCCCTATCATCTTCGGCCACCTACCCTTGTCGGACGATTGTCAAAGGTTGAACCAATCCCAACCCTTGGTTCAGCTAGGGAGGAGAGTATACTCCTCCCCATAGATTCAAACAGAGTAGACACCTTCCCTAGAGCATTCCACACAGTCCTATACCTTCTCCTGAGCTCCTTGTGCACTCCATCCCTAGCGAGACCAGCCCTCGATCAAACCCGAGAGCTCCATCCATCCAAACTTCCTAAACCTCCACCAAACCCAAATTAACTCTTCCCACACTTCACCTCACTCCAGTGAACCAAAATAAATCATTTCTCGAGCGATTCGATCACCGGTAGACATCTCAAGATCAACTCCAATGAGCTTTGTGTTGACGTTTAGTCCACAGAGCTAGCTCAGATCTTCTTAATAGGACTTTGTATCTTCAAGACGAAGCTACCACTATTGGCATACAATCGGTCTACAGCTCCAATGAGGTAAAAATCTGGCAATCGTAATTTTGGCTCTTAGGTGTTGGTCTTTTTTTGAAGTGAATCGTATTTCGTGTGATCTCCACCATATGATCTTTCTAGATTCATTCTCTAATCATTTTGGAGTCAATTTTGTCATCAAATGAGCTCTCGTGAGCTCAGATTGAGCAGCGGAAGGTGGGTGGTGTCCGTTTTCTAGTGCTTGTGGGATGATGAATCACCAGTCGTCCGTTACTCATGATTAGAATGGATGGTCATGATTAATCACATTAGAAATTTTGATAATCTTCACCATTCGATATGAGATCAGACGGCCAAAATAAAATCACATCCGCCACCTTTGAGTTAGATGTCATGTTGGATGATTTAAGTAACTAATACTTTGGCGCTATGTGGAAAGTGTTTCTGCGTCAGCATCCGCATGGCGCCGATGATTTAAAAGGTTAATTAGGCTTTAAAAATATAATTAAATGGCTAAAACTTCAAAAATGTATAACTAATTATAGAAAAATTTAAAAATTGTAAATAAACTCATTTTGTAAAGGTTAGACAGAGGAGAATTTAAGAAAAATAAAACCCCTAATTTATGTCCAGTGACAATGCTTAATTAAGGTTTGAAGCTTAGGCTAATTACCTTAATTAAAGCCAAATTACTTGGCTAATTAATTCCAAAATTTATGGGATGATTCCACGGGATGTCATCTGCCTCCCATAATTTTATTAGAATTATTTGCTAGGTAATTTAAAGAATTTGGATTTTCAATCTTAATTATTCTCTTTAATTAATTAAATATTTATTAAAATTTATAAATGATGAAAATTAAATAATTAATGATACTTAATCATTGTGAAGAGTGGGAATAGTGAGAAGTAATTAGGATCTCTTTCTTAATTATTTTTTTCAAATGTATTTCCTTAAGAGAGTTAATTAATATATTTAATAATTAGAAAATAATTAGAAAAATTAATGATAAAGTAGAAATAAAATAAAGTTAATGATTGGTTATGATAATTCAAACATAATCCATTAATTTCCCTTTATGTGTTTAATTGTACAAAGTCATTAAAGAAATTTTGATTAACCCATTAGTATGGGAAAATCATAGTACTTGACTTAGATTTGTTCCTTCTTTAATCTAATTAACTCTTAAGCATGAGCATAATTACATTAGATTCCTTTAGGTGTATTGCAAAAGTATATCATTGAAGGCTCATGATCAAGTAGTTAATTAAATTAAAGAAGTTTACTGAAGGGTAATTAAGTTGATGTGCTTAATGGCTTAAACCTAATCAATCCATAAAATCCATTTAATTATTTTCTTTAAATATATCATATCACTAATATGGGATGGGGTAAATACAAAGTATCATCTCTCCTCTTTAGGTTTTAACAAATTAAATATAAAAATAAAACCTTATAAGAACTTCCATTAGTCTTAAGGAATATTTATTTTGGTTTGATTGTCCTTAAGACTTAATGTAATTGAATATGTTGTGTGGCAATATTTAATTACTTCTTTTTTAGTCATTATAAATGTGCATGCCTTTTGTTCCACATGTTTATAATTTTTTTCAAAAAAGAAAAAAGAGAATAAAAAGAATATGGTTGCATTTAAGTTGTATGTGTTGGATAAATATTATTATATGGTGTGACTATTATCACGAATAAATCCTAATTTACTTTTGAAACTATAAGCTAATGATATAAAATTTAAGCTAATGTTGACTATAAGTATTCAATATAGTTTACTTTTAGTTATAATTTGAAAATTGTAAATGATTATTTTAATTTCATGTTTTATGTGTATGTTTACATATGATTGGATTTGGCAAGTATACAGTGTGGACATCCCAGGAACACGAGGCTTTAAGTAGCCCCAAGGAGATCTTAGATAATCTCACTTTCTTGGTTTAACAACGACAAGTACTTGCTTAATTTCAATCATGTGTATGCATGTGCTAGAACTTGGGATAAAACTTTGCTTTACATGAACAAAATATTTACTTTTAAATAACATTTGCATAATTTCTATTTCTATGCTTGTGTATATGTTTACATGTTTTTAAGATAGCAAGAATATAGTCTAGATATCTCGGGAATATAAGACTTTAAGTAGCCCAAAAGAGGTCTTAGATAATCTCACTTCCCTGATTTAATAATGGCACGTACTTGCTTAAATCTTTAATACATGTCTACATATGCTTAACTATGAAATGAAATCTTTCTTTTTTTTTATCAAAATTTATGCATTAATTATCATCAAGTGTGCAAGAGATAAATATATATTGCATGTACAAATATGTATATTAAATCAAATATCATGAACAAAGAAAAAAATGAAGAGGTGTGTATGCTATTGATGATGAAAAGACGTAGTAGAATGTTATTCATATAATAGTGATTCAATTTTATTAATCCTAAGATTCCTTTTATGTTTGAATAAGGCTCCTTAAAACTAACCCAAACTTAGGCTTAATAATAAAAATGTTTAATAAATAGTCCACTAAACCAAAATCATAATAATATACCTTTAGAAAATAATCGAGGGTAGGGATGAAGGGGTAAAACCCATTTTTTCTTTTCATAATGATTAGATGTTGAGTAGACATTAAATGAAATAAGAAAGTGTAAATTAAAATTAATCAATTCATTCAAAGATTTGAAGTGAACCTCCCCTAATGTTTAACTTAAATAATTTTAAACTTTAGATAATCATACTCTTAAAGCTCAGTTAAGACACACCACACTAAACCTTAACACACGCATTAGGATGCTAAGTCACTAATTCTAGTCTTAGGTTAGGTCAGTGTGTGTTATGGTGTTATATTTTATTTTATGATGTTATATTTTAGACTGAATGTTAGGATTGTTTGTGCGTAGACTAGATGTTAGGTCGCTAATAGCCTAATAATATTTTCTACAAGAGATTATGCTAAAGGGGTCACCGTAATAATAAGTAAATATAAATGTTCTTGCTTACAGGTGCTGCTTATGCCCCTAAGCATAATCCAATTAGGACAGCTGGGCATGGCTATCCAAGTTCGGGGTGCTAAGTCCAAATATGTGAAATACAATTACTTGTCTTATATGTTTATTTAACTAACATCTATTTTGTAGGTGTAGTTGGGTTTCATTTTTCATAAATATGTAATTTTTGCAATAGGATTAGGAGTAATGCTATGAGTTTAGGATGAGTAGTGGCTAGAAGACAAAGATCTAGGAGGCCCTGTGAAGCCTATAATAAACTAATCCAAAGAAGAAAGGAAGAGCACAAGATTGAAGACCCCCATAACATTTACTACATGTGTAAAAAATTTATTATAATCCGGGTTGTATAAGGGTAGAGCTCGGCTACCCAACCTTTCTCTTTTTTCTAGGGTGTATGGTGGTACCCGACCGTATTGGCCTCTTATTCTTTTACGAAATTCATATGTTGATTATTGTGTTTAGTTTGTGCATTAAAGATGGCATGATTTTCCTAGGTTTCTTAAAATGTGATTATTTGATGTGTGGCCAGGAAGCAATCGGCTCTTTAGGGTAAAATTAAACTTTTTTATCATCATTAAAAACTCATAACTAAATTTTAATATAACTCATAACCTCATTTTAAAGCCTAGGCTCATAATCAAGATAACTAAAAGATTTAGGAACCCGTTAGCTGAATGTTGTGTGTTATCACACCATGCATGCCATATTGTTTCGCTCTTGAATAGGGAGGGTCTCCACTCTTACTTAATAGGGGATATGCTTGATCTTTGAGGGCGATCCCTTATAGTGGAGAACACATTTTCTTGTTAATTTGGCCCATAACTCTACTTCATCATGCATGTAGGCATAATTGTCCAAAACTTTGGTCTAAAAATGAATATATCAAAATGATTTAAAAAGTTGTAAATTTTGCATTAGTGCAAGTCATGTCTTTATACCAACCATGATATTGTTTCTTAGGGAGTGAGTTTAGTATTCTAGCTTTCTTATTAATTAAATAATAGTCTAACTATTTGGCATTTAGATAAGACTAACCTACATGATTTTAAAACATAGGAGGTGTTAGCTGGCGGCCACTCCAGGCTGTTGTAAGTCCAGAAGGTTCAGGATGTGACTATTCTCTCTTATGAAGGTAAACCATTATGTCTCATTTTTTGGATTAGACTTAGGTCGTACTTCTAGCTTGTGCTAAGACATTTTAGATTTAGGTTCTAAGGAAACTTATTTTCTTCGAGCTATGAGCATAAGTCCACATCTTTTAGGCATTTCCACAATCTTGAGCTGTTGGACTATAAGCCCTAACATTCTAATAAAATTCTAATTTAAACAAAAGTAAATTTTCTCTTTTAAAAATGTAAAGCCTCATTATAGGATATATTGAAGCACTTATTAGGCTTCCTAATATTGTGAGTGCTTCCTACTCATTCTCTTTTAAAATCGAAAAATAAGTCTTCCTATTTAAACCTTCCCACTTGATTTCCAAAAGTACCCCCTCCTTTGATAATCTATCTTTAAAATCTTTGGAGATACTTATTGAATACTTTAATCAAGAGTATTCCTAGGAAATTTCCATTTCCTAAGATGTAATTAACTATGAAAGCTTGCTTTTATAGGGAACTAAAGAACTCGGCATAAAATAAACCCTGCTTTACTTTTTCATATAAAGTAGGGGAAAGATCTTTGTTATATATGTAGACCCATCTACCTTAGGAGTCCTTATTAGGTGATTATGTCCATTGCAGGGTGATGTTGTGATCTCACGAGATGGTACATCATATCTTAATGTTGCACTCAATCACTTCAATATGTATCCCCTAAGATTTACGTGGTGTTCCTACGACTCCAAATTAAAACACCACTGATTTTCTCATCAACTTGAAGCCCTTGTGGTGACTATACACCAATGGATCTTCCAGTGAACCAACTATAAGCATGAGCCTAGTGATGAAAAGTCCAACAAGAATCACAATATTTTAATTAGTTAAATTTGGCTTCAAGGTGACAAACAATCAAGCCGATTACAAAGCTTTACTCTCTAGATTGAGATTTGTTAATGGGCTTAAAGTCACGCACGTGGTGGCTTATTCAAACTCATAGCTTGTGGTAAGATAAGTAAATGGAGAGTATGAAGTACAAATTAAATCCTTGATAAAATACTTGATTAAAATGAAAGTGGAGATTAGGCAATTGGAATATTTCAAGATCGAGCAAATCCCTAGAAAAGAAAACTAACTCACTGACATGTTATACCAAGCTAGTGGACTTGGGGAGCATGCAATCATTCAACTTGTCTAACTGAATATCGAAGAAGAAGAGCTTATGAAAGTTTATCATGATTACTCGCCAAGCTGGGTCGACTCCATCAAAAATTACTTACAGACCGACAAAATTGAATAAATTACTAAGGATTTGAGGAGGCTCAAAATCATAGAACCCCAATACTTGTTGGTAGGAAGTAAGTTACTCTAAAGGTCGGCTTCCTCGCTTAACCTCAGATGTGTGAAAGAGGCTAAACAAAAGAAGGTCCTTGAAGAAATAGATTTTGGCGAGTGTGGTAGCCTCTTAGGAGGAAGGACACTCTCCCATAGAATTTTAATACAAGGGTATTTTTGGCCTATGCTCAGAAAGGATGTTGAATAGTTTATGAGGAGATGCATATAGTGCTAAAAATTCATAGCACTTTAGGAGAAACCGCCACAGTCATTGTAACCCATCACCAGTTTTTAGTTATTTGGTGTTTTGGAAATGGACCTGATAGGTCCATTACCGGATACCAGTAGATAAAGAAAGTTCATCTTAACCATAATTGACTATTTCAACAAGTGCATCTAAGCAAAGCCACTTATAAAGATCACTTCTCTGGTAATAAGAAATTTTATTTAGACTAATATTATTTATAGGTATAAGTTATCATTGGTGATCATCACTGATAATAAGCCTAAATTTATAGAGAGAGGCCTAAAAAAGTTTTACGAGTCTCAAGGAATCAAGTTGAAATTCACATCAAGGCAACATTGATAGCATAATGGACATGTGTAAGTTACTAACAAGAAGATCCTCAATTTGTTTACGCTAAAGCTAAATGGGTAGACACATTACCCACAATACTCTAGGAAGTCAGAATGACTACCACTAATGCAACATGACACTCGCCCTTCACATTATTGCATAGAATAAAAGTTGTCCTACCAGTTGAGTATGAAGTCCAGAGTCAACAAGTCCTAACAATGTAAAGAATGGGAGATGGAGATAACAAGGAGAGTTAAGCAAACTCAGAGGCTACGAAAGACACACTTGACATGCTTGAAGGACTCAAAATCGATGCATCATTTAGATAAGAGAAAATAAAAAGGCGAATGACTAAGTACTACAACTATTATGTGAAGGAAAAGCACTTTAAAAGTGCCAACCTAGTGCTATAGAAAGTAGATGTCACTGCTCGACAGCATGTTCTAGACAAACTTGCCCATAACTGAGATGGGTCTTTCATATTCAAAGAATAAGTTGGTCCTGACACATATCGATTGCAATCTAATTTAGGAAAATACATACCAAGAGCATGGAATGTTAGAGATCTGAATAAGTTTTATCTTTAAGGAAAAGTTCTTGTAATTTATATTCACTTTACTAGTTTTGAGTCTATGTATTTTCTTATTTTCAATAATAAAATTTTATATTTTCTCTTTTGAATTAACTCACAAGATAATGATAGGTACCAAAAGAGCATACTTAAATGTTGAAAACTGAAACTTACACTCAAGGAGCTGCGTGATGACTCAGGATACTCGATACACCATTTGTGGCCCAAGGAATGGTCCCACTCAATGAGCAATGAAAGCCCGAGCAAGAGATCCAAATACTCGACACACCACCCTTGGCCTGAAAAATATTGATGTCGAGCAAAGTAAACCCTTAATGTAAGAACCTTTTGGGGAGTTGTGTGCTGACTCAAGATATTTGGTGCACCATTTTTTAGCCCAAAGAAAGATCCCACTCAATTAGTTGTGAAAAGCTTGAGTAGGAGATCCGAATACTTGATGTGCCACACTTAACCTGAGAAAATTAGAGTTGATTGAGCTATCTTAGAGTTCAACCAACTCTATAAGTTTTATAAAGTAAGACCGACACCTCATGAGGTCGATGATTAAACTCAAAAAAAGATCAACTCTCTTAGTTGGAAACTCAAATGACCAACACTTCATGCAATTGATGACAATAGTATAAAGTTGATACTCCATGAGGTTGGCAACTTAACTCAAAAGGAAAGACCAATTTTTTTAGATAGCAACTAAAAGACCAACACTTCATGCAATTGCTGACTATAGTGTAACACTGACACCTCATGAGGTCATAAAATAATCTCAAAAGGGCCAACTCTCCTAGTTGTCAACTCAAAAGACCAACACTCCATGTGGTTAGCAACTATATTGTAAGACCAACACCTCGTGAGATCGGTAACTAAACTCAAAAAGGCCAACTCACCTAGTTGGTAACTCAAAAGACCAACACTTAAACTAGTTGGCGACTATAGTGTAAGACTGACATCCCGTGTGGTTAGAGACTAAGAAAATATCAATTCTTCTAATTGGTGACTATATTTATTCTTCAAGCCTTCATCTTGCTTTTCCTCCTCCTTAAACTTGCTACCCTACTAGAGATTACGAGGAGTTGAGCTTGGGGCTCTCTTTTATGACTTTTTAAGAGTAGTACTCGACCCTGCTTCTTCAGAGGCCATAGTGGGAGCTGCACTCGACTCTCCTTCCTCTTTTTCCTCCTCACTGTTGACCACTCACTTGCCTATCTTATGCTCACCCTCCTAGAGGAATTGGAACATGCTAGGGCTAAGCTCTAGGGTAGTTGGGGTTTCCTTTCTTGCAAGTAAATTAGAAGAGAAAAAAATAGAATTAGATTAGTCACCAAAGGTACAAAATAATTAGTGAATAGAAAAAGAAGTATTTATTGAGGACAGTAGAAACCTTGTGAAGTGAAGGTAGAGAAATATGCTCAAGGTACGACCCCATAGTCTCGCAATAACATCCTCCTCCCGTGCACTCAGCTTATGGATGATTTAGGTAGACACCACTTTGAAGAAATCAAGAATATCAACCCCCTCGTGGGGAAGAGGCAACCTAACACATTTTTAAAATGAGTGACTATAATACATAACTCATGCATCATGATTGAGTTGAGTTTCTCACTCTTCTCAACCATTCACATGATAAAGTTAGGGTCATTGTCATAATATCCATAAAACACGAAGGTCACGATAGAAGATTTTGACTCTAGAACCTCCTTGATCTAGGCTTGATTGAAGTTGATATAGCCTTCTTCAGCAAAACTAAACTCACTAGCAATGAGAATGTAATCAATATATACTCTAAAAGAAGTTCTACTCACACACCTTAGGAGAGCAATAAAGTCTCAACTACTCTTAGTCAGGAAGAATTTATTGGCATCATAAGAAAGGCATGGTAATACGAACATCATATTAGGCATTGAGTGAAGAAATGACTAGGATTTCATGAACATCTCAAGCGATAAGGGCAATAGAGAAACAATTAATGCACAACAATAAAAAAAAAAATTAAATAGTAGTCATGAGTAGGGAAACTATAAAATATTTACTATCTTTTTTTATGAGAAAAAAATACAACACACTCGCTATAACCCCAATACATTATTTTTTTTAGAAATTTGATTATTAGGATTGAGTATCAGTCCTTTGTGAGTCCACCTTTCTCACATATATAATTAGTTTTGAAGTAGAGTTATCTCAACTCTTATGCTTACGAAGTTACTCTAGTACTCCACCTCTAAGGACTAACATCGCTATGATTCTAACTCCAATTGTAAACGTAGCTCACTTGTATCTTTCTAGGATGAGTCTAGAGATTCTCTAAGGATAGTGACCTCCCTTCATAGAGTGGTGACCTTAGAGAAGTTTGTGAATACTCAATTTTCTTCCTCCACATTATTCCATGGTTAGCGAGTAGACTCACCCTTCGTGGACTCATCGCTGTCTCTACGAGTGGGAGAGAGAAAACTAACTATCATTTTTTTAATGTTAGTAAAGGTGAAGCTGGTTGTAGTAACATGAGCTTCGATGGTCACTCCTATTTAACATGAACTCTCTGCGAAGTCCACACATGACATCGCTAATTTAGTCTATGGAAAAGTTGGAGTTATCGTTAGTCGGGAGAAAGAAATTCATCAAAAACTCAAAAATAAAAAAATCAATAAAGGGATTTGCTATAGGTCTAACCCTTTAGAAGGGAAGCCACCTATCAAGTAAGTGGAATTCCTCCCAACTCGAAAAATGACCAAGCAAATCACCCATGAAAAGGTGAAGTGATTCTATGAGATTATCTGGATTGTTAGAGGAAATAACTTGAAGGGCCGGCGAGTGTCCCTCACCATCCTCTATTAAGGCTGAACACTAGTCACGCTCAGCTACAATAAAAGAAAGTAAAAGATGCAAAAAAAAAAACTCATAATATATGATAATACGCCAATCTCACCTCAATGAGGCATTCTTCTATAGCTACCTTCACAGAAGCTGGTTCAACCATTCACCTCACCAACCCCTTCCTATGTTGAATCAAATGTATCTCTTCCCACCTTTCTCTTCCTTAGAGATACTTGCAGGTTGCACACTCACAACAAAAACTCATTCTTCAGCTGGGTGGGTGCTGGATTCTCTTTACAGGTTCGAGGAAGTGGTCGGAGCAATAATTGCTATAGTTGGATGACCTGAGATGCTCGTCCCAACCAAGAGAATGGTAGAAACCCTGACTTCTTCGTTGTCTTGGGCTTTTTGTGAAGACTTGCCCACAGAATCATAGGATCAATGTCATTGTGTTGCCTCTTAACATCCATGATGATTATGTTTTCTTAAGTTTCAAAGACTCAACTCTTAGAAGCTAGGGAGTTTATCCGAGTGAGTAGCTGAGAAATATTGAGCACATTAAAGAAGAAAAAAAGATCCATTTATAGACTTTGATACATTGAAAAAATTAAATTAATCAAAATTTAATGTGACCTCTCAATAATTACATAAATTTTCTCAAATCATTAAATAATTATAGCTAATCATCTTGTTCATTCTTTTTATAAGGTACCTCTATAAGAAGTAGAAAAATCATGGAGCTAAATGTATACCCAAACTAGCAAGCAGGCCCAAGCGACCTAATAAGTCTATTCATCAAGGCAAGCTTACTAGCATAAAGAGTACTTGACAACCAAGAATAAGTGTACTTGCTAAAAGGTGTGTCTGATAAGGGAAGATCACTCCAAGCCAAAAAGTAGAGTAATGGGTGGGGATGTGAGGTGATTGATAATTTTGAAACTTTACATCTTTTTTCTTTCTCATCCCATACTTTTGAATTTTGATTCTCCTTCATATGGGTTGAGATCTTGGCTAATATGTTGTGAGATTTTCTAGGGTTTAATGGGTTTAGTTGGGTTTTGGTTAGCATGAATCCATCTTGACATAATTTGGCCTAAATAGGTTAAGTTGGGTCTAAGGTGTTAGTTTGATCAATTTGAGTTTAAATTAGGCTTTAATCATATTTCATGAGTTATTTAGAGTGATTAAGTTTGATTTATTATAATTGATTTAAATTTATTTTAGGTTTGACTCAAATTGACCTAAATGGGTCAATTTAGGTTCACTTGGACCAATTAGCCAGATTGACCAAATTGGATAAATTAGACTCAAATAGGGGTTAGCTTGAGTTTAATTAAGTTTACAAAGTGATTTAAAGTTATTAATTTGATTTAATTTTAATTTATTTTTATTTTGTCATGATATGACTCATATAGGTTAATTTAAGTCAATTCGAATCAAGTTGCTAATTGATGAAATTAGCTAAATTGGGTGCGGGTGTAATTGAGGGTCGAGTCATGTTAAATCATCAACTTAAGAATGATTATGGGCATTGATGACCTAAATTAAAGTTTATGTGAGCTTCAATTATGTTTGATTAAGTATTTAATTTTGATTAATTTGAAATTAATTTTGATGTAGACCCATTTTAACCCAAATTGGGCTTAATGGGTCAAATCAAGTTCACTGGAGTAAACTGGTCAATTTGGTCATATTAAATACAAAATAAAAGGTTGAATTGTGTTTAAATAAACACATGGGAACAAACACTCAATAATTTTTTACACAGTAAGATCTAATGAACATAGAAGACCTGACCATTCACCTAGTACAAATAGTTGTGAAAAAGGTCAAGAACAAGAGTCTGAGGGCAAGAAAAAAAATGAAGTTCCTTTAATTCAGCAACTCACTAAGCTCATTGACAAAGAAGAGACTTATCCACAACTTCGTGTACTGAAGATGAGTCATATTGGGCAAGTGAAGAAGTTGACATCCAGGTGGAACAAGCGAATGTCAACCTGGTTAATGCCTTCTCCAAGAGAATTACGGAAGCTCAGTTTTTGCACAAGTTCAAAATTTCACATCTAGAGTTGTCTAAAGGTTGCACTAATCATGTCAACCGTATAGCATATTTCAAGTCCATGACATCACTGCTAGATCTCAATGGCTGACCTGACTATAATAGTGTACACAAATGCATATGTCATTCAAGTAATGTAAAGATGAGTAAGTATTGTTCCCATAAGGATCTGCTTGAAAATTTTATTAAGTTAACTATTAATTTATTATTAGCCTTGATTTCTATTTAGTAAAGTAAAAAAGATTAAAAATAGTAAAGCTACTATTAAAAATAATTTTTTTAAAAAGTTTCCTATAAATTTATGAAAATATAGTTTGATACTATGCACTAAATTTAATGTGAGATTTTAAAAAATATGTTGTTGCGAATTAGGAGCATCAATGTTATATTATTTGTGCCTAGATAAACATAACCAAATCTCTCCCTTTAATTAGCTAATTCCTCTAATCTAATTAAATTTTAAATGATTGTGTTGCACACATCTTCTTTAAATTATTGTAGATCTGAAACATCATAATCATATGGATATTTGGTAAATCTAATTTCTTTTTCTAGTTGTTCCACTAGGACTCTTCTGATATCTCCAGATCATACTTAATTTTAACAATGCAATTGATCAGATCACAATTAAATAAAGCATGGTGAAAAATAAAATAACATAAATATTTGAGCACAAATAATTTTCTTATATATTAAAGTATTTTGGAATATTTAATTTGAACTAATTTTAATTTAATTTTAGTTTAGGTTCAGTAGGGTTCATTTGGGTCTACTCGAATTAAGTGATTTTATTAAACCATTTGAGTCTTTATTGATTTCAAATTTATTTAGTTTTGCATTGTGTTTATTTGATAATTTTGGGCCTTTGAGATGACTTAATTTGATCAAATTATGATTGGTTGACTATTTACTTGGTAGGAGCCCATATGGGTTAACTTAGGTCAAATGACATAGCCAGCTATTTTATGCCCCATCTGAATTTAGTTTTATGTTCATTTATGTTTATATATTGATTTTATACTTTTGGTTTGATTTAATTTTAATTTTATTTTATTTTATTTTTATGGACTTAGATAATTTTGAGCTTAAATAGGGTCAATTTGGTTAACCATGCCAATTATCTCAATCTATGCTCTATTGAATTTAGATCTAATTTAGATTTATGTAGTTTAAGCATCTATTGAATTTGTTGAATACTAATTGCCTCAATCTAGGCTCAATTGAATTTAGAATTTAATTTAGATTTTCTTGATTTAAGCATTTGTTGAATTTGAATTTGATTAGACTCACTTTATCCAATTAGATCAGGTCAAGTCCTATTTCTTTAATGTGTTGACTTTTTAATTTAGTTTTGATTTTAGATCATAATTTATTCTTTCCATTCCTACCATAATTTTGGTTGTATCTTACTAATTGTAGTATCCTAAGTGTTTAATTAGGAAGATCTTAATCTAAGATTGAAGATCATAATTACTAAGATTAGGGTGATTGTTAATCTTATTCAAAAAACTTAGGTTAACTGAACCTTAGTGTTTAGATTAAATCCTAGGTCACAAAGGAGAGTTGTTAACCTCACTAAAAGTGAAGTCAATAAAATAACCCCCAATTGGTGTTGTGTAATTGATAAGGCATGCCTCATGTATTAACGTTGACAGAGTTATTCAAATGGATCAAGGAGTAGCAAATAGAGGTGCTTGAACTATACTTGAAAGATAAGTGGATTTGATAAAAGTTGCAAGGTAAATTCACTTCAAAACTTGAGATTTCTAAGAGTTAGGGATTTCAGAACAAGTGTCAAGGTTACATGTGGTAAGTAATGATTTCAAAAATTCATAACTAGAATTCGCCAAAGCCCGAGCTTGGAAAAAAATAAGGGAAAGTCCCTTTAGGATAAATTAGAGTTTTATTTAGATGTGTCGAAGGCATGAAGGAGAGGATCCCTGAAGATTGGTTTAATTTGAGTAAGTAGGGAGATGCTCTCTAATAATTAATTTGATTCAATTTGAGAAACCAGAGAGAAACTAGAGAGAAACTCCCTAAAGATTGATTTTATTTGGTTCGATATGAGGAATTAGGGAGAAGCTCCCTAAATATTAAGTTGTTTTGATTTGATTTGAGAGATTAGGGAGAAGCTCCCTAAGAATATTTGGACATATGTAGAGGCATAAAGATATGATAAGAGATGATAGATATGGGGACAGATTTCATTTCAAGAGCTTCAAATGAGGAAATAGACCCTGTCGATTTGAGATGAGCCACATGATGGAGGGGCCACAGGGGGCTTGGACTTACCTTTGATTTACTATCCCAAATGGTTGTTCATTTATTCGCATAATGATGTTATCCAGCATAAAGAGGCAACTATTAGGAGAGGGGATGCAAGGGAGTGATCCAAACATAGAGTAGTCACTCGGTAAAGAGGTCGTGAAGGTGTGATCATTACCTTAAACGTGTATATGGACCCTATCGGTGTGCGATGTGTCACACTAAGGAAGGGCCATGATGACATTGACCTACCTTAGATTTATTGGCTCAAAGGGGTAGTTTACCGACCATGCAATAAAGTCTATCCAACTTAAGAATTTCCCATCAGCGTACGATGGCTGAACTGAGAAGAATGCATCGGGGACTCACATCCTTCTAAGTGGAATCAACCATCAGGGTGACCTACTGACTATGCAGTAAGTCAAGCCTAACCTAACACGACTACTAAGAGGGGGACTATGAAGGCATTATCCCAACTTGAAGTAGTCCAAGCTATACCTTATGAAATCATGCTAATACTATCTAACAGGATGCCTAACGGGAAAGGGGTCATAAAAGCGTGAACCTAATCCTTATGATATAGATATAGAGATATATATATATATATATATATATATGTTCATGTGTGATGGGCCACACCAAAGAGGAACCTTCGAGGCCTTGGCCTGCCTTAGACTTACTAGCCCAAATCGATAGTCAACACATTTGCAAAATGGTGCTATCTAACTACAAGGGTGACTATTAGAAAAGCGAAATTGTCCAATATAATAATAACCTAGGTCATATCTTAAAAGGGTCATAATGATGCTATCCAAATAAAATTCCCGTAGGGAAAGGTGTTGTAAGGCCGTTCTCTTAATCCCTAAATAGTTAAATCCTATTGTTACATGATGGCTAATTTAGAAAGAAAATGTGAGGATTCATATCTTTTTAAATAGTGTTGCCCATCGGGGTGGTTTGCTATTAACTAATAAGTTGCCACACAATCTAAGGGGTGCATGATGGTGTGCAATGACTAATATAGGAAGAAAGCATCCGTGACTTATATCATCCTAAGTAGAATTGATCAATAGGATTGCTTGTTGTCAGCAGAATAATTACTATTTGACCTAAGGCAACAACTAATAGGGGGTCATGAGAGTATTATCCTAGCTTGAAGTAGTTAAAGTTATACTTAAATGGGGTTGTAGGGATGTTATCCAAGCAGGTTTCCTATAGGAAAAGGGGTTGCGATGACATTATCCTAACCCTAAGTATATATAAATATAAATAAATTAACAAATAATATATATATATATATATATATATATATATATATATATATATATGGACCCTGTCGATGTGCGATGGGCTACACTAAGAAGGAATCATGGAGGTTTTGATCTGCCTTAGATTTACTAACCTAAAAGAGTAGCTTACTTGTTCACAGAATGACAATACTCAACCTATAGGGGTGACTATTAGGAGAGGGGCCATGGTGGCATGATCAAAACCTAAAGTAGTCACATGGGAAAGAGGCGTTGAAGGCATGATCCTAACTCTAGTGTTACATATGGACCCTGTCGGTATGTAATGAGTCATACTATGGAGGAGCCATGGGAGCCTTAGCCTGTCTTAGATTTGCTAACTCAAAGGGCTAATCTATCAGCCACACAATATAGTCTATTCGACCTAAGGGTTACCCGCCAGTGTGTAATAGCTAAACTATGAAGAAAGCATCAGAGACTTACATCCTCTTAAGTAGAATCAACCACCGGGGTGACCTACTGATCGCATAGTAAGTCGATCCCGACTTAAAGTGACTACTACGAGGAGTCTGCGAAAGCATTATCCTGGCATGAAGTAGTTTTGTGTGTGTGTTTTAAACTAAGAAAGGTGGCCATGTGGGTTTTTCATGCCAATCTTAGCTATGTTAATCGTGGTAGGATGCCACTTGGGTTCTCTTATACATACTCTAATAGCATTACAGGTGGATCTTTAGAAATAGAATAACATTTACACATAGTGTAATTTAGGAAGAAGTGATATTTTGGGGAAGATTAAATGTTTGAAGTACTTTGAATAATTTGGACACATGCACTATATATGTCAAATATGAGAACACAATTTCATTGAAAAAAGTTTATTTTTAAATAAAATCATGCATAATATTTCTTCAAATCTAACTCGTTGGTAAGAAGCATCAAGCAATCACTTTTATGGTTGTTCAGTTGATATGATACGCCTTAATAAACTTTTTCTAAGATGAAAGACCTTTCCCATGTCTGTTCAAACTTTCATCTGATTTTGTGTTAGGCAACAATCAGCCTCTTAAAAACTAAAATGACCTCTCTAACATGAAAAGCTCTAGGACATACCAACTTATTGTAAACTTGAACTATCCATGTTTTGTGTAGCTCTAGGCTTTGATAGGCATAGAGGTGCTACTCCTCTAGACCTTCGAGCTCTTCTAACCATAGTCTAATATTTTGCTCAATTATGATCATGTTTCCTATAGTAACCCTTAGCAATGGTAATTGGACTTCTAAGGGAAGAACATCTTTAGGCCTTTATACTAAGAAAAAGGCAGTGGACTACATCAGAGTCTTATACATGGAATGACAGGCCCACAAGGCTTCAACTAACTGCTTGTGCCACTATCACTTATAGTCATCAAGTGTTTTCTTTAAGATTTGGAAGAGAGTTTTCTTGAATACTTTTGTTAATCTATTCACCAAAAGATAATATATAGTGGAACACGTCTAATCTATGTTATACTTTCTCGCAAAGCTATTAATCTTCATGCTCTTAAAGGCAGTGCCAGTATTAGATATAATCTGATGGGACACACTAAATCTATAGATAATGTGACATTTGAAGAATTGAAGGACATGGTGAACCTTGACTTCTCTCAAAGGGATTACCTCTATCCACTTGTAAAAGTAATATGTAACTACTTAGATGAAGTGATGATCCTTGAAAGAAGGAGGGTCAATTAAACTCACTATATTCATACTCCAACACTCAAATGGTCATGAAACTATCGTCGGATGTAAGAGGTTAGATAGCTGATGCAGGGCTACTCCACACCTGATATTGGTGACAGCAACATGCTATATCCAGGAAATCTGTAATTATTTGTAACTAAAAAAACATTAATAATATAATAAACATAAAATAAAAAATGAATATCCTAACTCTAGCATTGTGGCAGTGTAAACTTGACGCCTAGGTGATGGCTCTGCCGCCCCTAAATTTAAAACAATCCAAAAAACATTAATCACTCCTATAAATAACTATCTCCCTCAATGGTAATTTCTTGAGGAGAGAGTGTGAGTAGTTTGGAGAGTAAGAGCTATTGATAGGAGAGTGGGAGCAGTTCAGAACCAACTTTTATAGCTAGAGAAGGGCTGACCCTTCTCCTCCTCCTTCTTTTTCTTCTTTCTTTTCTGGCTAGACTCCCTTTCCTCTCTTTGCTGTAGACTTTACTACAAGTTTCTCTCTATTGGAAGCACTTCTTCTTGTGCAAGGCAAGATTCTAGATAAAACTCCAAATGAAATGCCTCTTTTATATGATTCCTTGCTTTATGGGAAAATCTTGATGAATTCCACTATTGATTTTGGATTCAGTGTAAAATGAAGATCCTCCCTCCATCAATCTTGGATCCAGAGCAAGGGAAAAGAATGTGATCACATTAAAAACTTCCTTCATCAATCTTGGACTCAGAGCAAGGGAGAAGAATGTAATATGACCAATAGCACTGATCAATCAACATATGGTATAGTGCAAGGAATGTCCACTTTATCTAACAGAATTCTATATGATCAATCTTTAGAGTCAAAATGTCCACTCTATAGCACTATTGTGTGGCACCGAGGCATTAAGACCAGTATTATGGCACCAAAGCTTCATGCCGCAGTGTTACCTTCTCAGATTATATAACCAATGTGTCATCTGTAGCGCCACAGTGCTACTTTGATAGGACCACAACATTGCCTCCTTTGATTTAAGCCTAAATCCTAAACACCTAGCACAGAGGTACGAGATTCCCAGAGCTATGATGTTGACATTCCAACGTTGAGGTGCTGACTTTTTAATGTAGTTTTTTTAAGTTAAAAAATTTTATTTGATTAAATTTGTAACAAATAATAAATATATAGATTATAATTAAGTCCAAGATATAGCCAACTAACACATAAAGAATATGAAATAAAATTTTATTACAAAAAAGAGCCAAATAAAATTATAATAATATAAAAAGAAAAAAGAGAGAAATATTGTGTTGTTTATTTTTGGATGTGTAGGGGATACCACATAGATTGTAGGGGTACTTATTGAAGTGATCGGGTATGACATTAAGGTATGATGTATTATCTCAAAAGATAGAGGCATCACCCTACAATGGACCTAATCACCTAATAAAGACTTCTAAGGCATGATGGGTCTTCGACTATACCAGAGATTTTTCTCCTACTTTACATGGGTGAATAGAGCAGGGTTTATATTAAGACAAATTCTTAAATTCTCTATGGAGGTAAAACTCCTTAGTCAATTACATCTTAGGAAATAAGATTCCCTAAAAATACTCTGGATTAAAGTCGATAATTATTATCTCTAAAGATTTCAAGGTTAGACTATCATAGGATTAATTTTATTTGGAAAGTAAATTGGGAAGGTTCAAGGAGAAGACTTATTTTTGGAATTCAAAGAAAATAAGTAGGGAATGCTCATGATACTGGGAAGCCTAGTGAGCATTGTAATCTATAATATGGCATGGATTTATACATTTGAAAGTGAAGAGATTTTATTCATTTAAGTTGAATTTTTATTAAGTTACTAGGGCTTATAATCCATTAACACAAGGTTGTAGAAATGCCTAAGAGGTGAGGATTTATACTTGTTGCCTGAAGAAAATAGTTACATTAGAACCTAAATCTAGGGAGCTTTAGCACATGCTAAAGCACGACCTAAATCTAACCGACAGGTGGACATAAGGGCTTATCCCCACAAGAGGGAGTATACACGTCCTACTTTTGGGCTTACAACTGACTGGAATGGCGGCCAGTTAACACCTCCTATGATTTAAACCATGTAGTTTGGTCTTATGAACTGCAAGATAGCTAGGGTAGTTATTTAATTTGAAAGAGACTAAAGTCCTAAACCCACTCCCTAAGAGGATAGAGCTTGAGTGGTATGAGAATATGACTTAATCTACAAGTGCAAAATCTTTTCAAATTTTATTTTATTTTGACACGATATTTTAGACAAAGGCTTTATGATTTCTTTATGCCTAAATACATGATAAAATAGATTATTGACTAATTCAAAAGAGAGAGGGTGAGGCTCCGCCATCAGGGGTTGCTCTCAAAGGGAAAGCGATACCTATTGTGTAAGGACAGAGGCCCTCATTTTTAGCATGAGTGATAGAAGATGCATGCATTATGTGAGACATATAACATATAGCTAACGGGTTTATGGTGAGGTTATGAGCTATTTAAAAATTTAATTATGAGTGATTAGTTAAATATAAAATTTATTTTATCCTAAGCGTCTATCATATCTAGGCCACACATTAAAGCATCAAATTTAAAGAAACTATGAAAAAGATGCAATCTTGATGCACAATTTAAATAAATCATCAATCAATTTTATAAACTATCGTAAAAGAATAACTGGCCGGTGCGGTCGGGTGCCACCGTATAACCTAAAAATGAAAAGATGGGTAGCTGAGCTCTACCCTTATATAACCCCATATATAAAAGAATAATTACAATTAGAATTGAATACATGCTATGGGGGTCTTCATTCTTCATTTCTTTATTTCCTCTATCTCCTTTACTCCTGATTTGATTATGCTTCAAAGGCATCACAGGGTATTTCAGAACTAAGCTCTCAAGCCATTGCTTATCCTAATCCCCCATAACACTAATCCTAATTCCATTTGCAAAATTTATATTTATGTAAAAAAATCAAATTACACTTGTGAAATAGAGGTTAACTAAACATACATACAATCCCAAGTAGTTATCTTTGTAATTTGGACTTAACACCTTGCACATGGGTAACCAAGCCCACCTATCTTAACTTGGATTATGCTTAGGGGTTTAAGCAACTAGCAAAGAGAGCATTTATAATAATTTTTATGCACCCCCTTAAGCACAATCCCCTACAAAAAAAAATATGGTTAGGCTGAGAGCGGCCTAACATCCAGTCTAAGAAGCAACACCTTAACATCCAATCTAAAATATTACATAATAAAATAAAATATACATCACATCATACATCATTCTAACATAGAGCTAGAAGTGGTGACTTAATTTTAATGTGTGTATTATGGCTTTGTGTGGTATGTCTTAACTAAGCATTAGAGTTGTATTTTTCTAAGTTTGGAAATTATTCAATTTAACATGATGGTGGGTTTCATTTGAAGTTGTTTAATTGATTTATGAATTTTAATTTGTATTTTATTTTGTTTCATGTGATTTACACTTAGCAACTAAATGTTATAAAGAGAAAGAAGAGGATTACCCTCTTTCATCCCTACCTTAAGCCACTTTCTAAAACATATTAATTTGATTTAGTTCTCTTTAATGAATGGCTTATTAAATGATTTTTAATTAATCATAAGTTTAGGTTAACTTTAAATGACCTTATCCATATGAAAGGCTTCTTAAGATTAATCTAATTGAATTACTATAATACGAAGTATATTAAGTCATTCCTTTCCATCATATATAACTTGCATATGATTTAGTACTTAACATATCTATACAGGCAATATGTTTTAGCACACATAAATGATGATGAATGTGTATGTTTGGAATTTATATTTTCATTTTGGTTGAATTATATAAACATATAAATTAAAGGTCTATACAAATTCTAATACCAAAACAAATAAGTATGGAATCATATAAGTACATGTCATTGTTAACTAGGGAAGTGAGATAATCAAATGACCTCCTTAGGGCTAACTAAAGCCTCGTATTCCCAGGATGTCTAGACTATATACTTATTAACATTCCAAACCTATATAAATCTATACATGAATAAGGAAAAGAGAGCATGAATTTATATATACCATGTGCTAATAACTTAGGTGAATATGGATGCATGCATTTTTAGTAGAAAAGGAGGATCCTAATTCCTTAAATAAATACACACATGTATGTATAAAAGATATAAGCGAGTACATGCCATTATTAACTAGGGAAGTGAGGTAATCAAATGAGCTCCTTGGGGCTAGCTAAATCCTAGTATTCCCAGGATGTCCAGACTATATAATTGCTTTATTAAATATATGTACATGTATGAATAACAAAAGGAAAGAAAATCATGCAAAGTTATATTTTTATTTGATTGAATAATTTATGTATGTGAATTAAAGTTCTATCCAAATTCTAATGTAGAAATACATGAGAATGAAATGAAATAAGTACTTTTCATTATTAACCAGGGAAGTGAGGTAATCAAATGACCTCCTTGGGGTTAACTAAAGCCTCATATTCTTGAGATGTCCAGACTATATACATATTAACATTCAAATATATATAAATCTACACATGAATTAAAGAAAATAGAGCTTTACTTCACATATCTAAGCTATAAACACATGCAAAACCTATCTGTATTCATAACTGCTATCATGTCATATGTTCTTATCATTTTATAAATTTTAAAAAATAGATTTAGATTTAATATTTATAATAACCACACATATGATAAGTTAATCCAACACATGCGAACTTACATAAATAAACATCATTTGATTCATTTATATTTAAAAGGATGAATGCATGAAATCAATTAACATACAACATTTAAAGTGAATGGAAAGGAATAACTAAGTACAAACACATGGTTCATTCAACTAAATTAATTCCTAAGGATAATCACATCAAATAAAGTCATTTAAAGAAAACCAAAGTTTCTTTATTAATTTATGACTAAAGATTTTGATTAAGTTTAAAGAGGAGAAGAATTATTTGCTATTTTAATCCCATTCCCATGTTGGCAAACTTAATTAGTTTAAGAATAGGTAATTAAGTGAATTTTATGAATTAATTATGTTGGATCCTTAATTAAATCAATTAATTACCCTTACCTATGCTTCTTTAATTTGATTAGCCACTTAATTAAGACACTTAATTAATTAATTAACTCTTATTTAATATTTATATTAATTAACTTTCTTCCACAATGAAGTGGACTTAGGAAAAGAAGCTAGGAAAGAGGTCCTAACCCCACTCCCCTTTTCCATTCACTATTAGACAATAATTAGTGAGTTTAATTAATTAATTTATTACTATTTAAGGTGTTAATTAGCCATTAAGTGGATTATGAGAGTAATTAGGGCTTAAATGATCAATTCCCTTAATTAACCAAGCATTAAATCCCATGAAAATAATGGGAGACAGAGGTCATCCCATTAAACTAAAACACAAAGTTTGGCATTAATTACTTAAGTAGGGCTTAATTAAGCTAATTAAGTTTTTATTTAAAGCTTAATTAAGCCTTAATCACTATTAAAAATTAATTAAATTTAACTTTATTTAATTCTCCTCTATTTTACCTTTAAAATGAGTACTTATTTATATTTTTTGGACTTTTTTATAATTTGTTATGAATTTTTAAAGATTCAACCATTAAATAAGGTTAATTAAGCCTAATCCAGTTAGTGCCACTCGGACAGCTGACATGGCGTGCTTTTCATGTGGTGCCACAGGATTGGCTACTTAAACACATTCAAGTCAGTGCTTACGTGGCTGACAGCGAATGCAGTTTCATCCCCGTCGTTCGAACTAAGATCGGATGGTGGAGATTAAACTTGTAGTTCTTAAGGGATAAATTAGATTAAATCTATTGGATTAATCACAACCATTCGCTCCAATCATGCGGAGTGAATGGCGAGTGATCTATCATCCCCTGAGCAACAAGAGATGGACACTGTTTGCCTTCCTTCGCCCAATTTAAGCTTACCAGAGCTCAGATTGGTTTGGGATTCAACCCACACCATCACAAGGTAGATTCAAAGGAATCTACTGGTTGGATTTGCATGACATACAACTTTTCTTTATAAAGGACCAAAAATTTTTGACCAAAGATCAGTTTAATTGAAATTACCTCGTTGGAGCTCAAGGCTAGTGGTGTGACGCTTAAGGTAGTTTCGCCTGGATGAGATAAAACCCTATTGATTAGCATGCATAATGGTTCCTTGCCATTGGCTCTAAGGATCATGAACCGATGATTTGTAGAGGGATGTCAATCAAAATGTAACCTCTGATGGTCGTGGAGCTTGGGGAAAGTTTCATTCTCACTAGATAGAGGCATGGGAAGGTATAGGTAATGGAGTTTGCCGTCGGGAAGGAATAGGATGGCTTGGAGGCTTGGGGAAATGCTCAGGGAGTTCATTTTTGTGTGCTCAAGCTCTCTAAGGATTTAACTGTGTGATTTGAATTAAAATGAGGTGGGTATATCCCCCCCCCCCACCCTTAGATCAAATGGTTTGGATTGCTTCCTCATTTTTGTCCTATCAGCCATCGTAGGGCGTCGGCAAGGGTCAAGGTCAAGTTAAGTTGGCTCGATTTGGTTGGCCAAGAAGCTTGGTTGGTGGCTCAAAGCAGCCTCCATCTTCATTGGATCCATTAGGTTTGGCTAAGGTGGGGAGGTGAGTTAAATTACCTCCCTTTGGTCCATGGCTAACCTAGCCCACTTGGGTCGGTTTAGGCATGTAGGTGAGGGCCTAATTTGGGTAAGCGGTAATTGCTAAATGAAAAGGAGAAGAGTTGACTTGTCAAAAATGGGTTTGATCCCATCTAAGGAGCTTTAGCCAATGGGTAATGCCTTGGATTGGATTCCAATTAAGTTGGGTTGGCTTTGGGCTGACCCAAGTGAGTCTAGAATGGGTTAGGCTAGATTTAATTAGGTTTGGGCTTGGTTTGAGTGGGTTTGGCTCAATTTGACCTATGTAGGTCAAATTGGGCTAGGTTGGGTCAAGTTGACCAATTGGTCAAATTGGGTCAAACTAAGGCTTGGGTCAAGTTCAAATGATGATTAGAAGTGTTTTGGTTCAATTGATTTGAGTTAATTTGGCTTGGATTTGATTTTGGCTCATTAGAATTTATGTAGGTCAAATGGGTCAATTTGACCAAATTGGCTAAATTGACTTGGGTTAGGGGTTGATTTGGGTTTGATTGATCAATTGAAGATGATTGTAGGCTTTAATTTTAATTAATTTAGATTTAGTTTTGATTTAGGACAATTTGACCCTTTAGGTCAATTTAGGCTAAGTGGGTCAATTGAGTTCAATTGGTCAAATTTGGTTTAATTGAGGCTTTGGTCAGGTTCAACAATCAATTTAAAATGAACTTGAGCCATTGGTAGCAATCAATTTGGGTTAAATCTTTATTTGTCCTAATTTGGTCTTTTAGGTCAAATTGGGTCAACCAATTGGGTTAGGTTTAGCCCAATTGGGTTCAATTGAGGCTTGGACAGGTTCAACAATCAACTTGAAATGAACTTGAGTCATTGGTTGCAATTAATTTGAATTAGATCTTGATTTGACCCAATTTGGTCTTTCAGGTCAAATTGGGTCAACTTAGGTTAAAGGGGCAATTGAGTTAGGTTCGGCTCAATTGACGGCCAAGATATGTTCAAGGATTGATCTTAGGTTGGTGTGAATCATATGTTTTAATCAATTTATCTTGGGTTGAGATTTGGCTAGTTTGATTTATGTAGGTTAAGTGGGTTGACTTGGTTAAATGACCAAGTTAACTTGGTTTGACCCAATTAATGATAATTGATCAATCAAGGATGATTGATGATCATCATAGGAGGTTTTGGTAGGTTTGGTTCAATCCAATTTAGGTAGAATTGAAATTTGGTTCAAATAAGTCAAATTTGTCACTTTGGGCCAAGTGGACCAATTGGGCTTAATTGAATCAATTTTCGGTTGAATTGAGTTTAGTTGTATTTATATATGGATTTAGGATTGATTTATAGCTTTGATTGCAACTAATTTGGGTTCAAATAGGTTTTGGATCCTTTGAATATTTCAAGTCAAATGGGTTAGGTTAGGTTTGATTGAATTTATTTTGGCTTAGATGATTTGATTGTAAATCTCATTTATGTTTGGGATGATGGTTGGGGCAAATAATTGATTCATGAGAAAATCAATTGAGTTTGACTTGGATTGGAGGCAATTTTGGTTCAGTCTATAGGATCAAATCATATGGCTTAGGCTAGGTTTGATTTCATTTGATTTTGGTTTGGTTTGAAATTGATTGTATATTTGGCATGGGTTGATTGAAGAGTCAAATTGACTTTGAGAAAATCATATGAGTTTGGATTGGCTTGAACTTGTTTTGGCTTAGTCCATAGAATTAAATCATATGGCTTGGGAAAGGTCAATTTGATTTTATATTTGGCCATGGGTTTCAATCACTTGGTTTAGAGTTTGAATTTGAATTTGGTATTTGAATTTGGGTGAATTGGATTTGAGGTTAGGTTTAGCTTAAGAAGGAAAGTATGGATTTGGTTAGGCCATAGGCTAGGTAAATTTCCCTAATCCTATGATTAACCCTTCCAAGTCTCTAGGCTTAGGTTAAGTATTCACCTGATTGCTAGAAGTGTTTTATGACTAAGGTGAGTCTAGTGTCTAGAAGACTCCTAAATCTAAGGAGAGAAGATTGAGCCCTTACTTCAAAAGTAAGGTCAAGAAATACAAATATAAAAAAGAGAGGAAAAAGACTATCCTAGAATTTGTAATCCTCCTTCTCCCCCTCCTCTTCTTCTTCTAGGTTCGATGGGGTGCTAATATAAGAGTGGTAGTGAGGCATTACAAAAAAAAAAAAGAACTTTGCTTAGGCCAGTATTAAAGTTACAATTTTCAAACATTTGAATGAATGATGAGTTGAACTCATTCATATAAGAAAATTGTTGTTGCTATTCACCCATATGATAATTAAATTTTTTTCTCTAGTTCTTGCTATCACCGACTGCCTTCACCCACATTTTTTCCTAATTGTTAGACTTCTCCTCCAATATGTTGGAGTTCTCAGTTAACATCTTGAAGGATTTAGACCTAGACTGAGGAGTGCATGAGCTTTCTCCTACTTCCATTTTTGATCCAAACCCTTCAATAGTTTTTCTAGTTTGGGGAGCCCTTTGTATAAAGACTTATTCATTCGTGTCCCCTAATGCATTGGCTACAACACAAACAATAAATAAGAGAAGGATGATCGTACCATAGGGTAGTACTTCCTTTAAGCATTTTATAAATTGAATTATAAATAATCTTTTCTGCATCAATGGTAAAGCCCTTTTGAATCGCACAACTCAAATGACTCTATTCTTAGTTACCTAACTGATATTACCAGTGGGCATCAACTTAGCAGAAATAAAATAGTGCCAAGCATTAGCCTCGACTGTTAGGCTGACAACAAGAAAATTGATAATTTTTTCCTCCTGCTGTTTGCACTAGACATTTGAATATCTAACAATGAGGAAAATAATGATTTTATTAAAATCAAGATGATTATTATAGTAGAAAAGATACTGATCAAATGTAAAATTTATAAATTATAATATGCATTAATGGAAGTACTATTAAAACATGTACATTTCCCCAGCATGAAAACTTGGTTATCCTGGTGATCCTTCATATCGGTGAAGAACTCCTTCACCGTGGGGACAACACAAGTGACATTATCATAGGTGAGATGCTCCCAGCCTCATTTGTCAATAATCCTCTCCACGCTCCCACTCAGATTGTGGAAGCTCCTCTTCGGGATGAGGTGCTTATTGATTAGCGCATGTTGGTATCTCAGCTTAGCATCCGCATTGACAAATCTGTCAGTGTCATTGCAGGACACCCTCTTCTTGCCCTTTTGGGCAGTCTTGAGCTGTATGTTTGCTGATCTAGGACTGAGGAAAAAGCTAAGATGAAAGAATGCTCGAGAGAACATTAGCATTAGAATGACAATTTTGTAAGCCTAGTAGTTCTATTTATAGTTTAGCATTATGGTGCTGCCTTGGTAATGCTGAGGTACTGGCCTCTCTATTTTTGAGATCCAAGACCAACACTGTGATGCTCTACAGGCAGTATATAGGTGCCGGTTAGCCAGTCAAGGTGATTACTATGCCGATCAAGAAAAGCATTTATTAATATTTTTAACATTAATTCTATTACTAACTGGATCTAAAAAGCATATAAAACATTAATGGAGCATTACGGTGCTAGTCAAAAGTTGTATCCTTTTTTATTAAATGCGTTAATATGATTCATATGCCTAATGCATGAGAAATAGAGTTATTGGCCAAAATCAGTGAGAAGGGAGGAGGTGAGTTTCTACCATGGCTCTCACAGGTCAAGCCAAGTTTCTCTGGCAAAGGTGAAAGCCCTCCAATCAAGAGTAAAATAAGATGCTATTGTGCATGATATTATAAAAGTAAAGCTTATCCAGCTAAGGGGTTTCTAATTCTTTTATCTTGATTTTAAACCTAAGCTTTAGGTGAGGTTATGAGTTGTTTATTTTTAATTTTGAGTTATCAAGTTGGGGAAAAGATTTATTTTTCCCTAAGAGCCTAATCCATATCTAGGCCAAACATAAAGCAAGGAAGAAATTAGGAAAAGCATGCCACTTAATGCACAAGCTAAACAAATCATCAATCAATTTATAAAGCTAAGTGCAAAAAGAATAAAAGGCTGTTGTGGTCGGGTGGTCGGGCACCATCGCACAAACCCGAAAAATATCAAACTGGGTAGCCGAGCTCTACCCTTAAACAACCCGTATTATAAATGAATTACATTACAATTAAGCAAGGAACTTATTATTATGGGGGTCTTCAAGCTTTATTCTTCTTTCTTCTTTTCTTCTTTCTTCTCATTTTCTTCTTCCTTCTTTGGTTCCTCCTTTTGAATGATTGGAAGGTAGATGCTCCAAGGCTTTACATGGTACATAAGATTGGATCTTATGACCAATGCTCATCCGAATCCCCATAACAATCATTCCAAAATCCTAATTGCATAAATTTACATGAAAAGGAAAGAATGGAAATCTAACTAACACCTGCAAAACAAAGATTAGCTAAAATAATCCACACAAATTCCAAGCATGTATATTAGACTTATCACCCCACACATGGGTGACTAAGTCACTTGGCCTATAGATTATGCTTAGGGGTATAAGCACCTGTAAGCAAAAGTATTTTTATATTTTTATTTATGATAGCGCCCCTTAAGCAAAATCCCATGCAGAAAAGAATAGTTAGACTATGAGCATCCTACCATTCATTCTACGAGCATTCACCCTAACATCCAGTCTAAAACATATATCAAAAAACAAAACAACACATCAAACCATGTATCGACCTAACCTAAAACTAGAAGTCTTTGAAATTTATGTGTGTAGTTTGGGTTTGTGTGGTATCTTAGTATGGCTTTAGGTTCCATTTTCTAAGTGTGAAGAACATGTTCCAACTTAAGGAGGGTTTCATTTAAGTTATTTAATTGATTTGGGTTGATTTTATTTCATGTTTTAATTTGGTTTAAGTGGATCCTATAATTAATTACTAAGTTATGAAGAGAGGGAAAATAAGAGAACTCCTTTCTTCCCTAACCTAAGTAATTTCTAAAGTAAGTTCACATTTTTGTTTTGTTTAGGTGAATATTTTGATTAAATATTTTAATTAATCCTAAGTTTAGATGAACTCTAAACAAACCTATTAAAAAAAATGGCATTTTAAGATTAAATAAAATGAATCAAAATTCACATAACACACATTACTTCATTTCTTTCCCAACATATATAACATGCATATGGATGGACCCTAAGCATATCTATACATACAAATGAGAATATTTGACATACTTTATGATGCATGCTAAGTAATTCATTTAAGGAATTTTAGAAGATTAGTATGCATGATTTTCTTAAGTAGAAAAGGGTTTCTTTTTCCAAATTTTCACATACACACATGAAAGTAAGAAAGACATAAGTGAGTACAGCGCCATTGTTAACCAAAGGTGTAAGGTATAAAGCCTACTTAGGGCTACTTAAAGACTCACAATCTCAGAGTTGTCCAGACTAATATACCACTTTCCTTAAATACAAATATGTGTATAAAAGAAATGAAATGGAAAAGAAGAATGCAAAAGTTGCATTAATGGATTCATTTTATTTATGCAATTTATGTATGCAAGTGTAGGTAGCCCCTCTTGGGTGATAGCATAGGAATGAATAGGATATGGAATTAGGTGAGTATTAGGTCCTTTTCAAATGAGCCATATATCTCACCAAATTCCTATTCAAAACTATGCTAATCATAAAGGAGAAAGAAAACCTATGCTAAGCATACCTTTATAATCTTCCACATGCAAGCTTATAATTAAAATATAAGTATCATACTTTCAGATTTGATATTTGATATATATGTTTTGAAAATAATTTGAGTTTAGTAGTGATAATTGCCATTCATATTTCTACTTTAGCCAACACATGCAAATTTGACATAAAATAAATAATTTTATTTTAAACTTGAATTTGAAAAATATGAATGCATGAAATCACATGACATACAACTTTAACATGATGGGGAAATATTCAAAGTAATGAAAGCATGTAAACAAACTCACTTTAATTTAATCCTAAAGACATTCTTATAGAATAAGAAAGTTTAAAATAAATCAAAGTGAATTCAATGTAATTTTTGTTTAGTTTGGAGTTTGATTTAATTTTAAAAAGGTGAGATGAGTTTGCTGTTCCTAACCCATTCTCACATATGTTTGATATTTTTGTTTAATTTTTAGATGATTAGATTCATTTTATGCATTAGTTAGGTTAAGGTATGAATTAAGTAACTTAATTAACCCTTACCTACACCACCTTAGAATAATTAACCAAATAATTATGAGCCAATGAGATGACATAAAGACTCACAAGGAATTTAAATTTTCAATGCTTATAATAAGAAAAAGTCCTAATGCAATTTGGCTCATAATTAAAAGTTAATTAAGCTAAGATGTTTAGCTTAAGTAATTTCAAAACATCCTTTCATTGGTATGAATTAGGTTCTGATTTTCTTAATTAAACTTAGGCTATTAAATAATTAAGCATTTACTCAAAGTAGATTAATTAAGTTATGGAAGTTTTTAGAATTTTTAGAAATTAATTAAGGGGATAATTAATGAATTAACCCTTAATTAAGAGGAGATTAAGGAGAGAAAGAGGGGTTTAGGGAATGGCTTAAGGGAAATGCCCAAAAATTATTCCATAAACCTCCTACTTACTGGATCTAACCTTAATAAACCCTAATCAAGGATTAAAATCACTAATTACACCTTAATTATGCTTGATTACATAAGGAGGGTAATTAAGAAATCCTTATGCAATTCTTCTAATCAAGCCTTCAATAAATCCCAAGAAAATTAGGGGTGGTAGAAGTCATTTCCTAAAACATACCCAAGAAATTTGGAATTAATCAGAGGCTTAATTAAAAAGTAATTAGGAAAATAAAGTTTCTAATAAAACCCAAAATTAGAAAAAATTATAATTAAAAATCCATTGAGATTAAATTAAAATATTCTAGGTTGAATTATCTTTCCAGAGGATTTTATTTCATATTTTTCTAAGTTTTCTAGAGGGAGTTATAAATTTAAGAATATCCCTAGGTTAATAGAAATTAATTAAGACATTTTATCTAACCCTAACTAATCCTCTGGCTCACGGTGCGATACGTGGTGCCAGCGGTCAATGTGATTTACATGCGTCACACCATGAGGGATTTACTTAAATGTCAAATCCCCAAAGGTGGCTGACAGAGCACATGGTTTGATCTCTATTGTCCAATCAAAGATCAGACGACCAGAGATCTCCCCACAGTTTTAAAATGGATAAAGGGATTCGTAAACGTGGGGAATTATCTCGGCCGCCTATCCAAAATGTGCGGATGGATGGCTGAGTTCTCCCAAGTTATTCCCCTTGATCAACAGAGATCATCCATGATCAATGGGAAGATTCAAGCTTGACTGAGCTCAGATTCAAACCAAATTCAACCCACACCATCTAAAGCTAAAGAGTGGCAAATCCAATGGTAAAAAATTCATGAGATTAAAATTTCTTTCACAAAGCTCCACACCACATTGATTTTAATGGTAAGAAAATCCCATACCTCATCGGAGGTGATCACCAACAATCGATTCCATTGGAGAAGCTTCGTATGGTTGAGACAAAGATGTGTTGAGAGTATGAGCACTTGAGGTTGAGTGGATTGGTATATGGACCACCTCCTTCTTAGCTAGCTTGCGGCCTTGATCCAATTCAACACTTTCTTGCTGTGGGAACTCTAAAGAAAGCTTGGGTGCACTTGACTTAGCTCGTTGATGAAGTATACAAGAGCAATTGGATGGAAATTGAGTGAAGAGGAAGTTAGCTCTTCAATGGACTTCCCCTATTTTCAAAGTTTGAAAATCAAGAAATGGAGTTTTCAAATCCTCTTTAAGAAGCTTAGGAATACTCTCTAAGGCTTGCTCTGAGTTCCTTAGCTTCATTCGACAAAGGGGAAGTTAGAATTGAAATGAATTAGGGGGAGTATATCTACCCCTTGAAGGATTGAATGACCGTCCATCCTCCCATGTGGGTTGTTTGATCAGTTAGGAGTGTGTACATGGTCAGTTTTAGCCAAGGAGTGGATTTCCAACCTCCCATGTGCTTGAATTTGAGTGGGAGATGGGTTTTGAATTTGGAGTTTTGACCCATGGGGTCGGGTTTGGTCTCTTAACTGACCCAAACCCATTGGGTTGCACCACTCTTCATTAGGTCCCCTTGAGCTTTTAGGAAAGCCTCAGGTGAATGTGAAGAGGGTATGACCAAATTACCCATGGATTAAGCTAAAATTTGTTCTATGGCCTAGGGGTAGAATGATCATTTAGCTAATTTTTCACTTTGGGTATGTTGGGTATGTGGAGAGACTAGGTTTGGCCAAGTTCATTGGATTTAGAATTCATTTGATAGGGTTTGGCTCATGTTGACCCATTTAAGTCAAAATGAGTCAATTTGGGTGAAGTTGACCAATTGGTCAAATTGAGTAAAACCAAGAGTTGGGTCAAGTTCATATGACTATTTGAAATGTTTAGGTGGATTTGGTTTGGTTCAATTTGGTATAGTTTTAGATTTGGCTCATATGACTTCATTTAGGTCAAATGGGTCAAGTTGACCTATTTGACCCATTTGACTTATTTGAGGCAGGTCAAGGGTAGGTTTAGGTTTGGTTAGTCATATGGAGTGGATTGGTATCTTTGTTTCAAATAAATTTTAGTCATATGGACTTATGATTGAAATATAGATCCATTTACAAGTGGTTTGAAGTCAAATGTGTTTTGATCTATTTGACAATTTCATATTCAAAGGAAGAATATGAAAGGATTTAGGGTTTGATTTTTGAATTAAGTTTTGATTATTTGATTTAAGTTTGGACTTATATATGAGCTCATGATTGTAGGGTTGATTGAATCATGAGAGAAAATCAAGAGTTTGGCTTGATTTGAAGTTGATTTGGCTAAGTTTAAGATTTTGACTTGAAAGGCTTAGATTGGATTTTGAGTGGGATTGAGTTTGATTTTTGGAATTGGTTTTAATTATTTGAATTTATATTTCATTTATATATGTGAATATAAATGAGAATATAAATGAATCCTGAGAAAATTTCAATGATTTGAAGTGGTTTAATCATGATTTGTGCTAAGTCCATTAAGAAGGATTTAAGGAAATTTTTTAAATTGGAATTTAATTTTTGGATTTGATTTGATTGATTTATATTTATATTTCATTTATATATGAGAATTTAAATGTGAATATAAATTAGTTTTCAGAAAATCCCATGAGTTTGAATAGTTTTGGTAATGATTTGGGTTAAATCCATTAAAGGGAATTTAAAGGATTTAAGGAAGATTTCATGAATTGAATTGGAATTTTGTGTTTAGTTTGATTGATTTGAATTTATATTTCATTTATATATGTGAATATAAATGTAAATATAAATGTGAATATAAATGCATATTGAGAAAATTACATGAGTTTGAATAGGTTTGATCATGATTTAGGTTAAATCCATTAATGAAAAATTAAAGGACTTAAGGAAATTTCATGAATTGAGTTTGGAATTTTGAGTTTAGAATTATTTGGTTTGAATTTATATTTCATTTATATATTTGAATATAAATGATAATATAAATGAATTATGAGAAAATTTCAAAGATTTGATTTAATTTCGATTAAGATTTTGGTTAAGTCCTTAAGGGAAGATTAAGGACTTAGGAAAATTTAAACTTAGGAATTTTGATGGATTTTGATCATGGGTTTTAATCATAGATTTCAATCATGGATTTCAATTATGGAGTTGATTTGGATTTGGAGAAAATTAATAGAATTTATTTGGAGTTTGACTTGAAAGAAGGAAAGTGAGGAGTGGTTCAAGCTATGGGTAGGTAAATTTCCTAGCACCCCTAAGGAATGACCTAATCCTATGGCTAAACCCTTCTAAGTCTTGTACGGCTAGGTTGAGTGTCCACCTAATCACTAGATGTGTCTTAAGACTAAGGAATTCTTAAAGTTTAAGAGGAGTTTTATGTCTAAGATAGAGGTGTTGAGAGCTCATTCTAAAAATGAGGTCAACAAAGGGCACCCAATAGGTGTGGTGTGACTGACCAGGTACACCGTACGTATTGGTGTTGACCAAAATGATCAACAACATCAAAAGATCACAAGCATTAGCAGAAATAATCTATCCTTAACCCAAGGAGTAGAAGGAATCCAGAGCCTAATGTAATGTGGCTCTACTTATGTCCAAGACATAAGAGAGAGGAAGAAACGACTAAGGGATAGAGTGTGAACCTTCCACTAGGGAAGTAGGTTCAAGTCATCCACAAGGGGATGAGAGGTTTGATTTGGGTTCCACTAAGGGAGAGGGTTGAATTTGTTTTAATTTGTTGTTTATTTAATTTGTTTTTGTTTGTTATTTAGACTCCACGTGGGATAGAAAAGTGAACTCTCTAGTAGGGAAGCGAGTTCAAGTCATCCATAAGGGAGGGGTTGTGAAATCCACTGAGAGATTAGGATCCTAGATTTGCTGGGGGGACTTGGAGGATTTGCATTTGACTGAGGAGAAGCAAAAGGATTGATTTAGATTAATTATTTGTTCTTTCTTTATTTCATTGGATTTGTTTGTTTCAAATTTTTAGATTTTGGATTTTGAGAGGGTCCTTGTTGGTTTGTGATGGATCACACTGAGTAGGGGGCACAGAGGCCTAGACCTAACTCAAATTTATCAATCATAAGGGGTAATCTAGTAGGCACATAATAGGACTAGCCAATGAAAAGGATGCCTTTCGGTATACAGTAGTTGTACTAAGAAGAAAGCATAGTAGACTTACATCCTCTAAAGTAGGGACCGATTGCTAGGGTAATTTATTAGCAAGGCAAGAGATTGATCCTAATCTAAGGCTGACTATTGAGTGAATGCCGTTGGGGGACTTAAATCAACTCAAGAATAGCCAAAGATAAATTTTTAGATTGTTTTGATTTTGATGGATTATATTGGTTTGCGATGAACTGCACTGAGTAGGGGCCATGGAGGCCTAGACCTAACTCAAATTTATCAATCCAAAGGGAGTAGTCTACCAACTATAAGATAGGACTATCCAACCAAAGGAGTGCCTTTCGGTTTGTAATGGTCAAGTCTCAAGAAGAAAGCGCGGAGACTCGCATCTTTTAAAAAGATAAGGAACCACTGGGGTGATCAGTTACTTTAGGCAACAAATCAAACTGGACCTAGGGTTGACTATTGAGTGAATGCCACTGGGGGACTTAAATCAGCTCAAGGATAGTCAAAGGTTAATTTCATTTTTTAAATTTGTTTGTTTATGATGAATCCTATTGATTTACGATGGATCGCATTGATTAGGGACAATGGAGGCATAGACCTAACTCAGATTTACCAATCCAAAGGAAGTAGTCTACAAACCATATGGTAGGACTATCCAACTAAAGGAGTGCCTTTCGATTTATAATGGTCAAGTTTCTAGAAGAAAGTGTGGGGACTCACATCTTCAAGAAATAAGAAATCACTAGGGTGATCAGTTGCTTTGGGCAACAAATCAAACCTGACCTAGGGCTGACTATTGGGTGAATGCTGTTAGGGGACTTAAATTAACTCAAGGATAGCCAAAGATAGATTTCATTTTTTTTGTTTTGATGGATTGCATTGGTTTGCGATGGTCAAACTGAGAAGGAGCTCATATTAGCCTAGACCTATCTCAGATTTACTGAACCAAAGGGAGTAGCTTCCCAGCCGATGGGAGAACTATTCTACCAAAGGATTTCCTTTCGATTTGCAATGATCAATTGAAGGGAAGAAAGCTTGGGGTCTCACATCTTCCACTACAAAAGATCACTAGGGTGATTGGTTTCTTTGGGTAACAAATCGAACCTGACCTAGGGCTGCCTGTCAGTTTGCAACAGTCATGCTAGAAAGAATGTGTCATAGTCTTATATCTTCCAAAGAGGAATGACTATCAGGGTAACTTGTCTGTTGCAAAATAGATTGAACCTGACCTAAGGGTGACTACGGAGTGAGTACCAACCTGGGGATTTATCTCAAGTTAGGTAGTCAGGTAATTCTGAGGGAGTTCTCGACAGCCTAAAGATAAATTGCTTGGGAAAAGGGGCACTTTGGGGGCTTGAATTCTTGATCCATAAGCAAATTAATTTATTTGTTTGTTTAGTTGTTTTAATGTGGACCCTATTAGTTTGCGAGGGATCAAACTGAGAAGGAGCTTATATCAGCTTAGACATATCTTAGATTTACTGAACGAAGGGAGAATCTGCATATCTGCTGAACAAACTCACTAACCACAGGGGTGGCTACTAGGAAAGGGGGACTGTCCAATCCAAAAGGAACTCAAGTAGTGTCTAAATGAGGTCACAAAGGACTTGACCCAAATAGAGTACCCACAAAGGATGGGGCTGCTAAAGGGCTTAATCCAACACCTTGGAGAAAATGACATGTTAGTCATATATCCAATAGGCATTCGGTGTCCAACTCAAGGAGAAAGCATGGGGACTCTGTCGCCAGAGTGGTGTACTCACTTTGGGTGAGTCAGCATCAACATCCCTAAGGTGCTGGTTGGTTTGCAATAATCAACCTGAAGAAAGCTCGAGGACTCACATCCTCCCATATGGGGGTGGATAGTCATTATATAGTGCCATTCGGCAGGCGACTACTAAGTGAATGCCATTGGGGACTTATATCGACTCAAAAGTAGTCAAGTGGAAAGGAGCTTCTGGGGAACTTACCCTAAATCTCAAATAAACTCAACCTAGTTAGTGCATGATGGATAGTTCAAGAAGAAAGCACGGGGACTCATATATGCTTAAATGAATCAACATGAGGTAGCTTACTGGCTGGGAAGTGAAGCCTACCATATTAACAAGGCACTCATTGCTTTACAATGATAAAGTTAGGAAGAAAGCATGACTCACATCTTTTAACAAATGACCATTGGGTAACATACTAGCGAGGTAACATATAGACCCGACCTAGAGCATCTAATGAGTGAGTGCCATAAGGGGCTTGCTCCCACATCAAAGTAGCTTGAGAAAAAAATATTTGTGTTTATTTTGTGCATGTGTTAAAAAAATATGATGTCTCTTGGGTTTTCTCACACCTATCCTAAACACATTGGGGAGTTTGATAAAATGGTACCACGGATCGCAAACGAAAATTCCCACTAAGAAATGATGCCGCTTGGATTCTATTATACCAAACTTAGTTGTGCTAATCGAAATAGGATGCCTCTTGGGTTCTATCACACCTATTCTAATAGTGCTGGGAGGTTGTGTTTGTGATGTGAAAGAGGGATAGGATGCCACTAGGGGACTCTTACACCTACCCTAAGCACGTCACGGTAGATTCGCAAGACAAACAAACAACACTTTGAAAAGAAGAGGATTTTTGATGAATGGAATCAACTTTTTATTCTTTTTATTAATAAATTATTTTCAAACATGATTTATTTCATGGGTAATATTTCTTTAGATAGAGCCCATTAATTGGAAGCATCGGGTGTTCCCCTTTACAATCAATAAGCTGATAAGATCTTCCTTGGTAGGCCTTCTCTATGACATAGGGGCCTTCCCAAGTGGGTTAAAACTTGCCTCCCATCTTTTAACGGGCAAGAATTGGTCTTCTTAGGACTAACACAAGTTCTCCTACTTGGAAAGACCTAGGTCAGACTAGCTTGTTGTGTGCTTGAATCATTTTAGCTTTATACAACTCGAGGTTTTGTCATGCCCGTAGGAAACTCTCCTCCAAATCTTTGAGCTCTTCTAATCGCAATCTTACATTTTGTTCTGAAGTGATCTTGTTACTTAATGCTATCCTTAGTGATGGAAGTTGAACTTCTAAAGGTAGAATGGCTTCAGACCCATACACTAAAAAAAAGGGGTAGACTAAGTCAGGGTCCGATATATGGTACAATAGGCCCACAAGGCTTCAACCAACTGCTCATGCCACTGTTGTTTATTATCATCAAGAGTTTTCTTCAATATTTGGATGAGAGTTTTGTTGAATGCTTCTGCTAAGCCATTTGCTCTAGGGTAGTAGATGGTGGAGTATCTCCAATCTATACCATGTCTTCTGGAAAAGCTATTGATCTTTATGCTTTTGAATGCAGTACCATTATCAGATATAATTCATCGAGGCACCCCGAACCTATATTTGATATGGTTCCTGAAAAATTGAAGCACATGATGAGATGTGACCTCTTTAAGTTGGTTGGCTTCCGCCCACTTGGAAAATTAGCCGGTGGTAGCTAGAATGAATTGGTGCCTTGGAATAAGAAGGATCGATCAGACTGATAATGTCGGTACCCCAACACTCAAATGGTCATGAGGCCAATGTAGGGTGGTTGGTGGAGGACCACACCATGTACCTGACATTGATGGCATCTTTTAGCTACATCTATCCAATCTATGATCATAAAAGGCCAGTAATATCCTAGTCTCTTAATCTTCATCTTCATCCTCAGACCGGATTGATGTGCTCTGCATAGACCTGCATATACCTCAGTTATAATGCCACAGGCTTCATGTTTGTCTAAATAATGTAATCACATTTGGTCAAAGGACCGTCGGTACAGGGTGGCATCAATGAGAGTATATGAGAGAGCTCTCCTTTTCACCTGATGGGCTTGTGACTTATCTTGAGGTAGTTTGTCTGTGTTCAAATAGTCTATGAATGGTTTCCTCCAATCTAGCTCCTCATCCTTTTTGGCAATGATAAACTCCCCTTCAAGAGAAAGTCTCTCGATGAGTTCAACATCAACAAGGGACATAATTTGTCTATTTTGGACCCTTATTAGAATGGACTCATCTTTCAAACATGCCAATTCTTTAACAAGTTTAGAAAGTCTTCTCTCGAAAGATGGTAACTCGTGAATCTAGGCCAACAACTTCATGGTATATCATGGTAGTAACTTTAAGTTTGAGAACTTGTCTATGATTTGATAACCCTTATTAGAATGGACTCATCTTTCAAACATGCCAATTCTTTAACAAGTTTAGCCAAAGCATCTGCTACTGTGTTCTCTACTCGGGGAACCTTGTAGATGGTGACTTCAGGAATCTAGGCCAACAACTTCATGGTATACTCATGGTAGTAACGAAGCTAAAGTTTGAGAACCTTGTATGAGTCGATGATCTGGTTGATAACCAACTGAGAATCTTCAAAGATATTGATTCTTTTGACACAGATAGTGATGACCAACTCTAGATTGGCAATCAAAGCCTCATACTTAGCTTCATTGTTGGTGGAGGGGTTGGAAAGATTGTATGAGAATCTCATCACATCATAGTTTGGAATTAGTAGAACTATTCCTACCCCTGCCTTTCTTGGGAGAATAGATTATGGTGCTTCACCTTTAAGAAAAGAAGCCGCACCATCAAAATAGATCTCCCATTGGTGGTTGCTGGCCTCCCCTAAGTTCATGATTTGTTCATTGGGGAGATCATCACTAAGCGAAGAATCAACAGGAAGTGGGTGTACTACTAAGAAATCTGCTAGTGTCTATCCTTTTATCACACGGAGGGGTATGAAAGTGATATCAAACTGTGAGAGTATCATGGACTAGCGAGCCAAACATCTGGATAGCATTAGCCGTGTCATGAGATACTGTAGTGGATCCATCTTGGAGATCAAGTTCACCTTATGAGAAAGCATGTAGTGTTGTAGCTTTTGAGAGGCAAAGATCAAAGCTAGATAATGTTTCTCAATAGGTGGATAGTTTGCTTCAACAGAGATCTGACCACAGCTGAGTTAGTAGAGGGCCCTCTTCTTTCCTTCATCATTGGCTTGGGCCAATAGAGAACTGAGTGAGTCGTCTAATGCAGTAGTGTAAAGGATGAGTGGCCTGCCCAGGATAGGGGCTGCGAGAACTGGCGGCTTCACCAAGTACTACTTGATGTCTTCGAATGCATGCTGTCACTTATCACCCCACTTGAACTTGGTGTCCTTTTTGACAAGTGCTGAGAATAGCTTGCATCTCCCTGATAGGTTGAGATAAAGCATCTTAGATATGCCAGCCATCCTTGAAAGGATCTAAGTTGAGTTAAATTCTTAGGTGGTGGCATTTCTAAGATAGCTTTAATCTTTTCAGAATCTATTTCTATTCCCTGATGTCGAACAATAAACCCAAAGAATTTTTCTGAAGCTACTCCGAATGCACACTTTAGGGGATTAATTTTCAAGTTATATTATTTTAACCTTTCGAAAACTACTCTCAAGTCAAAGAGATGGCCTTTCTTTTCTTTGCTCTTGACTACTAGATCATCAACATAGCACTCAACTTGATGATGTATGAGTTCGTTGAAGGTCTGAGTCATGGCCTATTGGTATGTAGCACCAGCATTTTTAAGGCCAAAATGTATGACCCTATAATAAAAGATTCCAATCGGGGTTCAAAAAGTAGTGTTTCTTTCATCTTTAGGAGACATCTTGATTTGGTTGTAGCCAGATGACTCATCCATGAAAGAGAAGACTGCATGAGATTAGACAATATCCACCATTAATTCTAGTATAGGAAGGGGAAACTCATCCTTAGGACACGCCTTATTTAAGTCCCTAAAATTGATGCAAATGTGAATTTGGCCTTTCTTGTTCTTAATTGGGATGACACTAGCTAACCAGGTAGGATATTTTTCTTCCTCGATGAAATCAGCATCGATCAGTTTCTTGACTTTAGAAATGACCTGTTGTTCAATTTCTAATCGCATGCGTCTAGGAGCTTGCTTAATAGGGGTAACGTCAGCGTCTATTGCTAGCTTATGGACTACTACGTCAAGAGATAATCCAGGCATTTCTTCATAACTCCATGTGAAGTAGTCCTTAAACTCAGTTAATAGCCTAACTAATTCATTGGTTTCTTTTTCATTCAACAATGAACTGATGTATGTTGGGCATGAATTTTCTTCTGTCATGAGGTTGATTTCTTTGAGCTTGTCTATTGTTGAATGGATTTCTTCTTCAAATTATGGCGGTGCATCCTTGACTTGAAGATCATTTGGATCATCTGAGATTTCTAAGCACACATTCTCATAAGAGTTGGGGTTGTGTGAGAAAAATCTATCAGATTCCAAATGGTTGGTAACAACTAAACAGTAATCGTCATTCTTATGTGTCAAATCCTAGCCCTGCTCTTGATTGTGCTCCCCTACCTGAGTTATTCCAAAGCTTTTTAAAGTACTCTGACATGTGCTTGGACCATGTGTGAGGAACCAAACCTTTATGTATAAGATTTTGAACACAAGGAGAGTAAAAATCAAGTTGTAATTCCATTAATTCTTTAAAAGTATCCTCCTTAAGTTCTATATCTACTTCAGGGCTTAAGGAGGATGATCCCAAAAAGTACCTCTTCTACTTCATGTCATTGGAAGACTTAGGGACTTCCTTAACTACTAAACCTTCAATGTTTTGAGATGAAATTGAGGTTAGATATAGGGTTCCCAACTGCTGCCTAATAATTTTACATAAATAAGATTAGAATAATTTGCTTTGCTTAGAGGCTTGGTCTTCATCACTGTCTGGAACAAAAGTCACCTCCAATGAGACCTGCTGAGAGGGGTTGGCTAGTATACTAATCACATTAGACTCATCCTTCGAGCTAGATTCCAAGTCTATGTGAATAGTAGGGGTACTCCTGTAAACTGGAACACGACCTCTATTGGTTGAAGGCCAACTAGGTGGTTTCCCACCTCTGGAACTACCTTTATTTCTTCCTCTTCCTCTGCCTGGTGGAGGTTGAGCCATTCTACCCACACGTCCATATGACGGAATGGACTATGAGTGGAATGTAAGATGTAGTTCTATTTCTTTCTCATTTGGCCTTTCTTGTGGACTTGGATTTCCATTTTTGTTTTCATTTTCTTTTATCTTTTCTTTTTCTTGATTTTCTTTTTCTTTTGATTTTGCATTTGAATTTTGTCCAAGTTCATGAGAAAGGGTGTGTTGAGGAAGATAGTAGGTCGCATCATCATAAATCTCAACCTCTCTAAATGGAAATGGCTTTTCATCATCGTTGACTCAATATTTAATTTCATCTTTTCTAAACTTGATAAACTAATGTAGGGAGGATGGAATGATCTTGTTCTAATGTATCCAAGTCCTATCAAGCAAAGTAGTGAACGAAGTATTCAAATCAATGATGTAGAACTTGGCTTCAGTCTTCTAGTCACTAATCTTCAAAGGTAACACTATATAACCTAAAGCTCGCTCACCTTGATCATTAAATCCTCTCAACATCATCCGATCACCTCAGAGTGTGGAGATGTCAATCCTCAAATAGGCAAGAGTCTTTAGACTCATATTGTTCAACGATGCACCTGCATCCATGAGAACCCTAGCAAGTCTGAACCTGTCCATGCCGACTGTGATGTAGAGGGGATGGTTGGGCTCCAAGTCCCCTAGCAAAAGGTCTTCATATGTGAAGGTGATCCCTTGGGCTTCTTTTGTATAATGTGCTTCCTCACCAATAGCGATCAGTTGAGCTAAGCTTTTGTCAGGATCAAGGAGGGCCTTGATTAGTGATTCCCTCATCTCTTTGGATAAGGCAAGGGCATCATATATGCTTAGCTTATATGACAACTTTCTTATATGAGAAAGAAAGTTATAGTCCACCTTCGGCTGGTCTTCCACAAGCATATCCAAGGGTGGAGCATCCTATAGAAGGGCTTCTCGATCTTCAGTACCAATGACTTATTTTCCTCTATCTTGAGGTGCTGCCCTAGGAGGTAGAACTTTGCCACTATGGAGGTTGACTTCGGTGATCTCTTGAGGCAAGGCAGTGGAAGGTTCTATCTGCACTTCAGGCTCACTTACAACTTCTCCTATGGGACCTAATCGATGATTCCAAGTCTATCTCAAGAGGTGAACTGTATAGTGAGTTGGAAAGTCCAACTCTGAATCAGAAAGAGGAAGATTAGAATTATTATAGTTATTTAGACTTGAAGAGTTATTGTAAGGAATAGAAGAAGATAACCCATCAGAGATGACACAGATATAATTCAAGCTAGCTTTATTCTTCAATTTCTTAGAATTATTTAGAGGTACAAAGTAGAAATCAAGTAAAGTGTGTGGAGTAAGGGATTTGATGCCCTTATCCATTGATATAAGAGTTCTACTAGTATAAAAAATAGAAGAGCTAGCTGAAATGAAAGAAGTCACCGGTGTGGAAGCTATAATTGAATGCTGGAGACTGGATGCGATCGATGGCTATGCTAAAGGGCTATCCCAGACTGACACATACTGCTACTGCTGTTGAGCTCCCACTTTCCTAGAGTTGGCATTAGCAACTTGCAAACCTTCCTATGTGTTGGAGGTTTGAGCTGACTCAGGCACCTGCAAGGAAAGCTTCTTGATATTCTGGACTATCTTCTTAGTAGTACGGGATAAGGAGATATCCCAACCTTCTTTGATTTTGGTAGGATCACATGTGTCCATAAGGATTACCCTGATGGAACTGGAAGGTTGTTCCACAAGGTATTCCTTTGGGATAACTAGAACACCAGTCTTGAAACTGTGTTCAAGCCAATCATTGAATGTGAAACAATCCTCCAAAATATGGCGTAGCATACGGTGGTAAGGCCAAAAGTGTAGATCATGACTTTTACTTACTTCCTCTGGTCTCCTAGGCTCGGGTAGCTAAAAATTAGGTTTCTTTTAGAGATTCTTAAAGATTTTCCTGATTACCTCACTCTTAAAAGAATAAAGTTTATTTAACTTATCTAAAAGAGTAGGTGGACCATAACTACCTGGCGGTGGATATGCATGCCACTGCTACTGGTGGTATGGTTGAGGCGGTGGCTGTGTTAGCCGTGGAGGCTACGGTGGAGGCCGGTAGGGCTGCCTCAGTGATGGCAAAGGAGGTGGAGGCTGCTGAGGTCATGGTCTCTCAGACTGATCTCTAGCTGGCTACTTCCCATTGTCAACTACTGCTACTGCTCCAAGTTTCTTCTCATAGACCTTTTGGGGCTTCTGCTTGGGCAATTGGTCTTGAAAAGGCAACTATTTGGCCTCTCCTTGTAGACTAGTCACCTTGTTGATTAGCTTCTCAAATGTCTTGATAGTGAAGTCCTTAAGCATGAAGGTGATCGGGCCATAAATATTCTTCAAGGTAATCTCAATGGTATGCTATTCAAACAGCTACTGTTCACACTTCATACTCAGGTTATGCCATCGGAGAATATAATCAACAAGGGACTCACCAGGGTGCTATTGTGCTATAATGAGATCACCTATAGTAACTCTTTGCCAAGCTTCAGCAAACCTCTTAATAAAGAGTTGCTCCAACTCAATAAATGTCTTTATTGACCATTGAGTAGTTCAACATACCAATCAAAAGCAATTCTTGTTAGGCTACTAATGAAGAGGCAGAATAGCAAAGCGTCACTGCCACCTACATTGCAATATCTGACCCTAAAATGTGCTATATTCTACCTTGGTTTCCACTGCCATCAAAGCTTTTGAAGGAAGGAAGCATGAAACCCTTAGGATATTGGATGGAATCGAATTCCTCCGGGTAAGGTCTACCCTTTGGAACCGATGATCCTCCCTGGGCTTGAGCCAAAGCTTCCTCCACCTGTTGCTCAACCATGGATTTTATATCTTCTTCTTGTATGAAGGTATTTTCCAATACCTTCCTATACAGGCTAGTGCTACCTTTCTTAATGGGAGGTAGAGTCTTGGCTGGGTCTAAGACATGCACTAACTCAGGCTGACTAATGTCGACTATAGTAGGATGAATTAAAGAGGCTTGTTTCTGAAGTACTGAAGCTGCTGCTAATAATTCCTATAACTGACGTTACATGATATCAATTTGCTCATTCATCTACCTCAATTGATGTCAGAGGTGCTGGGCTAATTCTGTAGTGTCTTTCTGATCAACCTCATCACCTTCCATAGCTTGTTGTTCCCTGAGAAGAGATCCTCCTGTGTTAATCATGCAGACTCCAACTGAGTCTCCTAACAATTCATCTTCATTGGGATTATAGCTGACTCTCTCCTCATCTGATAAATCATACCCTAGAATTTTCTTTATTTCTATGAAATAATGAGCCACTATCTCATCTAAAGAACGGTCAATCTGAGCGGGTACAAATATGTTCGATTGACCTGGGTGATCACTATCATGTAATGAGAGGCACCGAACATTGCCTTTGACTAGAGAGTCAAACCTATGTGGCCTGTACTCACTGGATGAATGACACTTCTGACTGCTACTGGCTATGAGAGGGGTAATAATCTTAGGATGTTCCACTATCACTGGTACAGCTAGACTATCATCTGCCATATCTGAAATAACTGTCACCATCTCCACATCCTGTTGTATGGGCGGAGTTGGTGAAGGGACGACCATGATGCTTCAGGGTCGCCACTCCTTCTGCACCACTACTGGGGAAGAAGGTTGAGTAGGAGAGCTTAGCCCTATCACAATAGGTGGTGTAGGAGGAGTAGGATCCCTTGATCATAGCCAGATCACCAACGGGGTGCATTTTTTCCCAAATGTGGCCTTCATCTCCTTAGATGGAATGGGAGATGTTGTAACCTGAACTGACGATGGCGGAAGAGGGGTAGAGTGGTGGGGTGGAGGCACCACTGACTCTCTAGGAGCTATCCTCCTATGGTGACTAGTCCCAGTTAGAAGGATGCTATTAGTATGATCAGTGTGGGTAGTGCACCAAGTTGGAAAATCAATCAAAGCGGAAGAGGCTGATTGACGGCTGAACCTCTTTTTCTCCTTGCTAGTAATATGTGTTGTATGGGCCTCACGGACCCTCTCCTGATGGATCTGATTTCCCACACTACGAGGAATGATGGATCGAAGATCAAACTGAGTACCAAACTCAGCATCAAGATGCTCCACCAAGTAGATATGGAGGCGACACCTCCTCGCTCGAAACATCCTGAAAATGCACCACTAGAGGAAGTGATGAGCGGATCCTCCTGACATCCTCTTTATTTGACCTAGAGAGAGGATGGAACTGGTTTTCTGTAACCAGTGGTGAAGTAACAATGGGGAACTCATCAATGGCTGAGCGAGCTACTGCCTCCATCTCCTTCGTGATCCTGGTGTGATACCGCTTGATCATGCAGTTTCTGTTCCTATACTATGTATGGGTAGGATGGGAGGAGTGCGAGGTAGAACTATACTCAAATGTAGGAGAGGCAATCCTTGAGACCAGGGGAGCCTTACCCTTAGAGGGTACATATGAGATGGTACTACCACCGCAACGAGCAACTCTGGAACCAACTAGGGGCCGGAGCCGGCATTTATTGACACTATTATGACTAAAGCCTGTGGGACTGCCACCACTTTCCTCTTCAACGAGGAGACATCAGAGTCAGAGGGTAAGCCAATCTTGATGACTGACTTCTTCCCGGCCACCTTGGTCCTACTAAATGTAGTGAGGGGAATTCCCTGACAAGTAATCCTGGCTCCCTCGAATCCCTGACCAAAGTAAATCAGATGGGTATGGTCTGGACGGGGGAATTCAACATTTCCTACATGGATAAGCCCCTATAGTTAATTACATCTTAAAAAAGGGGATTCCTTAGGAAAACTCTCGATTAAGGTAAATGATCATTGTCTCTAAAGCTTTCAATAGGAAAGGACTATCAATCAATTGGTTTATTTTGGAAGATCAAATGGGATTGATCAAAGAGAGATTTATTATCAAAGCCAAATGGGAATAAGTAGGAGATGCTCACGATGCTAGGAAACATAGCGAACATCTCAAACTATCCTATGGGTGGGCTTTATATTTTTGAAATTGATTTAGTTTGTTTGAGTTGAACTTTTCATTAGAATGCTTGGGCTTACAATTCCATAATACAAGGTTATGGAAATGCCTAAGAGGGGAGGATTTATTCTTAGGGCCCACGAAAGGGAGAAGCAACCTCAGAACCTAAATCTAGGGAACTTTGGTGAGGGCCAAAAGCACAACCTAAATCTAAGATGAAAAATGAGTAATTAGTTTACCTCCATAAGAGAGGACAAATCACCCAACCGCTTGGACTTACAACTGCCTGGGGGTGGCTGCCAATTAACTCCTATGATTTTGAATACATGTAAGCAAGTCTTTATGCTTATGCGAGATAGATAGGATGTTATTATTTAGAAAGAGACTAAGTTCTCAAACTCACTCCATAAAGAGACTAGATCATGTAAAGGGCATGCTTCAAATGACCTAAATCTAATGCCATTAAAATTTCATTTTATTTTTATTTTGGACAATCATTTTGACTCAGGCTAATAGGATTCATATGCCTAATGCATGAGAAATAGAGTTATTGGCCAAAATCAACGAGAAAGGGAGAATGTGAGTTTCAACCATGGCTCTCACAGGTCAAGCCAAGTTTCTCTGGCAAAGGTGGAAGCCCTCCAATCAAGAGTGAAATAAGATGCTGTTATGCATGATATTACAAAAGAAAAGCTCATCCAGCTAAGGTGTTGCTAATTCTTTTATCTTGATTTTAAACTTAAGCTTTAGGTGAGGTTATGAGTTATTTATTTTTAGTTTTGAATTATTAAGTTGGGTAAAAGATTTATTTTTTCTTAAGAACCTAATCCACATCCAGGCCATACATAAAGCAAGGAAGAAATTAGGAAAATCATGCCACTTAATGCATAAGCTAAACAAATCATCAATCAATTTATAAAGCTAAGCGCAAAAAAAGGCCATTGTGGTCGGGCACCACTGTACAAACCCAAAAAATATCAAATTGGGTAGCTTAGCTTTACCCTTATACAACCCAGATTACAAATTAATTACATTACAATTAAGCAAGGAACTCATTGTTATGGGGGTCTTCAAGCTTTATCCTTCTTTCTTCTTTTCTTCTTTCTTCTCCTTTTTTATTTCTTCTTTGGTTCCTCCTTTTGAATGAATGGAAAGTAGATGCTCCAAGGCTTCACATGGAACACAAGATAGGATCTTATGACCAATGCTCATCATAATCCCCATAAAAATCATTTTAAAATCTTAATTATAAAATTTACATAAAAAAGAAAGAATGAAAATCTAACTAACACCTGCAAAATAAAGGTTAACTAAAAAAATCCACATAAATCCCAAGCATATATATTAGACTTATCACCCCACACATGGGTGACTAAGTCCACCTGGCCTATAGATTATACTTAGGGGTATAAGCATCTGCAAGCAAAAGCATTTTTATATTTTTATTTATGATAGTGCCCCTTAGGCAAAATCCCCTGCAGAAAAGAATAGTTAGACTAAGAGCATCCTACCATTCATTCTATGAGCATACACCCTAACATCCAGTCTAAAACATATATCATAAAATAAAACAAAAATCAAACCATGCATTGACCTAACATAAAGCTAGAAGTGGTGACTTAGGCTAATGTGTGTGCTTTGGAGGTTTGTGTGGTATGCTTAGCTATGGCTTTAGGTTCAAATTTTTTAAGTGTGAAGAACATGTTCAACTTAGAGGAGGGTTTCATTTAAGTTGTTTAATTGATTTGGGTTGATTTTATTTCATGTTTTAATTTGGTTTAAGTGGATCCTATAATTAATTACTAAGTTATGAAGAGAGGAAAATAGAAGAGGTGTAAGGTATAAGTGAGTACATAAGTTAGTACAGTGCCATTATTAACTAGAGGTGTAAGGTATAAAACCTACTTAGGGCAACTTAAAGCCTCATAACCTTGGGGTTGTCCAGACTAATATACCACTTTCCTTAAATACAAATATGTGTATAAAAGAAATGAAATGGAAAAGAAGAATGCAAAAGTGTCATTAATGGATTCTTTTTGTTTATGCAATTTATGTATGCAAGTGTAGGTAGCCCCTCTTGGGTGATAACGTAGGAATGAATAGGAAATGGAATTAGGTGAGTATTAGGTCCTTTTCAAATGAACCATATATCTCACCAAATTCCTATTCAAAACTATGCTAATCATAAAGGAGAAAGGAAACCTATGCTAATCATACCTTTATAATCTTCCACATGCAAGCTTATAATTAAAATATAAGTAGCTCACTTTCAGATTTCATATTTGATTTATATATTTTGAAAATAATTTGAGTTTAGCAGTGATAATAGCCATTCATATTTTTTACTTTAGCCAACACATGCAAATTTGACATAAAGTAAACAATTTCATTTTAAACTTGAATTTGAAAAATATGAATGCATGAAACCACATAACATATAAATTTAACATGTTGGAGAAAGATTCAAAGTAATGAAAGCATGTAAACAAACTCACTTTAATTAAATCCTAAAGTCATTCTTATAGAATAAGAAAGTTTAAAATAAATCAAAGTGAATTCAATGTAATTTTTGTTTAGTTTGGAGTTTGATTTAATTTTAAAAAGTTGAGATGAGTTTGATGTTCCTAACCCGTTCCCACATATGTTTGATATTTTTTTTAATTTTTAGATGATTAGATTCATTTATATGCATTAATTAGGTTAAGGTATGAATTAAGTAACTTAATTAACCCTTACCTACACCACCTTAGAATAATTAACCAAATAATTATGAGCCAATGAGATGACATAAAAACTCACAAGGAATTTAAATTTATAATGCACCAAATAAGAAAAAGGCCTAATGCAATTTGACTCACAATTAAAAGTCAATTAAGCTAAGAGGTTTAGCTTTAGTAATTTCAAAAGACCCTTTCATACTTATGAATTGGGTTTTTATTTCCTTAATTGAACTTAGGCTATTAAACACCTAAGCATCTACCCAAAGTAGATTAATTAAGTTCTAAAACTTTTAGAATTTTTAGAAATTAATTAAGGGGATAATTAATGAATTAACCCTTAATTAAGAGGAGATTAAGGAGAGAAAAAAAATTATTCCATAAACCTCCTACTTACTGGATCTAACCTTAATCAATCCTAATCATAGATTAAAATCACTAATTACACCTTAATTATGCTTGATTATATAAGGAGGGTAATTAAGAAATCCATATGAAATTCTTTTCCCACCTTTAATAAATCCTAAGAAAATTAGGGGAGGCAGAAGTCATCTCCTAAAACATACCCAAGAAAATGTTGGGAATTATCTTGGCCATCCATCCAAAATGCACGGATGGATGGCTGAGATCTCCCAAGTTCTTTCCCTTGATCAACAGTGATCATCCATGACCAAGAGGAAGATCCGAGCTTGATTGAGCTCAGATTCAAACCAAAGTCAACCCACACCATCTAAAGCTAAAGAGATGCAAATCCAACGGTCAAAAATCCATGGGATTAAAATTCTTTCTACAATTGTTTACACCAATTACTCGGAGTTTAATGAAGGAAAATAGCAATACGCACCGAACCAACACTCGATTCCCTTGGAGAAGCTTCTTCTGGTTGAGACGAAGTTGTGTTGAGAGTATGAGCACTTAAGGTTGAGTGGATTGGTATATGGACCACCTCCTCCTTAGCTAGCTTGTGACCTTGATCCAATTCAACTCTTCCTTGCTATGGGAACTCCAAAGAAAGCTTGGGTGCACTCGACTTAGTTCCTTGATGAAGTATGTAAGAGCAATTGGATGGAAATTGAGTGAAGAGGAAGTTAGCTCTATAATGGACTTCCCCTATTTTCAAAGTCTAAAAATTGAGAAATGGAGTTTTCAAATCCTCTCTAAGAAGCTTGGGAATACTCTCCGAGGCTTGCTCTGAGTTCCTTAGCTTCAATCGATAGAGGGGATGTTAGAATTGAAATGAATTAGGTGGAGTATATCTCCCCCTTGAAGGATCGGATGGCCATCCATCCTCTTATCATTTTGATCTATGGAGCTTAAGCAGTGGGTTGTTTGATCAGTTAGGAGTGTGCAGATGGTCAATTTTATCTAAGGAGTGGATTGCCAACCTCCCATGTGCTTGAATTTGAGTGGGAGATGGGTTTTGAATTTGGAGTTTTGACCCATGGGGTCGGGTTTGGTCTAGGGACTAAGTGGACCCAAACCCATTGGGTTGTGCACCACTTCACTAGGTCCCCTTGAGCTTTAGGAAAGCCTCAAGTGAATGTGAAGAGGGTATGGCCAAATTACCCATGGATTAAGCCAAAATTTGTTCTATGGACTAGGGGTAGGATGGTCATTTTGCTAATTTTTCACTTTGGGTATGTTGGGTATGTGGAGAAATTAGGTTTGGCCAAGTTTCATTAGATTTAGAATTCATTTGATAGGGTTTGGCTCATGTTGACCCATTTAGGTCAAAATGGGTCAACTTGGGTCAAGTTGACCAATTGGTCAAATTAGGTCAAACCAAGGGTTAGGTCAAGTTCATATGACCATTTGAAATGTTTAGGTGGCTTTGGTTTGGTTCAATTTGACATAGTTTTGGATTTGGCTCATATGACTTCATTTATGTCAAATGGGTCAAGTTGACCTATTTGACCCATTTGACCTATTTGAGGGGGAGGTAGGTTTAGGTTAGGTTAGTCATATGGAGTGGATTGGTATCTTTGTTTCCAATCAATTTTGGTTAAGTTCAATATTGGCTCAACATGACCCTTTTAGGTCATGTTGGGTATAAGGTCAATTGGGCTAGGTTAGGTTTAGTGGGCCAATTGAGGCTTTGGTCAAGTTCCACAAGTGATTTGGAGTGGATTTGACCCATTGGTTTGAATCAATTTGGCTTAGATCAAGTTTTGACACATTTTGACTTTTTAGCTCAAGTTGAGTTAACTTGGGTCAAGTGGCCAATTGGGCTAGGTTAGGCTCAAATGTTGGCTTGGCCAATTTCAAACATAGGTCATGAGTGAACTTAGATCAATGGTTTCAATCAATTTGGCCTATGGTGGAATTTGGCTATGTTAGGTTTCATTTTGGCCTAAGTGTTGACTTGGTCAACCCTTAGGTTTGACTTAGTTTGACCCAATTTGGTTGATTGATCATCCCATGATGATTGTTGAACATGATGAGAGGCAAAGATGGACTTAGTTCAATACAATTTGGTTAGGATTAGAATTTGGCTCAGAATCATACTTTAGGTCACTTTAGGTCAAGTGAGCCTAAGTTGGTCAAATGGCTTGGTCAAAGCTTGATTTGAAGTTGATTGATCTTGTATGTGGACTTATGATTGAAATATAGATCCATTTACAAGTGGTTTGAAGTCAAATGAGTTTTGATCTATTTGACAATTTCATATTCAAAGGAAGAATATGAAAGGATTTAGGGTTTGATTTTTGAATTTGGTTTTGATTGTTTGATTGAATTTTGAATTTATATATGAGCTCATGATTTTATGGTTAATTGAATCATGAGAGAAAATCAAGGGTTTGGCTTGATTTGAAGTTGATTTGGCTAAGTTCAAGATTTTGACTTGAAAGGCTTAGATTGGATTTTGAGTGGGTTTGAGTTTGATTTTTGGAATTGGTTTTGATTGTTTGAATTTATATTTCATTTATATATGTGAATATAAATGAGAATATAAATGGATCATGAGAAAATTTCAATGATTTGAAGTGGTTTAATCATGATTTGGGCTAAGTCCATTAGGAAGGATTTAAGTAAATTTTTAAAATTGGAATTTAATTTTTGGATTTGATTTGATTGATTTATATTTATATTTCATACATATATGAAAATATAAATGTTAATATAAATGAGTTTTGAGAAAATCCCATAAGTTTGAGTAGGTTTGATCATGATTTGGGTTAAATCCATTGAAGGAAATTTAAAGGATTTAAGGAAGATTTCATGAATTTAATTGATTGAGGTTAGCTTGATTGATTCGAATTTATATTTCATTTATATATGTGAATATAAATGAGTTTTAAGAAAATCCCATGAGTTTGAACATGTTTGATCATGATTTAGGTTAAATCCATTATTGGAAAATTAAAGGGCTTAAAGAAATTTCATGAATTGAGTTTGGAATTTTGAGTTTATAATTAATTGGTTTGTATTTATATTTCATTTATATATGTGAATATAAATGAGAATATAAATGAATTATGAGAAAATCTCAAAGATTTGATTTGGTTTTGATTAAGATTTTGGTTAAGTCCTTAAGGGAAGATTAAGGACTTAGGAAAATTTGAACTTAGGAATTTTGATGGATTTTGATCATGGGTTTCAATAATAGATTTCAATCATGGATTTCAATTATGGAGTTGATTTGGATTTGGAGAAAATTAGTAGAATTGACTTGGATTTTGACTTAAAAGAAGGAAAGCGAGGAGTGGTTGAAGCTAAGGGTAGGCAAATTTCCTAACACCCCTAAGGCATGACCTAATCCTATGGCTAAACCCTTCTAAGTCTTCTAGGGCTAGGTTGAGTGTGCACCTAATCACTAGATGTGTCTTAAGACTAAGGAACTCCTAAAGTCTAAGAGGAGTCCTATATCTAAGATGAAGGTGTTGAGAGCTAATTCTAAAAATGAGGTCAACAAATATATACCAATTTGCCTCATGGAGAACGAACTCCCCGAACATCCTAAGAAGATGACGTGGAGGTTTGCAAAGGGCATTTTTTTGAGTGATCAGTCATCTTTATCAGCCAATAGTATCTGAGTCCTTTAATTTTTGCTTTCACCTTTAGACTAGATTAATGTGCTCCACACAATCCTAAATATACCTTGGTCATAATTTTTTAGACTGTATTTTTCTAAACAACGTAACCACATGTGATCAAAGGACCATAAATATAAGGCGCCATCAATATGAGCATAAAATAATGCTCTTTGATTGACTTGATAGGCTTGAGACTTCTCTTCAGGTGGTTTTATTTTACACAAGTATTTAATGAAAGGCTATCTCCAATTAGCCTCCTCCACATCTTTAGTGGTTATAACCTTCCCTTCTAGAGCTTGTTTATCAATGAGTTTTGCTGACCTTATTTTTGGATAAAAAATTAACATCATTTCTAAACTAGTAATTAGGAAATCTAATCCTTGATTAGAAGTCTTCTACTTAGGCACTTAGGACACTATATCTAGTGATCAAGTGCATCCTTTTAAGATTTGATCTAACCCAACAAGGTTAGGTGGACCTAAACCAAACTCAAATATGAATAAATGATTGAATCAAATACATTCAAATTGAAAACTTAAATATAATTGAGCTTAGACTAAAGAAATTTTGATGGCTTACCCAACTACCCTGCTTAAGCTAAAATTCACTCAAATTCAAATAAATTCAAATGAAATCAAAACAAACTCAAATTAAATAAAATAAAATGAGTAAAATCATTACATGAATATGAATGGAGTCAAATTCAAATGAAAGTCAACCATTGAACATATGATTGACTTATGCGAGTCTGACCACGCCAATGGTCAACCCACCATAATTTGATCAAATTGAATCATTCCAATAGCTTAAAATCATTAAATAAACATTTTTAAAGATGAATAAAATGAATCTAAATCTAATAAGGCCTTAAATGGGCTAATTAGACCATCTGATCTAAATAGGCCCAAATGGATCTTATTGGACTTAAACTCGAATTAAATTAAAATTAATTCAAATTAATTACCCAAAATCATTTGGAAATCATTTTGAAATACAATGTGACTAATTATAGGGTTTTATTTGATCAATTGGATCATTTGACCCAATCAAACTCATGTTGACTCATTAAATCCAACATGGGTCAAAATGGGTTTAAATTCAAAATTCACTTCAAATGAAATGAAATTTATTAATCCAATCATTTTAAATACTTGAATAAACATAACCAAGACCCAAATTTAAATCCAACCTATTAAATGGAATAAACTAGGCTAAACCTAAGGAAAATAAATGCTTAAGTGAACTAACCAAAGGAATTTATCCTTAAACCCAATTCGAATGAGTCTGTTGGACTCATAAATAATCTTAAATATGATTTGAATAATTAATTATCAATTAAAACTAGTGGATACTAAGAATTTATCACACTTAGCTTAATCCAATTCAAATCAAATGCAAGTGGACCTAATGTGGGTATTTGAATTCAAACCCAAACTAATCATATTGAAATGCATCCAACCTCATCCTAAGATAAGTTTAGAATAGTTTGTAGCCAAAATTAAGGGAATTAAGAGGGTCCAAATCCATATAAAAAGGGGAATGTGCCATGGAGAAAGAGAGAGAAGCATGGAGACAAACCCTTTCCCCAACCCACTCACTCATCTCCATTCCTCATCCTAATTGCCTTGGAACTGACCCCAATCAACTGACCACCCCTTGGAGCTAGCCTCCAAGGGTGGTTGTTGACCGTACTTTTGAAGTGAAGATTGATCACTCCAATCCTAGGTCTTGGATTCTTCTAGATACTTAAGTTTTCTTAGTGCTAGGACACTTCTAGTGATTAAGGGAACACTAAACCCAGGCCTAAAGACTTGTAGGGCATAACCCTAGGCTTATAGTTTACCTTAGAACGAGTGAGCTTCACCTACCCTAGACTTAAATCGACACTCAAACCCATAAATTCATTTAAACATAAACCCCAAGCCAAAAATTTAAACTTAACCTAAGCTTAATTTGATCCACCTTAACCCAAGTCGGCTAAGGAAGGTAAGATGGTTCAACCCAATTCTTTTGGGCCGAAGAAGGCTAAATTCAGCTCCAAACTCATATGATTGAAATCAAACCAACCCAAACTCATTTTAATTCAATTAATATTGATTGAATTTGGTTTCCAATCCAAGTTCCATGCCAAATTAACTTGAATATTAACCTAAGTTAACCCACTTTAATTCTATAACTCCATTCAAATAGATTCAAGTAAACCAAACTAAATTTAACTCTCTCAATAATTCTAACTATCCAATGGATCATTTCAAACTATTTCAACACTTGCAATTAAAATAATTAAATCAATTAAACTTAATTAACCCAAGTTAGCCCATTTGACCTAAAAAGGTTCAAATGAGCCAAAATCCAATCAAACCTAAATTGATTACAGTCAAAGCTACCAATCAACTTCAAATTCATCATTGGATATATTCCAATTATCCATAGCCTCAATTGGTCTAAATTTTCTTGACCAAAAAACTTAACCCAAAGTGACCTATAAGGCCCAGTTATACAAAACTTCAATCAAACTCCTATTAGATTAAACATAGCTATCCAATCTCTTCATTAATGATTGTAGGTCACTATGGAACACTCCACTACAATCAAATAGACCTAACCAAGTCAATTTGGCCCCAAGTTGACCTAAGTGACCTAAAGGGACAAATTAGGCCAAATCATGTTCTAAGCCAAATTAATTACAATCAATGACTCTCATCAACCATAAATTGGATATTAAATATGACTTAACCACCAATAGAAGCCAATTTGGCCTCTTGACCTAAGTTGACCCAATTTGACCTAAAGGGCCAAATTGAGCCAAATAAAATATTAAACAAAATTGATTGAAACCAATGCTTCCAATCAGTCACTAATTGAATATTAGACATGATCCAAACTTCAATTGGAGCCAATTTGGTTAACCCATCCCAATTGACCTACTTAGCCCAATTTGACCTAAAAGGTCGAATTGAACCAAATCACCTCTTAATCCAAATCAATTCAAACAAACTCTTCCTATTAATCATTAATGATCAATTGAACATTGACCTAACCCATTCTCAAGCCAACTTGGCCAATTTGGTCAAATTGGTCAACATGACCTAATTAACCCAAATTGAACTATATAAACTAAATCCAAATCTAATCTAAATTGAATCAAACAAATTACACAAACTCATTAGAAATGACAAATTAAACTTAACCAAACTCTCACTTTGACCCAATTTGACTTTGCCCAATTAATCCAATTTGATCTACATGAATCAAATTGAGCTAAACCCAACCAAACTTGGCATGACTCATCCTTGGGTCACCATGGGCTTGCCCAAATGGGCCCAACCCATGATGAACCTAGGTTGGGTCAAACTCATTGAACTAAGCCCTCCAAGTGGGATAAAATCCCCATTTGGAAGGGTTCTCCACCTCCCCATTCTTTGGCAGCCATCTTTGGCCCTTCTAAGATAGATGACCTCTGACCCAATCTAACCCAAGGCTGTTGGCTTCACCCTTTGGCCAAGAGAGGGTGAGTTCACCCATGGGAAATCATTGGTCCACCTAAGGAGGAGTGTACACTCCATGGCAGCCCATTACACTCCTTCAGCCTATCATACACATCCTCCTCAGTAGTCCCCTACCACCTCTGGCCACCCACTACAGCTGGACAACTATCAAAGGTTGAGCCAATTCAGCTCTTGGTTTCCTTGGGGGAGGAGAGTATACTCCTCCCTATCTATTAAAACTCATCACAGACCTTCTTAAGAGGATTCTGAACAGTCCATAAGCATTTTGTTAAGCTCCCCATGCACCCTACCATTGGTGAGACCAAGCTCCACCTAAACTCGGGAGCTTTGTCCATCCAACCTCATCAAAACTCAATGAAAATAAAACTAACTCTTTCCACATGTTTCCCAAGCCTCGATGAATGAGAATGAATTGATTCTTGATTGATTTGACCATTAGAAGGCTTCCCTAGACCAACTCCGGTGAATTCCATAGTGACCCTTAGTCCCTAGATCGATTGGTGGGGAGGCAGCTCAAGATCTTCTCAACCGGCTTCATCTCTTCAAGATGAAGCTACCTTTATCAATAGACCACCAGTCTTTAGCTTTGGCGAGGTAAAAATCTAGTAACTGTAGATTTTTCTATTAGGTGTTGGTCTTTTCAAAATGAAATGTGGTTTTATGTAATTTTCACCATAGGATCCTTTTAGATCTCTTCCCTGATCATTTTAAATTTAATTTTGCCATTAAATGAGCTCTGGTGAGCTGAAATTGAGTTGCAGAAGAATGAAGGTGTCCATCTTCCAATGCTCTCAGGACAACGGATCACCGACCGTTCATTCCACGTGATTAGAATGGATGACCATGATTAATTAAGCTAAATTTTTTGATTTAATCCCTTCAAACTCACAAGATTACTCTCGATCATTCAATCCAAGATGGAACCACATCCGCCGACACTGACTCAACAACCACATTGGATTTTTTAAATAACCAATACTATGGTGTCACATGGAAAGTAGTATTGTGTTAGTGTCCACATGGCGTTGATGATTTAAAATGATTTAATTGGGTTTAAAAATATAATTAAATATCCATAACATCAAAAAATTATAACTAATTATTGAAAAATCCAAAAATACAAATAAAATTATTTTTGGAAAGCTTAGATATATGATAATTTAATTAAAATAATCTCTAATTAATGTTTAATGAATAATGCTTAATTAAGGTTTGAAGTTTAGTCTAATTACCTTAATTAGGGTCCAATTACTTGGCTAATTAATTCTAAATTTGACATGTCGATTCTATGAGATGTCCTCTACCTCTCATATTTTTCTTGGAATTATTTGACATGTGGTTTGGGAAATTCCAAAATTTCAATCCTAATCACCCTCTTTAAATGATTTAATAATTATTAAAATTAATGAACAGTAAAATTAAGTAATTAATGTTAATTAATTAAGTTAAATAGTGAGGATAACAAAAGAATTAATTAAGCTCTCCTAATTTTTCCAAATGTATTCTCTTAAAAGATTTAATTAATATGCCTAATAATTAAGTGTAAATTAAAGAAAATTAATAATGAAATTTAAATGAAATCAATTTAATTAACTCAAATGCAATCCATTAATCCCTTTATGTGCTAAATAACATAAAGTTGTTAAAGAAATTATGATTTTTTTAGTGGTGTGAAAAAAATCATAAGAGTATTTATCTTAAATCTTTTCCTTTTTTAATTTAATTAATTTTTAAGAATGAGCCTAATTGCATTAGATCTTTTTAGGTGCATTAAAAATTTTATTTTTCCAAAGCATATCATTGAAGGCTCATCCTTATGCGACTAATTAAATTAAAGAAGCATAGGAAGGGTGATCAAATTAATATAATTAATAGATTGAACTTAATTAATCCATAAAATATATTTAATTTCCTTCCTTTAACATATTAAATAACCAACATGAGATGGGATGAATTCTAAGTATTATTTCTCCTCTTTAGGATTCAACAACTTGAATATTAAAACTAAACATTAAAGAAACTTTGATTAGATTTAAGAGATTTTATCTAACTTTATTGTCCTTAGGTTCTAATGAAATCAAGTATGTTGTGTTGTGATACTCAATTACTTTCTTTCAATTATCATAAATGTGCATGCCATGTGCTTCATGTATTCATATTTTAAAGTTAAAAGAATATGATTGCATTTAAATTGCATGAGTTGGACAAACATTATTATATGATGTCATTATTATCATTAGTAAATCTCATACTATTTTGAAACTATATGCTAATTATGAATTAAATAATTTGAAGCTTAAATCAATGCTTATTATAAATAATTAATCATGTGAAAAATGAAATGTTCATTTACTTGTAATCCAAAGATGGTAATTGATGGTTTTATTCATATGTTCATACTTATGTATTCATGTATTCGAATTGACAAGTATATAGTCTAGACATCCCGGGAATACACGCTTTAAGTAGCCTCAAGTAAGTCTTAGATAGTTTCACTTCCCTGGATTAATAATGGCACGTACTTACTTAACTTCATTTATGTGTATACATATATTATAACATAAAGTGAAACCTTTTTTTTGCCATTAAACTTTACATAAGTAAAAGATATTCTTTTTCATGATTTTATTTCTACGTTTATGTATATGCTTATGTGTATTTGAATTGGCAAGTATATAGTTTAGAAATTTTGGGAACACAAGGCTTTAAGTGGCCCTAAGGAGGTCTTTGGTAATCTCACTTCCCTGATTCAACAATGGCACACACTTGCTTAAATTTCTTATATATGTTTGCATATGCTTAAATATGAGATGAAATCCCTTTTTCTATCAAATTCATGCATCAACATTGATTAAGTGTGCATAAATATAGGTACATTGCATGCATATATACCAAATCAAATATTAATGAAACTAAAAAAGAAAGAATGTGGATGTTATTGATAATGAAAGGAAGTAGTGTGGTAGTATTCATGTGATGTTGACTTAAATTTCATTGGTCTTAAGATGCCTTTCATGTTTGAATAAGATTCATTAAGACAAATCTAAACTTAGGATGAAATAAATTTCATAAATAGTATATTAAGAAAGTTAAAGTTATAATGATTTATCTTTGGAAATCAACTTAGGCTAGGGATGAAAGAGTTAAGTCTCTTTATTCTTTTCATAATGATCAGATCTTCAGTAAGATGTGAACAAAATAATAATGCATAAGTTAAAACTCAATCAAGTTTCTAAAAGACTTAAAGTGAAACCACCCTTAATGGGTAATTTAAACAATCCTAAACTTAAGAAAATCCTAATTCTAAAGCCCAATCAAGACATACCATAATAAGCCTTAGCACACACATTAGAATACTAAGTCACAGATCTTAGTATTAGGTTAGGGCAGGGTATGTTGTGGTGATATATTTTATTTTGTGATATAATATTTTAGATTATGCTAGAATTGTTTGAGCATAGATTAGATGTTATGCCGTTATTAGCCTAACAATGTCTTATGCAGAGAATTGTGCTTAAGGGATCGCTATAATAATAAATGAATATAAAATGCTTTAGCTTGCAAGTGTTGCTTATGTCCCTAAACATAATCCAATTAGGGCAGGTGGGCTTGGTTACCCAAGTGTAGGATGCTAAGTCCAAATATGTTAAATATAACTGCTTGGTTTGTATGTTTGTTTAGCTAATATCTATTTTGTAGGTGAAATTAGAATTTAATTTTCATAAGGATGTAATTTTTGTAATAGGATTATGATTAGTGCTATAGGGTTTAGGATGAGCAGTGGCTAGAAGATAAAGACCCCGGAGGCCCTGTGAAGCTTGGAGCAAGCTATTCCAAAGAAGAAAAGAAGAATAAGAATTGAAGACCCACATAATATTTATTTCATTTGTAAGATTTAATTATAATTCAAACTTTATAAAGGTAGAGCTCAGCTACCCAACTCTTTTTTCTTTTCCAGGGTATATGGTGGTACTTGGTTGCACCACCCTTTCTATTATTTTATGAAATCTAAATGTTTGATTGTTATGTTTAGATTATGCAATAGAAATGATATACTTTTCATTGGTTTCTTAAAGTGTGTATGTTTAATGTGTGGCCTAGATGTGATAGGCTCTTTAGGATAAACTTAAATTTTCAATCCTCACTAAATAACTCATAACTAAATTCTAATGTAACTCAAAATCTCACTCTAAAGTCTAGGTATATAAATAAGATAATAAAAAATTTAGTCCCTTTAGCTGAATTGTTGTATGCTATAACAACATGCATGTTATATTATTTCATTCTTGAATATAGAGGATCTCCACTCTTGCACGATAAGGGACAAGCTTGACCTTTGAAGTGTTTCTTATAGTAGAGAACACCTCTTCTAGTTGATTTATCCATAACAAAATTTTATTACATGCAGGCATAAACTCTCCTAAGCTTGAGTCCAAAATGAAATAAAATATGTAAATTTTATTGCCTCAGTTTAGGTCATAATTTGCACATCTATCATGATCTAGTCTCTTAAGGAGTGAGTTTAGGACTTTAGATTCTTTCATAATTAATAACAACCTAGACATCTTGCATTTACATATGACTTGCCCACATGATTTTAAATCAGAGGAGGTGTTAGCTAGCCACTCCAGGAGGTTGCAACTCTAGAAGAGTTGGGATCAATCCACTCTTCCTAGTGGAAGTAAATCAATATATCCCATTCCCCTGAGTAGAATTAGGTCAAGCTCTTAGCTTGTGCTAAAGAACCCTAGATGTAAGTTCAGAGGCTTCTTATTTCTTCTTTGCTACAAGTATATGTCCTCACATCTTAGGCATTTTCATAATCTTATATTATTAAAATCTAAGTCCTAGTATTCTAATAAAATTGCAACTCAAATAAATAAATTTCTCTCATTCAAAAATGTGAAGCCTTACTATAGGGTAGATTGAAGCATAGACTAGGCTTCCTAGTATCATATGTGCTTTCTACTTATTCTCCTTTGGATTCTGCTAAGAACTCTTCCTATCTGAGCTCTTCCAGATTGCTTTCTAAAACTAATTTTTTGATTATCTACCTTTGAAATCATTAGATACATTATTTGACTACTTTGATCGAGAGTGTTCATAAAAAATTTCCATTTCCTAGGATGTAATTTACTATGAAAGCTTGCTTCTATAGGGAACTAAAGAACCTCACATAAAATAAACCCTACTTTACCTATCCATGTAAAGTTGAGGAAATATCTCTAGTATATATATACCCATCGGCCTTAGGAGTCTTTATTAGGTGATTTAGTCAATTATAGGATGATATTTCTATATTTTGAGATAATACATTATTCTTTAGATGCCGCACTCGATCATTTCAATAAGTACCCCTAAGACCTGTACGGTGTCCTTATGACTACAAACTAAATCACCATAGTGGTAATCACCTAGGTTGGCCATGGTTGATTTTCGTTTCTTTAAATCTCTTGATCAACCAAGGAAAAATGAGAGAGAGCTGATCTCAAGCCAATTTGAGCCTTTCATTACCTTTCTTAAGTGAAATGAAGAAGTGCGCACCCTTCCCCTCGATCCCCATGCCACCGGCAAGCCGAAGTTTGACTAGACTCGTCAAAAATGAGCAAAGCTTGGCCTATAGATTGATCCACATGGAAGCAATCCAATTCCTTGCACTTAGAGGCTCGCCATGTCCCCACAAAGCTTTTTGAGTCATCCCCATTGCCAAGAGGTCACCACCGATGAGGTATCGATTCAAACCGACCCTTTAAACATTCAATTTTGGTGTTTTTTGAAATGAACTTGATCTTAAGTGAGATCAAGCCATATAGATGTGTTCTAATTGCATTCTTGATGGATTTGAAAACAAAATCAAGTGATTCTGTTGCCTAGATTGCTAGAAATCACTTGAAATTAATGGACGGTGCTCGATTCTCGTTGTCAATAAGGAAGGCACAATCTCCCTCGTCCATTCCTTCTATTAGGAAGGGGTAGCCAAGATCTAGTCGAATATTTGAAGAAATCCTATATAAGATCCATGGGTGATATCGTGATCGTCTGATTGAAGAATCCAACTTGGCCACCACTTTTGAGCTGTATCTACGTGAATGTACCTGGTCTTATAGTGCTGCGCCACTTGGTAAATAGCGCCGCATTAGTGCCACATGGCATCAACTGTTTAAAATGAAAAATCTAGATTTTATGGATTTAAAAAATGGTAAAAAAGAACAAAACTTTAAAAAATTATAAAAAAATAAAATACTCAACCACAAATTGGAAATAAAGGCTCTATGGATAAATCTCAATGAGGAGAATCCAATTTTTATTGGGTAAATTTGGGTTAATTTATGTTTAAATAAAAATAATGAAACTCAAATTAAACTCAAACCATTAATCCAATGAATTTTATACTTTAGGGAATTGAAATTAAAGTCAAAACCTACCATAATAAATTTTCATGATTTATTGAAAAGTAAATCTATGGATATATAAATTTCAATCCCAAACTATTAATTTAATGAATTAAATTAATAGTAAATTAAAAAAATTATGGAAAATTATAAAATTAATTTAAATCATAATAATAAAATTTAATAAACGTAAATACATCATTAGAATTCTTTGGAATCTAATAAACCCTAAAATGACCTAATTTTAGAATTAATTGAATTAATTAATTCAATTAATAAATTTAAACTTTAAAAAATTATAATAAATCGACCAAAATTTCAAAAATTCTAAAAAACCCTCCATGGATGCATCTTCCAAAGGAGAATTCAAAAAAAATTGAAACCCCTAATTAATTTATTTTAATTTGAGGTTAATTTCAAATTTATTAAAAAAATTTAAAATCTTATTAGTCCTAAATACACTTCTCATCAGGATGAAACTTTAAGAAACTTAAATTGGTAGGGAACACCATTTGCCATAAAACTTTCAAGGTCAAATGACTTTTGGACTTGAAATTGTTAAATTTCAAATCTCTAGGTCAGTATAATTGAAATTATAAATGAAAAAATTTCAAAAATTATGAAAATTCATAAAATCAATTTAGCACATTATTATTAACATTAGAACACTTAAGAAAAATGTTCCCACCCTTTGAAGTCATGTTATTTGATTGATCATATACTTAAGGTTTAATGAAATAATTAAGAATATAAAAATCTAATCAAACCTTAGATCAATAATTTATTAAATTCACAATGAATCAATTAATCAATTGAAATGTAAAATTAATTATTTTTTTAATTTTATACCTAAACATGAAATTCATTAAATCCTTTGAATTCATTTGAGTTAATAAACAACATAATTCTAAATGTAAATGTAAATGAAATAACTAATTGAATTAATTAAATGGTCTAAGGAACTAAAAACGGTTAAGATTTAAATTGGAAACCCAAAGGTCGTTCATTCCATAGGCTTCCTAGGTTATGATTAATAAGCAAAACTCTATCTAATAAATTAAACCAAGTTATGAAACTTTAACACATAGTGTTACATTAAGCTTAATTTGAATACAAAATTATAAAGCCTAAGATAATGAATTTCTTAATTGATAAAATCAATACATCCTAAAGATTGATTAAAACTAATTAAATTAACTTATCTAAATTCATATACATAAACGTTAATAAAATGAATGAATAAAATCATCACTTGAAATTTATTAAGTTAATTTATTCAAATTCACCAACATAATATCAATGAAATGTATAAATGAAATTAATTAAAATCAAGTAAACCTAAATGATAAATTAAGAATATATAAATGAATAAATTATGAAATTAAAATATAATAGGTCATTTAAATAATTAAATTAAAACTAAGTTTGAATTAAGATATGAAATTAAGTTAGTTCTTTCAAGATAATAAGCATTAATGAACATGTACATAAACATTAATAAAATAAATAAATAAAATCAATCCAAATCAAATAAATAAATAATTAAAACAAATCAAATGAACATTTAATCAAAGAAAAATTAATAATATATGATTAAATATGAACTTAAGTTATAAAAATGAATTAAATTTAAAATGAAAACCAAAATCAAACTAAATCATGGTAACATGAATTCTAAATTAAGATTTGAAGGAGAATTTTGAATGTTAACTAAAGATCTTAAATCAAACGTCGTAAAACTTTAACTTTAAGACAAAAAGGCAAAACATAAATCAAACTCATCTTAAAATGAGTCACTCAAATGAATCCAAAAGAGGTTTATTAAAATACTTAAGATCTAAGTTTGACCTTTAGAATGAATCTTCACCTAGGATGAAGATCTCATTTTATTAGGATTTAACATGTTGAGTATAATGGGTTCCACCCAAAGTGGAATTTATTTTATTCTTCATTCTTGAAAACTTAAATTCCACTTCAACATAAAATGGAATACAAAATAGGAATGAAATCATAAATCAATTATATTACATAAATTAAGATTACCCAATGAAAAATTGAACAAATTTTGAGAATTAAATAAATCAAAAGAATGAAGACAAATTTTTTTCATAATTAACAAACATATGATATATAGTCTGGACACCCGAGATCACAGGGCTAGTGGTCCGAATGAAGTCTTGATACCTCAAACTTTTGGTTAAATAATGGCACATACATATGAAGCAAAATTATGAAAAAATTATAATGTCAAAATCAAATTAAACCAAACTTTGAAAACCAAATCAAATTTGAACTTAAAATGCTTAGTAAAATCATACCACACAACTTATGTTTTTTTTTCACATAATAGATTATTAGGTCACCGACCCTAGACTTAGGCTAGGTCGATGTTTTATGATATGAAATATTTTTCTTATTTCATGGTGTACTATTGCAGACTAGATAGCTAGGATTGCTTGCTCGCTGGTCTAGATGGTAAGATGTTCATTTTAGCTAATACTATTTTCTACAAGGGGAGTGCTAAAAGTGATTGTTGTAATAAACAAAAATATAAATATTGCTTGCTTACAGGTATGCTTAAATCCCTAAGCATAGACCAATAGGACATGTGGGCTAGGTAGACAACTAATGCTAAGCTCATAAGCTTGCAAATATAATTACTGAAATGCTATTTGTTATTTTTTAATGTCTATTTTGTAGAGTTTAGGAATTTATTTTTGAGAATTTAAATGTAATTTATACCTAGAATTAGGTTAGGATTTATGGGATGTAGAAATAGTTGGAGTTGACCCTACCAATGCATGGTCTCGTAGTCTCATATGAAGCTCGTGAAGGCCTTTAAAGAAGGTGATGATCATGCAGTCTTGTGTTGCTAGAATTTAAGTTTTAGATTTTAAAAACATGTTAATTCAAACTATACTAGATTCAATTTCATAATTATAAATCCCAATGGTAGGTTAGTTGAAATACCTATTATGCATCCCAGTATCCATAGGCATTTCTTACTTAATCCCAATTGGTCTCCAAAAGAACTCTTTCCCTTTTAAGAACATTCCCAATTGAATTTCTAAAATAATCATCCTTTTTAGAATAATCTTGAAATCCATAAAAATAAAAATCTATTTCTTTAATCTAGAGTATACATGTAATTAACTATAGGGGCTTGCCCTTATAGGGAACTATGAACCTGCAATAAAATAAATTATGTTCTACTTCTCTATGTAGTTTAGGGAAAAGATGTCTGATACATCGATGACTCATCAGCCTTAGGAGTCCTTACTAAGTTATCAAATTTCTAATAGGAAAATATGTTTATATTTTAAGATAATATATTTATCTTTTAATGACGTATTTGATTACCTAAATTTAGTATCCCCAAGATCCTCGTGGTGTCAAAACAAAATAAAAATTCTAATAGATTTCTCTGGCGACTCCACTAGGAACAGTTTCCTCTACCAGTCTTTAGAACTATATTTTTATTTCTATATATTGAAAATGTACTTGTATTTTCACGGGCCAAGATTGTCTTTCTTTCTGTTGGATATATCTCCATTTCATTCTTAGTAAAGTATATTTAAAATCCACTAAATGGAGTATAAATCTTCATTATTTGTACACATAGCTTTAAATGAATCACTTGGAGCTTAATTGGCTCAAGTTAATGAAGAAGGAAATGAAAATGCCCTTTACCATCTAAGCTCCAGACTCATCCTAGCAGAAATAAATTATCCGCCTATTAAAAAGCATTTTTAGCCTTAATTTTCTCTACTTAGAAACAAAGGCAATACATACTTTCTCATAAAATAAATTTGATTTCTAGAGTGAATCCTTTGTAATATCTAATGACCTGCTCAACATTATCTGAACATCCAACACGTTGGTCTATGATCTCATTGCAGTTTAAGATCACATTTATCCCTCTCCGTGCTGTGAAGGGTGAAGTTGTAGCTAACTTCTTAGCAGTAAATCCTCTACTTGAAGGTTCTCCTTTAAATGATTTCATGATTTTAGAGGAAGAACCTAATGCCACTTGGGAAATATATTTTGATGGCGTAGTATCATCGAAGAAAATTAAGGAATTAAAATTTTCTATCCTAGGGAAGGTAGGGATTGGATCAATTTTTATAACTCTAGATAGATGAATGATATGATATTCCTATCATTTGTTTGAGCTTTATACGAATAACGAAGTTGAATATAAGGCTTTTATAACTGGGCTAGAGTTAGCAATTCTTAGGGATATTAAAAATATAAAGATCTTTGGGGATTCACAGTTGATTATTAATCAAGTGAGCTGAATCTATAAGGTTTTACACCACCTTAAGCTTTTAGTTATTATCAATACAAAATGGAATTACTTGAAAAGACCCCTTTAGTAACTCTGTGTAGAATATCACTTAAGGATAATTCTATATCAGATGCTTTGGCTAAGCTTGCTAAAGAAATCATATGCTCAAAAAAAGAATCTATATCTCTAGAAGTTTAGAATAAACAAGTTCTATCCCTTATAGATTTAGATTATATGAATAAAAAATAGAAATACAAAGTGTAGCCACTCCTACTGAAGGTCAAGAAAAATGTGATTGGAGACAACCATTCATTGACTATTTAAGTGAGGGGTGGCTCCTTGAAGACAAGTTATTAGCAAATCAAATTAAGAAACATACCTTGTCTTATGCATTAATCTATAATATAATGTATCACAGGTTATTAGATCAAATATAGCTACAATGCTTGAATAAACAAGAAGCCCATAAGATTGTGACTAAGATGTATTTTGGATTGTGTGGCACTCATCAATCTAGACCTAAAATGAAATTAAAAATTAAAGGACTTGGTTGTTATTGACCTTCAATGTTAAATGGCTACATGAAAATTTCACATCATTGTCATCAATGCTAAATATATGGTGTGGTACTACATCAACCTCCTAATGTACTACACCCTACTATTACTTCTTGGCCCTTTGAGAATTGGGGTATCGACATCATAGGGCCTTTTGATCCTACTTCATCAAATGAGCATCATTTTATATTAGCTACAACTAATTATTTTTCCAAGTGGACTGAAGAGGTTCCACTGAAATAAGTGAAGGCATACCATGTGGTTAAATTCTTTCAGGAAAATATCGAATATTGATTTAGGATTTATTGTTGAATCATACTCGATAATGGTCCATCATTTAAGTCCACTAAATTGAATCACTTTATCGCTAGAGATAAAATTGATTAGAGATATTTGACCATCTATTTACCTGGGGCAAATGGATTGGTCAAAGCATTTAAAAAAACTATTATGAGGATTTTTAAAAGACACTTGATGAAGATAAGCATTAATGGCATGAAAGTTCATTGCTGCCTTATGGGCATATTGAACCACTTATAAGATACCAACTCAATCTACACCATGTACTTTGGTTTATGGAACTAAAGCTATTCTTCCATTTGAAATGCCACTACCTTCATTAAGGATAACATTTAATAACAACATTGCAATAGATTAGAATTACAAACATTGACTGGAAGAATTAAAGGAAAACATTTGAAAGCTCAGCAAGACCTTGAACTTTATAAATCTCGTATGGTTCAAGCAAATGCAAAGTTGGTCTATCCTAGAACTTTCCAAGTAGGAGAGTTGGTCTTGATTCTTAAATGACAAATTTTAGCTCATCGTAGGTTAGATAGCAAATTCGAGCCAAGCTAGGAAGGACCATTTGTGGTGAAAAAGTTTATGAAGGGGTGTGGTAAAATTTTATATAAGAGAATTTCTAAAATAAATGTATACTTCTATCTTCACTCTATGTGGAATAAAATGAAGATAAAAATGTACTTTCTTTTTATGCATTTTTTACACTACGTAGATCCATAGATGTTCTTATTGAGAGTGATCGGGTATGACTTTGAAGAGAGGTGTACTATCTCGAGAGATAGAAGTCACCATTCTATAATGAACTTAATCACCTTAATAAGGACTCCTAAGGACAATGAGTCTGTATATGTACCTGAGATTCTTCCCCTACTTTACATGGAAAAGTAAAGTAGGGTTTATTTTAAACTAGGTTCATTAAGTTCCCTACAGGGGCAAGCTCCCATAGTTAATTACATCCTAAAGAAGGGGATTCCTTAGGAATACTCTCGATTAAGGTAAATGATTGTTGTCTCCAAAGATTTCAATAGGTAGGACTATCAATCAATTAGTTTATTTTTTTAGCAAATTAAGTGGGATCAATCAAAAGAGAGAATTCTTATCGAAGCCAAGTGGAAATGAGTAGGGGATGCTAAGTATACTAGGAAGCCTAGTAAGCATCCCAAATTATCCTATTGTCGAGCTTTATATTTTTGAAATTGAATTATTCATTTGAGTTGAATTTTTTTTAGAAGTTTAGGGCTTATAATTCCACAATACAAGGTTATAGAAATACCTAAGATGTGAGGATTTATGCTTATGGCCCATAGAAGAGAGAAGCAACCTTAGACCCTAAATCTAAGGAGTTTTGCAAGGGCCATAAGCTCAACCTAAATCTAAGGCGAGAATGGGTATTTGGTTTGCCTCCACAAGAGAGGACAAACCACCCGACTGCTTAGACTTACAATCGCTTGGGGGTGGCCACCAACTAACTCCTCCTATAATTATAAATTCATGTAGGCAAGCCATATGCTTTATGCAAGATAGCTAGGCTGTTATTCATTTAGAAAGAGATTAAGTCCTTAAACTCACTCCCTAAGAGACTAGATCACGTAAGGGCATGAAAAATGGCCTAGATCTAACGCAAAATATATTACATGTTATTTTCATTTCTGGACAATCATTTGACTCAGACTTATAGGATTCATATGTCTAATGCATGAGAAACAAGATTATGGGCCAAAATCAGCGAGAAGGGGGAGGTGTGTTTCCACCATGGCTCTCAAAGGTCAAGCCAAGGTTTATGGAAAAGGTGGAAGCCCTCCAATCAAGAATGTAACAATATGCTTTTATGCATGATATTATAAAAGAAATACTCATCCAGTTAAGGGGTTGCGAATTCTTTTATCTTAATTTTTTAACGTAGGCTTTAAATGAGGTTATGAGTTATTTATTTTTTAATTTTGAGATGATTAATTTGGTAGAAGATTTATTTTTACCTACAAGCCTAATCGTCATCCAGCCATACATCAAGTAAGAAAGAAACTAGGAAAATATGCCATCTTAATGCACAAGCTAAATAAAATATCAAACATTTTATAAAGCTAACGCAAAAGAATAAGAGGCCATTTGGTCGGGCACCACTCACAAACCTTAAAACAAATTGGGTAGCCAAGCTCTACCCTTAAACAACTTGGATTACAAAGGAATTAATTTACAATCAAGTAAGGAAATTCATGTTATGGGGGTCTTCATTTCTTCTTTTCTTCTTTCTTCTTTCTTCTTTTGGTTCCTTCTTTTGGTTGCATCTTTTGGATGGTTGGAAGGTGGATGCTCCAAAGGCTTCACATGGTACAAAAGATGAGATCTTATGACCATTGCTCATCCTAATTTCCCCATAAGATTCATTTCAAAAATCATAATTGCAAAAATACATGAAAAGGAAAAGTAAATGTAACCAACACCTACAAAATAAAGATTAGCTAAACAAACCATAAAAATCCCAAGCATGTATATTGGACTTAGCACCCCACACATGGATAACTAAGTCCACCTGGCCTATTGGATTATGCTTAGGGGTATAAGCACCTGCACAACAAAAGCATTTATATTTTTACTACAACACCCTTAAGCATAATCCCCTGCAAAAAATGATTAGACTAAATCATTCAACCATTTATTTTACACACATTCACCCTAACATTCAGACTAGAAATAATACATTATAAAATAAAAGCAAATATCAAGACATGCACTGCCTTAACCTAAAGCTAGAAGCAGTGACTTAACCTAATGTGTGTGCTTTAAAAGGTTTGTGCGGTATGCTTAGCTATGGATTTAAGGTTTAGATTTTCTAATTGTGAAGATGTTCAACTTAGATGGGTGATTTTGCTTAAGTTATTTAGTTGATTTAGGTTGATTTTATTTGAGGCTTTATTTAAGTTTGAATGAATCCTACTTAATTACTAAAGGTTGTAAAGAGAGGGAAAAGAGAAGAGAACTTCTCTTTCCTTCCCTACCCTAAGTAGTTTCTAAAGTGGATTCATATTTGATTTTATTTAGTGAATGTTTTATTATATGTTTTAATTAATCTTAAGTTTATATTTTCCCTAAACAAAACTATTCAAAAAGACAGACATTTTAAGATTAAGTAAAGTGGATTAGTATCACAAAACACACATCACTTCATTTCTTTCCCAACATGTATAACATGCATATGAAAGAATCCTAAGCATATCTATACATACAAATGGAAATGTTTAGAATGGTTTATGATGAATGCTAAGTGAGTTACTTAAGAAAATTTGAATGCTTTATGATGCATGATTTTTGTTAAGTAGAAAAGAAGTTTTGTTATCCATTTTCACATGCACACATGTATGTATGAAAGACATAAATGAGTACGACGCCATTGTTAACACCAGAGGTGTAGGGTACAAGACCTACTTAGGGATACTTAAAGCCTCGCAACCCTGAGGTTGTCCAGACTAATATACAACTTTCCTTAAATACAAACACATGTACAAAAGAAATGAATGAAAAAGAAAGATGCAAAAAGTTTGTATTTGTTTGTTTGTTTTGTTTATACAATTTATATGTGCAAGTGTGGATATCCTTCTTGGGTAATAGCATAGGAATGCATAGGAATAAGATTAGGAAAGTGTTATGTTCTTTTCAAATGAACTATACACTTTGCCAAATCCTATTCAAAATTATGCTAAAAGGAAAGAGATGGAAAACTACACTATGCACATCTTCATATTTATATCCACATGCAAGCTCATAAATAATTATAAGTAGCACACTTTAAATTTTGGATGTTTTATTCATATATTTTTCAAATAGTTTTGAATTTAATAGTGATAATAGCTATTCATATTTTACTTTAGCCAAAACATGCAATTTGGCATAAAGAAAACATTTCATTTTTATTTTAATTTTTTTTAAAGTATGAATGCATGGAATTCATATGACATACACATTTAGCATGTTAAGAAAGAACTAAAGTGATGAAATCATGTAAACACATTCACCCTAATTAATTCCTAAAGATAATCTTATGAAATAAGAAAGCTTAAAGCAAATCAACTTATTTTTAAGGAAGGTTTGATTTTGTTTTGAGTTTGATTTAATTTGAGAAATGTGAGATGAGTTTGCTATTTTTAACCCATTCCTACATATGTTTGTTATTTTAGTATAATTTTTAGGTTATTAGATGAATTTTATGCTTTGGTTAGGTGAAGGTATGAATTAAGTGTGTTAATTTCCCCTTACCTATACCACCTTCGCATACTTAATCAAATAATTGTGAGCCATAACCCCTCTCACATATGTGAGTTGGGTTTTGATTTTCTTAATATACTTAGGTTATTGAACACCTTAGCACCTGCCCAAGATAGATTAATTGAGTTATACAAATTTTTAGAATTTTATGAAATTAATCAAGGGGGTAATTAGTGAATTAACCCTTAATTAAGGTTATATTAAGGAAGAAAGGGGTTTAAGGAATATATTAAGGAAAGTATCCCAAAATTATTATTTAAATATCATATTTATTTAATCAAAACTTAATTGACTCAATCAGAGGGTTATATGATTAATTATACTCTTAATTAAGCTTATTTATATTAAGGGAGTAATTAAGGAATGAACTAGAAATTCCTCTAATTAATCCTCCAATAAATCGCAAGAAAATTAGAGAGGTAGGAGTCATCTCACTAATTTTGCACAAGAAGTTTGGGATTAATCAGTAGAGTAATTAGGAAAATAATATTCCTAATAAAACCCAAATTCAGAGAAAAGCACTATTCAAAATCCATTCAAATCATTTTTAGAATATTCTATGTTCAATTATCTATCCAATGCAATTTATTTCATATTTTTTTAAATTTTTGTAGGTTAGATATGAATTTTGGAAGTTTTCATGATTAATTAATGATTAAATAGCCTTAATTAAATGTTTAATCCCATCAGCGCCACGTGGGCCGTTGATGCAGCATGCGCTTTTCATGTGGCATGATGGGATTCAATATTAAAGTTGCCACATCGTAGCACCGCATCAGCGACGGTGCTACGCACTTTCTCCTCACCCGTCTGATCAAGGATCGGATGGCTGAGGTTAAAGTCGTAGATCTATGGGATTAAAACATGGATCTACATGTCTTAAATCATGGTCGTCCATCCAAAATATGCAGATGGATGACCCATGATCTATCCTTATATTTCTCTATGAAGAATGGACACTGTCCATCTTCTAGGGGATGATCCGAGCTCGATTGAGCTCGGATTGATCCCAAAACTTACCCACACCATCTAAGCACAAAGGCAAACACATCTAATAGACTAGATTTTTATGGGATTAAACTTTACTTCACAAAGGACCAAACCACATTGAACTTAAGCTCAGTTTAATGGCTAACCTCACTGGAGGTGATCACCGACACTCGATTCCCTTAGATAAGCTTTGTCTAGTGAAGACAAAGCTTTGTTAAAGTTTGGAGGTCTTGAGATTGGGTGGATCCTCCTATAGGCCAACTCCTCCTTGACTTGAGCTCGATCTTGATCAAGAATGGTCATCCCATGCCTTTGGAACTTAGGAAAGAGCTTAAGCAAATTTGATCGAGCTCCCTTATGGAGATTACAAAGAGAATTGGGTTGATTTGAAGTGTGGAGAAGTTTGAATTTTAGTGGAGCTCCCCTATTCTTAATCTTTGAAAACTGAGAAGATGGAGTTTGGGAAATGCCTGAGAGAGCTTGGGGAGGCTAGGAAATGGATTCTCTGGCTTCCTCTTGCTCAATTAAATTAGGGAATGTGCCAATGAAATCAAATTATGGGGAGTATATCTCCCCCTAGAGAAATTGGATGGTCGTGCCTTCACTTTCCATTTTGATCCAATTGAGCTCATGCAATGGGTTGTTAGGCCGTTTAAGGCTTGCACATGGGTCATTTTGGCCCGAGGGGGGTAGTGGGAAAGTTTCCATGTTCTTAATTGAGTGGAGGAAGGATTTCCATGTGCTCAATTTGAAGGAGGTGGTCAGTTTTAGCCTTAGGCTAGGTTGCGATGACCCAAACCCATTGGGTTGGGTGCACCACACTCCCTAGTGTTCACTTGATCTACTAAGAGGGTGCCAAGTGGTTATGGAGAGAATTTGACCAAATTCTAAGTGGATTTGGCCAAAATTTACCCTTTGACCTAGAGGTAAAAAGGTCATTTGGCTTGGATTTCAATTTGAATATGTTTGATATGTTTGAGAAATGGGTTAGGCCAAGTTTCATTGGATTTGGAGTTGGTTTGATATGATTTGGTTATGTTGACCCATTTAGGTCAAAATGGGTCAACTTGGGTCAAGTTGACCAATTGGTCAAATTGGGTCAAACCAAGAGTTGGGTCAAGTTCATATGACCATTTTAAATATTTTGGTGGCTTTGGTTTGATTCAATTTGGTTTATATTTGGTTTCGATTCAATTGAGTTCATTTAGGTCAAATGAGTCAAGTTGATCAATTTGACCTATTTGACCTTTTTGGGTTAGGTCATAGGTTGGTTCATGTTTGGTTGGTCATATGAAATGGATTGGTATCTTTGTTTCCAATCAATTTTGGTTAAGTTTGAATTTGGCTCAATTTGACCCTTTAGGTAAAGTTGGGTTCATGGTCAATTGGGCTAGGTTGGGTCTAGTTGGCCAATTGAGGCTTTGGAAAATTTCAACAATAATTTATGAATGAACTTGACCCATTGGTTTCAATCAATTTGGCTTAGATCAAGTTTGACATATTTTGACTTTTTAGGTCAAGTTGGGTCAACTTAGGTCAAGTGGACAATTGGGCTAGGTTAGGCTCAAATGTTGACTTGGTCAAGTTCAAACATTGATCATGAATGAGTTTAGATCAATGGTTTCAATCAATTTGGCCTATGGTAGATTTTGGCTATGTTGGGTTTCATTTTGGCTAAGTGTTGACTTGGCCAACCCTTAGGTTTGACTTGGATTGACCTAATTTGAGTGATTGATCATCTCATGATGAGTGTTGATGATAATGAGAGGCTTAGATGGGCTTAGTTCAATCCAATTTGGTTAGGATTAGAATTTTGATCATAAGGGTACTTTAGGTCACTTTGGGTCAAGTGAGCCTAAGTAGGTCAAATGGCTTGGTCAAAGCTTGATTTGAGTGTGATTGAACTCACATATGGTTTGATTCATTTGACAATTTCAAGTTCAAAGGGTGAACATGAGTTTGACTTGGGTTTGATTTTTGAATTGAGTTTTGATTTGATGATTGAAGTTTATGTTTATATTTAGATTCATGATTGAAGGATTGATTGAATCATGAAGAAAAATCAAGAGTTTGGCTTGATTTGGCTAAGTTCAAGATTTTGACTTGAAAGGCTTAGGTTGGATTTTGATTGAAAATGGGTTTGATTTTTGGTTGTTTGAATTTATATTTCATTTATATATGTAAATATAAATGAGAAAATAAATGGGTTATGAGAAAATTTCAAGGATTTGAAATAGTTTGAACTTGATCTAGGCTAAGTCCTTAAGAGGGAATTAAAGGACTTAGGAAAGATTTGTGATTTGGATTTGAATTTTGGATTTAATTTGATTGATTTGAATTTATATTTCATTTATATTTATGAATATAGATGAGACTATAAATGAGTTGTGAGAAAATTTCATGACTTTGAATTGATTTGTATTTGATTAGGCTAAGTCCTTAAGAGGGGATTAAAGGACTTAGGAAATATTTTGAACTTGGAATTTCAATTATGAGCTTTAATCATAAGTTTCAATCATGTGTTTCAATCAGTTGGCATTGATTTGGGTTTGGAAAAAATCATTTAAACAAGAATTGATTTAAGTTTGATGTTGATTTGATTTGGAGTTTGACTTGAAGGAAGAAAGTGATGAATGTGGTTCAAGCTATAGGGTAGGCAAATTTTCCAAACATGCCTAAGGCATGACCTATTCCTATGGCTAACTCTTCTAAGTCTCTACGGCTAAGTTTTTTTTTTTTTTTTGGGAACCCCATATAGGGGAATTTTATTGCCACAGTAAAAGGGTTACAAGGTCCTTAAGAGGGGATAAACTGAAGAACTATTGCTCAAAGAGCTACAATCAGCCTAAAGAGTAAATCCCCTGGCTAAGTACAATCAAAACATAAGAAAAGGGAAAAGAAGGCAAAAGATACAAATTGAGCAAAGGAAAAAGCCATTGGTCAGCCATCAACAGAAGCTCTTGAAGCTGATAGAAGTCTATGCCTCCACTAGAGAAGGAGTCTGCAAGAGAGCAACACAAAATCTGCAAACATCTAGACGAAAGAGTTAGCACAGTTAAAGTGATAAAAGCAAAAATGAAAGTAAAAACATAATAAAATGAGAAAGATATAGAGAAATGTGTGAAGAAAGGCTCAAGCTCAGCAGCACAAAATTGGGGCAGCTGCAAACATGAGCATCCAAATTTTAAAGGAAGGGTTACATCAGACGTGCTACTACTAGCCAAAGAATGAGTGAAATCATCCCAACTATCATAGCCTACAAACCTGGGGGAAAACAGTAGCCATTGGATGAAAGTCGTATGATATTTAGTACTTGCATACCAAAGCATAGCCACATACACTATGAAAGAGAAGGCAACACCGATCTGAATGGTAAAGGGAAGATACCAATCCTTTCTAAGATAGTAAACACCAGACAATGCCAACATATCATCAAAAATCATAGCCAACAACATCCCAACCCAGAAGACACCCCATATTGGAGAAAGCCAATCAGAGTTACCTGCATACCAAAGCGAAGCCACATACACTATGGAGGAGAATGCAACACAGATCAGGATGGTAAAGGGATGACACCACTCCCTTTTAAGATAAGAAAAACTAAACAATGCCAACATAATATCAGAATGCATAGCCAATAGCAACCCTACCCAAAAGTCACCCCATAGTGAGGGAACCAAACAGGGTCAGCAGTACGGATGTTAACATCCACCATATTAATAGCAAGATTACAACAATATATGTACAATTTTAAACGAGACAAGGGTAAGCTGAAATGGTAGATAAGCCCATACAATAAAGGCACAGTTAATAAGGTTAACCACATGGCAGTGAACAAAACATAAGACCAGGCAGAAATCCAATCATAATAGGTAGCCTGCTGAACATCAAAACCCAAAAATCCATTCAGCGAATAGCCAAAATAAAAAAAAATAAAAACTAAATTTGACAGTGAGTAATAAGGGCAGAACCATTACAAAATTGAGTGAGAGTGAGAATCGTAAAAATAACATCAGTAAAATCCTTCAAATCAAGTATAGTGTTAGCAAGCTAAACCATAGCTATTCAGCAACAGCCAATGACCAACCTGAAGATGGAGAGCATCAAAAAAGGATTGCGGAAAGATTCCGGAAAATGATACACCCAACAATGGACAAGCAGGACCCAGTAGCCTCCCTCTACAATAATCGTAGAGAAAGCAAACTAGAAAGGAAATGGGACAAAAATAACAAACAAGCTTAGAAAGGAAGACTAGCCCCATCCCATCCATAAAATGTGAAGCATCTGGGCAATAAAATAAAATTTGGTTCCCAATTTTCCTCCTAGAAAAAAGAAAGCAGAAAAGCTAAGGACTTCTAACATAAAGCAATCTAATTTTATCAAGATTCATAAGCCCCCTTAAGAGTGAAGGGATATCATCATTGGAGAACATATTCAAAGAGGAGGACTTTGCTCCCCAATTAGCAAGAAAATCAACACAGGAATTACCTTCCTGATATATTTGAGAAATATGATAATCTAGGTTGGCAAGAAGTCTCCTAGTGTGGTTAAGTAAATAAAACACTTTAGCATTTCCATGAGCTCCCGAATTTAATAATTCAGGAAGAAGGAGAGCATCAACTTCAAACTAAAATTTCTGAAATCCTTTCTGTAGGTAGACAGAAATCCTATAGTATAAACCCTTAAGCTCAACAAATAATACAGAACATGGTTGTAAAGAAGCAGCAAAAGTAGAGATAACGTCTATATAATCTCTTAAAACCTCCCAACCATAAAGCCATTAGAAATGAACCATGTGTTAACCTTAATGACATGAAAATTCAAATTTTATCTAGTATATAATTTTATGGGTAGGCTCAATAAGAAGGAAGATTAATCCCAAAGTTAAAGGCCATATATTTTTACCCTTTGAAACTAAAGGAAGTAAGGAGATCAGCTTTATAAAGAGACATAATTTTACATTTGGCTCTAGTAATAATACGATGATAGTTCATAGGGATATCACGATGCTTAGCATCATTTCTTTCTAACCAAATATTCCACAGAAGAGTAGTGGCTAGAACAACTTTGACATGGACTTTAGGGGTATAAGAGAAACAAGTTTCAAGAAGTTGCATGATAGAGAATGATCCATCGAATCACTAGATGTGTCTTAAGACTAAGGATCTATTAAAGTCTAAGAGGAGTCCTATGTCTAAGATGGAGGGGTTGAGGGCCATCCTAAAAATAAGGTCAACAATGGGCGCCCAGTAGGTGTGGTGTGACTGACAAGGAACACCACACGTATTGGTGTTAACTGAAATGATCAACAACATCGAAAGATCATAAGCACTAATAGAGATGATCTACTCCTAACCCAAGGTGTAGAATGAATCTAGAGCTTAGTGTAATGTGATTATACTTATGTCAAGGACATAAGAGAGGGAAGAAGGACATTAAGGATAGAGTATGTGAACCTTCCATTAGGAAAGCATGTTCAAGTCATTCATAAGGGGATGAGAGGTTTGATTTGATTTGATTTGAGTCTTGCTGAGGATAAATTTGATTTATTTAACTAAGTTCTGCTGGGGAAGAAGGTTGAATTTATTTCAATTTGTTATTTGTTTAATTGTGTTTATTTTGACTCCACCGGGGATAGACAAGTGAACTCTCCAATGGGGAAAAGTGGGGGAAAGAAAATTGAGGGATTAGAATTCTAGATCTGTTGGGGAACTAGAAAGATTTGCATCTCATTGAGGAGGAGTAAAAGATTTGATTTATATTGATTGATTATTTTTGTTTGTTTGTTTTGGATTTATTTTGCTGAATTTATTTCAGATTTTTAAATTTTAATTTTGAAATAGACCTTATTGGTTTTCAATGGACTGCACTGAGTAGGAGCCACGGAGGCCTAGTCCTTACTCAGATTAACCAGTCTAAAGGGGTAGTCTACTAACCATATAGTAGGACTATCCAACCAAAGGGGATGACTTTCGGTATGTAGTAGCTGTACTAGGAAGAAAGCATAGTAGACTTAGATCCTCCAAAGTAAGGACTAGTTACTGGGGTGATCTATTATCAAAGCAATGGATCGAACCCAACCTAGGGCTGACTATTGAGTGAATGCTGCTGGGGCACTTAGATCAACTCAAAGATAGTCAAGATTAATTTTATTATTTAGTTTATTTTAATGAGTCCCATCAATTTGCAATGGACTACACTGAGTAAGGGCCATGGAGGCCTAGACCTAACTTAGACTTACCAATACAAAGGGAGTAGTCTACCAACTACAAGGTAGGACTATCCAACCAAAGGGAATGCCTTTTGATTTGCAGTAGTCAAGTATTAAGAAGAAAGCATGGGGACTCACATCATCTAGAAACAAGAAACCACTGGGGCGATCGGTTGCTTTGGGAAACAAATCGGACCCGACCTAGGGATGACTATTGAGTGAACGTCGCTTGGGTACTTAAATCAGCTCAAAGATAGTCAAAGATTAATTTCATTTTTAAGATTTTTTTTGATGGATTCTGTTGATTTATGATGGATCATACCGAGAAGAAGCTTATATTAGCCTAGACCTATCTCAGATTTACTATACCAAAGAGAGCAGCTTCTCGACCGATGGGAGAACTATCCGACCAAAGGAGTGCCTTTCGATTTGCAATGATCAATTTAAGGGAAGAAATCTTGGGGACTCACATCTTTCACTACAAAAGACCGCTGTGATCGCTTTGGGCAATATCAAACACCACCTAGGGTGCCGTTCTATGAAGTCATAGAAAGATATATCTTCCCAAGCGGAATGACTGTCGAGGTAACCTGCTTATGAAAAAATAGATTGAACCTGACCTAAGGGTGACTACAGAGTGAGTACCGACCTGAGGATTTATCTCAACTCAAGTAGTCAGGCAATTCCTATAGGGAGTTCTACTGACACTGCCCTAAATATAGGATGTCTGCTTAGGAAAACGGGTCCTTTGGAGGCTGAAATTCCTAATCCACAAGTTTATTCATTTGTTTTGTTTGTTTTAACATGGACCCTATTAGTTTATGAGGGATCATACTGAGAAGGAGCTTATATCAGCCTAGACCTATTTCAGATTTACTGAACTAAGGGAGAATCTGTCCATCCGCTGAATAAATTCTCAAATCCTAGGGGTGGTTACTAGAAAAGGGTGACTGACCAATCCAAAAGTAATTACTAGGAAAGGGTGACTGACCAATCCAAAAGTAACCTAGGTAGTGTCTAAATGGGGTTGCAAAGGATGTGATCCAAATAGAGTGCCCGCTGGGAGAGGGGCAGCTAAGGGCTTAATCCAAAACCCTGGAGAAGATGACATGGATAGTCATATATCAAATAGGTATTCGATGTCCAACTCAAGAAGAAAGCAGTGGGACTCATATCTACCAGGAGTGGTGTATCCACTGGGTTAGTCGCTGTCAGCATAACAAACATCAACCAACCTAAGGTGCCCGTCAGTTTGCAATAATCAACCTAGGAAGAAAGCTCAGGGACTCACATCTTCCTATAGTGGAACTGATTGCTGGGATAGTCTGTCTTCGGCTCGACAGGTGCCATCCAACATAGGGAGACTACTAAATGAATGCCGCTGGAGGACTTATATCAACTCAAATGTAGTCGAGAGGAAAGGATCCTCTGGGGGACTTATCCTAAACCTCAAATATACTCGACTTAATTAGATCATGATGATTATTTCAAGAAGAAAGCTCTGGGACTCACATCTTCTTAAACAAAATTAACATGAGGTAGCTTTTGGCCAGGCAGTGAAGTCTACCATTCCAACAAGACACTCATTGGTTTGTAATGGTCAAGTTAGGAAGAAAGCTCAGGGACTCACATCCTCCAACAAATGATCACTGTGATGACATACTAGCGAAGTAGCATGTATACTCGACCTAGAGTAGCTAATGAGTGAGTGCCACATAGGGATTGCTCCCACATCAAAGGAGCCTGAGATAAAAGATTTGTGTTTATTTTTGTGTATGTGTTAAAGAGTATATAATGCCTCTCGGGTTCTCTTACACCTACCCTAAACACGCTTGGGGATTTTGATGAAATGGTGTCAGGGATGGCAGCCAAGATTCCCACTAAGAAAGGATGACGCTTGGGTTGTCTCATACCTAACTTAGTTGCGCTAATCAAAATAGGATATCTCTTGGGTTCTCTCACACCTATTCTAAAAGAACAGGGAGATTGTGTTTGTGTTGTGAAAGAGGGATAGGATGCTGCTGGGGGACTCTTACACCTACCCTAAACACGTCATGGAGGATTCATAAGATAAGCAAATAATGCTTCAAAAGAAGAGAAGATTTTGATGAAAAGGAATCAAATTTTTGTTGATTGATAGATTTATTTTCAAACATGATTTTTATGGGTAATATTTCTTCAAATATAGCTCATTAATTGAAAGCATCGGATGTTCGCCTTTACAATCAATAAGCTGATAAGATCCTCCTCGATAAGACTTCTCTATGACATAGGGGCCTTCCCAAGTGGGTTCAAACTTGCCTCCTATCTTTCGATGGGAAATAATTGGTCTCCTTAGAATTAACACAAGTTCTCCTACTCGAAAAGACTAGGGCAGACCAACTTGTTGTGAGCTTGAATCATTTTAGCCTTGTACAACTCGAGGTTCTAGCACGCCCGTAGGCGACTCTCCTCCAAACCTTTGAGCTCTTCTAACTAAAACTTTGCATTATGCTCTGTAGTGATCTTGCTAGCTAATGCTATCTTTAGTGATGGGCGTTGAACTTCTAAAGGTAGAATGGCTTCAAACCCATACACTAAGAAAAATAGGGTAGATTGAGTTGGAGTTCGGTATGTGGTATGGTAGGCCCACAAGGCTTCAACCAACTACTCATTCCACTACCGCTTGTTGTCATCAAGTATCTTCTTTAGTATTTGGATGAGGGTTTTATTGAATGCTTCTGCTAAGCCATTTGCTCTGGGATAGTAGATGGTGGAGTACCTCTAATCTATACTGTGCCTTCTAGCGAAGCTATTGATCTTGGTGCTTTTGAATGTCATACCATTATCAGATATAATTCTTTGAGGCACCCTGAACCTATATAAGATAAGGTTCCTAAAAAACTGAAGCATATGCTGAGCTATGACCTCTTTGAGTGGGATTACCTCCACCCACTTGGAAAAGTAGTTGGTTGCAGCTAAGATAAGCCAATGGCCCTTGGAAGAAGGAGGATCGATCGGACCCATAATGTCGATACCCCAACACTCAAATGGCCAAGAAGCTAATGTAGGGTGTAGAATGCTGGGTGGTTGGTGGAGGACCACTATGTGCACCTGATACTGATGGAATCTCCTAGCTACATCCATGCAATTTATAATCATCGAAGGTAAGTAGTATCCTAGTCTCTTGATCATTGTCTTCATCTTTGGATTAGATTGATGTGCTCAGAATAGACCTGAATGTACCTTGGTTATAATGCCACGAGCTTCATGTTTATCTAAACAACATAATCACATTTGGTCAAAGGACTGTCGGTACAGGGTGCCATCAATGAGAGCATAGGAGAGAGATCTCTATTTCACCTGATGGGCTTGTGTCTTTTCTTGAGGTAGTTTGCCAGTGTTCAAATTGTCTATGAACGGTTGCCTCCAATCCAGCTCCTTTTTCTTATAGGCAAGGACAACTTCCCCTTCAAGAGAAAGTCTCTCGATGAGTTCAACATCAATAAGGGATAGGACTTGTCTATTTTGGACCCTTATTGGAATGGACTCATCTTCTGGACATGCCAATTCTTTGGCAAGTTTGGCCAAAGAATTTGCTACTATGTTCTCCGCTCGGGGAACCTTATAGATGGTGACTTCAGGAATCTGGGCCAACAACTTCATGGTATACTCGAGGTAATGATGAAGCTTGGGTTTGAGAACCTTGTAGAACCCGATAATTTGATTGATGACCAATTGAGAATCCCTGTAGATGTTGATGCTCTTGACATTGATTATGGCTAACTCTAGACTAGCAATCTAAGCCTCATACTCAGCTTCATTATTGATGCAGGGGTTGGAAAGATAGTGTGAGAATCTCATCACATCATGGTCTGGAGTTACGAGAACTATTTTTACCCCTGCCTTTCCTAGAAGAGTAGATCGTGATGCTTCCCCTTTATGAAAAGAAGCTGCACCATCAAAATACATCTCCTATTGGCAGTTGTCAACCTTCCCTAAGTTCATGATTTATTCATCAGGGAGATCATCATTAAGCTAAGAATCAATAGGAAGTGGTGTGCTGCTAAGAAATCTACTAGTGCTTATCCTTTTATCGCATAGAGGGGTATGAATGTGATATCAAACTGCAAGAGGATCATGGACCATCATGACAAACCTCTAGATAGTGTTGGCCATGTCATGAGGTACTATAGTGGATTGGTTTTGGAGATCAAGTTCACCTTATGGGAAAGCATATAGTGTCGTAGATTTTGGGAAGCAAAGATCAAAGCTAGGCAATGTTTCTCAGTAGGTGGGTAGTTTACTTCAGCAGGAATTAGATGACGACTGAGGTAGTAGAGAGAACTCTCCTTCCCTTCTTCATTGGCTTGAGCCAATAGAGCGCCAAGAGAGTCATCTAATGCAACAGTGTAGAGGATGAGTGGCCCGCAGATAGGGATACTAGAACTTCACCAAATACTGGTTGATGTCTTCGAAGGAATGCTGACACTTATCATCCCACTTGAACTTGGCATCATTTTTGATAAGTGCTGAGAATGGCTTGTATCTCCCCGAAAGGTTGGAAATAAAGTGTCACAAATACGCCAACCATCCTTGGAAAGATCTGAGTTTAGTTAAAATTTTAGGAAATGGCATTTCTAAGATAGCTTTAATCTTTCCTAGATCTATTTCTATTCTCCAGTGTTGGACAACAAGCCCAAGGATTTTTTTTGAAGCTACTCCGAATGCATAATTTAAGGATTTCATTTTGAGGTTATATTATCTTAACCATTCAAAAACTACTCTCAAGTCAAAGAGATGGTCTTTATTTTCTTTGCTCTTGACTACTAGATCATCAATGTAGCACTCAACCTGATGATGTATGAGTTCATTGAAGATCTGAGTCATGGCTCGTTGGTATGTAGTACCAGCATTTTGAAGCCTGAAAGGCATGACCTTATAACAAAAGATTCCGATCGGGGTTCAGAAAGTGATGTTTCTTTCATCTTCAGGAGAAATCTTGATTTGGTTGTAGCCAGATAACCCATCAATGAAAGAAAACACTTTATGAGATGAGGTGATGTCCACCATTAATTCTGGTATGGGAAGATGAAACTCATGCTTTGGACATGCCTTATTTAAGTCCCTGAAATTGACGTATATGTGAATTTAGCCATTCTTCTTCTTAACTGGTATGCCACTGGCTAATTAGGTAGGATATTTTTCTTCTTTGATGAAACCAGCATCGATCAATTTTTTGATTTTAGAAATGACCTATTGTTTGATTTCTAATTACATGCATCTAAGAGCTTGCTTGATAGGGTTTGCACTAGGATCTATTACTAGCTTGGGGACTGCTACGTCAAGAGATAATCCAGGCATCTCTTCATAACTCCATGTGAAATAGTCTTTAAACTCAGTCAATAGCCTAACTAAGTCATTGGTTTCTTCTTCATTCAGCAACGAACTGATGTACATCAGACTTGGATTTTCTTCTATCCAGAAGTTGATTTGTTTATGTTTGTCAATTGCTGAATGGATCTTCTCTTCAAATTTTAGCAGTGCAACTTTGATTTAGAGATTGTCTGGATCATCTGAGGTTACTAAACACACATCCTCATAAGAGTTGGTGTTGTGTGGAAAGAACCTGTCAGACTCTAAATGATTAGTAACCAAGTAGTAATCCGCCATCGACTGACCCAGCATCAATCCTAATCCTGCTCTTGATTATGCTTTCCTGCCTGTATTGTTCCACAGCTTTTCAAAATACTCTAACCTATGCTTGGACCATGTATGAGGAACCAAACCTTTCTGTATAAGATTATGAACACAAGGTGAGTAAAAGTCAAATGATAATTCCATTAATTTTTTAAATGAATCCTCCTCAAGTTCTACATCAATTTCAGGACTTGAGGATGATGATCCCAAAAAGAATCTTTTCGGCTTCATATCATTGGAGGACTTCGAGGCTTCCTTAACTACTAAACCTTCATTTTTTTGGGGGTGATAGTAAGGTTGAGCTAAGGTTCCCAACTACTGCTTAATAGTTTTACATGCATCTGATTCAAATACTTTACTTTATTTGGAGGCCCAGTCTTCATCACTATCTGGATCGAAAGTCACCTCCAATTACATTAGACTCATCCTCTGAACTGGATTCCAAGTCTATGTGAATAATAGGGGTACTCCTATGAACTGGAACATAACCCCTGTTGGCTGATGGACAACCAGGGGATCTTCCACCTCTAGGACTGTGTCTGTTTCTGCCTTTGCCTCTACTTGGTGGAGGTTGAGTCATCCTACCCACATGTCCATATGAAGAAATGAACTGTGGGTGAAATATGATATGCGACTCTATTTCATTTTCAATTCCCCTTTCTTATTCACTTAGATTTTCACTTTTCTTTTCTTTTTCTTTTGCTTTTTCCTTTTCTTCATTTTCTTTTTCTTTTGAATTTGTGTTTTGTCTAAGTTTATGAGAAAGGGTGTTTTGAGAAAGATAGTAGGTCGCATCCTCATATATCTCAACCTCTTTAACTAAAAATGGCTTTTCATCTCCCTTGACACAATACTCAATCCCATCCTTCCTGAACTTGATGCACTGATGGAAGGAGGATGGAATTATCTTGTTCTAATTTATCCAAGGCCTACCAAGCAAAGTGGTGAATGAAGTATTCGAATCAATGATGTAAAACTTAGCTTCAGTTTTCCAGTCACCTATCTCTAAAGGTAACACTATGGAACCTAAAGCCCGCTCACCTTGTTCATTGAATCCTCTCAATATCATCCAATCTCCTAAAAGTTTGGAGATGTCGATCCTTAAATAGGTAAAGGTTTTTAGACTCATAATGTTCATCGATGCACCTAGATCGATGAGAACTCTAGCAAGTCTGAATCTACCCATGTCAACTATAATGTAGAGGGGACGGTTGTGCTCCATGTCCCCCCAAAAGAAGGTCTTTATCTATGAAGGTGATCCCCTAAGCTTCTCTGAAATAATATGCCTCCTGACCAATAGTGGTCAGCTGAGCTAAGCATATCTCAGGATCAAGGAGAGCCTTGATTAATGATTCCCTCATCTCTTTGGATAAGACAAGGGCATTATATATGCTTAGTTTAGATGATAACTTTCTTAGATGAGAGAGGATATTGTAGTCCACCTTGGGCTGATCCTCCATAAGCATATCCAAGGGTGGAGCATCCTGTGGAGGGGCTTCTCGATCCTATGAACCAATGACTTATTTCCCTCTATCTTGAGGTGCTGCCCTAGGAGGTAGAACCTTGCCACTACGGAGGTTGACTTCAGTGATCTCTTGTGGCGGGTAATGGAAGATTCTACTTGCACATCAAGCTCACCTATAACTTCTCCTATGGGACCCTCAAAATCAGATGATTCTAAGTCTATCTCAGGAGGCAAACCCATAGTATTCAGAGTAGGAAAGTCTAACACTGAATGAGTAAGAAGAAGATCAGAATTATTATAGTTGTTGTTTAAACTTCAAGAGTTATTAGGAATAGATTTAGATAACCCATCAGAAATGACATAGATGTAATTCAAGCTAGCTTTATTCTTCAATTTTTGGGATTTGATAAGAGATACAAAGTAGAAATCAAGTAAAGTAAGAGGGGTGAGGGATTAGATGCCCTCATCTACCGATACAAGATGTCTACTAATAGAAGAAGAACTAGTTGAAGTGGTGGGAGTCACTGATGTGGTAGCTGTAACGGTGGACTGGAGACTAGACTAGGTCAGTGGTTGCACTATTAGGCTATCCCGGGCTGGCACATGCTGCTGCTGTTGCTGAGCTCCCCCTTTCCTTAAGTTGGCACCGATAATTTGTAAACCTTCCTTGATGTTGGAGGTTTGAGCTGACTCAGGCACCTACAAGAAAAGTTTCTTGATCTTATGAATAATCATTTTAGAGGTTTTAGATAAGAAGATATCCCAACCTTATTTGGTTTTGGAAAGATCACAAGTATCGCCAAGGATTATCCTAATGGAACTGGATGGTTGTTCCATAAGGTATTCCTTTAGGATGACTATAACATCGGTCTTGAAGCTATGTTCAAGCCAGTCCTTGAAGGTGAAGCAATCTTCCAAAATATGACCAAGCATATGGTGGTAGCGACAAAAGTTGGGATGATGGCTTTTGCCCACTTCCTCCAGTCTCCTAGGCTCAGGTAGCTAAAAATCAGGCTTCTTTAAGAGATTCTTAAAGATCTTCCTGATTACCTCCCTCTTAAATGAATAAAGCTTATTGAGTTTATCCAAAAGAGTAGGTGGACCATAGCACTGGGTATGTGCCACCCGCTAGTGATGTGGCTGAGGAAGAGGCGGTGTAGGCTGTGGAGGCTACTATGACAGCTGGTAGGGCTGTCTCAGTGGTGGTAGAGGATGTGGAAGTGAAGGATGCTGAGGTCCTGATCTCTTTGACTAATCTCTAGCTGATTGCTTCCCCTAATCCACTGCTATCACTACACTGGGCTTCTTCTCATATACCTTCTACAACTTTGGCTTTGATGGTACATCTAGAGAAAGTTACTCTTTGTCTTCTCCTTGCAAGCTAGATGCCTTGTTGATTAATTTCTCAAAGGTTTTGATGGTGAAGCCTTTAAACATGAAGGAGACCAGGCCATAGATATTCTTTAGAAGAATCTCAATGGCATGCTATTCAAACAATTGCGGTTTGTATTTCATACTTTATGCCATCGAACAAAATAAGGGACTCACTGGTGTTGTTGTGCTACGAGATCGCAACAAGACCCCTCGAGCTCTAGCAAACCTCTTGATGAAGAGTTGCTCCAACTCAACAAATATCTTTACTAAACTATTAGGAAGTTTAACATACCAATCAAAAGCTATCCCTGCTAGCTACAAAGAGACAAAAAGTAAAGCATCATTACCACAATTGCAATAACTAGCTCAAATGGGTGATGTGTCGCTCGTTTCCACTGCCATCAAAACTTTTGAAGGAAGGTGGCATGAAACCCTTGGGATATTGGATTGTATCAAATTCCTTTAGGTAAGGTCTACCCTTTAGAACTGATGACCCTCGTCGGGCTTGAGCCAATGCTTCCTTCATATGCTGCTCAACCATAGACTTGATATCTTTTTTCTGTATGGAGGTACTATCCACTACCTTCCTATACATGCTGGTGCTACCTTGCTCTAATGGAGGTAAAGTCTTGGCTGGGTCCAAGACATGCACTAACTCTAGTTGACTAGTCTTAATTGTGGGAGGATGAACTACTGTGCCTTGGTTCTACAATGCTAAGATAGTTGCTAACAGATCCTCGAACCTCTTCTCCATCCTATCTATCTTTTCATCCTTTTACTTTATTTATGCTAGGAGGTGTTGGACCGGGTGGACTGTATCTTCCTATCTCCCAATAAATAATCTTTGTTGGGATCAAAACTGATATTCTCCTCATCAGACTAGTCATATCCTTGGATCTCCTTCTTTTCCATGAAATAGTGAGCCACTATGTCATCAAGAGAATGATCTGTTAGAACTGGTACAAATGATTTTGGCTAACCGATGGTGGGATCAACATCATGTACTGTGAGGCACTGAACATCTCCTGTTGCAAGAGAATCAACCCTGTGAGTGCTTTACTCGCTAGAAGATATACACTCCTGACTGTCACTAACTCTGTATGGGGTGACACTCCCAGGAGGTTCTATCATCATGGTTGCAACTGGGTTGCCACCCTCTCCCTCTATAACTACTGTAACCATCTTTAGATCCTACTACAGTGGTGATGGTGAAGGGATGACCACTATGCTTTGAGGTCGCCATTTATTCTACATCATAACTAGGGTAGAAGGTAGAGCAGGATAGTTCAGCCTCACCACAGTAGGCAGTGTAGATGGAATGGGGTCCCTTAGTTGTAGCCAGATCACCAACAGGGTCTTCTTCTCCTCGGATGTGGCCTTCATGGCCTTGGGTAGAACTGGAGATGCTGATACATAAATGGGTGACGATGGATGGAGGGTAGAGCGATGTGGTGGAGACACCACCAACTCTCTTGGAATAGGGGCTCTCCTCCTGTAATGAGTAGTCCCTGCAAGTAAAATACTGTCTGTGTGATTGATGCGGGTTGCGCACCGATCAGGAAAATCAATGAGTGCAAAGGCCACTGATTGCCGACCAAACCTTCACCTCTCTCAGCTAGTGATATGAGCTGTAGTATGGATCTCCCTAGCCCTCTCTTGCCGTAGATGCTTCCCCATCAAACTGGGTATAACAGATCTCAAATTGAGCCTCACTCAACATCCATAAGCTTGCAACCTAGAACGGAGGCCAACATATGACCTCCTACTTTGACTAATTGTGGGCTAAAATTGAACCACAAGTGGAGATGAACCAGGGATCCTCCTAGCATCCTCTCTGTCAGACCAAGAGAGAGGATGGAATGGGTTTGTTGTAACCAACGGGGAAGTAAAAATGGGAAACTCTTCAACAACTAAATGTGTAGCTGCCTCCACCTCCTTGGTGATGCGTGTATGGTACTACTTTATCATGAAATTTTTGTTCCTCCTCTAAGTCTTGGTGGGGAGGGCAGAATAAGAGCTAGACTTGACTTCAAAAGTAGGGGAGACAATCCCTAGGATGAGGGGAGCCTTCCCTTGGGATGGTGTGCTTCTCACTAGGCAACAGAAATAACTGCACGGCACATTCACAGAAACTAGTACTGATGTTGGCACTATAGAAACTACCACTGCCTTCCTCTTCAGTGAGGGAATATTAAAGTCCGAGGGCATATCAATCTGAATGACTGGCTTCTGCCCGGTCATGATGCTCCTACTAACAGTAGTTAGGAGAGTGCCCTCATAGGTAATCCTCGCCCTCTCAAAATCTCATCCAAAAATGAATGAGGTGGGCGTAATTAGTACATGGAAGGCTGGCCTGAACCAAGGCCAAGTCCATCCCATGGGGGAAAGATAAACATACTGGGTGCCATTTCTATCAACCAAAATCAAACTGCGACTGAACTAAAATATCAACGAGTCTGCAATGTTGAAAATAAATTTGGATCAGATTTTTGTTGACTTTGAATTTAGAATTTGAACCCACACTCAACATCTTGAAGTGTTAAGTTAGTTTCAAATGATTTGGAATAGATTTTGAGATTTGATTGGAAAGAGAAATTTTTTGGATATAGAATCCACTTTCAACAAATTTGGATATGTTAAAAATGGTTTCAAATATTTTTATTTGAAGAGATGCTTCCATAGGTTCATATTTGAGTTTTAATTTTGATTTTGAGGACCCTTTATTTAACAAATTTGGGTATGTTAAAGTAAAGGGTCAATTTACTTTTATTTTGGATTTGAGATTTTTGGAATTTATTCACTGAGCAAATTTGGGTATGCTAAGTGAGATGTTTGAATATAATTTCTTATTTTTGTTTCTTTGTTTGCTTTTTTTTGTGAATCATTTTGTGATTTGAAAATGGAATTCTCATTTAGCAAATTTGGGTATGCTAAATGAGAAAAATCCATGTGTGTTTTACTTTTGAAAATTTTGAAAATAGGATTCTTAGCAAATTTGAGTATGCTAAGAAAATCCTAATGTGTTTCTTTTGATTTTGATTTGATTTTGAAAAGTAGGAACCTTAGCAAATTTAAGTATGCTAAGAGAATCCTAATGTGTTTCTTTTGATTTTGATTTGATTTTGAAAAGTAGGATCCTTAGAAAATTTAAGTATGCTAAGAGAATCCTAATGTGTTTCTTTTGATTTTGATTTGATTTTGAAAAGTAGGTTCCCTAGCAAATTTAAGTATGCTAAGAGAATTCTAATGTGTTTCTTTTGGTTTTTATTTGATTTTTTGGTTGAAAGTGGAGACTTGACTTTAGAAAATGGGGGTGTGCTAGAATGAAGTTCCAAATGTGTTTCTTTTTATTTTGTGAAATGGAGATTTCACTTAGAAAATTTGAGTATGCTAAATGAAATTCCAAAAGATTTGTTTAAAATTTTTGTATTTTGGTTTTTTTTGAAAATAGAGACTTCACTTTAGCAAATTTGGTATGCTAGAGAATGAAATTCCAAAAGTTGTTTTGAAATTTTTTTTTTGGAATGAAGATTTCACTTAATAAATTTGAGTATGCTAAATGAAATTCCAAAAGTGTTTTAAATTTTTATTTTTGGAAAAAGGAGACTTCATTTTAGCAAATGGGATATGCTAAATTGAAGTTCAAAATGTGTTTTGAAAATTTTTATGAAATGGAAATTTTACTTAGCAAATTTGAGTATGCTAAATGAAATTCCAAAAAGAGTTTTAAATTTTGTTTTTGAAAAAGGGAGACTTCATTTTAGCAAATGGGGTATGCTAAATTGAAGTTCCGAATGTGATTTGAAATTTTTTTGGAATGGAGATTTCACTTAGAAAATTTGAGCATGGTAAATAAAATTCCAAAAGATATGTTTAAAATTTTTTTGTGTTTTGGAGATTCTCTGGAATGGAGATTTCACTTAGCAAATTTGAGTATGCTAAATCAAATTCCAAAGTTTGTTTGAAATTTTTGTTTTTGGAAAAGGGAGACTTCATTCTAGCAAATGGGTTATGCAAAATTGAAGTTCTAAATGTGTTTTGAAAATTTTTGTGAAATGGAAATTTCACTTAGAAAATTTTAGTATGCTAAATGAAATTCCAAAAAGTGTGTTTCAAATTTTTGTTTTTTGGATTTTGAAAAGGGGAGACTTCTCTTTAGCAAATGGGGTATGCTAAATTGAAGTTCCAAATATGTTTTGAAATTTTTTGTGAAATGGAAATTTCACTTAGCAAATTTGAGTATGCTAAATGAAATTCCAAAAAGTGTGTTTCAAATTTTTGTTTTTTGGATTCTGAAAAGGGGAGACTTCAATTTAGCAAATGGGGTATGCTAAATTGAAGTTCCAAATATGTTCTAAACATTTTTGTGGAATGGAAATTTCACTTAGCAAATTTGAGTATGCTAAATGAAGTTCCAAAAAGTGTGTTTCAAATTTTTGTTTTTTAGATTTTTGAAAAGGGGAGACTTCACTTAAGCAAATGGGATATGCTAAATTGAAGTTCCAAAAGGGTTTTTCTTGTTTTGAAAATTTTTTTTTGTTGATTTTTGAAAAGGGAGATTTCTATTTAACAAATTTGGGTATGTAAGATGAAAATCAATTATGTTTCATTTTCCAAAGGTGTATATTTTATCTGTGATTATTACTCTTTGAAAGAGGAAATCCCAACGTAATCATATATGAAATATGTTAAGTGGAATTTCAAAATGATGTTACTTTATTTGGAAATGAAATTTCCGTTCAATAAATTTGGGTATATTGAATGGAGATATTCATATGTGCTTTTTGAAAATTTATTTTTGATTTTGTTTGAAAATAAAACCTCCATTCAATAAATGTGAGTATGTTGAATGGAGAGGTTTCATATGTGCTTTTTGAAAATATCAAAGTTCCAACCTAACACTTGTGGAATGTGTTGAGTGGAATTTCAAAATTGTGGTTTTTCTTGAAGATGTAATATCCTTTCAACACATTTGGGTGTATTGAATGGAAAGACCCATTTTCAAATTTTTATGCTTTTGAAAACATGATTTTTAAAATTTTATTTTTGAAAATGAGGTCTTCATCAAAATGAAGTGAGTGAAGAAACTCATTTATGCTTTTAGGAAATGTGATTGTTGGAATTTATTTTTTGGAAAGATGATCCTACATATAACAATCATGAAGATTGTTAGATGAAGGTGATTTAGGGATTTTTTTGTGCAAAATATTTTATTATGTGCATTTTTGAAAGAGTGCTTTTTAAAAAGCAAGATTTTTTATATGAAGGAATTATTTTGCCTTTATTATTTTAGAATGAATGATTCCTTAATATGAAAATGGTAAGGAGGAAGTCTTTAATTAATTCTTTTTGATTAAACCTTTATTTTCACCCATTAGGGCCAACGGGGGTTTTAAGACAAACACAGGGTGAGTTGCTAAAACCTAAAGATGTTGGCTAGCTTAACTTAAGGATGAAATAAGCTAAGTGCCAATGGAAAGAAAGATAGTCTTGGATTCATACAAAAGTACAAACTCACTATCGATACTTGAAGACAATGATCATTTATCAAAGATGGAGAGAGGAACCATCCCCAGCGGAGTTGCCAGAAAAATCTATGGTGAAATTTTATATAAGAGAATTTCTAAAAGAAATGTACACTTCCGTCTTCACTCTATGTGGAATAAAATGAAGATAGAAATATACTTCCTTTTTATGAATTTTTGACACCATGTAGATCCCCAGATGTTCTTATTGAGGGTGATCAGGTACGACATTAAGGAGCGGTGTACTATCTCGAGAGATAGAAGTCACCACCCTACAATTGACCTAATCACCTCAATAAGGACTCCTAAAGACAATGAGTCTACATATGTACCAGAGATTCCTCCCCTACTTTACATGGAAAAGTAAAGTAGGGTTTATTTTAAACTGGGTTTGTTAAGTTTCCTACAGGGGCAATCCCCCATAGTTAATTACATCCTAAGGAAGGGTATTCTTTTGGAATAATCTCGATTAAGGTAAATGATCATTGTCTCCAAAGATTTCAATAGGTAGGACTATCAATCGACTAGTTTAGTTTTTTAGTAAATCAAGTAGGATCGAATAAAAGAAGGGATTCTTATCAACACCAAATGGAAATGAGTAGGGGATGCTAAAGTTAGTAAGCATCCCGAACTACCCTATGGTTGGGCTTTACATATTTGAAATTAAATTATTCATTTGAGTTGAATTTTTATTAGAAGTTTAGAGCTTATAATTTCACAATACAAGGTTATGGAAATGCCTAAGAGGTGAGGATTTATGCTTATGACCCATATAAGAGAGAAGCAACCTTAGAACCTAAATCCAAGGAGCTTTGGTGAGGGACAAAAGTAGAACCTAAATCTAAGATAAGAATGGGTATTTGGTTTGCCTCCATAAGAGAAGACAAACCACTCGACTGCTTGGAATTACAATCGCTTGGGGGTGGCCACCAACTAACTCCTCCTACAATTATAAATTCATTTAGGCAACTCATATGCTTTATGCAAGATAGCTAGGCTGTTAATTATTTAGAAAGAGACTAAGTCCTTAAACTCACTCCTTAAGAGACTAGATCATGTAAGGGCATGAAAAATGGCATAGATCTAATGCAAAATATATTACATGTTTTTTTCATTTTTGGACAATCATTTGACTCAGGCTTATAGGATTCATATGTCTAATGTATGAGAAATAAAATTATGGGCCAAAATCAGCGAGAAGGGGGAGGTGTGTTTCCACCATGGATCTCAAAGGTCAAGCCAAGTTCTCTGGCAAAGGTGGAAGCCCTCTAATTAAGAGTATAAAGATATGTTTTTATGCATGATGTTATAAAAGAAATACTCATCCAGCTAAGGGGTTGCTAATTATTTTATCTTAATTTTTTCACTTAGGCTTTAAATGAGATTATGGGTTATTTATTTTTTAATTTTGAGTTGATTAATTTGGTAGAAGATTTATTTTTCTCTAAGTGCCTAATCATCATCCAGGCCTTACTTCAAGCAAGGAAGAAACTAGGAAAATATGACATCTTAATGCATAAGTTAAATAAAACATCAAATATTTTATAAAGCTAATGCAAAAAATAAGAGGCCATTTGTGGTCAGGCACCACCGCACAAGCCTAAAAATAAATTGGGTAGCCGAGCTGTACCCTTATACAACCCCGATTATAAATGAATTAATTTACAATCAAGTAAGGAAATTCATGTTATGGGGGTCTTCATTTCTTCTTTTCTTCTTTCTTCTTTCTTCTTTTGGTTCCTTCTTTTGGTTCCTTCTTTTGAATGGTTAGAAGGTGGATGATCCAAAGGCTTCACATGGTACATAAGATGAGATCTTATGACCAATGCTCATCTTAATCCCCCCATAACATTCATTCTAAAAATCCTAATTGTAAAAATACATGTAAAGGAAAAGTAAATCTAACTAACACCTGTAAAATAGAGATTAGCTAAACAAATCATACAAATACCAAGCATGTATATTGGACTTAGATGGGTAACTAAGTCCACGGCCTATTGGATTATGCTTAGTATAAGCACCTGCACTCCCTTAAGCACAATCCCATATAAATAATAGACTAAATCATCCTACCATTTATTTTATGCACATTCACCCTAACATCTAGACTAGAAATAATACATCATAAAATAAAAGCAAACATTAAGCCATGAACCACCCTAACCTAAAGCTAGAAGTGGTGACTTAACCTAATGTGTATGCTTTAAAAGATTTGTGTGGTATGCTTAGCTATGGCTTTAAGGTTTAGATTTTCTAAGTGCGAAGATGTTCAACTTAGATGGGTAGTTTTGTTTAAGTTTTTTAGTTGATTTGGGTTGATTTTATTTGATGCTTAGGTTTGAATGAATCCTACTAAATTACTAAAGGTTGTAAAGAGAGGGAAAAGAGAAGAGAACTTTTCTTTCCTTCCCTACCCTAAGTAGTTTCTAAAGTGGATTCATATTTGATTTTGTTTAACAAATGTTTTATTATGTGTTTTAATTAATCTTAACTTTAGATTTTCCCTAAATAAACCTATTAAAAAAGAATGACTTTTTAAGATTAAGTAAAGTGAATTAGTATCACAAAACACACATCACTTCATTTCTTTCCCAACATGTATAACATCCATATGGATAAATCCTAAGCATATCTATACATACAAATGGAAATGTTTAGCACACTTTATGATGAATGATAAGTGAGTTACTTAAGAAAATTTGAATGCTTTATGATGGATGATTTTCGTTAAGTAGAAAAGAGATTTTCATATCCATTTTTCACATGCACACATGTATGTATGAAAGGCATAGGTGAGTATGGCGCCATTGTTAGCATCAGGGGTGTAAGGTATAAGACCTACTTAGGGCTACTTAAAGCCTCACAACCCTGGGGTTGTCCAGACTAATATACCACTTTCCTTAAATACAAACACATGTACAAAAGAAATGAATAGAAAAGAATGATGCAAAAAGTTTATATTTGTTTGTTTATTTTCTTTATGAAATTTATATGTGTAACTGTGGATGTCCTTCTTGGGTAATAGCATAAGAATGAATAGGAATAAGATCAGGCAAGTGTTATTTTCTTTTCAAATGAACTATACACTTTGCCAAATCCTATTCAAAATTTTGCTAAAAGGGAAGAGAAGGAAAACTACACTATGCACATCTTCATATTTATATCCACATGCAAGCTCATAAATAATTATAAGTAGCACACTTTCAATTTTGGATGTTTGATTCATAGATTTTGCAAATAGTTTTGAATTTAATAGTGATAATTGCTATTTATATTTTACTTTAGGCAAAACATGCAATTTGACATAAAGAAAATATTTCATTTTCATTTTGATTTTTTTTTTTAAAAGTATGAATGCATGGAATTCATATGACATACACATTTAGCATGTTAGGAAAGAACTAAAGTGATGAAAACATGTAAACACATTCACCCTAATTAATTCCTAAAGATAATCTTATAAAATAAGAATGCTTAAAACAAATCAAGTTATTTTTAAGGAAGGTTTGATTTTATTTTGAGTTTGATTTAATTCGAGAAATGTGAGGTGAGTTTGCTATTGCTAACCCATTTTCACATATCTTTGTTAATTTAGTTTAATTTTTAGGTGATTAGATAAATTTTTTCTTTGGTTAGGGTAAGGTATGAATTAAGTGTGTTAATTACCCCTTACTTATACCACCTTAGTATACTTAATGAAATAATTATGAGCCAATGAGATGACATAAATTCACATAAAGAATTTAAATTAGCAATGCACCTAGAAAAGAAAAGAGCCTAATGCAATTGGCTCATGATTAATGATTAGTTAAATAAGGGGTTTAACTTAAGTACTTTCATAACTCTCTGACACATGTGAGTTGGGTTTTGATTTTCTTAATGTTCTTAGGTTATTGAACACCTAAGCATCTACCTAAGATAGATTATTTGAGTTCTAAAAAATTTTAGAATTTTATAAAATTAATCAAGGGGGTAATTAGTGTGTTAACCCTTAATTAAGGTTATATTAAGGAAGAAAGGGGTTTAAGGAATATCTTAAGGAAATTATCACAAAATTATTCCTTAAATCTCATATTCACTTAATCAAAACTTAATTAACTCAATTAGAGGGTTAGAACACTAATTATACTCTTAATTAAGCTTAATTACATTAAGGGAGTGATTAAGGAATGAACTAGTAATTCCTTTAATTAATCCACCAATAAATCCCAAGAAAATTAGGAGAGGTAGGAGTCATCTCACTAATTATGCACAAGAAGTTTGGGATTAATCAGTAAAGTAATTAGCAAAATAACATTCCCAATAAAACTCAAATTCAGAGAAAAGCACTATTCAAAATCTATTCAAATCATTTTTAGAATATTTTATGTTCAATTATCTATCCAATGTAATTTATTTCATATTTTTTTATTTTTTCTAGGCTTAGATATGAATTGAGGAAGTTTCTCCTCACCCGTCCGATCAAGGATTGGATGGCTAAGGTTAAAGCCACGGATCTAAGGGATTAAAACATGGATCTTCGTGTCTTAAATCATGGCCATCCATCCAAAATGCGTGGATGGATGAGCCATGATCTATCCCTATATTTCTCTGTGAAGAATGGACACCGTTCATCTTCTAGAGGATGATCCGAGCTTGATTGAGCTCGGATTGATCCCAAAACTTATCCACACCATCTAAGCACAAAGGCTAACACGTCTAACAACTAGATTTTAATGGGATTTAACTTTACTTCACAAAGGACCAAATGACATTAAACTTAAGCTCGATTTAATGGCTAACCTCATTGGGGCTCAATTCCCTTGGAAAAGCTTTGTCTAGTTGAGACCAAACTTTGTTGAAGTTTGGAGGTCTTGAGATTGGGTGGATCCTTCTAGGGGCCAACTCCTCCTTGACTTGAGCTCGACCTTGATCAAGAATGGTCCTCCCTTACCTTTCAAACTTAGAAAAGAGCTTAGGAAAGTTCGATCGAGCTCCCTGATGTAGCTTGCAAAGGAAATTAGGTTGATTTGAAGTGTGGAGTAAGTTTGAATTTCAGTGGAGCTCCCCTATTTTCAGGCTATGAAAACCAAGAAGATGGAGTTTTGGAAATGCTTGAGAGAGCTTGGGGAGGTTGGGAAATGGCTTCTCTGGCTTCCTCTTGCTCAATCAAATTAGGGAATGTGCCAATGAAATCAAATTAGGGGGAGTATATCCCCCCTTAGAGCAATCGGATGATCGTGCCTTCACTCACCATTTTGATCCAATTAAGCTAATGCAATGGGTTGTTAGGCCATTTAGGGCTTGCACATGGGTCATTTTGGCTAGAGGGGTGTAATGGGAAAGTTTCCATGTGCTTAATTGAGTGGAGGAAGGATTTCCATGTGCTCAATTTGAAGGAGGTGGTTAGTTTTAGCCTTAGGCTAGGTTGGGTTGACCCAAAGCCATTGGGTTGGGTGCACCACACTCCCTAGTGTTCACTTGATCCACTAAGAGGGTTCCAAGTGGTTATGGAGAGGATTTGACCAAATTCCAAGTGGATTTAGCCAAAATTTACCCTTTTACATAGGGGGGTGAAAAGGTCATTTGGCTTAGATTTTAATTTGAAAATGTTTGATATGTTTAAAAAGTGGGTTAGGACAAGTTTCATTGGATTTGGAGTTGGTTTGATATGATTTGGTTCATGTTGAGCCATTTAGGTCAAAATGGGTCAACTTGGGTCAAGTTCATATGACCATTTGAAATGTTTTGGTGGCTTTGGTTTGATTCAATTTGGTTTATACTTGGTTATGGTTCAATTGAGTTCATTTAGGTCAAATGGGTCAAGTTGACTAATTTGACCTATTTGGGTTAGGTCATAGGTTGGTTCATGTTTGGTTGGTCATGTGAAATGGATTGATATATTTATTTCCAAAAAATTTTGGTTAAGTTTGAATTTGGCTCAATTTGACCCTTTAGGTCAAGTTGGGTTCATGGTCAATTGGGCTAGGTTGAGTTTAGTTGGCCAATTGAGGCTTTGGTCAAGTTCAATAATCATTTTGGAATGAACTTGACTCATTGGTTTCAATCAATTTGACTTAGATCAAGTTTTGACACATTTTGACTTTTTAGGTCAAGTTGGGTCAACTTGGGTCAAGTGGCCAATTGGGCTAGGTTAGACTCAAATGTTGACTGTGTCAAGTTCAAACATTGATCATGAATGGGTTTAGATCAATGATTTCAATCAATTTGGCCTATGGTGGATTTTGGCTATGTTGGGTTTCATTTTGGCTAAGTGTTGACTTAATCAACCCTTAGGTTTGACTTGGTTTGACCCAATTTGAGTGATTGATCATCTCATGATGATTGTTGATCATGATGGGCTTAGTTCAATCAATCCAATTGGTTAGGATTAGAATTTGGCTCATAAGGGTACTTTAGGTCACTTTGGGTCAAGTGAGCCTAAGTAGGTTAAATGGCTTGGTGAAAGCTTGATTTGAGTTTGATTGAACTCACATATGGACTTATGATTGAAATATAAATCCATTTGCAAGTGGTTTGAAGCCATTCATTTTTGACAATTTCAAGTTCAAAGGGTGAACATGAGTTTGACTTGGGTTTGATTTTTGAATTGAGTTTTGATTTGATGATTGAAGTTTATGCATATATTTGGATTTATGATTGAAGGATTGATTGAATCATAAAGAAAAATCAAGAGTTTGGCTTGATTTGAAATTGATTTGGCTAAGTTCAAGATTTTGACTTGAAAGGCTTAGGTTGGATTTTGATTGACAATGGGTTTGATTTTTGGAGTTGGTTTTGGTTGTTTGAATTTATATTTCATTTATATATGTGAATATAAATGAGAATATAAATGGGTTATGTGAAAATTTCAAGGATTTGAAGTAGTTTGAACTTGATCTATGCTAAGTCCTTAAAAGGGAATTAAAGGACTTAGGAAAGATTTATGAGTTGGATTTAGTTTGATTGATTTGAATTTATATTTCATTTATATTTGTGAATATAAATGAGACTATAAATGAGTTGTGATAAAATTTCATGACTTTGAATTGATTTGGATTTGATTTAGGCTAAGTCCTTAAGAGGGGATTAAAGGACTTAGGAAATATTTTGAACTTGGAATTTGAATTATGGGCTTCAATCATAAGTTTCAATTGTGGGTTTCAATCATTTTGCATTGATTTGGGTTTGGAAAAAATCAATTAAACTGGAATTGATTTAGGTTTGATGTTGATGTGATTTAGAGTTTGACTTGAAGGAAGGAAGTGAGGAATGTGGTTCAAGTTATAGGGTAGGAAAATTTTCCTAACACCCATAATGCATGACCTATTCCTATGGCTAAATCTTCTAAGTCTCTAGGGCTAGGTTGAGTGTCCACCTAATCACTAGATGTGTCTTAAGACTAAGGATCTCTTAAAGTATAAGAGGAGTCCTATGTCTAAGATGGAGGGGTTGAAGGCTCATCCTAAAAATGAGGTCAACAAGGAGGATCTTATCAATTAATTACTTGTAATAGTGAACATCCATTTCCACCTATAAATGGATGTTACTTAAATAAATATTATGTATAAATTGTATTTCAGTTTCGAAAGTGATCATCAATAAAAATATGTTCATCTTTGTATCCTTTGTAAATTATCTAGATCCAAACATTATCACTTTTAAATTCTATGTAATGACTTATAAGTTTTTGCAAATTTTCTTAAATCTTTTCGATGCACAATTTCTACATTCCTATATGACGGGAGAAAGCCCAATAGTTGCACCCTTCTTATAAATTTCTTTGGTTTGGAGTAAGCCTTTATGAACTATTCCAATATGTTTGGAGTAAGCCTTTTATGGCATTACTCCTTTCTATAAGTTCAGAGTATGCCCATCTATGGCACTTTTCTTATAAAATTCTTAGGTTTGGAGTAAGCTTTTCATGGCACTATTCCTATTATTCATAAGATAGGATTAAGTCACTAAGACCCCTTTTTATGTGAATTAGACTATTTAGGTTAGGATTAAGTCACTAAGACCCCTTTGTCTATTAGTTAAAATTAAGGTTAAGATTATGTCATGTAGACCCCTTTCCTCTCTCTGAACTAAATAAGTTGGATTAAGCCATTAAAGGTCCCATCTGAATAGTAGGAGTAAGTCTCTTAGTAGGCATCCTTCAAATGGCAAGGATAAGATTAAGTCATCAAGATATCTTCCTGTCAAATGACAAGGATGACTTCCTATTAAATAAACTATATGGTTTAAGATTAAGTCATTAAGAACACTTTCCTACTAGTAAAAAAAAATGAGGTTTAGGATCAAGTCATTAAGGCCCCTTTTCCTCATCATATCTATTCAAGAAGAAATTAAGACATTAAAAACCCTTTCTTAATAACTGATCCTATAAGAATAAGTCCTTTAGTGGGTATCCTTGTAAGGAAAATATAATATAATTAAGTCATTATGACCCCTTTTCCTTTTCAAGCTATTCAAGTTAGAACTTAGTCATTGAAGGCCCCATTTCTATAGACTATTTAGGTCAGAAATTAAGCCATGTGACCTTTACCTATTAGTCAAAATCTTGAAGATTAGGAATTAAGTTGTTGAAAGCCCCTTTTCCTCAACTCAGCTATTTAGGTTGGAACCAAGTCCTTAAAAGACCCCTCCCTAATAGCTAACCAAATAAGAGTAAATCCCATAATGGTATCTTTCTCTGGTTAAAATCTACATAGTTTGGTTGTAAGTGAGTATAGATGTTGGCATCCTCTCCAACTATTATCTCTAGATAAGAGTAAATATCCATAGTGGCATCTAGGAACATCTCTCTATTGAGTTTGTGTTAAGATTAGTTTCCTCTTTGAGTATTTTCTTAATAACATCCCTACCCTTCTTGAAACTTAGTTGATTTGAGCTTCTAAGAATAAATCATTCTAAATCAAAATAAATTTAGGCATATTTGTTTTTCTATGTTTCATAATCAAAATCAAATGAAATATGAAATCAAAATAAAAACCAAATCCAAACTCCATAACCAAATCTAAACTCTTTTAAGATTATGCTTGTGATTTGGTTAACTAATTCGATCAACTCCAATATGTGTAGTGTATTCAACTTTTGGGTGGAGCCCATTCTGTTCAACATTCCAAATGCTAATAGAATGAAACCTTCATTCTGAAGGCCTAACTAAGATCCTTAAGTATCCTAATTAGCTTATTTTAGATTCATTTAGATGATTTGATTTGAATTAAGTTTATAATTTTAATTCTTTTAAAATTTAATTCTTCTTTTAATTTCTTTTGATTTGATTATATATTTCTTCTTGGTTTGATTTATTTTCAATTTAATTTAATTTATTTAGATTGAATTGGTTTACCATTTATTTCATTAATGTTTAGCTTGAATTATTTTAATGTTTATAGAATTCATGTTCCTTTGGTTTGAATTATGTAACCAAAGACACTTAGGTTTGTGTTTTAATCCATTCTTAATTTACATTGATTGTGGATTAAGATTTCATTAATTATTTCATTATGAATTTATTAGCCTTAAGGTTTAATTAAACTTAATATTCATTATTATTTTCATTAAACCTTAAGTATATAAGTGATCAAGTTCTTTGATTTAGAATGTTGAAAAATTATTCTTAAATATTTTGGTGTTAGTGAAGATTATTTTAAGTTTTCTAGTATTGATCAAAAATATTTTAAGTTACTATTATGAATTTTGTGATTTATGATTTTTTTGAATTTATTATTCGATTTATATTGACCTAGACAATTGGAAATTCAATAATTCCCAATCCAAGGTAAATTGGGTTTGAAATTTTTATGGCAAGTGGAGTTCCTTGCCAATTTTATATTTCCAAATTTTCAGTTTAATGAGATGCATAATTAGGGTGTAAGTAAGGTTTTATATATTTCATTAAAATCTAGATTAAGCTTAATTTAATGAAGATTATTTGGGTATTTTTTTCTTTGATTCCTCTCTGAAAAGTGCATCCATAGAGAGTTCATTCATAATTTTTGAAAACTTTGTTGATTTATTACGACTTTCCTAATTTCTAGTTAGTTAGTTGAATTAATTAAATCAATTAATTACCAAATTAGGCTATTTTACGATTTAATAAGTTTCAATGAGTTTCATTAATGTGTTTAAGTTCATTAGTATTTATTATATTAATTCAAAGTGATTTAATCATTTTCATGATTTATTTTATTTAATTTTAATTTATTTCATAAAATTAAAGTTTAAATTTTGAAATTTAATATCTATTAATTTACTTTGCAATAATTCATGAAAATTTTTCCTAAGGTGCATTTTAACATCAATTTCAGTTCCCCAAAGTTTCATTTTAGTAGGATTAATTTTTTGGGATTAATTTAAATTTGATTAATTTTAATTATCATCAAATTATTTCAAAATTACCCTAAATTAATTGAGGGTTTTGGGTTTAATGGATTCTACTCACTGAGATGAATCCATAGAGACCTCATTTGCATTTTTTTGGATTTCTATTTTATTTAGTATAATATTTTTAAAGTTTTTGGTATTTTTTAATAATTTAAAATGGGAAATATTATTGTAAATGGTGGCATCGATGTGGCCCTTTTGCCATGTGGCATGACACCATTCATGGGATCCATGCGGATGGATCCCGATTGTCTGATCAAAGATCAGACGGTCCTGATTTCACCCATAATTTCTTATAGTGATTGAATAAAATCATGTAGCTAGATCTCGGCCATCCATTCCAAATAAAAAGCATAATCTATCATCTTCATTTCTCGTTCATCTCTGGTGAGAGATGAACGCCCTCTGTCAAATCTGATGGCTTTTTAGTGATCAGAGGCCAACTTTGATGTGATATTGATTGCAAAATGATCAAGGATTGATTAGCAATTGATTTATATGGTTTGATTATCTTGGGGGTCAAATTTGTTTTGAAAATGACCATAGTCGAAAGCTCAAAGGGTGGCGTTTATGGCATACCTCAACTCCAGCGCCTCCGATGATGGGATTGACTCAAACACCTTCTAATAATGAGATGAAGTTGGGGATTAGATTGCCTCTCCACCAAATGCCTTGGAGATTAACTTATAGCCATTTCTAGTCGGGTTTGACAATTTTCCAGCTCACCGACGGTGATAAGCCTCTGTGAAGGTTCATTTGAGGTTGCTTCAACCTCTAAAATGTGTTAGGATGTTCAATTTGAGGTGAAATACTCCCCCTCTCATTTTTCCATTAGAGGTTGAGAGATTGGCTGCCAGCTTTGGCCAAATTCTTATTTGTTGGTGGTGAGAGGTCAGTGGAATCCTCTTTTTTTTTTTCTTCTCTTCACCTTGTGAATGTTTTGGGATGAATAGAGAAAGAGGAGAGGGCCTCTCTCCTAGCTTTCTATACATGGCCGAGAGCCATGCATGATGGCTTCTAGGTAGATGGATCTAGCCATCGATGGTGAGTGGCTTGGCCAAAGGGTGGGTTTGGTTCCTCTTGGCCTTATGAATATGTTGGGATAAGAAGTTTGAGGGGAGGTAATTTCCTCCCCTTTCCTCTTTTAGCCGAGAGAGTGTTTTTCCATGGAACTCCCTCTTGCTCTCTCTTGCTATGCCTCATGGAGGAAGCAAAATCCTTCTTTCATTCCCCTTTTTGGAGGCTATCTACTTGATTTCAATTCTTGGAGTCATCCTCCAAGAGGTGGTCAAATTAACTTGGATAAATTCCAAGGAAGTTTGGATGATGGGAGGAAGAAGAATCACAAAGGCATATTTACTTGGTGAAAGTTCAAATCATCTCCCTTTGAGTTCACTTATGGCTTTTTACATCAACATCACAACCCTTAGCTAGTGTGTGATTGCCCAAATCAAACCTAATGTGAGTTTGAGGTTAAATCCAAATCCATTTGAATTTGATTGGAGGTTTGAACCCAATTCATGCCATTTGGATTCAAAGTATTTTTAACTTATATTTATTTTTATTTAATTCATTTAATTTAGGATTCAATTATCTTTAATTGATGATTTATTAAGTTTTGATTTAATTAATTCCTTTAAGATTTTAGTTGGTTTTAGATTTCATTTCATTTTAACCCATTTAGGGTTAAATGAGTTAAGCTTGATCTAATTGGGTTCAAATGACCCATTTGGCGTAATTGAATTTTGTTTGGACTCCAATCATCCTTGATCACATGTGTGAGATGATTTGGAGTGATTAATTTCATTTGATTTTAATTTTCTTTCAATTTGATTCCATTTGACCCAAATTAGGCTTAATGGGTTAAGCTTTCATTTGGGTCAAATGACCAATTTGGTCAAATTAGACCCAATGATTGGTTGGATTATGTTTGATTATCATTTCTAAATAATTTTAAATAATCAAATTGAGTTGATTTCAATTTGATTTGGATTTGAACCCAATAAGACTCATTTAGGTCCATTTAGACTAAATGGTCTAATTAACTTAAATAAGGCTGGAATAAATTTAAATATCTTTAGATTCATGATTAAAAATGTTTATTTTATCTTTTAGATCATTTGCTCAAATTTTGGTGGGTTGACCTTTGACTTGGTGGGACCCACTTAAAGTCAAATCCATGCCAAAAGGGTTGGCTAGATTTGGATTCAGTCATTTGCTCTAATTTGAATTTATTTTGATTTAATTCACGTTTGGAATTTGGGTTAAGTTTACCTAAACCCATTAGGTTAGTTCAAACCCAAGGTAGATGCACTAGATCATTGTGTATAGTGTCCTAAGCACTTCATTAGGTGGTTCCTAATCTAAGATTAAATGTTCTAATTATTAATTTCAAAAGTAATGTCAACCTTATCCAAAAATGAGCTTAACTATTACAACCAAATCAAGATGGCACCAAAGGATGAGAAGAATACCGTGTTTAGAACTTTGATCATGATCTTTTGTTATAAGGTCATACCTTTGGCCTTAAGAATGCTAGTGCCAAACATATCAGTGAGCCATGATTAGAATCTTTGATGGACTCATCCATCATCAAGTTGAGTGTTATGCCGATGATCGTGTGGTCAAAAGCAAAAAAAGAGGAAGACCATTTATATGACTTGAGAGTAGTTTTTGAATGATTATCATAATAACATGAAAATGAACTCTCTAAAATGTGCTTTTGGGGTAACTTCAGGGAAGTTTCTAGGGTTTATCCTACTACACTGTGAGATCAAAATTGATCTAGAGAAGATCAAAGTGATATTAAAAATACCTTCTCTTAAGAGTTTAACCCAACTTAGGTCATTTCAAGGAAGGTTGGTGTCTCTAAGATGCTTTATATCGAACTTATTTAGCTGATGCCAACCCTTCATGAAACTTATAAATAAGGATGCCAAATTTTAATGGGATGATAAATGCCAATATTCCTTTGAAAGTAACAACAAATATCTTATGACACCACCAATTATAATCACTCTAATCTCTAGGAAACCTCTAATTCTATACACGACTACATTAGGCAATTCCCTTAGCTCTTTGTCAGCTTAAACCAAAGACGAAAGGAAAGAAAATGTGTTCTACTACTTGAATCATCACCTAACTTTTACAGAGGTACACTATCCACCCATCAAGAAGGATTGTTTAACCTTCATATTTGCTACCCAAAAGCTAAGGAACTATATGCTTTCTCATAAGATTAACATAATTTCTAGAGTAAATCCACTATAATATCTCATGACATAGCTGACACTGTCTAGACGGTTGGCATGATGGTCCATGATTTTTTCATAGTTTGACATCACTTTCATACCACTTCACACTGTGAAAGGGCAAGCATTAGCAGACTTTCTAGTAGTACAACCTCTTCCTACAGATTCTCCTTAAACGATGATCTCCCTAAGGAGCAAATCATCAGTTTAGAAAATATGAATAGTCGCTATTGGGAATTATACTTTGATGGTGCTATTTTCTCCCAAAGAAGAGATGAATCATAGTCCATCCCCCTGGGCAAACTGAGAATAGGGATAGTCTTCTTAACACTAGACCATGGAATGCTGTGATTCTTGTATCATCTATTGGAGCTTTGTACAAATAATGAAGCCAAGCATGAAGCTCTGATCCTTGGTCTAGAGTTAGCCATTTTGCTAAGCATTAGGGATTTTAACATCTTTGGAGATTCATAATTAGTGATCAATAAGATCATCAAAACTTATAAAATTCTTAAGCCTAAATCCCATCACTACTATAAGTACACCATGGAGTTGCTAAAGCAAATTTCAAAAGTCACCCTATATAGAATTTCTTGAGGTAAAAATGCCATAGCTGATGCCCTAGCAAAGCTTACTAAAGAAATGACATGTCCATATAATGAGGCTATATCAATAGAGGTATGTAATCGCCAAATTCTACTCCCTATTAATATCAAACTTATTGGAATTTTTATTTTATTTTGACACCATGTAGATCTTGGGAGTACTTATTTAAGTAATCAAATACACTATTAAAGAATATATATATTATCTCAAAAGATAAAAATATTTTCCTATGAAGGATTCGATTACTTAATAAGGACTCCTAAGGTTGATGGGTCTTTGATGTACTAAAGATATTTTCCCTGAACTATATAGAGAAGTATAACATGGTTTATTTTATTAGAGAGTTAGAGTTCCCTTTAAGGATAAACCCCTATAGTTAATTACATCTCAAGAATGAAGAATCTTTTCCTAAGAATACTCTCAATTAAAGAAATAAATTTTTTATTTCTATGAATTTCAAAGCTTTTCTTTAAAAGGATGGTTAATTTAGAAATTCAATAGGGAATGCTCTTAAAGGGAAAGAGTTCTTTTGGAGACAAATTTGGATTATGTAAGAAATGCCAATAGATATTGGTATGCCCAATAAGCATTTCAACTAACTTATCATTAGGCTTTATAATTTTGAAATTCAATTTAGTAGAGTTCAAATTGTCATTTTCTCATAAATTTAGGGCTTAGATTCTAGCAGCACAAGACTATAGAAATGCTTAGGGTTCAAGATTTATTCCTAGAAGGATGTTTCAGAGCCTAAGTTTACAAGTGTTTCTAATATAAGTCAGAGGCTTAACCTAGTTCAATTTTTAAGAATTATCAGCTATTTTCCTCACTTGCAAAAACAAATCTATCCCACCTTTTCTAGACTTATCACCCGCCTAGAAGAGTTTTAAGCTAACACCACCTAAGAAATTTTTAAATCAATGAGTTCAGTCTTCATGTTAAACAAGATGGTTGGGTTGTTATATTTTTGAAAGAGACTAAAATCCTAAACTCACTCCCTATCCCTAAGATCATGTTAGGTGTGATATGCACCTAAGAAATATAATAAATTTCAATTTTTTATGTTTTGACTCACAATTCATTTAAGGCCATATGTATGCAATTTTATGCCTATAATGATATGGAGTTAGAAGTGGTTGTCAACCAAATCAAAAGAGAAGGCACACTTCCCCAAAAAAAGTGGTCATCTTCAAAAGTTAGATGCCCCCTTATATGGAATGAGTGAAGCATCCAATTCAAAGAGTACGAACAATATGCTATCATGTTTCACAAAAGATAACTGTTTCTAGCTACTTTTAAGTTGTTCCTATGGCTTTAATTAACATGAGGCTTTAAGTTTATTTATTTTTGTGTTTATGTTGTTTACATTTAGGTTGGGTAGAAAATTTAAATTTTCTTGGAACTTATCATTCCAAGCATTTTACCACAGAAATACAACATAGAAAGAAAACTAAAAAAGTAGGTTATTTTTATTGGGCACCCAAAATAAATCAAACCAATTTAATTAAAATAGGCCAATGTGGCTGGGTAGCACTATACATTATGGAAGAAAGAGAAAACTAGGCAGCCAAGCTCTACGCTTATATAGCCAAGTCTAGAACTAAAAGATTGAGCTATGGGGGTCTTCTTCCACATTTGTCACCTTCTTTAAAGGCCTCCACGGGGTTCATGTGGAACCAATGAGATCATGCAGTAGTATGGTTAGCTCCAACTATTCTTAGATCCCATAAATCCTAGCCTAATTCTAGGCACAAATTACATTTAAATTTCTAAAAAAAAATTCCTAAACTTTACAAAATAGATGTTAAAAAATACAAATAGTATTTCGATAGTTATATTTGCAAGCTTACGAGATTAAAATTAGGTGCCTGCCAAGCCCACATATTTTATTAGGCTATGCTAAGGAATTTAAGCATACCAGTAAGCAAATAACATTTATATATTTTTTATTAGAGTAGTCCCTTTTAGCACTGCCCCCTATAGAAAATAATATTAGGCTAAAAAGAATGTCCCACCATCTAGACTAGCGAGCAAACAATTCTAGCTATCCAGTCTAAACTAGTACACCATAAAATAACTAGAATATCATAGAATATCGACATAACCTAGGTTTAGGGTCAGTGACCTAATAATCTAGTGTGTGAAGAAAAATAGGTTGTGTGGTATGACTTTATTTTATGTTCAAGTTTTGATTTGGTTTTCAAAGTTTAGTTTAATTTAATTTTGAAATTTTCACTTTTCATAATTTTGTTTCATTATTAAACCAAAAGTTTGACGTATCAAGATTTCCTTTGCACTAGTTGCCCTACGACGTTAGATGTCTAGACTATATACCATATGTTTGCTAATTATGGAAATTTTTATTTTTGTTCTTTTGATTTGTTTTATTCTTAAATTTTTTTCAATTTTCCATTTGGTAATTTTAATTTAAGTAATTTAATTGATTTATGATTTCATTACCATTTTAATTCCATTTTATGTGAAAATGGAATTTAAGTTTTCAAGAATGAAGAATAAAATAAATTTCACTTTGGGTGGAACCCATTCTATTTAATATCCTAAATCCTAATATAATGAGATCTTCCTCCTAAGGGTTACACTAAGATCTTAAGTATTTTAATTAACCTATTTTGGATTCATTTGACTTATTCATTTTAAGTTGAGTTTGATTTATGTTTCACCTTTTTCTCTTAAAGTTATAGCTTTATGAGGTTTGATTTATGATCTTTAGTTAAGATTCAAAATGCTCCTTCAAATCTTAATTTAGAATCTATGTTACCATGATTTAGTTTTATTTTGGTCAATTTTAGTTTTATTTTGGTCAATATCTTAATTCAAACTTGGTTTTGATTTCATTATTTAAATGATCTATTATATTTTAATTTCATGATTTATTCATTTATATATTTTTAATTTATCATTTAGGTTTACTTGATTTGAATTAATTTCATTTACACATTTCATTATTACTATGTTGGTGAATTTGAACAAGTGAACTTAATTAATTTCAAGTGATGATTTTATTCATTCATTTTATTAAATGTTTATGCTGATGAATTTAGATAAGTTAATTCAATTAGTTTCAATCAATCTTTGGGAAGTCTTGATTTTATCAATTAAGAAATTCATTATCTTATGCTTTATAATTTCTGATTCAAATTAAGCTTAATGTAACATTATGTGTTAAAGTTTCATAACTTGATTTAATTTATTAAGATAGAGTTTTATTTACTAATCATAATCTAGGTAATGAACTTCTTTTTGGTTTCCAACTTAAATCTAAGCCATTTTTAGTTCTTTAGACCATTTAATTAATTCATTTAGTTATTTCAATTTCATTTACATTTAGAATTATGTTGTTTATTAACTCAAAAGAATTCAAAGGATTTAATGAATTCCATATTTAGGAATGGAATTAAAAAATTAATTAATTTTGCATTTCAATTGATTAGTTGATTCACTGTAAATTTAATAAATTATTAACCTAAGGATTGATTAGATTTTTATATTCTTAATTATTTAATTAAACTCTAAGTATATGATTAATTAAATTACATGACTTGAGAGGGTGAGAAAATTTTTCTTAAGTGTTTTGTTGTTAATAATAATGTTTTAAATTGCTTTTATAAATTTTTATAATTTTTGTAATGTTTTTATTTATTATTTCAATTATATTGACCTAGAGATTTGAAATTCAACAACTTCAAATCCAGAGGTCATTTGATCATGAAAGTTTTATGGCAAGTGGGGTTCCATACTGATTTATGTTTCTTAAAGTTTCACCCTGATTAGATGTGTAATTTAATACTAATTAGTTTTAATTTTTTTAATAAAACCTAAATTAAAATGAGTTAATTAGGGGTTTTAATTTTCTTAAATTCTCCTCATGAAGATACATCAATGAAGGTTTATTTAGAATTTTTGGAAATTTGGCTAATTTATTTTGATTTTTTGAAATTCAGATTCATTAATTGAATTAATTAATTGAATTAATCTCAAATTAGGTCATTTTAGGGTTTATTAGATTCTAAAGAATTCTAATGAGGTATTTAAGTTCATTTGGGTTTATTATCATGATTTAAATTAATTTTATAATTTTCCATAATTTTACTGATTTATTATTAATTTATTTCATTAAATTAATAATTTAGTGTTTAAATTTCAATATCTATTGATTGCTTTCCAATAAATCATGAAAACATGTATCTATTTAGGTTTTGACCTTAATTTCAAATCCCCAAAGTTTCAGATTGATTGGATTAATTGTTTGAGTTTAATTTGAGTTTGATTATTTTCATTTAAACTTAAATTAATCCAAATTTTTGCAACAAAAATTGGGGATTTTGGGTTTAATGGATTCTCCTCTCTAAAGTGAATTTAAGAGCCCTTATTTTCATTTGTTTGGTTGAGTATTTTATTTTCTATAATTTTTGAAGTTTTATGCATGTTTTTTTTTACCATTTTTTAAATTTAGAAAATCTAGATTTTCTATTTTAAGTGGTCGGTGCCACATGACACTAATGCATCACTGTTTGCCACATGGCATGTGGATCCAGCTTAAAAAGTGGTGGCCACGTGGGATGATTTACGACTATCTAATCTTCGATCAGATAATCATGATTCACTCATGAATCCTATATAGAATTTAATCGGATGTTCAACCAGATCTCGGTCGCCCATTCTTAATAGAAGGAACAGATGAAAGAGATTGTGCCGTCCTTATCGATGGTGAGAATCGAGCATCGTCCATTAATTTGAAGTGATTTCTAGCAATCTAGAAGGCAAAATCACTTGATTTCATTTTAAAATCTACCAAGATTGCATTTATAACACATCTATATGGCTTGATCTCACTTGAGATCAAGTTCATTTCAAAAAAATAAAAATATAAAAAACAAAATTGAATGCTTAAAGGGTCAGTTTGAATCCATACCTCATCGACAGTGATCTTCAGAGGTGGGAATGATTCAAAAAGCTTTGTGGGGATATGGCGAGCCTCTAAGTGCAAGGAATTAGATTGCCTCCTCGTGGATCGATCTATAGGACAAGCTTTTTCAGCGGGCTTGGTCGAACTCTGGCTTATCGTCGGCATGGGGATCTAGGGAAGGGTGTTTTTAGTTTCACTTTAAGAAGGTGATGGAAGGCTCAAATTGGCTTAAGATCAACCCTCTCTCATTTTTTCATGGTTGGCCAAGAGCTTTAAGGGAAGAGAAGTCAACCATGGCCAACCTAGGTGATTGCCACCTTTGGAGGCTAGCTCCAAGGAGTGGTAAATTTGTTGGGGCTAGTCCTAGGCAGCTAGGATGAGGAATGGTGGTGAGCAAGTGGATTAGGAAAGGATTTTGTTTCCATTCTTCTCTCTCTTTCTCCATGGCATAATCCTCTTTTTGGATTGATTTGGACTCCCTTAATTTTGGTAGCTAACTATTCTAAACTCATCTTAGGATGAGTTTGAATGCATTTCAATATGATTTTTTTTTGGGTTTGATTGATTTGTATTAAGCTAAGTGTGATGAATGCTTAGAATCCATTAGTTTTAATTGGTAGGTAATTGTTCAAATCATATTTAAGATGATTTATGAGTCCAACAAACTCATTTCAATTGGGTTTAGGGACAAATACCTTAGGTTAGTTAACTTAAGCATTTATTTTCCTTTAGTTTAGCTTGGTTTTTTCCATTTGATATATTGGATTTAAATTTGGGCTTTGATTATATTTATTCAAGTATTTAAGATGATTTGGATTAATAAATTTCATTTCATTTGGAGTGAATTTTGAATTTAAACCTATTTTGACCCATGTTGGATTTAATGGGTCAACATGGGCTTGATTGGGTCAAATGATCAAATTGATCAAATAAAACACTATAATTAGTCACATTGTGTTTCAAAATGATTTGCAAATTATTTTGGATAATTAATTTTAATTAATTACACTTTAATTTGAGTTTGAGTCCAATAAGATCCATTTGGGTCTATTTAGATCAGATGATCTAATTAGCTCATTTAAGGCCTTATTAGATTTAGATTCATTTGATTCACATTTTAAAATGTTTATTTAATGATTTTAATCCTTCAGAAAGATTCAATTTGGTCAAATTTTTGTGGGTAACCTTTGACTTGGTGGAACCCACATAAGTCAACCCTATGTTCAATGGTTGACCTTCATTTGAATTTCATTTGGATTTGACTCCATTCATATTAATGTAATGATTTTATTGCTTTAATTTATTTAATTTGAGTTTGTTTTGATTTCATTTGAATTTCTTTAGATTTGAGTGATTTTAAGCTTAAGTTGGACAGTTGAGTTAGCCATTCAAATTTTCTTAGCCTAAGCTCAATTGGATTTAGGTTTTCAATTTAAATGTATTTGATTCAATCATTTGTTTATATTTGAGTTTGGTTTAGGTCCACCTAATCCTATTATGTTAGGTCAAATCTTAGAAGGATGCACTAGATCACTAGATTTAGTGTCCTAAATGCCTAGTTAGAAGACTTCTAATCTAAGATTAGATGCCCTAATTACTAGTTTAGAGATGATGTTAATCTCCTTATCCAAAGAAGTGGTCAATAAATAAACCCCCAATAAATAGAACAAAATTTATGCATTTAGTTCACATTATCCAAAATGGATAATTGTAAATATGAAATGTAAAATTTATGAATAATTCTATAATAAATTATTTTGAAATGAATGAATGATTTATTTTATTTTACTAAGATTTTCATTTGTTTTAATATAGTTATTCCTTGAAAAATTTCCATCCACCTCAAGTCCAATAGTTTTAGCATTCCAAATTGACTTAAGAACTTGGAGTTGAAGAAATTTTTCTTCACACTTGAATTTAAGTTAATTAGTAGCATTTGAACATGTGTTTGTTATCATCAAAATCAATCTCAAATGAGGTGGGGCTAAAGAAGTCAACACCGAGAGTGCAATGCCACAGTGCTGAGATATCAACATCATAGCTATCAAATTAGTGTCTTAAGTTTAATTTTTTTTTGAGGATTCAGCGCCTTGGCATCGAAACATTAGCACATTGGTGCTATTAGATGCATGCCTAAGGTTCAAGATTCTTGAGGACTCTACACTTTGGCATTGGAACCTCAGTGCCTTGGCAATGTTTTATCAATGCATAAGATTCAATACTTTTTGGAGAAATTTGAAATTTCGGCAGCATAACGCCTTAGCAATGCTAGGTTTCACAACCTTTAGTGCAAAACACCCTTCTCCCGTATCCCAAATTCAAGATCAACTGAGAAAGGATTTGATATCACACTGGAACCAAGTTTGATAGTGGAATGGATTTTAAGATTTAGCAGCCCGACACTAGAAAATAGCGCTAACGCATTGTTATAAATAGGTTTCTTGATTTTACAACTCGAGAGGGTAACACTGTGGAATTGAAATACTACACTGCGGTGTTGCAAGTAAAATACTAACCTAAGAATTTACCACCACAGCACTGCATTTTGGTGCCTCAGTGCTACGAGATGGAGCGCCAAAGACATCATTCTTAAGGGCTCAATGCCTCGGTGCTGGGACTTAGCACCTCAACATTGTAGAGTGGGAACCTTGTTCTTGGAGAATTAAATAATTTTTTATGGAAAATCAATGGTATAACACTTTAGAAATATTATATTTTATAGTGTTTTAGTGCAAGAAGCCCTCTTCTCCTTTATTCTAGATCCAAGATCAATGGAGGGAGGATTTTCATCTCACGTCAGAACTAAGTTCAATGGTGAAGGTCTTCAAACTTAAAATTCTTGAGATTCTTTCACCTAAATTTTTTTTAACAGAAATGAATTCTTCTTTCTTACTCTCTGGATCTAAGATCAAAGCAGGGAGACTTTTTGTTTCTTATCGGATCCATGATCGACGGTGAAAATTTTTATAATTCTCTTTCAAGGAGGTGCGGGTGGAGGGAATTGTATGAAATTATATTTTCAAGAATACTTACTTAGAGTTAATGATTGCTAGCTTCAATCATGTCTCATGTGAGAGAAAGACACCCTCATACAGTTGTAAGAAATGTGTTGTGGAGAGAATAGAGTGCTAGAAAATACTTGGAGTTGCGACTGGGAGCAAGAAATAGCTCAAAAAAAATTCCTTCGTGGATGCTCTCTACCATCTTTATTGAGTTGAGTAAGGTTATGCTTTTTGTGAGGTTGATTAGTATATTCAACCAATATTATGTTAGGGTTTATTTAGATCGAGTTCTAGTTATTATGGACACAAGCCTTCAATTACTACAAGAGAGCACTCTCGATTAAGATTAAAATAATCATATCTTCTTGATATGAGTGTGCTTATGACATAAATGACTTTCATTCATAAACAATCAAGATCCTAGGGTTGTCATATCCATCTGGGTCATGGAACTCTGGAAAATAGTTCATCCCAAGGTTGTGTCATCCAAGGTGTTTTTATAGACATGAGGTAATATTTATCTAAGGTGATAAATCTAAGTAAACCTTAGCTAACAGAATGCATTTTTCCTTTAAATATATTCTATAAAAATTCCTTTAAGGATGCTCTCTACCATCTTTATTGAGTTGAGTAAGATTATGCTTTTTGTGAGGCTGATTAGTATATATTCAACCAAATTTATCCTAATATTATGTTTGGGTTTATTTAGATTTGAGTTCTACTTATTATGGACACAAGCCTTCATAGTTAATTACCCCTCTTACCATAGTAAGAGAGCACTCTCGATTAAGATTGAAAATAATCATATCTTCTTGATATGAGTTGGTGCCTAGTGGTGTGCTTAATATGACATAAATGACTTTCATTCAATTTAAAATGTACTAGGGGAGGGTTGATGACATGCCCAATCAAGATCCTAGGGTTCTATTATCATAGGTTGTCATGGTTCCTAGTCTACTTAGCCAAGGAAATAGTTCTTGACTTAAGAATCCTTATCAGTAGCCAAGGGTTGTGTCATCCAAGGTGTTTTTAGACATGAGGTAATATTTATCTAAGGTGATAAATCTAAGTACACCATAGCTAATAGAATGCTTTTTGCCTTTAAATATATTCTATAACTCATGGCTCAAGGAGCAAAGTCATTAAGGGACATACAGGTTATTATCATGACCGAAATATAGTGGATCCACATAGAAGCCAAGCCACCCAGTTAGAGAGTTTTGGTAATATCTGCATTTCATGCGGTGTCATCTAGCAGTAAAACCATGCAGACAAAGGATATAGGATACATCCTTACTATCATGAGATTATTTTAGTATGAACATATATATATTTAATTTGATATTAGCTATTTATGAGCAAAGATTTTCTTAGATATCATCTTTGATAAATAATGATGGATGGGTAGATGGTTGTTTGCTTTAAGTTATTTTAAATGATGAACTTCATTCAATTTAAACATATCATCTCTTGATGAATTTAACAATCAACATGACCATTATTGGAGAATGATTAAGTTTTGTTCACATAGACCCAATCATAAGACTCAATGTAGAAATTAACCCATGCAGTAATCTCAGACATTTTTAATTTAAATTTTTATACATGTGTTAGGTTACATGTGGGTAATTCAAATTTATTTTATTTTAATCCACTTCAATGTTGAAAATATGGCACCTAGGTGCTATAAAGGGGAGCACCTTAGATTCGATTTAATTATCTTAGTTAATTCATGTTAACTGATTGACTAGCACCTTGTCACTAATAATATAGAGACACGATGCTAGTTAAAGGTTGGTTTAGATGAGCTGGCAGATAGATAGACTTTTTAAATGAAAGGAAAAACTTTTTCACCAACGTTGTGACACTTTATCAGAGCGCTACGGTGCTACATGAATGCCTGACACAATTTGGTTATGAAATTAATGGTAATGAATTCTCTTTTAACTAACACAGTAACTGACTTGACCAGTGTTGAGGCACTACATGTGAGTGCTGTAGTGCTCACTATTTCAGATCCCGAGAGGTTAGCGCCTTGGTGTCGACATTATAGCACCATGATGCTAAGTCGGGTTTATAAATATACTTCTCGGGATGCTCATTTTTCCATTATGCATTCTCCATTCCTTAGAGCTCTCTCTCTCTCTCTCTCTCTTTTCTTTTAGCCTTCTCCCCTGCTAAGAACATAATCATGCCACTCAAGAGAGTCACTAGCAAGAGGAGGGCTACTTCAGGTGAGGCTATAGGTTTGTTAGTATGGAAGTTGAAGAGAGATATCAGCACACCCTCACCCACAAGTATCCCATCTCAAAAATGAGCTTCTACAACTCGGATGGGAGTGTAGAAAGGGTGATCATTGATTGTGGCTGAGCGAAGGTGGCCTATGATAGTAGCTCTTGCATCATCCTTGTGGTGCAAGAATTCTTTGCCAACATGAAGGAGCACTAGAACAATAAAGTCTTCATTTGGGGGAAACAGGTAAGTTTTGATAGCATTGCCATCAAAGCATATTACGAATTGCCGAATGTGGAATACAATCAATATCTTTCCTATTATAATGGGCATCCAAAATTTAATGAAATTCTTGATTTTTTTACTAGTAGAAATGTCAACATATAGTAGAAATGGAAGGAGGAAAGGATTATTGACTTTCATGCTACTGGCTTAATGGCAAAGTCAAAAGTTTGGCATTATTTTATTTTCACCAAGCTAATGCCCATTGGTAATATCAGTGAGGTAACCAAGAATAGGGCCATTTTGAATTTTATAATTCGAAGGGACTTTACAATTGATTTAGGGAAGATAATTTAAAATTCTATTTGTAATATGCTTAGTGGTAGTACTACAGTAGGGATTGATCAACCCTCTCTTATCTATGTTTGTGCACTACAGTGGGTCTATTAGGGAAGCTTGTTAAAGAAATCCTTATTCAAAAGGCTCCTCTAACAAAAAGGTTTATTGAGGAGTTTGGTTTGAGGTTTGAAGTGGGGGAGACCTCAAGCACCCATGACCTCGACCTCAATCCTCTAAACCCTTAAATGAGCAAGTCTTGGATTTAAGGAGAGAGGTAGGTGAGTGTAGCTGTAAGAAGTGGAATTTAAAGAAAAAATGATTATCATATAGATCAACATCAAAAATAATTTTCTTATATGGTCTAGTTCAATACGACATTAGTCCCTATGTTTGAAAATTCTTGTCTTAGGAATCTAGGTTAGGCTTCTTTTTTTGTGGTTCCTTAATATCCTCCTTATGTGAGCACCCCATAGATGTCAGAAGAAGAAGAAGAAGAAGAGGAGGAGGATAATTATGACTAATACCCCCACCCCCTTTTTTAATAGCTTATGAAATCATTTTTAATTTTAATAAATATTTTTCATTTTTTACATATTACTGCATTACTATTTTGTGTCCTTCTATTTATCTTTTAAAAGCTCCAAGATTGAAATAATGGAATTTTCCTAACTCAAAAAATGATATCATAGAAGTAGCACCTTAGCATTGCGATTGCAGCACCTAGGCACTCCCAGCCTATCGGACATAAGCTTAAGACTTGAGAGTCTAGCATTACAATGTTATATATGTGGCACTGCGATGGTCTTAAGATAGCTATTTTTGTCCCTTTTACTCAAGATGTTAGTGTTGCATGCTCTTAAGACAATCATTTGTGTCATTCTACCCAAGAGTCTAGTGCTTCGGTGCATAATATTCGACACTACAGTGCTGGATGGATAAGACTTAGATATAAGATTTTTTAAGTTTAGTATTCTAGGTGTTTAAAAATTATGAAATTATTCCAATGTTATTGTGCTTGAGTGACAGTACCATGGCACTATGAGAAGACTTTTTCTAGAGAACCCAAGGGCACATCACCTTGGCGCTAAAATCACAATTCTTAGGCGTTGTTTCATTAGTGTTTAAAATTTAACTGCTCTAAAAAAATCAAAATTTTGGTAGCATAATGCCTTAGAAATGCTAGATTTTACATATTTTAGTACAAAACACATTTCTCTTTTATTCCGGATCCAAGATCAATAGAGGGAGGATTTCATTTCACACTAGAACCAAGTTCAATGGTGGAAGATTTAGCACATCAAAACTGAAGAGATAGTGCTATGGCACCATATAAGAAATAGGGGACCTAAAAGCTTAGCACTTTGGCATGGTATGATAGCCCCTTAGTGCTAAAAGATTGCATCTAATCTCAAAGGCTTAGCACTGTGGGACCTAATTTCTGGCGCCTCAGCACTCTAAGCGAAGCATTCAAGATTTCATTCCCAAGAGCTTGGTGTTGTGGTGGTGCAGGACAAAAATGCCTATATTAAATTGAATTCTTAAAGATTTTAATGGTTTTTTTATAAAAAATTGGGGGCATAATGCCTTAATAGTGCTAGGTTTTTATGTATTTTAGTGCAAAGCACTCTGCTCCCTTATTCTAAATCGAAGATTGATGGAGAGAGAGTGTTCTTTCATGCCATAACCAAGTTGAATGGCGTAGGTCTTCAACATTCAACATTTAAGATTCTAGAATATTTTTAAATTTAAGAAGCATTCTTTTTAACTCTAGATTCAAGTTCGATGAAGATGCACTCTTTCATTCCTCATTGGATCAAAGATCATTGGTGAAAATTTAGTTAAACTTAATTTGTAAGGAGAAAGTTACTTAAAAGAAACATTATTCCAAAAATCATTTACTTATAGTAGGTAGGAGATCATTCTTGTGGCAATGGAAAGTGTGCCTTTAGAAATCATAGATCACCTAAAGAAAGGACATGATAAAAAATTAGAGAAAGTGTTAGGAGAAAATAAAGAAAGAGAGAGAGAGAGAGAGAGAGAGAGAGAGAGAGAGAGAGAGAGAGAGAGAGAGAGAGAGAGAGAGAGAGAGCTTACAAGGAGCTGCTCTTCCCCGCCCCCATGCTCCCTAGGGTAGGAATGGTGGCTTTCTTGATTTTAAAAATTGAGGATGAGGATTTGTAGATGTTAGTAGAGCTGTGACATTTAATCAAGCAATTGTTAGCCACTAGATTTTTTTAAAGATAGAGCCTAAGCTGCCATATAGTGTCATGTTTTAGATGTAGGGATTTGTATTATTTTCATTCATTTAATCATTCTCTCTATTTAGATGCAAATAGAAAAAAAAGGGAGCAGTGGAAAAGAGGAAAAAATATGAAAACAATAGAGTGGAAAGCCCCTCTCTTTTGTGGAGGTTTTAAATAACCATTCTCACTCTTTCTTAATCAGCTTTCTAACCTTGAATCATTCTCTCTTCCCCTTAAGGCAGTTGTCACTGTCGGGGAAGTAGTTGGCAATTTTCTTTCTTTTAAAATTGAAGGCCATCGCGATAGCATCTAGGCACTAGGACTACAGTTTTGTAGCAATGTATTTCTTAAATTAACAACTAGTGAGGGTGGTTATCCTTCTTCAAAGTCGCAATAACACCTAGGATCGAGGATTATAGCGTCGTAGCACTCTAGGTCAAATTTCTTATTTTATTATTATTATTATTATTATTTTAGATGCAAATAATGGTGTCATAAAATTTTTTTACAAATATTTTTTGGTGACTCCACTAAGGAATAGTTTCTCTCACCATCTTTAAAAATAGACTTTTATCTTTATACATCGACAATATACTTATGTTATTCATGGGATAAAATTTCCCTTTATTTCATTGAATACCTCTCCATTTCATCCTTGGAAGGGCATATTCAACATATACTAAGAGAATTATAGAACATCCTTATTTGTTAAAATCAAATAGGTGGGCCTTATAATTTGTACATTTTCAAATCTCAAATTTTTTTTAAATTCTAGCCATAATATAAATGGTTGAATTCTTCTAATGAGTCAAAAAAGATTTTAATTTTAAAAACCTATTAAAACTTATATAAATTTGTTATTTGAAAATAGAAAATGGTCAGATAGCTCATTTTCACTACTACTTCTAGAATCAACATTTCTATTGATAGTAGCAGGCTACTTGATGGCTCCATCATTAAATTTGGAGCCAGTTTTGAAGCCTTAAATATCATTACTAATGGTGTAACCCTTGCTACTATTAGCAATGCTTCTATTAAATACAAAATGTCCATCCTGGAGTTCTCTAGAATGCCCCGTAGTACCCCTACCATTTGCAAGGAGGTAGCTATAAAGGCCATTAAGAGGGCCCATGTAGGTCCTGCATCACAGAAGATAAAACTACCTGCTAAGAAGACATATGCTCTTTCCTTTTTCAAAAATTTTGAGATAGGTTCCATTTCTAAGCCTCAATTGATGACCAAGATTTAGAAGAAAAATAGAGGTAGGAGGCTTAGGAGGTAGGCCCTTAATGAAATTAAACAAAATGAGATGTTAGAAATTGAGCAAGCTAGGGTGAGAGAGGGGTATACCCTTCCGGATACGTGTCTTCTAGGAGGCAGTAGATTCCATTCTTTTTTGTAGCCCAAGGAGTGAAAGATATATCTAGAATTGTCAGTTTCCCACCTCACCCCTTTGCTTATGAAAATAAAAAGAGCTTCTGATTAGTTAATAGAGAGACTCATGGTAGGCTACAATAAATCCTTTGTAGAACCTATGGGTCTTCTTCTTGTACTAAGGAAGAGCAACTTAGAGTTATGAAGAGACAGGTCTCCAAAGAACTTGAAAGAGAGATCATAGGAAAACCCAAGAGTACCCAAAATAAAAGAAAAGAATAGGCAGTCTTTCAAGATAGGAGAAAATTGTATCAACCCATGCCTGTTATACCAGACCGGTATCATCACCTAGGGAGGTCACTAACTTGGAATAAGGGTGAGTTTACTAGTGCTGAGAGGGATTATATTAAACCTAGAGAAGAAATTAAAAGAGTCCATGTAAGAAAAACCCTTTTGTCCATTGAGCCAAAGATTCACTCCCTTTCATAGCTAGAGAGATCATCTATTATTCAGCTTATTAGAGAGAGGTCATCATCACCCTTGTTTAGGCCCTAAACTAAGGGGTTGTCCTCATCTTATACTTTCAATAGGGAGATAAAACCTCCTTCTTTAACTTCTTATAATAGTGAAATTTTAGATGAGAGACACCTTGGTTTGGGAGCCACTCTTATTACAGAGGAAATCCCCACCATTCAAGAAAATCATGAAGGAGAAACATCAAAATTAAAACCAATGGATGTAGAAGAATCTGAAGCCATTCTTGATAGTAATGATGTTCACTTCATTTAATAGAACAAGAAATGAAAACCATTATAGGTGAGGATGAAAAAAAAGAGAAAATAGATAGGATTCAATAGAATTTTGACTTAGATTAGAATGATCTTTTAGATGATGACTCAAAGCTACTTGTAGCACATATCTTTATGATAAATATGAGAGCATCTAAGAAGGAGAAAGGAGACTCTAAGGACACTGTAAAATAGGGTCCCATGCCTAATCCAACTTAGAAGTTAATCCTTCAATTACAAAGAAGGATGACCATATTTTTTGGATGTAAAAAAAGATGGAGGAGAAGATTGCTATGTTGAAATCACTCAAAAGTCTTATTTTCACGTTTTCTTAACCTCATTCCTTAGAACAACCAAAATATTCTCATCCCATAGATGAGAAGAGGTTTGGTTTAGGCAAACATCATTAAGAGCATAAAATAATGGATGATGCATTTCCCAAAACTAACTTAAAGTCTTTAGTGGAGCAACAGGTAAAAGAGGCATTAACATAGTCTCATGATATGACTCTGATTCTAAAGAGTAGACCCTACCTAGAGGAATATGATTCTATACCTCATCCAAAGGGATTTGTACCACCTTCTTTCAAATTTTTTGAAGGGAGAGGCAATCCCAGCAACATTTAGCACACTTTCAGGAAAACTATTGTAATGTTAGAGGAAGTGATACCTTATTGTTTAGGTAGTTTGTTAGTAGTTTAACTTAAGTTTCCTCTGATTGGTATGTAAAAATACCAAATGGTTTAGTGCACACATTCACTAAACTTGAAAACCTATTTGTAAAATGATTAATCGGTACACAACATCATGTTACTATAGGTGACTTGGTATTCAAGGAACAAAAACTAAGTGAATCTCTTGTGGATTATATTTTGAGATAGAGGATTCTTAGCCTCAAGTATGAGCCTCATCTATAATAGAATCACACTATGAAAATCATCCTCCAAAATATTCATGGCCCTATTGCCTTCTTATTATAAGGCTTTATTATTAAAACTTTCTATTGTTTGAAATTTTGAGTCATCAAGAAAAAGTCCCTACGATGTCATTCCTTAGAGATCAGTTCACCACTAAACCTTCAAAACCTAGGAAAGTGTTGGTAATGTCTCTATAGTGGACAAAGGAAAAGATCCAATTCAGGTCTAGGTATAGTGCCCATAACCTTATAGGTCATCACAACAATAGCTGTCACCACCACCCAAGACAAATCCCACTAAACCTTTTAGTGAAAGAATGAACTAGACTTATTCTTTTAAGAGAGGGCAGCGAGAAAAATATTCAAAAATTTAAAGAAAAATATGTATTTCAAGTTGCCTAATCTAAAAAGGCCAAAAGAAGTCAGGAAGGTCAATGACCCAAATTACAATCCATATCATTAGAAGCTGGGTCAGAAATGCTTCACTTTTAAAGTTGGCTTAAAAGGAAGTAGAAGAAAGAACTGATGATTATCCCTAAAGAATACCTTGTGAACTCTGGATAAGGGTCTCTTAAGGTGATCATGGGTGATTCTTCCACTTATTCTTACACATCTCCTGAAATAATTGGGATATAGCTTTATCCCATTCTTCTAAGAAATATTTGAGTAAAAAGTTCAAAAGTTCAATGTAGGATCATATAAAGACCCAGAAGAAGATTATCCATATTGATCCACTAGTGTTCAAAACAATTCCTTCTCGATTGCATTTAGCACCATCAAATTCTAGATGTCTGAAGAGAGTGGTGAACGAGGAATGACTATTATATTAGAGAGAATTTTTTATGATAAGGATGGAGAGGCTAGCCCCTATGTCCCTTTATTTCTATGTACTCATTTTAAAAATATGAATAAAAAGTCTACCATAAAAGGAATTTCTTACATTTTTACTATCTCTGATGATTGTGTTATGAATGAAGAAGAGCAAAAAAAAAAAAAAAATACAAAAGAGCCTTCTTATACTAATTATGATATACTTTATAAATCAAGGTCAGAAAATGATAGTTTTATGGTTGCTTTGTAGAGAAATTCTATTAATATAGAAGTAAAATTCTCAAATTTTGATGAATTTTTGGAAGAGAACATTAGTGAGGAGGGGCAGGTCAGCATGACTCATGCTTTTGATTTAAGAGATATTATTGAAGTCAGTATCCATAGTGGGAAGGTCCTACCACATTGCATACCTCCTTCTAAGGACAAAGGTAAACAAATCATTGACCAATGTCTTAATCCCTTCTAGAAAGACCTAATAGTTGAGCTAGCTTTTCCCAAGGTTGACTACAATGTCTTAGTCTATCTTAAGAAGCTACTTGCTAGACTAAGTATTTATGATACCCTTATTCAATCCAAGGAAATGAGGGAATCATTAGTTTAGGCATTACTCAACCCAAAGATATGTTTGACACAGCCAACAACAACTTCTTTGGATAAAGATTGCTACTTTAAAGAAGTCCATGGAGTAACTTTTTTTGATGAAGATTTACTTCTAGGGACCACTAACCATAATCAACCCCTTTACATTTCAATCAAGGTGGAACATATTAAGATATTCAAAGTTCTTATCGATCCTAGTGCTTCAGCCAACATTATGAACTCCAAAATATTATCATTTTTGAAGATCAGCACATGAAGACTTAATTATGATAAAATGTAACTAAGGGCGTTTAATGAAATAGGAGAGAAGGTTTTGAGTTCAATCACTCTAGTTTTAGAAATAGATGGGTTGAAAACCAAAGTATAATTTCATATTATTAATTTAGAGACATCTTTTAATGCTATCTTAGGTAGGCCATGGATACATGAATACAAAATGGTTCCTTCATCACTCCATAATGTATTAAATTCATAAAGGTTGGGGTGGAATATATTATAAAAGGTGATATACAACCATTTTTTATTCATGAAAATGAGCATTATGAAGATACTGCTTATTATATGGAAAATGCCTGGTTTTATGACATCCATCATTATCGAGGCATCAAAGAAAATGAAAGAAGAAATCAAAATAAATAAAAAAGAAGAAAAGAGAGAAAAGGATTGAAAAGAAAAATAAAAAAAAGAAAGATAAAAAAGAAAAAGAAAAAGAACCTTCTATATTTCAGATTGGATTGGATTCTAGGTCTGATGAGATTTTAATCAAAAGGATGCTGTGGTGTTTATTTTTGGATGTGAAGTGACACCATTCAAATCATAGGGGGTACTCATTGAAGTGATCGAGTACGACATTGAGGTATGATGTACTATCTTAAAAGATAAATATGTTACCCTTCAATGGACCTAATCACCTAATAAGGACTCCTAAGGCATGATGGGTCTTTGAATATACCAAAATTTTTTCTCTATTTTACATGGATGAATAAATCAGGGTTTATATTAAACCAGGTTTTAAAGTTCCTTATGGAGGCAAACCTCCATAGTTAATTACAACTTAGAGAATGAAATTCTCTAAGAATACTCTCGATTAAAGTAGACAATTATCATATCCAAATACTTCAAGGATAGACTATCAAAGGATTAGTTATGTTTGGAAAATAAAGTGAGAAAGCTCAAGGAGAAGTCTTATTTTTGGAATCCAAAGGGAGGAAGTAGGAAATGCTCATGATATTTGGAAGCTTAGTGAGCATTTCAATCTATCCTATGATTGGGCTTTATATATTTGCAATTGAAGAGGATTATATGTTCAAGTTGAAATTTACTATATTTCTAGGTCTTATAATCCACCAAGACAAGGTTGTGAAAATGCCTAAGAGGTGAGATTTTATGCTTGTAGCCCGAAAGAAACTGCTTCCTTGGATCCTAAATCTAAGGAGCTTTTGCACAAGCTAAAGCATAACCTAACTCTAAGCGACAGATGGACATAAGGGTTTATGTCCATAAGAGAGAGTAAACCCGTCTGACTTCTAGACTTTCAACTGCATAGAGTGGCCGCTAGTTAACTCCTCCTACAATTTAAATTCATGCAGTTCAGTCTTATAAAATTGCAAGATAGTTGGGCTGTTATTTATTTAGAAAGAGACTAAAGTCCTTAAGCCCACTCCCTAAGAGACTAGAGCATGAGTGGTATGAATAATGACTTAATATAATGCAAAATTTTATCAAATTTTATTTAAATTTTGACACTTCATTTTGACAAAGGCTTTAGGATTTTTATATGACTAAATGCATGATGAAATGGATTATTGGCCAAATCAGTGAGAAGAGGGTGTTCTCCACCACAAGGGATGCCCTCATAGGTCAAGCATTCCCCTATCATGCAAGGATGGAGATCCCCCAATTTCAAGGAAGAAGGAATATGCATCCATGATGTGAGACAAACAACATTCAACTAAGGAGTTGCTAAAATCATTTAATTATCTTATATAATGCCTAAGCTTTATGGTGAAGTCATGAATTATTTAAAATTTAGTTATGAGTGTTTAATTGGGGTAGAAGAATTAATTTTTTCCTAAGAGCCTATTTGCATCTAGGCCACACATTAAAGCATCAATCATAAAAAAGTATGAAAAGCATGCCATTTAGAGTGCAAAAATTAAATAAATCATCAAACATTTTTATAAGACTAACACAAAAATATAAGAGGCCGATGCAGTCGAGTACTGTCATACAACCTAAAAAGAAAAGATAGGTAGCTGAGCTCTACCCTTATATAACCCAAAATTAAAAAATAATAATTACAATTTATAATGAATGAATGCTATGGGGGGTCTTCATTCTTCATATCTTCATTTCTTTCCTCCTTGCTTCTTTGATTTGGTAGGTTTCAAGGCATCACATGACACCCCAGGGCAAAGCCTTTTGGCAAATGCTCATCCTAAATCCCCATAATACTAATCCTAATTCCTAATACAAAATTACATTAAAAATAGGAAAAGTAAATTTAACTACACTTGCAAAATAAGTGTTAGCTAAACACACATACAATCCCAAGCAGTTACATATATATAATTTGGACTTAGCACCCTGCACATGGGTAACAAAGCCCACCTATCCTAACTTAGATTATGCTTAGTGGTTTAAGAAACCTTCAAAGAGAGCATTTATATTTATTTTTAAGCATCCCCTTAAGCACAATCTTCTCTATAAAATATGATTAGGCTATGAACTACCTAATACCCAATTTATAAAGCATACATCCAAACATCCAGTGTAAAATTATACATCATAAAATAAAACATACACCACACATACACTGTCCTAACTTAGGAGTAGAAGTGGTAACTTAGTTCTAAGGTGTGTATTAAGACTTGTGTGGTATCCCTTGCTAGGTATTAATGTTGCATTTTCTAAGTATAGAAGGATTCAATTTAACATGAAAGGTTGATTTCACTTAAAGTTGTTTAATTGATTTGAGAATTTTAATTTATGCTTTCTTTTATTTCATATGATTACACTTAGCAACTAAGTGTTATAAAGAGAAGAAAGAGGATTTCCCTCTTTCATCCCTACCTTAAACCATTTTCTAAAGCATGTTATTTTGATTTAGTTCTCTTTAATGAATGGCTTATTACACATTTTTAAATTAATCCTATGTTTAGCTTCACTTTAAATAATTATATCCAATATGAAAATCATCTTAAGATTAATCTAATTGAATTACTATCACATGACACATGCTAAATCATTCCTTTTCATCACATGTAACATGCATATGATTTAATTCTAAATGTATCTATGCATGCAATATGTTTTAGCACACTTATATGATGAATGTAGATATGTATTTGAAGTTTATTTTTTTCATTTGATTGAATTATTTAATCATATTAATTTAAAGCTCCATCCAAATTCTTATACCAAAATACATAGGGATGCAATTAAATAGGTGTGTGTCATTGTTAACTAGGGAAGTGATTTAATTCTAAATGTATCTATGCATGCAATATGTTTTAGCACACTTATATGATGAATGTAGATATGTATTTGAAGTTTATTTTTTTTCATTTGATTGAATTATTTAATCATATTAATTTAAAGCTCCATCTAAATTCTTATACCAAAATACGTAGGGATGAAATTAAATAGGTGTGTGTCATTGTTAACCAGGGAAGTGAGTAATCAAATGACCTCCTTGGGGCTAACTAAAGCCTTGTATTCCCAAGATGTCCAAACTATATACCCATTTGCATTCAAACATATGTAAATTTATAAAAATGTTTATAAGATAGAAAGCTCCAAATCACATGACTAACTAATTCTATCGCTTAGTTAATTATGAATACATGTATCCTTGATAAAGGAAAAGGGGTTCTAATTTCATAATTAATACACAGACACATATATAAGAGATATAAGCTAATACATGTCATTATTAACTAGAAAGTGAGGTAATCAAATGACCTCCTTCGGGCTAGCTAAATTCTCGTATTCCTGGGATGTCTAGACTAAACACTTGCTTTTCTCAAATACTATTGGATGTATACATAAATAAAGGAAGGAAAACCTTGCAAAGATTGTATTTTATTTGAATGAAACATTTATGCATGTGGATTAAAGTTCTATCCAAATTCTAATATAGAAACACATGTAAATAAATCCAAATAAGTACAAGTTGCTATTAACCTGAGAAGTGAGGTAATCAAATGACCTCCTTGGGGCTACCTATAGCCTTGTACACCCAAAATGTCTGGACTATATTCTTATTAAAATTCAAATACATGTAAAACTACATATGAATTAAGGAAAAGAAAGCTTTACTTCACATATCTAAGTTATAAACACATGTGAACCTATATATGTTCATAACTACTATCACTCTAATCAATGTAATTGATTCATAAATTTTCGAAAAAAAATTTAATTTATTAGTAATAATAACCACACATATTATAAATTAATCCAACACATGCAAGCTCACATAAAAGAAAACCATTTGATTTAATTAACTTTAAAAAGATGAATGCATGATTTCAAATGTCATACAACATTTAACATGATTGGAAAGGAGTAAGTAAACATAAACACATGGTTTCATTCAATTAAATTAATTTTTAAGGACAATCATATCAAATAAAATCATTTAAAGTAGACCAAAGCTTCTTTAATGCCATTTTTAATTTCATGTTTTGATTTGATTTAAGGATGTAAGAAAGGTTTGCTGGTCCTAACCCATTCCCATGTTTGTTAATTGATTTAGTTTAATGAAATGTGATTAAGTTGGTTTTATGAGTTAATTAAGTTGTAATATGCATAAAATTCATTAATTAACCCTTCCCTATGTTACCTTAACATAATTACCCAAATAATTATGAGCCAACATGATATGCACATGCATTGGAAATAAAATTAGCAATGATCCTAAGAATGGAAAGAGGCCTAATGTAATTGGCTCATAATTAATGATTAATTAAGATAATAAACTTAATTAATTACTCTTATGGTTTTCCCACACATGTGGACTAGCCATAATTTCATTAAACTCCCTTAGGTTATTAAACACCTAAAGAGTTACCCCAATATTTCATTAGTTAAGTTTTGATGTGATTATGATTTCAATTTAATTATATAAGTAGTTTAATTAATTAATTAAGCCTTGATTGATTTAATTAATGAAATAAACTTAAGGAGATCGATTAGGAAGGAGGCCATAACCTTATCCCATGAGTTCATTTACTATTGATAGTGATTAACAAATTAATTAATTGATTTGTTATTGTTCATGGAATTAATTAATTATTAATTAACTTAAGAGAGTAATTAAAGCTTGATTAGTTAATTTCCCTAATTAACTAAGCAATAAATCCCAAGAAAATTATGGGAGGTAGAGGTCATCCCATTAAATTAACCCATAAAGTTTGGGGTTAATTACTTAAGTAATTAAGGAATTATTAAGCTAATTAATTTGTAATTAAAATTTAATTAAGCCTTAATTACTATTCAAAATTTATTAAGATTATTTTTAATTAATTCTCCTCTGAAATACCTTTAAAATGAGTATTTATTTATATTTTTCTTATGTTTATATAATTAGTTATGATTTTTACAAGTTTCAGCCATTAAAAATATTAATTAGGCCTAATTAAATCTTAATCCTGTCGGCACCATATGGCGCATTGATACGGTGCACTTTCCACGTGGCATCATAGGATTGGTTATTTAAAAATAATCCTAGTTACTGCTTACGTGGTGGTGGATGATGAGCTTTCTCATGTGCCATCCAATCTAAGATCGGATGGCCATGATTAATCCCATAGTTCTAAAGGATTAAATGGAATAATTCTAATATATCTAATCATACTGTCTGTTCTGATCATGCAGAACGGATGGTGCATGATCTATCGTCACATGAGCAAGGGATAATGGAGCCCATCCTCCATTGCTCGCATGATTCAAGCTCACATGAGCTCGGATCAACTCCAAATGGATGCCGCACCTTTGAGCAAAGGATCTAAGATCACACGGGATGAAAGTTTTCTTCAGAAAGCTCTAACTCATTTTCATCCAAAGGTCTATTTTAATGACATACCTCATCAGAGCTTAAGACCGGTGGAAATCTCGATTGAGGAAGCTTCATCTAGTAGAGATGAAGCTCTACTAATCAGCATGAGCTACAATTTGAGGTGGATAGTTCAGAAGGCCAATACCCAAAGCGTAGGAGGCCGGCGTTGATCGAAGTCCACCCTCTGGCTGTTAGGAAGCTTGGGGGATGTTTTTTTCTTGCTCGACTAGCTCCAAGGATGGTGTGTGCAATGTTAATTGCACTTTGGTTGAGCTTTGAGCAAATGGTAGTCAAGGAGGGTAGTGAGTTGGCTCAATTTTATTGGGTGAAGGTGGATGCCAAGAAGGGTAGTGAATGTTCTTGGAGTTTCAAGTGCTTCAATGGGGGAGGTTAGGTGATTTCACCACCCCATGAGTCATGGCCGACCCAACCACCTTTGGGTCAAGTTGGGTTGTCCTAGGAGCCTAGGTGGACTAATGGGAGAGTGCTAAGTGGCCAAGGAATGAAAATGACCCCTTACATGGGTGAGTTTTCTCATGTGGTACCCATAGCCTAAGCGTAGGATGGTCATTTGGCATGATATTTGATTTGGGCAGATTTGAAATGAGTCAAAAGTAGGTTGGGCCAAATTTCAAGTCATTTGGAGTTGATAAGGTTTAATTTGGCTCAATTTGACCCATTTAGATCAAATTAGGTCAAATCAGCTTAGGTTGACCAATTGGTCAAATTAGGTCAAACCAAATATTGGGTCAAGTTTGTATGATCATTTGGGATGTACTAGTGTCATTAGTTTGGTTCAATTTAGCTTAGATTTAGTTTTTGGTTCATTTGAGTTCATTTGGGGGCCAAGTTGACCAATTTGATCAAATTGACCAAATTGGCTTGTCATGGCTTGGTTGATCATTTGGAATATGTTGTAGGCTTTGGTTGAGTCTAATTTGAATTTGATTAGGTTTTAGGTTGGTTTGACCCTTTAGGTCAAGTTGGGTTCAATAGGTCACTTGGGTCTAGTGGGTCAATAAGGCTCAATTGAGGCTTTGGTCAAGTTCAATAGTCAATTTGGAATGAACTTGAGTCATTGGTTGTACTCAATTTGGATTGAATCAAGATTTGACCCATTTTGGCCTTTCGGGTGAATTTGGGCCAACTTGGTTCAAGAGGGCCAATTGGGTTAGTTTTGGCTCAATTGAAGGTCAAGTCATGTTCAAATGTTGGTTTTGGATGGGTATGGGTCATTGGTTTTAATGGATTTTGCTTAGGTTGCAATTTGGTTAGTTTGGGTTCATATGGGTTAAGAAGTTGACTTGGTCAAAGGGATAGGTTGACTTGGTTTGACCCAATTTATGATAATTGATCAACCTAGTGTGATCAATAATCATGTTAGGAAGTTTGAATTGGCTTAATTCACTTTAATTTGGATTGAATTGGATTTTGGTTCAAATAGGTCAAATTGGTCACTTTGGGTCAAGTGAACCAATTGGGTTTAGTTGGCTTGATTTTGGGTTGAGAGTTTGATTTTAGTTGAGTTTATATATGGATTTGGGATTGATATATAAATTCAATGACAATTGATTTGGGTTTAAATGAGTTTTAGTTCACTTGAAAATCTCAAGTCAAAAGGGCTAAGTTGGGTTTGACTTGGGTTAATTTTGGTTTCACTTGATTATTGTAGATTTCATTTATATTTTTGAATATGATTGAAGGAATAATTGATTTATGAGAAAATCAATTGAATTTGGGTTTTCGAATGAAGTAATTTGGCTAAGTCCATGGGGTTGGGTCATGTGGCCTAGGTTTGGATTTTAATTTAGTTTGATTTAGCTTTGATGATTTAAATATATATTTAATTTATATTTGTGAAGATGATTGAAGATATGATTGATTCATGAGAAAATCAATTGAGTTTGAAGTAATTTGGGTTAAGATTGGCTAAATTCATGAAGGTAGGTCACATGGTTTAGATTTGGATCTTGCTTTAATTTGATTTTATTGTATTTAGTTTTGATCATTTGAATATAGATTTGATTTATATTTAGGTAGATGATTGAAGATATGATTGATTCATAAAAAACAAATTAATTGATCTTGGGTTGGCTTAGATGGGATTTTGGCTAAGTTCATGAACTTGATTCAATGGACATAGGAAAGATTTCAAGTTTGGATTTGATCATGGCCTACAATCATTTGGATTTGGGATTTGAATTTGGTTTTAGATTTGAATTTGAAATTGAGTTTGATTGTAAGTTTGATAGATTTATTGAAGGGTTGAATTGATTTTTGAGAAAGCTAATTGAGTTTGGATTGAGTTTCAATTTGGTTGAGGCAAAGTCCATAAGATAAAATCATAGGGCTTAGGTTGATTTTGAATTTGGATTTCAATTTAGCTTAGGAAGGTAAGCTTGGATTGGGCTTAAGCTACAGGATAGATGGATCTCACTGTGTCCTAAGGCATAGCCTAATCCTATGATTAACCTTTGTAATTCTCTAGGCTTAGGTTAAGTGTTCACATAAGTGCTAGAAGTGTCTTATTACTAAGGAAGTCTTAGTGTCTAGAAGACTCCTAAGTCTAAGATAAGGAGATTGAGAACTCACTCCAAAAGTGAGGTCAATAGATGCCTTGATAAAATTTGAGGTATTATTAGAATTAAATAACGATGAAGAGTAGATTCGAGCATCAAAAGATGAACCTGAATTGTGTACTTATAAAAATTTAAAAAAGTATATAAAGACTTTGACTTTGTCTTTTTTGTCTCAAAATAAAATAGTACAACTAGAAGTTAAAGTAGCCCCTAACCTTTCAAGAGAGGTTGGGAAGTTATCAAAGTTTTATTTTGTAGCTAAATCCTTAAGCTCATAAGTAAATGTAAAGTTTGAAGATTTATCTTCTAATGAAATAATATAACTTCCCTTTTGACTAGTATCCTAAACATTAAGCACAAAGAAACAGCCTAACACATGGAGAGCTTATGGGATACTAAAAAATGAAAACTTAAGATCTAAGGCTAGCATTAGGTTTGGTACCATTAGAACTGTAAGTGATGATGAACATTATTTAATGATAATCAATCATATGGAGTCTAATCAACTTTTTGAGATTTCATCTAATCCTTTGGAAAAATTCTATTTTGAGACATGAAACAATCTAGATGATTTCTTAATTCAAAGTGTACCCTAAGAATTTGAAGAAGAAATAAAATCTATCATTGACAAACTAAAGGAGATCTAGTTAGAAACTTAAGAAGACCCATGACCAACTTTATTAGTTCAGTATTAGGTCTAAAATATTTCGATAAGTTGATTAATTTACTTTATAAATATAGAGATTGTTTTGCATGGAATTATGATGAAATGCTAGGTTTATCTTTGAACAGTGTAGTTCATAGATTAGAGATTAAACTTGATGTAATCCTAGTAAAACAAGCTCTTAGACGCATGCATTTAGAAATTGAACAATAAGTAATTGTCGAAGTAAAGAAATTGATTGAGGTAGATTTCATATGAGAAGAAAATTACCCTTCTTGGTTACCAAATATGCATATACATAGATTTTAAAGACTTAAATAAAATCTGTCCCAAAGATGGGTTTCCATTGATGATACCAAAGCTTATGGTGGATATAATCTCATTGCATGAAATTTTCTCATTTATGGATAGGTCTTCTGGGTATAACTAGTAAAACTGGCCCCAAAAAATGAGAAACATATGACGTTCAAAACTCCTATTATTATATTCTGTTACATGATCATGTCATTTGGTCTCAAAAATATCAGAGCTACTTATCAAAGGGAGATGACTAAAATATTCAATTATCTGATTTAAAACCAAGCTGAATGTTACATTGATGATCTAATATTTAAAAGTAAAGAAAAAGAAAATCATCCATATGATCTATAGATTATTTTTGAACAATTATGCAATTATAACTTAAAAATGAATCTTTGAGTGACTTCAAAAAAATTTTTAGGGTTTGTAGTGAGGCATCATGGAATAGAAATTGATCATGAAAAAATTAAAGCTATCATAGAAATACCACAACCTAGCAGTCTTATGCAATTAAGATCATTATAGGGGTATGCTTGCTTAGTTAAGAAAATTTATATCAAATTTATTTGGAAGATGCCAACCAGTTATGACATTAACAAAGAATGATTCTAAATTTATTTGGGATGAAAAATGTAAGAGTGCATTTAAAATTTTCAAACAATAATTAATGAATCCCCTTATTTTAGGTGCTTCAATCCTAAGAAAGCCATTAATTCTATATATTGTAACTTTAAATGAGTCCATTTGAGCTTTATTAGCTCAAGTTAATAAAGAAGGAAAAAATGCCCTTTATTATTTAAGCTGGCTGTAGACTCATTCTAGCAGAGATGAATTATCTGCCTATTGAAAATTTAGCTTTTGTTTTCGCCGCTCAGAAACTATAGTATTATATACTTTCACATAAAGTGAATTTTATTTCAAGAGTAAATCCTTTACAATATCTTATGCCCACTCGACATTGTCTGGACATCTAGCATGTTGTTCTATGATTTTATTATAATTTGAGATTACATTTATTCCTCTTTATGCTGTAAAGGGTCAAGTTGTAGCTAACTTCTTAGCAGCACATCCTTTCTCCAAAGGTTTTCCTTTAAATGATGATCTCCTAGATGAATAGATTATGAATTTAAAGGATGAAACTAATGCCACCTAGGAACTATATTTTAATGATGCGACATCTTTAAAGCAAGATAAAAAGTTGAATTCTTCTATACCAGAGAAGGCAGGGATTGGATTGATTTTTATAACTCTAGATAAAAGAATTAAGTGATACTTCTATCATTTGTCTAAACTCTATATGAATAATGAATCTAAATATGAAGCTCTTATAACTAGGTTGGAGTTAGCAATCCTTATGGGTATTAAAAATATTAAAGTCTCTAGGGATTTCTAACTAGATATTAATCAAGTGAGCGAAATCTATAAGGTTTTGCACTCAAGACTTTTTAGTTATTATCAATATACAATGAAACTACGTAAATAAATTCCTTTTGTGACTCTTTATATAATATCACACAAAGATAATTCCACAGTTGATTCTGTAGCTAAGCTTGCAAAAGAAATTGTATGTCCAAAATAAAGAATCTACATCTATAAAAGTTCATAAATGGGTTAATCATATCACTAGATCCAAATGGGATAATTAGATCACTTGATCTAAATAGATCCAAATAAATCCAAATGAACCTTATTGAATTTAAATCCAATTTAAATTTAAATTAATTCAAATAAAATATTCATTTTTTTAAAAAAAGTTAGAGTTAAGCATGATTCAATCATTCATTGGGTTTAATTTAACCAAGTTGGTCATTTAACCCAAATAAACTCATGTTGACCCATTAAGCCTAATTTGGATTAAAGTAGGTCTAAGTTCAAAAATCAATTTTAAATGAAATGAAATTAACTCACAAGATTCACTTCAAATAGTTAATTAAAAATAATTGAAAGCCAAATACATTTTAGTTATATCAAATTAGCCATTTGACTTAATTAAACCCAACTTAATCTATGATGAGTCCATTTGGGTCCAAATCAAAATCATGCCTTGATCATTTTATAATCAAAATCCTATGATTTTGTCTAATAGATCATTGGTGATTAGTCCCAAAAATCCAATGACTCTTGGTCACTACAATGAATGTAAGAGATTGGGTCAATCAATCAATCAATCCCTTATGGAAATCATGGGCTGATCCTAGGTAGTCCGATCTTTAATCTATTGGAGTTTTTATTTGAAATATCACACAGATCTTGGGGGTTCTTATTTAGATAATCAAAAACATCATTAAGGGATAAATATATTATCTCAAAAGATAAACATATTACCCTATAATGGATTCAATTACTTAATAATGATTCATAAGGTTGATAGGTCTTCAATGTACTAGAGATTTTTTTTCCCCTGAATTATATTGAGAAGTAGAGCAGGGTTTGTAGGGTTCATAGATCGCTATAAGGGCAAGCCCTTATGGTTAATTACATTTTAGAAATGAAGGATGTCTTCCTAAGAATACTCTTGATTAAGGAAATAGATTTTTATTTCTATGGATTTCAAAGCTTATCTTAAAGGGACAATAATTTAGAAATTCAATAGAAAACACTCTTAAATGGAAAAGAGTTCTTTTTGGAGTTCAATTGGGATTTAGTAGGAAATGAAAATAGATACTAGGATGCCCAGTAGGAATTTCAAATAACCTACCATTAGGCTTTATAATTTTGAGATTAAATTTGGTATAGTTTGAATTGTCATTTTATTAAAAATCTAAGACTTAGATTCTAGCAGCACAAGACTGCAGAGTTGTTAAGGGTTGAAGACTTATTCCTAGAAGAATGCTTTAGAACCTAAGCCTACAAATATGTTTGACATAAGTTAGAGGCTCAAACTAGTTTACCTTTTAAGAATTATCAACTCTTTCTCTCACTTAAAGAATCAAACTTATCCCTGACTCATCTAGTCTTAACACCTGCGAGGAAGGGCTGTCAGCTAAGACCACCAAAGAAATTTTTAAATCCATGAATTCAATCTTCATGTTATGCAAGATGGCTAGGTTATTTTATTTAGGAAAGAAGCTAAGAACCTAACTCACTCTCTAACTCTAAGATCATGTTAGGTATAATATGCCCCTAACTAATGCAACAAATTTAATTTTTTTATATTTTGACTCACAATTAATTTAAGGCCATGGGTATGCATTTTATGCCTACAATGATATACAGTTAGTAGTGGTTATGGACCAAATCAAAAAGAGAAGGAACACTTTTCTAAGAAGGGTGTTCATCTTCAAAAGTTAGATGCCCCCTAGGTGCAATGGGTGAAATGCCCAATTCAAGGAGAATGAACAACATGCTATCATGTTTTGCAAAAACTAATTTTTTCTAATTTCTTTTTAGTTTTACCTATGTCTTTAATTTACGTGAGATTATGAGTATTTGCTTTTATGTTAAATTTATTTAGATTTAGATGGGATAGAAAAGTTAGTTTTCTTAGGAGCATAATGTTCTAGGCATTTCATCATAGAAACACACCATCGAAAGAAACTTAGAAAAGTTGGTTCTTTTTATTGCAAACTCAAAATAAATAAAGAAATTTAATTAAAATAGGCCAATGTGGTTGGGAATCATTGTGCACCCTAGAAGAAAGACAAAAATAGACAGCCGAGCTCTGCTATTATATAGACTAGTCTATAACTAAAAGTTTGATCTATGGGGATCTTCTTCCAAGATCGCCACCTTCTTCAGGGACCTCCAAGTGCTTCATAGGGGACCACTGAGATCATGCATTAGTAGGGTTAGCTCCTACTATTCATATACCCTATAGATCCTAATATATTTCTACACTTAATATACATTTAAAATTCTATAAAAAAATTCCTAAACCTACAAAATAGATGGTTAGGAAATATAAATCGCATTCCAACAATTTTATTTGCAAACATACATACTTAGCATTAGTTGTTTGTGAAGCCCACTTATCTAATTAGGCTAAGATTAAAGACTTAAGCATACCTACAAGTAAACAACATTTATATATATTTTTATATTATAACAGTCCCTTTTAGCATAGCCACATATAGAAAATAGTGTAATGCTAAAAAAACGTCCTACCATCTAGACTAATGGGAAAAAGGTCCTAGCCATCCAGTCTAGAATAGCACACTAAAAATAAGAAAAAAATTTTACATCACATCACAAAATATCACAGAACATACACCTAACCTAAACCTAAGATCAATGACTTAATAATTTAGTATGTGAAGAAATGGGCTTATGTGGTATGACTTTACTAGGCATTTTGGGCTAAAGTTTTGATTTAGTTTTCAAGATTTGATTAATTTTATATTGGATAGTTTTAATTTAAGTGACTTAGTTGATTTATAAATTTATTTCCATTTTAAGTTTGTTTTTATGTTAAAATTAAAATTTAGGTTTTAAAGAATGAACAATGAAATAAGTCCCACTTTGGGTGGAACCCATTATATTCAACATCTTAAACCCCTAATAGAATGGACTTTCATCCATTCTAGATGCTCAAGATAATATTTTAAGTATCTTAATTAGCTCCTTTCAATTGCTATATGATATTATACTTTCTTTCATAACTTAGCTTAATGTTTAATTTTATGTTTCATTTGATTAAATGTTTATTTAATCTTATATGTTTGAATGGTTTTATTTATTTGATTAAGTTGATTTCACTTATATTTAGGATTATGTTATTCATTAACCTAAATGGATTTATGAAATTTTCCTATAAATGAATTCCATATTTAGATATGAAATACTAGAAGTTGATTAGTTTTGAATTTCAATTAATTAATTAATTTATTAAAAACTTATCAAATTAATAACTTAAGATTTAATTAAATTTCATTTTCTTTCATTTCATTAAACCCTAAGTTTGTGATTAATCTTAATCTTTAGCTTCAGAGGGTTGGAAAATTTTCTTTAAGTGTTTTGATGTTAATGAAAATGTTTCAAGTTAATTTTATGAATTTTTATACTTTCTATGATTCTTTTATTTATTATTTTACTTAAATTGAACTAAGGGTTGAAAATTCAACAACTTCTAATCTAGAGGACATTTGACCATCAAACTTTTATGGTAAGTGGGGTTCCTTGCCAATTTAAATTATCTAAAGTTTGACCTTAATCAGATATATAATTTAAGATTAATTAGAGTTTTAATTATTTCAATACATATTGAATTAAGCCTAAATTAAAAGGAATTAATTTTTTTATATTCCTCTCTAGAAGATGCATCCATTGAAGGTTCACTTAGAATTTTTGTAAAATTGATTGACTTAATATGATTTTTTTTCAATTCAGATTAATTAATTGAATTAATTAATAAATCAGGTCATTTTTGGAGATTATGTGGTTTCAATTGGTTTTAATGATGTGTTTAGATTCATTAAGGTTTATTTTCATGATTCAAGTTTATTTTATAATTTTCCATGATTTTTTTAATATAATATTATTTTATTTGATTAAATTAAGGCCTATGGCTTGAAAATTTCATATTTTAAGATTTACTAGCCAATAAATCATGAAATGTTTATCTAAGGTAGGTTTTAATCTTAATTTCAATTCTCCAAAGTTTTAAATTTACTGGATTAATGGTTTGTGTGTAATTTGAGTTTGATTATTTTTATTTAAACTCAAATTAATCACTAAATACCTAATAAAAATTGGGGATTTTGAGTTTAATGGATTCTCTTCACTGAGTCGAATCCATAGAGTCTTTATTTGCATTTATTTGCTAAGTATTTTATTTTTTATACAATTTTAAAATTCTATGCATTTTTTACAATTTTAAATTAGAAAGTTCAATTTTTCTACTTAATCAAATCAACATCAATGCGACGCTAAGTCGGTGCCCTTTTACATGCGGCATAATGCCGTTGGAGTATGCAAGATCCACGTGGATCCCACATCAAAAGGTGGTGCAGACACGAGATTGGCTATGACTGTCTGATCAAAGATCAGATTGTCAAAATTTAACTGGCAATTCCTATAAGGTTCAAGTCAAATGGTCTAGCTAGATCATAGTCATTCATTCCAAATAAAAGGGATGGATGGTTGTGATTTTGTCCTTGATCTTCTGCTGAAAGCCCATATCAATCCACCCTTTGATGGAAATTTCTGGTGATCTAGGCTGGGGTTTCTCATGATTTTAATTATAAAATGATCAGGGGTTAATTTCCTATTAATCTATACAACTTGATTTAGCTAAAAACAAAATTTCCTTCCTAAAGGACCAAACCGTGGACAAGAAATAGTGGAGTTGAACCCATACTTTGCTGTCATCAATCTTCAGTATCAAGGATGGATTGTATACCTTTTCCTCAACATAATGAAGCTTTGGTGAAGAAATCTCAACTTGCCTCCCTATGGATTACCGTGGAGGCCAAGCTTCACTCATTTTCCATCGGTGTTGGTTGTTTTCTGGTTCGCTAGTGGGATAATGGTTAGGTAATGGGTCGGTTGAGTTCTCCTTTGTCCCTTTAACATGTGAGGAAAGTCAATTATGGGGACAAATCGGTTCTTCCCCATTTTAATATATAAAGGAACTCTTTGTCCCTAGCTTTTGCCAATTTCTAGCCTGCTAGTTGTGAGAAACTTGGGGGAGGCTTTGATTCTCCTTCTTTTTGTCTTCTGAATGTATTGGAACTTTGTGGATTGAGAGAAAGACTCTCTCTTTCTCTCTTCTTAGTTGGCCAAGAGCTATGGCAGGAAGGACAATTTGGGTGGCCAAATCTAGCCACTAGCAGCGAGAGCTTCGGGCAATAGTTTTTGTCTCTTCTCCCCTTGTGAGTGTATTGAGATACATAACATGAGGAGAGGAAGTTTGTCTCTTCTCTTTCCACTTTGGTCGTGAGACATATCCTATGGAATCCATGAAATTTTTCTAAGAAGGGGAAGTCAACTATGATTGGCTCTTCAATTGCCACCTTTGGAGGCTAGGTCCAAGGGGTGGTTAATTAATTGGAGAGAGTCCAAAATTCTTTAAGGTAAGGAGGTGGATTAGGTATGGAGGAGAAAAAATTGATTTGGAATTCTTTGAATGGAATTTTTGTTTCTTTCTTCCCATGTATATAATTCATCCTCCATGGCATCTTTTATCTTTTGGCACCACTACAACACCCCATTTGGATTGGTGGTTAGTTAGCCAAGTCAAACCAAGATGAGTCATGGGTCAAACTTAAGTCCATTTGAGTTGGATTTAGGAATTTGACTTAGTTTAATGCTATTTTAGATTCAAATTGGTTTAAAATGATTTGATTATATTTTTTTTGATTAATTAATTTTAGATTTAAGTGTTAATTAGTGTTGATTATCCAATGGATAATTTGGAGGTCAACTGACTCATACCATGTGAGGTTTAATGTGATTTGAGCTAAGTTTAGCTCTTTTGACCTAAATAGGTCAAGTTGAATTCTTTAGTTTGAATGGCCTTTTAAAATTTAAATTTATATTCAATTATATTTATTTGATGATTTGTGATATTTTGAATTGATTGATTTCCTTGGATTTTAAATTGATTTTGATCTTACTTCAACTTGACCCATTTTATCTTAAGTAGGTTATGTTGAGTTCAATTGAGTCAAATGACCAATTCAACACAGTTAAATTATGTTTAGGCTCAAATCATGTTTAATTACTTGTGTGAAATGATTTTGAGTGGTTAATTTCATTTGGTTTTAAATTGATTTTAATTTTGGCCCGCTTAACTCAAATTGGGTTTAATGGGTTGGGTTGAATTCATTTGGGTCAAATGACCAAATTGGTCAAATTAGGCCTAATGATTGGTTGGTGTTTGCATCAAAAATTAAATTTTCTTTTGGCCGTAGCACCATTACACTATGATCTTGGCACTGAGGTGGAGCGTTGATGGCATGATTTCACAACATTGCTACAATGATCTATAGTTTAAAGAAACCAAAAAAAAAAAAACCATTGTTCTCGCTCCATAAGCACCAACTGCCCAGGGGCCGGGGGAGGGGGAAACATCTCCCCCCTTTTTCTTTTCTCCTCTCCACTTCTACTTCCCTTACTCTCTAGATTTCTAGTTCGTTCTTACTTTTGGAACCCGTGCTTTTTGTAGGCTCAACTCTCACCATCAAAAAGCAATCTCTCATCCACTCTAGGGAAAAAGATTTCTGGAATAATGCTTTTTTATCCATTCTTTTTTTTTTTTCTAAAAATTAATTTTGATCAAATTTCCATAGTTGATTTTGGATCTGGTGGGAAATAAAAGTGGCATATCTCCATCGAACTTAGATCCATAGTAAAAGAATGCCCACTCATCTTTAAAATCTCATAGTACAGAAGAAAAAACTTGTGTCGTTGAACTTAGTTCTGTGCGAGAATAAAAGAATCCTCCTTCTGTTGATCTTAGATCTAGAACAAGGGAGAATCACACTAAAATATGAGAACATAGCATTACTAAAATGTTACTCTATTAAAATTTTTATAGAAAATAATTAGATTTCTCTAGAATTCTTATTCAATATGTGCATTCCTATCTTGCGGTGTCACGACACCAAGGTTTAGCGCCGAGGTGCCAAGCTCTCAGGAAATGAAATCTTAGAGCTCTACCCCATAGTGCTGTAATGCTATGCGCTCAAGTTTTTTTACATTTAATACAACATCATAGTGTCATTACCTCAATACCAAGGTGCCACGCCAGAAAATCTATTATATCATCAAACTTAGTTTTGGTGTCAAATAAAACACTCCCTTCATTGATCTTAGATCCAAAATAAGGGAGAAGAGTGCTCTACACTATTCATGGAACAAGTTAGCATTACTAAGGCATTACTCAAGTGAAATTTTGAATTTTAGGTACCAAAAAAACAATGCCTAGGCGCTACGATCGTAGCATTAAGGTGCAATGCTCTCGGGTTTATCCATATCAAAAATCTAATACTACCTCAGTGCTGTTTTGCAAGCGCTGAGGTGCTAGAATAATTTAATGTTTTTATTAAACATCTAATATATTGACTTTAAAAACTATATGCTTGAGTCTTGTTCATAATAGTGCACTACGGTGTTGCACATCAAGCGTTGAGGTGTTGCCCTCTCAGATTGAATGAACAAAATACCTCTCTACAGAGCACTGTAGCATTACACATCAAGCATCGAGGCAACGTCCTCTCATGTAGAATGAACAAAATAACTCTCTACAGAGTGCCACAATGCTGCATATTGAGTGCCGAGGCACCACCCTCTCAGGTAGAACAAATAGAAATGGTTTTCTATAGAGCACTGTAGCACTAAATATTGAGCACCGAGGCACTGTTCTCTTAGGTTTTAAGCCTAAGTCTTGCAAAATAACTGCGACTAGGCACTATAACTGCATCGTTGAGGATGTCATTTTTTAAAGTAAGAAGATTTCATTATCTTAATGTTGGAGCTCCACAAATGATAAATAATAACACATATGAACAATAATAAATAAATGCACAAAAGAAAATATGTATTTATTAATATAAAAAAGTGGTTACATATATTGTACAAATAAAAGAGGAAAATACAAAATAAATAAAAAGAGGGGGAAACTAGTAGTTATCATCATCCTCTGTTACCTCTGGGGTAGCTACAAAAGAGGGATATTTGAGTGCCATAAGAAAATAAACTTAACTTTAATCCCCAAGCCCATAATTTTCATGCAAATAGACCATTATCATATTAAACTAGGTCATATATAAAATTTTCTTTTGTTGTTGATTCATGTGATAGTCAAATTTATTTTCTAAAGCCTTCTACCTATGGTTACTCTCACCCACTTCTTTCTTAAAGTCAAGACTTTTTCTCTTAAGGATTTAGGGGTTTGGGGTCAAGGTCGAGAGGCACGACATCTTTCCCCGACTTCAAACCTCGAACCAAAACCCTAATAAGCCTCTTTATTAGAGGAGCCTTCTGAATGAGAACTTCTTCATCAAGATCCCCTGACGCACCCACTACAGCACACAAACCATAAATGAGGGAGGGATAACCATAACCTACTGTAGTTCTGTCCCTAAGCATATTACAAAAAAATTTGTAAATTATCTTTCCCATATCTATTGTAAAGCCCTTTTCAATTACAAAATTCAAAATGGCACAATCCTTGGTCACCTTATTGATATTATCAGTGGGCATCAACTTGGTGAAAATAAAATAGTGCCAAGCCTTAGACACAATAATGAGACCAACGGTAAGAAAGTTGATGTTCGTTTCCTCCCACCATTTCCACTAGAAGTTAGCATTGTAACCAATACTAAGAACCTCATCAAATTTTAGATGTTCATTTAAATAGGAAAGATATTTGCCATATACCACATTTGTCAACTCATAATATGCATTATTGGTGGTACTATCAAAGATTACTAGTTTCCCCAAGATATAACATTGTAACGCCATGACGCCAACCATGTAGTGCCATGACATGATATAACACCTAGGTGTCATATTCTCAATGCTGAGGCACTGAGCATAAAACAAATTAAATTACCTGCATGGGCCCCAACATAATAACAATTGCCTAATTTTACTTTCTGAGGATACTTCTCAGGGTAATTCCCTAGTTGGGTCTTATGACTTGGTCTTTGGTTGGGTCCGGGTTAACAAAACATATTCATTCCCCAATGATGGCTGTATTGATTAAAAAAAATCATCTAGAGGGGATATATGTTTAAATTGAATTAAATTCATCATAACTTAAAGTAAACAATCATCCACCATATGTCATTATTTATCAAGGATGATAAGCTAAGAAAACCTTTGCTCACAAAATAGTTAATGTCAAATAAAATATATAACTATGTTCATACTCAAATAATCTCATGCTAGTAAGGACGTGGCCTATATCCTCTATCTGTGTGGTTTTGTTGTTATGACACCACATGAAATATGGATTTGATTAAAGATCTCTAACTGGGTGGCTTAGCATCCATATAGCTCCATTATATTTTGGTCATGGGAATAGCCCGTATGTTCCCTATTGGCTTTGCTCCTTAAGCCATGAATTATAGAATATATACAATAGGCAAAATGCCCTTCTGTTAGCTAAGGTTGACTTAAATTTATTACCATAGATAAGTATCACCCTAGGTCTATAAGAACACCTTGGACAACCCAACACATGGTTGTTGATAAGTATTCTTCGGTCATGAACTAGTTCCCCTGGCAAAGCAGACTAGGGACCACGATAGCCCTAAATGATGAAACCATGAGAACTTGATTGGGCATGTCAACATTCCCCCAAATATATGCTTTAAGTTAGATGATAGTTATTTATGCCATAAAACACATCACTAGACACCAATTGATATCTGATAAGATATGTCAAGGGTGCTCTCTTTCTGCAGTAAAGGGGTAATTAACTATGAAGGTTTGCATTTATAAGAAGTAAAACCCAAATTTAAATAAACCCTAACATAATGTTAGGGGAATCTAGTTGAACATATATACCAATCTGCCTCACAAAAAAGTACTCCTTCCTATCTCAATAAAGATGGTGGAGAGCATCCTCAAATGTGTTTTTTCAGAGAGATCAAATTTTTAGTGACTCCATTGGGGAATACTTCTCTCTCCATCTCTGATTGAAAATATAAGGCATCATGATAGACTTAAATAAAGTGTTATAATCTCTTAAAATTTTGAGATATATGACCAAGCTTTTCAATGGAAAACATTAAGAATATGATGAATGTCAAACTTGGTGAGGGATCCACTATAAGATTCCCTCAAGCCATAATCAACACTAGTTCTACTGGTGAACACCAGAGTGTGAAATTTGGTATACATACCTAAAGATCCACCATTGAAAGATCCCAACAACCATAACATGCATCTAGTGAACACCAAGGTGTGATATCTGTTATACATACCTTGAGATCCACCACTAGAAGATTTCGATCAATTTGGGTACCATTAGAATCCAAAATCATCGACCGTAAGCTCACCCCACCAGATGACGAAGGAGTAAAATCCCCCATTATCAATTAAAATTATTGGTCTGACCAAAGTCAGCCAGTGGATGATGAGGTGGATAATCGACTCTTATGGGAAGATAAAGATTTTCCAACTAATGGAGAGTAGTTGATCCTAGACCTCCATAATAACAATGATATTGATCACATTGAGGTTAGAACTGTTTGACACATATTTGTGAAATAAAAATGTGGTGCCTGAGCAATATAAAGTGGGACACCAAGAGAACCCAAATCATCAACAATCTAAAGCCTAAGCTGAAGTAGAGATTGAGGTAACAGAAAAGCTAACTGACATTGTAATAAGGCTACAATGACAAATGGGTTCTCAACTCTAGCAAAGAGACCAAGAGACCAATTAGCTCAATGCCCTCCTTAACGAAATGAACAAACTAATGAAAGAGCTATTTGGTCAGCTTAAATTGATTGCGACTGCAACATAGTGAATACCTCCAAGGGATCCTCTAGAAATGAGTGACCCAACAGCTAAAACTAGTGGTATACAAAATACCAACTCGTCAACAGTTCCAGCATAAAGGAAAGAAGCCCTAGGAGAGTCTATAATAAATATCCATCAAGAAGCAGACATTTTTACCAAGTCCTAGGTTGAAGACCTTATGAGCCAAAAGGTCAAAGTAGTTATTGCCTCAGAAGTTGCTGAACAGCTAATTAGAAAAGGCTGACCATATCCAACTAAATACAATCAAATACACTACCCTAAATGGTATGTTATGCCAAAATTCAACACATTTTTAAGCGTAGAAATATGTGACAAGATTTAACCCAGTTTAAAGCCACATGTGGAAATACAGGAGGAAATGATGCCCTACTGCTATGAAAATTCATTAGCAATCTCACCAATATGAATTTCAAATGGTACGCTGAGTTTCCCAATGACTTAATAAAGACCTTTGCTAAATTAGAAAGGCTCTTCATCAAGAGATTTGTTGGAGGGACCAAAAATGTTACAATAGTCGATCTCACCTTGGAAAAGAGAAGGAGAGATGTGAATGTCACAAAATATATTCCTATATAGAGAAATCTGAGCATGAAGTGTGACCATCATCTCACAGAGAAATCTGTAGTGGAACTCTTCATGGGAAATATCGATTATCAAATGGTTTTATAAGGAAAAGGATGAAATGAAGAAAATCAAAATCTAAAAAAAAATGATTGACTCTTTATAGGAGTATGTATAACCTCCTTGAAGGCTTATTAAGCTAGAGGAATTTATGGCTCATTTAAAACTTGGCACAAAAAATTCTAAAGAAGAAGTTTTGACAAAAATTTATCATGTCATAAATGTGGTTGCTACTTCAACTAACTCTAAGGGAGAACTGTGCTTTCCCAGAGAGAAGCTTACCAAAAGGAGGGTAAGGCCAGGATAAAAAAAATTACATCCTAAGCTTGGCGGTAACTCTAAGAGTAATGAAAACTTTGAAAATTCTAAAGAAACACAAAATTCAGAGACTTCTTCTGATAAAGAGGATCAGTCAGAAGAAATGACCCAAGTTCAGCTAAGGAGTGGAAAATAATTGCTCCAACTCCACAATGAAAAATTAATGATAAAGGTAAGGAAATCCAAGTCATTGAAAATGTCTTACCTTTAACACCGGCTAAACCTCAACAGTCTACCAAGATAGGGGTAGACTATAATGTTCTAACACATTTATGCAAGCTCCCTGCTTTGCTATGCATTTATGATGCTCACATATTATCTAAAGATATACATGAGATATTAGTCAAAGCTTTGCAAAATATAGAATAATATGGGCATTCTTTGTAGAAGAGAAAATGAAAGTGGATTTAACCTCCTAGAAATCAACAACCATCATATTTGATGAGGATGACTTATTATTAAGGATGATCGAACATAATCAGCCCCTTTATGTCACAACTGAGAGTAACTTTGTCCACATAAAAAGAATATTGATTGATCTTGGTGCCTCAGTCAATTTCATAATAGCTAAAATGCTACGAGTGCTAGCTTTAAATGCTTATTACTTAGATAAATGTACAATATTCTTATAAGGGTTTAATTAACAAGGACTACAAACCTTAGGATATCTTATTCTACCTATACACTTCAGGAAACTGTACACATAAGCTAAATTTCAGGTAATCAACCAAGTTACTTATAAAGCTATTTTTAGTAGGCCATAGATTCATGAATATGGCATAGGTCCTTCAACCCTTCATCAATGTATGAAATATATACAAAATGGTGAAGACAACTGATTTGAGGGTGACATGAATCCATTCTTGATACATGAACCAAGATTTACAATGATGCCAAGTATTTCATGTCTAAACATGTAGGATAAGTCAAATCCCAAAAGAAAATGCCCCACCTATAAAGCTAATGTTGAAAGGAGATAATTCAAAGGGTAAAAATACTAATGAATTAAAGTAGCCCAAGATAGTTCCCCACCTTGGTAGTGATACTGAGGATGATGAAGATGAATTAGTAATTTATCAACCAAAGAAAGCCTCAACTAGCCAAAAGATAGAATAGGCTGGTACTAATGAGGTGACAAAATCATTAAAGGAAACTCATGTTTCTCTAGTAAGGGTACCTGAATCCCAAGTTTCCACTAAGGTTGTAAAGATAATTATAGTGCCAAAGGCATAATAAAAGCCTTAATAGCTTCAAGGGATGAAGAAATAGAACAATTAAAAACCTTCTATGTTCCTCCTAGGAAAGGCTATGATGAATGTGGGATTCTTTTTAATAAAATAGAAGAGTGAACTCTAAATCCCATACAAATGTTGTTGGAAGAGAATGATTTCGAGGAAGAAGATGTTTCAATAATAATCCCTCAATACTACTCATTAGTTCTAACAAAGCTGGTCATGAATAACATTCAGCCTATACAATCAAGCGTTCAAGCTTGGTTGTTTAAAAAGCTCTAGCATGAGGATAATTCCCAAAATCCTGTTGGATATGAAAAGTTCACTACATTGGGATTAGGATATATTGCCTTGGCATCCCACCCAATGAGTTCATGTATGCCATATCCTGCAAAGAAGTCCCTGAAGAAAATGCATATGAAACGAAGGGATGCTTCACTCAAAAAATTTAGGATATACTCAAAGAAGAGCTAATCATTGACCTTAAAGAGGCCCCAAAAAATTTGAGGAAACCAGTCAAGCCATCATTGCTAAACTCTAAGATAACAACTTGGGTATTGAAGAAGCACCTAGGCTGACCTTTGTTAGTGCTTACCTCACATCAGAAAGATTAAAGGAAAATAAAACTACTACTTTATGAATATAAAGATTATTTTGCATGGAACTACAATAAAATGCTAGGCCTATCACCATATGTGGTTGTACATAAACTTTCCATTAAGCTTGATGTACCGCCTATAAAACAATTATCAAGATAAATGTGATTAGAAATCAATGAGCAAGTGATCATTGAAACCAAAAAGGTCATTGAAGCAGGATTCATTTGAGAAGAAAAATATGTTGATTGGATTGCAAAAATTATCCTAGTAAAGAAAAGATTGGGTAAAGCCGTGTTTGCATCAACTACAAAGACTTAAACATTGCATGCCTAAAAAATAACTTCCCATTACCCAAGCAGAACTCATGATTGATAACATATCAAACTATGATATATTCTCATTTATGTACTATTCATTTAGCTATAACTAAATTAAAATGGCTTTAGAAGATGAAAAGCATACATCCTTCCACACACCAATTGGTATATATTGCTATAAAGTGATGCCATTTAGCATAAAGAATGCGGATGCCACATACCGAAGGACAATGACTCCTATCTTGGATGACCTCATACACAAGTATGTGTGGAATGTTATGTTGATGATCTTGTCATAAAATATAAAAATTATAGTGAGCACATAAGTGATCTCAGAGTTGTATTTGAAAGGATTCAAAGTTTCAACTTAAAGATGAATCCAATGAAATGTGCATTTGGTCCAAAAAAATTTTTAGGCTTTATTGTGAATCATAGAGGGATTAAAATTGATACTTTTAAACTAAAAGCAATAATAGAAATGTGAGGGCCTAAGACTTTAAAGCAGCTACGCTCATTACAAGGAAAATTGGGTTACATTAGAAGATTTATTTTAATCTTTCAGGGAGATGTCAATCTTTCGCCTGACTAATAAAAAAGATGCACATTTTATATGGGATGATGCTTGTCAAGAAGCATTTGATAGCATAAAATAATATATGTTACATCCCCTAATTTTGGCAGTAGCAATAGTGGGAAAACTATTAATATTGTATATGATAGCTCTAAAAGAATCCTTAGGAGCTCTGTTAACACAAAATAATGAAGAAAGAAAGAAAAATGCCCTATACTATAAAAGTTGACATCTAAGAGGAGCTGAACAAATATTCTCTTATTGAGAAGCAGTGCGTAGAATTAATATTTGCTACTTAAAAACTATGACACTATATGTTCACATAAGATAATGTCGATATCTAAAGTTGACCCTCTTAAATTCCTGATGACTAGACCTACCATAATTGTTCATTTAGCTAAATAGGCAGTATTGTTACTTCAATTTGATATAGCATATGCCCCATAAAAAAGCTATAAAAGGACAAGCTCTTGCTAACTTTCTAGCGCTCATCCCTTACCAATAAATTCTCAACTCAACTATGAATTTCCTGATGAACAAAGTGAAAGAAGTTGAATGACCATCAGAATGGGAACTCTACTTTGATGGAGCATTATCAATAAAACTAGCTAAACCGCTTAGTTTACTTACAGTATATGTCAAAATTAGATTAATATTTGTAACACCATAAAGTGATATTCTCCTATATTCATATAGTTTGATAGAACCTTGAACCAACAATGAGGCCAAATATGAAGCATTATTAATAAAAGATCCATCAAGCCCAAAGGGGTTGGATCTAAATTTAAATAAAAGATCCATTATGCCCAAAGGGGCCATATCATATGCATCATGTCCAAAAGGACTGGATTTAAATTTAAATCAAGATCTATCATACCCAAATGGGCTTGATCTAAATTTAAATAAAAGATCCATCATGCTCAAAGGGGCTAGATCTAAATTTAAATAAAAGATCCACTACGGCCAAAGGAGCTAGATCTAAATTTAAATAAAAGATCCATCATACCTAGAGGGACTGGATTAGATCCATCATATCCAAAAGAAAGATATTTAAATTTAAATCAAGATCCATCATGCCCAAAGGGATTGGATTTAAATTTAAATAAAAGATCCATTATGCTTAAAGGGGATGAATAAGATCCATCATGCCTATAGGGGATGCTTGATATAAATTTAAATAAAAGATCCATCTTGCCCAAAGGGATCAAATCTAAATTTAAATAAAAGATCCATTATGCCTAAAGGTGTTAGATCAGATCCATCATCCCCAAATGGGATAGATTTAAACTTGAATAAAAGATCCATTATGCCCAAAAGGGTCGGGTTAGATCCATTATGTCCAAAAATACTGAATTTAATTTTAAATCAAATCCATCATGCCCAAAGGGACCAAATCAAATCCATTATGCCCAAAAGGATCAGATCTAAATTTAAAAATAAGATCCATCATGCTCAAAGGGGACCAGATCTAAATTAAAGATCCATCATGCTAAAAAATGTGTTGGATTTAAATCCAAACCTTAAATTCCATCATGTATAAAAAAGAGTGAGTCTAACTTTAAATCTGGATTTCATAGGTTCAAAGAAAGATTAAATTTGAATATAAATTTAAACTCTTTGAAATTAGAAAAGATTAAATCAAAGTGCACAAGCACAACTCATTTATAAATTTATATATTACTATTTTTCATAATGCCTATAAAATTTATATGCTTCTCTTATCCAGATTAGCTACATATTGGCTATGATGTTTACCTAGAGACAACTAGATGATATAAGTCTTAGTGAGCCCACTGAGGAGCAGATATGGACCACTATCAATTCCCATGACCCATGTGGTACAGTCAGGTTGTAGGAACGACTTTTATGGCATCAAGATATGTTGATGGAATAGGATATTCTTAAGGATTTGTTCACCTGATCATCATGAATTTGTTAGCTGATTTAGAGTTTTCATCAAATCATGATCCAACTGATTGGGTGATCAATCTAAAATTGAGGCATATCCTTGATGTTCCTCTAGAGTAGGTCATAGATTGTATTAGATTTAGAGATTAGGATATACTTCAGCCAGCTAAAGATATAGCTCTCTCTGTAGGAATAGTCCAATTATTGGGTTACCACATACTGCATCATAAAGTAGAAGATTGGGACCCAAAATCAGTATTTGATACTCCTTTGATAGCAGTCAGTGGTTATGTATATTGGGCATGTCATCACTTACAGATGCATAGTGATATTTTTAGAAAAGTTGGCATATGGCATACAGTCTATGCATCACTCTTTGATTATAGCCTCCTTCCCTTTACCTAGATCTGTAGTTTCATATATAATTAGGATAGCACACCATAGCTGTTGGATTGGTCCACATGAGATGATAGTCATGATGGCTGATATATAGGATATAGTAGGCCTCCCTACTATAGGCACTCCCTACGAAGAATCCATTCCTCTGGATCTTAAGATTTTTCAATGCCAGCCAACTTATCAACATAAGAGAGGTAGTTACATATAGTCTTTAGGCCATCATCGTGATCTAGCTCACTACCAAAAGCTATATCGGGAGTGTAGATCAAGCTGTAAAAGATGAGGCATGGTCACTTTAGATATATGGTTTAAGAGTTTTCTATAGTCACCAGTATGCCTGTCCCATTTTATATAGCTTGATAACCCATTTGATATAGGGTTTCATTCTTTAGAGAGGTCTAGTAATGTTAGATTTGAATCAGAGGGTAGAATGAATTCCCAACACATTTTAGCATGAGACATTGATGAGGAGCTATTTCTAGTAGCCTTCATTTCCACCTAGTTGTGCTACTTTGTGTTATTAGGCCACAACAGAATTATTTGTCCTATCACTTTTTTGATGGCTAGCTTACTTGCTCGTGACAAGAGTATAGTGCTAGCACTTGCAACTCTAGCCTACTTATGCCATGGATTGGGCAAAGTAAGCATCATGACTGATTAACGATGCTATGATGTGGATGTTCTTTAGCATTATTTAAATTGGTGGATTCATGCGCATATTTCAGGAGCATTTAGCTATCCTAAGACACCATTGTATTTCAGAGAATAGTTCTTCCCTTTGATTATATAGTTGAGGAGATCTACAGTTTCTTTAAATAGGGATTAGATCTGGACATTCATGTTTGCTCCATCACACATGACTGATTGCTTTTAGATCATCCATAAATCAAGTTTTCATAGCTTACCTAATCAAAGACTATGATAAAGATTCATAAACTCTTCCACCAACAGAGAGGCACCCTTCCTATTATTAAAACTAGTATACAGATGTATGATAAAATATCTCATCGGGCTAAGACCTGCTGGGCTTTATTATCGTCCTCATGAGTCTGTGATTCTAGAGGGGAATAACCCCAACAGAGTGGCTAGGTTGTACAGATTTAGATAGGCTACACCTATATATTGATTGCCATAGATATTGAATGTAGCACATACTTATTCTCTAGGGACATTGCCATTATCTATTCATCTAGCAGTAGCTTCTACAACATGGGCCTTCTCACTCTATTTGGGAACTAGTTCTAGTTTCTGTATGGCCCCACATGAGGCTTACATAGGGATTAGTCATCTATCATTATTATGGATTCACTATACTTTCTTTTCCTTCTTAGAGTTAGGTTTCCATATATATAGCCACAGATTGGGGAGAGTTAAACAAGCTAAAAATTTACATTCCTCCCAACACATGACTCATGCTCCCAAAAGATCATCGGGTGAACCTGGCAGCAGTAGGAAATAATGACAAAAAACTTCATTTGCTCAAGAAAGGGAAGATAGATATATTTATAGTCCTCTACTAGTTGATCATGATATGAGGATAGTAGAGACAGATACCATCACTCATGTTCCCATCCCACCAGTGTCAGTTGAACCATGAGTAGAATGAGGGGAAATTGGTACTTTCCATAAATGCTAGTTTAGCTTCCCCAGCTTCTACCGAGCCCACTAGTGATGATCATCTACATATTGGAGAAGACTTATGTATAGAGGAATCTAGTATTCAGGCGACTAGTCATGAACCACTCTTATTTGACTCAACATAGGTAATAGTAACTGCCACTCCATGTGATTCCTCTGATACTGACTCTTGTGTAGAGAGTCATCCTATGCCTAGTCCAAGCTATACAATTTAGAAGTAGCTATCTAGCTTGAAGATCTCATGCATCATCTCTAAGAAATGACTTGGGCATTTAGATTGATTATAATATAGCTCTTCAAAGAGCTAATGCCATATACTAAAAGCACGACGTCACATACTGTTGAGCATTGACATAGAGGTCTTGCTTGAGCTTCATAGCTTTCGTGTAGAGGCAAACTCTTTATTAGATTATATGGCTACCTGTGCATAGATATTGAGTTTGGAATATTCTCATTATGCATTACCTATTAGGAGGTCTTGTTTGATACCATTATTATGGTATAGACCTCACATCAAGTCTCTCCAGTTCATCAAGATCTTGAGCATAGCCATAAAGACTTGAGGAATTACTAGGGGGAGCTTTTTAGAGCACATTTTAAGCTCCTTGACATATTAACTGAACTAAGAGAGTTACAACTGAGGAAACAATATCTATTAGAAAGAAGAGCTACAATCAGGCAGGCTGTCATAGCTATATAAGAGGATTATTTGTAGGCGATACCCAAGTAACATAACTTGAGTAGTTCCTTTCCTCGTTGGCTCATGACCAGGATGCTGCCATCCAGCATCTCTGTGAAGCAAGAGAGAGGTTGTCTACTATGGCCTATAGAGCTCATGTAACTTCTATCTCCTAGCCACTACAGATAAAAATATTTATGGAATAATGTTTTTTTAGGAAGTTAGCAAAGATCTTTTAGTCAAACTTTGAACCTTAATTTAAATAAGTCAAGTTAATAAGTATTCATACTAACTAAATATAAATTGAATTTCAAATAAGTGAATGAGATCATTCAAACCAAAACAAACAAAATAAATTAAAATATATGGAAATCACTTTTATTTTAAATCTTAATCAAATTAAAGAAATATAAAACTGAATATAAACTTAAGTCATGGAATCATATTCATTTTAAATAATATTAAAGTAAATTAAACAACATAGAGTTTATATAAATCAAATTAATTAATTGAAACCAAATTAAAAAAAACTAAACATTAAATTGCAAATCAATCAAAAAACTAAAATTCAATAAACCAAATGATTAAACTCTTAATTAAAGTCTAAATAAGGAATCAGTTTAAATTAATTAAGTCAAGATACATTAATCAATTCAAATAAAACTTAAATAAAAAGAATAAAGAATCTTTAAATCCAAACAACATTTAAAATCAACCAAATAATATAAACACATGAGATTCATTTAAAATTTGTAAGATAAAAGTAAAAAGAATAGAATTAAACACTAATTAGAAACTTTAGTCTTAATCAAATAACATCAACTAAATTTAATTTAAATAAATCATTAAAATAAACTCAAAAGGATTAGTTAAAATACTTTGGTTTTAGTTTGACTCATAGAATGGACCTTTATATTAGGATGAAGATCTTATTCTACTAGGTTTAGAATGTTGAATAGAACGGGTTCCGCCCAAAATAGAACTTATTTTATTCTTCATTTTGTTAACATATAAACCCAACTTTAACACAAAAATAAATCATAAACTGAAATGAAATATAAAAGCAATTAAAATATTTAAATTAAAATCATCCGAAGGTAACAATTGAACAAACCTGAAACTCAATTAAAACTTAAAATTAAATGATCTAGGGTAGTCATGCCACTTAAGCCTTTTCTTTCACACATTAGATTATTAGGTCACCGAACCTAGACTTAGAACGGAATGATGAACTATGATGTTTTGTGATGTGGAATGATATTTTTCTTATTTTATGGTATAATATTTTAGACTGGATGATTGTAAATTGTTTGCTTGTCAGTTTAGATGTTAGGGCATCTTTTCTAGGCTAACACTATTTTTTACAGGGGGTTGTACTTAAAGAGATTGCTGCAATAAACATAAAATAAATGCCATTTGATTGTAGGTGTTGCTTAAATCCCCAGGTGGGCTTGGCAACCATTGATGCTAATCTCATATGTTTGAAATATAAACTGTTGGTATGTTGTATGTGTTTCTTAACACTTATTTTAGATGGATTAAATATTTATTTTGAAAATTTAAAATATAATTTGAGCCTAGAATTAGGTTAGGATCTATGGACTCTAAGAATAGCAAGAGCTAACTTTATGAGCTGATGGTGCCCTGTGAAGCTTGTGGTGGTCCCTGAAGAAAGTGATAATCCTGGATAAAAACCCATGTAGATCAACACATTTAGTTTTAGGCCAGGTTGTATAAGGGCTGAGCTCGGCTGCCACTTTTATTTTCTTCTAAGTTGTATAGTGGTACCTGGTCACGTTGGCCAATTTTATTAATTTAATTTAGGGTGCAAAATAGAATTGCATAATTTTTCTAGATTTCTTTCTATGATGTGCTCTGCGATGAAAAGCCTAGAAACATTAGGCTCTTGGAAAAACTAAAATTTCTACCCCATTAAAACTAAACAACTTAAATATAAAATAAAAACTCATAATCTTATAATAAATAAAGCCCTAGGAATAATTTAAAAGTAAATAGAAATAATTAGACTTTTTGAACCATTCGAGCATATTTTTCATCATTCTTAAATTGGGCGCTTATGCCATTGCACATAAGGGGCATCTAGCCTGTGAGGATGACCACCCTCCTTGAGAAAGTGTGCCTTCTTGTACTGATTTGGCCCATAACCATTTTCTATCTGCATCTTATTATAGGTATGAAATTGTATACTTAAACCTAAAAATAAATCTGTGAGTCAAAATACATAAAATATTAAAATTATTGCATTAGTTAAGTTCATAATATACCAATTATGATCTTAGGGTTTAGGGAGTGAGTTCAGGATCATAGGTTATTTTTTAAATACAACAACTCAACCATCTTGCATTCAAAAAATTGAAATCATAGATTTAAAATTACTTACCAAGTGGGTAGTAAGTCCGAAAGAGTAGGATATATGTTCATTTTATTAAATGCAAAAAAATCAATAATTGTTTGCATCTAAAAAAAATAAAATAAATAGAACATCCTGACTTGGGGCACTGTGGTGCTATAATTGCAGTGCTTAAGCGATGTCACCACCTTTCATAATCTAGAAATACAACATCGCTCGGTAGTTATTTAGTTAACCAACATGGCGTTATGATGCTGTAAGCCCAGCGCTTAGGTGTTGTCACAATGGTTTTCAGTTCTAAAAGAAAGAAAAATAGCCCTTCCCACTAATTGCTTCCCCAATAGTGATAACTACTTAGGGTGAATGGGGGAACAATTGAAGGACAAAAAACCATCCAAAAGGAGGAAACTATTACCAAAAAACCTCAATAGAAAAGGGGGAACTGTCCACTTAGTCACTTCTTCTTTTTCTCTCTTCCAGTGCTCTCTTTCTTGCTCCTAGCCCCCAATTATAAGTATTCTCCAATACTCTCTTCCTTCCACAACGTGTTCTTTGCCGCTATACAAGGTGTATTTTTTTCACATGAGATAGGATCAAAGCAAGTTGTCATTAATAACAAGTAAAAGTTCTTTTATATAATTTCCCCCCAAGAAAAATTCAAAGAAATTTTTGAAGTTATCACCATTGATCTTGATTCAGGTGAGAAATGAAAATCCTCCCTTTATCGATCTTGAATCCAGAGTAAGGGAGAAGAATTCAATTTTGTTAAAAAATATTTTTAGGCACACGAATCTCAAGGATTTTTAGTTTGAAGGCTTATGCCATTGAACTTGGTTTTTGTGCGAGATGAAATTCCTCCCTCCATCGATCTTGGATCTGGAACAAGGGAGAAGAGTGATTCTTGCACTAAAAATTTATAAAATCTAGAACTTCTAAAGTGTTAATGCATCAAATTTTCATAAAAATTTATTAAATTCTTCAATAATTTGGTTCAAAAATAGGGTTCTTGCTTCACAGCTCTGAGGTTCCAAGTCCTAGCACCGTGGTGATAAGCTCTTGGGAATGAACCCTTTGATGCTTCATCTCGTAGTGCCAAGGTGCCAACTATTCGACACCACGATATTAAGCTCTTAGGTTAATATCATACTTGCAGCACTACACTTGGGTTACACCTATTTTCCCAATGCCTAGGTGTTATATCTTGAAGTTAATTCCACCATCAAACTTATTTCTGGTGTGAAATAAAATCCTCCCTCCATTGATCTTGGATCCATGATAAGAGAGAAAGATGTTATGCACTAAAAAAATCATGAAACCTAGCATTGCTAAGGCATTATGCTACCAAAATTTTAAATTTTTCCAAAAATATTAAAACTTAGTCATTGATAAGATAACTCCAAGGTGCTGATGTTCCAGCACCAAGGTGGCACATTTTCAAAAATTTAAACTTCAACACACATATAATAGAACCATAACATTGATGTTCCAACATCGAGGAGCTAAGCTGTCAAAAAATTAAACTTTGACACTCATCTGACAGTGCCATAACACTGATGTTCCAGTGATGAGGCAATAAAAAATTAAACTTTGGCACTCATTTGATAGTTACATGGTGTTGATATTTCTGTGCGCTCTCAAAAAATTAAATCTTAGGCACCCAACTGATAGCACCAAGGTACTAATCTCTCTAAAATTAAACCTAAGTCATATCCACAGTGCTGTAGTGCTATCCATGAAGCTCTGAGGAACTTCGCACTCAAATTTTTGAACTTATATCCTTCAGTTAATGGCCCCAAGGCACAAATTTTGCAGCACCAAGGTGTTAAACCCTCAATATCATTCATTTTGAACTAGAAATTCTATTATTAAGCTTTTAAATTCTGGAGCATTCCATAGAGACAAACACAAAGTATAGAAATAAATACATGTTTATTAATACAAAAAATTTATTATAATAAGTTTTTACAATAAATAAAAAAGAAGAAGAAAAATACAAATAATAAGAAAAGGGAGAAGGGAAAAATTGATAGTTGTATTCATCCTCCTCCTCCTCCTCTTCTTCTTCTTTCAGCTCCGGTGGGCTGCTAACATAATGCTGATAATGAGGCATTGTAAGAAAAGAAGCCTTACTTAGGCCCACATGAAAGCAGCCATTTTCAAACATATGAACAAGTGCTAAGTTCAACTCAACCATGTATGAAAACTTTTGTTGCTGCTGACCCATATGGTGGTCCAATTTTCTCCTTAGTTCCTACAACCATTTACTGATTTTTCCAACCTTTTTATTAAATGTGAGACCTGCCCTCAAATATCCTGGAGTTGTTTGTTTAAGGTCCTAAAGTATTTGGGTCAAAATTGAGGAGTGCGTTAGCTTTCTTCTACCTCAGTCCTTGAGCCAAATCCTTTAATTATGCTTTTAGTCAGGGGAGCCCTTTGAATTAGGACTTTTTCGTCAAACTCCCCTTGTGCACCTGCTGTAACACACAAAGAATAAATTAAAGAAGAATGATCATATTCTATAATAGTACAACATCTAAGCATATTACAAATAAAATTATAAATAATCTTCCCTACATCCTTTGTAAAGCCCTTTTGAATTATAAAATTCAAAATAGCTATATCCCTAGTCACCTCACTAATTTTGCTAGTGGGCATTAACTTGGCAATAAATAAATAAATAACACTAACCTTTGGTTTTAGTCATGAGGCCAGTGGTGGAAAAATAGACAATCTTATCTTCCCACCTTTTCCACTAAACATTAGAATTTTAAACATTGAAAAAATTAATTATTTCATTAAAATTGAGTTGATCATTATAATATAAGAGATACTGATCATACACTACATCTTGTAAATTGTAATATGCATTAATAGTGCTACCATCAGAATTTACTAGTTTTCCTAAGACAAAACCTCTATTATTCTCGCGCTCCTTTGCGTTGATGAAGAATTCTCACACCATAGGAATGACGTGGGAGTTATTGTCGTAGGTTAGCTTCTCTTAGCCTCGTTCATTGATAATCCTCTCCACACTCCCACCCAGATTAAAGAAACTACTCTCTGGAATGAGATGGTTGTGTAGGAGTGTTAACCACAATTTTGAATAAGGTTAATATTATTTCTAAAATGAAGAATTAGGAGCCTTTTAATTAGATACTTAAGACACTATGCTTGGTGACCTAATGCATCCTTCTAAGATTTGACCTAAGACAATGAGATTAGGTAGATCCAAATGCAAACCAAACTTAAACAAATAATTGACCTAAATACATTCAAATTGAAAACCTAAATCCAATTGACTTAAGCTACGGAAATTTGGATGGTTAACCCAATTACCTTATTTAAGCTCAAAACCACTCAACTCCAAAGAAATTCAAATGAAATAAAAAAACTCAAACCACATCAAATTAAAAGCATAAAAAGCATGACATGAATCTAAATGGAATCAAATAAAATGAAAAGTCAAAAGGAGTCAACCATTGAATATAGGGTTGACTCATGTGGGCCCCACCAAGTCAAAGGTCAACCCATCATAATTTGATCAAATTAATTATTTCAAATACTCAAAATTATTAAATAAACATATTTAAATATGAATTAAAAGAAATTTAAAACTAATAAGGCCTTAATTAGGCTAATTAGACTATTTGACCTAAATTGGCCTAAATGGACTTGTCTAAATTCAAATCCAAATTAAATTGAAATCAAGCCCATTTAATTATCTAAAATCATTTAAAAGTCATTTTTAAACATAAATGAACCAATTATTGGGATTAATTTGATTAAAATAATTATTTGACCCAATTAGACCAATCTTAACCCATGAAGCCCAAATTGGGTTAAAGTGGGTCAAAGTTGGTTTTATCCCTAAACAAATAAAATTAAATAAAATTAAATTAAATCATTCCAAATACAAAAACAATTAAAAACCAAATATATTACAATTGAGTCAAGAAGGTCATTTTACTCAATTGGATTCAACCAAATCCATATGATCCATAATGGGTTAAGTGTTGAAGCAAGCAAGCAAACACCTCCAAATTCCATAAAGCCAACTCAATGGAGACATCATAATTGATTAAATGAATTTTATTAAAGCTTAAATCTAGCATCAATCCATCAAATGGAAGAAGCTACCTGAAGTCAAGAGGAAAAATGCCTAAAATGAAATAAGTCAAAATGTTTGAACATGAACCTAAGCTAATCACTTGAAACACATTTAAACTCATCCTATGATGTGTTTAAGTGAATGGAAGCCAAAATTAAGCAAATAAATGACCTCAATTCCACCCAAGAAAAGAAATATTCCATGGAGGTAAATAAAGAACCTTGGAGACAAACTCTTTCCCAATCCATTCCCTCACCTCCATTCCTCATCCTATTTACCCTGGACTATTCATAATTAATTGACCACGCCTTGGAGCTAGCCTACAAGGGTGAGGGAGTGATCATCAAGTGTGTTTGAGTCTTTCATTATGTTCCCCAATCAAAATGAAGGATAGTGCACCCTTTCTCCCATCCCCATGTCACCGGTAAACTGGAGTTCGATCAAAGCTGCAAAAAAATGGACGTAGCTTGGTCCATTGGCTGGTCCCGGGGAGAAAATCCAATTCATCTTTCCCAAAGCTTTGCTAGGTTCCCATGAAGCTTTTTGAATCACCCCACCACCAGAGATTGCTGCCAAGTAGGTATGGAATCCAAGCAGCCCCTTAAACATTCAATTTTTGTCCTTTTCAAAATGAACTTGATCTCAAGTGAGATCAAGCCATATAGATGCATTCCATTTGAGTCCATGATGGATTTGTAATTAAAATTGAGTGATTTTATTGACTTTATCACCATAAATTACCTCGAATTAAGGGATGACCTTCAACTTTTACCATCTTTAAAGGAGATATAATTTTTGTCATCTATTCCTTTTGTTAAGAACGGTCAGTTTCGATCTAGCCACATAAAATGAGTAATCCCTATAGAAAACTACGGGATGATATGAGCCATCCAATCTTTAAATGATGACCTGGATCAAACTATGTATGCTGTCAAAATAATGCGAATCCAAGTGGTTGAAATGGATGTTGCCATGTGCAAAGCTTGCCACGTTGGCATCGCGTGGTGCTGACCATTTAAAATGGGAAATTCCTGATTTTTTGGCTTAAATAAATGTTACAAATTATCAAGAAGTTCAAGAAATCATAAAAATAAAATATTCTACAAAAGGTGCAAATAATGGCTATATGGATTCATCTTAGTGAGAGGAATCCATTAAACCCAAAATCCCTAATTAATTTTGGATAATTTTGAATTAATTTAGGTTTAAATTAATCAAATTTAAATTAAACTCAAACCACTCATGCAATTAATTTGAAACTTTGGGGAAATGAAATTAAGATTAAACACACCATAGAAAAATTTATCATATTTTATTATAAAGTAAATCTAAAGATATGGAATTTTCAACTTTAAACCCTAATTTTGAAAAAATAAATTAATATTAAATTATATAAATCATGAAAAATTATGAAATGACTAAAATCATCATAATAAATCATGATAAACCTGAACACCTCATTAAAACTCTCTGAAAACCAATAAACCATAAAATGGTCTAATTTGATAATTAATTAAATTAATTAATCTAAAATTTGGAAAATCATAATAAATCAACTAAAACTCTAAAAATTCTAAATAAACCCTCTATAGATGCATCTTCCAAAGGGGAATGTAATGATAATAAAACCCCTAATTAATTCTTTTAAATTTAAGCTTAATTTAAGTTTTATTAAAATAATTAGAACTTTAATTAAATCTAAGTTACATATTTGATTAGAATGAAAATTTAGGGAATTTAAATTAGAAAGAAACCCCACTTATCATAAAAATTTCAAGGCCAATTGCCTTTTAGATTTGAAGTTATTGCATTTCCAATCTTTAGGTCAATATAATTGAAATGATAAATTATAAAATTTGTGAAATTATGAAAATTCATAAAATTAACCTAAAACACTTTCATTAACATCAGAACATTTAAGAAAAATTTTCTAACCCTCTGAAATCATGAAATTTTACTTATTATAAACTTAAGGTTTAATGAAATATTTAGAGAATAAAAAATCTAATTAAACCCTAAGTCGATAATTTATCAACTTTATAATGAACCAATTAATCAATTGAAATGAAAAATTAATTAATTTCTAAATTTTATACTTAAATATGGAATTCATTAAATCCTTTGACTTCATTTTAAGTTAATAGAAAACATAATTCTACATGTAGATAAAAGTAAAATAACTAATTGAATTAATCAAATTAATCAAATAATCCTAAACCCTTAAAACTTGAAATGGCTTAGCTTTAAGTTAAGAACTGGAAAGTATTTTATTCCATAAGTTTCCTATGTTATGATTAGTAAACAAAATTCTATATTAATAAATTAAACCAAGTTATCAAACTTTAACACCTAATGTTATATTAAGCTTAATTTGAATAAGATATCATAAAATATAAGATAATGATCTTCTTAATTAATGAAATAATGACTTCCCAAAGATTGATTGAAACTAATTGAATAAACTTATCTAAATTCATATATAAACATTAATGAATGAAATCATGACTTGAAATATATTAAGTTAACTTACTCAAATTCACCAACATAACATAATGAAATGTCTAAATGAAATTAATTTACACCAAATAAACCTAAATGATAAATTAATAATACATAAGTGAATAAATCATGAAATTGAAGTATAATTGATCATTTAAAGAATGAAATCAAAACCAAGTTTAAATTAAGATATAAAACCTAAATAAATTAGTTCATTCAAGCTAATAAACATTAATAAATATAAACATACATATAAATGAAATAAGTAAATAAGATTAATCTAAAATCAAATAAAATAAGTAATTCAAACACATCAAATTAAATAAAAATAAATAAAAATAAGAAAAACTATAATAAGAATGAAGTCTCTAAATTATATGAATTCTAAATCTTAGAACATTAAATGAACCAAAACATTTTAAAATGAATCAAACTAAATGAACATTAAATTTAATCATGATATATGATTAAACCCTTAATTAGGGATGAAGGAAATACTTTAAACCTTAATCAAAGGTTTTAATATTAAAATCATTAACATAAAATTCTAATTAAAAAAAGAGGGGAGATAAAATATAAATCAAATTTAACTACTCAAATGAATACAAAAAAGATTAAATAAGATACCTAAGATCTTAGTTAGATTCTCAAAATGAATCTTCATCTTAGGATGGAGATCTTATTTTACTAGGACTTAGTATGTTGAATTGAATGAGTCCTACTCAAAGTAGAATTTATTTTATTCTTTATTCTTAAAAACTTAAATTCCACTTTAACATAAAAGAAAATTAAAAATGGAAATAAAATCATGAATCAATTAAATTACTTAAATTCAAACAACCAAAAGGTAAATTAAACCAATTTTAAGAAGAAAATAAATTTAAAATAAAAATAAATTTTTTTCTTAAATTAGCAAACATTTGATATATAGTCTAGACACGTGAGGTTAGAGGGGTATTGGTCTGAAGGAGGTCTTGATACCTCAAACCTTTGGTTTAATAATAACACATACCTATGAGATGAAATTATGAAAAGTGAAAAATCTCAAAATCAAATTAAACTAGATTTTGGAAACCTAAATTGAAATTTGAACTTAAAATGCCTAGCAAAGTCTTACCAAACAAACTCCTCCACACATTAGGTTATTCGATCACCAACCCTAGACTTAGGTTAGATCAATGTTTTATGATACTCTGTGATGTGATGTAAAATATTTTTCTTATTTGGTGGAGTATTATTTTAGACCAGATTCTTTTTAGACTAACACATTTTTTTATAGGGGCTATGCTAAAAAGGACTGCTACAATAAAATAAATAAATAAATGTTATTTTCTTGAAAGTATGCTCAGGTCCTTAAGCATAGCCCAATTTGACCGGTGGGCTTAGTAAGCAACTAATGCTAAGCTTATATGTTTGCAAATATAACTTCTTGAATGTTGTTTGTATTTTCTAACATCTATTTTATGGGGTTTAAGAATTTTTTTTTTAAAATTTTAAATGTAAATTTAGCTTAGAATTAGGTTAGGATCTATGGGGTCTAGGAATAGAGGAAGCTAACTCTACTAGCTGGTGGTCCCCTGTGAAGCACGTGGAGGTCTTTGGAGAAGGAGATGATCTTAGAAAAAGACCCATATATATAAACTATTAGTTCTAGGCTATTTTGTATAAAGGCAGAGCTTGGCTGCCCAATTTTCTTTTTCTATCGGAGTGTATAGCAGTACTTGGCCGCATTAGCCTATTCTTTTAAATTAAATTTAGTGTGATTTTTTTGAGTGTGTAATAGAATCAACCTATTTTTTAGGTTTCTTTATCTATTGTGTTTCTGTGATGAAATGCCTAGAAGTTAGGCTCCTATGAAAAGTAAATTTTCTGCCCAACTTAAACTTAAATAACTTAAAAAAAAATAAAGAAATTCATAACAAAATAAGGCCTTAAATGAATTATGAGTCAATACTTTTAAAAGCTAAAAATTATTGCATTAGTTAGGTGTATATCATACCAGACATGATCTTAGGGATTAGGTAGTGAGTTTAGGTTCCTAGATCCTTTCCTAAAATGTAACAACCTAGCCATCCTGCATAATATAAAGATTGACATCATGGATTTAAAATTTCACTTAAGTGGTGTTAGCTGGCATCCCTTCTAGACAGGTTATAAGTCTAGGAGAGTCAGAGATAGATTCTTTTTCTCAAGTGAGAGAAAGAGCCAATAATTCTCAAAAGTAAAAGTAGGTCGAGCGTCTAAGTTGTGTTAAAAGCAATTATATACTTAGGTTCTAAAGCATCCTTCTAGGAATAAGTCTTCAACCTTGGGCATTTTTAGAGTCTTGTGTTACTAGAATATAATTCCTAGATTTCTAGTAAAATATCAATTTAATTCTTAACAAATTTTATCTAAAAAATTTAAATCCCAATAGTATGATAGTTGAAATTCCTACTAGGTATCCCAGTATCGATAGGCATTTCCTACTTTATCCCATTTGGCCTCGAAATAACTCTCTCTCCTTCGAAGTGTTCCTTTTTGAAATTCTAATTTAACCATCCTTTGGAACTTGCTTTGAAATGTATAGGGATAAAAGCCTGTTTCTTTAATTGAGAGTATTGCTAGGAAGAGATCCTCATTTTTAAGATGCAATTAACTATAAGGGATTGAGCCCTTATAGGAAACTACAATCCCAATATAAAATAAATCTTGTCCTACTTTTTCATGCAGTTCAAGGGGGAAGAATCTCTAAAATATTAAGAAGACCTGCCTTAGAAGTCATTATTTAAATAATTAAATCCATTCTGGGATAACATGTTTATCTTTTAAGATAATATGTTTATTCCTTAATAATGAATTTGATTATACCAATCACATACCATCTTAAGCATTGCAGTGCTGACCTTATAGTGCTGAGGCTCTAGACCCTCAAGTTTTAAGACACAAATTCCAACTATCTAATTCTATAGTGCTAATTACTCAATGCCAAGACACCATTTTAACAGCATCAAGGTACTGCTATGATAGAGACTTGGTGCCATACGCTTAGCGTTGAAGTGCTGCTCCTTAGAACCACAAATTAATATTAGCCATGCAAACATCTAAAATAGTTTTGGCATTCCAAAAGGATGTAAGCCCAATCTATATATTTACCATGTGAACTACTAAAATAAATTGGCTTTCCAATATATATTAGCCCAGTCCTATGTTCACCATGTGAACCTCCTTACAAATTCTGGCATTCTAAAGGGATGTAAGCCCAATTTATATGTTTTCCATACGAACTACTAAAATAAGCCGGCTTTCTAATAGATGTAAGCCCAGTCCTATGTTTTCCATGCAAACATCCCTACAAATTTTGGAATTCCAATGGGATGTATGCCTAATCTATATGTTTTCCATGCGAACTACTAAAATAAATTGGCTTTCCAATATATGTAAGCCTAGTCCTATTTTACCATGCGAACCGCCCTACAAATTCAAGCATTCCAAATGGATGTAAGCCCAATTTATATGTTCTCCATGTGAACTCTTAAATTAAACTGACTTTCCAATAAATGTAAGCCCTTTACTAAGTTTTCCATTCGAACCTCCCTATAAATTCTGGCATTCCAAAGGGATGTAAGCCCAATCAATATGTTTTCCATGTGAACTAAAATAAATTGGCTTTCCAATGGATGTTATCCTTAACCTATGCTTACCATGTGACCCTCTCTATAAATTATGGCCTTCCACAAAGATGTAAGCCTAATCTATATATTCTCCATGCGAACCTATACAACAAATAACTATAGCCTTCCAAGGAATATAAGTCCAATCTTTATATGTTCGCCAAGCAAACAACCTATATTCATGTGGCCTTCCAAGGGATGTAAGTCCAATCTCTATATGTTCACCATCAGAACATCTTTTAAATATGACATTCCAAGGGATAAAAATTCAAACCCATGTGTTTGTCATGTGGGCACCAAAATGTCTTTCCAATGGATGTAAGTCCATTCCTATGTTCACCATGCAAATATCCCTACACTAAACCTTTGGTCTACTTGGGATATTTGAGATGAGGCAACCCATGACTGCTAATCAGTCTCCTTGACATTATGACTAGCCTTCTGATGTTGGTAGACTAGAATAACTATAGTACCTGGATGATGGAAACATGGGATCTTGATCAGAACTATTCTTTTATTTTCCTTATATAGTTATCTGTGCCATGCCACATACACCATTAGGCACTAATTTTATATTGCAAACTGATATTATTTCTAACCTTATTTGATAGTGCTCTCTTACTATGGTAAGAGGGGTAATTAACTATGAATGTTTGCATTTATAAAGAGTAGAACCCAAATCTAATTAAGTTGTAACATAATGTTAAGGAAAATTTTCTTGAATATATATCAATCTGCCTCATGAAGAACATACTTCTGTCCATCTTGATAAAGATGGTGGAGAGCTTCCAAAAGGATGTTTTTTCTAAGTGAACAGATTTCTAGCAACTCTGCTAGGGAGTACTTCTCTCTATCTCTGGTTGGAAAAATTAAAATATATGGTGTCGTTATAGATTAAAATATCAGATTATATTCTTTTAAAAGTTGAGATCTATAGCTAGGTTCCAAACATGGAAAACTTCATAAACATGATGATTATCAAGTTAAGAGAGGGGTCCACTATTAGATTCACTCTGGCTATAATCAATGTTGATTCAGTTGGAGCTACTCTTCAGTTTGAAATGATTTTTGAGGTCATCCAATTTATACTTGCTAGACTTATAATTGAGCCTATCATCAAAGTCATTGGAATGCCAATACTATTCAACAAAGGAAGGAGGCCAAATGTGATCATTCTTAATGAGCCCAAGCCTAAAGCCTTAATCTCCAAAAGGGGTTCTATTTTTGATAAGCTATCAATGGAAATTTTGATAACACCTGTTAAGGATTAGACATTCGTTAAGCCCAAGTTGAAGTCTATCATCGTCAATCCACTTAGCAGTGCATCAAGGGAGGCTACTATTCCATAAGATTCTCTTTTACTCATGGCGGTAGTGACCAAGAAACATCTTCCTCGGGCACTAAGTTGTCTAGGAGAGCTTGGGGAAAGTATAGAGCTCATCGTAGAGTTACCAAATTACATGTTCATCCTGAATAGCAATACATACCACTGGTGGAAGTAATTATACTCACCAATAAAAACTTCGAATTGCTCCAATGGGCCAAGAGGACTAGCTCTGGAGGAGCTATCAAAAAGTCTTTCTAAGATGAACATACACATCCTGTGTCACAGAATCAACCACGAAAAGAGGAGATCATCTCCTCCAAAATCTATAAAGTTTTGAAGGTTGTTAAAAATAAGAACCTTGAAACAAGAATTGAAAAGCTAGTGAGCCAAGTCACCAACCAAACATGTTCTTACTCTAAGATAGGTGGGAACATTAAACAATATCATGCTCACCTTGAGCAGAACTCAAAGCCTAGGGGTTTAATTTTTGGTGAACCCTAACAATGAGTCCTTAAGTACAAAATTACTAGGTGGCCAGTTGTTGGAAGGTCCTAATTACCCCCACAAAAAGAGAATATCATTTATCTAGTGAACACCAAGGTATAACATCAAAGATGCATTCCTAGAGATTCACCACTAGAAGGTCCCAATCAATCTGGGTACTTAAAGGATCTTAAGGCATCAAGGTTGAGAAAACTGAAGATGAGCCAACCCCTTTAGATGAAAAAAAAAATGAAATCTCTTATCATCAATTGAAAATGTCAGTTTGAAAAGAATCAACCAGTGGATGATGAGGTGGATATTCAACATTTTAGGGAAGATGGGGATTTCCCAATCAATAAAGAGCAACAAATCCCAAACTTCCAAAATAATGAAGATATGGATTGCATGGAAATTGAAGTTTTTCGCATGGTCGATACACATTTATAAATTAGAAATGTAGCACCTAAACAATAAAATGAGGAAGGACATTAGAAGAACCTAAATTATTAAAAACTCAAAGATGAAGCTCAAGTAAAAGTTGAAGTAACTGAAGAGCTAATCAATATTGTGATAAGGTTAAAATAATAAATGGGTTCTCAACTCCAAAGAAGAGTCTAGGAAATCAGCCAGCTCAACAACTGCCTCAATGAAATGAATGAGCTAATGAAAGAGTTGTTCGACCAACTTAACCTCAAAGGAATTGCTATACAATAAGTACCTCCAAGAAATCCTCCAGATATAATCAATCCAATAGTTGAAATTAGGGGCATGCAAAATGCTACATCTAACTTCTCAATAGCTTAAATGCAAGGCAAGATGCCTTGGGAGATGTTACATTAAATGCCCGTCAAGAAGCTGATGTTATTATTAAGTCCCAAGTAGAAGATCTCATTAGGCAGAAAGTCAAAACAGTCATTATTTCAGAGACTGTTGAACAACTAACTAGAAAAGTCCTGATTATACCTAGTTGAATACAATCAAATACAATATCCTAAATGATACATTGTGCCAAAATGCAACACCTTTTTTGGCAAAAAAAATCTGTAACAACATTTAGCTTAAAGTTACTTATGGAAAAACTAGAGGGAATGACACCATACTGCTATGACAATTTGTTAGTAATCTTACCAACACAATCTTTGAGTGGTATGTTGAGCTTCCCAGTGACTCAATAAAAAACTTCGCATTGTTGGAAACATGGTTCGTCAAGAGATTTGTAGGTGCAACCAAGAAGCAATGATAGTAGATCTCATATTGGAATAGAGAAGGAAAGATGAAACTGTTACAAAATACATTATAAGGTGGAGGAATCTAAGTATGAAATGTGATCAGTAGCTCATAAAAAACCATGCAGTAGAACTCCTCATGGGGAACATAGATGATCAAATGACTCTATATCTAGTCATGGCTACGATTAATACGTTCCAAGAAATATTATATCATGTAGCCAAGTTTGAAAGACTTCCCAAGAAAAAAAGGCCTTAATGCTAACTATAATAATAATCCCTTTGAGAAAGGAAATTAATCTAAGTTACATGATTCAAAGATGAATGATGTGAATACAATATTCACATTCACAGTTGACAAAATGGGAAATGGTTGCGTGGCAACCTCATGACCAATAACAAAGCTCATAGATGATAAGAGAAAATGGCTAACCTTACATGAGAAGATGGTTAAGCAGTACTCATTCAAAAAAGACAGTACTACTAAGATCTTTAAGCATGCCCTAAAGTTGGGATTACAATTTGTAGAGCCATGTAGGCCAAACCAAGTAGAAAAATTTATCAATCCCAACTACTATCCATTCCATAGACTTACAAGTCACCAAATTAAAGATTATTTTTGTCTTCAAAGATTGGGCAAAAAAGAGCTATTAAAATAGGGAACTCACCTTATCAGACACTATATTGGTCATCCTAAAAAGGAAAATGTGAAAGTTATTACAACACGCCTAATCCAAAATACAAAAGACAAAGATGTTGAGCTAGTTGGAACTTTGAATATAAATAATGATAAAGGCAAAGCTCTACAACCGCAAGAATAAGAAGAGGGTGGTTGGGAGACCTTCATCTCAAAAAAGACAAAAAGAATGATTAACGTTATTTTTTCCATAGAAAACATATGATGGAAGAATTTATTAGAGCTTGAAGTAGATCCAAGAAGGCTCTTCTCTAATAGGGGGCAATTTTTATATAATACAAAGAATCAGACAAAAATTAATCAGTCTTCTTCATCAAAGCCCTGCAAATCAAAGAAAAAGAGAAAAATCTAAGAAACCTAAGTTTGAAACACAAAAAATTAACACTCTCTAGAGGAGTGTAAACAACCTCCTTGAAGGCCAATTAAGTTAGAAAAATATATGCATCACTTACAACTTGACACAAACATCCTAAAGATGAGGCTTCAAAAGAAGCATGTCGAGTCATAAACATGCATGGAAATTTTAATTTTCAAACTCAAAGAGAAACATGTCATGTGATTGCAACTTTAACTGACTTTGAGGAAGAACTAAGCTTTATTAGAGAAAAGCTTATTAAATGAAAAGTCAAGTCGAGCTCAAAGAAATCATATCCTAGACTAGGCAATAGTTTTAAAAATACTAAATACTCTAAAATTTTTGAAGAAACATAGAATTTAGAGAATTCTTCTAATAAAGAAGATCAGGTAGAAGAAGTGACTCAAGTCCAATTAAGGAATGGAAAATTAATATCTCCACCTCTACAATAAAAAGTCAATGATAAAGGCAAAGAAATTAAAATCAATGAAAATGCATTAACCCTATCACCAACTAAACTTCAAAAGTTGACCAAAATAATAGTACACTATAATGTTTTGGCATATTTACACAAGCTCCTTATTTTATTAAGTATTTATGATTCTCTTATGTTGTCTAAAGATATACATGAGATATTAATAAAAACCTTGCAAAATCTAGAACAATATGAAACATTCTTCACTGAAGAGAGGATCAAAGAGGACTTAACCTCTCAAAAATTAGGAGCCATCATATTCAGTGATGATGACCTATTGTTAGAGATAATTAAACACAATCGATCCATTTATATCATAGCTAAAAGTAATTCCACCCACATTAAAAGGATATTGATTGACCTAGGCACTTTGGTCAATATCTTTACAACTAAGACACTAAGAGCATTAGTTTTAGATGCTCGCTATCTAGACAAAAGTACTGTATTCCTATGATGATTCAATGAATAAGGTCAACAAATCTTAGAGTCTCTTATTCTACCTATATGCATTAGGAAACTATATACAAGGGCTAAATTGTCCATGATTGAAGCTAGTGTTGCCTATAAAGAACTCTTGAGTAGGATATGGATTCTTGAATATGACATAGTACCTTCAACTCTCAATTAATGTTTGAAGTATATCCAAAATTATGAAGAACATCAAATTAATGGTGACATGAATCCATTCTTGATACATGAGATCAAAATTTATTATGATGTCAAGTACTTCATGCCAAAGAAAGTATGGAAAATCAATTCCCAGAAGTAAGTGGGTCCACTTATCAAACTAATGCTGAAAAGTGATAATTTAAAGGGTAAAATACCAAAGAATCAAAGAAACCCAAAGCAATTTCCCACCTTATCAATGATATTAAGGATGATAAAAAGGAGTTAGTACATTATCAACTTAAGAAAGCCTCAGTTAGCCAAAAGAAAGAAGAAGCTATTATTAGTGATGTGCCAAAATAATTAGAGAAAACTCATATTTCTCTAATAAGGGTACCAGAGTCTCAAATATCTGATAAAGCCATGAAAATAATTACAGTGCCAAGGGCACATATAAAAGCATTAACAACTTCAAGGAAAGAGGAAATAAAATAGTTGAAAACTTACTATGTCCCTCCTAGAAGAGGCAACAATAAACATGGGATCTTTTTCTACAAGATAGAAGAGTGAATCATAAATACGACACAAATGTTGTTTGAGGAGGATGATTTTGAGAAATAAAACTTTTGAATTATTAATACTCAATACTTCTTATCAGTCTAAAGAAGCTAATTAAAAATAACGTTCAACCTATACAATCAAACATTGGAGCTTGGTTGCATAAAAGGATATGGAAAGGGGATAATACCCAAAATTTCATAAGATATGGGAAGTTCTCCACATGGGGATTAAGATATATCACTTTGGTATGTCCTTAAGTGACCTCATGTTATGGCATATCCAAAAAATAAGAAGCCTCTCTTGAGGCTACAAATGAACAAAGGGATATTTTACATGAAAATATACTCATAGATGAATTAATAGACCTCAAAGAGGTCCCAAATGAATTTGAAGAAGGCAATCAAGCCATCATTGATGAACTTTAGGAAATGAACCTAGGTACTAAAGAAGAACCTAGACTAACCCTTGTTAGCGCTAACCTCACATTAGAAAGATTAGAGGATTTAAAAACACTATTCTGTGAATAAAAAAATATTACTTTGCATAGAATTATAGCAAAATGCTAAGCTTATCATCATGTGTAGCTATACATAATCTTGCCATTAAATCTGATGTATAACCTATAAAGCAAGCATCAAGGCAAATGGGATTAGAAAGTAAAGAGCAAATAATCACTAAAATAAAAAAGCTCATTGAAGAAAGATTCATCTAGGAAGAGAAGTAAGCTACTGGACTACAATATTGTTCCAATAAGAAAAAAGAATGGATAAATTCGTGTCTACATTGACTTCAGGGATGTAAACAAAGCATGTCCAAAAGATGACTTCCCACTACCCAAAATAGAACTCATGGTAGACAACACATCAAACTATGATATGTTTTAATTCATTGAGCTATAATTAACTTAAAATAGCTCCAGAAGATGAAAAACATATGTCCTTCCACACACCAATTGACATATATTGGTACAAAGTGATGCCATTTGGTTTGAAAAATACCAGTTCTACATTCCAAATGGCAATGACATGCATCTTCACAGAACTGATACATATATATATATATATGTGGAATGTTACATGACGATTTGGTTGTCAAGAGCAATAATCAAAGTGAGCACATAAGTAATTTAAGAGTTGTATTTGATAGAATTTGAAGTTATAACTTAATGAATCCTCTAAAATATGCTTTTGGTGTGACTTGTCAAAAATTCTTGGGCTTTATTGTGCCCCATAGAGGGATTGAAATTGATCCCTCTAAAATTAAAATAATAATAAAAATGCCATCACCTAAAATCTTGAAGCAATTATGTTTACTATAAGGCAATTAGCTTATATTAGAAAATTCATTTCTAATCTTTCAAATAGATATCAACCTTTCACTTTATAAATGAAAAAGGATGCACTTTTTATGGTGGATGATGCTTGTTAAGAAGAATTTGATAGCAAAATAATAATTGTTACATCCTTTAATTTCAGCAACATGAATAATGAGAAAGTCATTGATATTGCATATAATAGCCTTAGAAGATTTATTAGAAGCTTTATTAGCTCAAACAATAAAGAAGGGAGGGAAAGTGCCCTATACTATATAAGTTGACATTTTATAGGAGCCAAAATAAGATATTCTTCTATTGAGAAACAATGCCTATCATTGATATTTGCTACTCAGAAACTATGACACTATATGTTATCACATAAAATAACTTTGATATCTAATGCCAACCCTTAAATTCTTAATGATTAGATCTGCCTTGACTGGTCACTTAATTAAATGAGTAGTTCTATTAGTTCAATTTGATATAACATATGTCCCACAAAAGATTGTAGAAGGGCAAGCTCTAGTTGACTTTCTAGTCGCTCACCCCTTTTCGACAAATTCTCCACTCATTGATGAATTGCAAGATGAAAAAATCTTAAAAGTGGAAGAACTCAACAATCATTAGATTGGGAGCTCTAATTTTATGGGGCTTTATCAATAAAGCTAAGAAAATAGCCCAATTTACTTACAATATATCTTAGAATTGACTTAATATTTGTGACACTATAAGGTGGTATTCTCTGATATTCATATAGTCTGAACAAACCTCGAACAAACAACAACAACAACAACAACAACAACAAACCTCGAACAAACAATGAAGCTAAATATGAAGAATTAATTACATGTCTAGGGCTAGTAATTAACATAAAAGTTAAAAAAATCCCATAGTTATAAAGATTCTTGACTCATAATTCAACATATAATTAGGACTTTCAAGATAAACAAGCCTGAATTGGCACTTTATCATAAGCATGTATTAGGGCTTCTGAAAGAATCCCTGAAGTAACAATTACAAGAGTGTAACATTAGGATAATGGAAAAGTTGACACATTAGCTAAATTGGCTAAAGAAATGATAGACTCTCAGGGAGAGCCACTTATAATAATCATCCAAAGTAGGCTAGCATTGACGCCTACCCTCTTGTAAGCTTTTAAAGCTAAAAAAATTTGAGAGATTTCAAAGATAATTGAAGAAGATGACTAGTGAAAATAATTTATCACCTATCTTAAAGGTAGTAGATTGTCAAAGGATAAATTAAAAGCTAATCAAATTTTAGAAAGACTACTACGATATGCTCTTGGGAATGACATGCTACATTGGTGCTCATTAGATGAATGTGATTGTGATGCCTAAGACTAGATGAAGCAAAGATTTTGATGATTGAAGTCCATGAAGTATTGTGTGTGCAAACCAATCTGGTCATAAAATAAAAATCAAAATTAAATGAATGGGATACTATTAGCCTAGTATGGCTCAAGACTACATTGAATATGCCAAAAGATGTCATTGGTGTCAAATATATACAAACATGTTGCATCGATCACCTAATCACTTACATCTAACAGTTACATGTTGGCCATTTGAAAGTTGGGGAACCGATATAATTGCCATAATAAATCCTCCATCATCTAGGGAACATCATTTCATTTTAGCTGCCACTAATTACTTCTCAGAATAAGCATAAGTAATTCAATTAGAAAAAGTTAAAGCAGATAATGTAGTGAAATTTTTTTCGAGAGCATATCATCTATCAATTCAAGGTACCTTAAAGAATTATATCTAATAATCGTACTATCTTCAGGAATACTAAAAGCTATCAGTTAATTGAGAATTAGAGGATAGATTGGTGATATTCTTCAATATATAATCCAAGAGCCAATTATCTTGCAGAGCATTCAACAAAATGTTGATTAAATTTCTCAAGAAAATTCTCTCTAAAAATAAAAAGGAATGACATGATAAATTAATAGAAGCTTTGTGATCATACCGTACTACATACATAATTACTACATATGCAACACCATACTCCTTAGTCTTCGAATCAGAAGTAATGTTTCATCTTGGAGTAGAGTTGCATTCACTCTATATATCAGTTCAAAATGAACTTATAATAGAGGAAAGTGGCCAGTATGACTCAAAAAGCTTAAAGCTTTAGATAAAACTTGATTATAGGCCCAACAAAATCTTGAAATATATAAAGTAAGGATGACCCAAGCTCATGATCGTATGGTTCACTCAAAAAGCTTCAAAGTAGGTGAACTAGTACTAGTATGTAGAAGGCCTATCATTCCACATCATTAAGATGTTGGAAAGTTTGATCTAAATTGAAAAGGAGCATATGTCATTGAAAAAGTATACAAAGGAGGAGCTTATCAGCTTATTAATATAAAAAGAATGAGACTTATGCCTCCTATAAATGGATAATATCTCAAGAGATATTGTGCATAACTAGTAAAGACATTATGCTTTATAAATACAAGAGTCAAAATCAGCTCTAATTTGATCAACCAAAGTGATACTCTTCACTTAAGTATGAGAAAAATATTCTCATCTTAAAGAAAAATTACCTTATCAATAGGACCAATTTTATAAGCATTGCATTGTAAAAAAAAATTCTCCATCAAAGAAAAACTCTCTTTAACTAAAGCTGTCTTTAATTAAGATCCATCACGCCCAAAGGGGTTGGATCAGATCCATCATGGCCAAAAGGGTTAAATCAGATCCATCATGTTCAAAGGGACCAAATCTAAATTTAAACCAAGATCAATCATGCTCGAAGGGGTCAAATCTAAATTTAAACTAACATTCATCATGCCCAAAATGGAGGGCTATGATAGGCAGTCGACAGTCAGCGTAAAACTTGTCGAAAAAATCATGACATGAATCATTTAAAACATTGTGTTAATGCTAGGTCTTCCCTTGGAAGTGACACACTGTATGGCTTGAATACAGTGAAAAGTGTGCAAGGGCCGTTGGATCAGTGCCTGGGTGCAATGTTAAATAAGCAAGGCTTCCCACATTATGGGTGGATGCACGCAAAGAATTTAGTCCATAAAATTAGAATTAGGTTAAAAAATTGAAATATAGGTACTCTTATAGGTAGATTAATAGAATTAGTAGATATTAAGGTTCATAGGAAGATACATATTTTATGTGTTCAAGAAACTAGATGGGTTGGGGAGAAGGCCAATGAGATTGATAGTTTAGATTTTAAGCTTTGGTATTCAGGTAGAAGTTGAATTAGAAATGGTGTAGGTGTGATTATAGATAAAAGTTTGGAGGATAATGTTATAAATATTAATAGATGTGTAGATAGAATTATAGCTTTAAAGATTATTATTGTTACTAAGATTATCAATGTTATAAGTGTTTATGCTCCTCAAGTAGGTTCGGATGTAGGCTTAAAAGAAAAATTTTGGAATGAATCAGAGGGATTAATACAAAAGATACATCTTGAAGAAAAAGTATTTAACGAAGGAGATTTAAATCGACATGTTGGAAGAGTGGTAGAAGATTTTAAAAGTATTCATGGTGGTTATGGATTTTGAGTGATTAATGAAGAAGGTAAGACTATATTAGATTTTTTATTAGCCTATGATTTTGTAGTTGCTAATACTTTATTTAAGAAAAGAGATGAGCACATTAATACTTACAAAAATGGATCTAGTAAAACATAGATTGATTATTTTTGTATAAGAAAAATAGATTGTTTAGATTGTAAAGATTGTAAGGTCATTCCAAGTGAAAGCTTAAGTACCCAACATCGATTGTTAGTTTTAGATTTTAAGATGAAAAATTGAAAGATGAAAAATAAATCAAATTATTTTCTTAAGATTAGATGGGGACACTTAAAGAACATTAATAAAAATACTTTTAAGAGCAAGCTACAAGAGATTAGAATTTGAGATGTTCATAAGGAAGCTAATGTTATGTGGGAAAAAGTAACAAGTGAAATTAAGCAAGTTGCTAAAAATGTGCTTGGAGAATCAAATGAAAAAGCTTATTTTAATGAAAATAGTTGGTGGTGGAGTCAGAATGTACAAGAAAAGATAAGAAATAAGAAGCAATGTTATAAAACATGATTTAGATGTAAAAACTTAGAGAATTGAGAAAGATATAAGGTGACCTGTAGAGATTCTAACAAAGTAATATATGATGCAAAAAAATTTAGCTTTTAGTGATTTATACAATAGATTAGATACTAAAGAAGGTGAAATATGTATGTATAAGTTAGCCAACCAAAGTGATAGGTGAAGTAAAAATCTAGTTCAAGTGAGGTGTATTAAGGATGAAAATCATAAAGTGCTTTTTCTTAGAAAAGGATATTGAAAATAGGTGGATGAGGTATTTTGATAAATTTTTCAATGAAGGATCTAAAAATATAATTTATTTTAGCAACCTTAATACCCTAAACAAAAATAGAGAACTTTATTTTTATCATCATATTAGTAAATCTGAAGTTACAAAAACTTAATAGAAAATGAAATGTGGAAAAATATTAGGACCTGATGATATTCCAATAGAAGCATGGAAATGTTTAGGAGATCAAGGAATTTTTTGGCATACAAATTTTTTTAATGTTATTTTAAAGACTAAAAAGATGCTAGATGAGTGGAGAAAGAGTTTGCTGGTTTCTATATTTAAGAATAAAGTTGATGCACAAGAGTGTGCAAATTATAGAGGAAATAAGTTAATGTGTCATACATTAAAAATATGGGAGAGAGTAATTTAGCATAGGTTACGATGTGATACAAAAGTTTCTTAAAATTAGTTTGGTTTGATGCAAGATAGATCTACTATGGGTGTTATACATTTGTTAAGAGGTTTGATGTTGAAGTAGAGAGAAAGTAAGGAGGATCTATATATGATATTTATTGATTTAAAGAAAACTTATGATAAAGTTTCAAGAGATGTTCTTTAGAGAGTTCTAGAAAATAAAGAAGTTAATATTGGTTATATTCAAGTCATTAATGATATGTATACTAGAGTTGTTACTTATGTCCAAACACAAGGAGGATTGATAAAATATTTTCCTATTTCAGTTGGATTACATCAAGGACCAGCTTTAACCCCTTATCTTTTTTGCTTTAGTTATGGATTTTCTCACTAGGCAATTACAAGAAGATGTACATTGGTGTATGCTATTTACTGATGACATTCTTCTAGTTGATATGACTAGAGAGGGAGTCCAAGAGAAACTTGAATTATGGAGGTCAACCTTAGAGTTTAAAGGTTTTCATTTAAGTAGATCTAAAACTAAATATATGGAGTGTAATTTTAGTTGTAGAAGTTTTAGTGGTAGTGTTGGGACATTAGGTGAACAAGTCATTAAAAAAAGTGAGCGATTCAAATATTTAGGCTCTATTGTTCAAACTGATGGTGAAATAGATAGAAATGTTATTAGTAGAATTCAAGTTGGATGGTTGAAGTGGAAGAATGCATCTGGCCTATTGTGTGATAGAAAGTACCACTTAAACTTAAGGGAAAATTTTATAAGATGGTGGTAAGACCTGTAATGATATATGGTGCATATTGTTGGCCAATAAAAGAGAAGCATAATACTAAGTTAAGTGTTGCATAAATGAGGATGCTTAGGTGGATGAGTGGCTTTACTCCTAGAAATAAAATGAGAGTAGATGCATTAGATTTGCTTGATGTTAAGAAAGTAGAGGTAGACCTAAAAAGACTTGGTTAAGATGTATAAAAAATGACCTTAGTATACTTGAATTAAATGAGAATTTGACACATAATAAGACACAATGGAGATGAAGGATTCATGTAGCTGACCCCACTTAGTGGGATGAAGGTTTGTTGTTGTTGTATCCATCATGCCCAAAGGGGCTAAATCATATCCATTATGCCCAAAAGATTTGGATCAAATCCATCATGCCCAAAGGTGTTAGATCTAAATTTAAACTAAGATCCATCATGCCCAAAGGGGCCAGATCTAAATTTGAACAAAAATCCATCATGGAGAAAGGGGCTAGATAAGATCCATCATGCCCAAGGAGACTAGATCTAAACTTCAATCTAGATTCCATCATACCCAAAAGAGCTAGATCTAAATCTAAATGTAGATTCTACCATGCTCAAAAGAGCCAGATCTAAATCCAAACCTTAGATTTATCATGTCTAAAGTGGTTGGATCTAAAACTAAACTTAAATCTGACATGTCAATATGGACAGGATTTAAGTCTAAATATAATGAGCATACCCAAAAAGGGAGGGTCTAAATATAAATATGGATTCAATATGTTGAAAGGAGGATTATATCCAAATATAAATTTAAACTCTATGAAACTATAGAAAACTAAATCAAAGCCTATAAGGGGAGCTCATTTACAAATTCAAGTATTATTACTTATGCTTCTCTTATCCAGATTTACTACAGATTGTCTACAATGTTTACCTGCAAAAGGAAAATTGATATGCCTTTTATTGTGCCTACAGAGGTCTATATTATTTAGTTAGATTAGAGGATCAACTGTCATGACATTAGGATATGTTGATGGGCAAGGATAAACTTTAGGATTTAGTTCCTCAATCGTCATGCATTCTATCTATTGATTTAAAGCTTCCATCAGGACATGATATTGCTGATTGGGTAATTTATTTAAAGTTGAGACATAGTCATGATGTTTTTTTAGAGAGGGTCATAAATCTCCTTACATTTGAGGATGGGGATGTACTTCAACTAGTTGTAGATATTGATCCTTCTACATGCATAGTTAGGCTTTTGGGTTATCACCTATTACATCATGAGGCAGAAGATTGAAACCCATAGTCAGTGTTTGGTACACCCTTACCAGCTGTCAGTGGCTATATATACTAGTCATGCCATCATCTATAGATGCATGGTAACATCCTGAAGAGAGCTACATATATCATGCAGTCTATGCATCACTTTTTAATTACAACCATCTTCCATTTTCTTGAATCTGAAGCATAATAGAACGTTGGGACAAGATCACCAGTACTTATTAGATTGGTCCACATGTGATGATGATTACTTTTTCAGACATACATGTATAATAGCTCTGCCAATTATAGGTATTCCCTATGAGGACTGCATTCTTCCAAATCATGAGCTCTTTTAACATCAACGAACTAGCCAGCATAGGAGAGGCAGTTATGTATATCCTTTAGGTCTTTAATGTGCTCAAGCTATCTATTAGGGATTATTCAGAGAATAGAGACCAGACTATAGGGTACGAAGCATAGTTACTCTAAACACATGGTCTAAGAGTTTCCACAATTCAATAGTATGTTCACCTCATTTCACATGATTGGATGATCTGTTTGACATGGGATTATATTCATCTGAGAAGTCCTTTAATGCCAGATTTGAGCCTAAAGGAAGAGCCAATTTTTAATGTATGCTAGCATGTGACATTGATGAGGAGCTATTTTTAGTGGGCTTCATTGCCACTTGGCTATGCTATTTTGTGTTTTCGGGTCACAACAAACTTTTTTGTCCTTCCACTTTTTTGATGGCCAATTTTCTTGCTCATGGTGAGAGGATAGCACTAGCACCTGCATGGTAAGCCTACTTATATCATGGATAAGGTAGAGTGAGCATTATTATTGACTCATAACGCTATGACATAGATGCTCCTTAACACTACTTAGATGGATGGATTCATGCCATATATTAAGAGCTTTTAGTTGTCCTGAGATGCCACCCTACTTCAGAGAGCAGTGATTCTCTCTGATTATACAATTAAGCAGGGTTGTATCCACCTTAGACAAGGATTAGATCTAGACTATCATGCTTGCTCCATCATGCATTATGGATCATTTTTAGATCATTCATAGATCATCCTTTTGTAGCATGTATGTTTAAAGTTTGGGATAGAGATTCACAAATTCTCTTACTAACAAAAAAATATACTTACTATTATCAAAGATAGGATATAGATGCATAGTAGAATATCTTATTAGGAAGTGACATACCTGGCTTTGTTACCACCAGCATAAGTCCATGGCCTTAGAGGGATACAGTCCTAATAGAGTTGCTAGGCGGTACGGATTCACTTAGGCTACACCCGTATATGGACTACCTCAGATCTTGGATATTGTAGGTACTCTTTCAGTTGGGATACATCCACTATTTAATTGTTTAGTACCAGCTTCTACAACATGGACTTTTTTACTTTACTTAGGGACTGATTCTAGTTTTTGTATCACCCCATAAGAGACTTACATAGGAGTTAGTCACCTATGGTAACTGTGGATCTGTCATACTTTATCTTCCTTTTTAGAGCTAGGCTTTCACATATATAGTTGCAAGTTGGGGAGAGCCAAATAGGCACGACTTTTGCATTGCTACCATCATGTGACTCATGCTCTTAAGAGATCATCAGATGAGTGAGACAACAATAGGAAGCGATGATGAGAGGATTCACTCGTTCATGTGAGAGATGATAGAGATATTCACAATCTTTTGTTAGTTGGTTTTCTAGCTTCACATAAGTTTTACCTAAGTTTTCTAGCTTTCGGGTGAAAGAAAATTCTTTATTTGATTGTGTTGCCACCTTTTGTCTTGAAGTAGGAGAAATATAACTTTGGGAATCCTTGTGCAGAGACTTTGAGTTTGCATTATTCTTGTTATACACTACTTATTAAGAGATCTTGTCAAATATACTCACTATTATAGAGACTTCATTCAGTACTACTTCGTATCAAGTCTCCCTAGTTCGTAAAGATCTTGAGCATAGTCTTAGAGCATTGAGGTCCTCATAGAGAACATTATCTAAAGCACATATTAAGCTCCTCAACATATATGTTGAATTGAAGAGTTACAACTGATGAGACAATATCTTTTTGAGAGGAGATCAATGGACAAACATGCTATCAAATCTATAAAAGAGGATTGCTCACAGACAGATGCTCAGGTGACTGAACTTGAGTAGATTATTTCCTCATTAATCCATGACCAAGAAGCTGCCCTTTAGCATCTCCATGAAGCTCGAGAGAGGAAGTCTACTATGGCTTATATAGCTCATGCAACTTCTGTCTATATTAGAGAAATTCAAGATAATCATTTGTAATTAAAACCTCTTTTATGTCATTATCTTATATGATATATGAAAGTGATTAAAAACTCACAAAGACTATATTTTTTCTCTTCATCTTATATTACTGCATATAATCATCAATAAATAAATAAGAAAGTAATGAATACATTATGTTCAATCGACATGACACATTCATTGGGGGAATTTTATTTGCATCTAAACAATGAAATAAATAGAACATCCCATCTTGGGGCAGAGCATTGTTGCCACCTTATAGAATCTTGAAACATAAATTACCCTCAACATTGTCTACTTAAGCAACATAGTGACATGATGCTATAAGCCCAATGCTTAGGCATTATTGTGATAGCATTCAATTTTAAAAGTAAGAAAACTAACCCTTCCTATGAACTGCTTCCACAGCAGCAATAACTACCTAGGGAGAGCAAGGGAATGGTTGGAAGGATGAAAAACTATCCAAGTGGTGGGAACTGTTACTAAAAAAACTAAATAAAAGAGGGGGAACTGCCCACTCCGTCGCTTCTTTTTTTCTCTTCCACTGCTCCCTTTTTTAATTGCAAACCCTAGCTCTGAGTATTCTCTAGCACTCTCTTCCTTACATATTGCATTCTTTACTATCGTACGCGGTTACCTTCTACTAACATAAGACAGGATCAAAGTCAATTATCACTAATTCTTGGTAAAAGTTTCTAAAAAATTCTTTTATGTAATTCCCTCCCAAAAGAATATTCAAAAAAAAAAAATGAGGTTTCCATCATTGATCTAAGATCCGGTGAGAAATCAAAATCCTCCCTTTGTCGATCTGAGATCCAGAGTAAGAGTGAAGAATTTAATTTTGTTAAAAATATTTTTAGGTGCAGGAATCTCAAGAACTTTGAGTTTGATGGCCTTCATCATTGAACTTGATTCTGACATGTGATGAAAATCCTCCCTCCATCGATCTTGGATCTGAATAAGGGAGAAGAGTGCTTCTTGCACTAAAATACTATAAAATTTAGAACTGCTAAAGTGTTATACAATTGACCTTACTTTTGGAGTGAGGGTAACTGCCTTCTTCTTAGACTTAGGATCCATCTAGGCATTAAGACTTCCCTAGCACTAAGACACTCTTATTAGTTAGAAGAACACTCACCCTAGGACCAGAGACTCATAGGGTTCAACCCTAGGGTTAGACCCTGACTTAAGATAGGTAGAGCACTGTCAACCTTGAATCTAATGGCATCCTATACTAGAACAATGGACCCAAACTAAATCAAATGATTTCCAATCAAAACCTTAAACCAATTTGACCTAGTCTCAACATGATTTATTATGATTCAATTGGGTTATGCAACCAAGCTAACTTAACTTAGTTCCTTTAGATTCAAGAGGGCCAAACCCAAGTTCAATTCAGCTCCAATTGAAAACTCACTCATCTAAATTTATTTAAATCCTAATTAAGCTTGAGAAAGCCTTAAGTTCAATTTAATTAGACCAAAACTAAATTGACTTGGCCCTTGACCCAACTTAACCCTTTTGCACTCCATAGAGTCAAAACCTGATTCAACTTGATCCAAGCCAAATTAAATTGATCTAAACCTCATGATTGCTCCAAAGTATCTAATCAAACATTCTAATACATTTCAACCAACTGGACTAAGCCAATTGACCCAATTGACTGAAGTTGACCCATTTGACCTAAAGAAGTCAAATGGGCTGTAACTAAGTCTAACCCAATTGATTGTATTCAAAGCCACCAATCAACTTTAATTCCATCATTTAACCCCTGTTAACACTTAATTAACACCAACTCAACCCAATTCAACCCAATTGATTCACTTGAACCAATTGGACCTAAATGACCAATTTGATTCAAAAATCAATCCAACTCAAATTGGATTAAATCAACTCATATAATCTCTTCCATAATGATTGTTGACCATATTTGATTACCCAATTACAATCAATTGGGTCAAACTAAGCCAATTTGGCCACATAACTCAAGTTGACCAAATTTAACCTAAAGGGCCAAATTGGGTGAAATCTCATTCCATTCTAAATTGATTGAAATTGATGCCTCTAATCAATCATAAATTGATTATTGAACACCCTACAATTATGAATTGAAGCCAACCCAATTGGCCTACTTAGCACAAATTGAACCAAATCTTATTCAATTCCTAATCAATTCAAGCCAACACCTACAATCATTACCAAATGATCAATCAAACATAGAACAACCCTCCATTCAACTTAATTTGACCAATTTGATCAAATTGGTCAACTTGACCCATTTGGTTTAAATGAACCCATATGAACCAAACATAAATACACTCTAAATTGAATCAAACCAGTTGCACCAATGTATCCCGAATGGCCAATTGAACATAACCCAAGTGCCCTCTTGACCTAATTTTATTAATTGGTCAAGCTAACCCAATTGAATCCAAATTATCCTATATATATATATATATATATATATATATATATATATATATATATATCAAATTGAGCCAAATCCAACCAAACTGGGCATGACTCATCCTTATGTCCCATTGACCAACATAAGTGAACCCAACCCAAGATGAACTAAGTTTAACCAAAACCAAGTGAAGTGAACCAAGTGTTCCAAATAAGACAAAATTCTAAAATAGGAAGGTCTAACCCTCCCTATGGCTTAGGTAGCCACTTTATCATGCCTTGAGCTCCCCCATTCTGATTAGACCTAACCCAAAACTATTGGGCTCAATCATTGACCAAGGTGAGGTCTATCTCACCTTGGTTGACCTTTGGTTTAGCCCAAGGGATTTGTCCCTATCATCACTAGCTGCCAACCTCTCATAGCCATTAGGGGACCTCCACCTTAGCAATCCCATTTCATTTTCGGCCACCTCCACGGGATGGATGACTACCACAACCTGAATCAACCCCTTTGGTTGGTTCACTTATGGAGGAGGGTAAACACCTCCTCATTCATTCAAACTTAGCACACACACTCACTAGAGCCAGACGCATAGTCCCCAAGCATCCCTAGAGTTTTTCGTGCACCGCATCATCAACGAGCCCAACCCCACGACCAAATTGAGCCATCACTCCATCCAACTTCACTTAAACTCCACCAAACTCAAATTAATTATTCTCATACCTTCATCTAACTCTAGTGAATTGAAATGAATCAAATCCTAATTGGGCACCGAAAGACATCCCAAGACTAACTTTGGGGAGCTTCATGGCAGCTTTCGGTTTAGAGAGCAATCAATAGGGAGGTAACTTGCAACCTTCTCAATAGGGATTCATTTCTTCAAGATGAAGCTACATCAGTGGTTGGATTGCTGGTCTTATGCTCCAGTGAGGTAATTTTCAGCAAGCTGTAGAAAACCATAGGAGTTTTGTTGCTTTCTTAAGTAAATGGGTGTTTAATGTGAATTTAGCCATAGGATCCCTCTTAAATTTAATCTCTGATCATTTTACAATCATTTTTGACATTGAACAAGCTTCAGTGAGCTTGAATCAAATAGTGAAAGGTAGATGGTGTCCATCTTTCGCTTTAGGTAGATGACAGATCATCGGTCATCTATTTTGTGTGATTAGAATGGAAGGATGTGATTAATCACATTAGATTCTCTTAATTTTTTTCTTTTAAAGTTATAAGATTAATCTCTACCATCCAATCCATGATTGTACGACTGAGATGAAAGTGCGTCTGCCACCACTGAGTCAGCAGTCACGTTAGATAATTTAAATATCTAATGTTGTGGCGCCACATGGAAAGCGCTATCACGTCAGCCGCCATGCAATACCAACTAAGTAAATGGGATAATTAGAGTTAAAACTGTGATTTAATTGACCAAAACTTTAAAAGATCATAACTAATTATAGAAATTTTAGAAAAATATAAATAAACCCAATTTGTAAAGCTTAAATAAAGTAGAATCTAAGAAAAGTAAAATCCTTTAATTTTGTCGAGTGAAAGTGTTTAATTAAATTTTAAAGCTTTAATTAATTACTTTAATGAAGCCTTAATTATTTAGCTAATTGGCCTAAGATTTTGTTAGATTATTCCCTGGGATGATCTTTATCTCTCAGAATTTTCTTGGGTTAATTTTTTAAATCCTAATCACTTATTTTAATCATTTAATAATTATTAAAAGTTAAAAAATTTATAAAATTAATTAGTGATGTTTAATTAATCATAAGAATAGTAAGGGTGGCCAAGAAAAAATAATTAGGACTCCTAATCCTATTTATTCATCCTAAATCCCCCCAAAGGCTATTTAATAAATTAATTAAATAGTTTAGTTAAATTAAGAAATAGATAACCTTTGTAATTAATTTAATTGATCAAAATTCTTAATTAAACCTTCTTATGTGCATAATTAACATAATGATCCCTTAATGAAATGAAGATCCTCCTTCTATGTGGGGAATTTTAATAGTAATTGATTAATTTAATTTTCTTCCCAATTTAATTAATCATTAGTCATGGGCCTAACTACATTAAAACCTAAGATTATCAATGATTTTATTTTATTTATTATTTCATCATAATTTGTAGGCCCTAGATTAATATTTAATCAAATTAAGTAGCTTCATTAGAAGGGAATTTGAATGGTTAAGCAATGAAATTAAATTTAATTAAATCATAAAAATCAGTCAGGGTTCCTTTAAACTTCTTAATGAACAAAAAGGGGTAAAGGTAATCCAAAACCACTTAACATTTTCCTTAGATTTAAATAACTCAAAATCCCAAACTTAAGTCTAATCAATTTAGTGAAGTTTAGGATATTCATGTGGGTGTACTTCATCCTTAGGAATCAATGAATACAAAGGTGATGTTTAATGAAGCTTCAATTGCTTTACTTAGTGCATTCATACTTTAAAATCATGTAAAAAATTTACATTGATTGTATGCATTTGAATTAAGTAGCGTGTTTATTATCACTAGTAAATCTCAAAGTTATTTTCCTTAAGAAAAAAAGGAATTATATAAAAAATGTGCTTTGTTAGGATTCATGCACATGTTAAAAGCAATGGTATTCTTTTCTTAGACTCATCATGGATTCATTAATCTTAGGTTGACATGTATCTTTCAAGATGAATTGCCTAAGCTAAGTCTAAACATGAAAGAATCACAAAGTTTAAAATCTATGAATTCTACCTTTTAGATCAAACCTAAGGGTAGAGATGAGACAATGTTTCTCCTTCTTCTCTTCTCTTTATAATTTCATAACTTCTATTCAACACAATGAAATAAAATTTTCTTCTAAAATTCATCTTAAGATAATAATCAAGTAAAGTCAACTAAAATGGGTAATTTGAAGATCCAACACTAAAAAAAGTGCCAAACCTCATTAAACATACACACACTTTTGAATGATAGGTCATAAACTCTAGTCTTAAGTTAGGATGATGTTTATTATGGTGGTGTGATATTTTATTTTATGATGTAAATTTTTAGACCGAATGTTAGGATTTTTTATGCATAGTCTGTATGTTAGGACAACATTGGACTAATGATATTTTTTAAAGATGATTGTACTTAAGGGACTACTGTAATAATAAAAATATAAATGCTCTATACTTGTAGGTGCTATTAAGTCCTTAAGCATGATCCATTAGGACAGGTGGGCTTGGTTACCCATGGAGGGGTTGTGGTGTTTATTTTTGAATGGTCGTGTGGATACCATGTAGATCGTAAGGGGTACTTATTAAAGTGATTGGGTACAACATTGAGGTATGATGTACTATCTAGAAAGATAGAGTAATTACCCTATAATGGACCTAATCACCTAATAAGGACTCCTAAGGCATGATGGGTTTTCGATTATATCAGAGATCTTTCCCCTTCTTTACATGAAAAAGTAAAGTAGGATTTATTTTAAGCTGGGTTCTTTAGTTTCTCATGGAGGCAAGCCTCCATTATTAATTACATCCTAGAAAATGAGATTTCCTAGGAATACTATTGATTAAAGTAGGCAATTATTCTCTCTAAAGATTTCAAGGTTAAGACAATCAATAAATTGACTATTTTGGAAAATCAAGTGGGATTGTTGAATTAGAAGGCTTATTTCAAAATCTAAAGAAAAATGAGTAGGAAGTGCTCATGATACTAGGAAACCTAGTGAACACTCCAACTTATCCTATGGTGAGGCTTTATATGTTTGAAAGTGAAGAGATTTATTTGTTTGAATTAAAATTTTATTAGATTGCTAGGGCTTATAATCTACCAACACAAGATTGTAGAAATGCCTAAGATGTGAGGATTTATGGTCGTAGTCCAAAGGAAATAAGCAACCTCTGATCCTAAATCTATGGAGCTTTAACACAAGCTAAAGCACGACCTAAATAGAAATGAGAGGGGACATAAGGGTCTATTCTACAAATGAGGATAGACCCGTTCGACTCTTCTAGACTTAAACTACCTGAAGTGGCCACCAACTAACACCTCCTATGATTCAAAACCATGTAGATCGATCTTATGAAATTGTAAGATGGTTTAAGCTGATATTTAATTTTGAAAGAAACTAAAGTCCTAAACCCACTCCCTAAGAGACTAGAGCATGAGTGGTATGGGCATATGACTTAGTCTACAAACACAAAACTTTACAATTTTTATTTCATTTTGACACATTCATTTGGATAGAGGCTTTGGGATTTTTATGCCTAGTTGCATGAAGAAAATTGATTATTGGCCAAATTAAGAGAGAAAGAGGGTGAAGCTCCATCATGAGGGGTTGCTCTCATAGGTCAAGCGGTCCCTATAGTGCAAAACAAGAGGCCGTCATTTAGCAAGAGTGATTCAATATGGTAAGAATGATGTTAGACATACAACATACAACTAAGGGGTTGTTAAATCTTCTGATTATCTTGATTATAACCTAAGATTTATGATGAGATTGTGAATTGTTTTAAAATTTTGTTATGTTATTAATTGGGAAGAAAAATTAATTTTATCCTATGATACTACCACATCTAGGCCACACATTAAAACATCAATTATAAAAATACTATGATTAGGAGGCAATCCAAATGTGTAAGCTAAACATAACATCAAATAATTTTATAAACTACTGTGAAATAATAAGAAGTCGGTGCGGTCAGGTACCGCTGTACACCCAAAAAAAAGAGAAAATTGGGTAGCTGAGTTCTACCCTTATACAACTTGGAACATGAAAGAATAATTACAATTAGAAATGAACACATGCTATGGGGGTCTTCTTTTCTTCATTTCTTCATGTCCTCCTTAACTTCCTTTTCTTTTGATTGTGCTCTAAAAGCATCACAGGTCATCCTAGGACTAAGCCTTCTAGCCACTACTCATCCTAATCCCCCATAGTAGTAATCCTAATTTCTATTTACAAAATTATTTTTTTATAGGAAAAGTAAATCTAACTACACATGCTAAACAGAGGTTAGCTAAACATAAATATAATCCCAAGCAGTTATATTTCATAATTTGGACTTAGCACCTTACGCATGGGTAGCCAAGCCCACCTATTCTAACTTGAATTATTCTTAAGGGCTTAAGCAACCTGCAAGAAAGACATTTATATTTATTTTTAAGAAACGCCTTAAGCATAATCCTCTACAGAAAATATGATTAAGATAATAATGGCCTAACATCTAGTTTACAAAATATACACCCTAACATCTAGTATCACAAAATTATACAAAACATACATACATCACACATACACCGTCCTAACTTAGGACTAGAAGTGGTGGCTTAATTCTAATGTGTGTGCTAAGGATTTGTGTGGTATGTATTACTAAGCATTAGAGTTATGATTTTTTAGATTTGGAGGAGTTTAATTTAATCTTGAAAGTTGGTTTCATTCAAGTGGTTTAGTTGATTTATGAATTTTAATTTATGTTTTGGTTTTGTTTCACATGATTTACACTTAGCATCTAAGTGTTATAAAGAGAAGGAAGAGGTTTTCCCTCTTTCATCCCTACCTTAAGCACCTTCTGAAGCACATTAATTTGGTTTAACTTCCCATCACTTATTAACATGCGTATGACTTAATCCTTAACATACCTATACATACAACATATATTTTGACACACTTAAATGATAGATGAATGAATACATTTGGAATTTATATTCTTGTCTGATTGAATTATTTATACGTGTGAGTTAAAGATCTATCCAAATTCTAATATAAAAATACATAGAAATGAAATTAAATGAGTACGTGCCTTTGCTAACTAAAGAAGTGAGATAATGAAATGACTTCCTTAAGACTACTTAAAATTCCATATTCTTGGGATGTCCAGACTATATACTTATCTTCATCCAAACATATGTAAATTTATATACAAATTTAAGAAAAAGAAGACTAACTTACATGTAATGTATTTTTAATGACTTAAATGATTATTAATGTATGCATTTTTAATAGAAAAGAGGATCATCATCCTTTAATTAAACACACATATACATGTATAAAAGATGTAAGGAAGTACGTGTCATTATTAACCAGGGAAGTGAGCTAATAAAATGACCTTCTTGGGGCTACTTAAAGGCTCATTTTTCGTGATGTCCGTATATAATTGTATATAATTGTATACAGAAGTTGAAAATCGAAAAGTTATTTATACATATAAGTTAAAGCTATATCCAAATTCTAATACCAAAATACATAGGAATGAAATTAAATGAGTACGTACCTTTGTTAACTAGGGAAGTGAGATAATCAAATGACCTTCTTGGGGCTACTTAAAGCCTCATCTTCTTAGGATGTCCAGACTATATAATTATCCTCATTCAAATCTCTGTAAATCTATATTAAGATTTTGGAAAGAGAGCTCCACATTCATATGATTAAGCTATAAACACATGCAAATCCTATATGTATTCTTAATTATTGTCATTCGAAGCATTGTTATCAATTTATAAACTTTGAAAAATAGATTTGGATTTATTAGTGATAATATCCACACTTATAATAAGTTAAGTCAACACATGCAGGCTTACATAAATAAATTCCATTTGATTCATTTGAATTTGAAAAAGATGAATGCATGACATACAACATTTAAAGTAATTGGGAAGGAATAACCAAACACAAGCATGTGATTCATTCAACCACACTAATTGCTGAGGACAATCACATCAAATAAAATTACTTAAAGAAAACTAAAGCTTCTTAATAATTTGACTTTTGGATTTGGATTAGACTTAAAGAGGAAAAGTTATCATTTACTATTTTAGTCCCATTCCCATGTTGGCAATCTTGATTTGTTTAAGGAAGGATAATTAGATAATATTTATGAATTGATTAAGTTAAATCATTAAGCAAATCATTTTATTACCCTTTCCTATGTATCTTTAATTTAATTAACCATTTAATTATGAGCCACAGATGATATGAACATGTGAGAAAATAAAATTGCAATGCTCCTAAGAGACCTAATGTAATTGGCTCATAATTAAAGATTAACTAAGGTTAAAGAATCTAAGTACTTTTATGATTTTTCCACACTTATGGGTTAACCATAATTTTCTTAAGGGTCTTTATGCTATTGAACACATAAAGAGGAACCCTTAATCTCATTATTAATTAATTGAAGTGATTATAATTTTAATTTGATTTGCTTTAGCCATTTAATTGATTAATTAAGCACTTAATCAATTCCCTCATTAATTAATTCTCTTAAAATGAAATGAATTTGGAAAAGAGATTAGGAAAGAGGTCCTAATCACTCTCCCTCATCCATTCATTATTAATAAGTGATCAATGAGCTTTAATTAATCAATTTTTTTCTGTATAGGACACTAATTAATCATTACAGTAATTAAAAGGGATAATTAAGGCTTGAAACATCAATTTCTCCAATTACCTAGGCAATAAATGCTAAGAAAATCATGGGAGGTAAAGGTCATCTCACTAAATCAATACACTAAGTTTGGAATTAATTGCCCAAGTAATTAAGATTTAATTAAGCTAATTAAGTGAGCATTCAAACCTTAATTATGCTTTAATCACTATTCAAAACCAAATAAAAATATTTTTATTAAATTCTCCTCTATTTTATCTTTCTAATGAGTCTTTATTTGCATTTTTTATTTTTCTACAATTAGTTATGATTTTTAGCTATTAAAATAGATTATTAGCCCTTAATTAAGCTTAATATCATCGATGTCATGTGGACCGCTGACATGGCAGTGCTTTCCATGTGGTGCCACAGAATTGATTATTTAAACCCATCTGATGTGGCGCTAATGTGGCGGCGGTGGATGCACTTTCGCCCCCTCCATCTTATCTAAGATTGGATGGTAGGGATTAATCCCGCAGTCCTTAAGAGAATTAAATTATATTAATCTAATCAAAAAATCATGACTGTCCATTCTAATCATGTAAAATGGACATCAGATGATCCAATGTCCCCTGAGCAAAGGAAGATAGACACCGTCCGCCTTCCTTCGCTCAATCTGAGCTTGCCAGAGCTCATGGAGGCTCAAGATCAATCCCACACCTTCACATAGGCTATCATAGAGGATCTAACAGTGGATTTTGCATGACATTAACATTTTATTTAAAAAGGCCTAAATTTTTTTGGAAAATTTTAGTTTACCAGAATAGTACCTCATCGAAGCTTCAGACCGGTGGCTAATGGATTGAGGTAGCTTCGCCTTGAAAAGGTAAAGCCCTATTGAGAAGATGGCACATTGAATCCTCACTAGTAGCTCTATAGATCAACTGTCATAAAAAAACACATTAGAGTTAGGCGAGGAGGGGCTTCCGGTGCTCGAATCGCTCAGGGGAAGATTCATTTCGCCTCACTAGACTTTGGTGAAGGTGTGGGTGAAGTTAATTTGGGATTGGTTGGGATTTGGTTGAGTTGTATGGAATTAGAGCTTGTCCTATCTTGAGTTGGTATTTTCTGGCAAGGGGAAGGCTCAAGAAGCTCAGGGAAATGCTTTATCGGCTCGTCTCAAGTTGTTAATGATCTGAGAATGCTTAGTGCATGATTCAATGGAATGAGGGGTATACCCCTCCACCCTCAAGATGGATGGATGGGATTACCTCTATAAATTGCAGCCATCCGACTACCGCAAGTGGTTGGTGGCGGTAGGAATGTGCTTAGGTGCCTCGATTTGAGTGGAGGGAGGTCTGAGTTGGCTGCCTTGGCTTGTCTCCATCTCTTTTGGATAAGTAAATAAGAGGAGGTGCGTTTACTCACCTCTTCTTCACCAAGGGCTGACCTAACCAGTTTGGGTCAGGTTAATCACCTAGCTAAGAGTCCATTCTTGGCTTTGGGTGGTTGCCAAGTGCAAAGGAGGGTTGTTGACCACATAATTTGGGATTTTGTCCTATATGGGAGGCTTTACCGATTGGGTAATGGGTCAAATCGGGTCCAAATTATGTTGGGTTTGATTTGGGCTACCCCAAGGTGACCCAAGAATGGGTCATGCCAAATTTTAATGGGTTTGGGCTCAATTTCACCCATGTAAGTCAAATTAGGCTAGGTTAGGTTAAGTTGACCAATTGGTCAAATTGGGTCAAACCAAGACTTGGGTCAAGTTCAATTGATCATTTGAAGATGAATGTAGGCTTTAATTTCCATCAAATTGTATTTAAGAATGATTTAGAACAAATTGACCCTTTAGGTCAATTTGGGCTAATTAGGTCAATTGGGTTCAATTGGTCAAATTGAGTTCAATCAAGGCTTTGATCATGTTCAATAATCAATTTAAAATAAATTTGGGTTAGTTTTGATTAGGTCCAATTTGGCCTTTCAGGTCAAATTGGGTCAACTTATGTCAAGATGGCCAATTGGACTTGGTTTGACTCAATTGGTGTTCAAGTCATGTTCAAGGATTGATTCTAGGTTGGTATGAAACATTGGTTTCAATTAATTTAGCTTAGGATGAGATTTGGTTCATTTGGCTCATGTAGGTTAAGTGGGTTGATTTGATCAAATGACCAAATTGACTTGGTTTGACCTAATTAATGGAAATTGATCAATCAAAGATGATCAACAATCATCATAACAATCTTTGATTGATTTGATTCAATCTAATTTGGGTTGTATTAGGATTTGGCTTAAACGGCCTTTAGGTCATTTTGGGTCAAGTGAACCTAAATGGGTCAATTATCTTGAATTAAACTGATTATAATTAGGCTATCCAAGATGATAAACAATCATCATGGAGAAGGTTTGAAGGGTTGGTTCATTCCAATATAGGTCGGATTGGAGTTTGGTTCACTTTGGTCAAATTGGTCACTTTGGGTCAAGTGGACCAATTGAGTTAATTGAGTTGGATTTTGGGTTGAATTGACTTGAGTTGAGTTTAGATACTGATTTTGGCTTATGGCTTTGGTTGCAATTGATTTGAGTTTAATTGGATTTTGGCACATTGGAATATTTTGGGTCAAATGGGTTAAGTTAAGTTGATTGAATTGGTTTTGGCTTGGATTGATTTGATTGTATGTTTTGGTAGGGCTTGAAATGATGATTGAAGGATTGAATTGATCTATGAAAAATAAATTGAATTTGGTTTGGATTGAAGAGAATTTTGGTTAAGTCCATAGGGTTGAATCATGGGTTTAGATTTAGATTATTTAGATTTGGTTTTGGGGTTTGGATTTGAGTTGTGATTAAATTGGTATTGGTTATATTGATTTGAGGTTGGATTTTAGCTAAGGAGCTAGACATAGGTTTAGTTAGGCTATAGGCTAGGTAGGTTTCTCTAGGTCCTAAGGCATAGCCTAATCCTATGACTAATCTTTATAAGTCTCTAGGTTTAGGTTAAGTGTTCACTTAGCCACTAGAAGTATCCTATGACTAAGGAGCTCTTGGTGTCTAGAAGATTCCTTGATCTATGATGGAAGAGTTGAATCCTCAATCCAAAAGTGAGGTCAACAAGGGTGCTAAGTCCAAATATGTGAAATATAACTACTTGGTTTGAATGTGCGTAATGATAAACTGTATTTTGTAGGTGTAGTTAGATTTAATTTTTCACAAAAAAATGTAATTTTTGCAATAGAATTAGGATTAGTGCTATCAGGTTTAGGATGAGTAGTGGCTAGAAGGCATAGACCTGGGAGGCCTTGTGATGCTTGGAGTGTTCCAATTCAACAAGAGGTGGTGAAGATGAAGAATTGAAGGCCCCCATACCTTTTCCTTTTATTATAATTTTAATTTTAATCTGGAATGTATAAGGGTAGAGCTCGGCTACCCAATTTCTTTTCTTTTCTGAGGTGTACGGTGGTACTCGGTTGTATCAACCTTTTTATTCTTTTATGAAATGAATGTTTGATTATTGTGTTTACTTGGATTATGTAATAGAAATGGCATGCTTTCTCATTGGTTTCTTAAAGTGTGATTATTTGATATATGGCCTAGATGCATTAGGCTCTTTAGGAAAAAATAATTTTTTTATTCCCACTTAATAATTTTAACTAAAACTTAAGCAATTCATAACCTCATTTTAAAGCTTAGGATATTAATAAAGAAATAAATGATATAGTAAACCCCTTCAATAAATATTTGTATGTTATAATATCATACATGCATATTATTTCATTCTTGAAAATAAGGGATCTCCATTCTTGCATGATAGGGGATGGGCTTGACACATGAGAGCAGTCCCTTGTAGTGGAGTATTGACCTCACTTTTGGAGTGAGCTCTCTACTTCTCCATCTCAGACATAGGACTCCTCTAGACATTAAGAGTTCTTTAGTCTTAAGACACTTCTAGTGATTAGGTGAACACTTAACCTAGACCTAGAGACTTAGAAGAGTTAGCCATGAGGAATAGGTTATGCTTTAGGGGTGTTAGGAAAACTTGCCTACCCTATAGCTTAAATCCAATCCTTACTTTCTTCTTTCAACACAAACTTCAAATTCAAATTCAAATCAACCTCAAATCCAAATCAACTTCAAACCTAAATCAATTCCAAATCAAAATTCAAATCAAATTCCAACTTAAATGATTTTTCTCAAATCGTTCAAATCAATTCCAAAAATCCAAATCACTTCAAATTCAAAAGATTTTCTCACAAACCATTTATATTCTCATTTATATTCACAAATATAAAGTAAATATAAATTCAAATGACCAAAACTATATTCAAAACTCAATTCCAAATCCAAAAATCTTTCCTAAGTCATTTTGATTTCATCTTATGGACTTAGATCAAATCAAATCCAAATCACTTCAAACTCAAGAGATTTTCTAATAAACAATTTATATTCTCATTTATATTCACAAATATAAATGAAATATAAATTCAAATAACCAAAAAAAAAAAAAATTCAAAACTCAATTCCTAATCTAACCAAAATATAACCTATACCTTTTCAGGTAAAATTCTTGAACTTAGCCAAATCTTTCTCAAATCAATCCAAACCTTTGGATTTTATCTTCAAACTATCAATCCTTCAATCATAAACCCAAATATAAAAATAAACTTCATTCATCAAACCAAAATCAAACTAACCCAAGTCAAGCCCATATTCACCCTTTTGACTTGAAATTGTTAAATGAATCAAAACCCATTTGACTCCAAATCACTTGCAATTGGATTTATATTTTAATCATAAGTCCATATGTGAGTTCAACCAAACTTCAATCAAACATTGATCAAGTCAATTGACCCACTTAGGCTCACTTGACCCAAAGTGACCTAAAGCACCTTTTTGAGCCAAATTCTAATCCAACCCAAATTAGATTGAACAATGCCCAACTAAGCCTCAAATTATGAGCAACAATCATCCTAAGATGATCAATCACCCAAATTTTATCAAACCAAGTCAAATCCAACCTTTGACCAAGTCAACACTTAACCCAAATAAAACCCAAACTAGCCAAAATCTATCATAGGCCAAATTGATTGAAATCATTGATCTAAACCAGTTCATGAACAATGACTGAACATGATCAAGCCATCATTTGAGCCAAACCTAGCCTAATTGGCCACTTGACCCAAGTTGACCTAAAAAGTCAAAATGGGTCAAATTTTGATCTAAGGCAAATTGATTGCAACCAATGGGTTAAATTCATTCTAAATCATCAAAACTCAATTGGTCAACTAGACCTAACCTAGCCCAATTAACCATGAACTCAACTTGACCTAAAAGGTCAAATCAAGCCAAAATCAAACCAAAATAAAATTGACTGAAACCAAAGCTTGTAATACATTTCAAATGATCAACCAAAACTAAACCAACCCATGACCTAACCCAATTGGGTCAAATGGGTCAAATGGGTCAAATTGGTCAACTTGACTCATTTGACCTAAGTGAATTAAAATGAACCAAAATCAAATATAAATAAAATTGAACCAAACCAATGACACCCATAGGCTACAAATGATCATTTGAAATTCACCTAACCCATGGTTTGACCCAATTTGACCAATTGGTCAACTTGACCCAAGTTGACCCATTTTGACCTAAATGGGTCAACTTGAGCCAAATCAAATCAAATGAACACCAAATTCATTAAAAATTAGCACAACCCATTTTTCAATCATTCCAAATATGCCCAAATCAAAATTAAAGCTAAATGACCATTTTACCCCTAGGTTAAAGGGTAACTTATGGCCAAATCTACTTGGAATTTGTTCAATTCCTTTTCATGGCCACTTGACATCCTCCTAGTGGACCATTTGGACACTAAGGGAGATGGTGCACATGAACAAACCCAAGGCAAAACTGACCACTCCACTTAAAATTCTCCACATGGATTACCTCCCACACTCATTTAACACATGTGCACCTCCACACTTCCACTCCTCTACCAAAATTGAAGCACATGGCACTCCTAACAACCCAAAAAACTCATTCAATCTCCTCAATTTGATCAAAATGGCAAGGCAAGCTACGACCGTTCGATCCAAGTAGGGTAAGATATACTCTCCCTCATTTCCACTCAATTCATTTTCCTTGCATTCGATTGAGCTCAGAGGATCAAAGGCAAGCTTCTCCAAGTTTCCCCAAGCATTCCTATGCTCATTCCAATTTCCCCTTCTCGAATTTCTTCAAAGCCAAAATAAGGGAGGTGAGGGAGATTTTCACTTTGATTAATTCTCAGTCAAACTCCAATTACTCTTGCAAGCACCATCAAGGGACTGTCGAGCTCACCCAAAGGAAATCCCAAGCATCCAAGCCACGGGAAGGTAGACATAGACCAAAGCTACAAGCCATTGAAGCAAGCTTTGGTCAATTGGAAGACCGACTTCATCTGAAAGCTTGAAACCTTCAACAGTGCTTCATCTTCACTAGACAAAGCTGCCTCCACTGTTGGAAGCACCAGTGATAGCCTCTGATGATGTATGACTCAAAACCGAGCTTAAGTTGAAAAATCTTTGGTCCTTTGTGAAGGGAATTGTAATCCTATTGAAATTACACCGTTAGATCTTCTTCTCTATGTATCTTGATGGTGTGGGTTGAATCCCAGCCTTATCCTAGCTCAAGTGAGCTCAGATCAAGCCTTGGAGGACAGATGGTCTCTGTCTCCCGCAAGCAAAGGCAGGGATGAATCGTGGGTCATCCATCCCGGGTGTTTTTGATGGATGGTCCTGATTAAATGCATTAGATCCATTAATTTAATCCCTTTATAACCGCAGGATTAATCCTAACAATCCGATCCTTGATCAGACGACCAAGGGGAAAGCACATAACGTTGCCAGCTGACACGACAGTCGATTTGATAACTTAAATAACCAATTTTGTCGCACCACATGGAAAGTGCGTACTGTGTCAGCAGCTTACGTGGCACCGAATAGATTAGTTAATTAATTAAGCCTATTTAATTACCCTTTAATCATAAAAAATTCACAAATTCATAATTAAATTTAGAATAATCCAAAAAACTGCAAACTCAAGTTCATTTTAAAGATAATTTAGAGGGGAATCCAATAAAATTATTTCTAATTGATTTTGAATAGTAGATTTTCCCTAATTAGGGTTTAATTAAAAATTTAATAACCCTAATTAATCTCTGATTACTTGATTAATTAATTCCAAATTTCTCAGACATGTTTAGTGGGATGACTTCTGCCTCCCCTAATTTTCTTGGAATTTATTAATGAGTTAATTAGAGAAATTAATTAATGAACCCCTAATCACTCCCTTCATTAAGTGATTAATTAACCTATTAAATAGTAATGAATCCATTAATTAAGCTTGCTAGTCATTAGAAAATATTGAATGGACTTAGGGAATGAGATTAGGATGCCTTTTCCAATCTCTTCTCCCTAAGTTCACTCCATTTGGAAAACACTCAATCAAGTTATACTTAATGGCTTAATCACCTTATTAATAAATTCAATTAATCAAAATTCAAAACCAAATCATTCTAGAACTTAATAATCTTAATTCTTGGGTAGATACTTAGGTGTTCAATAACCTAAGTGGCTTCAAAAGAAATTATGTCCAACTCACATGTGTGGGAAGGTTATGAAAGTACTTAATTAAACCTTTTAGTTTAATTAATCAATAATTGTAAGCCAATTGCATTAAGCCCCTTTCTTTCCTAGGTGCATTACAGATTTAAATTCCATGTGGTTGCATATCATATGTGGCTCATAATTGCTTGGTTAGTTATGTTAAAGTGGTATAGGTAAGGGGTAATTAATAGCCTTAATTCACACCTTAACCTAAACAAAATATAAAATCAATCTAATTATGCTAACATTAAACTAAATTGATTCACACATGGGGGAAATGTTAGGACTAGCAAACTCTTTCTCATAAATCATTTTCAAATCAAATCTAAAAATAAAATAAAAATTTCTTTAAATAATTTTGATTGACTTTAAATGATCTTATTCCATAGGATTGTCTTTAGGAATTGATTAGGGAGAATGAAGTCATATTATTACATTATTTTATTTCTTTTCAAGCATGATAAATGTTTATTGTCATATGAAATCATGCATTCATGTCTTTTGAAAAATCAAATAAATGAAATGTTTCATTTTTATGTCAAAATTGCATGTTTTGGCTAAAGTAAGAATATGAGTGGCTATTATCACTATTAAATTAAAAATTATTTTTGAAATCTATAAATCGAAGATTACAAATGAAGGTGTGCTACTTATAAATACTTATAAGCTTGCATGTGATTATAGCATAAAAATGTGCATTTATGTGATATTCTTCTCTTCTCTTAACAAAGATTTGAATAGGATTTGCAAAGTGTATAGCTCATTTAAAAAGAACATAATACTTGCTTAAATCCATTCCTATCCACTTCTATGTTATGACTTAAGAAGGATCTTCACATTTACATATGTAAATTGCATAACTAAATCAAATACAAAAATCTTTTGCATGACACTTCTTCCATTCATTTCTTTTTGCACATGAACATGAATTTAAGAAAAGTGGTATATTAGTATAGACATCCCGTGGTTACGAGGCTTTAAGTAGCCCTAAGAAGGTCTTGTACCTTATACACTTGGTGTAGAAAATAATGGCATCATACTCACTTATGTATTTCATACATGTAAATGTGCATTTGATTAATGGATAAAAGAGTCCCTCTTTTCTACTTAACAAAAACACGCATTCATAAGAACATCCAAATTTTCTTAAACAACATCTCTTAGCATTCATCATCAAAGTGTGATAAAGTTTTCATTTGCATGTATAGGTATGCTTAAGAATCATTCATATGCATGGTATACATGTTGGAAAGAAATAAAAGGTTGTGTGTTATGTGATAGTAATTCACCTTAATTAATCCTAAAATGCCTTTCTTAGTTGAATAGGTTTATTTAAAGTAAATCTAAACTTAGGACTAATTAAAGCGCATAATAAAACATTCACTAAAGAAAAAAACATTAATGAATGTACCTTAGAAATTATTTAAGGTAGGGATGAAAGAGAAGTTCTCTTCTCTTTTTCTCTCTTTACAACATTTAGAAATTAAGTGTAGGTTCATTCAAACCAAATCAAATCATCAAATAAAAATAAAAAATCAACTAAACCACTTAAATGAAACCACCCTCTAAGTTGAAACCTCTTACACTTAGAAAACTTCAACCTTAAAGCCTAGCTAAGACATACCACACAAGCCTTAAATTAGAATAAATTAAGTCATAGTCTATTAGGGAGGTGCATGGTTTGATGCCTGATTTTATTTTGTGATATAATATTTTAGACTGGATGTTAGGATGTATGTGTGTAGACTGGATGATACATTGATCTTAGTCTAGGCATTGTATTTTATAGGGGATTGTGCTTAAGGGGCGTTATAATAAAAATATAAATGCTTTTGCTATGCATGTTTCTTATACCCCTAAGGATAATCCAAATTAGGCTAGGTGGACTTGGTTACTCATTTATGAGGTGCTAAGTCCAATTTATTCATATAACTATTTGGTATGTGTGGTGTGTTTAGCTAATCTCTATTTTGTAGGTTTTAGTTAGATTTACTTTTCCCATTTTCATGTAATTTTTATAATTAGGATTTGGAATGAATGTTATGGGGAAGTGGAGGTGAACATTGGTCATAAGATTATGTCTTATGTACCATGTGAAGCCTTTGGAGCAACCACATTTCAAACAAGCCAAAAGAAAGAAAGGAAAGAAGCAAATCAAACATAAAGAAAGAAGAAATGAAGAAATGAAGCATGAAGACCCCATAGCATAAATTCCTTCTAAATTATAATTATTCATTTATAATCTGGGTTGTATAAGGGTAGAGCTCGGCTACTCATTTCTTTTCAGGTTTGTGCGGTGGAGCCCGACACAAAGGCATTTTATTCTTTTGTGCTAGCTTTATAAAATTCTTTTGATGTTTGTTTAGCTTGTGCATTATAATGACATATTTTTCCTAGTTTCTTCATTGTTTGATGAATGTCCTGGATGTGATTAGGCTCTTAAGAAAAATAAAATTTCTATCCAATTAATCAACTCAAGATTAAAAATTAAATACCTCATAACATCATCTAAATCCTAGGAAATAAATCAAGATAAAAGAATTAGCAACCCCTTAGCTGGATGTTGTATGTTTCACATCATGCATAAAATCATTTTTCTTCACTCTTGCTTATGGAGGGCTTCCACCTTTGGTAGAGAATATGGCTTGACCTTTGAGAGCCATGGTGAAAACATGCCTCCTTGTTGATTTTGGTCCATAACTAATTTCTCATGCATTAGGCATATGAATCCCATAGCCTGTGTCAAATTAATTATCCAAAAATGAAAATAAACTTAAACAAAATTTGCATTAGATTAAGTCATGAGTTCATGCCCTACATGATCTAGTCGCTTAGGGAGTGAGTTTAAGTACTTAGTCTTCTTTCTAAATAAATAATAGCCTAGCTATCTTGCAAAGTCATAAGACTTGCTTGCATGTATTTAAAATTCATAGGAGGAGTTAGTTGGTGGCCACCCCTAGGCAATTGTAAGTCCAATAGTCAGGTGGTTTATCCTCTCTTATGGAGGTAAACCATATGCCCATTTATGCCTTAGATTTAGCTCATGCTTTGGCCCTCACCAAAGCTCCCTAGATTTAAGATCTGAGGTTGTTGTTTCCTTTTGCGGGCTACAAGCATAAATTCTCACCTCTTAGGCATTTCTATGATCTTGTATTGTGGAATTATCAGTCTTAGATTTCTAATAAAAATTCAACTCAAACATATAATTCCTCTCAAAATTTATAAAAAATATAAAGCCCAATAATAGGATAGTTTGCGATGCTCGCTAGGTTTCCTAGCATCGTGAGCATCTCCTACTTATTGTCCTTTGGTCTTGATAATAACTCCCTCCTTTTGATCAATCCCATTTGATCTTCCAAAAATAACCAATTGATTGATAGTCCGATCTTTGAAATCTTTGGAGATAATGATCATTTACCTTAATTGAGAGTATTCTTTAAGGAATCTCATTTCTTAGGATGTAATTAACTATGAGAGCTTGCCTTAATAGAGAACTTAATAAAATCGATTTAAAATAAACCCTACTTTACTTTTCCATGTAAAGTAGGGGAAAAATCTCTGGTACATTCGAAGACCCATTGTCCTTAGGAGTCCTTATTAGGTGATTAGGTCTATTATAGGATGGTGACTTCTGTCTCTTGAGATAGCAAATCAATTCTCAATGTCATACCCGATCATCCTAATAAGAATATCTGTGGATCTATGTTGTATCCAACAAACATATTATTTTGTTTTCATTTATTCATTTTGATGAAAATAAAAAAATTCACCACAGATTTTTCTGGCAACTCCACTGGGGAAGGTTCCTCTTTTCATCTTTGGTAAATGATCATTGTCTTCAAGTATCAATAGAGGATTTGTATTTCATGTGAGTCCAAGACTATCCTTCTTTTATGTTGGCACTTAGTTTATTTCATTCTTAAGCTAAGCTAGCCAACATCTTTTAAGTTTTAGGACCTCACTCCGTGTAGGTCTTAAAACCCCTATTGGGTTCCCAAGTAGGTGACAAAAATTATTTAATAAAAGAAAATAACTAAAGACTCCCTCCTTACAATTTCTATGGTAAGAAAAGGTTCATTCCAAAAATAATAAAGAAATAAAAATAAATCCTTTATAAAAATATCGCTTTCTAAAACACACTTTTTCAAAATATACAAAATAAAATCTTTACACAAAAATTTTCATAACTCAACCTCATCTAATAATTTTCATAATTGTTATAAGTAGGATCTTTACAAAAAAAAATTTTAAATCATTTTTTTCAAAACGCACAAATGAACATCTTCATTTAATATGCCCAAATTTATTGAATGAAGATTTCATTTTCCAAACAAAATCAAAACTCATCTTTTCAAAATCCACAAATGAACTTCTTCATTAAATATACACAAATTTATTGAATGAAGATTTCATTTTCAAACAAAATCAAAAATCATCTTTTCAAAAATTACAAATAAACTTCTTCATTCAATATACCCAAATTTTTTGAATGAAGATTTCATTTTTCAATAAAATCAAAATCATCTTTCAAAATGCACAAATGAAGTTCTTTATTCAATATACCCAAATTTATTGAATGAAGATATCATTTTCAAACAAAATCAAAAATAATCTTTTCAAAAAGCACTTAGGAAAATCCTTATTCAATATACCCAAATTTATTGAATGAATATTTCATTTCTAAACAAAATAAAAAAATCGTCTTTTTTTTTTCAAAAGCACATATGTATATCCTCATTCAATATACCCAAATTTATTGAAGGAAGATTTCATTTTCAAATAAAACCAAAGTCATACTTCCAAAAGTACATATTTGAAAATGAACACCCTCATTCAATATACCCAAATTTATTGAATGAAGATTTTACTTCCAAATAGATTCACATTATAACATTAAAATTCCATTTCAACATATCTCACATATGTTGAAGTTAGAATTTTGCTCTTTTCAAAAAGAACAAGTTTGAAGATGAGCCTCTTCATTCAGCACACCCAAATGTGTTGGATGGAGGTTTCATTTTCAAGCAAAATCACACCAATTGAAATTCCACTCAATACATCCTACATGTGTTAAGCTGGAATTTTCTCCTTTTTAAAAAAAAAGCAATAATCACATATAAAGATTTCATCTTTCAAAAATAAAATATAATTGACTTCCACGTTACATACCCAAATTTGTTAAATGGAAATCCTCCTTTAAAAAAAATCAAAATCACAAAAACTAAATGCATTTGGATTATTTATTTAGTATACCCAAATTTGCTAAGTAAAGATCCTCTTTCCAAAATCAAAAGATTTAACACATTTGGATTCTTTATTTAGCATACCCAAATTTGCTAAGTAAAGATCCTCCTTTCAAAAATAAAAATAAAAAATCAAATACATTTGGATCTTTCATTTAGCATACATAAAATTTGCTAAGTAAAGATCCTCTTTTCAAAAATCAAAATAAAAAACATAACACATTTGGATTCTTTATTTAGCATACCCAAATTTGCTAAGTAAAGATCCTCCTTTCAAAAATCAAAATAAAAAATCAAACACATTTGGAACTTTCATTTAGCATACACAAATTTGCTAAGTAAAGATCTACTTTTTAAAAATCAAAATAAAAAACATAACACATTTGGCAACATCACGTGCGCATAGTAAGGAGCTAGAGGCAGTTTCTCAGGCTGCAGTAGAGGAGATACCCAGGATAGATTCTCCTCTGATTACAGAGAACAAGTTTCACTCTCTTTGGATCTGATGGGGAGGAAGATATTAGGAGGATCTCAGTTTCACCTCCACCTACATTATAGTATGAGACTCCTATCAGAGATATGAGGAGGTCATTATGCCCTTTAGATCATCACATTTGAGTTTGGGGCTTATGGATGATCTTAAATTTGATTTATGTTCATCCCCATGGCGTGGGAGCATATCAGAGAGGGCGGGGAGGCGTGTATGATTATGTTACTAGTCGAGAGAGGTAAAGTTACAACAGGCAGTCAACAGCCTCAGCCCTCATCGATTTTCTGGATGGCATGCTACCTGCACCGGTCATATTGATAGCATTGAATTGATGAGTACTACCTACCATAGGAGGGGAGCTCCTGCACAGAGAGAGTTGGTGGTGCCTCAGCCACACAGCTCTACTTTGTGTTCACCATCTCTAGTACAAGTTCCATCAAAGGCCATGAAGGCAGCATCCAGGGAAAAGAAAGCCCCACTGGTGATCCATCTATGGCCAAGAGATCCCATTTCATCTACACCACCGACTGAGGTGAGGCCGAGCTCTCCTGGTCAACCTCCTACCCCAATTATCGTGAAGACGGAATGAAAACCTCGGAGCATTGTAGTCATGCCATCACCACCACCACGCGTAGATCTTGAGATATGAGCCAAGGGAAAGGACATAGTATCCCCATGGCTATAGATCCTCCCCAAGAGTACCACTCCACCCACCAGTGAGAATTGAGCATATCCTCCGGTGAGTGTAGTCACTCGCTCTCTAATAATAGGTGAGGTTAGATGTCTCTCTATTCATGACAGTGATCCCACCACCGGTCAGCCGTGATCATTTGTGCCCACATAGTTGGACCATTCTCTCGATGATATTGTAGTACAGTATCTAGTTAAGAAGAAGGAAATTCTAGGGTATGATTGGTCTAACTTAGAGGAGCAGAAGGTCAATTTTGAACCCAATGAAGATGATTTATTAGAGGATTCAGTGGGAGTGCATATGGATGATACCAAGGGTTCCCTCATTTGGGATCAATAGAGTTTGGAAGGTTAGTTGAGCAAAATGATACTGCCCACTCGACCCAACACCTCCTTCAATAACTTAAGTAGAAGGATGAATAAATTGATAAAATGGGAAAGAGGCTTGAATATTTGCTAGCAGTACTTTTGACACTTCAGAACCAAGCCCCAGTAGTGCATCATACTATTGCAGAGACCTGTCAGCATGAGTTATTGCATGTCTTGGATCAACCTAAGAGTTTACCTCCGGTAGAGCAGGGCAGCACTAGCTTGTATAGGAAGGTGGTGGATAGTATCTCCGTACAAGAAAAATATATTATACTCATGGTTGAATAGCAAGTGATAGAAGCACTGGCGCAAGCCCAAACCCTACCAAGAGGAATTTGATTCCATCCAGTATCCTAAGGGTTTTGTGCCACCTTCTTTCAAGAGCTTTGATGGTAGTGGGACCCCCGACACATAGCATGAGCCAAATGTTGCAATCTTGGGTGGCATGAATTACTATTTCATATTTTTGTTAGCAGTTTAGCAGGCATAGCCTTTGATTGGTATGCTAAACTCCCAAATAGTTCAGTGAAGACTTTTACTGAGTTGGAGCAACTCTTTATCAAGAGGTTTGCTAGAGCTCAGTAAAGGGTGACTGTAGGCAATCTCGTTGTGGCTCAACAACACCCTGGTGAGTCCCTTATTGATTATATTCTCAGATGACACAATTTGAGTATGAAATGCGAACCGCAACTGTCTGAACAACATGCAAGTGAAATTCTACTATAGAATATTCATGGCCCAGTCGCCTTCATGCTCAAAGGCTTTACCATCAAGACATTTGAGAAACTAATCAACAAGGTTGGCTAGCTTTCAAGGAGAAGCCAAATAGTTCCATTTTTTGGATCAATCATCAAAACCAAAGTCATAGAATGCTTATGAGAAGAAGCTAGGGGCAGTAACAATAATGGACAAGGGGAAGGAACTAGCTAGAGAGCTGTATGAGAGACCTCGAGCTCCATAGTTGTCACTTCCACCCTCATCGCCAGGCCATCCTGTCAGCCAGAGCCTCAATGGCCTTGCCCCTCTAGCCATATCCACAACAGCAACAGTACACATACCCACGATGAGGTAGCTACCATCTACCTACTCTTTTGGATAAACTAAGAAAGCCTTATTTATTTAAGAGGGAGGTAATCAGGAAAATGTTTAAGAATCTCTTAAAGAAACCTGATTTTTAGCTACCCGAGCCTAGGAAGCCGGAGGAAGCAATGATCCTAACTTTTTCTCCGATGACTACATGCTAGGACAAGTTTTGGAGGATTGATTTACATTCAAGGACTAGCTTGAGCATAGTTACAAGATAGGTGCCATAGTTATCCCAAAGGATTACCTAGTGGAACAACCATATAGTTCTGTTAAGATAATCCTTGGGGATACATGCAATCCTCTCAAAACCAAAGAAGGTTGGGATATCTCTTTATCCCGAACCTCTAAAAGATTGTTTCAAAAATTAAGAAACTTTCCTTGGTGCTTGGAGGCACTCAGACCTCCAACATCAAGGAAGATTTGCAAGTTGCCAAAATACAACTTGGGAAAGTGGGAGCTCGGCAGTAGTAGCCCATACTGCGGGATACCCAAGTAGCAACCACGACTAAGCGACCTCATCCACCTTTGTAGTTACTACTACAGTGGAACTTCTACTTCAGCTAGCTCTTCTTCTAGTGGACATCTCGTATCTATGGATGAGGGCATCAAATATCTCACCCCACTTACTTTACTAGATTTTTATTATGTACCTCCTTCTAAATCCAAATAATTGATGAATAAAGCTACAAGTCTAAATTATATTTCTGATCTCCCTCTTTCCGATTCAAAGATGGACTTTCCTTCTCTGAATAGTACAGGTACACATCTTAAGATAGACTTGGAATCTTATGATTTTGAGGGTCTTATAGGAGAAGTTGTAGGAGAGCTTGACGAGCAGGTAGAATCTTCCACTTGCTTGCCACAAGAGATCATCGAAGTTAACCTCCAAAGTGGCAAGGTTCTACCTCCTAGAGTAGTACCTCAAGATAAGGGAAGACAAGTCATTGGTACTAACGAGCAAGAATCCCCTCTATAGGATGCTCCACCCATGAATATTCTTGTGGAGGATCAGCCCAAAGTGGATTACAATATCCTCGCTCACCTAAGAAAGTTGTCATCTAAGTTAAGCATATATGATGCCCTTGTCATATCCAAAGAGATGAGGGAGTCATTAATCAAGGCTCTTCTTAATCTAGAAATATGCTTAGCTCAGCTGACTGCTATTGGAGAGGAGGTACATTACTCAAGAGAAGCCTAGGGAGTCACATTCATAGATCAAGACCTTCTTCTAGGGGACAGGGAACACAACTGTCCCCTCTACATCACAGTGGATATGGAAAGATTCAGACTTTCTAAGGTTTTGGTTGATCCAAGTGTATCGGTGAACATTATGAGTCTAATGACCCTTGCATATTTGAAAATTGCCATCTCTACACTCCAAGGAGATCAGATGATGTTGAGAGGATTTAATGAACAGGGCAAGAGGGCTCTAGGCTCCATAGTGTTACCTTTGGAAATAGGTGATTGGAAGACTAAATCCAAATTCTACATAATTGATTCGAATACTTCATTCATTACTATGTTCAGTAGGCCTTGGATACACCATAACAAGATGATTCCATCCTCCTTACATCAGTGCATCAAGTTCCAAAAAGATGGAATCGAATACCGTGTCAAAGGAGATGAAAAGCCATTTTCAGTTAGAGAGATTGAGATATATGAAGATACGACCTACTATCTTCTTCAAAACACCATTTTCTTGTGAAGTTGGTAAAAATATAAATATAAAAGAAAAAGAAAAAGAAGAAAAAGAAAAAAAAAAGAAAGAAAAAGATAAGAAGAAAGAAAATACAAGTGAACGAGAAAAGGACATCAAGGAAGAAGTAGAGCCACATGTAACATTCCACCCATAATTCATTCCATCATATGGACATATGGGTAGGATCAGTCGACCTCCATTAGAGTTAGAAGCGGAGGAGTTCGGTGGAAGATCACAGGCATGCCACAGGGTTATGTTACAGTTCATAGTACCCTACTATTCACATAGATTTGGAATCCAGCTCGGAGTATGAGTCTCATGTGATTAGCATACCAACTAACCCCTCTCAATGGGTTTCATTGGAGGTGACACTTGATCTAGATAATGATGAAGACCAGGCCTCCAAGCACAGCATGAATGTATCTGAATAAGATTTATGTAAAATCATTAGGCAGCAGTTGGGAACTTTAGCTCTAACCTCACTTTCTTCTCAAAAAGTTAAAAGTTTAGTCATTAAGGAAGCCCCTAGGTCTTCCATGGATACCAAGTTAATGAGATTCCTATTGGGATCATCATCTTCAAGTCCAGAAGCTGATGTAGAACTTAAGGATAATTCATATAAAGATGTAATGGAATTGTCATTTGATTGGTACTCGCCTTGTGTTCTTAATCTTGCAAAGAAAGGTTTGATTCCTTTTGGTCTAAGCATCGGTTAGAGTTCTTCAAAAAGCTATGGAACAACAAAGGCAGGGATGCATATTCAAGATCGGGACTAAGATTCGGTACAGTGGGTCCAATCGATGATGATGATTACTGCTTAGTTGTCACTAATCATCTGAAGTCTGATAAGTTCTTCTCAAACAACACTAACTCTTATGAGGAAGTGTGTTTAGAAACTTTAGATGATCTAGATGATCTCCAAATCAAAGATACACCACCAGAATTCGAAGAAGAAAACCATTCAACAATTGACAAGCTTAAAGAAATCAACCTCAGGATGGAAGAAGATCCACGCCCTACATACATCAATTATTTGCTAAATGAAGAAGAAACCAATGAATTTGTTAGGCTATTGATTGAGTTTAAGGATTGCTTTACATGGAGAAATGCAGAGATGCCCAAATTATCTCCTAGCATAGTAGTCCATAAACTAGCAGTAGACCCTAATGCCAACCCTACCAAGCAAGCTCCTAGAAGCATGTGATTAGAAATCAAACAACAGGTCATTTCTGAAGTCAAGAAACTGATCGATGCTTATTTAATCAGGTAGAAAAATACCCTACCTGGTTAGCCAGTGTCATGCCGATTAAGAAAAAGAATGGCCAAATTTGCATATGCATCAATTTCAGGGACTTAAATAAGGCATGTCCTCAGGATGAATTTCTACTTCCTATACCTGAATTAATGGTGAAAATCACCTCATCTCATGTAGTATTCTCCATTATAGATGGGTCATCTAGCTACAACTAAATCAAGATAGCCCCCAAGGATGAAAGAAACACTTCTTTTTGAACCCCGATTAGACTCTATTATTATAAGGTCATGCCTTTCAGCCTTAAAAATGCTAGTGCTACATACCAACGGGTCATGAATAAGATCTTTAATGAACTCATTCATCATCAAGTTGAATGCTATGTAGATGATCTAGGAATCAAAAGCAAAGAAAAAGAAGACCATCTCTTTGACTTGAGGGTAGTTTTTGAATAGTTAAGATAATTTAACCTCAAAATGAACCCCCTGAAGTGTGCATTCGGAGTAGCTTCAGGGAAGTTCCTTGGGTTTGTTGTCCAAAACTGGGGAATAGAAATAGATATAGAAAAGAATAAAGCTATCTTAGAAATTACACCCCCTAAAAGTCCAACTCAACTCAGATCATTCCAAGGGCGGTTGGCGTATCTAAGATGCTTTATCTCCAACCAATCAGGGAGATGCAAGCCATTTTCATCACTTGTCAAAAAGGATGCCAAGTTCAAGTTGGATGACAAGTGCTAGCATGCCTTTAAAGATATCAAGTAGTATTTGGTGAAGCCACCAGTTCTAGTAGCCCCTATCCCGGGTAGGCCACTTATCCTCTATAGTGCTACATTGGATGTCTCCCTTGGCACTTTATTGGCTCAAGCTAGTGATGAAGGGAAGGAGAATGCTCTTTACTACCTCAACCCTCATCTGATCCCTGCTAAAGCAAACTACCCACCTATTGAGAAATATTGCCTAGCTTTAATCTTTGCATCCCAAAAGTTATGACACTATATGCTATCTCATAAGGTGAACTTGATTGCATGAATCAATTCATTGTAGTATCTCATGACATGGCCAATGTTATAAGGACAATTGACACATTGATCCATGATTCTCTCATAGTTTGATATCATATTTGTACCCCTCTGTGTGGTGAAAGGACAAAAACTAGCAGATTTCTTAGCAAAACACCCACTTCCTGCTGATTCTCCATTTAGTGACAATCTCCCTAATGAACAAATCATGAACTTAGGGGGGGGGGGGGTTGACAATCGCCCTTGGGAGATGTATTTTGATGGTGTGGCTTCCTTTCATAAAAGAGAAGAACCATGATCTACTCTTCCAGGAAAGGCATGGGTAGGAATAGTTCTCTTAACTTCATACCATGATGTGATGAGATTCTCCTACTACCTCTCCAATCCATGCACCAACAACGAAGCCGAGTATGAGGGTTGATTGTCGGTCTGGAGTTAGCCATTACAATGTGTGTCAAAAGCATCAATATCAATGGGGATTCTCAATTGGTCATCAACTAGATTATCGGGTCCTATAAGGTTCTAAAACTTAAGATTCATCATTACTATGAGTACACCATGAAGCTGTTGGCCTAAATCCTTGAGGTCACCATCTACAAGGTCCCTCGAGGAGAGAACATAGTAGCAGATACTTTGGCCAAACTTGCCAAGGAATTGACATGTCTAGAAGATGAGTCCATTCTAATAAGAGTCCAAAATATACAAGTCCTATCCCTTATTAACGTTGAACTTGTAGAGAGACTTTCTCTTGAACGGGAGGTTACTGTTGCCAAAAAGGACAAGGAGATGGATTGGAGGCAACTATTCATATATTACTTGACTAGAGGCAAACTTTCTCAAGAGAAATCACAAGCCCATTAGATAAAAGATAGAGCTCTTTTCTATGCTCTCGTGGATGGCACCTTGTACCGACAGTCCTTTGATCAAATGTGGTTACATTGTTTAGACAAACACGAAGCCCATAAGATCATGACCGAGGTACATTCAGGTCTATGTGGAGTGCATCAATCAGGTCCAAAGATGAAAGTAAAGATCAGAGACTAGGATACTGCCTTTGATGATTATAGCATGGGCGTGGTGGGAGATTTCATCGGTTTGGTACGGTGTGGTCCTACATCAACCACCCAACATTTACATCCTACATTGGCCTCATGGCCATTTGAGTGTTGAGGTACTAACATTGTGGGTCTGATCGATCCTCTTTCTTCTAAGGGTCATTAGTTCATTCTAGCGCCACCATACTTTTCCAAAGTGAGGAAATCCCACTCAAAGAGGTCACATGTTTAGTTTTAGAACCATATCATATATAGGTTCGGGGTTCCTCGATGAATTATATCCGATAATGGTACTGCATTCAAGAGCACCAAGATCAATAGCTTCACTAGAAAACACGATATAGATTGGAGATACTCCACCATCTACTACCTCAAGGTGAATGACCTAGTAGAAGCATCCAACAAAACTCTCATCCAGATACTAAAGAAGACATTGGATGACAACAAATGATAGTGACATGAGCAGTTAGTTGAAGCATTGTGGGCATACCGCACCATGTACAAAACTCCAACTCGATCTACCTCGTTCTCCTTAGTGTATGTGTCTGAAGCCGTTCTACCATTAAAAGTTCAACTCCCATCATTAAGGATAGCATTGGGTAGTAAAATCACTATAGAGAAGAATGCCAAGTTGCAGTCAGAAGAGCTCAAAGATTTGGAGGAGAGATGCCTATGGGTGTGCCAAAATCTCGAATTATACAAAGCCAAAATGATTCAAGCTCACAACAAGCTGGTCCGCCCTAGAGCTTTTCAAGTAGGAGAGCTTGTTTTAGTTTTATGGAGACCAATTGTTGCCTGTCAAAAGGTGGGAGGCAAGTTTGAACCCACTTGGGAAGACCCTTTTACCATAGAGAAGGACTACCAAGGAGGATCCTATCAGCTTATTAATTATAAAGGGGAACACCCGATGCTTCTAATTGATGGGCTCTATTTGAAGAAATATTACCCATAAAATCATGTTTGAAAATAATTATCATAAAAAATTCTATTTCAATTCATCAAAATATTCTGTTCTTTTGAAGCATTGTTTGCTTGTTTGTGAATCCGCCATGACGTCTTTAGGATAGGTATAAGAGAACCCAAGAGGCATCTTATCCTTTTTTCACAACACAAACACAAGTTGAACATGATTTACCAATGCTTCTAGAATAGGTGTGAGAGAACCTATGAAGCATCCTATTTTGACTAGCATAACTAAGTTAGGTGTAAGAGAACCCAAGCGACATTCTTTCTTAGTAGAATCACAACTACCATATGTGGCACCATTTCATCAAAATCCCCAATGTGTTTATGGTAGGTGTGAGATAACCCAAGTGGCATCCTATTCCCTTTAACACAAGCATAAAAACAAACACATATTTTTTGTTCAGGCTATTTCAATGTGAGAGCAAGCCCCGTATGGCACTCACTCATTAGCTGCTCTAGGTGGGGCTGACATACTACCTTGTTAGCACATCACCCCAGTGGTCACTTGTCCGGTGGATGTGAGTCCCCGTGCTTTCTTTCTGACTTGACCATTGCAAATTGATGAGTGCCTTGTTAGTTTGGTAGACTTCACTATGCAGCCAGTAAGCTACCTCATGTTGACATCATTTAAGAAGATGAAAGCCTACATGCTTTCCTCCTGAACTATCTATCATACATTAACTAGGTTGAGTATACTTGAGGCTCAGGATAAGTTCGCCAGTGGCTCCTTTCCTCTTGACTACTTTTGAGTTGATATAAGTCTCAGTGTATTCACTCATAGTAAATATAGCATGCAGGGAAGACAAACTATCCCAATAATCAATTCCACTATAGGAGGATGTGAGTCATCGATGCTTTTTTCCTAGGATGATTATCAACCGATGGGCTTAGGTTGGTTGATGTTATTTATCTTGACAACTCACAGTGGATACGCCACCCTTGGTAGATGTGAGTCCTCGTGCTTTCTCCATGAGTTGGCCATCGAATACCTATGAAAATTATCTTCTCCAGGGTTTTGAATAAAGCCCTTAACGACCCTTCCCCTGTGGCTATTTGGATCACATCCTTTGCGACCCCATTTAGACACTACCCAAGTTACTCTTGGATCGGATAGTCCCCCTTTCCTAGTAGCCACCCCCTGCGGTTGGAGAATCCGTTTAGCTGATGCACAGATTCTCCCTTGGTTCAGTAAATCTAAGATAGATCTAGGATGATATAAGATCCTTCTTAGTATGATCCCTTGCAAACCAGCAGGGTCCATGATAAACAAACAAATAAAACAAACAAATTAATTCATTTGTGGATTAGGAATTCAAGCCCTCGTGGCCCATTTTCGCAACATCCTATCTTTAGAGGCGGTGCGGAAACTCTCTATAGGAATTGCCTGACTACTCTTGAGTAGAGATAAGTCCTAGGGTCAGCACTCTCTCAGTAGTCGCCCTTAGGTAGGGTTCAATCTATTTTGCCACAAACAGTTACCCCGGTGGTCATTTCACTTTGGAAGATATAAGTCTACTACGCATTCTTTCTAGCATGACTATCGTAAACCGATGGGCAGCCCTAGGTCAGGTTGATATGTTACCTCGCTAATGTGTTGCCCCGGTGGTCTTTTATTTAGGAAAGATGTGAGTCCCTGAGCTTTCTTCTCTAAATCAACCGCTGCAAACCGAAAGGCACCGCTTTGGTTGGATAGTTCTCCCCTTGTCCAGGAAGCCACTCCTTTTGGATTGATAAATCTGAGGTAGATCAAGGCACCATGGCCTCTACTTAGTGCAGTCCATCACAAACCAATGGGATCCATCAAATATAATTAAAAAATGAAATTGACCTTGACTATCTTTGAGTTGATTTAAGTTCCCCAGTGGCATTCACTCAATAGTCAGCCCTAGGTCAGGTTAACTTGTTACCTTGCTATTGTGTCACCCCAGCAGTCCCTTATTCAGAAAGATGTGAGTCCCCATACTTTCTTCCCTGAATTATTGATTGCAAATTGAAAGGCAATCCCTTTTGGTTGGATAGTCCTACTATATGGCTGGTAGACTACTCTTTGGATTGGTAAATCTGTAGATCAAGGCCAACATATCCTTACTGGTCCATCACAAATCAATGGGATCCATCAAATACTATTAAAAATGGAACTAATTTTAACTATCTTTAAGCTGATCTAAGTCCCCCAGTGCCATTCACTCAATAGTTAGCCAAAGTTTGATTCATTAATAAACAAATCAAATCATAGATCCTTACTTTGGAAGATGTAAGTCTACTACACTTTCTTCCACTTCACGAAAGGCAACCCCTTTGGTTGGATAGTCTTACTGTGGTTGGTAGACTACCCTTGGATTGGTAAATCTAAGCTAGATCAACATGGTCCCTCTCATCCATGGATGAGTCCATTCAAAATTAAAATCTCAAATAAATTCAAGCTTTCCTCCTCAGTGGAGTTAAACTAAACAAACAAAATAAATCCAATAAATTTCTATAGTGGGGTCAAATTAAATCAAATCAATCTTAGCTTCTCAATGAAGCAAGTCTTTTTTCATGGATCCCAATTGATCCCTCGGTGAATTTCACAACCTCTTTTCCCCGATGGATGACTAGAACTTGCTCCCCTAGCGGAGAGTTCAAATTTTCATCCCCAATGGATCACCAAATCATAAATCAACAAATCAAATCAATTTTATCCCCAACAAGATGAAAATCAAATCAAACCTCTCATCCCCTAGCGGAGGACTTGAACCTTTTCCCTTATCGGAAGGCTCACAAACTTAAGCCCTAATGGATTCCTCCTTCACTCTCTTATGTCTTAAGCATAAGTTGAGTTGCATTTCACTAAGTTCTTGATTCCTTCTACACCCCCAGTTGGGAGTAGATCATTTTTGTTAGTGCTTATGATCATTCAAATGTTGTTGATCATCTCGGTCAACACCAATACATGCGGTATGCCTTGTTAGTCACTCCACACATATTGGGTGCCCTTTGTTGACCTCACTTTTGGAGTGAGCTCTCAAATTTTACATCTTAGACATAGGACTCCTTTAGACGTTAAGAGTTTCTTAGTCTTAAGATACTTCTAGTGATTAGGTGAACACTTAACCTAACCCTAGAGACTTAGAAGAGTTAGCCATGAGGAATAGGTTATGCCTTAGGGGTGTTAGGAAAACTTGTCTACCCTATAGCTTAAACCCAATCCTTACTTTCTTCTTTCAAGTCAAACTTCAAATTCAAACCAATTTCAAATTCAAATCAAATTCAAATTCAAATCAACTTCAAATTTAAATCAACCTCAAATCCAAATCAACTTCAAACCCAAATTAATTCCAAATCAAAATTTCAAATTCCACAAATATTTTCTCCAAATCATTCAAATAAATTCAAAATTTCAAATCACTTCAAATTCAAAAGATTTTCTCACAACCCATTTATATTCTCATTTATATTCATGAATATAAATGAAATATAAATTCAAATGACAAAAAACTAAATTCAAAACTCTATTCCAAATCCAAAAATCTTTCCTAAGTCATTTTGATTTCATGTTATGGACTCAGCTCAAATCAAATCCAAATCACTTCAAACTCAAGAGATTTTCTCATAACCCATTTATTTTCTCATTTATATTAACAAATATAAATGAAATATAAGTTCAAATAACCAAAACCAAATTCAAAACTCAAATCCAAATATAACCAAAATCCAACCTATACCCTTTCAAGTCAAATTCTTGAACTTAGCCAAATCATTCTCAAATCAATCCAAACCTTTGGATTTTCTCTCCAAACAATCAATCCCAAATATGAACATAAACTTCAATCATCAAACCAAAATCAAAGTAACCTAAGTCAAACCCATATTCACCCTTTTGACTTGAAATTGTCAAATGAATCAAAACCCATTTAACTCCAAATCACTTGCAATTGGATTTATATTTCAATCATAAGTCCATATGTGAGTTCAACCAAACTTGAATCAAGCCTTGATCAAGTCAATTGACCCATTTAGGCTCACTTGACCCAAAGTGACCTAAAGCACCTTTTTGAGCCAAATTCTAATCCAACCCAAATTGGATTGAACTAAGCCCATCTAAGCCTCACATTGTGAGCAACAATCATCTTAAGATGATCAATCACTCAAATTGGGTCAAACCAAGTCAAACCTAACCTTTGACCAAGTCAACACTTAACTAAATGAAACCCAAACTAGCCAAAATCGCCATAGGCCAAATTGATTGAAACCATTGATCTAAACTAGTTCATGATCAATGGTGATCAAGCCATCATTTGAGCCAAACCTAGCCTAATTGGCCACTTGACCCAAGTTGACCTAAAAAGTCAAAATGTGTCAAATCTTGATATAAGAAAAATTAATTACAACCAATGGGTCAAATTCATTCTAAATCACTCGTTGAACTTGATCAAAGCCTCAATTGGCCAAGTGGACCCAACCTTGCCTAATTGACCAAGAACCCAACTTGACCTAAAAGGTCAAAGCAAGAAAAAATCAAACCAAACTAAAATTGATTAAAATTAAAGATAGCAATACATTTCAAATGATCAACCAAGACTAAACCAAACCATAACCTAACCCAATTGGGTCAAATGGGTCAAATTGGTCAACTTGACCGATTTGACCTAAGTGAACTCAAATAAACTAAAATCAAATATAAATTAAATTGAACCAAACCAATGACACCCATAGACTACAAAAGATCATTTGAACTTGACCTAACCCATTATTTGACCAATTTGACCAATTGGTCAACTTGACCCAAGTTGACCCATTTTGACCTAAATGAGTCAACTTGAGCCAAATCATATCAAATCAACACCAAATTCATTAAAAATTGGCACAACCCATTTTTCAATCATTCCAAATATGCCCAAATCAAGATAAAAGCCAAATGATCATTTTACCCCTAGGTCAAAGGGTAACCTTATGGCCAAATTCACTTGGAATTTGGTCAATTCCACATGGCAGCATCCTAGTGGACAAATGGACAAAGGGAGGTGGTGCATAATGGGTTTGGGTCAAAATGACAAACCACCTCAAAATTTTAGCCACCTCCACACTCATTTAACACATGTGCACCTCACACTTTCCACTCCTGCCAAAGCAAATGGCACTCCTAACAACCAAAATAACTCATTCAATCTCCTCAATTTGATCAAAATGGCAAGGCAAGCTATAACCGTCTGATCCAAGTAGGGGGATATATACTCCCCCTTATTTCCACTCAATTCATTTTCCTTGCATTCGATTGAGCTCAGAGGATGAAAGGCATGATTCTCCAAGTTTCCCCAAGCATTCTTAAGCTCATTCCAATTTCCCCTTATCGAATTTCTTCAAAGCTGAAATAGGGGAGGTGAGGGAGATTTCTGCTTTGCTCAATTCTCAATCAAACTCCAATTGCTCTTGTAAGCACCATCAAGTGACTAAGTCAAGCTCACCCAAAGCAAATCCCAAGCATCCAAGCCATGGGAAGGTAGACCTAGAATAAAGCCACAAGCTATTGAAGCAAGCTTTGGTCAATTAGAAGATCCACTTCATCTCAAAGCTTGAAACCTTCGATAGGGCTTTGTCTCCACTAGATGAAGCAACCTCCACCGTTGGAAGCACCTGTGATAGCCTCTGGTGAGGTATGACTCAAAATCAAGCTTAATTTGAAAAAGCTTTGGTCCTTTATGAAGGGAATTGTAATCCCATTGAAATTCTACTGTTGGATCTTCTTCTCTATGCTTCTTGATGGCGTGTGTTGAATCCCAACCTTATCCAAGCTCAAGTGAGCTTGGATCAAGCCATGGAGGACGGGCGATCTCCGTCTCCCGCATGCAAAGGCAAAGATGATTCATAGATCATCCGTTCCGCATGTTTTACATGAACGGTCCTAATTAAATGCATTAGATCCATTGATTTAATCTCTTTACAACTGTGGGTTTAATCCAAACTATTTGATCCTTGATCAGATGACCCAGGGGAAAGCGCATAGCGTCACCAGTTGACGCGACAGCTGATTTGTTAACTTAAATAACCAATCCGATAGCACCACATGGAAAGTGCGTGCCGCATCAGAAGCTCATGTGGAGCTGACAAGATTACTTAATTAATTAGGGCTATTTAATTATTTTTTAATCATAAAAACTTCATAAATTCATAATTAAATGTAGAAAAATCCAAAAAATGCAAACTCAAGATCATTTTAAAGATAATTTAGAGGGGAATCTAATAAAATTATTTTTAATTAATTTTAAATAGTGGATTTTATTTAATTAGGGTTTAATGGAAAATATAATAACCTTAATTACTCTATGATGACTTGATTAATTAATTCCAAAATTTTCAGATATGTTTAGTGGGATGACTTCTGCCTTCCTAATTTTCTTAGAATTTATTAATGAGTTAATTAAGGATTTTAATTAATGAACCCCTAATCACTCACTTAATTAATTAAGTGATTAATTAACCTATTAAATAGTGATGAATCCATTAATTAAGCTTGCTAATCATTATGAAATATTGAATGGACTTAGGGAATGAGATTAGGATGTCTTTTCCAATCTCTTCTCCCTACATTCAGTCCATTTGAAAAACACTTAATAAAGTTGTAATTAATGGCTTAATCACCTTATTAATAAATTCAATTAATCAAAATTCAAAACCAAACCATTCTAGAACATAATAATCTTAATTCTTGGGTAAATACTTAGGTGTTCAATAACCTAAGTGCCTTCAAAGGAAATTATATCCAACTCACATGTGTGGGAAGGTTATGAAAATACATAATTAAACCCTTTAGCTTAATTAACAATAATTATGAGCCAATTGCATTAGGCTCCTTTCTTTCTTAAGTGTATTGCTGATTTAAATTCTATGTGATTGCATATCATATGTTGGCTCATAATTGTTTGATTAGTTATGTTAAAGTGGTATAGGTAAAGGGTAATTAATGGACTTAATTCACACCTTAACCCAAACAAAATATAAAATCAATATAATTATGCTAAAATTAAACTAAATTTATTTACACATGGGGGAAATGGGTTAGGACAAGCAAACTCTTTCTCACAAATCATTTTCAAATCAAATTTGAAAAATAAAATAAAAATCTCTTTAAATAATTTTGATTACAAATGAAGGTTACAAATTAAGGTGTGCTACTTATAAATACTTATAAGCTTGCATGTGATTATAGCATTAAAATTTGCATTTATGTGATTTTCTTCTCTTCCCTTAACAAAGATTTGAATAGGATTTGCAAAGTGTATAGTTCCTTTGAAAAGAACATAACACTTTCTTAAATCCATTCTTATCCACCTCTATGTTATGACTTAAGAAGGATCTTCACATTTACACATGTAAATTGCATAACCAAACCAAATACAAAAATCTTTTGCATGACTCTTCTTCCATTCATTTCTTTTTGTACATGCACATGTATTTAAGAAAAGTTAATATTAGTCTGGACGTCCCGGGGTTGTGAGGCTTTAAGTAGCCCTAAAAAGTTCTTGTACCTTATACCCCTGGTGTAGAAAATAATGGTGATGTACTCACTTATGTCTTTCATACATGTAAATGTGCATTCGATTAATGGATAAATGAGTCCCTCTTTTCTGCTTAACAAAAACATGCATTCATAAGAACATCCTAATTTTCTTGAACAACATCTCTTAGAATTCACCATCAAAGTGTGCTAAAGTTTGCATTTGCATGTATAGGTATGCTTAGGAATCATTCATATGCATGGTATACATGTTGGAAAGAAATAAAAGGTTGTGTGTTTTGTGATAGTAATTCTCCTTAATTAATCCTAAAATGCCTTTCTTATTTGAATATGTTTATTTAGAGCAAATCTAAACTTATGACTAATTAAAACACATAATAAAATATTCACTAAAGAAAAAAATCATTAATGAATCTACCTTAAAAATTACTTAAGGTATGGGTGAAAGAGAAGTTCTCTTCTCTTTTCCTCTCTTTACAACATTTAGTAATTAAGTGTAGTTCATTCAAACCAAATCAAATAATCAAATAAAATTAACAAATCAACTAAACCACTTAAATGAAACCACCCTCTAAGTTGAAACCTCTCACACTTAGAAAACTTCAACCTTAAAGCCTAGCTAAGACATACCACACAAGCCTTAAATGGCACACACATTAGGCTAAGTCACCATTTCTAATCTTATATTAGGGTGGTACATGGTTTGATGTCTAATTTTGTTTTATGATGTAATGTTTTAGACTAGATGTTAGGATGTATGTGCTTAGACTGGATGATAGGATGATCTTAGTCTAATCATTATCTTCTGTAGGGGATTGTGCTTAAGGGGCGTTGTAATAAAAATATCAATGCTTTTGCTATTTAGGTTTCTTATATCCCTAAGCATAATCCAAATTAGGCCAGGTGGACTTGGTTACCCATGTGTGAGGTGCTAAGTCTAATTTATTCATATAACTACTTGGGATATGTGGTGTGTTTAGCTAATCTTTATTTTGCAAGTTTTAGTTAGATTTACTTTTGCCATTTTCATCTAATTTTTGTAATTGGGATTTAGAATGAATGATATGGGGAAGTGGTGGTGAACATTGGTCATAAGATTATGTCTTATGTACCATTTGAAGCCTTTGGAGCAACCATATTCTAACCAAGCCAAAAGAAAGAAAGGAAATAAGCAAATCAAACATGAAGAAAGAAGAAATGAAGAAATGAAGAATGAAGACCCCCATAACATAAATTCCTTCTAAATTGTAATTATTTATTAATAATTCGGGTTGTATAAGGGTAGAGCTCGGCTACCCATTTCTTCTCGGGTTTATGTGATGGAGCCCGACCACAAATGGCCTTTTTATTCTTTTACGCTAGCTTTATAAAATTGTTTGATGTTTGTTTAGCTTGTGCATTAAGATGGCATATTTTTCTTAGTTTCTTCATTGTTTGATGAATGGCCTAGATGCGATTAGGTTCTTATGAAAAATAAATTTTCTATCCAATTAATCAACTTAAAATTAAAAATTAAATAACTCATAACCTAACATAAAGCCTAGGCAATAAATCAAGATAAAATAATTAGCATCCCTTTAGCTGGATGTTGTATGTTTCACATCATGCATAAAATCATCTTGCTTCACTCTTGCTTATGGAGGCCTTCCACCTTTGCTAGAGAACATGGCTTGATCTTTGAGTGCCATGGTTGAAACACACCTCCTTTTTGTTGATTTTAGCCTATAACAAATTTCTCATGCATTAGGTATATGAATCCCATAGCCTGTGTCAAATTAATTGTCTGAAAATGAAAGTAAACTTAACAAAATTTGCATTAGATTAAGTCATGAGTTCATTCCCTACATGATCTAGTCTCTTAGGGAGTGAGTTTAAGGACTTAATCTTCTTTCTAGATAAATAACAACCTAGTTATCTTGTAAAAGCATAAGACTTGCCTATATGTATTTATAATTCATAGGAGGAATTAGTTGGAGGCTACCCTCAGGCAGTCGTAAGTCCAACAGTCAGGTAATTTATCCTCTCTTGTGGAGGTAAATCATATGCCCATTTTTGCCTTAGATTTAGGTCATGCTTTGGCCCTCACCAAAGCTCCCTAGATTTTTGATCCAAGGTTGTTGTTTTCCTTTGTGGGCTATAAGCATAAATCCTCACCTCTTAGGCATTTCCATGATCTTGTATCATGGAATGTAAGTACTTATTTCTAATAAAAATTCAACTCAAACATATAATTCCTCTTAAAATTCAAAAAAATATAAAGCATAACCATTGGGTAGTTTGGGATGTTCACTAGGTTTCGTAGCATCATGAGATCTCCTACTTATTGCCCTTTGGTCTCGACAATAACTCCCTCTTTTTGATCAATCCCATTTGGTCTTCCAAAAATAACCAATTGATTGATCGTCCAATCTTTGAAATATTTGGAGTCAATGATCATTAACCTTAATCAAGAGTATTCTTAAGGAATCTCATTCCTTAAGATGTAATTAACTATGGGGACTTGCCTCCTTAGGGAACTTAACGAACCCAGTTTAAAATAAACCCTACTTTACTTTTTCATGTAAAGTAGGGGAAGAATCTCTGGTACATTCGAAGACTCATTATCTTTAGGAGTCCTTATTAGGTGATTAGGTCCATTGTAGGATGGTAACTTCTATCTCTCGAGATAGTACATCATTCCTCAATATGGTACCTGATCACCCTAATAAGAACATCTGCGGATCTATGTGGCATCCAACAAGCATGTTGTTTTATGTTCATTTATTCATTTAAATGAAAATAAAAAATTCACCACAAAAAGAACACCCTTTCTTTTTGATTTAGCCCATAAAAAATTTTTATCATCCATTTAGTCATAAACTCTCCTAAGCCTGAATCCAAAATGATGAATAAATAATGAAATAAAAATATGTAAATTTTATTGCATTTATTTAAGTCCTAAGTTGCACACCAATCATGTTCTTGTCTCTTAAGGAGTGAGTTTAGGACTTTAGATTCTTTCATACTTAATAACATCATTCCTATCTTGCATTTACATATACTGGCCAACATCATTTTAAAATCATAGGAGGTGTTAGCTTGTAGTCACTCTTGGTGATTATAAGTCTAGAAGAGTCGGGATCGGTCCACTCTCTCTAGTGGAAGTGAACAAATATTTCCCATTCCCTAGAATAGAATTAGATCGAGCTCTTAGTTTGTGCTAGAGCACTCTAGATATAGGTTTAGAGGCTTCCTATTTTTCTTTTGTTATGGGTATAAGTCCCCACCTCTTAGGCATTTCTATAATCTTGTCTTGTTGGAATCTAAGTCCTAACATTCTAATAAAATTTCAACTGAAATAAATAATTTTCTCCCTTTTAAAGTGTAAATCCTTACTATAAGGTAGATTGAAGCACTCACTAGGCTTCCTAGTATCATGTGTGCTTTCTACTGATTCTCCTTTGAAATCCACTAAGAACTCTTTCTATTTGAGCTCATCCTAATTGCTTTTCTAAATGACAAATTCTTTGATTATCTGCCTTTGAAATCTTTGGAGATATTAGTTGACTGATTATGTAGACACGTATGTCTTAGGAGTCCTTATGAAAGCTTACTTCTATAAGGAACTAAAGAACTTGACATAAATAAACTACATATGGGTCTACATATAAATAAGAAAATCTTATGTTCTTAGAAAATTCTCATTTCCTAAGATGTAATTAACTATGAAAGCTTACTTCTATAAGGAACTAAAGAACTCGACATAAATAAACTCTACTTTACCTATCTATGTAAAGTGGGGGGAAGATCTCTAGTATATTTGTAGACCCATCTGTCTTAGGAGTCCTTATTAGGTGATTGAGTCCATTATAGGATGATGTTTCAATCTTTTGAGATAGTACATCATTCCTTAGATGCCACACTAATCATTTCAATAAGTACCCCTCTAAGATCTACATGGCATCCCTAAGACTCCAAATTAATACACCACATATGCCACAAAATTTTTATAAAATATTATTAAATTTTTTAAGAATTTGGTTCAAAAATAAAGTTCTAGCTCCATGGTGCCAATGCACCAAGTCTCAATGCTGAGACTCTAAGCTCTTAAGAATGCGGTCTTTAGCACTCTGCCTCACAACATTGAGGCGCTAAATATCCAGTGCTGAGGTGCTAAGTTCTCAGGTTAATTTCATACTTATAGTGTTATAGTATTATAGCTCTAGTGTCACAGTGCTACACTCTAGGGTTACACCTCTTTAGAATAACATTATAATGCTATTTTCCCAGCATCAAGGTGCTGCATCTTGAAGTACATTCAACCATCGAACTTGGTTCTGAGATAAGGGAGAAGGGTGTTATGCACTAAAAAATTAAGAAACCTAGCATAATTAAAGCATTATGCTCCCAAATGTTAAATTTTAGGCATTGATAAGACAATGCTAAGGCGCTAATGTTCTGGCACTGAGGCACTACATTCTTAAAAAAATTAAACTTCTACACTCATTTGGCAGACCATGGTGTTGATGTTCCCATGTCGAGGCACTGAGCTCTCTGAAAAATTAAACTTTGACACTCTTTTGACACAGCCATGGAATTGATATTTTAGCATCAAGGTGCTATGCTCTCAGAAAATTAAACCTTAGGCACCTAATTGATAGTGCTAAAGTGCTCGCATTATAGCACTAAGATGATAATCTCTTTAAAATTAAACCTAGGTCATATCCACAACACCATAGTGCTATCTAAGTAGCACTAAGGTTTTGCATTCTTAGGTTTTAAAATTATATCCTTCAGCTAACAGCACCAAGGCACTAATTCTACAGTGCTGTGGTGCTAATCCCTCAATATCATTCATTTTGAACTGAAAAACTAATAGTAGTATTCTTCATCATCATTTTGCTCTTCTTCTTCTTCCAACTCCAATGGGGTGTTAATAAAAGGCTGATAATGAGGCACTGTAGGAAAAGAATCCTGACTCAGACTCATATAAAAACCACAATTTTTAAATATATGAACAATTATCGAGTTAAACTCAAACTTGTATGAAAATTGCTACTACTGCTGACCCATATGGTGTCCAAATTTTTTTCTCAGTTCCTATTATTGCCGACTAGTTTCACTAACCTTTTTCTTAAACTAACACTTGTTCTTTAATTTCTTGGAGTTTCTCATTTAAGGTCTTAGAGAATTTGGGTTAAGACTGATGAGCATATGAGCTTTCTCCCACCTCAGTCATTGAGCAAAATCCCTCAATTATCCTTTTAGTTAGGGAAACTCTTTGAAGTAGGACTTCTTCATCAAACTCCTTCTACACACCTGCCACAACATAGAAAGAGTAAATTAAAGAAGAATGATTGTATCCTATGATAGTACTAACTCTAAGAATATTAAAAATAGAATTATAAATAATCCTCCCTACATTTATAGTAAAGATCTTTTAAATTGTAAAATTTAAAATGGCTCTATCCTTGGTCACCTCACTGATATTATAATAAATATTAACTTGGTAGAAATAAAATAAAGCCAAGCTTTGGCCTTAGCAGTGAGGCTGGTAGTAGGATAAATGATAATCTATCTTCCCACCTTTTTCACTGAATATTAGAATTTTTAATAGTGAAGAAATTAAGAATTTCATCAAAATTGAGATGATCATTATAATAAAAGAGATATTGATCGCACACTATATTTGTAAATTGTAATATGTATTAATAGTACTAGTATCAAAACTTACTAATTTTTTATGGATGAAAACTCTATTATTCTAGTGCTCTTTCACGTTGGCAAAGAATTCTCGCACCACGAGAATGATGCAAGAGTTGTTATCATAGGCCAGCTTTCCCCAGGTTTGTACATTAATAATCCTCTCCATGCTCCCACACGGATAAAAGAAACTCCTCCAGGATGAGATTTTTTTGTAGGAGAGCATAGTGGTATTGTTCGTCCACCTCTACACTAACAAATCTGCTAGTGTCACTGATAGTTGCCCTTTTCTTACCATTACTGACATACTTTACCAGCATGTTGGTTTTTCTAAAATGGAATAAAAGCTAAGAGAGGAAAGGGTACAAAAACTCTAGTACCAAACTAATGATTCAGATTGAAAAATGAGCAACCTAGAGTGGCCTTAGCATCACGGTGTAGCTTTATTAGCATTGAGGTGCTAGTCTTTTGATTTCTAAAACACTGTACCAGCATTATGACACAGAGCATGTAGTGTTGAGGTGTTGGTTAGCTTACCAGAACAGTCACCATACAATCAAAAAGACATATTTATGGTATTTATGATAATTAATTTCATAGTCCATCGTGCAGAAAGTGAGACAAGACATTAATGTAGCGCTACAATGCTTTGACACAACACCATAACACTCATCAAAAATTCTTTCTAATTAAAAGTGCTTGTCCATCTGTCAGCCTATCTAAACCAACTTTGACTGAGATTGCAATGCCAAAAAGCTAGCTCCTAGGCATCGGTCAACTAGTCAACCTAATCAAATTATTTTAATCTCATGCCATCTTAATCGCTACAATGCTGACTTTATAGTATCGAGGAACCAAACCCTCAAGTTTTAAGGTATAAATTATTACCCCATAATGCTATAGTGTTAATTACTCGAAGCCAATATACCATTTTAATAGCGCCGAGGTGCTACCATGATAGCGCCAAGGCACCATGCTACCAACATCGAAGCGCTACTAATCAGAATCACAAATTAATATTATCCATGAAAATATCTAAAATAATTCTTGCATTCCAAAGGGATTCAATCCCAATCTATATGTTTGCCATGCAAACTACTAAAATAAACTTGCTTTCCAATAGATGTTAGCCTAGTCCTATGTTCACCATTTGAACCTCCCAACAAATTATGGCATTCCAAAGGGATGTGAGCCCAATCTATATGTTTTCCTTGCAAACTACTAAAATAAACTGGCTTTCCAATAGATGTAAGCCCAATGTTATATTTACCATGAAAACCTCTCTAGAAATTCTGGCATTCCAAAGAGATGTAAGCCCAATCTATATGTTCATCATGCAAACTACTAAACTAAACTAGCTTTCTAATAGATGTAAGCCTAATTTTATGTTCACCATGTGAACCTCCCTATAAATTCTGGCATTCCAAAGAGATGTAAGCCCAATCTATATGTTTGTCATGCAAACTACTAAAATAAACTAGCTTTCTAATAGATGTAAGTCCAACTAGATGTTCGCCATGCGAACCACCCAACAAATTTTAGGATTCCAAAGGAATGTAAGTCAAATCTATATGTTCACCATGTGAAGTACTAAAATAAACTAGCTTTCCAATAGATGTAAGCCTTGTCTTATGTTCGACATGTAAACCTCCCTACAAATTTTAACATTCCAAAGGGATGTAAGCACATTCTATATGTTCACCATGCAAATTCCTAAAATAAATTGGCTTTCTAATGGATGTAAGCCTTATCCTATGTTCGCCATGCAAACCTCCCTACAAATTATGTCCTTCCAAAGGGATGTTAGCCCAATCTATATGTTCACCATGTGAACCTATACAGCTAATAATTTCTAAACTTTCAAGGGATGTAAGTCCAATGCCTATATGTTTTCCATTCAAACAACCTATATTCATATGGCCTTCCATGGGTTGTAAGTCCAATCTTTATTTATTCAACATGTGATCATTATATAAATATGACATTCCAAGGGATGTAAAGTCAAACGCATGTGTTCGTCATGCGAGCACCCTAATGGCTTTCCAATGGATGTAAGCCCATTCCTATGTTCTCCATGTGAGCATCCCTACACTAAACCTTTGGTCTACTAGGGTTATTTAAGATGATGCAACCCATAGCTGCTAATCAAACTCCCTGGACATTACGGCTAGCCCTATAATATTGGTAAACTAGAATAACTATAGTCCTTAGATGATAGAACTATGAGATCTTGTTCAGGTATTCTCCAATTTCTCTTAGATATCCATCTGTGCCATGCCACACACACCATTAGACATCAATTTTACATCAAAAACTGATAATATTTCCAACCTTAATCGAGAGTGCTCTTTTACTATGATAAGATAGGTAATTAATTATGAATGCTTGCATTCATAGGAAGTAGAGCATATTGCATTCATGAATCCCACCTTATTTGAGATTGATTTTGATGATAACAAACATATGTTCAAATGCTACTAATTGGTTTAAGTTCAAGTGATCTAAGAAAACTCTTCAAATTCAGATTCTTCAGCCAATTTGGAAAGGTAAAGTTGTTGGACTTGAATTGGTTAGAATTCACTAAGAATCACAATATTATGGAAAATAAAGAGTTAAATAAAATAAAATAAAATAAATGATTTATCTATTTCAAAAAAAATTATTTAAAATTATTCATATTTTTTACATATCAATATTAGAATTATTCCTTGAATTATCCATTTAAGATAATATGAACTAAGTGCATGAGTTAAGATCCATTTAATGTACTTTCAACCAAGATAAATTATGTTTATACTTCATTAAATCATTTCCACACTCAATCTTAATTTTCATCCATTTATTTATTTCATGAGAATTAAATTATTCTTGAATTATCCTAATTATTCTTTTATTTCTCTCCTACTATTCTATTTTATCTCTCCTATCATCCTTATCATCCCAATAATGTTTTGGCCAAATTTTTCATAGTGACATTTATTCAAAACATTTCCATAAATAATTCCTTTATTTTTCAAAATTTAAAAATTCTTTCATTTGAATTTTGGAATTTAAAATGTTTTGAATCTAAATCAATGTAAATTTGATTCTAATCATTTACAAAATGATTTGGCTGACCCTAGCATAATTTATTTTATCTAATTAGAGTTTAATTAGATTATTTCAAGTTAATTAAAATTTGAATTCAAATCTACTTCAATTCAATATCCTTTTTTAATTAAAACTATTGTAGGAAAGCACATGGTTGCCCCCTATTAAATTAAAATTATATTATTTTAAATAATGTTTATTACTTAAAGAACATCCTAATTAATCATCTTAGATTTGAATTATTTAAATGCATTGATTTAAGATCATCCTATTCATGGAAACTAGTATTTGGTCAAAAATTATGTTGATTTTTTGCATTTAATTTATGTAAATTAATCCATGCTATTATCTCTTAAATCTTGCTTAAATTGATTCATTATATGTTTCTTATATCATGCATTAAATTAAAATTTAATCCTTACTTGGAATAGAGCTTGGCCTACTACCTTATTTTGGGAAATTATTTTCTAAGCAAATAAAATCAATTGGCTCTTGATTGATTGAAATCCTTAATTAAATTTTATTTGCTACTCACAATAATTCTTCTTAATGATTTGTTCGACCATACATATTTAAATTTAAGGTTGAATTCAAATTTTTAGTCATGTCTTGAATGCTTCAAAGTTTAAATTCTTTCCAAAAGTATTTTTCTTCTCATTGTTATTTTGGCCAAAACTTTCATGGCTTTAATTGGATTTCAATTTGATTGGTATGACTAATTGCTTCTCTCTCTCTCTCTCTCTCTCTCTCTCTCTCTCTCTCTCTCACTTTCTCCATATTCTTCTTGGCCATAATTTTCTTAGAGATCTCTCATGATTTGATTGAAATCTTCTATTCAAAATTTGAATATTCTCCTTACTTGGATTTCCCTCTCATTCCTTTGGTCGATACAATCTTTTTATTCATTTCATTGGATTAAAAATTCAATTAGATGCTTAATCAAGCTTTTCCTCTCTTTCTCTCAAGGACAAAATTATTAGGGATAGAATTCTTAATAGATTGATTGAATTTATGAAATTTAAATCAAATCCTTTCCTAAAGAAAATTTCCCTCCAACTCTATCATACTTGGCCAACCCTGGTAGCCTAATTTTTCTATTTAACGTGGCTTTGATTCTAGGAAAACGTTTCTTAACTAATTCTCTATTCTTGGCTGACCCTTTGCTACATCATTCCTTTGGAGATATTTTTGTGATTCAAGTGCTACAATTCTTCCATCATTCTTCATTTCCCTTGCCCAAAGATTGCATTGAAGATTGTTTGGGAAACTTGAAGGATTTATGGAAACAACCTTGGCTAAATGCATTAAGAAATTCATTAATTTTTCTATGGTGTTTAACTCTTCATCCTACTTTACTAATCTTCTTGGTTGAATCAATTGGTCATGGTATGCATGAAGAAAGTTAAGTATTAATTGAAGTTTTTTCCTTTGGCTGGTTTATTTGAATTACTTAAATAAGGATTTGTGCTTATAGTTCTCTTCATATTTTCTTATTTTGACAGATTATCAAGTGGAAGACAACTTATGTTTTATTTCAAATTACATACAATATAATTCTTATGAAAAGAAATTTAAGTGAATTTGTTTGATTTGGTTTTTCACATCAACTTGATTATTATATAACATAATATTGCATACATCATTAATTTTAGTTTATCAATCATATATTCAAATCAATATTGTATGGTGCTTTAGTACATCATTTTAAGTTCCTTTGATATTAAGCTTCAATTCTTTTAAAAATAAATCAAGCATCATTTTTTGTTTACATTCAACATTCCATACAAGTGTTTGAAATTATATTAAATATTAAATATGTAAGAACTGAGATCTCTCTTTTAAATTACTTTCCTTAATATTATTATAGTTCGGTTGTGAGTGAAAAATACTTATGAATTGAGAGTTAGATATTTTTATTTCTTCTCTTCTGTCTTGTTGCTTTTATTTGGGTTGTACTTTCTCGTATAAGAAAGTAAGGTGTTGGGTTGTACTTGCCTGTATAAGAAAGTATGGTGTTGGGTTATACTTGGCCATGAAGGAGAGTATGGGAGATTTGGTGTAATCTCAGCTTTAAATTAGTGAATTCCTAGCTTGGGTTACTAAATGTGGATGTAGGCCAGTTTTAGGGTTTCACTGAACCACCTAAAATCTTCATGTTTTTTTTACTTTTTATGCACCTTTACTTTTCTTCATTGTTGCTCATTATTATTGTGATTCATTAAAGTATAATAATTTAATATTAACTTTCTATAAATCATTAAAATTAAGTTTTAATTTGAAAATATTTTAAAAACCTAATTTAGCCCCACCCCACCCCCGCCCCCTCCCACCCATCTTGGGTGCCATAGCTTCATAACATAACCCAAATCTAAATAAATCCTAACATAATGTTAATGGAATTCTGGTTGAATATATATCAATATGCCTTATGAAGAACATACTTCTACCCATCCTGATAAAGATGGCAGAGAGCTTCCAAAAGGATGTTTTTTAATGAGTCAATAATAATTTCCAAAAGGTACATTATGTTGAACTTTTAACTTATGTCAGAAGTTTTTGTAGATATAGGTTCTGAAGCACCTTATTGGAATAAGTCTTCAACCACTAGGTATTTTTGTAGTCTCATGCTATCAAAATCTAAGTCCTAGATTTCTAATAAAATGTTTATTCAAAATTTTACTAAATTCAATTTAAAAAAAAAATATAAAGCCCAATGATAGGATAGTTGAAATACTTACTAGGCATCCCAATATCTATAGGCATGTCCTACTTATTCTTGAATGGCTTCTGTGAAGAACTCTTCCTTCTTGTAATGTTCCCTCTTTGAATTTCTGAATTAACAATTCTTTTATGACAAGCTTTGAAATTCATAAAGATAAAAATTAATTTCTTTAATTGAGAGAATTCTTAGAAGGAATTCTCTTCCTTTTGAGATGTAATTAACTATAGGGCCTTGCCCTTATAGGAAACTATGAACCCTATAATAAATAAATCTTTGTTCTACTTTTCCATGTGGTTCAAAAAAATTATTTAGAATAATGAAGAACCATTAGCTTTAGGAGTCCTTATTAAGTAATCAAATCCATTGTAGGGAGATCTATTTATATTTTAATATAATATATTTATCCTTTAATTATGTATTTGATTACTTAAATAACTACCCCAAAATTTATGTGGTGTCGTAAATTTTCTCCACAAGGAGTTTCCTCATTCAATAGTTCAAAGTTTCCTCTTATATTCTCATTCATTTCAAGCTTTCTCAAGAGAAGATCAAACAATTTTCTTCAAGTTATCTTCTTGCATTCGAAAAGAGTCATTTAAGTCTAATCTTTCCTCTCCAAACTTTTATTCAAAAGGGCTTGAGTAAGATAGTTCTTTATTTTATTTAACTGTGCTTAATAATTTTGATTTCTTAAGTTGAATTTTAAGGTCATTTTTGGTTTTTGCTAAGTATTGTTTTTTATCTTTAGTATTCTTCATTAGTGTTTCTAATCTTACAAATTTTTTTGTTAATTTGGATTTTTAAGGTTTTATTTTAAAATATTTTTGATATTCCCATTTTGTAAGTGTTTTAAGTTCAAAGAATTGTTAATACATCATTACATTAAAGTTACCTTTTCATTTCAAGATTCATATCATTGCATTTATAATTTTAAAATCAACAAAAATATTATATGGACATTCTTTTGTTTTGTCTTCTTATTACTTAGTTGGGTTGAGAGAAAAATAATTTTAAAATCTGAGAGTTGAATTTAAATATTTGTACTTTCTTTTTCTCGTGCAATTTTAAGTTACAACCTACCCATGTAGAAGAGTATGTGATTTATTTGGGGTTGTACTTGCTTGGTGTAGAAGAGTACATGACTTAAGGTTTTACTTTCTGGTTTAAAAGTACATGATTTGGGATTGAACCTGCTTAGTGTAAGAGAGTACACAAGATATTATTATGTTGTGAGACTTAGTAAATTCCTAGCTTGAGTTGTTGAGCATTGACGTAGGTCTAATTTTTGGGTTTGACTGAACCATAAAAAAATATTTGTGGCTCCTGTCTTTTTTATATATTTATTTTTGGATTATTGATGTGTATTCTTAAAAGATTCAAGTTGTTTGCAATTAACTTTTTTGCCAAACTAAAATTAAGTTTTTAACTTATAAAATTTTAAAATACCTCATTCGCCTCCCCCTCTTTCATGCCACAACCACTTAATAGATTAGATTTCTCTTAATTATAATTTCTTAAATATAAGTGGTGGCATTAAATTTAAACTATTTCCCAAGTCACATAATGCTTTGCCAAAAAAAATTTCTCTTATAGTGCATGGTATAGTAAATCTACCTAAAATTTTTAATTTTTGAGGTAATTTTATTTGAATTATAGCACTAAATTCCTCAGTCAATTTCACAATCTCATTTTCTCCCAATTTTCATATTTTTTAAAGTATATCTTTCACGAATTTTACATAAGTTAACATTTGTTTTAAAGCATTTATAAATGAAATATTAATCAATAATTTCTTTGACATATCTAAGAATTTTGAAAATAATTTTTCAAGATTTCATTTTTAAAATCTTCAAGAATATAGTGGTGGTGGCCTTTCTCTTATTTTTTAAGTACTTCTCTCTAAGATTTCTCTTTCTTTCTTTTCATTAATTAAATCATCTAAATCCCTGCTTTTATTTTTTTAATTTCTCCTGACCAATTTTTACTTCACCAAGCTCCATTAGAATTCTCAATTTATAGATTTATGTTGTCCTTTATCCTTCTCTTTTGAATTTATTAAAGTGTTATTAAGTAAACTACTTTTGGGTCGACTAGTAGAGGCAGCCTGCTTTATTATTTGGTCCCCATTTACAACACTAAATCTTTAAGAGAAGGGTTATTTTTCTTAGGTTGGTTTAGAGGAGGATATCCTAGTCGAACTATAAGTATATAATTTTGATTATTAAAATTTTTATTATTCCAAGTTCCAATATTCTCATTTTGATTAAAATTACATTATTATTAAATGAGAAATTAAGAAGATTCCTCCAAAGTGGGTTATAAGTGTTTGAAAAAGGGTTCAATGGGTCTATTGGCTATAAAATTAAGCATTTCTAAATCTTGATTGCTAGACTCTTCTAACATGAATGCTTCATTATTCTCACCAACAAGATTGTCAGGACTAAAACCTTGACTAATCCCTAAATGATAAAACCTCTAAGAAAATTATACTACTTGTAAAATCAACAAAAACATTGCATCATAATTATGCATGCTAGCAACTTTTTTAGAGTTTAGTCTCTTAGATACCAATTAAAAGTTATTAGTAGCCATTTTTTATCAAATCTTATCCCCTTAAAATGATTTAAATATAAGGTTACCCCTATTACTTCACCCATGATATTTTTATGTGATCCTACTATGCCATTATAGTATGATTGAATAATCAACCAACTAAGTAAGGAATGATGTGGATATAGGGGTTCTAAGTTTTGATGATCATAAATACTTTAAGGTGAACAATTATTTTCATTAATCAGTTATATGTGCAGGCTATTGTAAGCTTTTAATGCAGGAATTACAAATAAGTAGCTCAATGAAGATTTCCTGATAGAACATGAAAATGGCTATTTTCAAATTGCTAGATCAAGGAAGAGCCCAAAAAGATTACAAATAATGAATGGATGATGCCAAAAGATTCACATCAAGCCCAAAGTTATGCTTTATTTTTGGTATGTCTATTTTATTTTTTTCTTTATGTAATTTACAAATGAATAATGAAGAACAACCAAACACACACTCTTAAGAAAATACAAAATAGAATATTTTCTTTAAAAAATTATTTTTTTTGGAAATTATATTATTTGGTTTTTATAATACAAGATGATTTTCCATACTTATTTATAAATTTTAGTCATCATAATTAAGTTAATTAACCAAAATTTTCAAAATTGAACAAATCATACTATATATACTTTGTTGTAATATATGATTATTTAATTTTTGTAATAATTTTAAACCACCAAGATTAAGTTTGTTACTTACAATTTTTTCCTAATTTGATTAATCATATAGTATGAAATTCAATTATATGGTATGAATTTATTAGGAAATTACTCAAATTTAATCAAGAATTTGTTGGATCTGACAAAAAGAGTTTTTCTTTATTATGTTCATACTATAAGATGATATTGTGCATATTGAACAAACAGACAACTAAATATTTAGTTTGTGTTATCCATACAATACGATTCTAAACTTTATAATATGAATATTATTAGCTGTTGGGATGATCATATCATCTAGTCTCTGCAAATCCTTAAAACATGAACTAATCATATAGTATGATGGCCGATCATACTATATGATTGGATTGATTTATTAAATTTTTTTTAAGATTTTTTTATTTATCTTTCTCCTTATAAATACCCACTTTAGGGAGCCTAATCAGATAACGTGAACATGATAAAGTTTAAGAGAGGCTTAGGGAGAACTATTTTTCTTAAGAGAAAAGTGAAGAGATTTCTCCTTCTCTTTTCCTATAAGGGTTCTTTTGGTTGTAAGGTTACACTTTTATTTTAGTTATTTTTTTATCCACCTTGCCTTTGAGTTTTGTGCTTTAACTTGAGAGTTTGTTCTTGTAAATAAATTATATAAGATTTTTGTTGAGAGAAGTGTTTTTGTACCTTAGAGTGGGGGTGGCATCTATGGTGAGCGGTGTAGGATTTCTCAATTTCTTGCTAAGGAGAGATCCACTCTATCTTAGATTATTGTGCAAAAGGAGATGTCCATCATTGGGCTGAACCACTATTATATTTATATTTTATAAAATTGGATGAACTTGAAAGCTCTAAAACACATTGTGCAAAAGTGGAATATGAAGATTAAAGTGCTTGCACAAATTGTAGGATGATAGTATTGAAAATAAAATTCAAGCCACCAAACTTTATGAAAGCCTTATGAAACTTAAACCAATTAAATCAAACCAAAGAGAAATTCTTTCAAATCTTTTTGAAAGAAGAATGAAAAGAAATCAAAATAATTATTTGAGATTAAAATGCATAAAACTTTCATTCAAAATAAATCAATGAACTAAAATATTCAAGAGAATAAGTGAAAGTAATTTTCTTACTCAAGTCCTTTATGTGTATGCAATGAGATCTATGGTTTGGAAGTCTCTTGAAAGATGACTATAAAGGACTTTAGAAAATTTGTATCAATGTTAAAACAAATCCTTTTTAATTAACACAACATGGACTTCAAATATTTTGAATATGAAATATATGTAAGAAAATAAATGTGAGAAGCCTTAAAGATATTATTTCAAATCAATAAAACCAAAAAAAATATTTTAAATAACTTGAAGATGAATAAAAAGAGATTCTAGAAAAACTGTAACCATAAAACACATTAATCTTTTCAACCAATGACTCAAAAGAATAATAAATAAATAAATACTCTTACTCAAGTCATTGTATATCTCAGCAATGAAATAAATTGAGTTGAAGTGAACTTTCCAAGGATTGAAAAAGCCTTGAAACTTTTGAATATGATCTCCACTTGGATGTGGATGAAGTTAAGAAGAGTGGAGATATACTTAAGAGCTTGTTCTTCAAGCTTTCTCGAAAGTGGCTCTTGGCCAAGTTGGAAGCACTCAAAGGATGAATGTTTTAAACAATGGATCTAAGAGTTACTCTAACATTTTGACTAGTGAGTTGTTGGCCTAGTGGAGAGAGTCAAGTAGGATTAAGTCATAAGATCATCTCTTTAAATAGAGTTAGAATCAAGAAAATTTTTGCCAAGCCAAAGGAGAAGAAGAGGGAGATAATGAGGGAAAAATTAATAAGGAAAGTATTCAAATTCAAAAAATGAGCACATGCAAAATAAATTCAAATAAAGATGCCTAAATTTTAGCTAAGAGAGAGAGGAGATAGAGATATGAGAGAAGGAAATTAATTAATTTAATTAAATACAATCAAGAGAATAAACTCAATTGATTTTTGGCCAAGCATGAATAAAAGAGAGGGAACTTTATTTTCGTAAGAAATTTTAGCCCAAATAATTAACCACATGAATATAATTTGAATCTATCTCAATTTAATTAAGGAGTGGTCGGCCAAACTAAAGAGAGGGAAAGAGAGGGAAAGAAAAATACATTTAACACAAATAACTCAAATCAAATAAGCCAAGTGATCAAAGGAGGAATTAATTCAGAATAATTTTAAATTTCAATCAATCACATGTAGGAATGACCAAGATAGGATTCTAGATAACAATTAAATCAATAGAAATTAAATTAACTAAGATTGTTTGGAAGAATTAAGGCAAGTTACAAGAAATAAAAAAAATAAAAAAATAAGAAAAATCAAGAAGGATTTTCAGCCACATAGTTTTCCAAACTTGGATTCAATTACAATAAATGAAATAAATCAAGAATATATCATGGGTATTTAATGAAGAAGAAATTTAAATTATTTTTTATTAATTAAATCAATCAAAAATAAATTAAGAGGGGCCAACCATAATAATTCCAAAAATGGAAATCTCAAAATGGAAAATACATAAAATCAAGGCTCAATTGAATTTGAATTTGAATTAATCTACATTAATTAAAATTAATTCAATTAATATGAGATTATGAAGAATATGAGTCGGAAAATCCAACCCATAAATGTATAAAATTAAATTTGAACACTTATGGCAATGTCAATTTATTAAAACTCAGAATCATTTAATTTCAAAATTCAAACAAAGGAATTTTAAAAATTAAATAAATAAGAGAAATATATGGCAATAATTTGAATAAATCCTACATGAATTATCAATCCAAAAATCATAGAAAATTTGGCTAAAATAAAAATAAGATGATAATTATGATATGAGAGAGAATATAAAGGATAAGAGAGAGAAAGAAATAATATGGATCATTCTTGAATAATTTTATTCTCATACAAAAATAAATGGATAATTAATGAGATCAAGTATGAAATTAATTAAATGCAGTGTGAAATAAATTTATCTTACTTGAAAGTAAAATGGATTATACTTGAACTCATGCAAGTTATTAAGATTATTCAAAAAGGATAATTCAAAAGATAATTTGAAATGATGTAATTTAAAATATAGAAAAATATACAAAAATTTATATAAAATATTTGAAAATGATTGAGCCATTAATTTTATATTATGGAGCTATTATTTATCTTATTATTGCATAACTTAGGAAGACTCTCCCAACTACCTAGACCAATTGATATAACTCTCCCGATTTGACTAAGCAAGTTGAGTTTGGAAAATTTCTCAAAACACTTGAAATAAATAATTAGTAGCTGCAAGGATATAACTATATATCTATATATATATTTATTTTTTTATATTTATCATCAATAAAAATATAAATTTAAAATGACAATCATAATGATTAATATGGATAATTTATCTTGTAATGAAATTATTAGTTCTTATTATATCAGGTTTGTTATCATCAAATCAAATGGTGAGATACACAAGGTATATACTCAACACATTTAGTGCCTAAAATTGAGAATCTAGGTTTCAAAGAAAATGATGATACTAAGAGGTGACTACTTAGAGAGTGGAGATATGCTTTGAATCATCCACTTTATTTGATCATAAGATATCCATCTACAATTGTTAGGACTAGAAATAGCCTTAGAGATGAAATTAGCTGTATAGCCTTCATATCCATGGTTGAACCCACTAATAAAGAAGAAGCAATATTTGATGAATTTTGGGTAGAGGCAATGCTAGAAGAATTAAATCAATTTGTTAGAAATGATATTTATGAATTAATTTCTAGACCCTCATATGAATGTGTGATTGAAACAAAGCAAGTTTTCAAAATTAACTTAAATAAGTCGAGGGTTTTTATTATGAATAAAGCAAGGCTGAAGGTTAATCAAATAAAAGGTATTGAAGATATTATTTTAACACCTCTTATTGAGGCAAGTTGTTTAATATAGTGGCCATTGTTGCAAGTAAGACTAATGCTTGAAGCACGGATAGTGGCAAGGGCTCATGAGTAGAAGTGTTTTTAGAATATTTGAGGGGAGTGCTTCTGCTAATTGGTGGGTCCCCCTATTTAGAAGAGCATCAAGATGTTGTAGAGTGCTTACGGGGGATATGAGAGGATTTCCTCTACTTCAAGGGAGGAAAGTCTTAGTATGTAGGTTGGCGAGAACCCCACCTCAACAAAGGGTAGTAGATGACTATCTTGTTGCCATATGAATTTTATCTTTTGTGACCTTATTTTTTATACAATTTTACATCATCTTTTTATTATTCTAGCTTATTCTATTGAGTATTCATAAATATGTTGAAAGATATGATGGTCAACAGACATTTTTTTTTGAAACCCCCATGTAAATCCAAGAAGATTATTCATCTTATAGTAGGCAAGTTTTTTGGACATCATCTGAGTGATGAGGTAGTTCATTTTCTTTAATAGTAACTTCTTTTCCTAAGGATGATGCCTTTAACCAAATGCATTATAGGAATTTCTTTGATTATAGTTGATGATATTGTTTCTTATTGTGTAGAGATTCCTTCTATTGTGGATCTTCATGTAGCTCCACCAAGTGGCAACTCAATGGTTCTAAGTTTTTCTTTGAGAGTGAATCTTTTTCTATTAGAGAAGGTTTCAATAGAGCTTTTGTTCATTGTCTCCTTGTGAAAGTGCCGAGTCAAAGATGAAAGAGTTCTTCCTTTTATGAGAAGGCATTGTTATGATGGTAACTCAACCATCTGTTCCTTCTGTTAAGTTTATTTCTTTGCAAGGGAGAGTAACTTTACTTGAATAGGGTGCAAACTCAGCAGGATAGGTAGTGGATGGGTTGCAAAGAAAGCTAGTAGTCATCAAAGCTAAGTTGTTGAGTAAGCTAGTGGTCATGGAAGTTGAGTTGATTTTTCCTTATCATTGTGATAAGTTAAGTGGGTCTTCATACTTTATCATAGGCACCACTTTTATGTTTGACTACTTGTCTAGCAATAGAGCACTCACAATCAAGTAACATTCAAATCAAATAGTTATATAATTTTAAAAATAATGTACGAGAAATAGATAAGTGTGAGTGTATGCAAATTTTTGTTGCAATAATAGAAGTTTTTTTATTTTGATAAAAAATATTTTTATTTGTACTTGCCTTTAATTTTATGCCAAGTTCATTTAATTTTTTAATTATTTACAAGTGAACTCATTAAATTTTTTATCATGATATTTGTTTCATGAGATTTCAGTGGGAATTGATAATGATTTCTTCATTAAATGTTTGACATGACACCCGTGTTTTTAAAAAAAACATTTTATTGTGCCTATAAATTCCATCAATCACTATTATGTGAGACTTTATTGTGTTGGTTTTTTAGTTTTTGAGTGAGTAGTTTCCTCTTATGTGAGTTCTTTTATTCTTCATCATAATTTTTTTTTGCCTTTTAGCAAGTTCTTTCAAGGTGAATCTAAAAAAAGCATCTTCTAATTTTGAGGAAACTATGCTAAATAAACTTTCTGACCTAAGCATGAAGATAGATCCTTTCATTTTGCATGGGTACTACTTTGACAATTCAAATTACTCAATGTGAGTTGCTCACAAAGACGAGCAAGCATATACTCTGAAGGTGGATAAGTTATGTGTCCCTTTGATCATTTCTAGTATAGCCTCTAATTTCCTCTTTGTACCAAGTTGCTAGAGGTTCTAAATTTCTAGAGTGTTGTCACTCAAGTGCTACTAAATTTGATATTGAGTCTTATGACTTTTATTTTTATTTCTTAAGTCAAAGAAGGTTAAGTTAGGGCTTGACTATTTTTCACCATGTCTTCATCGTCAATAGTCACAAGGACAAAATTGTATAATTTTTGGTAGTCCATTTAAAGGGTATTAGTTTGTCGAATCATGTCTAGAACTATCATTTCAAGCTTTGTTTCATCAAGTGCTTGATTGGGTTGGCATTGTTGACTTCATCCACTCCCTTCTATGTTGACAAAGTGGTGCTTCCAAAGCCGAGTGCTTAAAAATCTAGGATTCTGAAGAAGCTATTGGGAAAGATGCTCAACTTCAAGCTTTTTCTCAAGTTTGGTATAATCCATGAGCATGTCTATAGTCAATATTCACCATTATAGAGGTTTATTACCCTCCTTTGACTTTTTCATGTATTAATCTTTATGCTTGCTTCTTTCATGGAATGATATCTCAACTTTCTTCTTGACTAATCCTACAGTTGTCAAGCTTCTTGGTGAGTTTGAGGCAGGTGAGAAAAATGAAAGCAAGCATGTACTAATTGAGGCTATTCCTTAGAAGTCAACTTGAGAGGCAAGTGTGGTAGGGCCCAATTTTACTTCCAAAAAATTCAAGAAGAGGTTGACTAGTTCCTTTTTTTCATGTTATATCAATAAAGAGTGAGAAGGGCATGCAACTTGCATATGATTTCGATTATGCTTATTGCCAAGATAATTATATTCATATTACCACTAATCTGACAAGTCAAACTTTTAGGTTGAGGCATCTAAATTACTTGAAAGAGCTACCACATGCCTTGAAGAGCTTCTTTATGAGCCACCAAGTCAGAGTGTGACTTAGTGATGGACCAGCTCCAAAGTGATGAGTCCAACCTAGTCAAGCTTTAATAAGAGGTGGACCGACAATAGGTAGAGAATAATCATGCAGTTATGGAACTAACTCATTTCTCTGATACAAATAAAGAGTTGGAGGTGAAATTTCTTATCACAATAAAGAGTTTTAGTGGAAGGAAGTCGAGTTGTTTACCTCCCTAGACTTTGCTGAGTATAAGAGTTTAGTTCAAAAAATGTTTAAGGAAGGCATCAAGTTTGTCATTGCCAAGTTAGTGAAACATGGCCACCAGAATGCCAAATTCTTAGACTTTGACAACATGCTTGCTCTATTAGATTCAAATTCTGAAGAGAGTGACGAGAAAGGAAGTACCAATTAACTTTTTTTACTTTTGTAATTTTTTTCTTTATTCTTGCCAGTTAGAAAAGTAATTGTACATTTAAATTATTGAATACTTGTTATTCTTTTATAGTTAAATTTATTTCTTAATGAAAAGAAATTTATTCATACTAATCTTCTTAACATTAATTTGCACATAAATATACTGGCTTTATGAATGCACTTATTGAATGAACATAGTTGCTTAATATGCACATTGATTCAACATAGTTGTTAAATGTACTCATTGATGAGTTGTTTTAAGTAATTGCTTCACATTATTAGGGGACTATTAAGTTGCCAAACATAGAGTGTCAGACCTAGTTTTCTATTTGCCAACCATATGAAGTGTGGACCTTACACTTTAGTCATCAATCATATGAAGTGTTGGTCTTTCATTTATAGTTGCTAAAAACATAGAGCATTGGTCTTACACTTTAGTCACTAACCACATAGAATGTTGATATCTTATTTATATTTTTCTACCACATGGAGTGTTGGTCATTTATTTATAGTATCTGACCACATAAAGTGTTAGCGTTTCATATGTATTCTCTTAGATATTTTATGAAGCACTTAAGGAGAGTGAGTTTATATGGCTAAAGTTTAGTTTCGATGGTTTTCCAAGTTGATCCATAAACACTTTGGCCAAAAGTAGCTCACTGAGTTTTAGGCTTTTTGTTTTGGCCAAATGTAGCTTTCCAAATGAAGCTTGTTGCTTGGGCTAAATGCAGCTCACCAAGTGAATTGGGTTGACATAAAGCTCCCTAAATCATAACTAGAGTTACTTCAACTCATCGAATGGCTTGGGAAATTGTAGCTCACCAAGTCATTGGGTGAGTATAGGTTACTAAGTATTTTAGGGATAATATGCCTCATTTAGTTTCTTGGGCAAAAGTTGCTCATTAAGTAAGTTGGGTCAAATGTAGCTCAACAAACTACTATGGCCAGTATAGCTCGCCAAGTCATTTGAATGGGTGTGATTTTCTTAGTAAATATGCTTGGGCTAATGTGTAGCTTGCCAAGCATTTTCTCATACCATTAATTGCCATACTTAGTTTGAATTTTGATTAATATATTTTAATGAGTATAGAAAATTATTGGGTGAGTGAGAATGAGTATAATTTTTAAAATTTTTTTAATCATCAAAGTGTTTTACTTTCATCTATTTGAATAAAAATTTATTCTAAGAAGAACAATAATTTGGCAAAGAAAAAATGAGTAGAAGAATAGTGCTTCCCTTGTTGGTTAAACTTCTTCAAGTCACTTACATTCCAAGTTTGTGGTGTATATATAAACATACGAGCATGCCAGACTAGCCTATAACAAGTCATCATCAGAATTGGATTGAATCTATAGAAGGGAGCTGTTTGATTATAAAGACTCACCGCATATAGGGAGGGTAAGAAAAGGAAGCTCGAATAATGAAATATAGAAATTAGCTACATATCTAGACTCACTTATGGATATCAAGAGACTAAGGAAGACTAGACAGCTTCAGCAACCCAAGTTCAATGACCCTGCCTTGATATGGAAATTCGCTATGTAAGAGTAGTCATACGTCAAAGTAAGCAGTAGGTCACTCACTCCAATGATTTATAGAGATCACCACTTGGCAAAGAACACTTGCTTCATGTTAGGGTGAATTCCCACATGTACTTGACTTGCTTTATATGTACTTTTTATATGTATTTTCTATTATAAAACAAGCTCCTTTTAAAGGGGAAGGGGGGGGGGGGGGGGGTTCTCCTTCTCTCTCTTTTCAGGGGTATGAGAGCCCTCATACTTATATTAGATCTTGTGGAATAATAACATCTTAGAAATTTTCTATATTTTCTTTATTTCTTGCTACCCTATTTTCTAGGTATCTCAAAAGGTTTTGCTTCATTCCATAAACAAATTTGGATTCAACATCCTTTTAGGTGCAATGAAAATTTTTGGATTTCACAATTTTTTAGGTACAGTAAGCATGGATGAGGTCGAGTACTAGAAGATATAATGTGAAGCAAGGTACTCAGTACATATTAATTAAACAGACATGGAGCAAAACACCAAATAATTTATCTTACAACAAGATTTGAGAGATATGGAAGCCAGTATCACTCAACTAATAAAGGCAACTATATAGAAAGCTAACCACCAAAAACCTAGGTCCAATGAGAATAATGAATCTTTGGGATCGGCAAACCATCAAGCTCATTAAGTAAGAAGAGAATTATCTAGAACTCACGACTGAATGACATGTTATACTATGTGAGTGAAGAAAAAGACACATTGAAGAAGCAACTAATAAATGCATTCTCCATGAAGATTACGGAGGCTCGTCCCTTGCAAAAGTTAAAAATCTTGCACTTGGAATATTACAAAGGTCGAACAGACCTGATAGATCATATGGCATACTTTAAATCAACAACATCGCTACTAGATTTGAATGATCGAGTGAAGTGTCTCTTTTATTTATCACTTTCGAAGAGTCATCCCTCAGGTGCTTCTCGCATCTTCTAGTAGGGATCATAACCTCATTCACTAATTTTAAAATAATTTTCACTACATAATTTACTAATATTAAAAATTGCTAAAGAGTTCCAATCTCTTCCATAAATGAGACAAAAACACAAGTCCTTAAAAAAATTCATCACTCATTTTCAATAAGAAATTGTAAAAATTAAAGGCTTGAGAGAGGGGCCCTTTAGATACGCCCTCGAGCACCAACAACCCAAAACACTCATCGAACTACTTCTATTGGTGAATAGCAACATAAATGTAAGAGAATATAATGTAGTCATTCAACTGCTGTCACTTACTCACACAAAAGAGTTAATGAAGAGGTCATCTTCAGAGCAATCATCATGAGATAGGTTTCAAGCATGAAGATCAGATAAAAGAAGGTGACATGAAGCGCCTACACCTAGGTGAGATTTCAAAAACCCCATGACTCACTATCAAGGATCTGAATACTCACAACCCACAAAAGTAGCTTCTTTAAGGGTGTTGATGGCCAAATAAGTATAAGCCATCCAGAATAAAGAATACTTTAAATGACCACCACTTATAAAGTTTGATAGTGTATGTGATTACTATAAGTACTGATCTTATCACCAAGACCATGGAAATGACACTGAAGAATGTCGTCACTTGAGGAGCTTAGTTGATGAGTTAATAAAGTATTAAAGCACAAGTAATTCATCAATAGAAAGGATAAGGAAGTTTCCAAAATGAGTAATGAACACACCTCAGCACACATGATCTATATCACGAGTCATACCCACTATTTTTGGATGTGGGGGACAGTCCTCGAGAAAAGCAAGCCTCAAGTGACTATGATCTAAAGACATTAACTCAGTATCCAAGGTGTCTACGCTGCATACATTCATAGTTTTTGTAAATTTCTTAGAGAAAGACAAACTCGCCAGTGGATATCCATATAATGATGCTATCATGAACATGTCATTAATCACCAATTATCAAATTAAAAGTATATTGATCTACATGAAGAGCTTAGTTATTATCATTTTAAATCCATCTTTAATAAGCTAGGACTAGTGAGTTCTAAACTCACCTCTATTGGGGGACTGTTATATGGCTTCATAGAAGAAAGAAGAGAGATAAAAGGGGCGATCACTCTTCCCATGACTTGGGGGGAAGATAAGAAATAATTTATTGTAATGGACTACTTTACTATAGGAGATGCTGCTACCATTTATAACACCATCTTCGGTCAACCACTACTCAACCTATTCAATGCAGTGGTATTGACCTTCCACATAGTTGTCAAGTTCTCCATAGGAGGCAAGGAGATCACTATTAGAAAAAAAAATTAAATCAATATTTACAAGCCATATGTGGGTTAAGAAAAGAAGATAAGGTTTTGCAATTAGATTTTGCATGAACCAGAGTCAAAGTTCTTAAGGAAATAGAAGAGATTCATACTACACTAGACCATGGAAGAGTCCTTAGAGTTAGCTTGACTTTCTACCCTAATCTTAAGGAAGCTCTAATGTAAACTCTCTTGGATCTTCTTGATGTTTTCACTTGGACCACAATGAAAATGTCGGGCATCATTATTAACATCACTTATCATCACCTTAATGTCCAAAAAAACACATGACTAAAAAATTAAAAAATGTGGGCGACCACATTATTACTTATCTAACTCAATGAAGAAGAAGTCCCAAAGCTACTGGAAGACAACTTTATTAAAGAAGTCCAATACCTAGAATGGGTGTTGAACATGGTAGTTGTATAGAAGTTAAGCTAGAAGTGGAGAATGTGCATCAATTTTAGTAATTTGAATTCAATATGTCTGAAGATGGATTCACCCTTACTCAGATAGATGCACTCTTTGACTTGGTAGCTGGCAACTCAATAATGTGTTTCTTGGAAGCATTCTATGACACCATAAAATATAAATGTATCTCACCAAATCAGAAAAAATATCTAAAAGGATGTTATTAGCGGTAAACTATTAGGGAATGGTGGATTATCAAGGAGCAAAAATGGAGAAATGTGGAGGTTTATGTTGATGACTTGCTGGGCAAAAGTAGGTCTCCCATGTAGCACATCAAGAATTCAAGGAAACCTTTGCTTCTTTGAAGAAGTACAACTTGTGCATTAACCCTTTAAAATGTACTTTGGTGCCAAGTCAAGAAAATTCTTAGGATTTGTAATCACCCCTGAGGGCATAAAGGTGAACTCCTATAAAGTTAAGGCTATAATTGAGATGTCTTCACCCAAAATAATGAAAGAGATTCAACAGTTCACAAGGCAAGTTGTTGGGTTAAATATGTTCATCTCTAAAGCTATAGAATACTGCTCGTCATTCCTTATAGATCTTAGAAGAGCTAAGAGATTTGAGAGCACCCCATAATGATAGAAATCTTCCTATGATCTAAAAAATCTACTTACTTCACTGCCTCTGCTACAAAGGCTAAAGGAAGGGGAGACCCTGTTGTTATACTTAAGGGTAGAAAAGACTTAATTAGTTCTATTCTAATCTAAGAAGAAAGTCAAAAGTAGTGGCCAATCTACTATGTTAATAAAATTTTAAAAGGTACTGAGTTGAATTACCACATTATAAAAAAAACTCACGCTTACACTAATTATCTCAGCTTAATAGCTTCAACCAAACTTCCAAGTGCATTTAGTCCAAGCCATCATAGATAATCTGCTTAAGTCTATACCCACCAAGCTAGATCAATCCAAGGAATTATTGAAATGGTTTATGGAATTGAGTGAGTTCTTTATATCTTACTTACCTTAGGTAGCGTTCAAGGCTCAAGCACTCACCAATATTTTTGTCGACTTCTGCAATTCACATAACAACCCAATTAACCCTAAACTATTATGGCGATTATACATTATCAGATCATCAGATGAGCAAGAAATGGGTGTTAGCATAGTGTTCAAAACCCCTGAAAGGATCACCATAATGCAGTCGGTCATGTTCAATTTCAAGTCAATGAATAAGCAATCCAAATATGAAGCTCTGCTCACAAGACTAAGGTTCATTCAAGGACTCAGAGCTTGTATATTGTGGCTCACTCACAACTAGTGGTAAGATAAGTTAATATGGACTATGAGGTCAGAGATGAGTCATTACAAAATTACTTCTCAAGATTAAAGCAAAAATTAGATAGTTAGAGTACTTTAGGATTGAGAAGATACTTGTTGACCTCACTTTTGGAGTGAGTTCTCAATCTCCTCATCTTATACTTAGGAGTCTTCAAGATACTAAGGCTTCCCTAGTCATAAGACACTTCTAGCACTTAGGTGAACACTTAACCTAAGCCTAGAGACTTAAAAAGGTTAATCATAGAATTAGGCTATGCCTTAGAGATTAGGATAACCCTCCTACCCTACAACCCAAATCCAATATAGATTCACCCTATCAAACCTACAATCAAACTCAATTTTAAATCCAAATCCAAAGACAAATTGTAACCTAAGCTAAATCAATTAAAACTAATGATTTAAATCAATCCAAAATCAACATTTGAACATGACTTGACCTTTAATTGAGCCAAGCCTAACCTAATTGGCTCTCTTGATCCAAGTAGACCCAAATTGACCTAAATGGCCAAAATGGGTCAAAGAAAAATTTAATTCAAATTGATTGCAACCAAATGGCTCAAGTTCATTCTAAATTGATTGTTAAACTTGACCAAGACCATAATTGAATCCAATTTGGCCAATTAAAACCCATAGGACACCAACTAATCCCTCTTCACAGCCACTAATCCCTCTTGGCCAACCAAACTAAGCCATCTTGGATGATTCCTTGCCATTCCCTACCACCCAAAGCCATAGGACATCCATTAGGAGCCAAAAAATCACCATTAGAGGTGATTTTCGGCCAAAACCAAGCACAAGGCAAGAGAAGCAAGGAGAGAACTCATTCTGGTATCACACACACTCTAGGAGCTCCCCCACGCAACTAAAAACCCATTCCCTACTTCCTTTGGGCTAGAAGAACACCAAATCAATCAAATTCTGGCAAGGAGTTGGTAGACATTTGTGGATACAACAACCCAAGTACAGGTAAGGGTCTGGTTCATCCCAAGGCCTCTTCTAGCATCTAGGAGTGTGCTCGAATCAACACAACCACCAGAAACCATCTTTTATGAGATAATTTTCAAATCCTGTAGTCAGTCATAGGTTCTTTTATTTGATGATCTTTGCTTGATTTTAGGAATTTCCATTAGAAAATCCTTGCATCTTTTATTTTACATAATCCCAATGTGAAAATAGGAGTTTTTTAGTGAGAGTCGACATAAAATTGAGCTCAAAATGGACTCTCCTGTGTAGTTTTTGCATTTTCAAGCTCTTGACTTACTATTCACCCATCGTTTTTGCTAGTTGGGAAGCAGCAGCCATCTGATCCCACTTCAGGGAAATAGATGACTGTGATTTCATGCCAGATCTGCATGATTCAGCCCGTTGAGATCGTAGATTTGATCTGATATCGGACGATCTGATCAAAATTGCCCGTCTCGCACCTTTTCTCGCTCAATCGACAGGTCAGCTCTACACCAGCCAATCACAACATACCGCGTGGCACTGTGTTGCCCAATCAGGGCCACATAGCGCTGACTGGGTTAAGTAGGAAATTCGGCCATTTTCTTCTTCTAAAAATTATTTAAATCACTTGAAATTTCAAAAATTCATAGAAAATAAAATACTTAACCAAAAATTACAAATAAGGGCTCGTTGGATTCATCCTTTTGAGAGATATCCAAAAAAAATCTAAAATTCTTAATTTTTACTAAATATTCTATGCTGAATTTAGGTTTTAGTGAAAATGAAAGTTCATTAATTAAATCAAAAATACATATAAGAGTGGTTTGAAATTATCAAAGATTGAAACTAAAGTTAAAATACACCTACCATAAAAATTTCAAGTCAAAAGGTTATCTACATTGGAAGATATTGCATTCTGAATCTCAAATAGTCTAATTTAGTTAAAATAAATTAGACTTTATAAAAATTATAAAAAATCATTTAAATTAGCTAACACTTTAGAAAATCATAACAAATCATAGAAAATCATAAAAATGCTAGTAAAAAGTCATTTTGAAGGTATTTCAGAGAAGATTCAATTAAAATTGATTCCAATTAATTTTGAATAGTGATTAAGGCTTAATTAAGGTATAAATAAAAAACTTAATTAGTTTAATTAAGCCCTAATTACTTAAGTAATTAATCCCAAATTTTATTTGTTAGTTTAATGGGATGACCTCTGCCTCTCGTAATTTTATTGAAATTTATTGCTTGGTTAATTAAAGGGAATTGATCATTTAAGCCTAATTAATCTCTTAATCCACTTAATGGCTAATTAGCACCCTAAATAGTAACAAATTAATTAATTAAATTCACTAATCACTATTTAACAATGTATGGACAAGGGGAGTGGGGTTAGGACCTCTTTCCTAGCTTCTTCCCCTAAGTCCACTTCATTTTGAAAGAAAGTTAATTAATATGAAGATCAATTAAGGGTTAATTAACTAATTAAGTGGCTTAACTAAAAAATAAAATCATAACCACATCATATAATTAACAATTAAATTAAGGGTTCCTCTTTATGTGTTTAATAATATAAAGACCCTTTAAGGAAATTATGATTAGCCCATAAGTGTGGGAAAATTATAAAAGTACTTAATTAGGTTCTTTAATTTAATTAACCCTTAATTATGAACCATTTGCATCAGGTCCTTGTAGGAGCATTGCAATTTTATTTCCTCACATGTTCATGTCATTTGTGGATCATAATTAAGTGGTTAATCAAATTAAAGAAGCATAGGTAAGGGTAATTAATTGATTTAATTAAGGATCCAACTTAATTAATTCATAAAATTCACTTAATTACCTTTTCTTGAACCAAATCAAATTACCACTGTAGGAATGGGATCATAAAAACAAATAATTCTTCTCCTATTTAAACTTAATCAAAATCTTAAGTCATAAATTAATTAAAAAGCCTTGGTTTTCTTTAAATGCTTTTATTTGATATGATTGTTCTTAGGAATTAACTTAGTTGAATGAAATCATATGTTTATATTTAGGAATTCCTTTCCAATCATGTTAGATGTTGTATATCACTTGAATCATTCATCCATGTCTTTTAAAATTAATTAAATCAATTTATTTTTCTTTTATGTTAAGCTTGCATGTGTTGATTAATTTAATATATGTATGGCTATTATCACTATTAAATAAAAATCTATTTTCAAAAATTTACAAATCAACTACAATATTTGGAGTGATAGTAGTTATAAATATTTATAAGCTTGCATGTGTTTATAGATTAAATGTGTGAATGAAAAAAGCCTCTTTTCCCTTAATTCATATGTAGTATTACATATATTTTACTGTAATAAATATATAGTCTGGACATCCTGGGAATACGAAGCTTTAAGTAGCCCCAAGGAGGTCACTTGATTACCTCACTTCCCTCGTTAATAATAACACGTACTTATTTAATTTTATTTACATGTATTACTATATTAGAATTGGGATAAAGCTTTAATTCACATACATAAATGACTCAATCAAATAAAATATAGTTTTTGCATGATTTTCCATTCTTGTAGTTATTTGTACATTCATGTGTATTTAAGAATAGCAGGTATATCTAGTCTGGACACTCCAGGAATATGAGGCTTTAAGTAGCCCCAAGGATATCTTTGATTACCTCATTTATATAGTTAATAATGGCAAAGTACTTGCTTAAAACTTTTATATACTTGCATGTGCATTTAGCTATTGAGTGAAAATCCCATTTTCTACACATATACATCTTTCGTTTAAAGTGTGCTATAAGAAATATGTTGCATGTATAGTTACACTTAGAATTAAGTCATATGCATGCTACATGTGATGGAAAGGAATAACTTGATATATGTCATATGATAGTAGTTCAACTGAGTTAATCTTAAGAAGCCTTTCATATTAAATGGAATTATTTAAGGTGAACCCAAACTTAAGATTAATTAAAATATTTAATAAACCATTCACTAAAGAGAACTAAATCAAATTAATATGCTTTAGAAAGTGGCTTAAGGTAGGGATGAAAGAGGGAAATCCTCTTTCTTCTCTTTATAGCACTTAGTTGCTAAGTGTAATCATATGAAACAAAACAAAATACAAATTAAAATTCTTAAATCAATTAAACAACTTGAAGTGAAATCATCCTTTATGGTTAAATTTCATTTCTTTCACACTTAGAAAGACATAACCTTAATGCCTAGTGACAGACTACACAAGCCTTAACACACACATTAGAGCTAAGTCACCACTTCTAGTCCTAGGTTAGGATGATGCATATTTGGTGTATGATTTTTTATGATGTAATGTTTTAGACTAGATGTTAGGGTGTATGTTTCGTAGGCTGGATGGTAGGTCATGATTAGCCTAATCATATTTTATGCAAGGGATTATGCTTAAGGGGCTACTTAAAAATAAATATAAATGCTCTCTTACAGGTTGCTTAAACCCCTAAGCATAATCTAAGTTAGGACAGGTGGGCTTGGTTACCCATGTGTAGGGTGCTAAGTCCAAATTATAAATATAACTTCTTGGGATTATATGTATGTTTAACTAGCCTCTATTTTGCAAATGTAGTTAGATTTACTTTTCCTATTTTTTAAGTAATTTTACATTAGGAATTAAGATTAGTGCTATGGAGGATTAGGATGAATAGTGGTTAGAAGGCTTTGTCCTGGGAGACCCTATGATGCCTTTGAAGTGGAGCAAATCAAATCAACAGAGGAAAGAAGTGAAGTCAAGAAGAATGAAGATATGAAGGCCACCATAGTATTCACTCATTGTAATTGTAATTATTCTTTCATTTTTTGGGTTGTACAACAGTAGAGCTCAGCTACCCATCCTTTCTTTTTTCGAGTTGTACGAAGGCTCCCGACCGCATCGGCCTATTATTCTTCTATGCTAGTTATAAAATTATTTGATGTTATGTTTAGCTTGTGGATTAGAAATGGCATTCCTTTTCTTAGTTTTATACATGATTAGTGTTTGTTGTATGGCTTGGATGCATTAGGCTCTTAGGGAAAAATTAAATTTTCTACCCAATTAACAACTCATAATTAAATTTTAAAACAACTTTCAACTTCACAATAAAGCCTAGGCATTAAATCAAGATAATTAAAAGATTTAACAACCCCTTAGCTGTATGGTTGTATGTCGAATATCATGCATGCATCTTCTACCACTCTTGCAAAAATGAGGGCCTCCATTCTTACATGCATGGGAACCACTTGACATATGAGAGCTACTCCTACTGACGGAGCTTCACCCTCTTCTCTTCTGATTTGGCCAATAATCCATTTCTTCATGCATTTAGACATATGAAAATCCCAATGCTTTTGTCAAAATGAAGTGTCAAAATTGAAATAAAATTTGAAAAGATTTTGCATTAGATTAAGTCATTATTCATACCACTCATGCTCTAATCTCTTAGGGAGTGGGTTTAAGAACTTTAATTTCTTTCTAAATAAACAACAGCCCAATTATCTTACAAATCACATGACCAGACTACATGGATTTAAAGCATAGGAGGAGTTAGCTGGTGGCCATTCCAGGCAGTTATAAGCCCAGCAGTCGAGTGATTTATCCTCTCTTGTAGAGGTAAACTTTATGCCCATCTTCGCTTAGATTTAGGTCATGCTTTAGCTCTTCCTAAAGCTCCCTATATTTAGGATCTGAGGTTGCTATTTCCATTGGGATATAAGCATAAATCCTCACCTCTTAGGGTTTTCCATAACCTTGTGTTGATGGATTATAAGCCTTAGCAATCTAATAAAATTTAACTCTAACAAAATAATTCTTCTCACCTTCAAATATATAAAGCCCAACCATAGGATAGATTGGAATGCTCACTAGGTCTCCTAGTATCATGAGCATTTCCTACTTCCTCCCTTTGAATTCGATAATAAGTCTTCTCCTTGAACAATCCCAATTGATTTTCCAAATATAACCAATTTATTGATAGTCTAGCCTTGAAATCTTTGGAGACAATAATTGTCAACTTTAATTGAGAGAATTCCTAAGGAACTCACCTTTCTTAGGATGTAATTAACTATGGGGGCTTGCCCTCATAGGGAACTTAACAAACTCGGCTTAAAATAAACCCTACTCTACTTTTTCATATAAAGTAGGGGAAAAAACTTTGGTATATATCATGCCTTAGAAGTCCTTATTAGATGATTAGATCCATTATAAGGCGATGATTTCTATCTTTTGAGATAGTACACCATTCCATAATATCATACCCAATCACTTCGATAAGTACCCCTTGAGATCTGCGTGGTGTCCCACATTCCAAAAATAAACACCACAATAAGCAAGTAGACTTAGGGAGCACTCGATAATAAAACTCATCCAAACAAGAACAAAAGAAGGAGAATTAATTCAAGTGGAATATGAACACTTATTGAGCTAGATTGATCCTATTAAAAGATACTTGCAAACTTGGGAGGTCAAAGAGGTTATAAAAGACTTGAGGAAATTTAAGATAACAGTTATCCAATACTATTTCATTGGATTTGAGTTAGTTAATTGAAAAACACCTTTACTTAACCTTAAATGTGTATGAGAGACTGAATAAGATAAGGTTTCAAAAAAATTCACTTAGACGAATGTGGTAACCATTCGAGTGGAAGAGCACTCATCCATAGAATCTTAAGATAGGGATACTTCTAGCTCGTGCTCAGAATGTAGAGGCATTTTCCAAAGGGTGTATGTAGTGCCAACATTTACCCCACTTTAGTAATAGCTTTCACAACCTCTACAACCTATTTTAAGCCCCCAACCCTTTGTCCTTTAGGGAATGACCTGATTGGCCTTTATCAATAGCCAGCAAGCAAATAAAGTTTATCCTTATCATGATCAACTACTTCAACAAATGGATCAAAGTAGAAATACTCATTAGGATAACTGCCTTGGTAGTTAGAAATTTTATTTAGAGAAAAATTTATAGGTATAGGTTATCCATGTCAATCATCATAGATAATGGGCCACAGTTCCCTGATAAGAGATTAAAAGACTTTTGTGAGCTTCAAGTAGTATAATTAAAGTTCACTTTGCTACATCACCCATATAGAAATGGTTTGGTATAAGTAGCTAATAAGATGATCCTTAACTTACTAAAGAAGAAGGTACAAGGTGCCAATTGCAAATGAGTTAATGCATTACTCATCATACTTGAGCCTTTAAAACCACTGACACCAGTGATATAGGGCATTTTCCATTCATGTTATCACATGAAAGAGAAGCTATCTTACTAGTTGAGCATGAGCTCCACAACAAAGGGTCTTAGCAGCAGGGCAAAGAGATAATACTGGCAAGTGGGAGAATAAAAATTTTGATGTAATGGAGGGCACAATCGACATGTGTGAAGAGTTAAGGATTGAAGCATTATTGAGGTAAGAAGAAATAAAGAGGTGAATGGCAAGATACTATAATCACCATATAAATAAAATGCCATTCAAGTAGTACTAAAGAAAATTAATGTTGTAACTCCATAGAACACCTTAAGTAAACTCGCTCACACATGGGATGACCATGACATTATCAAGAAGTATGTTAGCCTTGGAGTGTATCAATTGCTAACTCTTGAATGACAAGATGCACCCTGCGCCTAGATTGTCGAAGACACTAAGAATTTTTATCCTTGAAGAAAGTAATGTCTTTTATGTTTTGTAATTTCATAGTTGTCATTATTAATATAAAGTTATGCCCAACACACTTAGTACTCCATTTTACTTGAGCTATTACCTTACCTAATGCTAAAAAAAGAATCAATAGAATGCAATGGTTGATAATTCTGGAGTTGTATGATGACTTAGGAGACTCAATGTGTCATTTTTTGGCCAAAGAGAAAGGCTTCACTCGATGAGCTACAAAGAGCATATGTTAGAACTCCAAAAAATTTGTGTTCCTTTCATGGCCTGAGGATACTACAATCAAGTAGGCAATCATGAGTTAAAATACTGAACACTCTACTGAGTGAAACATTTCTCTTTGGACAAAAAAATCCATGGCACACTTTTATATTTTAATGAGTGTTCATTATTTTAACTCATGGATTGCTTACTTGATTGTAGTATCCTCAGGCCATGAAAGGAACACGAAGTTTTTGGTAATATATAAAAGTCCAACACTACAAGTAGTTAGTAAGTCAAGTGTAAGATTGACACCCTGAGAGGTTAACGACTATTAACTAAAAGACCAACACATTGTGTGATTGGCAAATCAAGTGTAAGACTGGTACCTCGAGAGATTGACAACTTTTAACTAAAATACCAACATTTCGTGTGGTTGGCAACTTAAGTGTAAGACTGATACTTTGAGAGATTGGTAACTATTAACTAAAGGACCAATATTCTATGAGGTTGGCAACTATTGACTTCACTTTTTGATTGAGGATTCCATTTTCTCATCATAGGTCTAGGGGTCTTCTAGTCACTAAGAGCTCCTTAGTCATAAGACACTTCTAGTGGCCAAGTGAACACTTAACTTAAGCTTAAAGACTTATGAAGATTAGGCATAGGTTTTAGATGATGCCTTAGGGATTAGGATAACCTACCTACTTTATAGCCTGCACCGAATTTATGCCTACCTCCTTAGCCTAAACCAAACCACCAATTCAATTCATCAAAATTCAATCCAATCTCAAAAAGACATAACTAAATTCTAATTGAATCTCAAATCAAATTAATCTAAGCCTAAGGCATATGATTTAATCCTATGGACTTAGCCAAATTTCCTTCAATCCAAATCAAACTCAATTGATTTTCTCAAAATCAATCCAATCATTCAATCATCACTTCAAGCCATACCAAAATCTACAACCAAAACTAATCAAGCCAAAATCAATCCAATCAACCTAACCTAACCCATTTGACCTAAAATCTTCAAATGAGCCAAAATCCATTTAAACTCAAATAAATTGCAATCAAAACCTCCAATCAATTCCAAATTGGTATCCAAACTTAACTAAACTCAATTCAACCCAAGATCAAACCAATTGACCCATTAGGCTCACGTAACCCAAAGTGACCTAAAGGACCAATTTGAGCCAACTTCTAATCCAACCCAAATTGAATTGAACCAAACCATCCAAAACCTCCCATGATGATTATAGATCATCCTTGATTATTCAGTTGCTCTAAATTGGGTCAAACCAAGTCAACCTAGCCATTTGACCAAACCAATCCATTTAACCTACATGAGCCAAATGAACCAAATTTCATCCTAAGTCAAATTAATTGAAACCAATGATTCATACCAACCTAAAACTAATACTTGAACATAGCTTGATCATCAAATTGAGCCAAACCAAATCCAATTGGCCCTTTGACCTAAGTTGACCCAATTTGACCTAAAGAGCCAAATTGGGTCAAATAAAAATCTAACGCAAATTGATCGCAACCAATGGCTCAAGTTCATTCCAATTTGACTATTGAACATGGTTAAAGCCTTGATTGAACCCAATTGACCCATTTAGCCCAAATTGACCTAAAGGTTCAATTTGGCCTAAATCATTCCCAAATCTAAATTAATTCTAAAAAAAGCTTACAATCATCTTCAATTGATCAATCAAACAAAAACCAATGCCTAGCCAAGCCAATTTGGCCAATTTGGCTGAATTGGTCAACTTAATCTATTTAACCTATTTGAACTCAAATGGATCAAATCCAAATCAAAGCCAAATTGAACCAAACCAATTACACCAAAACATTCCAAATACTTATTTGAACTTGACCCAAGCCTTGGTTTATTGACTGACCCAACCTAGCCCAATTTGACCTACATGGGCAACTTGAGCCAAACCCATTCAAACCAAGCCCAAACCCATTGAAACTAGTCATGACCCTTCCTTAGGTCATCTTGGGTCAGGCCAAATCCAACCCAACCCTTGCTTGACCCAAATTTACTCAAACCTAATGAGTCAAGCTTGCCAAATGAGATAAATACCCCATTTGATTGGTCAAATCCACTTCCCCTCTACATGGTTGCCTCTTAGGCCTCCACCTAAGCAAGACAGACACTGGCTCACCTGACCCAAAGGTGATTGGGTCAGCCATGAGCCAAGTGGAGATGAGTTCACCCCTCTTTTTCCATTGGAGCAAATATAAAAGCAAGGACTCCCACTTCACCCTCATGGCAGCCACGTTCCCTTACTCACCCACTCAAATCGAGCTAACTCATCACCTCCCTTCCACCCATGACCGTCTAAGGCAGCCAGATGGCCACTAGAAGCCAAACTGATTAAGGTCATTTAATCCAAGGGAGGAGGGGGTATACCCCCCATATTTCAATTGAAACCTTGTAATTGAACTCTCAGTGAGCTCCCTCATGTCATTTCAAAGCCACCAGAGAGTTTCTTGAGATCCCTAAGCCTTCTCGTCCCCCAAAAAAAGCTCACCAGAGATAAGAAAACCTCCTTCTCTATCCAACTCCACCAAAACTCAATCCCATTCAAATTAACTCTTCCCACACATTTACCAAGCTCCGATGAGGTGAAATGAACTCTCTCTCTCAAGTGATTCGAGCACTAGAAGTACCTCCTAGCATAACTCTGACGAGGATTCTGGCGACATTTAAGCCACAAAGTCACTGGAGAGGAATCAAGGTGCCATCTTCTCAACAGGGCTTCACCTTGTCAAGGAGATTTCTTAAATTTTTTTAGGCCTTTTTGAAGAAAATGTTAATGTTGCACGAATCCAACTATTAGATCCCCTAGGATTCCCCTTGTGAAGGTGTGGGATCAATCTCGAGCATATCTGAGCTTTGACAAGCTCAAATTGGGTAGCGAAAGGCAGATAGTGTCCATCTTCTATCGTGAGGGAGACGATAGATCATCCGTCATCCATTCTGTGTGATTAGAATGGATGGTTGTGATCTCCCAATTAGATTTATATCAATTTAATTCTTAGGAATTGAGAGTAGGGACAAAAGCGTGTTTGCCGCTGCCATGTCGGCACTGATCGGATAATTTTAAATAACTAATCCTGTGATGCCACATGGAAAGGGTGCCATGTCAGCGATCTATGTGGCACTGACGAGATTAGGCTTAATTAAAGCTTAATTATTCTTTTTAATCACTAAATTTAAAAAATTATAACTAATTATAGAAAAATCTAAAAAATACAAATAAATACTCATTTTAAAGGTAAAATAGAGGAGAGTTAATTAAAAAATGTACATTTAGTTTTGAATAGTAATTAAGGCTTAATTAAGATTTGAATGTCCACTAAATTAGCATAATTAAGCCTTAATTACTTGGGCAATTGATTTTAAACTTTGTGTGCTCATTCAATGGGATGACCTCTACCTACCATGATTTTTTTGGAATTTATTTCCTAGGTAATTAAGGAAATTGATGTTTCAAACCCTAATTACCCTATTTAATTAATTTAATGATTAATTAATATTAAAATAGAAAAAATTAGTTAATTAAAGTTTATTAATCACTGATTAATACTAAATGGATGAGGGAGTGGGAATAGAACCTCTTTCCTAATCTCTTTCCCTAAGTTAATTAAAGCTCATTAGATTTACGATCTGTGATAGCTATTTCCTTTGGGCTATAAGCATAAATCCTCATCTCTTAGGCATTTTTACAATCTTGTGTTGATGGATTATAAGCCCTAGCAATCTAATAAAAGTTCAAGTCAAACAAATAAATCTCTTCACTTTCAAATATATAAAGCCCCACCATATGGTATATTAGAATGCTCACTAGGCTTCCTATTATCATGAGCATTTCCTACTTATTTCCTTTGGATTCCAAAATAAGTCTTCCAATTGAACTTTCCCAATTGATTTTCTAAAATAACCAATCCATAGTCTTAACTTTGAAATCTTTAAAGATAATAATTGTCTACTTTAATCAAGAGTATTCTTTGAAAATCTCATTTGCTTGGATGTAATTAACTATGGAGGCTTTCCTCTATAGGGAACTTAAGAACCCGGCTTAAAATAAACCCTACTTTACTTTTCTAAGTAAAGTATGGAAAAAATCTCAGGTATATACCAAGTCCCATCATGTCTTAGGAGTCTTTATTAGGTGATTAGGTCCATTATAGGGTGATGTCTCTATATTTTGAGATAGTACATCATGCCTTAATGTATGCCCGACCACTTCAATAAGTACCCCCTACGATCTGTGTGGTGTTCACCCACATCCAAAAATAAACACCATAATAACTTAAGTGTAAGGCCGACACCCTGAGAGGTCAGTGACTATTAATTAAAAGGCCAACACCCCATGTAGTTGGCAACTCAAGTGTAAGATCAATAGCCCAAGTAATCGATGACTATTAATAAAAGGATCAACTCTCCATAGTTGGCAATAAAAAATGACCAACAATTTGTATAGTTGGTGACTCATGTGTAAGACTGACACCTAGAGGGGTCAGTAATTATTAACCAAAAAACTAAATCTCCATAATCGGCAAAATGAGAATTGACCCACATGGTTGGCAATAAGAAAACTGTCAAACCTGCCATGACTGGCAACTATAAAGGGACAACTTCTTACAATCAAAAATCAAGCACATCCCGTAGTCAGCATTCATAATTTAACTATGTTCTAGACAAAGCATTCACACAATGATGAGTACCATGTAAACAATATGAATAAATTTTTATCCTAGAAAAATCTAGTGAGTCTCCTAAAAAAAATAAGGTCTCATAGTTATTCAAGTAAAAAGATCTACAAATGCACTTGCCAAAGAAAAAAGTGGTTGTTTCCATTTATATGGAAATTTTTTTATAGAAGTACAAATGCAATGTACATATTTACTTCTTTTTCATTCTCTCTCTCTAAGACCATAGTCTTTATGCTACAATTTTAAGGAATAAAACCAATTAATTTCCTTGCACTTGTTTACTTTCCTCTCTTCCTATTTATAATATTTTTTTTCAACCCTATTTCCCAGGCATTTTAGAAGGATCCTCCTCCATCTATGGATAGATGGATTCAACATCCGTTAAGGTGTTGTGAGCATGGATCAGGTTAAGAACCAAAACTTAGATATAAAATGAAGTAGGACCCTAAGCACGAGATTGCTTAGTGGACATGGAGTAGTATATCCAATAGTTTGTAACACAATAAGATTTGTGAGACATGGAAGACAAAATTACTTGCATTATACAAGTAGCCTTATGGAAACAACACTATGAAGAACCTAGAGCTAAAGAAAATGAAGGATCTATGGGATTGGCTACTCACAGAGTTATTTGAGAAAGAAGAAATACATTTAAGATTCTTAAGTGAAAAAGAAGATGTGCAACCAACTATTACTTTCTCTGTGAAGAACGCTAAAGCTTACCCTCCTCACAGGTTCAAGATCTCACATCTTGAATAATACTAAGGTCAAATAGATCCAATTGATCATATAGTATATTTTGAGTGAACCACAACACTATTAGACTTGGATGATGCCATGAAGTACAAATTTTCTTCACGAGTTTCAAAGATTTGGACCTCAGATAGTTCTTATGCCTTCATCTAAGAGTTATAACACCATTTACTAATTTCAAAAGGATGCTTTTCACATAATTCACTATCACTTAAAAGCCACTAAAGATTTCTCAAGCTCTCCTACAGATGAGATAAAAACCTAACAAATCCTTAAGGAAGTTCATTACTCGCTTTTAGTGAGAACTGGTAGAAGTTATAGACCTAAAACTAGTAGTCTCCCAAGTAGCACTTGCTTAAGACTTGAAGGAAAGGCACTTTAGATATGCCTTGGGGCTCCAATAAGCCAAGACACATGCCAAATTATTAGAGTTGGAAAAAAACCATGTAAATGTTATAGAATATAATGAGGTTGTCTGAACAATACTGATGGCTAAAACTAAAGACATATTAAAAAAGTCTTCAAAGTGATTGCCTAGAGATGGATATCAAAGGAAAAGAATGGATAAGAAGAGTTGACAAGATGTACTAGGGTCAAGCTTCAAAAACCTAACAAATCAATATTTTAAGCAACTAATTATTAAAAGGAAATTTTGACCATGCAAGGCAATGAATGAGTATTAAAGATTAGCTCCACTTTCTATCCTGAGTATAAAGGAACTCTGATCCAAAATTTCTTGAACAATTTAGGTGTATTCACTTGGGTGGTAGTGGAGATGCTGGGTATAAACATCAACACTACCTTTCTATCACTTGAACATTCAGAATGACATGCAACCTAAGCAGAAGATGAGGAAAACTGATGCCATACTCACTGAGCCTATTAAAGAGTAGATCACCAAGATGCTTGAAGTTAACATCATCGATGAGGTGTGATACTTAGAATATATGTCCAACACAAAAATGATGTAGAAGTCAGAAGGCAAATCGAGAATGTGTGTTTCAGTAATCTAAACTTAGCATGTCCAAAGGACATGATATCTCTCTCATGAATAGAGGAGATTTTTGACTTGGCAGTTGATGAGTCTTGGATGTATTATTGGGATACCATCAAATTCAAATGTCCCTTGTAGATTTTGAAAAATAACCTTCATTATTACTAAAGGATTACACTAGTACCAAGTTATGCCCTCCAGAGTAAAAAATGCAGGAGCAGCCTACCAAAGGCTAGTGAATCGAGTATTCATGAAGCAGAAAGAAAGAAATGTGGAAGTTTATGTGAATAACCTATTAGCCAAAACCAAATTGCCAATGAAACACATCCAAGACATTGAAGTGATATTTGCTACATTAAAAAGGTACAATATACACCTTAACCCTCTAAAGTGTAATTTTGGTGAAAAGAGAAAAAACATTTTTAAGATTTCTCATTACTCTTAAAGGCATATAGGCAAATCCTGATAAAGTGAAGGCCATACTCAACATGCCCTCACTCAAAAATGTAAAAGAGGTAAAACAGCTTACTAGTCGTGTTATAGGATTGAATAGATTCATCTCAAAGCTAGGGGAGTAATGCTCACTATTTTTTAAGGTTCTTAGAGAACTAAAAAATTTTATGGACTCCAAAATGTGAGAAAGCCTTTATGACCTAAAGGCTCTACTCGAATTTCCTCATTCATTATAGAGCCTAAAAAAGGGAAAAGTCTTATTGATATTCTTAAAAGTGGGAGAAGACTCAATTAGTTTAGTTCTTATTAGAGAAGAAGGGGAAAAGTAATGGACCATTTATTATGTTAGTAAATCTCTATGTGTCAAGCCTAACTACCCACTCACACTAATCACCTTAGCTATATTATTATAATCTTACTTCTAGGCATATTCCATACAAGTTGTTATTGATAACTTGCTCAAATTTGTACTCACTAAGCTTGATCATTCAAGAAGATTATTGAAATAGTCCATAGAGTTATGCAAGTTTGATATATAATACTTGCCTCAAACTATAACCACAGCCCAAGCACTCATAGATTTTCTTGCTAATTTCAGTAGCTCACAAGATATCCTCATTAACCCAAAACCATTATGGTGACCATATGTTGATGGTTCTTCTAGCAAGCCAATAATATGTGCAGGAATAGTGTTAAAAAGCCTAGTAAGAATTACAATAACATAGTTGAACAAATTTAGCTTTAAGGTTACAAATAATCAGGCTAAATATGAAGCTTTACTTATTGGGTAGAGATTTGTTAAATGATTAGGAGCCACAAATATAATAGCTTATTTTGACTCGTAATTTGTTGTGAGATAGGTCAATGAATATTATAATGTTTGAGATGAATCTTTACTAAAATATATACTTAAAGTAAAATTAAAAAAATTGGGCAAATGGAGTATTTCAAGATTGAACAAATTCCTAGAGAGGAAAACCAACTTGCCAATCTATTATCTCAGGCTAGCGGACTCAAGGAGCTTATGATCATAAAATTTGCACAACCAAATATAGAAGAGGAGGAGCTAATGCAAGTTGAGTATGAGCACTTTCTAAGATAGGTTGACCTATCAAGAATTATTTTAAGATTATAGAAATTGAAAAAATGATAAATGATTTAATGAGGTTCCAAATTATAGCAGCCTAATACTTGCTGATTGGAGGAGAGTTATATCAGGAGCGAGGACACTTACCCACAGAATCCTAAGATAAGGGTATTTTTTTCCTATGCTTAAAAAGGATGCTGAAGAGTTTGGGAGGAGGTGTATACATTGTTAAAAGTTCATAGCACTCTAACAACAACCGTTACAACTTTGCAACCCATCACCAGTCCTTAGCCATTCACTATTTGTGAGATGGATATGATAGGCCCTTTATCAATAATGAATGGATAGATAAAGTTCAGCTTATTCATGATTGATTACTTTAGTAAGTGGATTGAGGCAAAGTCACTAGCAAATATAACTTCTGAGATAATTAAAAACTTTATTTGGATTGATATTATTTACAAGTATGGGCTACTCATGGTGATTATCACTAATAATGGGTCTTAATTTATTGAGAGGGGTCTAAAGGAGTTCTACGAGTCTCAAGATGGCATTAAGTTGAAATTCACATCAATACATCAACAATAGAGTAATGGATAAGTGGAGGCTAATATGAAGATTCTCAATTTACTCAAGAAAAAAGTCAAAGGTGCTAAAGTTAAATGGGTAGACACTTTACCCATGGTACTTTGGGTACTCAAAACCACTCTCCCACCAATGCAATAAGCGATTCACCATTCAAATTGTTAGATGGCACATAAGTCATCATTTCAGTCGAGTATGAATTTTAGGGCCAAAGGGTCCTAATGATGGAAATGATGGGAGGTGAAGATGATGAATGGAGTAAAATGAACTCAGAGGATTTGGAAGACACGCTTGATATGCTCAAAAAACTAAGAACTGAAGCATTATGAAGAGAAGAAGAAACAAAAAGTGAATGGTTGAATACTACAAAGGTTATGTGAAGGAGAAGCATTTCAATAGTGACGACCTAATATTGAACAAAGTAGATACAACTGCTCGATAGAATGTTTTAGGAAAACTCACCCACAACTAGGATGGACCTTTGCCCTAACATGTATCGACTATAATATCATTCAAGTGATGACATACTAAGAGCAGGAAATTTGAAATACTTAAAAAAGTTTTATTTTTAAGGAAAAGTTCCTCTATTCTGCACTTAACTTTTTAGTTTCGAGAATCATGTATCTTCATATTTTTAACAATAAAGTTTTATATTTTGCTCCATAAATAAGTTAACTTGCAAGATAATAGTAGTTATCAAAGGAGCATATTTGAATGCTAAATGATAAAACTCACACTTGGGGAGCTTCATGAAGACTCAGGATACTCAGTGTGCCATTTTTGGCTGAAAGAGAGGTCCATTCGCATGAGTAGTGAAAGCTCAAGTAGGAGATCCAAATACTTAGGGTGCCACTCTTGGCTCGATATTACTAAAGTCAAATAACCCTCAAGTCAAACATACTCTACAAAATTAAGACTGGCACCTAAGAGGTTAGCAATTAAACTCAGAAAGACTAACTGTTGAAGTTGGCATCTTAAAGACTAACACTCAGTGTGATTGGTGACTATAGCTTTAAAATTGTCCGAGCATGCTCACATCAATTCTAATGATAATGCAAATCAAGTAAAATCCTCTCCCAACCATCATTAATAAAATTTTTCACCATCTTTAAAAGATGGAGAAGAAAACCTTCAAACTCTCTGGCTCTAGCATTAGGGACCTCCCAAAAAACTTTATTGATCAAAATCCATTATTCCGCTACTTCTCTAGACCATTTAAACCTCAAAAAATAATTAATTCATATTAAGATAGAAAAACTAGGTGTTTATGGTGATCAACAAGGAAGCAAGAGGATATATTCACCCTAGAGCTTTATCTCACATTTAGGAACATGTTAGAATCAATGAAATCACTGTACATTAGATTATTTCTAATGAGATAATTTCTTCAAACTATAGCTTGCCATAGAACTTGATGGTTGTGAATGAAGATTACAAGAAATTAGGAATTTTGACTTGATTACCCTTATTATTTCCAATTTAAGGAATCTTAATGTGAGAGATGGAAATTTTGGCTAGATCCACTAAAAAGATAGGCTTGAATGGTGATTAGAGTTGGAAAGCCTTTTTATTTCATGCTCAGTTCATCATTCAGAAGGTAGAACAGGTACAAACTGTCCGATCTACCTGAATTGGAATAGGCGACTACAACTAAAATGTTAAAGAGCCTTAATCTGAGCCCTTAGATTGGTGACTTTGATTTAGATCGTTCAATCTAAAGCTGCAATTTCCTGCTCATTCCACCCAAGATCCACATGGATTAATCCATGGCCAACATGTGTAAAGCGGCACCCAGTTTGTGCTGACTTGGTTAAATAAAAAATAGGAATATTTCATATTTAAAAATATTAAAAACACTTAAAACTTCAAAAAATAATAATGAGTTAAACTGTAATCAATTAAATTGTGTAACATAATTATCCAAGCTTTAAATAAACTAATAATTTAACCAAGAACATTAAAATAATTTTGTAAGCAAGCTCACTTAATTGAATATTGATCAATCAATAAATCTCTATTAATTGGTCATTTAAATTAAATAAGCAATAAACTAAACACATCTTGAACCCTAATTAATTTAATTATCTAATCAAATCAAATAAAGTTAAAGTAAATTCTAATCCACTCAATTAAATTTGTAACCAAGCCATAACCAATTCAATCAAACAAAGTCAAACTTTGTTTAAGTAATTTAATTAATCAAAATAAATAAATCATTAAACCAAAAAAATCTTAATCATCATAATAAAATTCAACTAACTAATAAATTCCAAAATTACTAAATACCCTTTATTAATTCAAAAATATGTTAATTGAATTATTCAACCAATCAAACCCAATCAAAACATAAAATGGCTAAATTCAATTAAATGCAAAACCAACCTAATCAACATAACTTACATAAGTTAGTGAAACGTGATAGAATTAATCAATCATTAAAATAAAAGACTAAATTACATAATTTTAACCTTAAATAGAAATGAAATTAATCGAAGTAAAATATAATAATCAACCACAAAAAATGAATGTTTAATTACTTACTCTTAACATGCCTTTAAGGTATTTAATGACCAAAATGCAAGTTAGATGCCTTAAGTGACTCATTTCTATAGGCTTTCTATTGCTAAGATTGACCACAAACCAAAAAAATAAACTTAAAGATTCCAAGAAAACATCCTTAATTAACATAGACACCTAAACTAAACAATTAATTAAACTAAATAGAATCAAAACATAAAATCATAAAATTTAGATAATAATTAAATTAAAATCAATCAACGTAAATCAATATAAATAATAAAAACTAAAGAATTTAATAAATATCTAAATGAACCTAAATAAATAGATTAAATATTAATTGAAATTGAAGTGAACTTACTTAAATCAAAGAAACTAATAGAAAAACTTAAATTGAAATATTAACAATCAACCTTAATAAAATATAAAGATTAGTAAATTCAAATAAAAAGTAGAACCAATTTAATTCAACCTTAAAATTAAACATTAGCAAGTGAATTTTAATCAATTTATACATACTTGATTGAAATTCTAAATAAACCAAAATAATTATTCAAATTGAAACCTAACAATAAATTAATAAAAATGCATAGATCTCTAGGGGAGATTTCTAAAGTGGAATTCCACCCTTTTGGTGAAAATTGCACTTTATTAGGATTAGGGTATTCAACAGATTGAGTCTTGTCACAAATGAGGCTCAATCTTCTTTTAACTCTTTAAATTTTAAAATCAAAGGTAAATTTGAAATAAAATTGAGGATAACCTAAAACACTTAAAGTGAAATCACTCAAAGGTAAATGAAATAAGCCTTATGAACTTAAATTGAAACATAAACTTAAAAAGCCTAGTACAAACTTGCCACACTAGCTTTCTTTTCATACATTAGAATACTTGGTCATCAAACCTAGAATTAGGTTAAGCTGATGTATTGATTGTGATATGATGCTTTATCTTATTTTGTGGTATATTATATTAGTCTGATGGCTAAGACTGTGTCCATTAAATTTGGATGTTAGAACATTTTTTTAGAATAAAATTATTTTCTTCAGGGGTAGTGTTTAAAGGGATGGATGTAATAATAAATGATGTTCACTTGCAAGTGCTTTTCTTAAGTCCCTATTAGGATAGGTGGCTTGGTAAACATTGGTGTTAAGCCTGAGTATTTCATATATAACTGTTGCTATGATGTGTGCTTTACTAACTTTTATTTTGAAGGGCTTAGGATTTCTTTTAGAATTTAAAATGTAATTTGATCCTGGAATTATGTTAGAATCTATGGTATTTAAGATTATCAAGAGCAGATCGATCAATTGGTGGTCTCTTATAGAGCCTAAAGAGGAGTCCCTCAATAAGGTGATGATCCTGAGAAGCTAAATGATCAAACTTATAGTTCTATGATGGACTATATAAGGGCATAGCTTAGCTGCCCTTTTTTTTTTTGGTGTAGTAAGGTACTTGACCACGCCAGCCTTTTATTATTTATTTCATTTATATTTGGCGTGATTTATTTTAAGGCGCATAATAAAACTACATGGTTTTATAAGCTTATTTCTAAGATTGTAGTGCTTATGATGAAAGTCATGATTTATGTTTTACTCATATGACAAAAATAAAATTTCTACCCAATTTAATTAAATAAAATAGAAGCTCACAAAATTAAATCCTTATGGATAAATACTAAAAGCATCTAAAAACTATTAGAACTTGCAAACCATATTTGCATTTGTTTTTATCTTCCTTGTTGTCCTTCTCGCATTGTACATAAGGGCCATCTAACTTGTAAGGATAACCAACCTTCCTAGGGAAGTCTGCATTCTTTTCTAATTTAGCCCATAACTTATTTCTAACAAAGTCTCATCTTAGGAGTAATTTGCATACCCAAAGCTTTAAAAATAAAATTAGTTGTCTCAAAATATATAAAAATTACAAATTATTGCATTAGCTAGAAGCATAACATACTAGTCATAATATTAGGGTTAAGAAGTGAGTTTAGGCTCTTAGCTTCTTTTCCTAAATATATTTCTAAAATACCTTGCATTTATAAGATCAGACTCATATTTAAAATCATTTGGAGGTTTTAGCTAGCAACACCTTCTAGGTAGGACAAAAATCTAGAAGAGTCAAGATAAGTTCATATTATTAAGTGGGAAAGAACCAATAATTTTTGAGTTTTTATTATTAGATTAAGTTGAGCTTTTGACTTATGTCAGAAGCATCTTTAGATTTCAGATCTGAAGTATCATGTTTTCTACATGAATAACTATTCACCTCATAGGTATTTCTGTAGTCATGTACTATCAAGATTTAAGTCTTAACTATTTAATAACATGCTAAACATGAAATCTAAATAACTTCATTTTCAAAACTGTGAAACCTAATGGTAATATTTGTTAAAATATTTATCAGGCTTCCCAGTATCTAAAACATTTTCTACTTATTCTCAATTTGCATCCAAAGAGAACTCCTTCCTTTTAAAACATGACCTTTTATTTTTCCAATTTAACCTTCCATGAAAATAAACTATGAAATCCATCAAGATGAAAGTCAATTTCTTTAATTAAAGAATTCATAGGAAAGTTCATCATCTCCTAAGATGTAATTAACTATAATGGCTTGCCATTATAGAGAACTATGAACCCTAGTAATAAAATAAACCATGTTATATCTATAAATTTAGTTCAGGGGAAGAATCCCATTAGCCTTCAGAGTCATTATTAAGTGATCAAATTTATTATATGGTGGCATTTCTATCTTTTAAGATGGCATATTATTTTCTTAGTGGCTCATTTGATTACCCAAATAAGAACCATCAAGATCTGTGTGGTGTTTTGAATAAAAACACCATAATAAGAAATATTAATATCAATACCTAGCATCTCAACCATAATTTAGTTGAATACATCTATGTCCTTCTAGAGAGCCTAAACAAAAGCTTCTTTATGTTCACTACTAAAGGTCAAGCTAACTATTAGCACTTTCTTTAGATCTTGAGTGATTGACACTTTCTTGATTTTTTTATTGGCCTCCACTCTAGTGTGTGTAACTTCTAATTGTAGCATTCCATCTTCTTTATGAAACTTAATGATTTATCCTTAGTAAACGGCCTTGAATTGACTCAAGTTTTTCCTGACTATGATTTCTTCTCTTTTTGCTAGAAACTTGACTACCACATGATACGTTGATACTATTACTTTAAATGTGTTATATTGTAGTAAAAAAACATCATCATGATAATGGCATTTAATATAATGAAGTCGACTATAGTTGTAAATTATTTCTCTTCTTCTCCCCAAGTTACTAAGAGCGTAATAATTTTTTCTCTCTCTTTCCATTTTGCTAAAAACTTGTAAAGGAGGCCTCCTATCTAGGTGAGTTTTGAACTCACTAAGTTAATCTTATCAAACACAAATTTAAAGATGATTTTAACTCTCTATGTTGATTATAATACTCCTTATCAAATAATTAATGATTAATAATGTGTTAACTACTACATTGTCATAGGGATTGCCAAACACTAGTCAATATTTTTTTGAGAAATTAATTAATACAATCTCTGTGCTCTACATTAGCACCATGGATGTCAAGCTAACTTTTCTTGATAATAATCACTTGTGACTTGTTTTGATGACTCCTCATCTCTACCAAAAATGATGGGTGCAACTCCTACAATGCGAATTGCATAAGCTAGAGTGGGCTCATTACTTAGCTCATTAACTTTCTTTCTAGGTCTCCTCATAAACACTTTTATCTTTTTTTCTTTTATGTGCTCTTCCATCAAACTTCACAAATACTAACACTTTTAGGTGTCTTACCCATGGTTGTGATGTTATGCATAATACCTTGATCGATCGTAAACTCCATTTGCATTTATCAGTGACAGTTACTTAAAGTATTCCTTATTTTGAATGGCCTCCACTAACTCGACCATTGACATGCTCAAAAGGGTAACTACAGTCAATTGCAAATACTCATTGCATTCAAGATGAGTTGGTGGATTTATAAATTAACACCTATGCATCGATGGTTCTTCTTATCAAAAATGTTGCCTTTTCCTTTTGTCTTATCTTTGGAATTAGAACCTATCCCTTGAGAAATAATCTAAGTTCAACCTCTTCACCAAGTCTATTATGTAGTCACCATTGATGATTTGGTGACCTCATTATATTCTTCTACATTAACATGATTGTTTGCTAACTTTAGTTGCTCCATAGTGTCCTGGGATATTGAAGCCTAAGAGTGTATCTGAATAAATCTTCACTAAGACCTTGGAAAGTGTGACCTATATGACTATAGGCTCTAAATCATTTACTACGAATATTTTTTTGGAAGTGAGTAATAAACTTGAAGAATTCATTTGGCTTCAGTTGGCTCCAATATTATTTGTAAAAAATCTTGTGAACTCTTTAAAAGTTTTTGGGTACTAGAAAATTGTGTGAGGAATATTCTCTTGAATTCCATAAAATAAGTGATGTCTCTCACCAATAAATATAAGAATCATCTAAGGCTTGACTCTTTAAAAGTGGCAAAGAGCAATGAACACTTCATCATATCATCCATGTCTAATAGCAATGTAGTCAATTCAAAATACGTTATGTGGTCGATAGAGTCTGTTCAACCTTTGTGAGATTCATAGTGTGGAGTCTTGAACATTGGCATGGAGTGAGCCTCTATAATCTTCTTAAAGAAGAAATTAGTGGGAGTCATATTCACATGTCCTTTGATGACTTCCTCTTTTCTCACATGATAGGACTTATCATCAATGTCAGGCATCTTAGATAATTCCCTTCTATGGTGTCCAGTTTGGTTAATCACCAAACTATAAGAACCTCTATCCTCTCTGGCCTTTGGACTTTCATTCTTTACTCTCTTCACAGCTACTTGGACAAAGGGAGTGATCTTTCCCTCTATATTCTTTAGATCTTATTATGTAACAAATTATTTTTTACTTAGCTCCATGCTTACAAACTTGTCCATGTTGATGGATCTACTTTGTCAAGTACCTGACTCCTTATCTTTGGCATCATCCATGCTTACCTCACCTAAAAAGATATTGAATTTAAATTTTTCTATGGAGTGATGCAATATCTTTCTATAGGGACATGGAAACTAGAGTTAGATCAGGTGGGATAAAGTAAATAAAAAATAAAAATTAAAAAATGTGAAAGGTATGAGTAATGTCACTATGTCATAGAATAAGATTACAAATAAAGAGTTTAAATATAAATCTCTCTCTCTCTCTCTCTCTCTCTCTCTCTCTCTTCCTCTAAGAAAAGGACAAAATAAAAGAAAAAAAGTCCCATACCTCTTCAAGAATCCCCCTTTTGCAAATTCATGAGGGGGGGTGGGGGTTACGTAAAGAAAGTACACATTAACAAGGTCGGTTATATAAGAAGGGATTCACCCACATTCAGGTTAGTGGGGGAGTGATATATACTGAGTGATGAGTTCTTTTATGCGTTACTAATGCCCATATGGTGAGTTATATGATGTGAGTGGTGATGAAAAAGTGTTATGGTGAACTACTTGTTCAATTTGTACTTCTCACTACAAGATGTTCATGTGTCGATCCTTTATTATTTTTGTGTACACATTGGATATATAAGAAGAAAGTGCACATCAACAAGGTTGATTATATAAGAAGGGATTCACCCACATTCAGGTGAGTGGGGGTGTGATATATACTAAGTGTTGAGTTCTTTAATGTGATTGCTAATACCAGTGAGATGAGTTATATGATGTGAGTGTTTATCTAGTTAGTCACCCATATGTGGGTGAGTCTTTATATATGATGTGAGTTGCTTGATGCTAATCACATGACTAGGATGTTCTTTCATCATGTTTGCTTGTTTATAGTGAATCTTTATGGGTGTGTGAACTACTTGTTCAATTTGTACTTCTCACTACAAGATGTTCATGTGTCGATCCTTTATTATTTATGTGTACACATTGGATCCATGCATACTATATGGGTATAAACAAAAAAATAAATAATTTTTAATTAACTAAAAACTAATAAAAGCTACTTTTGAAACTAGAGTTTTTACTTAATTTTGAAAAACATACTCTCAATTCATGGTTACATGATTTTTTTTCTATGAATTATGTATTTATGAAGTTATTTTATGCCATTGTGAATCAGGAGCAAATTTATCATTCCATCTCCATCGAGATCAAAATGACTTATTCACTATAATTAATTAGTTAGATGCCTATATATTAATTAAAATAAGTAATTGAATTGTTTTCATCTCTTTATATTATTTCAAATTCTTAAATATTATATGCCTATGCATATTTAAAAGATTTAATTACTTTTCCCTAGTTATTCTTCTAGGACTCTTTCAATATTTCTAGATCACATTATATGTTAAGTTTGCAATTGTACATATCTCAACTAAAATAAGTATGGAGAAAAGTGAAGCAAAATAGACATTCATACCAATACTTCAAACTTTATGACACATTTTTATAAAGAATAATACAAGATTCTATAAATTCAGAGTACAACATAATTAGTTACTCATTTGAGAGAGAGAGAGAATATCATCATACCATAAATGTAAAAGATTATTTAAAACATTCAAGAGTAATAAAAAATAGATCCAAGTAATAGTCTTCTAAGTTCTCTTGATTTTATCATTTACAATATAATCTTCACAATGAACAACACATGAACAAAACAAATAGTGCACACTAACACATTCACTTAGTGTCTCACTCCTTAAGTGACTATTCACCCACACTCACACACTAATACAAGCTCACACTTGTCAAAAAGTTCCTCCCCAATGTAATTCAAGGCCTATTTGTAAGTCTTGCTCCATCCTATTAATTGCTTCCCACGTTCTCTCTAAATACTTCCAAGATATACCCTTGAAACTCGCCAAACCAACAGCTAAAATTGGTTAAAATTGCATCTATCGAGTTGTAGCATCATAATGCCTGATATGTAGTACCATTGTGTTTAGGACTTTGTCTTTCTACTTAAATAAGAACTACTCTAGTACTAAAATTGCTTAACTATGTTTACTTTTTAATGCTAAAATATGAAGGATTCTTGCACAATAGTGCTAGTTTTCCAATGCCAAAGTGCTTTGGTTACTATATTTAGGCATTTTTAGGGTTATTTAGGCTCTTTCAAGCACTGCAATATTGTACCTTGTAGCACCACAACACTGCATTTACTATCTTGAGGTCCAAATATTTGCAAATATAGTGTCTCAGTGTTCATCATCCAGTGCCTTTATTCTAGCTTTCTATCTCAGCACTGAATTTTTATTAAATACAACATCCTGGTGCTGGCCTTAAAACTTCTATTTTTTTCTTTTCACTTTATATGAGTTTTTTCTTTTAAAAACATAAAAATAATGAAATTAATCACAAATTAATATTAATTAAACATAGATACACATTAAAACACTTGAAATTCACTAAAATTTTATGTTTATCAATTATGGTCCTATAAAAATTTAAATTCAAATAATAAGTTTCACCAAATTAGTAAAATTGAATAAAAGCATGTGGTAAATTTACAATTTATGGTAGAACAAATTATGTAAAATTGATGTTATCAAAATTCCCCAAACTTAGACTTTTGCTTGTCCTCGAGCAACCAAAAGGAATAATAAAAAGATAATAATGAATATGAGGCAAGGTAAAGTCTATGTTGGATACTAATGGTATTATGTTATAAAGAATATTTATTTGTTTATTTGCAAATGTGTAATCTTTCACCTCAAATTTTGTCAAATGGATCTTAAGTTGACTATAGTTTAAAACACTTTACTAAATCATTTGCCACACATTAATATATTCATGTTATACCCACTAATGCATATTTGATGTAAACTCATGCACATTCTATAAAATCAAGTTTATCACTATGCAAAATAACATTCACAAGACTAACTTTATATTCACATTTGTGCCATGAAAATTGTATTATTTTTTCTATACACATAAATGAATTTCTTCATTGACATAATAGATATAAAGACTTTATTGTGAAAGAAAATTTATGTTTCCAAACCATCAGGTCATATTTCTACTTTAACAAATGCAAATTCACATCCTTTTTCTCACTTTATGGGTGTATATCCACAACCCTTTTTCTTCAAAATGTTGAAGACACCCAACTCACGTTATCCTTTTATTTATCTAAGACTTGTTACCTAAGACTGTCCATGTAGGCAACATTTCTATATAAATTTTATTTTATATTCTGAAATTTAAATTGCATGCACTACTAAGTTTATACTTAGCTTAGGTTATTTTTATATATAATGTATAAAGTTATACCCAAATATGACCAATGATCTTATAACTAGCACATTTAATAATGCATCATATAGTTCAACCAAAATATTTTGCAAAAATAATTAATGTAATTAACATTGTGACAATAATATCAATTTCAAGTTTTCTATAACTACTCACAAATAAATAAATATATTTTCTCTTAACATAGATAACAACAAAATTTCATATGATCTTTTACCTTTTTCCACCCTCTTAAGAATAATAAAAATTGAGAATTGAGAACATAAATAACAAAGTAATAAAAACTAGGCATGAATGCAAATTAACAAAATGGAATAATTGACTAATATAGACTAAGCATGACCTAAACTATTTCAAAGAGATTGAACAAGTACAATTTATAACATCACACACAATCAAAAAAATTAGCAAATTGAGATAGAAGCTATTAAGGACTACAAAAGAATCTAAGCTACTCATCACACTAGAACTATGCTATATCTCTAATGCCTGAAAGTAAAAAAATATATAAATATATAAAAATAGGTGATAGAAACTTGTAAGAAAGGTGGTGCAAAGTATCATAGTCACCACCTTATTTTTCTCTCTTGTTCTTCTTCTTCCTCATGGATAGGTTGCACAAGTGGAAATTGGAAGTTGTTTGGGCTAGTCTGTAGGTACCAATTTCAAAACATATTGAATTTTCCCATATAGTCATAGTGTAGCACACTGCTTTCCATTAAGTAATCCAAATCTGTGTAAATTTTAAGCTACATCTTTGTTTCCTCCTTTTAATTTTATTCATGCAATTACTATGCCCCATAAAGAGAGCCACCCCCATCTTCAAAGCTAGAAATTGAGTATCTCTTAGATTCTTATTAGTGTGGGGCTCCCAGAGCTTGACGCATCTCCTCCTTAAAGTTTTTCTAATGATACCTACCCTTAGGTATTATTTGTGTAATTTAATTCTTTTTAGTGGGCACTTTGGGTAGACCACCTCTTTTGATGCACTTATAGAAACAATTGGCTGCCAAAAAAATTAAAATAAAAAAATAAAAAAAGAAGAAGAAGAGAGCCTTAAGCACTCCTACCAATAGCCATCCCAATCAATAATAACTGCCCAAGGAGAAGAGCATGAGCGATTAGGATAGTAGTTTCTTATAAAAAGTGGGGAGGGCCAACTTCACACTCTCGATAGCCACTATACACACTCTCTCCAGCACTCTTTCTAGCCACTCTACACTCTCTCCAACCACTCTTCACCGTCGTTCCCTTGGCCATGCCATCCTCTCATACAAAGAATCTCCTTCCTGCATGAGACAACTAAAGCAAAAGGAAAAGGCTTTCATAAATGTAAATTTTAGGTAAAATATGAAATAAAAGTTTTTTACACAATTCATTCCTTGCCCTATAAAAAATTTTTGAAGACCATCGTCGTCGATCTTGGATCCGATGTGAGATAATACTCCCCCCCACCACCCCCACCCCTCGCCACCCAAATCGATCTTGGATTTAAGCAAGGGAGAAGAATTTGATCATGTTAATTGCAAAATCTTAGGTATTACCAAGACAAAACTCTACCAAAATTAAGATTAACTCAAAATTTAAATTACTAAATCACAAGTTTTAGAATATTAAGGCCTTCATCATCGAACTTGGTTCAAGCATGAGATGAATGTCCCCCTCTCATTGATCTTGGATCTGAAAAAAGAAATAAGAGTGCATGTTGTACTAAGAATTTCTAAAGCTAGCATTGCTAAGCCATTATGATGCTAAAATTTTGTGGGAGCCATCAAACTACGCAAGAAAATTTCTCTAAACAAAGTTTCCCATCACATAGCATTATGACACAATTATGAAGTGCCAAGGTGTTGCTTATAGTGCCGAAGCGATGCTCCCCAGGGTAGAGGTGCTAAGCTCTTAGGAATTTGGATCTCTAGTGTTCTATTTCATAGCATGATAACACTGTCATATTGCACTAAAGCGCTATGACTAGCACTATGGTGCTACCTCCTAGCATCGCAGCACTATCATCTCAGGTTGCAAGGTCAAAATGCCACATGCAATGCTATAGCGCTATCTGAAAAGCGTAAAGGCACTGTGCTAGTGCCACGGTGCCACTATGGCACAGTCTTCTCTAATTTTAAGCTCAAGCTCCACCATCTAGCTCCTAAGCACTAATTTTTTAGCACTAAGGCATTGCATTTTCAGAGCCATCGCACTGACTTCCAAAGTTTGCTAATCTTAAGTTAAAATTTTTGTTAAATTAAATTTTTAACTTATAATTAGATATGATTACAAATCAAATCTTATGAGTGGCCAACCTACATTTGAAATGATAAATAATTAATGTGAAATAAAAATTTTTATTATAAAATTGTGCTAAATAAAATTACAAAAAAGTATAAAAAAGAGAAAATACAAATACCAAAAAGAGAAAAAACTATCTTAATAATTGTAGTCATCCTCCTCCTCCTCTTCAAGCTCCAATGGGGTGCTAACATAAGAGTGATATGAGGCGCTACAGGCAAGAAAATCTACTCGGGCTTGCATTAAAGTTGTAATTTTTTAACATTTAAACAAGTACTGAGTTGAACGCAGTCATATAAGAAAATTGCTGCAGCTACTGACCCATATGATGATCAAATATTCTTTCCAATTTCTATTATCATTGGTTATTTTTCCAACTCTTATTTTTAATTCTAAGACTTCTCCTCTAATTTCTTGGAGTTGCACATTTAAAGTTTTGGAGGATTTGGGCTTGGACTGAGGAGCGTGTGAGCTTTTCTTGCTTCCATTTTTTATCCAAACCCTTCAATTGTTCTTTTAATTAGGGAATCCCTTTGTATAAAGACTTCTTCATCTAGGTTCCCCGATGCACCAGCCGCAACACATAAATAATAAATAAGGGAAGGATAACTATAACCTAGCATAGTACTATCATTAAGCATATTACAAATTGAATTATAAATAATCTTTCCAACATCTAGAGTAAAGCACTTTTTGAATTACAAAATTCAAAATGGCTCTATTTTTAATTACCTCACTAATGTTACCAGTGGGGATCGACTTAGTGAAAATAAAATAATGTCGAGCTTTAGCCTTGATAATTAGTTGAATGGTAAGAAAATTGATAATTTTTCCTCCTGTCATTTCAACTAAACATTTGAATTTCTAATAATGAGAAAACTTATAATTTTATCAAAATTGAGATGATTATTATAATAAGAAAGATATTGATCATATACAAAATTTAGTAAATTATAATATGCATTAATGGTAATACTATCAAAACATACCCATTTTCTCCTTACAAAAACTTTATTATCTTGGTGCTCTTTCACGTTGGCATAAAACTCTCTCACCACATGAATGGCACAAGCTTTATTATCATAGGTGAAATACTCCCAGCCTTACTCATTGATGATACTCTTCACTCTCCCACCTAGATTGTGGAATCCCCTCTTCAAAATGAGATGCTTATTAATAAGAGTGTACTTGTACCTCTCCTTCACATCCACTCTAGTAAATTGATTAGTGTCGCTTAAGGTTGCCCTCTTCTTGCCCTTGTGGAAGTGCTTGAGTGACATATTTACTGTCATAGAAAAGACCAAAAGCTAAGAGAGAAGGGCTCTAGGAATTCTTAAAAAGAGCAAAGGATTTAGAATGAAAAAAAATAAAAAGCCCAAGGTTCATATTTACATATTAGATCCAATGCTGCGGTGTCACTTTTGCAGAGCCTAAGCACTGGTCTCTTAGTTTCTAAAATGTGAGACCATTGTCTAGGCGCCAATCAACTGGTCAAGGCAGTTACTATTCCTATCAAAAAGATCATTTATGAGTACTTATTACCATTAATTATGTAATTAATAGAGTACATAATGTAGGTCAGGCATTTATGTAGAGCCACACTACTCTAACACAATGCCACAATGCTAGTAAAAGTTTTTTTTTGTCTCTTTTCTTAAAATTTTCTACCAACCTATTAGGGTTTTGAACCACTTTTTGATTGGCATTATGGTGCTACTTTAGTAGCGCCTCTGTGCTGGTCAACCAGTCAACCCATTTTATATTATTTATGACACCTGAGCTCCACGATACCAATTTTATAGTGCCAAAGCATTACCTATTATGGATTTAAGACCTATATTTTTGCCTTCCAGGGCTATGGTGCTGACTTCCTAATTCCAAGGCAGTAAATGCAAGGCATTGAAGTGCCAACTTCCTAATGTTGTGGCACTGCTTCTACAAAGCCTTAATGTTGTCTCTTAAGAATAAAAATCAAACAGGTGTTCATTCGCTATGCGAACATCCTAACTAGCATTCTAAAGGGATGTAAGTATAATCTATTTGTTTGCCATACGAACATCCTTCTAGTATTCCAAAGGGATGTAAATATAATTTATTTGTTAGCCATGTGAACCTCTATAATTTTAGCAATCTAAAGGGATGTAAGTCTAATCTATTCATTTGTCCAGCAAACATCTAACTAGCATTCCAAAGGGATGTAATCTAATCTATTCATTCACCATTCAAACATCTTAGTTAGCATTCTAAAAGGATGTAAGTCCAATATATTCATTTTCCTTGTAAACTCCTATGACTGACATTCCAAATGGATGTAATTCCAATCTATTCATTTGCTATGTGAACATCTTATCTAGTATTCTAATGGGATGTAAATCCAATCTAATAATTTTCTAATCATTGTAAGTCTGATTTGTGCTTGCAATGTAAGCACAACCTAAATCCAATATGGCATTTAAAAAGGATTTAAGTCCAATCTATATGTTCTCCATGTGAACTCTTATAACTGACATTCCAAAGGGATGTAAGTCCAATCTATTCATTCGTATATGAACATCCTTTATGCCATTAAAAAAAAATGTAAGTTCAATCTAATGGCTTTCTATTCATTATTAGTCTGATCTGTGCTTGTGATGTACATACAACCTAAATCTTATCTAGCATTCCAAAGGGATGTAAGTCTAACCTTATGGATTTCTAATCGATTTAAGTCTAACTTGTGCTTGTGATGCAAGCATAACCTAAATCCTATCTAGCATTCTAAATAGATGTAAGTCCAATTTAATAGCTTTCTAATAAATGTAAGTCTGATATGTGATGCAAGAAAAACCTAAATCATATATGGCATTCCAAAAGGATGTAAATCCAATCTAATGACTGTATAATTGATGTAAGTCTAATATGTGGTTGCGATGCAAGCACAACCTAAACCCAACATATGTCTGTTATGTAAGCATAACCTTAATTTGTTTGGCATTCCAATGGATGTAGGCCCAACAATATGTTTTCCATGTGAACTTCCCTATAATCATTGTATTCCAATGGATGTAAGCTCAACATACATCTGCAATGCAGACTACTCCATAAAATTGAATTATTAGGTATATTTATAAGCTGCATCCCAACACCTACACTAACACTCTAGTATACTCAGGATATCTAAAATGAGGCAACCCTTATGATGATTATCTATCTCCCTGAACATTATGACTAATAGCCCTCTAATATTGGTAGACTGGAATAACGATAGTCTTGAGATGATAGAACCATGGGTTCCTGATCAGTACTACCTTCCTTTTTTTCTTTTTAGATTGTCTTCCACACCACACCACTAGATACTAGTTTATACTAGTGATTTACATTTATTTTCAATCTTAATTGATAATGCTCTCTTACTGTGATAAGAGGGGTAATTAACTATGAATGCTTGTGTTCATAGGAAGTAGAATCCAAATTGAATTAAACTCTAACATAATGTTGGGGAAAATCTAGTTGAATATAATTCAATTTGCATTTTGAAGAATAAACTTCATAAACATCTTATAAAGATGGTTGAGATTTGTAAATATGTTTTTCTTAAGCAATCAGATTTTTGGCAACTCCACTGGGGATTACTTCTCTTTCCATCATTGGTTGGAAAAATTAAAATATGTTGTGTCATTATAGATTTGAAAATTTATCAAACAATTTTTTTAAAAAAAAAGTTTAGGTTCTTGAAATTTAGTAGAACCAAATTTCAAATCTACGATCAAGTGTGAAAATGTCAAATGGAAAACATGATGAATATAATGACTATTAAGTTAGGAGAAGGATCTACTCCTAGATTCTCTCAAGCTGTAATCAATACTAATTATGCTAGATCCACTCTCTAGTTTGAAATAATTTCTAAATTCTTGTGAACCTACGACTAATAACTTATAAGTTGGAAATCTCATTAGTGAGGGCATTAAAATTCCAAAGGCATTCAAGAAGCTACAGTATAAAAGAAAAAGACTGAATGTAGTTATGCTTAATGAGCTCAAACAACTGAATTCTAAAGCTTTACCCAATTAGGGAAGAGCTCTGCTTCTAAAAAAATCTCTATTTTTGACAAACTTTTAAAGCCAACCCTGATAATGCCTGCTAAAGAGAAGATAGTTCTTGAGCCTAAATTAAAATCTATCATTGCCAATCCACTTAGTAGTCCATCAAAGGAGCCTACCATTCCACAAGGTAAAGCATTTTCTCTAGGCAATCATGATCATGAACCATCTTCCTTAGGCACCAAAATGTCTAGAAGAGCTAGAAGAAAGTATAATGCTTGTCACAAAGCTGTTGGATTACCTGCATAAGTTGAACAACAATATGAGCCACTAGTGGAAGCTAACATACCCACCAACAATAATTTTGAACTACTTAGATGGGTCAAAAGAAATTGCCCTGAAGGAACTATAAAGAAGTCCTTTTGGGATAAACACATGTAGCCTATCTTGCAAAATTGGCAAACAAAAAATAGACTATTTCATCTAAAATTTACAAAGTTTTGAAGGTTGTTAAAATCAAAACCTTCAAAGAAAAAAATAAGAAACTAATAATCCAGGTCCCCAATCCAAAAATTATCTATCCTAATAAAGGAAAAATATTGAAAGATATCAATCCCACATTGAACAAAGCTCAACACCTGAGAGTCTAATATTTAGTGAGCACTGACAATGAGCCCTTCAGTCTAAAAGTATAATGCGTCCAGTTGTTGGAAGGTCCCGAGAACTTTCACAAAAAATACAATATCAATCAACCCATTTTAATTCGTTCGGTGAACACTCGGATGTGACATCTAGGATGTGTTCCCAAAGATCCACCACTAGGAGATACTGATCAATTTAGATAGCTAAAGAACCCCAAGTCATCAAAGATAAAATAAACCAATATAAACAAGCTCAACCAAAAGACAAAAAGCCTGAATCGCCCATCATCAATTAGAAATGCCAATCTAAAAATAGTCAACCATTAGCTGACGATGCGGACAATCAACCCTTTTAGTATGATGATGACTTTTTGATTAATGAAGAAAAAAAAGTGCCTGATTTCTAAAATAATAAAGATATTGATTGAATGGAAGTCGAGGTGGTTTGCATGGTTGATACACATTTACGAAACAAAAATGTAGTAACTAAACAAAAAAAAAGTATGGAACAATATCAGGAGGGCTCAAGTCACCAAATACCTGAAGGTAAAACTCAAGTAGAAACTGAAGAAACTAAAGAACTAACTGATATTGTAATAGAGTTACAATGATAGATGGGTTCTCAACTCGAAAGAAGAGACTAAAAAATTAGACAACTCAATAATCATCTCAATGAGATGAATGGGCTATTGAAAGAGCCGTTTGGTCAGCTTAACTTAATAGCAATTGCAACACAGTATGTGCATCTGATAAATCCTCCAGAGATGATCAATCCAACATCTAAAATTAGGGGCATATATAATGCTTCACCCAACCTACTAATAGCTTCAATGCAAAGACAAGAACCTCCATGAGAAGTTACACTAAGTGTTAACCAAGTGGTTGATGTCATTACCAAATTATAAATAAAATATTTCATCAATCAAAAGGTCAAAATAATCATCACCTTTGAGACTGTTGAATCACTAGTTGGAAAAGGTCGACCATATCTGGTTGAATATGATCAAGTACAATATCCTAAAGGGTATATTGTCCCAAAATTTAATACTTTTTAGGCACAAAAAATCCATAGCAGCATTTAGCCTAATTTAAAGCTACTAATGGAAACACTGGGAGAAATGATGTCATATAGCTTTGACAATTCTTTCATAGTCTTACCAATACAACCTTTGAATGGTATGTTGAGTTACCCAACAACTTAGTAAAAGCTTTTGCTAAATTAGAAATACTCTTCATCAAGAGATTTGCAAGAGCAACCAAAAAAATGATAATTGTAGATCTCACCTTAGAAAGGAGAAGAAAGGATGAGAGTATTGTGAAATATATTACCAGATGGAGAAATCTAAGCATGAAATGTGAACAATAACTCACAGAAAATCGTACAGTATAACTCCTAATGGAAAATATTGATGATCAAATGACTCCATACTTAGCCATAGCAATGATTAATACATTCCAAATATTGTTAGATCATGTAGCCAAGTTCAAGAGGCTACCCAAACAAAAGTCTTTAATACTAGCTATAATAATCATTCTTTTGGGAAAGAAAAGCAACCTAAGTCTTATAATTTAAGGAAAAATGATGTGAATACAATGTTCACATTTATAGTTGCTAAAAAAAGAAATGGAGGCACAACATTGTCACGATAAGTAGCAAAGCCAATAGAGGATAAAAAATAGATCCTACCCTCCAAGAGAAAATGATCAAGAAGTATTCATTTAAAAGAGAATGTACTACTAAAATTTTCAAGCATGCTCTAAAGTTGAAATTTGCATGTAGAGATTCTAAGAAAGCTATATATGGTGCAAAAGAATTTAGCTTTAAGTGATATATACAATAGATTAGATACCAAAGAAGGTGAAAGATGTATGTATAAGTTAGTTAACCAAAGAGATAGGAGAAGTAAAGGTCTAGCTGAAGTGAGGTGTATTAAGGATGAAAATCATAAAGTGCTTTTCTTAGAAAAAGATATTGAAAATAGGTGGATGAGGTATTTTGATCTTTTCAATGAGGGATCTGAAAATATGATTGATTTTAACAACCATAATACCCTAAACAAAAATAGAAATTTTTTTTTTATCATCGTATTAGTAAATCTGAAGTTATAGAAGCTTTAAAGAAAATGAAATGTGGAAAAATAGTAAGACCAGATGGTATGCTAATAGAAGTGTGGAAATGTGTAGGAGATCAAGGAATTTCTTAGCTTACAAATCTTTTTATATTATTTTAAAGACTAAAAACATGCCAGATGAGTGGAGAAAGAGTTTGATAGTTCCTATATTTAAGAATAACGGTGATGCACAAGAGTGTGTGAATTATAGAGGAATTAAGTTATTGTGTCATACATTAAAATTTTGGGAGAGAGTAATGGAGCATAGGTTATGATTTGATACAAAATGTTCTCACAATCAGTTTGGTTACATGCCAAGAAAATCTACTATAGATGTTATACATTTGTTAAGAGGTTTGATGGAGAGGTATAGAGAAAGGAAGGAGGATTTACATATGATCTTTATTGATTTATAGAAAGCTTATGATAAAGTTTCAAGAGATGTTCTTTGGAGAGCTCTAGAAAAGAAAGTAGTTAATATTGGTTATATTCAAGTCATTATGGATATGCATACTAGAGTTTTTACTTGTGTCCAAACACAAGGAGGATTGACAAAATATTTTCCTATTTCAGTTGGATTACATCAAGGATTAGCTTTAAGCCCTTATCTTTTTGCTTTAGTTATGGATGTTCTTACTAGACATTATAGAAAGATGTACCTTGGTTTATGCTTTTTGCTGATGACATTCTTCTTGTTGATAAGACTAGAGAGGGAGTCCAAGAGAAAATTGAATTATGGAGGTCAACCTTATAGTCCAAAGGTTTTTGTTTAAGTAGATCTAAAATTGAATATATGGATTGTAATTTTAGTTATAGAAGTTATAGTGGTAGTGTTGTGACATTAAGTGAACAAGTCATTAAAAAGAGTGAGCGATTCAGATATTTAGGCTCTATTGTTCAAAATGATGGTGAAATAGATGGAGATGTTATTAGTAGAATTCAAGTTGGATGGTTGAAGTGGAGGAATGCATCTGACCTATTGTGTGATATTGCTTAAACTTAAGGGAAAATTTTATAAGATGGTGGTAAGACCTGCAATGATTTATGGTGCAGAATGTTGGCCAATAAAAGACAAGCATGAGACTAAGTTAAGTGTTGCAAAGATGAGGATGCTCATGTGGATGAGTGGCTTTACCCTTAGAGATAAAATGTGAAATGCATTTGTTTGGGAAAAAGTTGGAGTAGCTCTAGTGGCAAATAAAATTAGAGAGAGTCACCTTAGATGGTTTGGCCACAAAAAGCGTCGGCCATCCAATGACCTAGTTAGGAGAGTTGATGCATTAGATTTGCCTTATGTTAAGAAAGGTAGAGGTAGGCCTAAAAAGATATGGTTAAGATGTATAAAAAATGACCTTAGCATACTTGAATTAAATGAGAAATTGACACATAATAGGACACAATGGAGATGAAGGATTCATGTAGGAAACCACAGTTTGTGGGATAAAGGCTTGTTGTTGTTGTTGCTCTAAAGTTGAAATTGCAATTTCCAGAGCCACATTGACCTGACCAAAGAGACAAAATCGATGATCCCAACTATTATCCATACCATAGATTTATATGTAACATAATTGAAGACTATTTCATCTTCAAATACTAGGTAGAGAGAAGCTATTAAAATGGGGAGCCCACTCTATTTGATAGTGTATTTGTGCATACTAAAAAGGAGAAGGTTAATGTTATTACAATACCCTCAATTCAAGATGCAAAAGACAAATATGTTGTGTCAGTCAAAACATAAAATGTTAATAATAATAGAGGCAAAGCCACACAAGTAAAAGAAGAAGGTGGTTGGGAGACCTTCATCTCAAAGAAGACTAAAATAATGTTTAAAATTCTTCTAGCTGTAAAAGGCATTCGGTCTAAGAATTCTTTAGAATCTAAAATTAATCCAATAATGCTCTTGCCCAACAAGGGGCAATTTTTATATAATATAAAGAAGTAGAAGAAAGTCAATCAGCCTTCTTCTTCAAAGCCTCATAAATTAAGGAAAAGAAGAAAACATGAAAAACCAAAATCTCATATACAAAAGATGATTGACTTTTTGGAGGAGTATGAGCAATCTCACTGAAGGCTAGTTAAAGTGGAATGTATGCTCCACTTACAACTTGACATAAAAAATCCTGGAGAAGGGGTTTCTAAAGAAACTTGTCAAGTCATAAAGACATGTGAAAATTATGATAAAGATAATTTTTAACTCTAAAGAGAGGCATGCTACATGATTGTAACATCAACTGACTCTGAAGAAGAGTTATGCTTTATCAAAGAGAAGACTACCAAAAGAAAAATTAAAGCAGTCTCAAATAAGCTTTATCCTAAACCAGGCAGTAGTTTTAAAAGTTATGAAAGCTCTAAAAATTCTAAAAAATATATAAAGTTTAGAAACTTTCTCTAATAAACAAGATTTCATAAATAAAGTAACTCAAATCTTGTTAAACGAGGTTCTCTACCATCATCGAGGAAAGCTAGGGATAAAGGAAAATTTTTTTTCAAATTAATAAAGTTTCCTTACCCTTACCACTAGCTAAACCTCAAAAGGCTACAAAAATGGGAGTGGACTAAAAGTTTCTAGCACATTTACACAAGTTAACAACTTTGTTAAGTATTTATGGTTCTCTCATGTTATTTAAAGACATATGTGAGACATTAATTAAAGCCTTGCATAATCTAAAATAATATGAAGCATTCCTTGCTGAAGAGAGGATGAAAGAAAACTTAACCTCTCAAAAGTTAGAAACTATCATATTTAATGATAATGGCCTATTGTTAGGGACGATAGAACATAATCAACCCCTTTATATCATAGATGAAAGCTATTCCACATATATATAAAGAATATTGATCGACCCAAGTCCTTCAGTCATTTCTTAACAGCTAAAACACTCAGAACATTAGCTTTGGATGCTCGCTATCTAGATAAAATTATAATATTTCTACAAAGATTCAATAAACAAGAACAACAAATCATGGGATCTCTTATTTTTGCCTATAAACTTTCAAAAACTATATACAAAAGCTAAATTCCATGTGATTGAAGCCAGTGTTTCATACAAATCACTTCTTAGTAGACCATGGATTCATGAATACATTATAATTCTTTCATCTCTCCATCAATGTATAAAATACATTTAGAATGGTGAAGAGTATCAAATTGGTGGTGATATGAATCTCTTCTTGATACATGAAATCAAGATCTATGATTATGCTAAGTGAATTATTCCAAAGAAAGTAGGAGAAGTCAATGCCCAAATACAAGTTGCTCCACCTAATAAGGAAATTTTGAGAAGTGATGACTCAAAGAGTAAAGGCACTAACGAATAAAAAAATAACTCACTCACCACCTTGGCAACGATACTGAGGATGATAAAGAATAGTTGTTACTTTATCAACCTAAGAAAGCCTATACTAGCCAAAGGAAAGAAAGAGCGAATACTAGTGAAATAACAAAATAATTAGAGAAAATCCATTTTTTTCCAAAAAGGGTACCTGAATCTGAAATCTCCAACAAGGCTATGAAAATAACTATAGTTCCAAAAGCACATATAAAAGCCCTAATAGCTTCAAAAAAAAGAAAATAGAGCAGTTGAAAACTTTTTATGTCCTTCTTAGATGAGGATATGATGAATGTTGAATATTTTTCTATAAGAAAAAAGAATGAGCCACAAATCCCACATAAAAATTGATTGAAGAGGATAATTTTGAGGAAGAAGGCATTTTAATAATTATTCCTCAATACTTCTTATTAGCTCTAAAAAAGCTAGTTAAGAATAATGTTCAATTAATACAATCAAATATACAAGCTCAAGTGTTCAAGAAGCTTTAGCGAAGGGATAATACTCAAATTGTATAGGATATGGAAAATTCACCACATGGGGATAGCAAAATATTGCTTCTACATTTCCCTCAATGAGCTCATGCTATGTCATTTCAAAAAAAAAAAAAAGAAAGTTCCTTCTGAAGCTATAAATGATGTTTCAGACAAATTAAAAATTGACCTTAAAGTGGCCCTAAAAAAATTTGAAGAAGGAAATGAAGCTAATGTTGATGAACTTCAAAAATTAACCTAGGTACTGAAGAAGAGCCCAGACCAACCTTTCTTAGTGCTAACTCATAATACAAAAATTGAAATAATTAAAAGCACTACTTTGCGAATATAAATACTATTTCATGTGGAATTATAATGAAATGTTAAGCATATCGCTAGACATAGTTGTACATAAACTTTCCATTAAACCTAATGTATTTCCTATAAAATAAGTATCAAGGAGAATGCAATTGGAAATCAAAGAGCAAGTAATTACTAAAACCAAAAAACTTATTGAAGAAGGGTTCATTCAGGAGGAGAAATATGCTGACTTGATTACCAATATTGCACCAGTGAAAAAATAAATGGGCAAATCCATGTCTGCATTGACTTCCAAAATTTAAACAAATCAGGCCCAAACGATGACCTTTCATTCCCCAATCCAAAACTCATGGTAGACAACACATCAAACTATGATATATTCTCCTTCACAAATTTTTTATTAGGTTACAACCAAATTAAGATGGTTCTGCAAGATGAGAAACATAAATCCTTCCTTACACTGATTGCATTTATTTGGTACAAAGTAATGCCATTTGGTATAAAACATTCTGGTGCTACATACCAAAGAGAAATGACCTGCATCTTTGACGATCTTATATATAAATATATAGAATGCTACATTGATGTTTTGGTTATCAAAACCAAATCCCAAGATGAGCGCATAAGTGATTTATAAGTTGTATTCAATAGAATATGAAGATTTAACTTAAAAATTAATCCTTTAAAATGTAATTTTGGCATGGCTTCTAGAAAATTTCTAGGCTTTATTGTAAGCCATATGGAAATTGGAATTGATCCCTCTAAAATAAAGCAATAATAAAAATGTCATCGCCTAAGACCTCAAAGCAACTGCATTCACTATAAGTTAAGTTGGCTTATACTAGGAGGATCATTTCTGATCTATCAGGGAGATGTGAACCTTTTTCCTGATTAATGAAAAACAATGAATCTTTTATATGGGATGATGCTTGTCAAGAAGCATTTGATAATATAAAATAATATTTATTGCATGCCATAATTTTGGCAGCACTAATAATAGAAAAGCCATTAATATTATATATAGTAGCCCTAGAGGAATCACTTGGAGCTCTATTAGCTTATAATAATGAAGGAAAATAAAGTGCCCTATATTATATCAGTCGATGTCTAATAGTAGCTAAAATAAGATACTCTATTATTGATAATCAATGCTTAGCACTAATATTTGTTACTCAAAAAATTACATTACTACATGTTATCACATAAGATAACTTTGATAGCCAATGTTGACCCTCTCAAATTCTTAATGACTAGGCCTAACCTAATAAGTCATTCAGTAAAATGGGTAGTCTTGTTACTTCAATTTGACTAAAGGCTATAAAAGGGAAATCTCTGGCTAATTTTCTAACTACTCATCCTTTACCAATAGATTCTCCACTCAATGATGAATTACCAGAAGAGCAGATCTTTGAAGTGAACAAGGCTCAGTAATCATCAAAATGGGAGATTTACTTTGATGAAGCTTCATTAATAAAGTCAACAAAATTACTAGGATTACTTGTGCTATAAGTTGGAATTGGCTTAATATTTGTGACACTAAAAGGTGGTATACTTCAATATTCATATAGCCTAACTAAACCTCAAACCAATAATGAGGCTAAATATGAAGCATTAATTATAGATCTAATGCCTGTAATTATTATGAAAAATAAGAAACTTCATGTTTATGGAGATTCTCAACTTAGAATCCAATAAATAATAGGGAATTTCAAGATAAATAAGCTTGAATTAGTACTTTATTGTAAGCACATCCCAGTGCATTCAAAACAAATCTTTGAAGTAATAATTATAAGGCTCTCACATCAAGAAAATGACATGGCCAATGCATTAGCTAAATTAGCTAAAGAAATGATAGATCCTTAAGGAAAACCAATTATTATAATGGTCCAACAGGCTAGCATTACCACCAATCCCTCTACAAGCTTTTAAAATTAAAGAACATAAAGAGATTTTAACAATAATTGAAGAATATGATTAGCAAAAGCCATTCATCACTTATCTTAAAGATGGTGGTTTACCAAAAGATGTGTCAAAAGCTCACTAAATTTCATAAAGAGCATTACAATATACTCTTATAAATGAGACGTTATACTGCTACTCATATGACTAACTATGATTGTAATGCCTAGGACTAGAAGAAGCCAAGATAGTAATTATTGAAGTCCATGATGGGTTATGCAATGCGCATCAATCTAGCCTTAAGATGAAGGTTAAAATCAAATAAATGGAATATTACTGGCTTAACATGGTTCAAGACTGTGTTGAACATCTTAGAAGATGTCATCAATGTCAAATATATGTAGACACATTACATTGACCTCCTAATACCTTGCATCCAACATTTGCATCATGGCCATTTGAAAGTTGAAGAACTAATATAATTGATTCAATATACTCTATATCATTTGGAGGACATCATATCATTTTGGTAGTCACTAATTACTTCTCAAAATGGGTAGAAGTAATTTTATTAAGAGAAGTTAAAGCAGACAATATTATGAAATTCTTATGAGACCACATCATCTACCAATTTAGAGTATCTCGATAAATTATATATGATAGTTGCACAACCTTCAATAAGGTCAAAATTTATCACTTCATTGAGAAAGACAAGATAGATTGGAGATATTCTTCAATATATAATCTAAGAGCTAATGGTTTCGTAGAGGCATTCAACAAAACATTAGTCAAACACCTTGATCGCTCAAGAAAAGCACATTTGCAAATCTTTCCCATCTTTTTATGATGTTTGGGGAGATCATTTTTCATGAGGCTGATTGATATATATTCAAGTAGATTTTCCCTAACATTATGTTAGGGTTTATTTAGAATTGGGTTCTACTTTATATGAAACTAAGCATTCATAGTTAATTACCCCTCTTACCATAGTAAGGGAGCTCTCTCAATTAAGGTTAAAAATAAACATATCTCTTTGATATGAATCAACATCTAATGGTGTGGTTTAGATGACTACCTAAAGAAAAAAAGAGAGTAGTCCTGATTAACTTCTCATGGTTTCGTCATCCCAGGACTACCATCATTCCTATCTACTAACATTAGAAGGATATTAGCTATAATGTCCATAAAGTCTGATTAGTAGCCATGGGTTGCCTCATCTCAGATATCTTGAGTAGACTAGAGTTATTATGTAAATGTTTAATGAATTAAAGCTTAATGTAATTATAATTTTATCCAATAATTCAATGGAGTCTTCTTTGTAGACATATGTAGGGCTTATATCCATTGGAATGTGGTTAGGTGTGTTTGAATGATGAACAGAAAGATTGGACTTACATTCCTTTAAAATGCTATATAGGGTTTAAGTTAGACTTAGATCTATTAGAAAACCATTAGTTTGAGATTATGTTTGCATAGCATATATAAGTTTGGTTGGACTTACATCCATTGGAAAGCTAGTAGGGTTTTAAGTTCGCATTGCAAACTAATGGATTAGACTTACAGCCCTTTTGGAATGTCAGATATGTTTAAATGTTCACATGGAAAACATATAGATTAGACTTACAACCCTTTAGAATTCCAATAAGAAAGGTCACATGGTGAACAGATGACCAAGCTTACATCCATTAGAAAGACAATTTTAAATTTAGATGTTCACATGATGAACAAATAGATTTGACCTACATCTCTTTTGGAATGCCAAAAAATTTAAATGGTCACATGGTGAATATATAGATTGGACTTACATCCCTTTAGAAAGCCAATGGATTTAAATGTTCACATGGAGAACATATAGATTTGACTTACATTCTTCTGGAATGCTAGTTATTATAGAGGTGTACGCATAATGAATAAGAAAAGGTATTTGATTTTATTATTCCTAGGAGACAGTGCCATAGTGCTAGGGGTTCAGTGCCATGGTGCTAAGAAGTTGGTGCTTCGATGCTTAAAGTTCAATGCCTCAAAGTTGGTGAGGCAGCACCCTATGGCCAGCATGTAGAAATATATGTCTCAAACAAGAGGGGGCAGTGCTTAGACATTGTAAGCCCAGTGTTGTAGTACTGAGACATCATAAAGAATAACAAAAATCTAGTTGATTATTTGACTAGTGCATAGGCATTAACAAAGTAGCGCTGTGATGCCAGTCAAAAAGCCTTTCAAATTGGCTGATAAACTAACAGGCGCATTTAATAGAAAAGTACATAAATTTGATTAACATTAGATCTCGCATCAAAGATCATGATGCTCCATTAATGTCTAACACACTTTTTAGATCTTGTTGGTTATGAAATTAATGGTAATAAATACTCATAAATGATCTTTTTGACTAGCACAGTAACCATTTTAATTGACGGACAAGCACCTAGGTGTAGCATGTGAAGCACCGTTGTGTTAGTCTTGCATCTTAGAAACTGAGAGGCAAGTGCCTCAGTGTTATCCAAGCAACGCCCCAACATTGAGTCCAATCTATCAATAGGACCTCTAGGTTGCCAAAATTTTTATTCTAAAGCTTTTGTTCTCAGTGGAGCTTCTCTTAGCCTTTTTTCTCAATTTTTGCTTAGCTCCAAGGCAACAAATATGCCTTTCAAGACCATTAAAAGGGAAAAAAGAGGGAATCCTCAAGCGATGCTAACAGATTTGCCAATTTGGACATGGAGGGGGAGGTATCAGCATGGTATTATCAACAAGTACCTCATTTCAGAGAAGAGTTTCTATAATCTGGCTGGGAAAATGGAGAGGGTCATCAATGAGCAAGCCTAGGACTATCTCACCTACAATAACACCAATTGCATTATCCCTGTGGACTAGGAGTTCTTCACCAACATGAAGGTTCACCAAGTTGTACAAAAAAATGAGTATGTTTTGATAATTTTCATTATCATATATTGCAATTTGTAAACTTGTATATATGATCGATATCTTTCCTAGTATAATAATAACCTTGATTTTGATGAAATTATTAGTTCATTCACTATTAAAAATGTGAATTTTTAGTGTAAATGATGGGAGAAAAAGATTATCAATTTTCCTGCAATTAGCCTAACAGTTGAGGCTAAATCTTGGCATTATTTTATTTCTGTTAGGCTGATGTCCACTAGTAATATCTGTGAGGTGACTAAGGATGGAGCCATTTTGAATTTTATAATTCAAAAGGGCTTCACTATAGATGCAGAAAAGATTATTTATATTTTAATTTGTAATATGCTTAAGGGAAGTACTCTCCTAGTGTATGGTCATTTTTTCTTATTTATTCTTTATGTGTTGAGGCTAGTGCATCGGGGGACCTAGATGAAAAAGTCCTTAGAAAAAGTGCTTCATTAACTAAAATAATGATTGAAGGATTTGGATCAAAAATGAAAGTACGAGAAAACTCATATGCTCCTCTATCCAGATCATAATCCTCAAAGAAGTTAAATGAGAAACTCCAAAAAATTGGAAGAGAAGTCTCAGAATTTTAAAAAAAAGGGTGGGTAAAAGTAGCCAGTCTCAGAAGAAATTTGATTATCATATGGGTCAGAAGCAACAATAATTTTCTAACATGAATAGTATTAACTCAACAATCATTCAAATGTTTGAAAATTATAACTTTAATTTTGGTCAGGATAGAGTTTCTTTTCCTATAGCACCTCATTATCACCCATATGTTAGCACCCCATTGGAGCCAGAAGAAGAAGAGGAGGAGGATTATGACTTCTATGATATTATTTTCCCATTTTATTTTGTAATTTTCTCATTTTCTTCTTATGTATTTTTATTTGATAAATTTTATAATAAAATCACATTTTTGTAATAAAATTTTATTTCATACTATCTATTTGTCATTTTAGATATTGATGGGTTTTCTCTAGAATTTAATTATAATTTGATTATAAAGTAAAATAAAATTTTAATTTAAGATTATCAACATTGAGAAGTTAGTGCCTCGGTATTGAAAACCTAGCTTTGTAGTGTTGTACATTGGAATTTATGCTTAAAATTAGCGAAGGCCGCATTTATGTGCTAGGGAAGTGGCACTGATAGGGGGCCTAGGCATTGTCTAGATAGTGTTGCAATTCTATAAGTGAACATTTCAACCTTACAACTTTAGAAGGTAGTGTTGTGTTGTCAGGTTTTAGTGCCATGGTGCTAATAGTGCACCTCGATGCATTGCGACACTGTAAGTGAACATTTTGACCTTACAACCTAAGAAGGAAGCACTATGACACCAAGTTTCAACACCACAGTGTTGATAGAGCAGTCATAGCACTATCTAGATAGAATTATGGCACTGCAAAGTAGAGCGCCAGAGTCCAATTTCTTGAGAGGTCAATGTCATGGTACTACGAGTCGAGAGACTCTATTATAAGGCAATTTCTTTGGCAATTTAATGATTTATATATAATCTTTGTAGCCTAATGGCTTAGCAATGCTATGTTTTAAAATATTTTAGTGCAACATGCACTCTTCTTTCTCGCTCTAAATCAAATATGAATGGGGAGGATTTTATCTCACTCCAAAATAAAGTTCAATGGTGGAGGCCTTCAAATTTGAATATTCTTGATTTAATGATTCAAATTTCAATTTAATCTAAATTTTTACAAAGTTTTGTGTTGGTAATGCCTAAAATTTTGTAATTAACATGATCACATTCTTCTCCTTTGCTCTGATTCAAGATCGATAGAGGGAGGATCGTCATTTTGTAGCATATCCAAGATCAACGATGAAAGTCTTCAAGATTTTCTTATGGAGAGAGGAATTGTATAAAAGAAGCATTTCATTTTGAATTTTAACTAGAATCTTGTCTCATGCAAGAAGGAAGTGTGCAACAGAGAGAAGAAAGTGTGTAGTAGAGAGAGAGAGAGAGAGAGAGAGAGAGAGAAGTATGGCTAGAAGAAAAAGAAGAAGAAGAAAGTCAACCCTCTACCTTTTTATAAGAAACTACTTCCCTTATTCATTACTACTCCCCTAACTGCCCCCTTTGGGCGATTATCGCTGACGAGGATGGTTATTGACTGGAGTGGTTAGTGCTTTTCTAGATTATTTAGACTTAGGGTTAGCTAGCACCTAGTCCCTAGGTTTGCAAGGGCATGGTGCCCAAGTCAGGTTGTTCATTTTTTTTCTTTATTATTATTTTTAGTTGCAAACAAATTACCACACAATGAATGTGTCATGTTAATTGGACATTATGCATTACTTTCTCTTTTTTAATAATGTTTATATTTAGATACATAAAGAAAGAGAGAGAACATAATATTCAAGTGGTCTCTAATCATAACATTCATATATCATGTAATAATAAAGAGATAGTGGATAAAAGAAATTTCAGCTACAGGTGATTAATATAAACTTTTATAATACAAATACAAGTAGTATGGGCTCGATAAGCCATAATATCCTATCTCTCCCATGCATCATGGAGATGGTGAATGGTTGCTTCCCAATCATAGACTAATAAAGAGAGAACCCGCTCAAGCTCAAACACCTGAGCACCCATCTGTGAGCAATCTTCTTTTATAGTTATGTTAGTTTGTCTCATAATAGACCTCCTTTTTAATAAATACTACCTCCACTGTTGGAGCTCTCTCAATTTTGTAGATATATCAAGAAGCTCGAACTATGCTATGATAATTTCTCTCTAGTATGATTTCAAGGCTTTGAGACTTTGCATGTGATCTTGATAAACTAAAGAGGCTTGGTGTGAAGTAGTGTTGCGCAAAATCTCTACATCAGTGAATGTAAATGATAAAATCTCATGGTATGAAGTGCACAGTGAGAGTATCTAAACTCAACATCTTGTCATAGACACTCCTAAAGTTGTAACTCTCTTGCTTCAAGGACTAGAGTGGTAGCATAATCAAGCAAAGAGTTTGCCTCCACACATAAACTAGAAAGCTTAGGCAAACCTTCTAAGTCAACACTCAAAAGTAGGTGACATAGTGCCACCACTATATGACATAAGCTCTTTGAAGAGTCACAATGTGATGATCCTGATGGTCATATCCTAGAGATGAAGCATGAAATTTCCAAACTAGATAAGTGCCTTTGAGCTACATCTCTCAAAGTAGAAGTGGGGTGACTATCTACATAGGAGTCAAGCTCTACTAAAGAATCAACTTAGGTGGCACTCACTTTCACCCAAGTTGAGCTTGACAAAAATGATTCACTAGTATTCGAAGCACCATATTCCTCTATACTTGGATCCTCTCCAACATACATATGATCATCATTGATAGGCTCAATAGAATGAGAAATTAGGATAGTCACACTAGCCTCTATTGATAATACTAAAGTGACATCACTCTTTATCCTCTCTACTAATGACTTAGCCTCTAATAATGGAGATGAAGCATTAATAGGGATAGATTTTTTTAGTAAGTCAACTAGAAAAGGGCTTTAGGTATCACTTTCAACCTCTGTATGAATAGGCAAAGGCCATCAATGATGCTTTCTATTACTGTCTCATCTATCTGATAACTCTTTAGAAGCATGAGCCGTGTGTCAAGGGGAATGCAAGTGTAGTGTTGGTCTAGCTTTCCTAAGTCTATGACTTTATATATGGAAGTCGAACACCAAAAAGGAAGAGAAGATATGACAAATTCATAGCAACCATAGGTGGCTTACTCTCGTATTACCCTTCTATGAAGCCGCATAAAAATATGAACTAGTTTTTAGGCGAAGTAGAAAAAGCCAAGTCATAAAAGCTACCTCTAAACAAATAGACAATGTTAATATCCCTAGGGAATAAGTATTTGCTATATCAAGTATCTATGGTATTCCATATGTAGGTGTAGCCTGTGTAAAGCCATACTGTCTAGCTACTCTGTTAGGATTGTATCCCTACGAAATCACAAACTCATGATAGTGGTAGTAAAGCCAAGTAGGTCATAACACAATAAGATATTCTACTATGTATCTATACCTTAACTTTGATAATAATAAGGGAGTACCTCTATCAGTAATAGAATCCATGAATCTTTATCTTAAGCTCTGACCATATAAGCTATAAAAAGATTACCTATGAATAACCTAAAAGTGATTCACCATGCATGTCGGAGCACACATAAATGTCCAAATTTAATCTCCATCTAAAGCAACTATAGCTTTTCTCAGATACATAATCAAAGAAAATCATTGCTCTCTAAAGTAAGGAAGTGTCTTAGGATCATTGAATGCTTTAAAAATATGTGCATGAATCTATCCATGTGCGTAATGCTAAGGAGCCTCCATATCATAATAGTGCCAGACATGATGCTCACTCTACCTAATCCATGATATAGGCAGGTTAATGTTGTAGGTGCTAGTCTAATCCTCTTGTCACAAGCAAAAGAAATCAAGTGAGTAGAAGGATGGAAGAGCCTACTGTGATGTGAGAACACATAGTAGCAAATCCATGTGGCAATGAAGGACATTAAGGATAACTCCTCATTGATGCTTCGTGGCAAAATATGTTGAAAAGTGGCTCTTCCTTCAAGTTCAAATCTTATGCTGAAGGACCCCTCAGATGAATAAAAACCAATGTCAAATGGATCAATGAAGAGTGTAAAATAAGGTAAGTATACTGCTAAATGAAGGAACCTTTCAGACCATATATCAAGAGTAATAGTTCCATGTCATCTACAGTCTGATCTTCACTCTTTGAATAATCTCTGGTAGTTAACTAGAGCACGATAAAGGATAGAAAAATGTACATAATCTCCTCTCCTCTGCTAACCAACTAACTGAAGCTAAAAGAGCTCTTGGTCTAGAAGGATGCACTCCTCACATAGAAATTACTATGACAGGGAGGTCTATTATATCCTATATATTTGTAAAAATAATATTCATCCCATGTGGACTAATCCAACAAGTATTGATGACCCTATCTTATTGCTCTGTTATGCCACAAATCTAAGCAAAAGGAAGATGATTATAGTCAAATGGTGATACATAAATTGCATGATATATGCTAGCTCTCCTGATAATATCACCATGCATCTATAATTGATGGCAGACCCAATATATGTAGCCATTCATAGCTACTAGAGATGTGCCAAATACTAACTTTTAAGTCCCAATCCTCTATCTCATGATGTAATATACGATAACCCAAAAGTTGAATCATACCTGTAGAATGAGTGTTATCTGTAATTGGCTTAAGTACATCTTGATCCCCAAAGATAAAGTGATCTATAACTCACTCTAGAGGAACATCATGATTATATCTCAACTTTAAATTAATCACCAAGTCAAAAGAATTATACCATAATGGAAGGTGTGAATCAAAGGGTAGAATATGAGATGATCAAGCAAACGAGTCCTCAAAAATATCCTTGCTTATCAACATGTCTTGATGTCATAATAAATGATCATACAATTTGGCTGAATAATGCAGATCATAAGCTTCAATATTGAACGATATCTGCTTCTCAGTGGGCTCAGTAAAAGGCATATCATCTGGATTTTTTCAAACAAACATTATAGTAAATCTAAGAGAGAAAAGAATATAAATTTTATGGGCATCATAAAAGGTAATAATCTCTAAATTTGTAAATTAGATATGCTTGTGGGCTTTGCTTTAGTCTTATTTAAGCTTTGAGGAGTTTAGACTTATATTTAGATTCAATCCCTTTAGGATTTGATAGATACATATTTGTATTTAGAATCATTTTATTTTGAACAAGTTGAATCTAGACTTATATTTAGAGTCGACACTTTGGCCATGTTGGATTTGTTTGAACTTAGATTAAGCCCTTTTAGGCATATTAAATCTAGGTTTAGATTTTAGAGTTGGCCCCTTTGAACATGGAAGATTTACTTTTAGTTTTAGATCTAGCCCTTTGGACATGATCTAAATTTAAGATTAGATTGGATCCCTTTGGATATGATGGATCAAAATTTTAGGTTTATATCTAGCCTCTTTGGACAAGATAGATATAAGTTTTAGGATTATATTTGGTCCTTTTGTATATGATGGATCTAAATTTTTAGTTTAGATTTAGACCCTCTAGACCTAATGGATCTACATTTTAGGATTATATTTGGTCCCTTTGGACATGATGGATCTAAATTTTAGGATTATATATGGTCCCTTTGGACATGATGGATCTAAATTTTAGGATTAGATCTAGTCCCTTTGGACATATTGGATCTAGGTTTAGAATTTAGATTTGACCCCTTTGGACATGATAGATCAAATTTTGGTTTAAATCTAATCCTTTTGGGTATGTGGATGTATGTTTAGGTTTAGATCTAGTCTCTTTAGACATGATGAATCTATGTTTAGGTTTAGATCCCTTTGATTAGATGGGATTTCTCTTTGATGAAGAATTTTCCTTGTAATGCAAGAAATATAAAATTACCCCTTATTTGATAAGGGATTTTTTTTGGGATGAAGATATTATTCTTGAACTCATATGTTGATAATGATTTATCATTTTGATTAATCAAATTAGAGTCAATTTTGACTCTTATGTTTATAAAGAATAATGACCTCAAAGGTTATGCATAATATCTTTTGAAATATTGTCCATTTATATGAGGTATAGGCCTCACGCCTTTTGTATCAATAAGCTCATAAGCTCCCCCTTCATATACTTTTAGATAATGTAAGGTCCTTCTCAATTTGGATCAAACTTTCCACTTATTCAATGATGAGAAATGATAGGCCTTCTATGTACCTGTACTAGTTCACCCATTTTAAAGTTTCTTGGGTGAACCATAAGATCATGAGCTTAGGTCATCCTTACTCTATACATTTTCAGATTTTGTTGAGCTTGTAACTAAATCATCTAAAGCTTCATGTTCTTCAAGTCATATTTGGAATTTTCTTCTATTGTAAGTCCATTTTGGATTGCAATATAGAGTGAAGGAAATTCTATTTCAAGAGTAAGTATGGTTTCTACCCCAAAGACTAATGAGTATGGTGTTACCTACGTAGCAGTTTTATATATAGTGCAATATGCCCACAAGGCGTCTATTAATTTATTATGCCATTCACTTTTATTTTTACAAACTATAATCTTAAGGAGTTGCCCAATATTTTGTTGAATGCCTCTACGAGATCATTGGCTCCTGGATTATATGTTGAAGAATATGATTAATCTATCTTATATTTTTTTAATGAAGCAATAGATTTTGACATTATTAAAAGTAGTGCCACTGTCAGATATAAATCATCGATGCACTCCAAATTGGTAAACGATGTTGTCCCTTAGATATAATGTGTCATTCAAAAAAATATATTTTAATGTTCTTTATGAAATTTGATGAGCTTTTGACTTATCTTTTAGTAATCCACCACCTTTAAGGTAAGTGATGAAAAGCTCTCACCAATCATCTTCTTCATTTATTGCTAAAATCTCTTAGTAAAAGCTTGAAGAAGAGTTAGTGCCAATGCTAGTCTGCTTTTAACTGTTATTATAATTAGCCCTCCTGGAAGGTCTATCATTTCTTTTGCTAATTTAGCTAATGCATTGGCCTTGCCATTTTTCGAATGTGATACACTTATAATTATTACTTCAAGGATTTGTTTCAAGAGCTCTAGGATGACTTATGATAAAACACTAGATCATGCATATTTATCTTAAAATACTATATTATTTATCAGATTATGAGTTATGAATCTCCATAAATATAGAGTTTCTTAATTTCCATATTAACTAGTAATTCTAGGTCTATAATTAATGTTTCATATTCAGCCTCATTATTAGTTCAAGGTTGAGTCAGGCTATATGAATATCAAAGTATACCACCTTGTGGTGTAATAAATATTAAACAAATTCTAACATGCACTACAAGTAATACCAGTGGATTAGCTCGCTTTATTGATGAAGCTCCATTGAAGTAAAGCTCCCATTCTGATGATTGTCAAGCTTCTTCTACTTAGAAGATTTGCTCATCAAAAAATTCATCGTTGAGTGGAGAATTTGCTAATAAAGAATGAACAGCTAGAAAGTTAGTTAATTTACCTTTTTGTGGGACATATGTTATGTCAAATTAGGGTAATAATATTGCCCATTATGCTAAGCAACTTGTTAGAGTGTGGCTACTAATTCAAAGTTATCTTGTGTGATAACATGTAATGATGTAATTTTTGAGTTGTAAATATCAAAACACTACTTCTCACTAAGATAATATCTTGCTTCATCTCCTATTAAACATCAACTTATATAGTAGAGGGCATTCTCCTTACCTTCTTCATTATTTTGAGCTAACATAGCTCCAAGCGATTCTTCTTGGGATGTCATATATCATATCAATGGTCTTTCTATTATTAGTGTTGCAAAAATAAGGGGCTGTAATAGATATTATATTAGGCTATCAAATGCTTCTTGACAAGCATCATCTCAAATAAAAGGTGCATTCCTTTTCATTAATCGAGCAAACGGTTGACATCTCCCAAGGAGATTAGAAATGAACCTTCTTATATAAGCCAGCTTTCCTTGTAGTGAATGTAGTTTCTTCAAAGTCTTAGCTAATGGAATTTCTATTACCACTTTGGTCATAGAGGGATTAATTTTAATTTTTCTATGGCACACAATAAAGCTTAAAAATTTTCTAGAAGTCACTCTAAAAGCACATTTCAAATATTAATTTTTAAGTTGAAATTTCAAATTCTATCGAATACAACTCTACAACTCTTACGTCACTTATGTGCTCACTTTGAGCTTTGTTTTTGACAACCAAATCATTAATAACATTCTACATACTTATGTATAAGATCATTGAAGATGTGGGTCATTGACCTTTGTTATGTACCGCTGACATTTTCCAATCCAAATGGCATCACTTTATAGCAATAAATACTGATTGGAGTATGGAAGGACGTATGCCTTTCATCTTCTAGAGAAATCTTGATTTTGTTGTATCTCGATGAACCATCCATGAAAGAGAACATATCATTATTTGATGTGTTTTCTACTATGAGTTCTACATTGGGTAATGGAAAATTATCCTTTGGGCATGCTTTATTTGAATCCTTAAAGTTTATGCAAACATGGATTTGCCAGCTATTATTCTTTACTGGGACTATATTGGAGATCCAGTCAACACATTTTTCTTTCCTGATGAATCCTACTTCAATAAGCTTTTAGTTTCAACAATTACTTTCTCTTCAATTTTTAACTGCATTCGCCTTAATGCTTGTTTTATAGAGGGATATCAGATTTAATGGCAAGTTTTTGTACAACGATGTTTGGCAATAATCCTGGCATTTTATTATAATTCCATGCAACTTAGTCTTTGTATTCATAGAGTAGTGCTTTTAATTCCTTCAATTTTTCCAATGTGAGATTAGCATAAACAAAAATTGACCTAGGCTCTTTTTTAGTACCTAGGTTGATTTCCTAAAATTCATCAATAGTAGCTTGATTTCCTTCTTGAAATTTATTAGGAGATTCTTTGAGGTCGATTATTAATTCAACCTGGAGTACATTCTCATTTTCATATGAAACATCCCTTTGTTTATTTATAGCTTCAAAAGAAATGTCTTCTTTTTCATATATGGCATAGCATGAGGTTGTTGGAGGAAATGCCAAAGTAATGTATCATAATCCCCATATGGTGAATTTTTCATATCTTATGAAATTTTGGGTATTATCCCCTCATTAGACCCTCTTAAATAATCGGGCTTGAATATTTGATTGTATAAGTTGAACATTATCATTAATCAATTTCCTTAGAGCTTATGATAAGTATTGAGAAATTATTATTGAAATATCTTCTTCTTCAAAATTGTCCTCTTCAAATAGTTCTTGGACAAAATTTACGGCCCACTATTTTATTTTGTAGAAAAAGATCCCACGTTCATCATAACCTCCTTTAGGAGGGACATAAAAAGTTTTTAACAGTTATATTTTTCTCATTTCTTGAAGCTATTAAGGCTTTTATATGTGTCTTTGGCACTGTAGTTATTTTCATAGCTTTTTGGGAAATTTGAGATTCGAGTATCCTTAATAGAGAAACATGAGTTTTCCTTAATTATTTTGTTATATCACCGGTACTAGATCCTTCTTTCCTTTGGGTGATTAAGCCTTTCTTAAGTTGATAAAGTAGCAATTCTTCTTCTTCATCCTCTATATCACTACAAGGTGGAGATTTACTTTATGTTGTTTTAATTCAATTAGCACTTTTGCTTTTTGAATCATCACCTTTTAGCATTATCTTAATAGGTGGAGCCTCTTGCTTTTGGGAGTTGACTTCTTCTACTTTTTGAGGAATAAAGTACTTGGCATCATCATAGATATTGATTTCATGTATCAAGAAGGGATTCATATTACCGTCAATTTGACACTCTTCACCATTTTGAATGTATTTCATACATTAACGGAGGGTTAAAGAAACTATGTTATATTCATAAATCTATGACTTACTAAGGAGTGTTTTGTAAGAAACAAGAAATTTAGCTTCAATCACATGAAATTTAACTTCGATATATGATTTTCTAATGTGTATAGGTAGAACAAGAGATCCTTACTGTCCATGTTCATTGAATCCTTATAGAAATACTATACTTTTATCCAATAATGAGCATCCAAAGCTAATTTTCTAAGTTTCTTAGGGGCTGTTTGGGATCAATTTTGTTTTCTATTTTTTTATGTTATTTTTGAAAATATGTTTGTTTAGAGTGTTTTTTATGTGATTTTAATTTTATTTTAAAAAATAAATAATGTTATTTTAAAAATACTCAAAATATCTAAAAGATGTCTTGAGTGTTTTTAAAAACAACAAGTACAATCAAACAAGTTTTAGTTTTAAGCAAAATAAAAAAAAAATAAAAGAAAAACATAAAAAAACAAAACAAAACACAAGTGATCCCAAACGACCCCTTAGCTATTAATAAATTGGCTAAAGCACTTAGGTTGATCAATATTCTTTTGATATGGGTGGAATTACTTTTAGCTATGATATAAAGGGGCAGATTATGTTCGATCATCTTTAATAATTGGTCATCATCAATGAATGTAATGGTTGCTAGCTTTTGAGAGGTTAAGTCTTCTTTCATCCTTTTTTTAGCAAAGAAAACTTCATATTATTTTGGAATTTGCAAGGCTTTAATTAATGTATCACGTATGCCTTCAAAAAATATGAGAGCGTTGTATATACTTAACAAAGCCAATTGGACTAGAAAATTATAGTCCCCTCTCATTTGGGTGGCATTTTGAGGTTTAACTGATGGTGGGGTAAGGCATCTTCATTAATTTGAATTTCTTTACCTTTGTCTTTGGCTTTCTTCTATGGTGGTGGAGACATTTACTTTCCACTCCTTGATTGAATCTTCTACAAAATTTTCTTTATTGGTGGAAGTTTATGAACTCTGCACTTATTTTTGAGAGCTTTTAGAACTCTCAAAGTTGTTACATAGTTTAGGACGCAGCTTCTTTGAGCTTGATTTAACCTTCCTTTTGATAGACATATTTTAGGAAAGCATATCTCTTCCTCAGAGTCAATTTCTATTCCAATCACATAACATACCTCTCTTTACGTTTAAAAGTTAGAATTTTCCCGTATGCTCATGACTTGACACATTTCTTTTGAAACTTCTTCTCAAAGATTTTTTGTGCTAAGTTGTAAGTGGAGCATGATTCCTCCAATTTAATTGGTCTTCATGGAGGTTGCTCATACTCCCCCAAAGAGTCAATCATCTTTTGTATCCAAGTATTTGGTTTTTGAGATTTCCTCTTTTTTGTTGAGGTTTTGACGAAGAAGCCTCGCTAATTTTCATCTTTTTTTGTATTATATACAGATTGCCTCTTGTTGGACAAGAGCATTCTTGGATCAATTTCAGGTTCTAAAGAGTTCTTTCAATAAATGCCTTTTATGGCTAGAAGAATGTTAATCATTCTTTCAATCTTCTTTGAGATGATGGTCTCCCAACAACCTTCTTCTTCTACTTATGGGGTCTTTCCTTTATTATTATTATTATTATTATTATTATTATTATTATTATTATTATTATTATTATTATTATTATTATTATTTATATTTTGTGTTTTGATTAGGTCAACATATTTGTTTTTTGCATCTCAGTTTAGGGGTACTACAATAACATTCACATTCTCCTTTTTAAGATGTACCAATATTCTATCAGATAGAGTGAGCTTCCTATTTCGATAGCTCCTATCTATCCAATCTTTGAAGATGAAATTGTTCAATTGGTTGACTTATAAGTCTATTAAATGAACGATAGTTGGGATCATTGACTTTGTTTATTTCATTACGTCGACGTGGTTCTGGAAATTGTAATCCCAACTTTAGTGCAAGTTTAAAAATTTTAGCAATACATTTTCTTTTGAATGAATATTGCTTAGTCATTTTCTCTTGGAGAGTAGGACCTTTTTTCTTATCCTCAATTGGTTTTGCCACTTGTCATGAGATTGTTGTGCCTCAATCTTTTTAATCAACTATAAATGTGAATGTTGTGTTCACATTATATTTCTTTAACTCATATGGCTTAGGTTGCTTTCTTTTCCTAGAGAAATTTCTATAGCTAGTATTAAGGCCTATTTACTTAGGTAGCCTCTCAAACTTTTCTACACAATCCAAAAATTCTTGGAATATATTATTTGTGGCCATGGATAAATATATAGTCATTTGATCATCAATATTCCCCATCATGAGTTCTATTGCATGCACTTTTGTGAGTTGTTGGTCTCATTTCATGCTTATATTTATCCATCTCATGATATATTTGGTGGCATTCTCATATTTTCTTCTCTTTTTTAAAGAGAGATCTGTGATTGTCGCTTTCTTGGTTACTCCTATAAATCTCTTAACAATGAGTATTTCTAAATCGACAAAGATTTTTACTAAGCCATTGGGTAACTCAGCATATCATTTAAAAGCTATATTGGTAAGACTACTAATGAATTATCAAAGCAATAAGGAATCCCTTCCTCTCTTTAGGTCATTGCACTTGGTCATATTCAGTTGGGTATGATCGGCATTTTATAATTAATTGTTCGGTAGTCTCTGAAGCAATGACTGCCTTAACCTTTTGGCTGATAAGATCCTTTACTTGTGATTTAATAATAACATTAACCTCTTGGTGAGTACTTTATCTAACTTCTCATAGAGGTTCTTTTCTTTGCATCAAAGTTATTTGCAAGTTGGGTGAGGCATTTTGCATGCCCCCATCTTCAGCTATTAAATTAATCATCTCCAAAGAATTTCTCGAAGGAACTTGTTGCATTATAGTTGTTATTAAGTTAAGCTAACCAAATAGCTCTTTCATCAGTCCATTCATCTCATTGGGATGATTGAGTTGGCTAATTTTTTTTGCCTCTCTTTTGGAGATGATAATCCATCTATTATTATAACCTTATTACAACATTAATTAGTTCTTCAATTTCTTTAATCTCCATTCAAGCTTCACCTTTGGATGCTTAGTGAATCGGGCCCTCTTAATGTTGTTCCTCATTAAGATGTTCAGGCACCACATTCCTATTTTGTAAATGTATATCAACCATATGAACAACCTCAACTTTCAAGTAGTTGATATTTTCATTATTTTGGAAATCAGGAGCTTATTCTTCTTCAGTAATCAAAAAGTCATCATCTTTTCAAAGAGGGTGATTATCTACATCATCAACCATTAGTTTATTATTTTAGATCAATGCTTCTAATTAATGATGAGTGATTCAACCTTTTTGTCATCTGGTTGAGCTTGCTCAAATTGATTTGTTGCATCATTAATAGCTTAGGATTCTTTAAATACCTAAATTAATCAAGACTTTCTAATGGTGGATGTCTACAGACATATTCTAGATGTCACACCGTGGTGCTCATCGAATGAATTAAAATGAGAAGATTGATATCCCTTATTTTATAAAGAATGTTGGGACCTTCCAATAACTGACCACTTCATACTTTTAGATTGAAAGGCTCATTGTCAGTGCTTGTCAAATATTATACTCCTGGGTCTTAAGCTTTGCTCAATGTGTGCTTGATATTTTTTGATGTTTTTGTGACTTTTAAGATAGATGTTTCATGAATTGGTGACCTAGCTCACAAATTTCTTGATTCTTTTTTGAAGGTTTCTATTTTTGATAGCCTTCAAGACTTTATAAATTTTAGAGGAGATAGTTTCCCTCTTCTTTGGTTGATCTTTTGAAATGGATTGCATATATTTATCCCAAAAAGACTTCTTTATAGATCCTCCAGATATTTTCTCTTATCCCATCTAAGGAGCTCAAAATTGTTATTGTGGTATGTTCATTTCCACTAGTGGTTCATACTGTTGTTCAGCATGTATAGGTAGTCTAGCAGCTCTATGACAGGAGTTATATTTTCTTCTAATTCTCCTAGATATTTTGGTTCCCAAGGAAGATGCTTCATGATCATTATTTTTCTCAAGCAAAGGATGTACCTTGGAAAATGGTAGGCTCCTCTAATGGATTGCTAAGTGGATTGACAATGATAGATTTTAGTTTAGGATCCATGAACATCATCTCTTTAGCTAGCGCTATTGGAGCTGCCTATGACAGTCTATTAAAAATAGAACCCCTTTAAAGGTTGAGTTCTTTCCTTGATTGAGTAAGGCATTAACATTCAGCTTCTTAGGCTCTTTGGGGATAATTACAATTGGTCTCTTTCATTCATATGATAACTTTTTGAATGCTTTCGACATTTCAGTGCCCTCAGTGGGGGACTTGGTCACAAGTCCAACCAGTATAAACTGTACTATTTTAGGAATTATTTTAAGTTGGAGAATGGCCTCAACAGAGCCAGCATTAATCATAGCCCGGGGTAATCTAATAGTAGATCCCTTCCCTAACTTAATAGTGATCAGATTCATCATGTTAGCCATTTGATGATTTCATACCTAATCATAGATTTGAAGTTAGGTTCTAGTAGAATTCAGAAACTTAAACTTTCAAAAAGAAAAGGGCACAATAAATTTGCAAATCTTCGATGATAATGCATATGTTAGTTTTCCTAACTAGAGATAGAAAGAGAAGTAATCCCTAGTGGAGTCGCTAAAAGGATCAAATCCAAACCCAAATCTAGGTCCATCATGTCCAAAGGGGCTAGATCTAAACCCAAATTTAGATTCAATATGTCCTAAATTGATCAAATCAAAATTAAAAAATTAGATTCATCATGTCCAAAAGGACCGAATCTAAACCTAAAATTTAGATCTATCATGTCCAAAGGGTTTGGATCTAAAATCTAAACCTAGATTCATCATGCCCAAACAAGTTATATCTAAACCTAAAATTTAGATCCACCATATCCAAAGGGCCGAATCTAAACATAAATTTATATTGAATATAAATCAATATACCTCATGAAGAATAAACTCCTTAAACATCCTACAAAGATGGTGAAGATTTCTAAAGGTGTTTTTTTTAATGATCAGGAACTCTCGTCTGTAAACATAATCAATAAATTAGAAAAGGAAACCCAAAACTCTAGTGGTTTTAGATTTTGTCTTATGTAGGATGTTGGGGTTTTTCAATGCATTGATTAATAGGTTATTCTAAATTAAAAAATTTAGCATTACCCTCTTCTTCATGACATCATTAGGTGATAATTATCAATAACCTTGAGTTGAAATAATGCTAAGATCTAGACTTATTTGTAAGACCTAATGTTTAAAATTTAATGATGTTGACATTATCACTTTTCCATTATGTCCATAGTGCTAAGAATTTGATGTCTTCATCATTGTTTGACATATTTGTAAGAAACATGTTGTACTTGTTATCTAGGATTTCTTTTTAGTTAAAAAATGCATTGATCCAAGTGCCACCAAAACAAACCTATTTACCTCTCAAGAAACATTCTTTGATAAAGTGTTCCAACACATTTGTATAAAATTCTTGTACTACTTGATTGAAAGTACCCCTAAGCTATTTGGCAAAGATTTGTCATCTCTTAGTGATTAACTTGTCTTCGACCTGGCCACTAGGTGCATCAATACCTCACTATGGGATGCAAGGCTTGGAGGTGAAAATCACTTCAAATCTCTCTACTGTTGTGTATGAATAGAACTTCTTTACATCATAGGATTGGGAAGTTGAAGAGGAGGAGGTGTCCTTTGATTGCTTTGCTATTCTTCATTGATTTTGAGAGGGGAATAATAAGTGGATAGGTAGGATGGAGAGTAGTAGAGAAGTTATCCTTTTCTTCTTATTTATAAGTTCTCCTAAGAGGCATGTGGGTCCCTTGTGATTTGAAACTTGGTTCATATTTTTCTAGTTGTGCTTTAAAATCCCAATTCTTTCTTTCCATGGCTCACCTTTAAGAATCATAGCACATCACATTTTTTTCTTGCTCAAAATAATAAAATCATATAAAATCAGTAGTTTGGTGCATATGTGTAGGCATAAAGAAACCAAAAGTGTATGGAATCTAGCATATGTAAATGTCAGCACCTAGGCATCATCCAATAATTGGTTTTTGCTTAATTTAATTTGTGTGACAACAAGCATGGTGTCGGCACCAAGTAAATTCTTTTTATATAAAAGGAAATTAAATTTAAAAAGATAAGAACAAATTAACTAGAAGTAAAGAGAAAATAAAAAACATAAATATTTTTGTCTCTTAGTAAGTGCTTGGTTTACTGTCCTCAACCCAATGCATATTTGGATTGAGTCACATCTTACTTGGAATCAAGTGTTCCTACAACCACTATAAATTTAATGTGGCCTCCAAGTATTCTTTTAGAGTTAATCTAGCATGAATTTTACTTATGCCCATCTTTGTGAGGGCTTTATTTCTTCTTTTAAGAGGCCTTGTGTGGCCTAGTTTTCATTTTAAGCACTTGTTCATCTCTTTTGTTTTATAACTAAGTCACTATTTTTACTTTTAGTTGTTGGATCTAAATATTCTTGCTTGTTAATGGTTGAAACATTACAACTCCCAATATTAGTAAGCTCCTTAGGAGCTTATACACTTTGAAAATTTATATTGCATTTTCTATCCATAAGTGCATTTTTCTTATTTGAATATTAATTTAAATAACCATCATAATAAAAAAAAGGTCTTTCTAAAATTCTTGAGTACCTAGGCTCATTGTCAACAATATTAAGATTAAGAAATCAATAGAAAAAATAAACATATAGTCAGATGGCTTTAACCTCCGTAGGGTTCACCTCAATGTTGTTTAGGAGTGCTTTTGGCTAATGGCTAGATAACTTACCATTCTAAAATTTAATATTTTAATGGTTGTGCCTTGTCTTTGTAATAAAACTTCATGCTTATAAAGAGTTTCATCAGTGACGGCCATGTACTACTTGGTAGTGGTTGTAAGATGGTCCAAGATTTTTTTGTAGTTATAATTTTTTTTTCCTTCTATTATTATAGCCCTAGCAATGAACTAAAGAAAAATGGCCAGTGTCCTTCTTTCTAATGAAAACTAGATGGTTGATGGTATCCTTACTTGAGAGCTCTTCTAAGAAAAATTTGGGTGGCTTGCCACCCAATATTATATATGTTGGAGTAGGGGTTATAAACCTATTAATTCTTAACAAAATTTACATGCTCTATATAAAGATGTGTAAAGGGACTTTTGGTTTGACATTTAATGTTATTATGGGCCCCTCCATAGTGGCAATAACAAAAGACTTGAGCAATTGTGTTAGTGTTATACGAGAACTCAGTTTGTTCATCAATAAAGAAACCAGTACTTGAGAGCAATAATAACATCTATCTCTTTTGATGCATCTATAAACTTCTTGAACATGAGCTCTTAGTTAGCCAATTGTGATTATTCATGGCCATATCCTCTAGTAGATCATATGCAGTGTTTTGTGTCTTGCTCATAAATGTGCTACCATATGTGGCATCAATGAATGCTCTTATTGGCCCAACTAGCCTATTGTAAAAAGGCTAAACTTGTATCCTCTTAGGAAAGCCATGGTGTGGACATCTTTTTAGAAGTTCTTTGAACCTCTCCCATCATATAGTGTTTCACCTTCAATCTACATAAAGTTAGAGATCTTAATTCTCATTTTAGTTGTCTTTGTAAGTGGAATGTTTTTGAGCATGAACTTCTACCTAGGATCATCCCAACTAGTGAAGGATTCACTGAATAGTCAATTGAGCTAGCTCTTGGCCCTAACCCTCAATGATAATGTAAAAAGACTTAATCTACTAGCATCATCAAAAAATATATTTTACTTGAAGGTGTCATACATCTCCATGAAGTTCATAATTTGAGCATCAAGGCCTTCATGGTGAGGCTCCTAAATTTGAAGCTCTATATCATCTATAAGGTAGCAGAATTGATAACAAATTTGTTAGCCTACATTCCTAGCTTGACAATGGCTTAGGCAATCCCATGCACTATTGGAAGTGCATAGTTTATTATTGGCTTCGTCTCCATAGCCATCTATCCTCCACTTCCAAAATTAGCCATTACTTCTACTTTAGTTGAGTCTATTAACCTCCACTCCTAGAGTTTGAATTGACTTTCTATTAGAAATCTAAGACATAAATTCTAACAACACGGGACCATAGAAATGCTTGGGGTTAAAGACATATTCCTAGAAAAATGCTTCAGAACTTAAGTCCATAAATTCTTCTAACATAAGTTAGAGCCTCGAACTAGTTTAACTTTTGGAATTTATTGACTCTTTCTCTCACTTGAGGAAATGAACCTATCCCTGACTCTTCTGGACTTATCACCCACCTAAAAGGGCTGCTAGCTAACACCACTTAAGAGATTTTTAAATCCATGAATTCAATCTTAATGCTATACAAGATGGCTAGATTATTTTATTTAGGAAAGAAGCTAAGAATTTTACTCATTCCCTAACTCTAAGATCCTATTAGGTATGATATGCACCTAACTATTGCAACAAATTTCATTTTTTATGTTTTGACTATCAATTCATTTAAGGCCATGGGTATGCAATTTATACATACAATGATATACAATTAGAAGTGGTAGTGGGAACAAATCAAAAGAGAATGAACACTTCCCAAAGAAGGGTGGTTATCCTCAAAAATTAGATGTCCCTTTATGCGTAATGGGTGAGACACACAATTCAAGGAGAACAAACAATATGATATCATGTTTCACATAAACTAATTATTTTTAGTTGCTTTTAAGTTGTTCCTAAGTCTTTTAATTAACATGAGGTTTTGAGTTTATTTATTTTTGTGTTCAAGTTGTTTAGATTTAGATTAGCTAAAAAATTTAGTTTTCTTGAAGCCTAATGTTCTAGGCATTTCATCATAGAAACACAGCACAGAAAGAAACCTAGAAAAATAGGTTATTTTAATGTGCTCCCAAAATAAATCTAATCAATTTTATTAAAATAGGCTAATGCGACCGGGTACCGTTGTAGATATTAGAAGAAAATGAAGAAAGGGAATCCAAGCTCTACCATTATATAACCCAACCTATAACTAAATGTTTGATCTATGCGAGTCTTTTTCTAGGATCATCACCTTCTTCAGTGACCTCCTCGGGCTTTACAGGGGACCAATGAGATTAGGCACTGGTAGGGTTAGCTCCTGCTGTTCCTAAACCCCATAGATCCTAACCTAATTCTAGGCACAAATTACATTTAAAAGTCCAAAAAAAATTTCCTAAACCTTGTGAAATAGACATTAAAAAATATAAATAACACTCCAGCAATTATATTTGTAAATATATAGGCTTAGCATTAGTTGCTTACTAAGCCCACTTATCCTATTGGGCTATGGAATTAACCATACCTATGAGCAAACAACATTTATAAATTCTATTACAACAGTCCCTTTAAACATAACCCCCGATAAAAAATAATGTTAGTATAAAAAGCATGTCCTACCATCTAAACTAACGGGCAAATAATCCTAGCCATCTAGTCTATAATAGTACACCACAATATCATAGAACATTATTCTAACCTAAGTCTAAGGTTGTAACTTAATAATCTAGTGTGTGAAGAAATGGGCTTGTGTGGTATGATTTTACTAGGCATTTCAAGTTTAAGTTTTGATTTAATTTTCAATGTTTGGTTTAACTTTATTTATAATTTTTAGTTTTCATAATTTTGCTTCGTAGGTACATATCATTATTAAATTAGAAATTTGAGATATCAAGACCTCCTTCGTACTAATAGCTCTACGACCTCGAGTGTATAGACTATATATCAAATGTTTGCTAATTATGAAAGATTTTATTTTCAATCCTCTGATTTCTTTTATTCTTAAAATTTGTTCATTTTTTCATTAGGTGGTTTCATTTTAAGTGATTTATGATTTCATTTCCATTTTTAATTTCATTTTATGTTAAAGTGGAATTTAAGTTTTCAAGAATGAAGAATAAAATGAATTCCACTTTGGGTGGAACACATTCTATTCAACATCATATATCCTAGTAAAATGAGAACTTCATCTTAAGGTGAAGATTCATTCTGAGGCTCAAACTAAGATTTAAGTATCTTAATTAACCTCTTTTGGATTTATTTGAGTGGTTCATTTTAAGTTGAGTTTGATTTATGTTTTACCTTTTTCTCTTAAGTTAGAGTTTATGTTAATGAGATATGGGGATTTCATTTATATTTCACTTCTTTTGCTTTAATTAATGTTTCTTTGGTTTGAGTTATGATCTTTAGTTAATATTCTAAATGCTTCTTTAAATCTTAATTTAAAGTCCATATTGCCATGACTTAGTTTAATTTTTATTTTCATTTTAAATTTTATTTTATTTGATTCATTTATATTTGATGATTAATTTATATTATTTTTTATAACTTAGCTTTATATTTGATTAAATGTTTCTTTTGATTTAATTAAATGTTCATTTTCTCTTATTTGATTTAATTATTTGTTTATTTAATTTGGATTGATCTTATTTATTTATTTCATTCATTTTTATGTTAATGTTCATTTATGTTTATTAGCTTGAATAAAATAGCTTATTTAAGTTAGTAACATAATTCAAACCTGGTTTAAATTTTATCATTTAAATGATCAATTATGTTTCAATTTCATGATTTATTCATTCATGTATTTATCATTTAGGTTTATTAAATTTTAATGAATTTTATTCATTTCATTTATGTTATGTTGATGAAGTTGAATAGGTTAACTTAATTAATTTCAAGTGATGATTTCATTCATTCATTTCATTAATGTATATATATATATATATATATATATATATGAATTTATGCAAGTTAATTTAATTAGTTGAAATCAATCTTTAATAAGTCCTGATCTTATCATTTAAAGAATTCATTATCTTATGCTTCATAATCTTATTCAAATTAAGCTTAATGTAACACTATGTGTTAAATTTTCATTACTTGTTTTAATTTATCAAGATAGAATTTTGTTTACTAATCATAACCTAGGAAGCCTATTGAATGAGCTAGTTTGGGCTTCCTACTTAAATCTAAGCCATTTCAAGTTCTTTGATTAATTTGATTAATTAATTTTACTTATATTTACGATTATGTTGTTTATTAACCCAAATGGATTCAAAGGATTTAATGAATTCTATATTTAGGTATGAAATTTAAAGATTAATTAATTTTGCATTTTAATTGATTATTTGATTCATTATGAATTTAATAAATTTTTAACCTAAGGTTTGATTATATTTTATATCCTTAATTATTTCATTACACCATAAGTGTATGATTAATCAAATTCTAGGACTTAAGAGGGTTAAAAAATTTGTCTTAAGTGTTTTGATGTTGATAATTATGTTTTAAATTGATTTTGTGAGTTTTTCTAATTATTGTAATTTTTTATTTATTATTTCATATATTGACAAAGAGATTTGAAATCAAACAACTTCAAATCTAGAGGTCATTTGACCTTGAAAATTTTATGGCAAATGGGGTTCACTGTTAATTTAAGTTTTCTAAAGTTTCATATTGATCATATATATAATTTAAGATAAATTAAGGTTTTAATTATTTTAATAAAATCTAAATTAAGCCAAAATTAAATGGAATTAATTATGAGTTTTAATTTTTCTTAAATTCTCCTCTAGAAGATGCATCCATAGAAGGTTTATTCAAAATTCTTGGAAATTTGGTTCATTGACTATGATTTTTTCAAGTTCATATTCATTAATTGAATTAGTCAATTCAATTAATTAAAATATTAGGTCATTTTGGGGATTATGGGGTTTTGGTAAGTTTTAATGATGTATTTAGGTTCATTAAGATTTATTATGATGATTCAATTGATTTTATAATTTTTATGAATTTTTTAATTTAATATAAATTTATTTTATTAAATTAAGGCATATAGCTTGAATGTATTATATTTTAAGATTTATTAGCCTATAAATCATGACCAATTTATATAAGGTGTGTTTTAACCTTAATTTCTATTCCCTAAAGTTACAAATTGATTAGATTAATGGTTTGTGTGTAATTAATGGATAAAATGTGGTGAGCCTCTGGATGCAAGGAATTATATTGCCTCCCCATGGATCGGTCTATAGGCTAAGCTTCACTCATTTCTGGTGAATCTGGTCGAACTCTGGCTTGTCGGCGATGTGGGGATTGGAGGAAGGGTGCACACTTCTTAATTTTGTTTAAGGAAGTTGATGGAATACTCAAATGGACTTGAGAGAAGCTCTTTTACATTTTTCCATGGGTGACCAAGAGCTTTAATATGAGGAAGTCAACCATGGCCAACCTAGGTGATTGCCACCCTTAAAGCTTGATTGGGTTAAAGGCCAAAGAGGAGAGGAGGAAGAGAAATGGAAAAGTTTGTCTCCATGCTATTCTCAAAGTTTGCTGCAAGTTCAAGTTCAAATGCTTTGATTTATGTCACTTAGGTATCTTTCCCTTTTGGCTTGATCTAGTTTGTTATATTTGATGGATTGATCCTAGATTTAGACCTTAATTATATTCATGTAGTCATTTAAAATGTTTCCAATTAATGGGTTTCATGAATTTTGGAATTGATTGTTTGTTCATTTCAATACTTAACTCATTATGACTTAAATGAGTTAGATTGAATCCAATTGAGTCAAATACTATCTTAACTCAATCAAAATGTATTTACTCCTTAATTATATTTAGCCAAGTACTATGGGTGATTTAGATCAATGAATTTCATTTGTTTTGAATTTAAAACCCACTTTAATCAAATTTAGGTCTTAATGAATTAACATTAGTTAAACTGGGTCAAATGACCAAATAGATTAAATTAAACCCTATAATTGGTCAAATTATGTTTAGTGATGATTTCCAAAAGATTTTGGATACTTGATTTGAGTTGTTTTAAATTTAATTTGAGTTTCTGTCCAATAAGGTCCATTTAGGTTCATTTAGATTAAATGATCTAATTAGCCTATTTAAGGCATTATAAGTTTTAGATTCATTTGATTCATGTTTAAACATATTTATTTAGTGGATTTAGGCTTCTTGGAATGATTTAATTTGTTCAAATTATGGTGGGTTGAGCTTTGAATTGGTGGGATCCACATAAGTCAAACTTATGTTCAATGGTTGGCTTTCATTTGACTTTCATTTGGATTTAAATCCATTCATGTTATGTAATGAATTTTATACTTTTGATTTGATTTGATTTGAATTTATTTTGATTTCATTTGGATTTATTTGGATTTGAATGATTTTGAGCTTAAATAGGATAATTGGGTTGATTATCAAAATTACCTTTGTCTAAGCTCAATTCGATTTAGGCTTTCAACTTGAATATATTTGGTTCAATCATTTGTTTATATTTGAGTTTTGTTTAGGCATACCTAATCCTGTTGGGTTAGGTCAAATCCTAGAAGGATGCACTAGATCACTAGATGTAGTGTCCTAAGTGCTTAATTAGAAGGCTTCTAATCTAAGATTAGATGTCCTAATTTCTACTATAGAGATGATGTTAACCTCATCCAAAATGAGGTCAACAAATGGACCCCAAATATTGTAATGGACTAACTAGAGTACACTATAAATATTGGAGTTGATCAAATTAGTTATTAAAATTTCAAACATAAGCTTGGAAGAATTTGAGTATAGTTTTAAAATTTAGATTTGGTTTTGATTTCAGATTTTATTTTTAATTTGATTTTAAGTTGGAGTAGCTCCAGTGGAAGATAAGATTAGAGAGAGTCTCCTTAGTTAGTTTTTCCATATAAAGCATCGGTTAGTCGATGACCCGGTTTGGAGAGTAGATTCATTAGATTTTCCTTATGTTATGAAAGGTAGAGGTAGACCTAGAAAGACTTGGTTAAGATGTATAAAAAATGACCTTAGTATACTTGAACTAAATGAGAATTTGACACATAATAGGACACAATGGAGATGAAGGATTCATGTAGCTGACCCCACTTAGTGTGATAAAGGCTTGTTGTTGTTGTTGTTGTTGTTGTTGTTGTGAAAGATAGGCAAAAAAACTTGAGTAACTGTAAGGTATGCCGAACTGCCCAATAGTTTGGTGAAATCCTTGGTAGTGTTAGAGCAATTTTTCACCATGAGATTTGCAGAAGCTTGGCAAACGGTAACTATAAGGGACCTTGTTGTAGAGAAACAAAAGCCCAATGTGTATCTTTTTGATTATATTCTCAGATAAAAACTTGAGTATAAAATATGAACCACATCTCAAAGAGCAACATGCCATTGAAATTATTCTCAAGAACATTTATGGGTCGATCACTTTCATGCTTAAGGGATTTACAATTAAAATATTTGAGAAGTTAATCAGCAAGGTGGCCAACCTAAAAAAGGAAACTAAACAGTTACCCTTCTCAGACCAATTATGCAAGTTAAAGCTTAGAAGTTATTAAGAAGAAACCAGGAGTAGTGGTAGTGGTGGATAAGAGAAAGCAACCCATGAGGGCATACCCAAAAAGTCTTAGAGTTCAATAGCCTCCCCTTCCACCTCCTCTTCCACCTGTGTGGCTGCCCCAGCAACCTCACAATAGGGCTAACATTGCCCGCCTCTAGGTAGTTACTTTCTACCTACTCTTGCAGACAAGTTAAACAAATAATACTCATTTAAGAGAGAAGTAGTCAAAAAAAATTTTAAGAACCTTCTTAGAAAGCCTGATTTTTATCTACCCAAGCTTAGAAAGCTAGAGGAAGTGGGTAGGAGTGATGATATTAATTGCTATCCCAACCACCGCATGCTAGGTCATGTCTTAGAGGATTGTTTTACCTTCAAGGATGGGCTTGAACATAGTTACAAGTTAGGAACTATAGTGATCCCCAAAGAATACTTAGTGGAACAACCATCTTGTTTCAGCAAAGTAATCTCTGGGGAATCATTCAATCCTCTTAAGATATGAGAAGATTGGGATATCTCCTTATCTTGTACCTCTAAAAAGATTATTTATAAAATCAAGAAACTTTCTTTATAAGTGCCTGTCTTAGCTCTGACCTCCAACACCATGGAAAGTCTGCCAGTTATGAAGGACAACTCGATTAGGGTGGAACCCAAGCAGCAATAGCCATCACTTGCCCAGGATAGTCCATTAGCACAACCACTGTCTGAATCTAACATTCTTACTCTTACTGATGTAGCTACTACTTCTACTAGCTCCACCACCACCACTAGAAACATTATATCGATAAATGAGGGCACTAAGCCACTCAAATCGCTTACATTACTTGACTTTTATTTTGTACCTCCAAAGTTAAAGAAATCAATGAAGAAGACAAGTTTCACTTACATTCTCTCTACCTTTGATGAGCTTAGTGATTTCATTCCAATTGATAGCTCCCCAAGTCATAACAATAATAATCTAAATAATTCATATCAGCTTCTCTCTGACTCAAAAATAGATTGCCCTTTCCTGAATCTTCAGGGTTCACCCCTTAAGATAGATTTAGAGTCATCCAACTCTAATGATCTTTTTGGAGAAGCTGTAGGTATGCTTAATGAGCAGGCAAAACTTTCTACAAACTCTTCATCAAAAGAATTCATCAAAGTTAACTTTTGTAGTGGTAAAGTTCTATCTCTTATGGCAGCACCTCAAGATAAAGGTAAATAAGTTATTTGTTCTAGTGAGTAGATAGCCCATCCACAAGATGCTCCACCCCTAGATATATTTATGGAGGACCAACCTAGGTTTGACTATAATGTCCTAGCGCACCTTAAAAAGTTACCAGCTAAGCTAAGTATACATGACGCTCTTATTTTATCTAAAGAAATGAGGGAGTCATTAATTAAAGAACTGCTTGATCCTGATATATGTTTAGCTTAGTTGGCCATTGCTGGTCCAACCAGAGAAGAGGCATCCTTTTAAAGGAAGCCTTAGGTATCACCTTTTCATATGAAGACCTATTGCTTGGGAATATAAAACATAACCATCCTCTATACATTACAATGGGTACTTGTTGAACTAAGTGCATCTGATAATACCATGAGCCTAAGAATCCTTGCCTTCTTGAGGATTGATATTACTAAGCCTCAAGTTAAAAAGATGATGCTGAAAGGATTCAATGAAGAAGGCAATATGGCCTTAGGACCATTGGAGATAGTTATTTGGAATACTGAGGTGAAGTTCCATATAATATATTCATATACATCCTTTAATGCTTTGCTAGGGTGACCTTGGAATTATGAGAATAATATGGTACCATCTTCACCCGACCAGTGCATTAAGTTCATAAGAAATGACATTGAATACTATGTCAAGAGAAACCTAAAACTATTCATAGTACATGAGGTTGGGATTTATAAAGATGTTGTCTATTATCTTCCCAAGAAACAAAATATCTATTCTCATAAACTACATCAAAATCAAAAAGAAAAAGAAGGAGAAAAAAGAAAAGAAAAAGAAAAGAAAAGGGTGTGAGAAGAATATTTTGGGGAGGCCGTAGAACATGATATTATGTTTCACCCAGAGTTCATCACTTCTTTTGAACAAGTGAGTGGAATGCCCCCAACCTCCTCCAGGATGAGCGAAAGGTAAGTTCAGAGGAGGCATAAGAGGGAGAAGGCCTCCATACCTACCACCTACTAAGAGTTTCATTCTAGTATCCTAGAGTACATCAACTTACTACATAGACTTAGAGTCTAGTTCAGATGATGAGTCTTATGTAAAAAGCACATAAATTGCCTGTCCACCCCTAAAGACCCTGTTGGTGGTGATACTAGAGCCAGATAGTGATGAAGACAAGGTCCTTAAGCAAAGCATAGGTGTATCTGAATCCCTATTATTTCAAACTGTGAGACAGCATGTGAGCACTTTAGCTCTAACTCTACTTTCATCTCAAGAAGTTAAGGGTTTGGTAGTTAGGAATGTTCCAAAATTATATATGAATTATAAGCCTCAAAAATTTTATCTTGGAGAAGCACCCTCAAGCTAAGAAGCTGATGTAGAGCTTCAGAATAATTCATTCAAAGAATTAATAGAATTACCTTTTGTTTGGTACTTGACATGTGTCTAAAATCTAGCTAAGAAAGGTTTAATTCCACATGAATGGTCTAAAAATAAGTCAAAATACTTCAAAAAGTTATAGGACAACAAATGTAAAAGCTCACAATCAAGACCTGATCTGGGTTTCGGTACAGTAAGTCTAGTAGATGATGATGAGTATTGTATAGTCATTGCCAATCATTTAGAGTCCGATAGGTTCTTTTCTAATCGCACTAACTTGTATGAGAAGGTGTGTTCAGAAACTTCGAATGATCCAGATGATTTCCAAGTTAGGGATGCAACCTTAGAGTTAGAAGAAGAAATCAAGTCAACCATTAATGAGCTAAAGGAGATTAACTTGAGTATTGAAGAGAATCACAGCCTAAGGTATGTTAGTTCCTTATTGACTAAATTTGAAACCAATGACTTAGTTAGACTACTCTTAGAGTTTAAGTATTACTTTGCATGGAGCTGTGATGAAATACTTATATTATCTCCTGAAGTTGTAGTCCATAAGTTAGCAAATCAGCCTAACGCTACCTCTGTAAATTAAACTCCTAGATGCATGGGGTTATACATCAAACAATAAGTCATTTCAGAAGTTAAGAAACTGATTGATGCTAGTTTTAACATAGATAAAAAAAATACCCCACCTAGTTAGCTAGTGTTGTTCCAATCAAGAAGAAGAATGGCCAATATGCATATGCATCACCTTTAGGGATCTTAACAAGCAATGTCCAAAAGATGAATTCCTATTACCCATACCAGAGTTGATGGTGGACATCACCTCATCTCACATAGTCTTCTCATTCATGTTTGGCTCATCTAGTTACAACCAAATTAAGATGGCCCTTAAAGATGAAAATAATACTACTTTTAGAACCTCGATCAAAATTTATTACTACAAGGTCATGCCTTTTAGCCTTAAAAGTAATGGAGCCACCTATCAGTGGGCCATGACTTGGATCTTCGATGAGCTCATCCATAACCATGTTGAGTTCTATGTCGATGATCTTGTAGTCGAAAGTAAAAAAAAGGAAGACTTTCTATCTAACTTGAAGTAGTTTTTGAGCGATTAAGCCAATATAACCTCAAGATGAACCTTCTGAAGTGATCATTTGGGGTAGCTTCAAGGAAGTTTCTCAAGTTTGTTTGGTGACACTATGGGATTGAGATCAACCCTGAGAAGATCAAGGTGATACTAGAAATGCCACCCCCTAAAAGCTTATCTCAATTCAAATCATTCCAAGGGAGGTTAGCATATCTAAGATGTTTCATATCTAACTTATCTAGCAAGTGTCAACCATTCTCAACCATATCTAAGTTCAAGTGGGATGGTGAGTGCCAACAAGCATTCGAGAGCATCAGGTGATACCTTATGGAACTGCCAGTCTTAGCTACCCTTATTGCAAGCAAACCTCTTATATTATACACTACAACATTAGATTGACTCCCTTAGCACCTTGTTGTTTCAAGCAAATGAGGAAAGGAAAGAAAATGCACTAATCCCTATAGAAGTAAATTATCCCCCATTGAAAAGAATTGCCTAGCTTTAATCTTCATCATCCAAAAGCTACAACATTATATGCTCTCTCATAAAGTGATCCTAATTTCCAGAGTCAATCCACTACAATATCTCATGACATGGTTGATGTTGTATGAATGGTTGGCATGATGGTCCATAATACTATCGTAATTTGATATTATGTTCCTTCCCCTCTGTATTGTGAAGGAATAAGTGCTTGCTAACTTCTTAGCGATACACCCTTTTCTTACTGAATCCTAGGCAAACCAGGGGTAGGGGTAGTTCTCTTAACATAGGATTGTGGTATGATGAGATTCTCATATTATCTATCTAAATTGTGCACCAACAATGAAGCTAAATATGAAGCCCTGATCACTAGTCTAGAGTTAACTATCCCCTTTGACATTCAAAGCATCAACATATTTGGGATTCATAATTAGTGGTTAACCAAATCACTGGGTCCTCTAAAGTTTTCAAACCCAAACTTCATCACTGCCATAAATATACCTTGGAGTTATTGGCCCAAATTCAAAGGTTACTATTTATACGATCCCTAGAGAAGAGAATGCAATATCTGATGCCCTAGTTAAGCTCACTAAAGAATTGGCATGTCCAGAAGATGAGTTCATATCTATAGAGGTTACAATTACCAAGTCCTCTCACCTATCGATACTAAACTCATCAGAAAATATACCCTTGAAGGGGAGATTTCCATTGCTAAAAAGGATAAATAATTAGATTGGAGGCAACCTTTTATTAATTATCTAAGCAAAGGCAAACTACCTCAAGAGAAATCTCAAGCCCATCAAGTAAGGCAGAGGGCACTCTCCTATGCCCTTGTTAATGACACTTTATATCAACCATCCTTCTATCATATGTGATTAAGTTATTTAGACAAATATGAAGCCCATAAAATCATGACTGAGATACACTCAAGACTATGTGGAACCCACCAATCTCACCCTAAAATTAAAGCCAAAATTAAAAGACTTGGATACAATTGGCCAACTATGATTAACGATTGCATGGACATGGCCAAGTGGTACCATCAATGTTAGATACATGGAGTAGTCCTACATCAACTTCCCAATATCCTCCACCTAACTATAGCTTCATGGCCATTCAAGTGATGAGGCACTGATATAGTGGGTTCGATTGATCCTCATTCATCAAAAGGGCATCGCTTCATATTTGCAACTATAGACTATTTGTTCAAGTGGGCAGAAGCAATGACCTTAAGAGAAATCACATCTCACCACATCCTTTAGTTATTCAAAAACCATATCGTATATAGGTTTTTGGTACCTCGCCTAATCATATTCGATACTAGTTCTGCATTTAAGAGTGCAAAAATCAATAACTTTGCCAGAAGACAAAACATATACTAGAGGTACTCTACCAAATACTACCTTCAGGAGAACGAGTTAGTAGAAGCTTTCAGCAAGACCCTCATTCAGATCTTGAAGAAAATGCTTGATGTCAACAAGCGATAGTGGCACGAGTAGTTAGTTGAAGCCTTGTTGGCTTATAATACTACATATAGAATGTTGACACGATCCACTCCATTTTTCATAGTGTATGGGTTTGAAGCTATTCTATCCTTAGAAGTTTAACTTCCATCCTTAAGGATAGCTGTGAACAACAAAATCACAATCGAGCTGATTGTTAAGCATTGATTGGAGGAACTCGAAGGTCTTGAGGAAAGATGCCTACAGGCCTGTTAGAACCTCGAGTTATCTAAAGCTAAGATGGTTCAAGCTCACAATAAGTTGGTCCACCTAAGAGCTTTTTAAGTTGGAGAGCTTATTTTAGTTTTAATGAGACCAATTGTAGCCCATCATAAGATGGAAGGAAAATTTGAACCAATGTGGGAAGGCCCTTTCATTATAGAAAAGGTGTACCAATGTAGATCATACCAACTGATCAACCATAAAGGTGAATGCATGATGCTTCCAGTCAACAAACTTTCCCTAAAGAAATAATATGCATGATTATGTTCAAGAAAAAATTTCAATAATAAAATATTTCTTTCAAAAAATTTCCCTCTTAAACTAAGATTATTTTGTCTAATTTTCAACACTTAGGGATGTTTCCTGTCTTTTGGTGCTTTATGATTGGTGTAAGAGAACCTGAGCAGCATTTTAATCTTGATGTGCATAACATAAATAAAAAATCACAAACACAAAACAAACAAACATAAATTTGATTGCTTCAGGGTACTTTAAGTTGAGGTAAAACCCCCAACAACCCTTACTTAGTGGTTGGTCTAAGTCGAGTTCAATTCATTACTTGGCTAGTGGGTCTCCCCAGTGGTCAATTTTGCTTAGGAGGATGTGAGTCTCAACCCATTTTTCCTAGCTTAACCACTGTAAATCAATGGACACCTTGTTAGTTCGGTACATCTCCTTGCATGACCAATAGACTCCCCAACGGTTGATGTTTCTTAAGAAAATGTTAGTCCCCGAGCTTTCTTCTTGAGCTTTCCATTGTGCGCTAATTGGGTACAAATATATATTCAAGTATTAGGATAAGACCCCCAATGGCTCCTCTTTCTCCTGACTACTTCAAGCTCTGGTCTAGTCCTCCTTTATAACTTCTCACTTGGTAGTTGCCCTAGGTCATATAGTAGCTGTCTAGCCAATGACAGATTATCCCAATGATCAGTTTTGCTTAAGAAGATGTGAGTCCCTGATACTTTCTTCCTAGATTGATTATTGCAAACTGATGGGAACCTTAAGATGTTGGTGTTTTCTTTACTGACAATTCCCACCACGTGGATAGCACCATTCAAGTACATGTGAGTACCTGCACTTCCTTCTTGATCTAGCCAACATATACTTACAAGCTTTATATGATTTAGTAATTAGGATAAGACATTCTATTTTGATTATGTCTTTATGACCTCATCTAGATATGACCCAGGTTACTACCAGATTGGATAGTCCCCTTTTCCTTGTAGCCACCCCTTTGGTTGGATAGTGTCATTCTATGGATGCATGAGCTATCCCTTTAAGCTAGTAAATCTAAGGTAGGTCAAAGCCCCTATGGATCCTCCTTAGTGTGGCCCATCACAAATCAATAGGTTTCACACTAAATAAATAAATAAGAATAAAATAACATCTATTGTGGATTAAGATAAGACCCCCCAACGACACTTCTTCCAAAGTAGGCAATGTCAGCAAAACTCTTATAAAAATTGATCTTGACTACTTCAAGCTAAGGTAATACCCCAAGCATTTCTCATTTAATAGTCACCCTAGGTTGGGTTCAACTTGCTACATGATCATCAACTCACCCCGATGGTTGATTCTGCTTCGGAAGATCTAAGTGCCCGAGCCTCCTTCCTAGTTCAACCATCGCAAAATGACGGGCAACCCTTAAGTTAGATAGTCACTACCATACAACTGGTAGACTATTCCCTTAAGTTAGTAAATCTCAGATAATTATGGGCATTTGTAGCCTTTCTTTAATGTGATTCATCACCGATTGACTGGGTCGACTTTCATATATTTATGGTCAGGATCATGCCCTCGAGGCTCCTTTCCTGAGTGACTATTTTAGGCTTGGATCAAGCTATTACAATCCCTCTTCTAGTAGTTGTCCCCTTTAGTTTGGTTGATGTCACTTTGCGGATAAGTGGGCTACTCCTTTAAGATAGTAAATTTAATGAAATTCTAGGCTCTTGGTGCCCCTCTTTAGTGTGGCCCATCACAAACTGGTAGGGTCTGCACTCACTCAACAAATTAATATAAAATCAAAACCAACATGAATCACTAAAATCATGCAAAATTAATCCACATAATCAAATTAAATTAAATTCAAATTTAATCAAACTGCATCAATTCCTAGCAAATTCTCATGCATGCCCTTAGCATGAATTAATCCATAATCCAACCAATTACATGTGTAATCACCATCATATCCCTCTTTGTGTCCTTGGCATGAAGCCAACCTCCCACCAAACCAAACCAAATTTATTTAACCCTCCCTTCATGCCCCAGGCATGAAGAAAAATAGATCAACTAAACTAAGAACCAAATTCATTGTGCCCCTCCACACAGGTATGAACATTTCTTCGCATGTTTATTTCCTTTTTGCGTGTAGTAGATCATTTTGGTCAACACCAATACATGCGATTTGCTCTATTAGTTACACCACACCTATTGGGGGTCTTTTTGTTGAATTAACTTTTGGAGAGGGGCTAACTATCTTTACCCTAGATTTATGACTCTTCTAGACACTAAGAGTTCCTAAGTGCTAGGACACTTCTAGTGATTAAGGGAACACCAAACCCAAACACAGAGACTTATAGGGTACAACCCTAGGACTAGAGCCTGCCTTAGGAGAAGTGAAGCCTCACCTATTCTAAGACACAACCAAAGTACATGATTAATCAAGTTACTAAATCCAAATTAAATGAATACAATCCAAGCTCCATGCCAAATGCTAAATGCCAAATCGATTTAGGCTCAATTTGTTCCATCATAAGCTTAACTTGGCTACACATGCTAAGTTGACTCAACTCAATAAAACCTATTTGGATTCTTCAAAATAAAATCAACTTGATTGAAACTCAACCTATCCAAACTCCTTTGGACTCTAACTCAACATGATTAAACCTTGATTGTAATCCAATTGAATCAAGCCAAGTCAATTTGGGTCTTGACCCAAGTCAGCCCATGTGAATTCCTTAAAGATCAAAACATGATTCAATTTGAATCAAGCCAATCCAACCTAATCTATATTCCTTGGTTATTCCAAGCATCTTACCAAACATTATAATCTATCCCAATTCACTCAATCATGCAAATGAATTTCATTGATCGAAGTTGACCCATTTGACTTAAAGGGGTTCAAATGAGGCAAAATTTAATCTAACTCAAGCCAATTATAATAAAAGACTCCAATTAACTCTAAATCCATCATTGAGTATGTTTCAATCTTCATATAGCCTTAATTAGACCCTATCAACCCAATTGATCCATCCAACCCAAATTGAACTCCCAATTGAGTTAAGCTTCAGTCAAACCTCAATTGAACTAAACCAACTCACCCAATCTCTTCCAAAATGATTGTTAATCACCATTAATCATTGAATCACATCCAATTAGGCTTAGCCAAGCAAATTTGGTTATTTGACCAATTTTACCTAAATTAAAACAAATCTCATATTAATTTAAATCAACACCTATAATCAATTTCAAATGATCATTCAAACATGAACCAACCTTCCACTCAAACTAATTTGGCCAATTTAACCAAATTGGTCAACTTAGGCATAAATGAACTCAAATTAACTTCAAATTGGATCAAACCAATTGCACCAATGCATTCCAAATATCCAAGCAAATATAATCCAAGAGCCCTCTTAACCAAATTCGGTTAAATGATCATCCTAGCCCTAGTAACCCAAATTGACCTATATGAGTCATCTTGAGCCAAAATAAACCAAAATAAGTCCAAACCCAGCCAAAGTTGACATGACTCATCCTTAGGTCCTTATTGACCTGCCCAAGTGAACCCAACCCTTGGTGAACCTAGTTTGGGTCAAATCAAGTGAACCAAGGGTTCCAAATAAGACAAAATATCCAATTGGAAGGCCTACCCACCTCCTCTGCCCATGGCAGCCAACTCTAGCCCTCTTTGGACATAAGCCCACTAACCCAACCTAGTGCAAAGCTATTGGGTATAGGCTTTGAACAAGGAGAGGCTCTCCTCCTTTTGTTCAGCCATTGGTACACCTGAAAAGGGGTGTACACCCCATGACAGGACACTGAACGCTCTCAACTAGTCAAACACCTCCACTTCACCAGTCTCATGCCACCTCCAGCTACCCACACTACCTGTATAACTGCCAAAACTTGAACCAATCCCTTGGCTTAGTTCACTTGGGGAGGGAAGTATACCCTTCCTCTCCCATTCAAACTCTTGCAACATACTCCTCAGACAATCTCAAGCAGTCCATAAACATCTCTGAGCTCTTTTGTGTCTCCGATCATCGGTGAGATCAAGCTCCACTTGAACCCGAGCCTCCTCTCTATCCTAAGAAACCAAACCTAAATTAAGTCTTCCTACACCTTTCTATAGCCTCGATGAACCAAAACTATTTGATTCCCGATGGAATCAAGCATTATAAACCATCTCAAGACCAACTCCAATGAGTTTCATGATGGCTTTTGGTCCACAGAGCAACCAACGGGAAGGAAACCCACAGGCTTCTCAGTAGGACTTTATTTCTTTAAGATGAAGCTACCTCAATCAACGAACCACCAGTCTTGGGCTTTGGTGAGATAAAATCTGACAAACCATAGAAATCTTTAGGATTATTGGCCTTTTGTGAAAGGAATCATGATTTCGTGTGAATCCTAAAATAGGATCTTCTTAAATTTCATCCTTGATCATTTTGGAATCATTTTTTCCATCAAACGAGCTTTGGTGAGCTTGAATCAAGCGACAGAAGGTGGACGGTGTCTGTCTTCCAAGGCTCATGGAATGATAGATCATAAGTCATCCTTTCTTTGTGATTAGAATGGATGGTCATGATTAATCATGATAGATCATATTCATTTCTTTATTTATTTCCTTTGAAATTACTGGATTAATCTTGATTATTTGATCTGAGATCGAACGGTTGAGATGAAATTGTGTCACTCACCACTGAGTCAGCTATAGTGTCGGATGTTTTAAATAGCCAATCTCATGGTGCCACATGGAATACACTATGACATCAGCATCCGCATGGCCCTAACTGTGTAAATCATTTAATTAGGGTTAAAAATGTGATTAATTAGATAAATTTTTAGATTTTCATAACTAATTATAGATAAATTAAAAACATACAAATTAATCCTCTATGGAAAGCTTAGATAGAGGAGAATCCAAGAAAAATAAAATCCCTGGTTTCATCTAATGAATAATGACTAATTAGGATTTGAAATTTTAGCTAATTATCTTAATTAATCCCTAATCACTTGGTTAATTAATGTGAAAATTGGCATGTCAGATACATGGGATGACCTTTGCCTCGCATAATTTTCTTGGATAAATTTGCTATGTAATTGGGAAAACCATAATTCTAAGTTCTAATTACCTCTTTTAAGAGATTTAATAATTATTAAATTTGAGAAAACTTTGAAATTGATTAGGGAAAGTTATTTAATCATCATAAGAGTAAAGATGATCAAGAGAAATAATTAGTACCTCCCCTCCTAATTTTTTCCACAAAATCAACTTTAAGCCCTTTAATTAAATGGTTAAATAATTAAATGAAATAAAAAAGAGAGAAAATTAAAATAAATAAAAATTATGACATAATTAGTTCAACTATAAAGATTGATTTAATTAATCCTTCTTATGTGCTTAGTTAACATAAGGGTTTTAATGATATTATGATTTTCCATAAGCTTGAGAAGTTATAAAAGTAAGTAACTTAATTCTCTTAATTCAATTAATTATTTAAACATGGGTCTAATTGCATTAAAATCTTTAGGACATTACTAATTTTATTTTCAATTCCATCATCATGTTTTATAGGCCTTTAATGGTTAATTAAATTAAGAGATTCTTTAGGAGGGTGGCTATATGACTTGCTAATGAGCTAAACCAAATTAAGTCATAAAATATACTTAATCTCTTTTTGAATTCATTAACTAACCAACATGGGTATGGATTAAGCAAATTAACCTTTCTTCTTCTCTTTAGGATTAAATAATTTCAAACATAAAATTTAAATCTTAAAGAAATTTTGATTAATCTTATGGTGTGTTAAGTTAATATGATTGCCCTTGGGTTCTAATGAAGCTAAGTATGTCATTTGATGATGTTTAATTATCTTGTTTCAATTATCATAAGTTTACATGCCATGTGTTTCATACATTGATGTTTAAAATTAAAAAGAAAATGTTACATCTAATTGCATGATGTTGGAAATAAACTATATGGTGTGGCTACTATCACTATGTAAATCTCAAGTTATTTTATCTTTTAAGTAAGAATTACATGTTAATTATCAATTAAATAATTAGAAAGAAAATCTTTATATTTGTAAGTATTATTTTAAGTAATAAAACTCAATAAAAAGTTAATAGTTAAAAGATAATAACCTACAACTTTTCAGAATTTCATTTTGTATCCATATATGTATTCTTGTGTATTTGAACTTGTAAGTATATAGTTTGGTGATGCTCGAAACATGAGGCTTTAAGTACCTTCAAGGAGATCTTAGATAATCTCACTTCCTTGGTTTAACAAAGGCACTTACTTGCATAGCTTTCTTATACACTTGTATGCATATGATTAGGGGTGCATTTGGGATAGCTTTCTATGTGCTTTGCTTTTTTAGAAAGCAATGAGCTTCATTTAGTTATCAGCTTTTTGACTGCTTTTCAAAAAATTTTATGGTGAAAAAGTTGTTTTGAGGACCAGAGCTATTAGAGTGTGGTGACTGTCATAAAGCTATTTTTTAATTTTTTTAAAAAAAATTGTAACACACATAATAGCTTTTCAAAAAGCTACTTTCTCCGCAACAACTTTACAACTAGTTTTTTAAAAAGCTACATCTACCCCAAACAGACCCTAGTTATGAAGTGAGATTCCTTTGTTATAAAATTCATGCATATCCATGGTTAAGTATGACAAAAATATGTATAAGATGTATGTATCTGAATTAAATTGAAGTGAAGTAAAATGAAATTAGATCGTAATGTTATTGACAATGAGACTAAAATGATAAAGCATTATACATTTGATGGTGACTTGGTTTCGTTAACTTTAAGATGCCTTTCATGTTTAAATAAAATTCATTAAGTCAAATCCAAACATAGGATTGACTAAAATTCATGATCCATTAAGAAAGTTTAAAAGTCATAAAATTCATCTCTTAGAATCAACTTAAGGTAAGGATTAAAAGGATTCAATTCTCTTTTTTTCTTTAAGATGGTAAATTATAAGAATAAAATAAAATAAAATAAAATATGTGATTTAAATTTCAATTAAAGTCTTACAATAATTGAAGTGTAACCACCTTTAATAATGGGGTTTAAACATTCAAACATTATAAAATCTTAATCCTAATGCCAAAGTGAGACGTACCACACTTTGGCTATAGCACACACACATTAGAATATTAAATTAGTGATATTAGTATTAGGTTATGCCGATGATTATCATGGTGATATGTTTTATTTTATGATGCAATGATTTTTTTTTTATTAGATGTTAGGATTGCTTATGCATAGACTAGATATTAGGCCACTATTAGTATAATAGGATTTTCTGTAGAGGATTATGCTTAAGTGGCCACTGTAATAATAAATATAAAAATGTCTTTTGCTTGCAGGTGCTGCTTAAGTCCCTAAGCACAATCCAATTAGGACAGGTGGGCTTGGTTACTCAAGTGCAGAGTGCTAATTCCAGACATAATTTAATTATTTAGCTTACATGTTTGTTTAGCTAACATCTATTTTGTAAGTGTAGTTACAATTACTTTTAAAAAAAATGTTTTTTTGTAATAGAACTAGGATTAGTGCTATGAGGTTTAGGATGAGTAGTGGCTAGAAGGTAAGACCTAAGAGGCCCTCTGAAACTTGGAGGAAACTAATCCAAAGAAGGAAAGAAGAATAATAGTTGAAGACCCCCATATCATTTATTTCATTTGACAAATTTAATTATAATCCGAGTTGTATAAGAGTAGAGCTCGGTTACCCTTTTTTTGGGGCGTGCGGCAATACCCGGCTGCACCGACCTATTATTCACTTACAAAATTCAAATGTTTGACTATTGAGTTTACATTGCATAATAAAAATAGCATGGTTTTCATAGGTTTCTTAAAGTGTGATAATTTGATGTGTCGCCTAGATACGATAGGCTCTTTAGGATAAAATTAACTTTTTGTCTGTATTAATACTCAACTAAAATCTTAATCAATTCATAACCTCACTTCAAAGCTTAGGTTTATAATTAAAATAAATAAAAACTCAGCAACCCCTTAGTTGGATATTGTATGTTATCACTTCATGTATATTATATTATTTCACTCTTGAAAATATGGGATCTCCACCTTGCATGATAGGGGACACACTTAACCTGTGAGGGTAGTCTCTTATAGTGGAGAACACCTCTTCCCGCTGATTTAGCCCACAAATCAATTTCATCATGCATTTAAACATAATTACCCTAAGCCCTAGTCCAAATTAATGTGTTAGAATGATTTAAATATTTATAAATTTTGTATTAGTCTTAGACATATTTTCATACCAATCATGATCTAGTCTCTTAGAGAGTGAGTTTAGAATTTTAGACACTTTCCTAATTAACAACAGACTAGCTATATTGCATTTATATATGACTGGCCCATATGGTTTTAAAATCATAGGAGATGCTAGCTAGCAGCCACTCCAGATAATTGTAAGTCCGGAAGAATCGAGATCAGCCCACCCTCCCTAGTGGAAGTGAACCATTATATCCCACTTTTCTTGAATATATTTAAGACGAGCTCTTAGCTTGTGACAGAGCACTCTAGATCTAGGTTATGAGGCTGCTTATTTCTCTCTTACTATGAGTATAAATTCTCACCTCTTAGGCATTTTCACAATCTTGTGTTGATTGGAATATGAATCCTAGCATTTTAATAAAATTTTAACTTAAATAAAAATAAATTTTCTCTTTCGAAAATATAAAGACTCACCATAAGGTAAACCGAAGCATCCACTAGGCTTCCTAGTATCTTAGATGCTATCTACTTACTCTTTTTTGGAATCCATTAAGAAGTCTTCCTATTTAAACAATCCCATTTGATTTCCAATAACAACCAACTCTTTGATAATCTAGCATCATAATCTTTGTAGATATTAGTTGACTATTTTAATCTAGAGTAATTTAGAAAATTCTAACTTTATAGGATGTAATTAACTATGGAAGCTTACTTCTATATGAAACTAAAGAATCCAGCATGAAATAAATTCTACTTTATTTATCCATCTAAAGTAGGGGAAAAATCTTCAGTATATATGTAGACACATTTGCCTTAGGAGTTCTTATTAGGTGATTGAGACCATAGGATGATGTTTCTATCTTTCAAGATAGTACATCTCTTCTTAATGTCATACTCAATTATTTCAATAAGTGCCTCCTAAGATCTGCATGGTGTCCATATGACTCCAAATTAAAACACCACAGTGACCTTCTTGGATAGTGATATTGGTCTGACCTAATGAGCCTGGGTTGATAAGATCTTCTATTATTAAGGAGGACCACCTTTCGCTTCCCTTTACTTTGGGAAGTGGTAGGTCTCCCTAATATTTCTCTCTCAAGGCTTCTGGATACTTGATCCTTCATAACCCTAAGTAACTTCTCTTTAGTGTAAGAAGAAGAGCCAAGAGTTCTATAAGGAATTTGTTGTAATCTACCACGCATTTCCCCATTCACTAGTCTAAAGTTTTTCTTGCTTTCATAAGTAAAAGGATAAGATGGAGAACTCACAATTCGGGACACATTCTTCTCTCCCTAGGCTATAGAAAGAGGGTAGAATCTGCTACCTCCTAAGAGAGGAAAAGTATCAAGAAGGGTATATCCATTCCTTGCCCTAGTAAACTATATTTCTATCATTTATTTTTGTTTCTTATCTTTTAGGACTTGCCTTCTAAATCTCCTCTCTCTATTCTTTTTCTGACTTTTGGTCATTTGGGGAGGCTCAGATGTGGACCCTATCTCGAAAGTGCTAGGATAGAAGGAAGCAAGTAATGTCTCTATAACAAGCAATTTGATCTTCTTTGGCATAGAGCCCGTCTGGACCCTTTTAGTGACCTCAACAGTAACTTCCCTTCCAATGGCAAGGGTACTATAGGGTACACTAGAGAACTCCAGAATGAGTTGTTTATCTTTAACACCTACTTCACTCACAGGAGAAAGAGTTACTCCATTAGTTATAATGTTCATATTTTCAAATCTAGCTCCAAACTTGATAATAAATCATCAACTAATTTGTTGCTATTAACAGAGAAGCTAATGCGAGATGTTGCAATAAAAATGAGTTGCCCCACCATTTGCTATTTTAAAATAAGAAAATTTAATAATTAACTACTAACTTTAATTGATATAATGTAGTCAAAAGAAAAGTTTTTTACCCATTAAGAAAAATTAGCAATTTTTATCATGGCTGGAGTTTTTAAAAATAGAATTTTTATTTTCAAAAATATAAATGTTGTAGAACTCCCTTATTTGAGTTTAGTAAATAGTGAAATTATATACTCCATTTAGTGGATGTTAAATATACTCTACCAAAGATAAAATGGAGAGATACCCAATGGAAAGAAAGGCAATCTTGACTTGTAAAATCACAAGTACATTTTCGATATATAGAAATAGAAATTGATTTCTAAAGATGGAGAGTGGAAATATTTTCCAATGGAGTCACTAGAAAAATTATTCGAATTTATATTTTTTGGAACACCATGTAGATCTTAGGATACTTATTTGGGTAATCAAATATGTCATTAAAGGATAAATATATTATCTCAAAAGATAAACATATTACTAAATAATGGATTTAATTACTTAATAAGAACTCCTAAGGCCAATGGGTCTTCGATGTAATAGAGATTTTTTCCACTGAACTACATGGAGAAGTATTACAGGATTTATTTTGTTGCATGGTTCTCTATTCCCTATAAAGGCAGGCCCCTATAGTTAATTTCATCTTAAGATTGAAGGATCTCTTCCTAAGAATACTCTCAATTTAAAAAATATATCTTTATTTTTATAGATTTCAAAGCTTTTCTTAAAAGAATAATAATTTAGAAATTAAATAAAGAATGCTCTCAAAGAGGAAAGAGTTCTTTTGGAGAGCAATTGCGATTAAATAACAAATGCCCATATATACTGGGATGCCTAGTAGGAATTTCAACTAACCTACCATTGGGCTTTATAATATTGAGATTGAATTTAGTAAAGTTTGAATTGACATTTTATTAGGAATCTAGGACTTAGATTCTAGCAGCTCAAGACATCAAAAATGCTTAGGGTTGAAGACTTTTTGCTTGGATGATGCTTCATTACCTAAGTCTACAAGTTCTTCCTACATAACTCAGAGGCTCGACCTAGTTTAACTTTTGGGAATTATCAACTTTTTCTCTCAGTTGAGAAAGCAAACCTATCCCTGACTCTTCTGAATTTTTTACCTACCTAGAAGGGATGCCATATAATACCACTTAAGAGATTTTTTATATCCATGAGTTCAATCTTCATGTTATGTAAGATGGTTGAGCTATTATATTTTTGGAATGAATCTATAAACTAAAATTCACTCCCTAACCCTAATATCATGCTATGTACGATAGACACCTAACTAATGCAACAAATTTCATTTTTTTTTATGTTTTGACTGATAATTCATTTAAGGCCATAGGTATGAAATTTATGCCTATGATGATATATAGTTAAAAGCAGTTGTGGGTCAAATCAAAAGAGAAGCCACACTTCCCCAAGAAGGGTGGTCACCCTCAAATGTCAAATGTCCCATTATGTGCAATGGGTGAAGCACCCAATTCAAGGAGAACGAATAATATGTTATCATGTTTCATAAAAGATAATTATTTTTTGTTGCTTTTAAGTTGTGCCTATGGCTTTTAATTAACATGAGGTTTTGAGTTTATTTATTTTGTGTTCAAGTTGTTTATATTGGGTAGAAAATTTAGTTTTCATATGAGCCTAACGTTTCAAGCATTTCAACACAGAAACACAGCACATAAAGAAACCTAGAAAAGCAGGTTGTTTCTAATGTGTACCCAAATTAAATCAAATAAATTTAATTAAAATACGCTAATGTGGCCAAGTACCACTATACATCTTAGAAGAAAATGAAAAATAGGAAGACAAGCTCTACTCTTATACAGCCCAACTTATAACTAAACGTTTGATCTATGAGAGTCTTCTTCTAGGATCATCACCTTCTTCATAAACTGCCATGAGCTTCATAGAGGACCAATGAGACCATGCACTAGTAGTGTCAACTCCTACTATTCCTAAACCCCATAGATTTTAACCTAATTCTAGGCTCAAATTACATTTAAAATTCCAAAAATATATTCTTAAACATTATAATATTGACATTAGGAAATATAAATAACACTCCAGCAGTTATATTTGCAAACATACATGCTTATCACTAGTTCTTGCTATGCCCACCAGTCTTATTGGGCTATGCTTAAGGACTTAAGCATACATGCGAGCAAACATCATTTATATATTCTATTATAGCAGTCCCTTTTAACATGACCCTTTGCACAAAATAGAGTTAGTCTAAAAGGAACGTCCTACCATTCAGACTAACAGGCAAATAATTCTAGCCATCTAGTATAAAATAGTACACCATAATATCATGAAATATTAATCTAACATAAGTCTAAGGTTGTGACTTAATAATATAGTGTGTGAAAAAATGAGCTTGTGTGGTATGACTTTACTAGGCACTTCAAGTTCAAGTTTTGATTTATTTTTTAATGTTTGGTTTAATTTGATTTGATAATTTTACTTCTTATAATTTTGCTACATAGGTACGTATCATTATTAAATCAAAATTTTAAGGTATCAAGACTTCCTTTGTACCAGTAGCTCTGTGACTTGGGGTGTGTAGACTATATACCAAATGCTTGCTAATTATGAAATATTTTATTTTCATTCTTTTGATTTCTTTTATTCTTAAAATTTGTTCAATTTTCCATTGGATGGTTTCAATTTAAGTGATTCATGATTTTATTTTTAGTTTTAATTCTATTTTATGTTAAAGTGGAATTTAAGTTTTCAAGAATGAATAATAAAATAAATTCCACTTTGGGTGGAACACATTCTATTTAACATCCTAAAACCTAATAAAATGAGATCTTCATCTTAAGGTGAAGATTCATTCTGAGGGTCAAACTAAGATTTTAAGTATATTAATTAACCACTTTTGGATTCATTTGAGTGATTCATTTTAAGCTGAGTTTGATTTATGTTTTACCTTTTTCTCTTAAAGTTAGAGTTTTATGTTAATGAGATTTGGGGATTTCATTTATATTTCACTTCTTTTGCTTTAATAAATGTTTATTTGGTTTCAGTTATGATATTTAGTTAAGATTCCAAATGCTTCTTTAAATCTTAATTTAAAGTCCATATTACCATGATTTAGTTTGATTTTGGTTATCATTTTAAATTTTATTTGATTTGATTCATTTATATTTGATGTTATTTAATTTGTATTATTTTTAATAACTTAGCTTTATATTTGATTAAATGCTTCTTTTGATTTAATTAAATGTTCATTTGAGTTTATTTGATTTGATTATTTATTTATTTGATTTGGATTGATCTTATTTATTTATTTCATTAATTTTTATGTTTGTTTATTAATGTTTATTAGCTTGAATGAACTAACTTATTTAAGTTAGTAATTTAATTAAAACTAGGTTCTGATTTCATCATTTAAATGATCTATTATGTTTCCATTTCATGATTTATTCATTTAAGTTTATTTGATTTTAATGAATTGTACTCATTTCATTAATGCTATATTGATTAATTTGAATGAGTTAACTTAATTAATTTCAAGTGATGATTTCATTCATTCATTTCATTAATGTTTATATATATGAATTTAGATAAGTTAATTCAATTACTTTCAATCAATCTTAAGGACGTCTTGATTTTATCATTTAAGGAATTCATTATCTTATGCTTCATAATTTCTTATTCAAATTAAGCTTAATGTAACATTATGTGTTAAAGTTTCATTACTAGTCCCAATTTATTAAGATAGTGTTTTCTTTTCTAATATAACTAAGAAACATATCAAATGAACTACTTTAAACTTCCAACTTAAATCTAAGCCATTTCAAGTTCTTTGATTAATTTGATTAATTACTTTTACTTATATTTAAGATTACGTTGTTTATTAACCCAAATGGATTCAAAGGATTTAATGAATTCCATATTTAGGTATGAAATTCAGAGATTAATTAATTTTGTATTTCAATTGATTAATTGATTCATTGTGAATTTAATAAATTATTAACCTAGGGTTTGATTTAATTTTATATTCTTAATTATTTCATTAAATCCTAAGTGGATGATTAATCAAATTCTAGAACTTCAGAGGGTTGAATTCTATTTTAAGTGTTTTAATGTTGATAATAATGTTTTAAATTGATAATATGAATTTTTATAATTTTTGTAATTTTTTATTTATTATTTCAATTATATTAACCTAGAGATTTGAAATTCAACAACTTCAAATCTTGAGATCATTTTACCTTGAAAATATTATGGAAAGTGTGGTTCCCAACTAATTTAATTTTTCTAAAGTTTCATTTTAATCAGATATATAATTTAGGTCTATTTAGGGTTTTAATTATTTTAATAAAACTTAAATTAAGACTAAATTCAAAAGAATTAATTAGGAGTTTTAATTTTCTTAAATTCTCCTCTGGAAGATGCATCCATAGAGGGTATTTAGAATTTTTGAAAATTCGGTTCATTTATTATAATTTCTTGAAGTTCATATTTATTAACTAAATTAATCAAATCAATTAATTAATAAATTAGGTCATTTTAGGGATTAAGGGGTTTCAATAAAATTTAATTATGTATTTAGGTTAATTAAGGTTTATTATGATGATTCAGATTGATTTTATGATTTTTTTAATTTAACATTAATTTATTTCATTAAATTAAGGCCTATGGCTTGAAAATTCTATATTTTAAGATTTACTAGTCAATAAATCAAGAACAATTTATATAAGGCATGTTTTAACCTTAATTTCAATTTCTGAAAGTTTTAAATCAATTGGATTAATTGTTAATGTGTAATTTGAGTTTGATTACTTTCAATTAAACACACATTAATCCAAAAATACCTAATAAAATTAAAGATTTTGGATTTAATGGATTCTTCTCACTGAGATGAATCCATAGAACCCTAATTTGTATTTTTTGTTGAGTATTTTATTTTCTATGATAATTTAAATTTTTGGTGATTTTTTACCATTTTTTAAATTAGAAAACTTCGATATTTTCATTTTAAACTATCGAAACCACGTGGTGCTAACGCGGCGATGATGAGATGATATTTGTCTTGTGGCACTATGTTATTGGACCAGCTAAATCCACATGAATCAAACTCAAAAAGTGGCGACCATGCGGATGATTTAAAATAGTCCAATCTTCGATCAGATGGTCACGATTTCACTCATGAATTCTATATAAGATTTAATCAGATGTCTGACTAGATCTGGGCTATTTATTCCTAGCAAAAATAATGTGCCGCCCAGATTATGTCTTCCTTATTAATGGCGAGAACTGAGTATTGTTTGTTAATTTCAAGTTATTTTTTGGCGACCTAAGCTATTGAATCACTTGATTTTATTTGAAAATCCATCAAGAAAGTACTTAGAACACATCTAAATGGTTTGATCTTAATTAAGATCTAGTTTATTTTGAAAAGGCCACAATTGAATGCTTAAAGGGTCAATTTGAAACCATTCCTCATTGGTGGAGATCCCCAGTGGTGGGGATGATTTGAAAAGCTTTATCGGGACATGGAGATCCTCTCAATGCAAGGAATTGGATTTCCTTCTTATGGATCAATCTATAGGCCAAGCTTCACTCATTTTTTGGTAGGACTGGTCAAACTTTGGCTTGTTGGTGGTGTGGGGGTTGGGAGAAGGGTGCGCTCTTCTTCATTTTGCTTGAGGAAGGTGATGGAATACTCAAATGGACTTGAGAGAAGCTCTCTTACATTTTTCCATGGGTGGTCAAGAGCTTTAATGGGAGGAAGTCAACCAGGGCTGACTTAGGTGATTGCCAACTTTTCAGGCTAGCTCCAAGTTGTGGTCAGTTGATTGGGGTCAGTCCAAGACAACTAGGATGAGGAATGGAGGAGGAGAAATGGATTGGGGAAAGAATTTATCTCCATGCTTCTCTCTCTTTCTCCATGGCATATTCCCTTTTTTGGATGGACTGGACCATCTTAGTTTGCTTAACCTTGGCTGGTAATCATTCTAAACTCATCTAAGGATGAGTTTAGACAAATTCCATGGTGATTAGTTTAGGTTTGAGTTCAAGTGCTTTGATTATGTCACTTAGGTATCTTTCACTTTTGGCTTGGTCAAGTTTGTTCTATTTGATGGATTGATCCTAGATTTAAACCTTAATTATATTCATGTAGTCATTTAAAACATTTCCAATTAATGGGTTTTATGAAATTTGGAATTGATTGTTTGTTTGTTTCAATACTTAAACCATTATGGAATAAATGAGTTAGATTGAATCCAATTGAGTCAAATGACTATCTTGACTCAATAAAAATGTATTTACCCTTTAATTGTATTAAGCCAAGTATTAGGGATGATTTGGATCAATGAATTTTATTTGTTTTGAATTTAAAACTCATTTGGACCCAATTTAGGTCTTAATGGGTTTACATTGGTTTAATTGGGTCAAATGACCAAGTGGATCAAATTAAACCCTATAATTGATCATATTATGTTTAATGATGATTTTTAAATTATTTTGGATAATTAATTTGAGTTATTTTTTATTCAATTTGAGAAGGAGTCCAATAAGGTCCATTTCAGCTCATTTAGATTAAATGATCTAATTAGCCCATTTAAGGTCTTATCAGTTTTAGATTCATTTGTTTCATGTTTAAACATGTTTATTTAATAATTTTAAATCTTTGGAATGATTCAATTAAATTAAGTTATGGTGGGATGACCTTTGACTTGATGGGACCCACATAAGTTACCCAATGCTCAATGGTTGACTTTCATTTGAGTTTCATTTAGATTTAACTCCATTCATGTTGATGTAATGAATTTTATGCTTTTGATTTGATTTAATTTCAATATGCTTTGATTTCATTTGGATTTATTTTGATTTGAATGATTTTGAACTTAAATAAGATAATTAGGTTGATTATTAAAATTATCTTAGTCTAAGCTCAATTGGATTTAGGTTTTCAATTTAAATGTATTTGATTCAATCATTTGTTTATATTTGAGTTTGGTTTAGTCCCACTTAATCCTATTAGGTTAGGTCAAATCTTAGAAGGATGCATGAGATCATTAGATGTAGTGTCTTAAGTGCCTAATTAAGAGGCTTCTAATCTAGGATTAGATGTCCTAATTAATAATTTAGATATGATGTTAACCTCATCCAAAATTGAGGTCAACAATGGATTTTATTATAAATTCTATTATTTTATAATTTTGGTGATTAAAATGTGGGACACTATACATATCTTGGGAGTTCTTATTTAGACAATCAAATTGAAAATTAAGGGATAATGTACTACCCTAAAAATAAAAATATTATCATGAGATGACTTCAATCACTTAATAAGGACTCCTCAGACTGATGGGTCTATGTATACTAGAGATCTCTCTCCTGCCTCACATAGGAGAAGTAAGGTAGGGATATTTTAATATTGATTGCATGTTTCTTACAAGGGTAAGCCCCCATAGTTATGATATCCTAAGAAAACTCTATATTAGAATAGTTGTCTAGTGTCTTTATAGATTTCAAATTTTGAATCAAGATTATTTAATTTATAAATTAAATGGGATAAATCAAGTAGAATGGTCCTTTTCATATTTCTAATGGGAAGAAAGAGTAACACTTCAACTTATTCCATGTTTTATTATCCTTGGTGATTTTGATTTAAACAGTTAGTGATCTAGAAAAGATATTTAAATTATGATTCAATTTATATTTAAGTTATACCTCATGTTTCAAAGAGTGTGTGCAGTGGGCCCACATGGGGTAGTGCTCATTCTTCCTTACACTCTAGCTTAATAGGGTTAATACTTTACTAAAGAATGAGGGATCACCCTTTGATTCTAAATAAAAAAAGAAGGATCACCCTAAGCCTTTAAATAATATGGTCTTTTATGAATGTTTACTTAATTTAATTAATGACATTTATTTTTGTCTATCAAAAAAATGTTGAGTTTCAACTTTAATTTGGGTCTAAATGATTTTATAAATCACATGGATATGTCCTAAGGTTAGAAGAACACTTTGGGGAACATGTTATGATATTTCGATTGAATTTGAATTATTAATAGTATAATATTGTTGATTAATTAACTAAAAATTAAAATTTCAAACCAATCTCAAAATATTCCAAAAACAATTATAAAATATTTTATGGATTTGGGAAACATTAGAGAAACATTCATAAAAAAAATAAATTTATTTTGAATTAATTTGGTTTTTTATAATTTTTCTATTATTTTATGTTCTAGATAAATTTTAAATTAAAATAAAATTTAAAATTATGAAACTTTCCTTTCTCCCTTTAAAATCTTCGAAAAGTTTGCTAATTTTTATGGTTTATTTATCATGATTTGTTTCAAGAAAAAAATCAATTTATTATATTTTTATATTCAATAAATAGTTGTCTCTATTTAAAAGTAATCTTAACTATTCAAAATCACTCTGAACATTATGTGAACTTTCATAAGGTTATAGAAGACCTTAAGACCACCCCAAATGTTTGGTGAATTTTGGAATTCAATTAATATTTATTTTCATTTTAAATAAGTATTTTTCCTTTTTCATAATTATAATAAATACCAAATTAGAATAAGATGATGTGGAACTTCTCATAATTATTCTCTTTGACTTCTATAACCTCCCATCAAACTCTAAAGTCATTTAAAATACATTTATTGCATTAATTAAATTACATAAGGGCTAGGTCCATTTGTCATTTGATTAACCATTAAATTAACTTTATGGTGAAATGATTAATGGGTTCAAGGGAAATCAGAGGTGTTCGTAGGGGTGTGCATTAGTTGGTCTGAACCGTAAAACTGAACCAAACCAAATATATTTGGTTAATCTGGTTTGGTTTTTATGTTTATTATTTGGTTTTTGGTTGAAATTATGGGTTAGTGCGGTTTTATGGTTTTCTTGGTTCGGTTTTACTTTAAGAAATTGCAGTTTACACCATAAAACCGATTATTTTGGTTACATAGCCTTTGACTCTGGACCGCGGACCGCTTGACTTCTTGAGTCGATTTAGACGCTTTGGAGTTCGGCCTTTGATTCCTCGACTCCTTGATGGCCGATGCAATGCCATACACTTCTTTGAGAATCAAGAGTCTCGACTCTCGATTAGGGCATAGCTGCACCTGCATAAGGCATTCGGTGGCATTCCAGCAATCCAGCCCGTGTTTCGGCGATTCTGAATCTCTGATCTTTCGGGCTTTCGTCACTTTCCTATTCAAGGCTACTCCTTCCTTTTTTATTTTTTACCCTAGCGGATAGCCTACAGCCTAGAAGTTCTGTCTTCACTCTTCACCTCTGATTTCAAATTTAAGTCTCTTTGAGTCTTTGAGAGGTAATAGCCAACAAGTAAGAACTAAATCACCATTATCTCAACTCCTCTCTCTCTCTCTCTCCCTCTACTCCTTCCTTTGTTGTGGTTGTTGATAGTTTGATATTATGAGCCTATGTGACTGTGTCGTGGACTGTATGGCTTAATGTAGGCTGAAGAATTGGCTTTATCTTTATTATTTGTTGTGGTATCATTGGTATGTTCTCTATTATTCCATTGGTTTTATCTTTGTTGTCGTTGAGACATTGTTGATTTTCTTCCGCCTGGACCGCTTCCTTATTCATTTCATCATTTGTGGTTTGTTGGTTTTGATTGTAGGGGTTTCCGTGAATTTATTTCAGACAATTAGATTTCAGAGATATTATGTTATGCAGCTTATGCTATCTAACTATTTAGGGTTTGGGGCTTTATGCTATCTATCTTGTTGGTTACTGGAAGAGCCCTTTCTTTGTGGTATGTTCTCTATTATGCGGCTTACGCCATTGCTTTTATCTTTTCCAGCTCTAAGAGACTAAGACCTAATCTGTTTCTCTACTAAATTTGTAATTATGCTATCAAATGGACCTGTGGCCGACTGGCCGTGAATATTGCCTGCTTAAATTTGCCCGTTAAGAATCCCTTTACTCTCTGTTGGGTTTCTTTACTGTCTATGAACATGCCAACATGGAATTACATTCCCTTTACTGTCTATTTGATCAAAAATGATATGGGTAGGCATTCAATATTTTAGTTTATAAGGAAGATAGTAGTCATGAAAATTGACAATCTCAATGCAAAGAAGTTTAGAAACATATATAGTATAACATATGCTTTGAGCTATCAGCTATCTCAAAGATAATCTGGTTCTTATTCTTCATTCTAGTATGACATATAGATGCATGTCTTGGAAAAATAATGTAAGCCTTATGATGTTTTTTTTTATCTTAGTGTTTTTTAATGCAACTATGCAAGTAATAATATTGATTTATTGGGATGGCTTTAATGAAAACAATATTGAAGGGTAATGTTGAGAAATGTGGCATTATATTATAATTTTTGGGATACATTACTAGATGGATGATGGAGTTGATTGAGCATTATAATTTGTTAACATGATTCACATGAATTAACACTGTTCAATTATACGATTCATATCTTTTTTTTCTTTTCAATATTATCATATCCAAGCGTTCTTTAATTGAAGTAAGTTTTGTTGTCGTAATTTATTAAAGCATGCTTTATTTTTTTCATTCTTTTTTAATTTATTTAATTTTTTAGACTCTAGAAGTAGAAACATGTCACAAGTTGGAGATAGTTCAAGCATTATTAGTTCCTCCAAAGCTATGACCACTACTCAGCAAGTTCAAGTTATAGGAGATGCTAGTGCCAGTGATGAGAAACCACCGATTTTAAAGAAAAAAAGAAAAGCTCCTAGACCTAGATCTGAGGTTTGGGATCACTTTGTGAGGTATACTAATGAGGAAAGAGAAAAAATGAGCAGATATAATTATTATGGAAAATCATATCACAATGATCCAAAGATTAATGATACTTCAAACTTAAGGGCACATCTTTCTTTGTGTCAGAAGAATCCTCTTAAAAATAAACCAAATCAAACTAAACTTGCATTACAATTTGGTGTTAAAGGTGAAGAGCTTTGTGCAAGTCTTAAGGCATGGAGATTTGACCAAGAAAATGTAAGGTAAGCTTTAGCAATGATGGTTATTGCAGATGAATTGCCTTTCAAGCATGTAGAAGGTTGTGGGTTTAAATATTTCATGTCTCAGTGTTGTCCAATGTTTTGAATACCTTCACGGTGGACATTGACACATGATTGCTTTAAATTTTATCAGGATAAGAGAGAAATTTTAAAACATCTATTCAAAAAGTCCTGCCACAGAGTTTGTCTTACTACTGATACTTGGGCATCCATTCGATGAATTAACTATATGTGTATCACTGCACATTTTATTGATGATGACTGGAAACTCAATAAAAAAGTTATAAACTTTTGTCTCATCTATAGTCACAGGGGAGAATTACTTGGTAAATAAGTTGAGAAGTGTCTTATAGATTAGGGGATTGAAGCAATTTTCACTGTGACAGTTGATAATGCAAGTTCTAATAATGGCATCATCACACACCTACAAAAAAAATTGGGCAAGAGGGGAGGTAGTATTCTAGATGGTCGCTTCTTACATATGAGATGCATAGCTCACATTATTAACTTAATTGTGCAAGATGGGCTGAAAGAGATATCTGAATCTGTCTATCATGTTCGAAGGGCAGTAAGATATATTCGTCAATCACTTGCAAGGCTACAAAAATTTAAAGAATGCATTAAAATTGAAAAAAAACTAAAAGCATATTATGCTTAGATGTTCCTACGAGATGGAATTCTACATTTTTAATGTTAAGTGCAGCAGTTATGTTGGAGAGAGCTTTTGAAAGGTATGAGAAGATTGACACTCAATTTAAATCAGAACTAGAGAAGGATGATGAGGAAAGTCATAATGTAAATGGTGTTTTAAGTGATGATGATTGGAATAATGTTAGAAGATTGCTCCCTTTCTTGGAAAAATTTTATGAACTCACTATAAGAATTTCCAGTTCTTTGTATGTGACATCAAATACTTTTTTCATGAAATTGCAGAAGTTCTTTGTCTACTTCAAAATTGGCAAATGGATGGTGATCCAAATGTGAGAAATATGGCTTCCAAAATGATGACAAAATTTGCTAAATATTGGGATGCCATAGAGAAAATGAATTTGAAAATATATCTTGCTGTTGGTTTAGATCCCTACTTCAAGCTGTGTTATGTAGAGTTTGTTATTATGGATATGTATGAAGGACCTAATGGTGTTGCTCTAGCACAAGTTATTAGATCATCATTCTATGATATGTTTCATGATTACAAAATAAAAGTTCTTGGTGAAAGCCAAATAGGAAGTGGTCTCCATGAGAAACCAAATTTTTTTGAAGGGTCTAGTGTTTTACAACTGCAATCTTTTGGGACAAGATATTCAATGATAGAGAAATTCAAAAGATCTAATTTTGGTAAGGATGATGTAGATAACAAATCAAATCTAGATAAGTATTTGGCTGATGAGTCTGAAGTGATGACTAATCATTTTGATATTTTAAATTGGTGGAAGGTTAATGCACCAAGATTTCCTATTCTTTCATACATGGCTCTTAATGTTTTAGCTATTCCAATTTCTATTGTTGCCTCAGAATCAATTTTCAGCACAGGTGGTCGTATTCTTGATGCATTTAGAAGTTCATTATTCCCAAAGATTGCACAAGCTCTAATATGTGCACAGGATTGGATGCGAGCAAAATGGACTATTAATCTAGTAAATGTGGAAGAAAACATTAATGACATTGACAAGTTTGATTAAGGTATTTCTTAATTCTTATGCTTAAATTTACAATTATTTATTCTTTTTAATCATAATTAGAAATTTAGAATAATTAATGATTCATTTGTTTTATAGATTTAGCAAAATTAATAAGTGAAACACAAACTTCTTGGCTTGGGTTATGATGATGATTGCTGAATGCTGATTCCAATATGGGATATAGACTTAAAGACTTTCAGATTTTAAATTTCAATGGTCTTCCTTTCAGTTTATCTTATGTTGCTATTTTTTTGCTTTCATCTCTTATATATTGCAGTTGGATTGTAATTTTGGTTCAACTGTTAGTTTTATCTTAAGGTTTTCAGTACATGTAGTCTTTTTTTAGCGTTTAGGGGCAATGATAGCAATGATGACATGATCAATGTATACATGTGGCTGGTGAAATTTTTTTGGGTGTTATTTCCCTCTTAAGTCTTAAAGGCTTAGAGCTGGTGATTTCTCAAAATTATTGATGCCCCGTATGTATATATGGTGATCATATTTTTTAGATATTACACTTGAATCTTTTTAATAAAAGATATTTTTATAGCTGAGCTTGAGCCCCAAAATCCAAATTACAAATATACATATGTATATATTATTTATTCTTGTAAATTATTGGAACAGGATGCTGGATGACACTAAATAAACCAGTTTAAGTCATGTCAACCTGGTTCGGTATATCACATTCATGTCTAGTTAGCTTAATTGAAAGAACTGAATCTTATTATGCTATAGTAATTCTGTAATTCAGCATATGGTGTCTTGGCTAGCTTATTTTTTGGGGTTATTTCTCCTGCAGAATGGTTATTTCTCCTGGTTTGTGTTGGAGATTCTTGTTGATTGGCTATTTTCTCTTTTGATTGGCATGAGGATAGTTGTTTTATGGTTTTTTTTTTCCTTCCTGATGTGGTTGTGGCCTATTTTAATGGTGGCTGATACTTGGTGGCTTTTTTTCACTGCCTGCTAAGTTGATGGCATCCTTTTCTCTACCTAGTTTTGTCCAGTGTCTACTGATGGCTGGTTGTGGCTCTCCCTTTCTTAGAGCTTTAATGTCTATTTGAATATTTGTATAATTGTATTAGCTGTTGCTATGCTTTGAAGTTGGCTTATCTTTTTCAATTCTTCCTTTCTGGTGGTGGCTCTATCAATGACCTTGCTGTATCTTCTGGGTGGTTGGGGGTTTGTGATTGGTCTGCTATGGTTTTTGTTGGTTTAGTGGATGTTGGCTAGCTGTTGTGTATATTTGTATTAGTTGTTGCTATGCTTTAGAATTGGCTTGTCTTTTTCAACTCTTCCTTGTTGGTGGTGGCTCTATCACTAACCTTGTTGTATCTTCTGGGTAGCTGGGTGTTTGTGATTGGTCTGCTATGGTTTTTGTTGGTTTAGTGGCTGTTGGCTAGCTGTTGTGTATATTTGTATTAGTTGTTGCTATGCTTTGGAGTTGGCTTGTCTTTTTCAACTCTTCCTTGTTGGTGGTGGCTCTATCACTGACCTTACTGTATCTTGTGGGTGGCTGGGTGTTTCTGATTGGTCTGTTATGGCTTTTGTTGGTTGTTTGGTTGTTTGGCTGTTGGCTAACTGTCGTGTATATTTGTATTAGCTGTTGCTATGCTTTGGAAATGGCTTGTCTTTTTCAATTCTTCCTTGCAGGTAGCCTGGTGGTGGCTCTATCACTGACCTTATTGTATGCCTATATCTTCTGGGTGGCTGGGTGTTTTTGATTGGTCTGCTATGGTTTTTGTTGGTTTAGTGGCTGTTGGTTAGCTGCTGGCCAACTATTTCTTTATCCTGTGAGTTCTGGAAGCCTTTGGTCTTGTTTGCCGACCGGAATGAACCACCAACCACGACTTACCTTATTTGCTAATACAGGTTCATGAAGTCCTTTGCTCATTTTTCAGAACAGTGAACACTAATTGCTTAAAAATATTGATCTTTTTCATGAATTCTTATGCAGACATAGAGGTTATCTATGAATGCTTGAAGGAACAGACTGAACAGTATAAAGATGGAGATGAAGATATTATTTTATATGAACAATCTATAGGAAGTGGTCCAACACTTGATCTGGCATCGCGTCTGCTAACATAAGGGTTGTGGTGCTGCATAGTCCTATCCTTTGATTCCTTTTTGTGCTCAATAAAATTGAATTATGTTGCACTATTTTGTCTCTTTCTTTGTTAATTGTTTATAATTTTTATTTGGACATTAAATTGTATCAATATGAAAAACTCTTTATACAATATGTATATGGTTAGTTTAGTTAATAAAATTTCTCTATTATTTGTTTGTAACTTTAAAATCATTTTTTTAATTTGTGTATGTTATTCGATTTAGGGAAAATCGAACCGAATAAACCGAAATCTAATTCGGTTTATACAATTTTTTTATGCTACTTTGGTCGGTTCAGTTTTTTTTAAAATTAAGGTTTGGTTTATTTGGTTTGACCAAAACACCAACCGAATAAACCAAACCGACCGAATGCTCACCCCTAGGTGTTTGACAGTTTATTTAGGCTTTATTGAGTTTATCAAATAATTTAGTGGCTTAATATTTTAATTCTTTAATTTTATTATTTTTGATTTAATTAGTAAATTAGAACCAAGCATACCAATTCATAAAATTGAAATACCTAAAAAATATAATTCTAAAAATCTTAATAAAATCCATGAAAGAACAAAATATTAAAGTGAACATGTAGTAATAAATCAATCTATTTATACTCATATTTTGGGATTAATTTCAAAAATAAGGTTTTGAGTAAAGTTTAATTTACGCTTAAATTATCCAATAAAAATAGGGGCTTTTGGGATTAATAGATTTCCTTCTGTTAATTGAATATAGAGAAGGGTTACACACATTTTTTATATATTTCTATAATTTTAATAATCTTAAAAGTTTTCACTTATTTTCTTAAAATTTTAAATAAAAGGGAATATTTAGTAAAGCGACAACATAGTCACTAGGTGAATATGTCGCAGTTGGCACTCATCCATTGGCGCTAATATGTAAAGGGCTATTAATATGATGTTGATTTATGGCATTTGATCAAAAATCAAATGGCCAACATTAATCCCACATTTAATCTTATGGGATTAAATCCAAGAATCTAAGCCATTGATCTAACTCATAGATCAAATGCAAGAGATATCATCTCTCTCATTTTAGGTAAAACTAAGACCATCCACTTATTTGAGAAACAATTCTTTTTGTTTATCAACCTCATTCGGCAAACAATGCTTGGGGAATAATCATAATAAAAGTGTGATGTGAGATATAGGGTAAATTTCTAATTTTTACCACACTAGATACACTTAGATCGAAAACCTAAAGGTTGCCAAGTTCACCAAAATTTACCTCACTAGAGCTGTGTCTGATGGAATTCCACCACTAAAAGTGTTTGTAGCATCAAAATAAATCTCTGCATTGGGTTTGATGCATTGCCTCCCTCTAGATCACTAGAACTACCAAGCCCTACTACTCCTTACTTTAGTTTAATTGATCGCATTGTTGACATGATTAGAGGGAGTTAGTTAACTTTTGCTTAGTTGAGTGTGGGGATGCTCTTAGATGAATCAATTTTGATGGAGTAGGTGTTTGTGGAGGTGTTCTATTTCAATGGTAAGAGGAGGCTGAGGAGTTCACCAAGAGATTTTAAGAAACCTTAGGTTTAAGAGTGTGAGTAATGCTATTGTTGACACCCATTATTCATCTTGAATTGCTTCAAGTGACCTTGTGCAATTGGTTGGATAAATAAGGTAATGGGAGGCTCAATCATCCCTTCAAAGCTAAGTAAAATCTTCATGTATATCCTTGTATATTAGATAATGTCTTGAACTTTGGTTAATTCTATCTATATACCTCAAGTAGGTTAATTGGTTTACTTTGGTTAGCTAAATCTTAGTTTGGGTGATGCTTGACAATAAGTTGAGGGGATTGGGCCCATGTGCAAAGTTTTCCTTATGCTTTTATTCTTTGGATCACATGCCCAAAGAAACCAATTGGGGTACTTTGGGTGGCTACCTAAATGCATTCCATAAAGGTAAATGGCTTAGGTTAGATGTTTGGTAAAAGGAATATTCTTGGGTGATGAGTCCACATGAATTAAATTGGGCTTAATTTAAAACTATGTTTAGTTTTAATGTAATTTGTTAATTTGGTTGATGATGGCACTTAGGATGACACAAGACTATCATCTAAATCATCATGCCATAAATGGGTTTTTTGAACCCCAAATTGATCAAAATTGGGTAACCTAGTTCACCATAATTTGTGCACAAATGGGTTCATCAAAGATTCACCAAAGGTTGATTAAGCTTTAAATTCTATTTAATTGGATCCATAGGTATTATGATACCATTCAATCATTATTTAATTATTTGATTAATTTGATTTGATTGAATTTATTCTTATTTAATTTGACTTCATAGGTCATTTGGGTGAATTTGATCAAAATAATCAAAATGAACTCAAGAAAGAGTTTATTTGTGTTACATAATTATTTCATAGTATTTTGAAATACTTGGTTTGGTTCAATTTAGTTTAGATCAACCTCAAATTTGGCCTCGACATAATTATGGTTTATTTTGATTAAATTAAGTTCATGAACTCAATAGACCAAATTAACTATAATTGGGCATAAATTAAGTTTTAATTAAGTTTAGATACCACCATTAAGACTTTAGGAGGGGTTAATCTAGCCTAATTTGTCTTTGACCAAATGAAACCAAATTACCCAAAATTGGGTCATATGTGCTAAATAACTATCATTGACTAATCAAATGAGTAAATCTGTAGTCCAATATAGTGGATTTATTCTAAGTTTCAATCAGTTTGACTTGCCTTGGATTTAAAAGTATTGAAGTCAAACTTAGTCAATTTAGGTTCAGTTGGACCAAGTAGACCCACTAGCCTAAAGAGTTTGAGTCCTAAAGCACGATTAATTTTTTGGTCTGACTTTAGAATATGAATTTTGTGAGGCTTTCCCCTCTAACTCCTTACCTTGAGGCTTTAACAGTGGAATTCCTATAACTATGATTGGCTCATATATTAAAGGAAGGAGTGGTGTCAACCTCTCTAAAGTGGGGTCAACAATAATGGCTTTATTTAGATTAGAAGTTTTCTTTCATTGTAATAGTTTTCAAACCATTTCTTATATAAAAATAAAATATAAATTAAGTTTCTAGATTCATGATAGAAAATTTTCCATTTTGATTGATGAACACATAGCCTAAGTTAGAAGTACTAAAAACAAATGAAATTTTTATTTTTATTTTACTATCTCAAACTGGACTGAGTTTGTATTATTAGGAAGGATTTGGTTACCATTTATTTTATTACATAGGTATGTGATGTACAACATCATATAGATCAAGAAATTAGAGTTTAAGTTTCATTTACTAAATCTGAAGCCCAAAAAAATTCAAGAAAGAAGATAAAATATTAACCTGTTAAGATCCACTTTGTGATTTCATCCTTTTTTTTAATTATATAGTTTTTAATTTTTTTTAGAATATAAAAGTTTAAAACTTTGAATTTAAATAATTAAAGCATGACATGTGAGGTAGTTTAATCTACATAAAATATTCTGAAATGTGTGAATGGTATAAAATAATAAGATAACTTAATGATTCCCATTAATGTGACCACACCACCTTTCCCATTTTGTTTTGAATTTTTTTTTCTTTTAAAAAATGAATATAATGGTTAAAAATAGTCCCCCCTTGCTGGAATGAAAGGGGATCTTTTGATAACTACAAATTATTTGATTTGTTCTTGTGAGTTGAGAAGTTGGTGGGAGTGCTAGTTATCCAACATGTCTTGCCTCCAATACCCAAAGTAACTTATTTTAATCTTTCTCATACTTATTAAAATCATCTTAACTATCTACTAAGCCTTCTACTCTCTTCCATAAGCCTACAACTTTCTTTCATCAATAATACCTCTACTTTACTGATTATAACCTAGTCCTAGTCCTTACAGTAAAATAAACTCTTAAACCCTATAATTCCTTATCAATAACTTTAGATCATAAATACATATCCTAACTTAAATTGTTACAAGTATTTTTAGTCATTTAAATCACTTAAACATCATTCCATAAAGCTATATTTTAAATTAGCCCAATATAGCCCAAACTCGGCTAGTTTGGGTTTTTTCACTATCAAATTATCATACACCCTTTATTATCCAATAAAAACTATAAAATATATATTTATATATCAATCTAAGGATCTATGGTCATTTAAGTTTTTTCTATCTCATCAAAAAAGGACACTGACCACCATCAAATTTGATATCAGAACAAATTATGAAAGGAGTGAATCCAGTCAAAATGTTTCTTTAACAGAAGGAGCATTTCCAGTGGCAAACTTATCTTCAAACATGTGAGGTTTTTTATTACTTGTGAGGTTAATTAATTTCTTATTTATTGTTTAAAATTATATTAATAACTTAGAAAGGTTTATTTTTCTTTCAAGTCTATGGTGATATAATAAAATTCCAATTAGTAAGCACCACAATATAACCTAGCCATTTCCATATTGTGCAAACTTGCTCAAGAATATTTTTATGAGAATAACTTAGAGATGTAGTAATCCACTTTAAAAATAACCTTGCCCTTAGTGCAAATCAAACTTTAATTGCTTGTTTTATTTTCTTTAGTAATGGTTATGATTAATTTTATAAGTTTATTTGAATAACTAATGATAACTTGCTTTCTTAAGTAAAAGAGACTTGATAATTTTAAGCATTTTTCTCATTGCATTAAAAAATAAATAATAATAAAATTGCATGCATTAAAATATGAGTGTAAATTTTGTGATTTTGACTCTAAATAGAACTTTGTCAAGAAGATCTAAATTGCTTAAGGAGAGCTTGGGACGTAAGTGGTTTTGTATCCCACTCTCCCCCCTCACTTGGAAGTTCTCTCAGCATAAAATCTCACTTTAATTATACATTTATATTATTATTTTTATTTAATTTTTTTATTTAATTTCATCTCACATATTAATGTTTTTGCTATATGGAACCTAAATCAATCTATCAAAATCAAGTTTAAAACATGATAAAATTAGTTGATTCTTTAGATCTTAAGATTCATAAAAATAAATTAAATACTCAACAAAGCTTAGAAGAAAGAAAGAACCAAATGTAAGAACTTAAAGAACAAATTTAAAGCCCATCTACAAAATAATGGAATACCAACCCCTCCTCCAATAGCTGCACGAACTATACCAACATGAATAAATGAAGAAGACTCATACTAAAACCCTAAAGAAAATCACCCACTTAGAAGACCCCCCAACTTTTATAAATGAAAGTAAAGGAGAAAATCATTTTGAGATTGTAAAAGACTCTAATGATCCATCTCAAAGAGTTAATACTAAAGACTCAAACTATGATGGTGTGCATGACCCAAACAAATTTCTAAACTAGTTAGTTCAAATGGATAATTTCTTTGACTGGTACAAAATGGATGGCTATCAAAGGGTTACTTTTGCTAAAATAAAATTGGTAGGACATGCGAAAATATATTGGACAAATATGTTAGCTAAGAAAAAAAGATTAGGGATGAACTTTAATTGGATAAAAATGAAGAAAATGTTAAAAGCAAAGTATTATCCTAGGCATCATAATAAGAAGTTATATAGTCAACTTGAGACAAGGTAACCTTTCTTATACTGAATATTTGAATACATTTGAAGATCTAATTTCAAGAAATAATTATGTTTATAATGATTGGTAATTTTCCAATAAATTTGTTATTGGACTTAGGACCGATATTAGGAATGAAGTTGATCTATTTGATGCTCAAAGCTTAGAAGAAGCCTTCCATTATGCTTTATTAGTTAAACAACATAGAAAATCTACATTAATCGCTAAAATTAAGGCTCAAGTCTCTTCTGCTACATCTTAAAGGCCTAATATTAAGCCTAGTCATCCAATTCACCTAACCAACCTACCCAAAGCTTCTACTGAAGGGAACTCTAATAATTCTAGGGAAATAATTTATTTTAAATTTCAAAAAAGGGTCACCTACAAAATCAATGTAAAGCCCAAATTCTATTTTTAGATGAAATTGAAGACCTAAAGATGATTACTTAGAAGAAGTCTATGATGATACACCCTAATCTGATGAAGAATAAGACACCTATAATGATCTTTATATTAATGTGATGAGATGCCTTACCATGCTTAAAAATGAAAATCGCATATGAAAGAACATTTTTTAGCATGTTTGTTGTGTGTATTGAAAAAGATGTTAATTAGTTATAGATAGTGAAAATAATATGAATGTTATTTTAACTCACAACCTAACTAAAGCTAACTTGAAACCCGAACCCTAGCCAGTTGAGTAAATCATACTTCCTTACCTATCATTAATCAATGTCTAGTCCCAATAAAAATAAGTAGCTCTGAGGATTAAATTTGATGTGATGTTCACGTAATAGATATTGCCCACATTCTCTCAGAAGGACCTTGGTTGTATGATATGAATATTAGTAGAGAAAATACTTTATGTTTTTAAAAATAATAATAAGAACATTAAACTCTTACAAAGGATAGAAAAGGCACTCTCCATAGCACCACACAAGACAACTTCTAACTTATAACCTAACCTATATTGAAGAAAAAAGCTAAACTTCAATTAATTTTCATGAAAAGTCCTACTATTTGGGCTAATACTATCATTTCTAATTTTTGCTTTAAAATATCTATTCTTCCTTCTTTGAGCCCAAAGATAGAGACAATATATTTTTGGAGCCTTAAGAAAAGAATTTTTTAATTCATTTCTCATTAATTTGTTACATATAAAAGAAGTTACATCAAACTATAATGAGACTTACATACAAGATATGGACTCTTTTTTTCTCTCTGATTTTAAAGATATTGCACATGATGAAGTTCTTGATGAACTACTTCCTCTAAGAGATAATTAACATGATATTAAGTTTTACCTAGTTCTCAACTTTCCAACCTTCCACATTATAGGATGAACCCTACCAAGCATGTTAATATCTAAAGACAAGTTGAAGAATAACAAACAAAAGGGTTTTATTCAAGAGTACTTAGTCCTTGTGCAGTCACAACTTTATTTACTCTAAAGAAAGATAGGACATGGTGAATGTGTGTTGATAGTCAAGAAATAAATAAAATTATTATCAAGTATAGGTTTTTTATTCTTTAATTAGACTGTATATTAGATTTAATCTGAAGAGCATAGTTTTTATGATTGATCTAAAAAGTGGATATCATCAAATTTGAATTAGATCAATAGATAAGTGGAAGATTACTTTATGAATGGTTTTTCATGCCCTTCAGACTTTCAAATTCTCTTAACACCTTTATGAGATTAATGAATACTATTCTTAAATCATATATAGGTCAATTTTTGGTGGTATTTTTAAATGATATTTTGACACTTAGTCCAACTGAGAAAAAGTATCTACAACACCTACAAAAAATCTTTGAAATACTTAGACAAGAGAAATTATACATTAATTTAAAAAACTAATTCTTTTATAAATTGATGTAATTTTTAAGTTTTATTATATTCACTGCTATACTCAAACTTGATCCTTCTAAAGTAAAAATAATCTTAGATTGGCCATCACCTAAAAGTTTTATTGAAGTTAAAAGCTTTCGTGATTTAGCCACCTTTTTAAAGGAGATTCTTTAAGAATTTTAGCACCATTTTTTCACAGATAATTGATATACTAAAATTAGATACATTTTGTTGGAAGCCTAATGCACAAAAGGCCTTAGAGAAAATGAAATTTCTTATCACTTCTACACCAATGTTTAGGCTTCTAAATTTTTCTAATGCTTTTGAAGTGGCATTCAATACTTCAGGAATTAGGATAGATGAAATTTTGAGTTAAGAGAATCACCTTATAGCATTCTTTAGTGAAAAGTTAAATGAAACCAAATAATGATATTCCACTTATGATAGAATGTTTTATGCTATAATTCATACCATAAGGCATTGGTGATACTATCTCTTACATAAAGAATTTATACTTAATTCTAATCATCATGATTTAAAATTCATTAATACTCAACAAAAATTGTAGGCATGCTACATAGGTTGAATTTTATAAGACTACTCTTTTCTTCTAAAGCATATGTGTGGAATTTAGAATAAACTTGCTTTATCCATAAATTAAAGATGATTACATAGTGTTCCCAAACTTTTACCTAATTTATCTTAAACATAAATATAAACCAATAACTTTACAAAGAAAATTTCTTCATAACAAATGAAAATTTATATAAAGGAAAATAACTATGTATTCCTCAATCCTCCCTTAGAGAATATCTTATCACCGAGCTACATGCTAGAAGTGTAGCTGGTCATTTTGGGAAGGATAAGATCATATGTTTATTGAAAAATGAATTTTACTAGCCCTCATTAAAATGAGAACTTCAAAAATTAAACAATCTAAAACTATCAAACGAAGGTTTGGACAATACACTACCTTACATAGGACAACTCGAGGACATATTAACATATTTTTTGTAGTGGATAGGTTCTCAAAAATGACTCATTTATTACTTTGTTCAAAAATAAATGATGCTTCTCGTATAGCCAAGTTATTCTCTTAAGAGATAGTGCAACTCCATGGCCTCCCCTTAACCATTATTTCTGATAAAGATGTTATATTTGTCTAATATTTTTGGAAAATATTATAAAAATTATTAGAAATCAAATTAAAATTTTCTTTTGTCTTTCACCTACAGATTGATGGACAAATTGAAGGGATCAACCGCACCTTAGGAAACTTGCTTAGGTGTTTGGTAGTTAAAAGTTTAAGAAATTGAGATTTATATTTATCAATCTTAGAATTTTCTTATAATTATAAATAACTCACTTTTTGAGATAGTCTATGGTCAAAACCCAAGTTGACCAATGGATGAAATTTCTCCATGGATGGAGAAAGAACCTGCTGAGATACCTAGGAAACAAGGTTAAGAAAGATTACTAGCAAAAGATAGAAAAGTAACAAAAAATATAGAGAAAGTAATAGTCTTTATTTATTAGAATGTGTGTACAGAATATGGGGGTCTCAAGTGATAGCCAAAAGGTCCTCTCATAAGAAAGAAGTTCTTGTTTTATAATATCAAGGGGTGACTATACATAAAATGCTCAATTAAGGTAAATTCAATACAAGTGAATTCCAACCTAAGCTAATTGCGATGATGAGTATAGGTCCATCAACTAATGGGCGTGAGTTGTCAGTAGTCTAACGAGTATGCGAGTAAGGTTGAGATAGAGGAGAGTAACTGCATTGTTCCTCCGTATAGTCACTAGATACCAGTGAGTTGGACTATGTTTTACCTTTGGGTTATTATTCTCAAAGTTTTTGGCTCGTTCGGTCAGATCTATCTTCCCTTGTCAAATGCACCTTCGAGCAAGTATACATATTTATTCTTGGTTGTCAAGAACCCTTAACGTGAGTACACTTGTCTTGATGTATAGCCTCCCTTGGGCCTACCCATTATTTTGGGTATATATAAATATTTAATTCCCTTTAAGCTTTAATTAAGTGATTTTTATGATTTAATCAGTTTCATAAAGTTTAATTAGTTTTCTTAGGGTCTTGGATGTTAATAAAATTATTTCGAATCATTTTGATGTATTTTTGTCATTTTAATAATTTTAAATTATTTATTTGTGTGGATCACACTAATATGGCTAAGAAAAATCATAACTTTTGATCTAAAGCTTTGATTAATATGAAATTTTTATGGTAAGTGAAAGTTTACACTAAGTTTCTACCCTAAAACATTCAGCTCAATTTGACTTATATATTTTTATTTATTAAAGAAAGGTCATTTTTGATTATTTCAATTTAAGCCTAAAATACTCAGTGAAATTCAAAAAAATTAATTTTATTAAATTCCTCTCTAAAATATAAATCCAAAGAGGGGATATTTGTAATTTTTAGCTTAATGATTAATTTATCATGAATTTTCAAGTTTAGGCTCAACAAATTTAATTAATCGAATATTTAATTCCCTTTAAGCCTTAATTAAGTAATATTTGTCATTTAATCAAATCCAAAAGGTCTAATTAATTTCTTAGGATCTTTGATGTTAATAGACATATTTAGAAATATTTTAATATATTTTGTGGTTTTTATTAATTTAAATAATTATTTTTATCAAAGTCACCCTAATATGGCTAAGAAAAATCAAAACTTTTGATATATTTCTTTGATTAACTTGAACGTTTTATGGTAAGTAAAAATTTATGCTAAGTTTACACCCTAAGAATTTCAATTCAATTTGAGTTGTATTTTTAGAGTTATTGAAGAATTATCATTTTTTATAATTTTCAATTTAAGTTCAAAATACTTGGTTCCCAAAATACTAGGTGAAATTCAAAAAATTTAATTTTATTGGATTCCACTCTTAAAATGAATCCAAAGAGGAGTCATTTGTCATTTTTTGGCTAAGTGGTTGATTTATTATGATTTTTGAAGTTCTAGGCTAATTAATTCATTCAATTGAATTTTAACTCATTATTAAAACCCATTTTAGGTGATTTTAATATTTAACTAAATCTAGTGAATGCAATTAATTTTATTATAACCTATGATATTAGTGAAGATATTTTATATCATTTTGGTGTATTTTTATAACATTCTTAACTTTATATTAGTTATTTTATTGAAATTATCTTAAGATGCTTTAAAAAATCACAACTCCTAATTAGAACCCTAATTGACTTAAAATTTTTAGAGTTAGTAGGTCTTAGTATTATATTCATATAGTAAACATTCTAGTCCAATCAGGTTTTTATGTAAGGAGAAATTGAAGAATTATCATTTTTTATAATTTCTAATTTATGCCCAAAATAATTTGCAAAATTCAAAGTTTTTAATTTTGTTGGATTTCTCTCTAAAATATGAATGTAAGGAATGGTCATTTATATTTTTTTGGCTAAATGATTGATTTATTATGATTGTTTAAAGTTCATCTTGATTAAGCCAATCAATTAAAAGTTAATTGAGCCCTATTTTGATGAATATATAATTTAGAGTAATTCATAATACATTATTTAATGATTATTAAAGTGTTTTAAATAATTTTGATGTAGTTTCATAATTTTCATAAATTTTAATATTTATTTATTTAAAATCACCCAATGAACTTAAAAAATCAATAACTCTTAATCTAAAAGCCCATTTGACTTAAAATTTTTATGGTAAGTTTGAATAACATCAATTTTAGTCTGTAGAAATTTTAGCTTAATCAGATTATTATTTTAAAATTAATTAAGAAATTATCTTTTTAATTAAACTTAAATTAATCTTAAAATATCCAATAAAATTTAGAGGTTTTAGATTCATTAGATTCCTCTCAAAAAATGAAACCAACTAGGGTTTATTTTCATTTTTTATTAAGTATTTGAATTATTATGATTTTTTAAGTTTTAGATATTTTTAGCATTTTTAAATCCAAAAAATATCTTGTTTTTCTACTTAAATCAGTCAGTGTTGAGTTAGCACTAACTAGTGTCGAGCACCGAATGCTCCATGTGCACTTGAGGTGGATTTAGCTGGGAAAATAATCAAGTAAGATCATCTGATTTAAAGATTAGATAGTCTAGATTAAATGCAAACCATTTAAGGATTTAAAAATTAAAATCCCAACTTTTAATTATGGTCGTCTGTTCCTATTAAATGGGAAGGATGGAAAATAAACCATGTCTCTCCCAACTGGCAAACAACCTAAAGGGCAGATGGATTTTTGCCTTTAACCTGTCTTGGCTCATTTTTTTGGTGAACTCACTAGAATTTGAATTATTTTGCACCGTGGAGTTTAGGGAATGCAAGAGAAATGGATTTCCATGATTTCTCTTATTACTACATGGATTTCTTCATCAATCATTAATTCTTATGTTTTGAGTAAAGATTTGAGGAATTACCTCATTGAAGCTTATGTTTAGTAGAATTTCTATTTCAAAATTGATCCTTGCTTTAAATGAAGTTTTCAGACACTTCTCCTCCTTTGTCTCCCCATGGATCATCCACCAAGTGATCTTTTCCCATACCAAAAGAGAACACGATAGGTTGACAGACTTCTGTGCACAAAATTAAGGTGCATAAAATGTAAAGCAAACAACATAGAGATTTTTACATAGTTCAACAAAACCTTAAAATCAACCTACACCCACACCTAGCAACCCAAGCTAAAAACACACTAAATCAAAAATAAGATTACAATAAATCTCTCGTGCTCTCCTTTATGGGCAAGTACGGCTCAACTATCACAATATTAAGACAAATAATAAAGAGAGTTTGAAGTGAAATTAGAAAAAAAATTTATTTTACTTTAAAAGAAATATAGATTTGAAATGAAAAAAACACTTGAAAAGCTATATATAATCAAATCACATGGATGATCAAAACATTTGCATGAAAGAATAACTAAAATAAATTATGCAATAAATAAATTCAAAGAAACAAACTAATGTTGAATTCTTATTTATGAAATCAATTTAAAAACATTTTTCACAAAATCTTTGATGTATGAAAATTAAAAATGATTATTAAAATCAAACTTTGTGATGTCTTGAAAATAACTTGAAAGAAGATGAGAAGGATCTCCACTTAATGATTGATAACGATTGCAAGTAGGGTGAGGACTTCTATCATCAAACTTCAAGTAATCCCTATGAAGGGAATTCGACCAAGGAGAGATTCACACCAACCTTGAAGAAGGCTTTAATTCAACTCCACACCAATTTTAAACAAAGGGAAAATTTGTGAAAGAAAGATAGTGTTCACCTTGGGAAAACTTGTTTTGATTTGAGAGTTATTTGGCAAAATAAAAATTCAAGAGAGTAAAGGCTTTCAGCCAAGAAAAATCAAGAGAGGAATGCGATAAATTTTGCACTTTCAATCACTAAGATTCCAAAAAATCAAATTACAATGGTTTGTCCAAGATGGAGAAGTGCTAAGAGAGAATAATCTTGGATAAACATCACATTCGATAGAATTTACAAAGAGAGGGGTTCAACCAAGGCAAGAGAGAAGTTGGAGGGAAATAAAATAAGGAAATTATTTGATATTGATTTTATAATCTCAATCAAATAATCGAGGATTTCACTATGAAGTTTTTGGCCATGAGAAATTTGAAATGAAAGAGATAAAAATGAAGAAAGAAACTAATCAAAGGAAATTTGATTTGAGATTTTGGGCCAATCAAGGATAAAGAGAGGGAAAATATTTCTAGTAAGAGTTTAAAATTTGAATCAATTAACACATGGTGTAAAATTCAATTCAAATGGATTTTATTATGCATGAGGGTCGGCCAAGAGAGAAAGAGAGGGAAAAATAAAATAGACATAAGAAGCAAGGTCCATTTGCTAATTAATTTCAAGAGTGAATTAATTTAAATTATTTTGAATTTAAATTCTCCAACTAATTTGGCTAGCCAAGCATCATTCCAAATATGAATTCAATCAAATTTTAATGCTCCAACATATGAGATATTCAATCAACGAGATTTGATTGAATGATATAAGGTAAGACTTCAAAATGAAATAAAATAATTAAGTTCAAATTCTTAATAATAAAAAATTTGGCCAAATCATATTCAAAAGAAATTCAATTTTAATTAAATTCAATAAATCACATGTAAATTATGATAAGTTAATTAAAGAAGCTTTTTAAATTAATTAATTAAATTTATTCAATGAAAAATAATCATGAGGGCGCGGCCATAACTAATTCCAAAAATAAATTTCTAGAAAAGGAAAAAGTATAAAATAAAGGCTCAATTGAAATGAATTAACCTAGATTAATTAAAATTAACTCGATTACAATGAAGAAATTAGGCATATGGGTTGTCAAAACCGTGCCAAAAAAGAATAAATTCAAATTGGTAAACATATGGCAATGACAACTTATTTAAAATTCAAAATCATTTAAATTTAAAATTCAAATAAAGGGATTTTAAAAATTGAATAAATGAGAAAAATATTATGAAAATAATCTGAATAAATATCTCATGATTTATCATTCCAAAAACATAAAAAAATCAGCCAAAATATCAACATGATGATAATTGTGATATGAGAGAGAACTTAAAAGGATAAGAGAGAAAATGAATAATTAGGATAATTCTAGAATAGTTTTATTCTCATGCAAAACTAAATGAATAACTAATGAATTTAAGCATGAAAATAATTAAATGAACTATGAAATAAATTCATCTTACTTGAAAGCACAATATATGATATTTAAACTCATGCAAGTGATTTAGATTATCCAAAAAGGATAATTAGAAATATTGCAAATTTAAAACATAAAAGAATATGGAATTTTTTTAAGTAAAATATTTTAAAATAATTAAACCATTAACTTTATATTATTGAGCTCTTATTTGCCTTATTATTGTAAGTCCTAAAAAATTTCCAACCAGTCCCCATACAATAGCTTCAACTTTCCTAACTTGATTGAAGAATTCAGATTTGAAGAATTTCTTACATCACTTGAATTAAACTAATTAGTGACACTTGAATATATGTTTGTTATCATGAAATCAATCTCAAATGAAATGGGGCTCATGAAGTCAACAGGATTAAATGGCTTGATTAATTATCTGTGGCTTTGATTGGGCTTTATACATGTTTAATGAGTAATTTAAAATGATTGGAATTGATTGTTTGTAATTAGTTTTAGTTTCAATTTTTGATTTGACCCAAGCAGACCAAATTGGATCAATTTGGGTTCACTTAGGTCCATGTACCAAATTGGTTAAATTAGACATAAGGAAGAGTTAGAATATTAATTATGTTTTAAAATAATTTTGTACATTTAATTTGATTTTGGCTCAATAGGGCCAATTTGGGTTAAGTGACCTAATTGGCCAATTTAAGCCTGAATTAAATTTAGTTTTGGGCTTGATTGGGTTTGTATTGTGATTTGAATTCTTTTGGAAAGTTCACATTGAATTAAATTTGATTAAATTTTATCTGGTATAAGTGGGGCTAGCATGGGTTGACATAGGTCAAATGACCCAATGGGCCAACTTAATCCCAACCGAATTCAATTTTGTATTTAATTGAATTAGTATAATGATTTTGAGCTTTTCAGAGAGCTCAATTTGGTTTAATTTTGATTAGATTTTACTTTCAATTAGTGGAGTCTACATAGGTCAACTTAAGTCACAAATTCTGATTAGCTACTTTAATCCCAATCAAATTTAGTTTTATATTCAATTGAATTATTATAATGATTTTTATCCTTTGGGAGAGCTCAATTTTATTTAATTTTGATTAGATTTTATTTTTTCTTAATACGGCAAACAAAAGTCAACTTAGATCGAATAACCTGATTAGCCACTTTGAACCTTAGTCAGATTTAGTTTTATATTTAATTGAGTTTGAATAATAATAATAAGATTTTATATTTTTTTAAAATTTTATTTTATTTTTAATTAATTTGATTGGGTTTAAATTTGGGTTAAATTGGTTTTAAGTAGTTTAATTAGGTTGATCAACCCAATTAGCCCATCTAAGAGTCAAATAAACATATAATTTAGTTCAAATATGTTTTATTTAGAGTTTGGTTGTATTTATAAGCAATTGGACTCATTTAGCTCAATTAAGCTAGGTTGGGTCCAAGTGGAACCCACTGGCCTGACGTAGTCTTAAAACCAGGATTAGTTTTAGTTTAACTTTAGATTATGTTTTAAAATTCTTTTTTATTTGATTTCAAGTTTCTATTTATTTTAGCATTGAATTTTGTGTTCATCTAAGTTGTAAGGAAGTGTCCTAAGTGTCTAGGTGGGGAGATCCTTAGTCTAGATAGGAATCATAAGCACTAAAGGGATGGTTGTTATCCTCATTCAAAAATGAGATCAATAAATGAACCCTCAATATGTGTGGTGAACTAACTAGAGTACGTCAAGCATGAATATATATACACAAATGTATTTGGGTTTATACAAGTAAGTGTATACATGATCTTTATAGAAAAAGTGATTTTGTGATTATGAGTTTTTATGCATGAATATATACACAAATGTGTTCGGATTTATACAAGTATGTTTCATTGTTAGACTAGGGAAGTGAGGTTATCTAAGACCCCCTTGAGACTAATACAAGTCTCATGCTCTTGAGATGTTCTAATTATATACTTGTTAATCCACATACATTGGCATGTATATATTAAAATACTTAAGGATTTTAAAATAACTTAATCTCATTATGTTTTTCACTACAAAGCTTTTGAGGTATATACCACTATTAAATCAGGGATTTAAGGTATCTAAGACCTACTTCAGACTAGTAGCCTTGCACTCCCGGGATATCCAGACTATATACCTCTTAAGAAATGTAAATCATCCATGCTGGTGTATATTTGGGTTTTAATTATCTTAATTAATTTAACTTTACACTATATGGAGAAAGAACAGCAAATACTTGCTAACTTAGCTGAGGTTTCTGCTCTACTAGAAGATGTCGCCATTCTGAAAAAAGCCCCAGGCTCATCTTAGTGAAACAAAAATGAGATGTGATCATGGTTAGATCTTGAGTATCATTGCAACTTTACAACCATGAGGATTGAGATTGCATTACTTCAGAACTTGGTCAAGTCATTGAGTACTTCCCTTTTCCTTTCTGGCATGAATTTCTTATTTGATTATATTTGTGAGAAAGGTATACTTGCTGAAGACTAGCACTTAAACCCTATAATTAAATTACTAAAAAAAGTGTTGTATAATGGTTGTAGAAAGTGCATTATATTTTTACCCATTTTATGAAAATAAAATTTTTTTATATTTTCTCTACTTTCCAACACTATTTTGAATTTGTAACACTATTGTGCATTAAATATTTTCTAGTAGTTTCTGCCAATTGAGATATTTGTGGGATTCTAATAAACATTTCTTCACTTAATGCTTGATGTGGGGTATGTGTTATCGTGCCTTACTTATCGTGTCTATAAATTTCTTCTTACAAAGAGTATTTAAGACCTTATTATTTCTTTGTGATGAGTGAATATAATTCCTTCTTGGTGAGTAAATCTGGATCTCACTCTTATCACAAGCAACCATGGTTTTATTGAAGAAATTTGCTATGAATTTCCATAAAGGTAAGATCAAGGAGATCCTGAAATTGGGCCCTTCCTCTCCAACCTTAGTATTTTATGTCTACTATGATGACAACCGTAATTTTACTATATGGGTGGCTGAGATAAGTGAGCATCTCAACATGATCAAAAAGGAATGAGTTGTGCATCCCACTTGCCATTTGAAGAATGGGTTCTAGCTTCTTTTCCCCTGCAAGTGTGTGCACCTTTTAAATTTTTTTTATAATAATGATGGCCCAAATTCTCCCCAACTTGGTGGCAAGTATCACCACATTGATCTTGTTCGTGCAAGAAGAGGGTATCAAATGGAGTTTAAGTCCCTTCAGGCGAGCATTCATCGTGAACTGTTACCATGATGGAACCATGCAATTTTTAGTGACTTCACTGAAAATTTATGATTTACTAAATAAAGTGTAGAAGTGTCACTCACAACTCCTTTTTATAATGAGCACGTCACCATGGTCAATATCAATCATTTCTCTCCTTTACATTGTGAGTAAGGCAACCAAGCTTGGTTAGTTGAGTGCTCAAGAGTAGGAGGACATGGCAAGGTTGTAGTGTTGCACCTTGAATACTTTTTTTACCTTCGCTTTAGTGAGGTCATCGCTATCCTAGGTGACTATTTCTTTATTTACTCATAATCCACTATGCATTTTTATAAATCATCCTTTTTAATGTTTTTCTCTTTTTGTACTCATAGAATAGGCAACCTTAGCACTCGCAAAACTTAGTCCTGAGGTACTCAAATTCTTCGAGGAAGGTGAACACAAGGCTAACAGTGAGGATCCAAACTCTTTTGAGATTGTTGAGGAGGATGAACAGGAGGGAGACCTAAGAATGGCTCCCACTGAGGTTGTAGATGAACTAAGATTGAATACAGCTCCAACGAAGTCTAGCAGAAGAGTCATGAGCTCAACCCCTCATAGTAGCTAGCAAAGCAATGAGTTTGAAGAGAATGAAGAGTAAGGAGAAAGTTCAGAGTGAAACTTTACTCCAAATTTGCATGAGCTAGCTCATGAAGACTACGCACTCAGCCCATCTATTTCCCCCAAAGAGATTGATTACCATTTGGATGACTTTCTTAATGCTCACTTGCCATAGACTATTATGACCACTTAGGCAATGGTCTGATAGTTAACCTAGGGAGTTTTCCAAAAAAAACTTTTTAGGAGAGAAAGAAGGCTTACCCTAATAAGTCCAAGCTAGCGAGTATGAAGACAAAACTTACATCCCATAAATCCAAGTATAAAGACTCTTAGGTTGAGGCGGCTCACCAAGAGTAGGAAAAACATATGGTAAATATGGAGCTTAGTCACCCTGTTGAGGTGAATAGAGAGTTCGTGGAAGAACTCTTTCATCACACTAAGGAGTCTTAGAACAAATAGGCTGAGGTCACTGGGTTTCTTGATTCTAACAAGTACCATGAGCTACTATAGTTGAAATTAAAAGATGTCGCAAACTTCATTATCGCCAAAATGGTGAAGCATTTCCAGTTGGATGCCAAGTGTTTTTTATTTCTCTAATGTGTTCACACTCGTAGATTTTGATGACTATGTCAATAAGGGTAGCACGAGTTGATGCAACATCTCTTTCTTCATTCTCTCTATATGTTTTTTTTTTATTTTTTCTTTTTTTTGGAGAGTGGAATGCATGTATCTTACTCACTTTATTATAAAAACTTTACTTCATGAAATGAAACCATGATTGAGTATAATTGTGCTTGCAATTGGGTGTACCTATTTGAACATTGATCAAGTTTATTTTCTTGTTGAGTCTTATCACATTAGTGGGAGTGGTTTTGAGCACCTAGAATTTCATGGATAAGGTGTTTACCTATTTAGCCTTATCCCCTTCAACTTTCTTTTTAAGCAAACTAAGAATCTTCTAGTTAGTAACCTCCACATATCCATTACTCTATGGGTGATGTACAAATATGAATTTCAACTTAATCCTTTGAGACATGCAAAACTCCCTTAGGCCTCTCTTAGCAAATTGAGTTTCATTATCAGTGACAACCACCATAGGTAACCTATACCTGCAAATAACTTTAATCCAAATAAAGTTTTTTATTACTTGAGAAGTTATCTTTATGAGTGGTTTTGCCTCTATCCACTTACTGAAATAGTCAATCATGGCTAGGATGAACTTTTTTTACCTACCAGAGATTGGTAAGAGGCCTATCAAATCTATTTCCCAAATAGCAATTGGCTAAAGATTGGTGATGGGTTGCAAAGGTTGTGATGCCTACTATTAAAGTTTTATAAAATTTTGGCATTGTACACACCTCATTGTAAACTCTTCAGCATTATTTCTGAGCATAAGCCAAAAATACCCTTGTCTAAGGATTCCATGGGCGAGTGTCCTCTCTCCTGAATGGCTATTGCACTCACCAAAATTTATTTTTTCAAGGACCTTTCTTTGTTCGGATGCTTTCACACATCTGAGATTGAGGTTGCCAACCTTTGAAATAACTCTTCTCCTATCAATAAGTATTGGGCTACTCTGATTTTGAACCTCCTCAAATATTTTATTATTTCTTTGACTTCCCCAATCAATAAGTAATTTATGATGTGGTTAACTAGTACAATGAGTGTTCATGCTTAACTTGCATTAGCTCTCCCACTTTTGTACATGGATCAGTTGTATGATCGCGTGCTCCCTAAGTTCACTAGCTCAAGACAATAGATCGGTGAGTTGGTTTTCTTTCTAGGGATTTGCTTGATCTTGAAATACCCTAGTCACCTCATTTTTGTTTTCACTTTAAGTAGATATTTTTGCAAAGGCTCATCTCAGACTTCATATTTTTCATTAACTTATCTATTTACAAGTTTCAAGTTAGAGTAAGCTACTATATGCATGGCTCCTAGTCCCTTAACAAATCTTAACCTGGCAAGTAAAGTTACATATTCGGCTTGATTATTTGTCACCTTGAAGTCAAATTTGACTAATTGTGTTATTGTAATTTCTACTAAATTTTTTAACACTACACTCATTACCACCTCACCAAAATAACCATCAACGTATAGTCACCATAAAAGTTCTAGTTTAACAAGGTTGTCATGCGAGCTATTGAAATTAAAAACTCCTACAAGTGCTTTCACTTTGATCATGGTCTGAGATGAGTATGACATATCAAACTAGCTCAAGTCTACATACCATTCAATAATCTTCTTCAATTATTAGTCTTGCAAGTATAGCTTGCATGTATAAAATTTGAGCAGGTTATCAATGACAACTTGTATAAAATGAGCTTGAAAGTATGGTCACAATTGTCTAGCTAATGTAATTCATGCGAGTGTGAGTTTCTCCATGAGTGGGTAGTTCAGCTCTGCACTTCATGGAGATTGATTGACCTAATAGATGGGGCATTATTTTCCAACTTCTTCCTTTATATGAACTGAACTAATTTAGCCTTCTCTCATTCTTAAGTATAATAATAAGACTTCTCCCTCCTTTGGGTTATGCAATAAATGAGGTGATGCAAGTTGAGTGTTTAAGTCATTAAATGCTTTCTCACATTCTATAGTCCACTCAAATTTTTTTGCTCCTCTAAGAACCTTAACAAATGGTGAGCATTGTTCCCCTGCCTTCAAGATCAATCTAATTAATCCTGCTACTCACCCTATAAGTCATTATACCTCTTTCACATTTTTGGGTTAGGGCATGTTAAGTATGGTCTTTACCATGTTATGATTTACCATTATGCCTTCAGGGGTAATGAGAAATTCTGAAAAATTTCTTGCTTTTGCATGAAAAATACACTTTATAGGGTTAAATAGCATATTGTACCTTTTTAATGTAGTGAATGTTTCTTCATGGTCTTGAATGTGTTGTATTAGTGATTTGCTTTTTAAAAGGCCATTATTTGCATATAAAAAATTGAAATAATCAAACATCTTGACTTGGGGCACCACAGCATTGCAATCGCAGCACATAGGAAATATCGCCGCCTTATATAATCTAAAAACTCAAACCACCCCTAATAGATATCTACTTAAAAAATGTAGTACCATGGTGCTATGATCCCAATACCTATGTGCTATCACGATGACCTTTAGTTTTAAAAAGCAAGAAAATTAACACTTCTCACCCTAGCAATAATAACCGCCTAGGGAGAATAGGGGAAGAGCTATGGAGCGATAGACCACTCCAATGGTGGGAACGGTTACCTAAAAATCACTATAAAAATAAACTAGCAACAATCCCTTCTTCTTCTTTTTCCCTTACTCTCCCTCTATTTCACTAGCCCCATTCTTGTTCTCAGTCTCTTGCACTCTTAATAGATTATTTTTTGCTACTACATAAGAGCGTTCTCCTCTTACACGAGATAAAATCAAAGCTTACTACCATTAACTCTTAGGTAAAAATCTTTTAGAAATTCCTTCTTATATAATTTTCTCTTTATAAAAAATTTAAAATATTTTCACCGTTGATCTTGGATCTGATGAGAAATAAAGAGGGTTACGTCCCTTGATCTTAGATCTAGAGTTAAAAGGAATGCCCCCATGCCCCAAAATTTTAGAATCTTAAAATCCGAAGATCTCCGCCATTGAACTTAGTTTCAATGTGAGAAAAAAAACTTTCCCTCCATTGATTTGGATCTAGAACGAGAGAGAATAGTGCTTCTTGCACTAAAACACTGTAAAATATAGCACTGCTAAAATTTCATGCCACCGAAGTTTTATAAAACTTTATAAATTCTTCAAAAATTTTGTTCAAAAATAGAGTTCTCGCTCCATAGCATCATAATGTCAAGGTCCAGCGATGTGGTGTTGAGCTCTTGAGAATAAAGTATTTGATACTCCATCTTATAGCAATGCAGCACAGAGCTCTCAGATTCATATCTTATTTTCAATTATGCCACACTATATTTTAGTGACACAATGCAATGCTTCCAAGTTTTACCTCTTTAGAATAGTGTCATAGCAATATTTTCACAGAACTGGGGCGTTGTATCTTAAAATTTATTCCACAAACTTAGTTCTGGTGTAAAATAAAATCCTCCCTCCATTGATCTTGGATTCAATGCAAAGGAGAAGAGTGATAATACACTAAAAATCATGAAACCTGGCATAAGGCATTATGCTGCCAAAAATTTAAATTTCCTCAAAAGTATTAAATCTTGGACATTGAGGAAATAGTGCCAAGGCACTGCACTTCCATCACCGAGGCACTGAGTTCTTAGAAGTTTTAAAGTTTAGGCATGCACCTAATGGTGCCAAGGTGCTGATGTTTGAGCACAAAGGTGTGGTGCTCTCAGGAATCTTGAACCTTAGGCACTTATGTTCTAGCACCGAGGTGTTGCGCTCTAGGTAAAATTAAACTTTGATACTCATATGATAGTGTCATGGCATTGATATCTCATCACCAAGGCACTGTACTCTTAGGAAATTAAGCCTTAGGCACTCAACTGATAATGTCAAGGCATTCATATCAAAGTTCTAAGGTGATGATCTATTTACCATTAAGCCCAAATCATATATATTGTGTCGCAGCACTACACATGTAATGTTGAGGTGCTGAGCACTTGTGTTGTTAACTTATATCTTTTAGCTTAACCACACCAAGAGGCTTCTTTGGCAATGTCAAAACACAGGGCCATTAATATTGTTCATTTTGAATGAAAAATTTTATTGTTAAACTTTTAAATCCTAGAACATCCCATAGAGACAAACACAAAGGCATAGAAATGAAAGAACATCTTTATTAACATAAAAAAATTTATTAAAATAAGCTTTTTTATAAAAAATAAAAAGAGAAAAATACAAAACAAAAGTGAAAAAAAGGAAAAACTAATAATCATATTCACTGTCATTCTCCTCCTCTTCTTCTTATTCTTCAGGCTCCGATGGGGTGGTAACATAAGGGTAATAACGAGGTGCATAGGAAAAGAAGCTTGACCTAGGCTTGCATAAAAGAAATAATTTTCAAACATATAACCTAGTGTCAAGTTAAACTCAGTCATATATAAAAATTACTGTTGCTGCTAAACCATATGGTTGTCAAATTTTCTCCCCAGTTCCTACTACTATCAATTGGTTTTCCCAACTCTTTTTATTAAGTCTGAGACTTATCTTCCAATTTCTTAGAGTTTCTCATTTAAGGTCATAGAGGATTTGGGTCTAGACTGAAAGATGCATGAGCTCTCTCCCACCTCAATCCTCATGCCAAATCTTTCAATTACTCTATTAGTCAAAGGAGCCTTTTATATAAAGACTTATTCATTCCACTGCACTTGATCATCCATCACAACACACAAAGATTAAATTAAAATTTGATTGTACTATATAGTAGTACTTCCCTTAAGCATATTATGAATAGAATTATAAATAATCCTCTCTAAATTCATAGTAAAGCACTTTTGAATTACAAAATTTAAAACAGCTCTATCCCTAGTCACCTCACTGATATTGTTAGTGGGCATTAACTTGGCAGAAATAAAATAATGCCAAGCTTTAGCCTCAATAGTGAGGCTAGCGACAAAAAATTGATAATTTTATCCTCCCATCTTTTCCATTGAACATTAGAATTTCTAATAGTGATGAAATTAAGGACTTCATCAAAATCAAGATGACTATTATAATAAAAAAGATACTGATCATATACTACATATTATAAATTGTAATATACCTTGATAGTACTACTATCAAAACTTACTAGTTTTTTTTCTAGATGAAAACTTGATTATTCTAGTGTTCCTTCGTGTTGGCAAAGAACTCCCACACCATGGGGATAATAATATCAGATACATTATCATAGGCCACTTCTTCTAACCTCATTTGTTAATAATCCTCTCCATGCTCCATCTTAGATGAAATAAGCTTCTCTCCAAGATGAGATGTTTGTGTAAGAGAGCATGGTGGTATCATTCCTCTGCCTCTATATTAACAAACCTTTTAGTGCCACTGATAGCTACCCTCTTCTTGCCCTTGCTGAGGTATTTTACCCATATGTTGGCTTTCCTAAAGTAAAATGCAAGTTAAGAGAAGAAGAGAGCAAAGATTTCCAAAAAAGGGAACTAAAGATTTAGAATGAAAAATGAGTAGCTTAGGGGTCCTATATATAGACTGTCCCTAGTGTCGCAGCACAATTTTATCAGCACTGAGGCGCGACACTCTCATTATTTAAGACATGGGACCCATGCTACGATGCTGAACATTCAACTCTGAGGCACTGGTCAGCGTACCAAAATGATCACCATGACAATCAAAAAGACTTATTTATGGCATTTATGATAATTAATTTAGTGACCAATGTTGTGCAGAAAGTGAGGTTGGACATTGATTAAGCATTGCGGCACTCCGTGCAGCATCATAATGCTGGTCAAAAAGTTTATCCTTTTTCATTTAAAACACTTGTCTATCTACTATCTTTTTTAAATTTACTTTTGACTAGCGATGTAGTGCCAAATATAGTGCTAAAGTGCTGGTCAACTAGTCAACTTATTTAAATTAGTCAAATCTCATGTCTTTTAAAGCACTGCAGCACTAGCGCTATAGGGCTAAGGTGTCGAACCCTTAAATTTCAAGATATGAATTCCTGCCTTATAATGCTACAATATTAATTACTCAATGCCAAGGCACCATTTTACTAGCACCTAGGTGCTACCTTGATAGCGCCTAGGCTCTATATTTCCAACACCGAGGTGTTGACCCTCAGAACCATAAATTAATGATTACCACATAAACATCATATTAATTCTATTAAGCTATTCATTCATTATATGAACATCCTAATGGCATTCCAAAGGGATGTAAGTTCAATCCATATGTTCGTAATGCAAATAATTTAAGTAAATCTAGCATTCTCAAGTAATGTAAGTCCAATCGATTTGTTTATCATATGAACACAAAACCCTATATTGCATTCCAAAGGGATGTAAGGAAAATCTATCGATTTGCCATGCTAACACCCTGCTAGCATTCAAAGGGATGCAAGTCCAATCTACATGTTTATGCAAACACCCCTACACTAAAACTCTACCTACTTGGGATATATGAAATGAGGCAACCCATGGTTGCTAATCAGACTACTTGGTCATCTGATGTTGGTAGACTAGAATAACGTAGTCTTGGTATAATAGAACCATATGATTTTAATCAGGATTATTGTCCTATTTCTCTTAGATAATCATCTATGCCATACCACACAAACTACTAGACACCTACTCATATTAGAAAGATATGATTATTTCTAACCTTAATTGAGAGTTCTCACTTACTATGGTAAGAGTGGTAATTAACTTTGAATGCTTATATTTATAAGAAGTAGAACCCAGATCTAAATAAACCCTAATATAATGTTAGAAAAAATATGGTTGAATATATATCAATCTACCTCATGAAAAATATACTTCTACCAAACTTAATAAAGATGGTAAAGAGTTTCCAAAAGGTTTTTTTTTTTAGCGAACAGCCATCCACATAGACTTTTATTTCTTTCTTTCTACTCAATGAATGCTCGATTCACTAGCCTTTGGTAGCCCTCTCATTCATTCTTTAGTATGAAGAGCACAACTTTATAGTAGTGTAACTCTTCAATAATAATTAAGGCATTTTAAGAATCAATAGGTTGCATTTAAATTTGATAGTATCCAGCTATGTCCAAGAAACTCATCACAGAGTAACTAGTTGCCAAGTCAACAAGTGCGTCTATCCATGGGAGAGGATACCTATCCTTTGGGCATGTTGAGTTTAAATAAGTGAAGTCGACATACATGCTCTATTTTCCTCTAGATTTCTACACCATTACTACATTAGACTCCCACTCTAGGTATGAACTTCTTTAATGACGTTAGCCTCGAGCAACTTGGTGAACTCTTCTTCAATGTGCATGGAGAGCATGATAATGGTTTACCTCATCTTCTGCTTGATGGGTTGCATGTCTTTATGAACATTCAGGCAAAGATAAGCAATGTTGATGTTTATACCCAATATCTCTACTGCCATCTAAGTGAAAACATCTAAATTATTCAAGAGAGCTCAAATGAGGGTTTTTTTTATGCTCGATATAGTAAGCTGAGTTGATCTTTAATACTTTCCCTTTACCCTACATAGTTGGAAGTTCTTTTATCACTTCAAGGACATTGATTTCTACTTGCATAATATATATTTACAATACTTCATCTTCTTTGCTCAACCCACCAATGGCCCTCAAGTAGCATGTATGGGATTGACTAAGGTTTCCTTTAACAATAATATCTTCTACTCTAATAGAGAATTTAATGGCTATGTGAGACATGACACCACTGCTATGAATGTATTGAGTAGGGGTTGACCAAATATAGCATTGTAAGTAGCAGGTGCCTCTACTATGATAAAATTATCCATGGTCAGCAATAGCTTCTGCCGTCTCCCTAAGTGATGAGAAGAGTAATCATTCCTTTAATTTCTCTTTTCTTTCTTGAGAAATTGTATAATAGTCCTCCTGTCGATGCAATTTTAGAATTCATCGATCCCAACTTATCGAAGATAATTTTTAAAAATAATATTGATCAAGCTCCCCATGTCAATCACAATTTTTCCCACCTACTAATTGGCGATTAATGTTGTTATCATGACTACATCATTGTAGGGGTTCATAGTAGTTAATTTGTCTCATTTTGAAAACTCATTGGGACTATAGCTATAGATGTCGCTCACATCATAATAGTTGAGTTTACTTCTCTAAACCATAACCTTTACATACTCACCCTTTTGGAGGACTCTCCATCACCGCCAAAGATGGCAGGTATTATTCTAGTGAGAAGAATAGTGAGAGCAAGTACATGTTCTTTGCAAACTTCAATAACCTCTTTATCTTTCCTCTTAATAAACTCCTTGAGTTTCCCCCACCTTTATTAAAAAATCCATCAGGATTTTAAAATGGCAAATCTCCTCATTGTTATGCCCATGCTCACGATGATAAGCATCATATCTTGATTGATCATGCACTCCATCAGCCTTCATAGGTGGTGGGCATTTAAAAAAACTCTTTATTTTGAATCATTTCTACCAGCTTGGCCATTGACACTTTAAGAAGAGTATCTAGGTAGACTGTGTATAGTCAGCTCCTAGATAATAAGTTATGGGGTTTCTGAAGCCTCACCCTAGTACTTGTACTTCTAGTCACCTCCTCTTATCCATTCTTTGACATTGACATCCATCTCTAAAGAATCACTCTGAACATCTTTTCATTGAGTCTTTAGCTCTAATCAATGATGTTAGTTGGAAAACTTCACACTCTTTAGCATTTACATGATTAACTCCAATAATTTAGTGAGTGTCTTGGGTTATTTTATCCCCAAAGCATATTTGAAGGGAACCTCCTTCAAGCCTTAAGTTAGTGCTACTTTGGAGACTATGGGTTCTAGGTCACTAACTTCTAGCTTTTTTCATTAGAAGCACGTAATGAACTTTTTTAAGGACTTGCAAAGTTCATGCCACATCTACAAAAGAGCTTAGAAACTCTTCAGGGGCTTCTGAGCACTAGTAAATTGTGTGGTGTACATCCTTCTGAAATTAATAGATGATGTTATAACTCTCAGAGAAAGGTCGAGAACCATCTAAGAGCTGACTCTTTAAAACTGGTAAAGAAAAGTTAACACTTCATCACATCATCCAAGTCTAGTAGCAATGTAGTATACTCAAAATACACTATATGATTGATTGGATCTATTAGACCCTTGTATGATTCAAGATGCAGGATCTTGAATTTGTAAGGATGGCGAGCTTCAATGATATTCATAGAGAAAGCATTAGTTAGATGTAATTGCTTCCTTTACACATTTTCTTCTTCACTTGTGTTATAAGATTCAAAATCAGAGCTAAGAACCTTAGATCTCTTTATTATTACTAAGCTCAGAGAGTAGTAGATCCTATGGTTCCTTTGTTCTCTTTAGCTCTAAGTTCTTCACAGTATGGTTTCCTTATGGCCACCTATACAAGGTGAGTAATTCTATTTTCTATGTCTCATAAATCTTATTGTGTTGCAAATTGTTGGACATTCTACTCCATGTTTGCTGAGTGATCTTCCACAAACCTACTTCACTTTGTATCTAGCTTCTGGTTCTTAACCTCATCCATGCTTACTACACCTAAAAGGATGTTGAATCTAAATTTATCTATGGATGGAGGAGGATCCTTCTGAGATACTTGGAAAATAAGATTAGATTCAAATACTATCAACAGGAAGACAAGAAAGTAGAGAAGTGTAAAAGAGGAAAAAATTATTTCTTAAAATCAGAGTACAAAGGCTAGAGGCCTAAGAAAAAGGAAAAATGTGTCCTCATAAGAGAGGACTTCCCCTTTTATAATACCAAGTGGTGACTATATATAGAAAGTATAAATAATATAAATCAAGTATAAGTGGATGCCTACACTCATGGCCGGTATACATATGAGCGGGCATAGACCTAGCAGATAGTAGAGACAAGCATCTCATCATCGTGTGAGTGTGTAAATAAGGACTGAGTTGTGAAGAGTAACCATCTTATCCTTTTGAGTATTTAGGAAAGAATGGTCATCTCAAAGAGACTCATGCCCAACACCTCCCTACAACTATGAGAGTGGTTGAACATAAAATCAAGCCATTGCAAACTCACCACGAGGCTCATCACTCGCCAACAAACACTCACCTTGGATCAAGGTGAGTCACTTATTATATACTTGACCAAATCTATTTGTATTGATCTCTTATATTACCTCACCTCTCAAATATTATAAAAGAAAGGGGATACTTTCATCTCTCCTCCTAAGCTTTGTTCTCTCTTTCTCTTTAGGATAAGGGAATTCTTTCCTTTTGTATTAATATTACTTAAAAGACAATAAAATGAGATTTTTTTACCCCATTCTCTCTATTACTTATTATTCCTCTCTTCATTAACTTTACATCCCAGATATCTCTCGAGGTTCTACTTCAGCTATAAATAGATTTAGAACTAATATACTAATTTGGCCAATTAAGCTTAAAGGATTTTTATTTGATTTGATTTAAAAATTGAATTTAGATTGGTTTAGATTGAATATAAAAATATGTTCTTAAGAAAAGATTCACTAGAAAACCTAATCCTAACAATAATGTGATAGTCAATAAAGATGTCACAAGAAAAGTAATTATTATCCTTATCATTACTAATTTTAGTTTTTTATTAATTTTTAATGCCTAACCTAGGAAGAAAGCACACGGATTCACATATTTCTTAGTGGAACTAGACAATGGGGTAGTCTAAATGACTAACCAACCTAAGGAGCAGACATATAGATGTCAACATTGAGATAGACTAAATCCAAAGGTTTTCTTTCCCATTAGTTTTCAAAGACTAACCTATGAAGATGGCGTTTGAACTCACATCTTCTTAGGTGTAACTAACCTAGGGGATAGCCCTAATGACTAACCAACTTAAGGGGAGAATCTATAAGTGTCTATATTTGGATTGACTAGATCTTAAGGTTTTCTTTTCTCAATGATTGTTAATGAATAACCTAGAAAGAAAGCATGGTGATTCAGATCTTCCTAGATGAAACTAATCAATGGGATAGCCCTGGTGATTGACTAACCTAATTGGAGTACTTATAGGGGTATATACTAAAATATACTAGAGCCTAAAGTTTTCTTTCTCATCTATTTTGATGACTAGCCTAGGAAGAAAGCACGGGGACTCACATCTTCCTAGGTGGAACTAGTTAAGGGGATATCCCTGATGACTAACCAACCTAAGATAATATTTTATTAGGTTTTATACTAGGATAGACTAGATCCTATTTTTTCCTTTCCCATTAATGTTTAATGATTAACATAAAAAGGCACATTAAATCACATTTTCTTAGGTGAAACTAGTTAAGAGGACAGCCCTACTGACTAACCAACCTATGAGGAGGATCTATAAGTGTCTATACTAGGATAGACTAGATTATAAGGCTTTCATTCCCATTAGTTCTCAATGACTAACTTAGGAAGAAGGCATGGGGATTCATATCTTTCTCGGTGAAACTATCTAAGGGTATAGCCTTAACGACTAACCAAGTTAAGGAGAAGATCCATTAGTGTCTATATTGGGATAAACTTGATCCTAAGGTTTTCTTTCTCATAGATTTTCAGTGACTAACCTAGGAAGAAAGCTTGGGGACTCACATCTTCCTAGGTAGAACTATTTAATGGCATACTCCTAATGACTTACCAACCTAAGGAGAGGATCTATAGGTCTCTATATTGTTATAAACTAGATCTAAAAGCCTTTTTCTAACTTAAAAGGATGCTAACTTCTAAGGGATGTCATTAGATGATTTATTTCTAATCTAAATATACTAGAGAGAGAGAATGAAACTTGAGAACTTAGTATTAACCTCATCTTACTAAAGGTTTCAATTTTATTTTTTGATCCCTAAAAAAGATGCCACTAGGGACTTAGTCCTAACCTAATTATACTTATTTCAACCAAAGAAGGATGCCATTAGGGGACTTAGTTATAATTTAGTTGTTTGGAGGACTTAGTATTAGCCTCATCATATTAAAGGTTCTAGAAAGGATGCCACTATGGGACTTAGTTCTAACCTACAATGGCAGTTAGAAAGGATGCCACTATAGGACTTAGTTCTAACCCACAATGGTAGTTAGAAAGGATTCTATTAAGGGACTTAGTTCTTACCTAACTACACTAGTTTCAACTAGAGAATAAAGCCACTAAGTGACTCGATCATAATCTTACCATACTAGAAAGATAAAATGCCCTCATCACACTGAAGGTTTTCATTTTCATTATTCCTAGAAAGGGTGCCACTAAGGGACTTAATTCTAACTAACAGTGGTAGATGGAAAATATATCTCTAAGGAATATAGTCCTAACCTAACTACACTACTTTCAACTAAGGAAGGATACCATTAAGGTACTTAGTCATAATCTAGTTGAACTATAGGGATATAATTCCAATAAGGGACTTAATCCTAACCTCGTTATACTAAAAATTTTGATTTATTCCAGTAGGGGACTTAGTGCTAACTAATGAGAAGGAGTAATTAATAGGAAATTTTAATTTTGATTAATTTTTACATCAAAACTGTTAAGCCATTTAAAGAAGAAGACACCCTAAAATAGTGTTCCATTCCTAAATTTTTTCTTAAATTCATCCATAAGTAAAGATCAACATAGGTGCATCATTAAAACGAACTCTTATTATTGAAAACTCCTTTTCAAATATAATCATATGTAATATTTTTTTCAAATAACATCCATTAATAGAAAGCATTAGACCTTCACCATTACAATCAATTAGTTGGTAGGAACCACTATCATAAACCTTTTCTACAACAAATGGCCCTTCCCATATTGGCTCAAACTTGCTACCAATCTTTTAATAGGCTAAAATAGGCTACGTAGAACCAAGACCAAGTTTCTTACATGGAAATTTATAGGATGGACCAACATACTATCGTCTTAATCCATTTTTGATTAGTAAAGCTCAAGATCTTATTGAGCCACAAGCATTTCTCTTTAAGACCTTTAAGCTCTTTCAATCGAAGTTGGGCATTATAGAAGTTCAATCCAAATCTATTTGTAGATGGAGGAAAAACTTTTTGAGATGCCTGAGAAATAAGGTTAGGTAAAAGGGTTGATAGCAGAAAGACATGTAAGTATAAAAAAATTGGAGAAATATAGTCTTTATTGCTCAGGATGTCCAAAATACGAGTATAGAATATAAGGGTTTGGACTAAGAATTAAAAAAAGTCCCTCCATTAGTAAGAAATAACCCTTTTATAATATCAATGGATAGTCATACATAGAAAGATCATATAAGGTAAGTTTAGTACAAAAGATTTTCTCTTAAGATGATGGCGATGAGCTAGTAAGATTCATCGAGTATGCGAATAAAAATGAGACTGAGGATGGTAGTCACATTATTCTTCAACCTAGTCGCTAGATGTTGGTGATTAGAATTAGCTCTTGCCTTTGAATTATCATCCTCTAAATTCTTAGCTCATAGGGTCGGATCCATCTTCCCTCATTGACTGCTCATTCTAGCAAGTGTTCTTATTTTAGGTCATAGAATACCTTTTATGCAAGTGTCATTATCATGACTTATAGTCTCATTTAGGCCTACCCTATACTTTGGGTATACATTTAGCTCCCTGATTATTCTACTTCTTATAGAGGTACCTTACAAAAATGATAAAAGAATAAAAAAAGATTAGCTATTAAACATTTTATGATATAAGAAAATTCATGCAATTATTGGGATGTCACATCACGTTTAGACTGATCCAATTTTTTCAAGCTCTAGAGGCTATAAATGGATCCTTTCTTTCTTTTTATATGCACTAAACATCCCTCTATTATTTACTTAGATAGACATTCTATCTCTAAATAATTACTCAGTAATACATATTAAAACATAATGGTCGTGGACATAAAAAAGAATCATGGCAACATTGATCCCATAGTTTTATTGGTAGGCCTTCATAAGAAAGCCAACAAAGCAAACAAGTTAGAAGATACCACCACCATTCCTGTAGCAGAAGTGAGTATTTAGCCACTCTAATCTCAATGACCATCAACTCAACTATTCCTTTTGATCTGCGAGAAGAATTGAGCACTCGCATGCCTGAGGAGCGGGCTGTTGTGGCGAGTAAGCAACCAACAATGCTTCCTAAAAAGATGAAGAAGGGATGGATTCACCTTTGATTCATTGTAGGCCTTCATAATAAAGCCAACAAAGTGAAGAAGTTAGAAGATTCCACCACCATTCCTGTAGCTGAAGTGAGTATTTAACGACTCCAATCTTAATGACCATCAACTCAACTGTTCCTTTTGACCTGTGAGAAGAATTTAGCACTCGTCTACCTGAGGAGCGGGCTATTGTGGCAAGTAAGCAACCATTCATGCTTACTAAAAAAGATGAAGAAGGGATGGATGCACCTTTGATTCATTGTACGATGGTGATGATGAGCTAATTGGTTAGAACAACCCTAAAGAAGATGTATGTAGAGGAGTATGTTACTGCGGTGAGTTTACCTATTATTACGTACTACGAGTCCATTATATATCAATCTTTTAATTTCTTCTTTAGTCGTAGCTAAGCATATCTAGTATTCAAGCTTCAATAGAGGATGGCAAGGGGCACTCATCAGTCTACCAGGTTATTTCCTCCACCACTCCAGGTAACTTTGTAAAGTTGCTTCACCTAACATGGGAGATTTGCTCTCGAGTAGAGAGGAATTCTAATTACTTAAATTGTGGATTCCATTCCCAAAGGTTGGACCTATAGTAAGTCCTCTTATTAAAATTCCCTTCTTGATTTTTGATGAATTTTTTTTTGTTGACTAACAGTGACTCCAACTTTGCCATTGACCCCATCAACAACATGAGTGGATTTGGAGAAAATCTCTCCTCAGCCGAAGGGGACCATAGATGTTCCTCTCATTGAGACCAGCTTCACTTCCACTAATATCAGAGAAATGATGGTCAATTTCCTCTCCCCTATTCATAGAGATAACAGCTAGTCTGGGAAGGGTGAGTCTACCCATTGATTGGGAAACAATGAAGAAGAACCATAAGCATTTATAGACTCCTTTGAGATTGAAACTTTATGACATGTATAAGCTATGAGCACAATTAGAGCTGAAGTCGTAGTGTTGGTAGTCGTTAGAGGTGGAGTACTAATGCAACATCATGACTATGAGGAGATATTATTGTTGTAGAACTCCATCAAGTCTCTATACTTCATTTCTCCTTTTTAGCATAAGTTTTTTTTTTATTATATGTACGAGAAAGGCAGACTCATTGAGGACTGATACTTGGCCTTATAATAAAATTATTGAAAAAATGATGTATTTAGAATTATAGCAGGTGTGTTGTACCTTTTTCCTCATGAATAAAAATAAATATTTTTAAATTTATTTCTTATGAGTTTAATTTAGCTTTTAACTATTGCTCATTGATTATTTTCCCATAGCTCCTATCACTTGAGATATATCTATGAGATTTTGGCAATCAATTTTTAATACCTAATTTAATGTTCATGTTACTACATCTTTCTTAATGCACTTATAAATTCATTTTTGCCAAAGTGGTTGGAACTTTTATTGCTCTCCTTGAGTCATGCAAGTAAAAATTCTTTGCAAACACATCTTGATCATTATTTCATCATTAATAAGTATGGCTATACTCATGAAACTTCATCATCTTTCCCTCAGGCTTAGATGAAGGAGGTCTCTGAGTTGGATCCCTCCATTGTGACCTCAAATTTTTTTTGGGTATGTGGAAATCCAAATTTTATCATGCTAGTGGATGAGAGGACTGAGTTTCTTAACTCTATGAGGATACAAGAGCTATGCATTCCAATCACAATTTTAAGAATGGATTTAGACTTCTCCTTCTACATGAGTGGATAGACATCTTCAACTTCTTTGGAGAGGTTCCCACCCAAGTCCTTCCTAAATTAATGGCGAGCATCATAACATTCATTTTGTTTCTATAGGAACAATTTATTCTATAAAGTCTGGATCTCTTCCACTACTCATTTGTGGTGAAGGGTCACTAGGATAGGATCTTGCAATTTTTAGTAACTCCGTTAAAGATTCATTATCTTTTTAACAAAGTATAGAAGTGGCGCTCACAACTTCTATTCATGAAGAGCCCGACCCAATGGCCCATGTCAATTGTTCCTCTCCCTTACCAACTGAGCAAGGCCACCAAGCTTGGCAAACTGAGTGTATAGATGGTGAGGTGATGGTGAGATGATGGAGAAGTTACAAGGTCACAGTCTGAACATCTCTCTCTACATTCACTTTGGGCTTCTCTCCACCATCTTGGATAAATTCTTCTCCTTTTCTAACTAACCCCTTTATAGCTTTAATGACTTGTCTTAATCTTTTCATTTATGTGTTTGCAAGAGAGGTGACTCTCACTACCCATGAGCTTAGCAGTGAAGTGCTCCAATTCTTTGAGAAAGGAGAGCATGAGATTGACGAGTGAATGGCTGGTGATGAAGAATTGACCTCTCTCTAGGTTGGTGAGGAGGAAGAGGATGGGGAGTCAAGTGCAACTCCTACTGAGGTTGCTAATGAGGCCAAGCTGAGTACCACTCCCACTAAGTCTAAAAAGTGAGAGACAAGCTCAACTATTTGTAATCACCAGTAGAGTAGCAAATTTGTCGAGGAGGAAGAGAAGGAGGAAGGTTTGAAAGAGAATTTTTCCCTAAACCTGCATGATCCCATATATGAAGCCTACTAGTTAGCTTCCTCCAGCTTCTCCTATGATCTCGACAAGCTCTTAGCCGTCCTATCAAATTCTCACCTACCACATGTTATCATGACTACTTAGGTGATAACATGGTAGTCGACTTGGGAGGTGTGCCACAAGTTTCTTGGGAAGAGAAAGGAGGCCTTCGTGAGTAGGACCCAACTAGCATGAATAAAGAAGAAACTGACCACTCTTGAAGCCCAACATAGAGATCTTCAGGCTAAAGCAACTCGCTAGAAAAGGCAAAAAGAGAGGGAAATTATGGAGCTTACTCACCTCATGAGGCTAAAAGAGAGTTGGAAGAGGAGCTCTCTCATCAGACTAAAGCGTTTCAAAGGAGATAGGTTGAGTTCACTATGTTTCTCAATTTTTATGAGAATCAAGAGATCCTATAGTGAAAGTTCAAAGATGACGCTAACTTTTTCATCATCATATTGGTGAAGCATGATCACCTTGACAGTAAGTTCTTGGACTTCTCAAATGTACTCACACTTTCAGAATTGAATGATTACAATGAGAGTAGTTGAGTTGATACATTCTTTCATCCATTTTTGTAATAAAATTTTATCTTTTCATATTTCTTGCTTTTTTTTTGGCGAGTAGGGCGTCTATATCTTACTCACATAACTATAAAATACATTATGAAATGAAAGTTATAAATACATTTTCAAACTAATCAATAGGTTCATCTCCTAGTAATTCGTTTAACATGATGAGTTCAGGTTTACTTATTCATTAATATGTAAGCAGCATCTGATTGTAGTGTCAACATGGGAGAGAATCATTACTATCATGTGTAGACTCGTTAGTGTGATGCTCATTTATTTGAATGAATTGACTCACAACTTGGAATATTTTGAGCCATTAACTCATACCAAGTGCTTCCCTAAGTGGTTTCTTTAAGATTACAAGTTTATGCATACTCATTAGATTGATACTCATTTATAGATGCACGAGTAGCTCTACTCAGCTTAAGATGCTTTATGTAGTAACATTCAACATTAGTCACTCTTTTTTAAGGGTTAGCCTTAACTTGTTGATTAACAAATTTGACCCTTTCTTCATTGCTAACTTCATGAATTTCATTCCTACTCGATAGTTGTCACAGTATAAAGTGTTAGTCTTGTGTTTATGTTTAGATAAGATTCTTTAAGACTAACCCAAACTAAGGTTTAATAAAATGTTTAATAAATGATTCACTAAAGAAACCAAAGTCATAACAATATATCTTTAGAAAACAACTTAGCATAGGGATGAAGGGGGTCAAACCTCTTTCCTCTCTTATAATAACTAGATGTTAAGTAGGCATTAAATGAAATGAAAGAAATGTAAATTAAAATTAACTAATATTTTCAATGATTTAAAGTAAAACCACCCCTAATGTTTAACTTAAACATCCAACACTTTAGATAATTATACTTCTAAAAGCTTAACTAAGACATACCATACTAAACCTTAGTGCACACATTAGAATGCTAAGCCACCAATTCTAGCCTTCAGGTTAGGTCGGTGCATGTTGTGGTGTTATGTTTTGCTTTATGATGTATGTTTTAGATTGGATGTTAGGTCACTAATAGCCTAATGATATTTTCTATAGGGAATTATGCTAAATGGGTCGTTGTAATAATAAGTAAATATAAATGTTCTTGCTTGCAGGTTGCTTATGCCCCTAAGCATAATCCAGTTAGGATAGGTGGGCTTGGTTACCCATGTGTAGAGTTCTAAGTACAAATGTGTGAAATATAATTACTAGACTTATATGTTTATTGCGCTAACATATGTTTTATAGGTGTAGTTAGATTTTATTCTTCATAAACATATAATTTTTGCAATATGATTAAGATTAGTGTTATGAGATTTAGGATGAGTAGTGGCTAGAAGGCAAAGACCTGGGAGGCCCTGTGAAGCCTGGAGCAAACCAATCCAAAAGAAGGAAAGGATAGAAAAAAATTGAAGACCCCATAGCATTCATTGTAATTGTAATATTCAATTATAATCTGGGATGTATAAGGGTAGAGCTCAGCTACCTAATTTTTTTCTCTTTTAGGGTGTATGGAAGTACCTGGCTGCACCGGCCTTTTATTCTTTTACAAAATTTAAATGTCAAATTGTTGTGTTTAGTTTGTGCAATGGAAATGGCATGCTTTTCATAAGTTTCTTAAAGAGTGATGATTTGATGTGTGGCATGGATGTGATAGGCTCGTTAGGATAAAATTTAAAATATTATATCATCACTAAATAACTCATAACTAAATTCTAATACAACTCACAACCTCATCTTAAAGCCTAGGTTCATAATCAACATAAATAAAAGAATTAGTAACCCCTTAGCTAGATGTTGTATGTTATCACACCATGTATGTCATATTGTACCAATCTTGAATAAGGAGGGTCTCCATTCTTGCACAATAGAGAATGTGCTTGACCTTTGAGGGTGATCCCTTATAGTGTAGAATGCCGCCTCCCACTAATTCAGCCCACAACTCTATTCCATCATGCATATAGGCAAAATTATATCAAGCCTTAGTCCAAAATGATGCAAAAGATTATAAATTTTTGTAATAGTCTAAGTCATATTTTCATGGCAGCCATGATCTAGTCTCTTAGGGAGTGAGTTTAAGATTCTAGCTTCTTTCCTAATTAAATAATAGCCTAGCTATCTTGCATCTACATAAAACCTGCCTATATGGTTTTAAAGTGTAGGAGGTGGTAGCTGGCAGCCACTTCAAGTGGTTGTAAGTCCAGACGAGTCGGGATGGGTTTATCCTTTCTTGTGAAGGTAAACAATTGTGTCACATTTCTCTACTAGATTTAAGTCTTGCTTTTAGCTTGTGCTAAAGCATCTTAGATTTAGGTTCTGAGGCTACTTATTTCCTTCAGGCTATGAATATAAGTCCTCACCTAGTAGGCATTTCTATAATCTTGTATTGATGGACTATAAGCCCTAACATTCTAATAAGATTCCAACTTAAACAAAAAGTAAGTTCTCTCTTTCAAATATGTAAAGCCTCACTAAATGGTATATTGCAGCACTCACTAGGTTTCCTAGTATCATTAGGTGCTCCCTACTTATCCTCCTTTGGAATCTACAAATAAGTCTTCATATTTGAACCCTCTCATTTGATTTCCATGAATACCTAATCCTTTTATAGTCTAACTTTTAAATCTTTGGAGATGCTTATTGACTATTTTAATCGAGAGTGTTCTTAGGAAATTTCTATTTTCTAAGATATAATTAACTATGGAAGCTTTCTTCCATAGGGAACTAAAGAACCCCTCATAAAATAAACCCTGCTTTACTTCTCTATGTAAGGTAGGGGAATGATCTTTGGTATCTATATAGACCCATCTACTTTGTGAGTCTTTATTAGGAGATTAAGTCCATTCTAGGGTGATGTTTCTATCTTTCAAGATGGTACATCATTCCTTAATATCATACCCGATCACTTCAATAAGTACCTCCAAAGATCTACATGGTGTCCCTACGGCTCCAAATTAAAACACCACACCTAGTAATTAGGATACCTAATCTTAGATTAGGAATTTCCTAATTAGACCTTTAGAACACTATTCTTAGTGACCAAATGTGTAAACATATCAAAACCAAATTTAAAAAAGTAATTAAACTCAATACCTTGAGGTTTAAGCTATCCTGGTCAACCTCTCTAGGATTTGACTTAACTCAATAAGGATTAGGTGAATCTAAACCAAACTTAAAATTAAACTTAAAAGTGGTTAAATTAAACACATTTTAATTAAAATCTAAAATCTAATTGAGCATAAACTAAAGTATTGGGATGGTCAACCCAATTAACCTACTAAAGCTCAAAATTACCCAATCCCAAAGAAATTCAAATAAAATTAAAATAAATTGAAACCAAACATAAAGCATTAAACCAATTCGTGAACATAAATGAACATAAAAATAAATACAAATGAGGTTTCAAATGGTTAATCATGTCATTTGACTTATAACTGTACTATGTGGTTCCCACCAAGTTAAAGGTCAAATCACTAAAATGTGACCAAATTATATCATTTCAAAAGTTCAAAATCATAAAATGAACATGTTTAGACATGAATCTAAATAAATCACTTGATCTAAATGGGCTTAAATGGACCTTATTGAACCCAAACCCAAATTAAAAATTTTCAATTCAAATTGAATGTCCAAAATCATTTGGAAATCATAATTAAATGTAATCCAACTAATCATTGGGCTTAATTTGATCAATTTGATCATTTAACCTAAGTGAACCCATTTTGTCCCATTAAACCCCATTTAGGTCAATTGGGTTAAAATCAAAATCAATTGAAATTATTTGATCAAAATAATTATAAATGGTCAATTAAACATAATTAAACCAAAGTTTGAATCTTAAGAAGTCCTTTTGAGCTAGGAGATTCAATTTTACCAATTTAGGTTGAAAAGGTCAAACCAAGCTTAAACCATATCTAACCCTCACATAGCTTGGATGTGGTGAAAAATTTTGATAGGGGTCTCGGAGTCACCTTTCAAATCTATTGGTGAGAAATGAAAGAGGACAAGACACCCTTATAGAAATCCATCTTAGTAAGATTCCACGTAGATCCATAGATGTACTTATTCAGGTGATCGAGTATGTCATTAAGAAATAGTACTATCTCAAAATATAGAAGTCACTACCCATTAATGGGCCTAATCACCTTAATAAGGACTCCTAAGGATGTTGACTCTTTGAAGTGTACCAGAGATTCTTCCCCTACTTTACATGAAAAAGTAAAGCATGATTTATTTTAAACTTGGTTCGTTAAGTTTCGTACATGTGCAAGCCCCCATAGTTAATTACATCCTAAGGAATGGGGATTTCTTAGGAAAACTCTCGATTAAGGCAAATGATTATTGTCTCTAAATATTTCAATAGGAAAATACTATTAATTGATTAGTTTATTTTTGAAGATCAAAATGGGATTGATCAAAGAGAGATTTATTATCGAAGCCAAAGTGGGAATAAGTAAGAGATGTTCATGATGCTAGGAAACCTAGCGAGCATCTCAAACTATCCTATGATTAGGCTTTACATTTTTGAAATTGATTTAGTTTGTTTGAGTTATATTTTCATTAAAAATTTAGGGCTTATGATTCCTTAACACAAGATTAAGGAAATGCCTAAGAGGTGAGGAATTATGCTTATGGTCCACAAAAGGGAAAAGCAGCCTTAGAACTTAAATCTAGAGAGCTTTAGCGAGGGCTGAAAGTACAACCTATATTTAAGGTGAAAAATGGGTAATTAGTTTGTCTCCACAAGAGATGACAAACCACCCAACAGCTTGGACTTACAACCACCTGGGGTTGGCCGCCAACTAACTCCTACGATTTTAAATACATGTAGGCAAGTCTTTATGCTTATGCAAGACAGCTAGGCTATTATTATTTAGAAAGATACTAAGTCCTTAAACTCACTCCCTAAAAAGACTAGATCATGTAAAGGGACATCTTTCAAATGACCTAAATCTAATGCATTTCAAATTTCATTTTATTTTTATTTTGGACAATTATTTTGACTCAGGCTAATAGGATTTTTATGACTAATGCATGAGAAAGAATATTATTGGCCAAAATCAACGAGAAGGGAGGAGGTGAGTTTCCACCACGGCTCTCAAAGGTCAAGCTGGGTTCTTGAAAAAGGTGAAAGCCCTCCAATCAAGAGTGAAATAAGATGCATTTGTGCATGATACTACAAAATAAATGCTCATCTAGCTAAGGGGTTTCTAATTCTTTTATCTTGATTTCAAACCTAAGCTTAAGGTGAAGTTATGAGTTGTTTAATTTTATTTTAAGTTATTAAGTTGGGCAAAAGATTTATTTTTCCCTAAAGAGCCTAATCGACATCCAGGCCATACATAAAGCAAGGAAGAAACTAGGAAAATCATGCCACTTAATGCAAAAGCTAAACAAATCATCAATCAATTTATAAAGCTAATCGCAAAAAGAATAAATGGTCGTTGTGGTCGGGAACCACCGCACAAACCCAAAAAATATCAAATATGGGTAGCCGAGCTCTACCCTTATACAACCCAGATTACAAATGAATTAAATTACAATTAAGTAAAAGAATTCATTGTTATGGGGGTCTTCAAGCTTTCTTTTTTTCTTTCTTCTTTTCTTCTTTCTTCTTCTTTTCTTCTCTCTTCTTTTGGTTCTTCCTTTTGGATGGTTGGAAGGTGGATGCTCCAAGGCTTCACATGGCGCATAAGATAGGATCTTATGACCAATGTTCATCCTAATCCCCATAACAATCATTCTAAAATCCTAATTATACAAATTTTTACATAAAAGGATTGGGTAAATCTAGCTAACACCGGCAAAATAAAGGTTAGCTAAAACAAACCACACAAATTCCAAGCATGTAGATTGGACTTATCACCCCACACATGGGTGACTAAGTCCACCTGGGCTATGGATTATGCTTAGGGTTATAATGAACCTGCATGCAAAAGCATTTATATTTTTATTTATGATAGCACCACTTAAGCACAATCCCATGCAAAAAAGAATAGTTAGGCTAAGCACGTCCTACCATTCATTCTACGAGTATACATCCTAACATCCAGTCTAAAACATACATCACAAAACAAAATAAAGCATCAAACCTTGCACTGACCTAACCTAAAGCTAGAAGTCGTAACTTAGGCTAATGTGTGTGCTTTGAAGATTTGTGTGGTATGCTTAGCTATGGCTTTTGGTTCAAATTTTCTAAGTGTGAAGAACATGTTCGACTTAGAGGGGGGTTTTTTTTAATTGTTTAAGTGTTTTGGGTTGGTTTTATTTCATGTTTTGATTTGGTTTAAGTGGATCCTACAATAAATTACTAAGTTATGAAGAGAGGAAAAGAGAAGAGAACCTCTCTTTCCTTCCCTAACCTGAGTAATTTCTAAAGTAGATTCACATTTTAATTTCATTTAAGTGAATGTTTTGATTAAGTCTTTTAATTAATCCTAAGTTTACATAAACTATAAATAAACCTACTCAAAAAGAAAGGCATTTTAAGATTAAATAAAACGAATCAAAATTCACATAACACACATTACTTCACTTCTTTCCCAACATATATAACATGCATATGGATGGACCCTAAGCATATCTATACATGCAAATGAGAGTACTTAACACACTTTATGATGCATTCTAACTAATCCATTTAAGAAAATTTAGATGTTGAATATTCATGATTTTTCTTAAGTAGAAAAGGTTTTCCTTATCCAAAATTTCACATACATACATGAAAGTAAGAAAGGCATAAGTGAGTATAGTGTCATTGTTAACCAAAGGTGTAAGGTACAAGCCCTACTTAGGGCTACCTAAATCCTCATAACCTCAGTATTGTCCAGCCTAATATATCACTTTTCTTAAAAACAAATATATGTATAAAAGAAATGAAATGGAAAAGAAAAATGCAAAAATTGTTTAATGAATTCATTTTTCTTTTATGCAATTTATGCATGCAAGTATAGGCAACCCTTCTTAAGTGATAGCATAGGGATGAATAGGGTATGGAATTAAGTAAGAGTTGGATTCTTTTCAAATGAATCCTACATCTTGCTAATTCTTATTCCAAACTATGCCAACATAAGAAAGAAAGGGAACCTATACTAAGCATACCTTTATAATCTATCACATTAAAACTCATAATTAAACTATAAGTAGCACACTTTTAGATTTTGTATTTTATTTATATATTTTAAAAATAATTTGAATTTAGTAGTGATAATAGTCACTGATATTTCTACTTTAGCCAACACATGCAAATTTGACATAAAGTAAACAATTTCATTTTAAAATTTGAATTTGAAAAATATGAATGCATGAAACCACATGGTATATAACATAGCATGTTGGGGAAAGATCCAAAGAAATGAAAGTATGTAAAAAAAATCACTTCACTTAAATCCTAAAAACATTCTTATAGAATAAGAAAATTTAGAATAAATCAAAGCAATTTTTGTTTAGGTTTGAGTTTGATTTAATTTTAAAAATGTGAGATGAGTTTGTTGTTCCTAACCCATTCCCACATGTGTTTGATATTTTTATTTAATTTTTAGATAATTAGATCCATTTTATGTGTTGATTAGGTTAAGGTATGAATTAAGTAGCATAATTAACCCTTACCTATACCACCTTAGAAGAATTAACTAAATAATTATGAGCCAATGAGATGACATAAAACCCACAAGGAATTTAAATTTGCAATGCACATAATAAGGAAAAGGCCTAATGTAATTTGGCTCACAATTAAAAGTTAATTAAGCTAAGGGGTTAGCTTAAGTAAGAGATTGATCAAAGAGAGATTTATTATCGAATCCAAAGTGGGAAAAAGTAGGAGATGTTCACGATGCTGGGAAACTTAGCGAGCATCTCAAACTATCCTATGATTGGGCTTTACATTTTTGAAATTGATTTAGTTTGTTTGAGTTGTATTTTTCATTAAAAATTTAGAACTTATGATTCCTTAACACAAGATTAAGGAAATGCCTAAGAGGTGAGGAATTAATATTATGGCCCACAAAAGGGAAAAGCAGCCTCAGAACTTAAATCTAGGGAGATTTAGTGATGGCTGAAAGCACAACCTATATTTAAAGTGAAAAATGGGTAATTGGTTTGTCTCCACAAGAGAGGATAAACCACCTGACATCTTAGACTTACAACCACCTGGGGGTGGCCGCCAACCAACTCCTCCTATGATTTTAAATACATGTAGAAAAGTCTTTATGCTTATGCAAGATAGCTAGACTATTATTATTTAGAAAGAGACAAAGTCCTTAAACTCACTCCCTAAAAAGACTAGATCATGTAAAGGGACATCTTTTAAATGACCTAAATCTAATGCATTTTAAATTTCATTTTAATTTCATTTTGCACAATTATTTTGACTCAGGCTAATATGATTTTTTATGACTAATGCATGAGAAAGAATATTATTGGCCAAAATCAATGAGAAGGGAGGAGGTTAGTTTCCACCATGGCTCTCAAAGGTCAAGCTGGCTTCTCTGGCAAAGGTGGAAGCCCTCCAATCAAGAGTGAAATAAGATGCATTTGTGCATGATATTACAAAATAAATGCTCATTTAGCTAAGGGGTTTCTAATTCTTTTATCTTGATTTCAAACCTAAGATTTAGGTGAAGTTGTGAGTTGTTTAATTTTATTTTGAGTTATTAAGTTGGGTAAAAGATTTATTTTTTCCTAAAGAGCCTAATCCACATCCAAGCCATACATAAATCAAGGATGAAACTAGGAAAATCATGCCACTTAATGCAAAAGCTAAACAAATCATCAATCAATTTATAAAGCTAATCACAAAAGAATAAATGGCCATTGTGGTCAGGCACCACCGTAAAAACCCAAAAATATCAAATATGGTGAGCTCTACCCTTATACAACCCAGATTACAAATGAATTAAATTACAATTAAGTAAAAGAATTCATTGTTATGGGGGTCTTCAAGCTTTCTTTCTTCTTTCTTCTTTTCTTCTTTCTTCTTCTTTTCTTCTCTTTTTTTTTGGTTCTTCCTTTTGGATGGTTGGAACGTGGATGCTCTGAGGCTTCACATGGTGCATAAGATAGGATCTTATGACCAATGTTCATCCTAATCCCCATAACAATCATTCCAAAATCCTAATTATACAAATTTTTACAAGAAAAGGATATGGTAAATCTAGCTAACACTAGCAAAACAAGATTAGCTAAAACAAATCACACAAATCCTAAGCATGTATATTGGACTTATCACCCCACACATAGGTGACTAAGTCCACCTGGCCTATAGATTATGCTTAGAGTTATAAAGCACCTGCATGCAAAAGCATTTATATTTTTATTTATGATAGCACCCCTTAAACACAATCCCCTATAGAAAATAATAGTTGGGCTAAGCACATCCTACCATTCATTCTATGAGTATACATTCTAACATCTAGTCTAAAACATACATCATAAAATAAAATAAAGCATCAAGCCTTGCACCAACCTAACCTAAAGCAAGAAGTGGTAACTTAGGCTAATGTGTGTGCTTTGAAGGTTTGTGTGGTATGAGATGTAGAACATCATGAGGATCCAAAAATTAGAGCTCAAGGTCCATTTACAAGATCTCAAGCTAAAGCCCAAGAAAATTCAAGAAAGAAGAAGGCTTAGCCCATTAGCTTGTTAAGGCCCATTTTATGATTTCTTTTTTTTTTATTTATGAAATTTTTAATTTTCTTCTAGAAACTCCATGTTTGAAATTTTGCATTTAAAAATTCAAAGACATGTGAGGTGGTTGAATCCATAAAATAATAGCATGTGAAATGGGTGGATGGCATAAAATAATGAGGCAATTTAATGCTTCACATTAATGTGGCCACCCACCTTTCCCTCAATGTTTTGAATTCTTTTCTTTTGAAAGGTGCTTGTAATGGCTATAAATAGCCCCTCTTACTATAATTAAAGATATCTTTTAGCAATTACAAATTATTGAGTTATTCTTGTGGTTTGAGAGCTTGGTGGCCAAACCTTGGCAATCTTTGGTGGGAGAACTACTTATCCAACATATCTTCTTCCCTCACCTCCAATACCCACGTTCTCTCAATCTCATCTAAAGAAAGATTGCTCACCTCCATCAGTATGCTTAGTTATGGCTTTAGGTTCAAATTTTTTAAGTGTGAAGAACATGTTCAACTTAGAGGAGGGTTTCTTTTAAATTGATAAAGCATTTTGGGTTGGTTTTATTTTATATTTTGATTTGGTTTGAGTGGATCCTACAATAAATTATTGAGTTATGAAGAGAGGGAAAGAGAAGAGAACCTCTCTTTCCTTCCTTAACCTAAGCAATTTCTAAAGTAGGTTCCCATTTTAATTTCATTTAGGTGAATGTTTTGATTAAATCTTTTAATTAATCCAAAGTTTAGATAAACTCTAAACAAACCAAATCAAAAAGAAATTCATTTTAAGATTAAATAAAATGAATCAAAATTCACATAACACACATTACTTCACTTCTTTCCCAACATATATAACATGCATATGGGTGGACCCTAATCATATCTATACATGAAAATGAGAGTACTTAACACACTTTATGATGCATGCTAAGTAATCCATTTAAGAAAATTTAGATGTTGAATATGCATGATTTTTCCTAAGTAGAAAATGTTTTCCATATCCAAAATTTCACATACATACATGAAAGTAAGAAAGGCATAAGTGAGTACAATGTCATTGTTAACCGTGAGAAAGCCCTACTAGCTACCTAAAGCCGTAATCTGGTTGTCCACTAATATACCACTTTCCTTAAATACACATATGTATAAAAGAAATGAAATGGAAAAGAAAAATGCAAAAATTGTTTAATGAATTCATTTTTCTTTTATGCAATTTATGCATGCAAGTATAGGCAACCCTTCTTAAGTGATAGCATAGGGATGAATAGGATATGGAATTAAGTAAGAGTTGGATTCTTTTCAAATGAATCCTTCATCTTACAAACTCTTATTCCAAACTATGCCAACATAAGAAAGAAAGGGAACCTATGCTATGCATACCTTTATAATCTATCACATGCAAACTCATAATTAAACTATAAGTAGAACACTTTCAGATTTTGTATTTGATTTATATATTTTGAAAATAATTTGAATTTAGTAGCGATAATAGTCACTCATATTTTAACTTTAGCCAACACATGCAATTTGACATAAAGTAAACAATTTCATTTTAAAATTGAATTTAAAAAATATGAATGCATGAAACCACATGGTATATAACTTAACATGTTGGGAAAAGATCCAAAGCAATGAAAGTATGTAAACAAATTCACTTCAATTAAATCCTAAAGACATTCTTATAGAATAAGAAAATTTAGAATAAATCAAAGTGACTTTCAAAGTGATTTTTGTTTAGGTTTGAGTTTGATTTAATTTTGAAAAGGTGAGATGAGTTCGTTGTTCCTAACCCATTCCCACATGTGTTTGATATTTTTCTTTAATTTTTAGATAATTAGATCCATTTTATGTGTTGATTAAGTTAAGCTATGAATTAAGTAACTTAATTAACCCTTATGTATACCACCTTAGATGAATTAACTAAATAATTATGAGCCAATGAGATAACATAAAACCAACAAGGAATTTAAACTTGCAATGCACCTAATAAGGAAAAGGCCTAATGCAAATTGGCTCACAATTAAAAGTTAATTAAGCTAAGGGGTTAGCTTAAGTAAGAGATTGATAAAAGAGAGATTTATTGTTGAAGCCAAAGGGAGAATAAGTAGGAGATGTTCATGATGCTAGAAAACCTAGCGAGCATCTCAAACTATCCTATGATTAGGCTTTACATTTTTGAAATTGATTTAGTTTGTTTGAGTTGTATTTTTTATCTAAAATTTAGGACTTATGATTCCTTAACACAAGATTAAGGAAATGCCTAAGAGGTGAGAAATCAATCTAATGGCCTGCAAAAAGGAAAAGCAACCTCAGAACCAAAATTTAGGGAGCTTTGGCGAGGGCCAAAAGCACAACCTAAATCTAAAGCAAAAAATGAGTAATTAGTTTGTCTCCACAAGAGAGGACAAACCACCCGATACCTTGGATTTACAACCGCTTGGGGGTGACCACCAACTAACTCCTCATATGATTTTAAATACATGTAGGCAAGTCTTTATGCTTATGCAAAATAGTTAGGCTATTATTATTTAGAAAGAGGCTAAGTCCTTAAACTCACTCCCTAAAGAGACTAGATCATGTAAAGGGAAATGCTTCAAATGACCTAAATTTTAATTTTCATTTTATTTTTATTTTGGACAATTATTTTGACTCAAGCTAATAGGATTTTTTATGACTAATGAATGAGAAAGAAGATTATTGGCCAAAATCAACGAGAATGGAGGAGGTGATTTTCCACCATGGCTCTCAAAGGTCAAGCTGGGTTCCCTGGCAAAGGTGGAAGCCCTCCAATCAAGAGTGAAATAAGATGCATTTTTGCATGATATTATAAAAGAAATGCTCATCTAGCTAAGGGGTTGTTAATTCTTTTATCTTGATTTTAAACCTAAGCTTTAGGTGAAGTTATGAGTTGTTTAATTTTATTGAGTTATTAAGGTGGGTAAAAGATTTATTTTTCCCTAAATAGCCTAATTCACATCCAGGCCATACATAAAGCAAGGAAGAAACTAGGAAAACCATGCCACTTAATGCAAAAGCTAAACAAATCATCAATATATTTATAAAGCTAATCGCAAAAAGAATAAATGGTCATTTTGGTCGGGCACCACCGTACAATCCCAAAAAATATCAAATATGGGTAGCCGATCTCTACCAATATACAACCTAGATTATAAATGAATTAAATTACAATTTAGCAAAGGAATTCATTGTTATGGGGCTTCAAGCTTTCTTTCTTCTTTTTTCTTTTCTTCTTTCTTCTTCTTTTCTTCTCTCTTCTTTTGGATCTTCCTTTTGGATGGTTGGAAGGTGGATGCTCCAAGGCTTCACATGGTGCATAAGATAGGATCCTATGACCAATGTTCAAATCCACATAGCAATCATTCCAAAATCCTAGTTATACAAATTTTTACATGAAAAGGAAAGGGTAAATCGAGCTAACATCAGCAAAATAAAGGTTAACTAAAACAAACCACACAAATCCCAAGCATGTATATTAGACTTATCACCCCACACATGGGTGACTAAGTCCACATGGCTTATGGATTATGCTTAAGGGTATAAATCACCTACAAGTAAAATCATGTATATTTTTATTTATCATAACACCCCTGAAGCACAATCCCCCGTAGAAAAGAATAGTTAGGCTAAGCACATCCTACCATTAATTCTATGAGTATACATCCTAACATCCAGTTTAAAACATATATCACTAAATAAAATAAAGAATCAATCCATGCATCGACCTAACCTAAAGCTAGAAGTGAACTTAAGGTTAATGTAACAAGTGAAGAACATGTTCAAGGGTTGCATTTAACTTATTTAAGTTTTATTCAAATTTTTGATGTGAAGAAATTAAGTTATGAAGAGAGAGGGTTCTTTAAATTTATTTAAGTATTTTGGGTTTCTTATTTGTTTTAATTTAAGTTTAAGATAAACTCTAAACAATATTCAGCATTTTAAGATTAAATGAAAATTCACACACACATTACTTCACTCTTTCCCAACATATAGCATGCATATGGTTCATATCATGCTTTACATTTAGAGTGAATAACACACTTTATGTCTTAAATTTAGAAAATTTAAAAATACATTCAAAAGAAACATAAATAACATAAAATGAGTAAAAGCCATTGTAATATTACTTCATTCTTCCCTAATGATTAAAATACTTTCCTTAAATACAAACATATGCATAAAAGAAATGAAATGGAAAAAAAAATGCAAAAATTGTTAAATGAATTCATTTTTCTTTTATCCAATTTATCCATGCAAGTATAGGCAACCCTTCTTAAGTGATAGCATAGGGATGAATAGAGTTTGGAATTAAGTAAGTGTTTGATTCTTTTCAAATGAATCCTACATCTTACTAACTCTTTTTCAAAATAATGCCAACATAAGAAAGAAAGGGAATCTATGCTAAGCATACCTTTATAATCTATCATATACAAACTCATAATTAAATTATAAGCAGCTCACTTTTAGATTTGGTATTTGATTTATATATTTTGAAAATAATTTGAATCTAGTAGTGATAATAGCCACTCATATTTCTACTTTAGCCAACACATGTAAATTTGACATAAAGTAAACAATTTCATTTTAAAATTGAATTTGAAAGTATGAATGCATGAAACCACATGGAATACAACTTAACATGTTGGGGAAAGATTCAAAGCAATGAAAGTATTTAAACAAATTCACTTCACTTAAATCCTAAAGGCATTCTTATAGAATAAGAAAATTTAGAATAAATCAAAGTGAATTTCAAAGTGATTATTGTTTAGGTTTAAGTTTGATTTAATATTGAAAAGGTGAGATGAGTTTACTGTCCCTAACCCCTTCCCACATGTGTTTGATATTTTTGTTTAATTTTTAGATAATTAGATCCATTTTATGTGTTGATTAGGTTAAGGTATGAATTAAGTAGCTTAGTTAACCCTTACCTATACCACCTTAGAAAAATTAACTAAAAAATTATGAATCAATGAGATGACATAAAACCCACAAGGAATTTAAATTTTCAATGCACCTAATAAGGAAAAGGCCTAATGCAATTTGGTTCACAATTAAACATTAATTAAGCTAAAGGGTTAGCTTAAGTAATTTTAAAACACCCTTTCACACATGTGAATGGGGTTTTGATTTCCTTAATTGAACTTAGGCTATTAAACACCTAAGAATCTACCCAAGGTAGATTAATTAAATTCTTGAACTTTTTTGAATTTTTAGAAAGTGATTAAGAGGATAATTAATAAATTAACCCTTAATTAAGAGGAGATTAAGGAGAGAAGAGAGGGTTTAGGGAATAGCTTAGGGAAAATACCCCAAAATAATTCCATAAACCTCTTACTTACTGGATCTAACCTTAATCAACCATAATCATAGAATAAATCCACTAATCATACCCTAATTATGCTTAATTACATGATAAGGGTGATTACGGAAACCATATGCAATTACTCAAATCAAGCCTTCAATAAATCCCAAGAAAATTAGGGGAGACAAAGGTCATCCCCTAAAATTTACTCAAGAAATTTGGGATTAATCAGAGGCCTAATCAAAGCATAATTAGCAAAATATACTTTCCAATAAAACCCAAATTCAGAGAAAAGCATAATACAAAGCTCATCAAAATGTTCTAAGTTTAATTATCTATCCATAGGTTTTTATTTCATAATTTTTTGATTTTTCTAGCAAGAGTTATGCATTTTAGAAGTTCTCTAAATTAATTAGGAATTAATTAATACACTTAACAAATCCCTGATTAATCCCTAGCTCACGGCACGATGCGTGGTGGAAGCGATCAGTGCGCTTTACACGCATTGTGTCGTGAGGGGATAACTTAAGTTGTCACCTCACAAAAGGTGACGCGACACTTATATTTTTCTACCATCCATCAAAGATCGATGGTTATCCCCACGCTTATAAAGGATAATTACATTTCTAAATGTGATAAATAATCTCAGTCATCCATCTAAAATGCGTGGATGGATGGTTGAGATAAGCCAAGTTCTTCCCCTTGATCAACAGAGACCATCCATGATCAAGGGAAATATCCAAGCTTGATCTAGCATGGAATCACACCAAAATCAACCCAACCATCTAGAGATAGAGAGCGGCAAATCCAATAGTCAAAATTCAATGAGGTGAAAATTTCTTTCACAAAGCTCCACACCACATTGAGTTCAGCGATCAAACAATTTCATACCTCGAAGGAGGTGCTCACCGACACTTGAGATCAATGAGGTAGTTTCGTCTGGTGGAGACAAAGCCCTGTTAAAATTTTTAAGCCTTGGGATTGAGTGGCTTGCTCTATGGACCAACACCACTTCAAGATCCTTGCAGCTTTGATCCAATTACTCCTCTCCTTGCTATGGGAACTCTAATAAAAGCTTGAGTGAGCTCGGATTGGTACTTAGAAGAAGTGTGTAGGAGGAATTGGGAGGAAATCAAGTGTAGAAGAAGTTAGCAATCAACTCCCTATTTTCACTATTCGGAGAATAAGAAAATGGGAAGAGCTCTAGGAGGCTTAGGATCAATCTTCAATTGCTCCTCTGGCTTCCTATTCTTCAATCGATCTTGAGTGAGTGAAAATAGAAGTGAATTAGAAGGAGTATATCTCCCCCTTGAAGGATCAGATGGCCGGCAATGTTTTTGGCATTTTGATCCAATTGATGAGATTGGAGAGTTTGTTTTGACTATTTTGAGTGTGTACATGGTCAGTTTGATCTAAAGAATGGATTGCCAACTTCCCATGTGCTTGAATTGAGCTTGAGAGGGAGTTTGAAATTTTAATTTTAGGCTAGCTGGTTGGGTTTGGTCTAGGGACCAGATGGGCTGACCCAAACCCATTGGGTTGGGTGCACCACTCATCACTAAGTCCCCTTGAGCTTTTAGCAAAGTCTCAAGTGATTGTGAAGAGGGTTTGACCAAATTTCCCATGGGTTAGGCCAAAATTTGTTCTATGTCCTAGGGGTAGGATGGTCATTTTGCTATTTTTCCACTTTGGATATGTTAGATTTATGGAGAAACTAGGTTTGGCCAAGTTTCATTGGATTTGGAATCCATTTGATAGGGTTTGGCTCATGTTGACCCATTTAGGTCAAAATGGGTCACCTTGGGTCAAGTTGACCAATTGGTATTGGGTCAAACTAAGGGTTGGGTCAAGTTCATATGACTATTTGAAATGTTTTTGTGGGTTTGGTTTGATTCAATTTGGTTTAGTTTTCAATTTGGCTCATATGACTTTATTTAGGTCAAATGGGTCAAGTTGACCTATTTGACCCATTTGACTTATTTGAGATAGATTAAGGGTAGGTTTAGGTTAGGTTAGTCATATGGAGTGGATTGGTATCTTTGTTTCTAATCAATTTTGGTTAAGTTCAAATTTGGCTCAATATGACCCCTTTAGGTAAAGTTGGGTCTAAGGTCAATTGGGCTAGGTTAGGTCTAGTTGGTCAATTGAGACTTTGGTCAAGTTCAACAAGTGATTTGGAATGAAATTTACCCATTGGTTTGGATCAATTTGGCTTAGGTCAAGTTTTGACATATTTTGACCCTCTAGGTCAAAATGGGTCAACTTGGGTCAAGTGGCCAATTAGGCTAGGTTAGGCTCAAATATTGGCTTGGTCAAGTTCAAACATAAGTCACAAGTGAACTTACATCAATGGTTTCAATCAATTTGGCTTATGGTTGAATTTGGCTATGTAAGATTTCATTTTAGGTTAAGTGTTAACTTGGTCAACCCTTAGGTTTGACTTGGTTTGACCCATTTGATTGATTGATCATCCCATGATGATTATTGATCATGATGAGAGGGATATATGAGTTTGGTTTAATCCAATTTGGTTAGGATCAAAAGTTGGCTCATAAGGGTACTTTAGGTCACTTTGGGTCAAGTGAGCCTAAGTAGGTCAAATGGCTTGGTCAAAGCTTGATTTGAAGTTGGTTGATCTTGTATATGGACTTATGATTAAAATATAATCCATTTGCAGGTGATTTGAAGTCAAATGGGTTTTCGTCCATTTGAAAATTTCATATTCAAAGGAAGAATATGAAAAGGGTTTTGGGTTTGATTTTTGAATTAGGTTTTGATTGAGTCATTGAAGTTTGATTTATATATGAGCTCATAATTGTAGGTTTGATTGAATCATGAGAGAAAATCAAGAGTTTGGCTTGATTTGGATTTGATTTGGCTAAGTTCAAGATTTTGACTTGAAAGGCTTAGATTGGATTTTGAGTAGATTTGGATTTGATTTTTGGTGTTGATTTTGATTGTTTGAATTTATATTTTATTTATATATGTGAATATAAATGATAATATAAATGGATCATGAGAAAATGTCAAGGATTTGAAATGGTTTAATAATGATTTAGGCTAAATCCATTAAAAGGGGATTTAAAAGATTTAAGGAAATTTTCAAATTGGAATTTAATTTTTGGATTTGATTTGATTGATTTATATTTATATTTCATTTGTATATGAGAATATAAATGAGAATGCAAATAAGTTTTGAGAAAATCCCATGAGTTTGAATTGATTTGATCAAGATTTAGGTTAAATCCATTAATGGAAAATTAAGGGATTTAAGGGAATTTTAAATTGAAATTTAATTTTTGAGTTGGATTAATTGATTTATATTTATATTTCATTTATATATGTGAAAATAAATGAGAATATAAATAAGTTTTGAGAAAAACCCAAGGATTTGAATTAATTTGATCAGGCTAAGTCCTTTAATGAAAAATTAAAGGGACTTCAGAAAATTTTATGAATTTATTTTGAATTTTGAATTGATTTGATTGATTTGAATTTATATTTCATTTATATATGTGAATATAAATGAAAATATAAATGGATCATGAGAAAATCTCAAAGATTTGAATAGGTTTGAATCATGATTTTGGTTAAGTCCATAAGGGAAAATTAAGGACTTAAGCAAAAATTTGGACTTAGGAATTTTTGATGGATTTTGATCATGGGTTTCAATCATAGATTTCAATCATGGATTCGAGTCATGGAATTGAATCATGGAATTGATTTGAGTTTGGAGAAAATCAAATAGAATTGATTTGGAATTTGACTTGAAGGAAGGAAAGTGAGGAGTGGTTCAAGCTAAGGGTAGCCAAATTTTATAACACCCCTAAGGCAGACCTAATCCTATGGCTAACCCTTCTAAGTCTTCTAGGGCTAGGTTGAGTGTCCACCTAGTCGCTAGATGTGTCTTAAGACTAAGGAACTCTTAAATCCTAAGAGGAATCCTATGTCTAAGATGGAGGTGTTGAGAGCTCTTTCTAAAAATGAGGTCAACAATGGATCAATTGAACTCCAAATTATTTATTGGACAATTAACATTAATTGAAACTCAATTCTAAAGTCAATTAATCAATAGAAATATAATCAAGCTAACTTAAAGGTCAATCCTAACTTGATTAGGACTAATCATAATTCAGTTCAAATGAGGTGAACATAGCCCAAAACCATAGAGCTAGAGATGATGTGGAGCAATGAAAGAAAGACATGCAAAATCAAAGTAATGAAGTCAAACCCATCCTTCACTCTTCCATATACACTTACCTCCTCAGTTAATTAGATTGGATTTACTCCAATTAACTGACAACCCCTTCTAGAAAGAGTCCAAGGATGCTAATCACCATGCTAATTTCCACTTGACTTCTCCATGGGAGAGGCTTTCGACCATATATGGAAAGAGAGGAAGGAGGCTTCCTAGAGGCAATCTAGTCATTCATAAATGTTCTTGAGGTGTAGAGAAGAAGAATCAAAATATCCCCCAGATCTCATGCTTCGACCAAACCCACTAACTAACAAGTGAAACTCTGTCTTCATAGTGTTTGGTGAAGAGGCAACTCAATTCCTCCCTCCCAGAGGTTTGTCACATCCCAACAAATGTGTTTGAAGCATTTCCATCACCAAGGATTGATGTCGATGAGGTATGCATCAAAATTGACCACCCTTTGATTTTAGTTTAGTCCTTTGTGAAGAGAATTTGATCTCACATGATATCAAACCATATAGATGTGTTTTAATTGAACTCTTAATCGATTTGCAATCAAAACCTCCCATTTTTATTATCTATATCACCGACAGTCAAGCCCAAAAGCTGGACAGTCCTTAGTTCTCTGATGGAAGGAGAGGGAAATTATCTCCACCATCTGTTTCTTCTATTTGGAATGGACAAGCAAGAGGTAATCAAATCATGTGATTTAAATCCTTAAAAAATATCAGGATTGAATCTAGGTCGTCTGATCCGTTATTGGCAGATTGGACAGCTCTAATCAATCCTGCATCCTGGTTGTAATTCCATGTGGGACCATGTGGATCCTATGCAGACCAATCCACTGTCGAAACATGGAAATTCTAGCTGCATCAACACCACATGACGCTAACTATTTTAAAGAGAAAAATCATATTTTTCTAATTTAAAAATTTACCAAAAATGCACAGAACTTAAAAAATCATTAAAAATAAAATATCCAACCAAAAATTGCAAATCAAGGTTCTATAAATTCAACTCAGTGAGAGGAAACTATTAACATAAAATATCCAATTATTATTATTTATTTTAGCTTAATTTAAGTTTAATTAAAAATAATCAAACTTAAATTAAGCTCAAAATATTAATCCAATTAATTTGAAACTTTGGAGAAGTGAAATTGAACCTAAAACACACTTTAGATAAATTTCTTAGGTTTTATTACTAACTAAATCTAAGGATATAAAATTTTCAACCCTAAACCCTTAAATTAATGAAATAAATTAATAGTAAATTAACAAAATTAATAAATATTATAAAATCAATTTAAAACATCATAATTCACATCAGTAGACCATAATAAAATATAAAACCTAACTGAAATCTCTTAATCCTTAAAATAACCTAATTAAGAAATTAATTGAATTATATATATATATATATATATATATATATATATATGGTTAAGATGAAATTTTAGGAAGATTAACTTGGCAAGGAACCCCACTTGCCATAAAAATTTAAAAGCCAAATAATCTCTAGATATGAATTTATAGAATTTCCAATCTCTAGGTTAATTTAAATCAAATAATAAATTAAAAAATTACAAAAATTACAAAATATAATGGAATTAACTTAAAATATTATTATTAACATCATAACACTTAAGAAAAATATTCTAACTCTATGAAGTTAAGAAATCTAATTAGTTGTGTATTTAGGATTTATAAAATGATTAATAATACAAAGTTAATCAAATATTCAATCATTAAATTGATAAAATTATAATAAATCAATTAATCAATTAAAAATCAAAATTAATCAACCTTTGAACTTCATACTCAAATAAAAAATTCATTAATTTTGAAATCACTTCAAATCCATTTGAGATTAATGAATAATGGAATTTCAAATAATAATGAAAATGATTAATCAAATCAACTAAATCTAAATAACATAAAAGATTAGAATAGCCTATATTAGGTTAGGTACCTTAAGCAATTCATTCACTAAGTTTCTTAGGTTGTGATTGATAAGCAAAACTTCACCTTAATGCATTTAATTCGACAATAAAATTTTAAAACATAATATTCCATTAAAACCAAACTAAATGATGAATGTTGAGATCAAAACTTGTAAACTAAGTTTGAATTAAAGAACAACTTGAATAAACTAAGTTAACTTATTTAAGCTAACAAACATAAACATTAATGAAATCAATGAATGAAATCAATTCAATTACAGTCAAATAATATTAAATAATTATGACATATAAGATTAAATGAATATTTAATCAAAAATCTTAGTCATGAAATTATACACATCTTACATAATATAAAAATTAAATAACATAAAACATAAGTGAATGAAATCATTTGAAACCAAATCAAATTAAACCTTATCAAGATGAATGATTAAACTTTTAATTAAGGTTAAAAGAAATAAATTTTAATTAAGAAATATTAATCAAATCAAAAGACAATCAATCAAATAATGACAATTCAATAAAATCTAAATTCTAAATTAGTTACGTTAAGATGCATTAGTCAATTTGAATAAAACTTAAATAAAAAGAATAAAGAATCTTTAAATAACTTTCCATAATCATAAGATGAAACTTAAAAATTAATCACTAATTAAGAATTTAAATCTTAATGAAATCATATAAACAGCAATAAAATCTAAATTCAAACAAATCTTTCAAATAAATTCAAAAGAAGTTAATTAAGATACTTAGAATCTTAGTGTGACCATTAGAATAGATTTTTATCTTCAGATGAAAATCTCATTCTACTAGGATTGAGATGTTGAATATAATGGGTACTGCCCAAAAATGAAATTTATTTTATTCTTCATTCTTTAAATCTTAAATGATACCTTAACATAAAAATAAGCTTAGAAATGAAATAAAATTCCAAATAAACTAAATCACTTAAATTGAAATTGGCCAATGATAAATTAAACAATCCTTGAAACATAAATCAACTCTTGAACTTAAAGATCTTATGAAGCCATACGACACATGCTCCTTTCTCACACATTAGATTATTAGGTCACCGATCCTAGACTTAGTTTAGGTTGATGCTCTGTTATTTGAATTATCATTTTCTTATTTTATGGTGTAGTATTTTAGACTAAATGGCTAGGATTGTTTATCTGCTAGTCTAGAATTTAGAGTCTTCTTTTTAGGCTAACATTATTTTCAACATGGGGTTGTGCTCAAAGGGATGATTATAATAAAAATAAAATAAATGTTGTTTTCTTGCAGGTGCTATTTAAGTTTCTAAGTATAATCCATTAAGATTGGTGGGCTTGGCAAGCAACTAATGTTATGTTTGTTTGTTTAAAATATAATTTGTTGGTACACTATGTGTATTTCCTAGCATTTATTTTGCATGGATTAAGAATTTATTTTGGAATTTTAAAATGTAACTTGAGCCTTGAATTAAGTTAGGATCTATGGGGTCTAAGAATAGTAGAAGCTAACTTTACTAGCTAGTGGTCCCCTATGAAGCACATGGAAGTCCCTGAAGAATGTGACAATCTTAGAAGACGACCCCCATAGATCAAAACTTTTAGTTCTAGGCTAGACTATATAAGGGCAGAGCTCTACTGTCCATTATCTCTTTCTTACAGGATGTACAACAGTACTTAGCCACATTGGCCTATTTATTAATTTAATTTAGCTTGATTTATTTGGGGTGCGCAATAGAAATGCCTGTGTTTTCTAGGTTTCTTTCTGTAATGTGCTTTGTGACATGTTGCCTAAAAGTGTTATAATCTTAGGAAAACTAAGGGGTCATCTAGGATCACTTCTATTTTTATTTTCTATTTTGTATTTTTATTTTGTTTTGTTTATGTTCTACTTTAAAATAAAACATGTGTGATTGTAATTATTATTTCTAAAAACATTCAACATATCTAAAAGATCATTTGAGTGATTTTAAAATTAATGCTATTTGATTTTGAAAATAAAAAATAAAAACATGTAAAAATTACTTTAAACAAATATGTTTTCAAAAATAGTATAAAAATAAAAATAAAAAACAAGAAATAAAATTGATCCTAAATAGTCACCTAAAATTTTCTACCCAACTAAATTTAAACAACTCAAATATAAAATAAAAATTCATTACTTTACTTAAATTATAATCCCCAAGAATAACTTAAAAGCAACTTGAAACAATTAACTTTTGTAAGCCATGAGAACATATTGTCCGTTTCTCTTGAATTGGGCATTTCACTCATTGCACATAAGGGGGAATCTAACCTTTGAGGATGACCACCCTTCCTGAGTAAAGTGTGCTTTCTTATTTTGATTTGACCCACGACTGCTTCTAACTGTATTTCATTATAGGTATGAATTGCATACCCAAGACCTCTAAAATGAATTATGAGTCAAAATACATAAAATATAAAATTTATTGTATTGGTTAGGTGCATAACATGCCAAACATTATCTTAGGGTTAGGGAATGAGTTAGGTTTTTAGCTTCCTTCCTAATGTAACAACCCAACCATCTTGCATACATAAGGCAATACTTATGGTTTTCAAAAATTATTTAGGTGGTGGTGTTAGCTAGCAATCTTTTTAAGTATGTTAAAAGCCCAGAATATTTAGGGATAGATTCATTTTTCTCTGGTAGGAAAGGAACTAATAATTTCTAAAAATTTTACAATAGGTCGAGCCTCCAACTTATGTTAGAAGCATTTGTAGACTTATAGTTTGAAGCATCCTATTAGAATAAGTCTTCAACTGCTAAGCATTTTTGTAGTCTTATGCTGCTAGAATCTAAGTCCTAGATTTTTAATAAAATGGCAATTTAAGATTTTATTAAATTCTATCTCAAAATATAAAGTCAAATGATAGGATAGTAGAAATGCTTACTGGGTATCCAAGTATCTATAAGCATTTCCTACTCAATTTAATTGGCCCCTAAAAAGAACTCATTCTCCTTTAAAGTGTTCCTTATTGAAATTTCAAATTAATCATCTTTTTTAAGGCAAACTTTCAAATTCATAGAAATACAAGTCTATTTCTTTAATAGAGAGTATTCCTAAGAATTGATTACTCATTCTTAGGATTTAATTAACTATAAGGGCTTGCCCTTATAGAGAACTATGAACCCAGTATAAAATAAATCTTGTCCTACTTTTTTATGTATTTTAAGGGAAAAATCTCTAGAATATTAAAAGACTCATTAGCCTTAGCGGTCCTTATTAAGTAATTGAACCCATTATAAGATAAAATATTTATCTTTCAAGATAATATATTTATTCTTTAATGATAAATTTGATTACCTAAATAAAAAATTCTTAAATTTTATATGGCATCATAAATTTTTCTCACAGTAATCTATGCTAGATTCTTTAACACAATATTTACCCCCATAGTTAGTTCGCTAGAGGAATCATCAACAAACTATCGACATAAGGGTTTTGAATTAGCAGGAATACCTTATGAGTTGCTGAAATCCACCGAGAAATTTGTGAGTGCTTGGACTTCAATCGTGGTTCAAGGCAAGTAGGATATATTGAACCCACTCAATTCTACGAACCACTTGAGCAACTCGAATGATCAAGCTTGGAAAGCATATACTTAAGCAAATAGATTATCAGTGGTGACTTGTACAGATTGTGTTTGGCAATAATGTCATAGTCGCTTAGCAAAGGTAATTGATGCGAGTGCTAATTTCTCCATTAGTGGGTACTTCAATTAGGAATCTCATAGAGATTTGCAAATATAGTAGAAAGCTTTTATTTTTTTTCCTTCTTCTCTGATTAGGATAAAGCTAATGGAATCTTGTCCCACTCTTAAGTATAGCAATAGGACTTCTCCCTTCTTTAGGCTCTATAATAAAGGAGGAGATGTGTGTATGGTCTTTAAATCATTAAACACTTTTTCACATTATGAAATCTGCACAAACTTCTTTACTCCACTGTAAATTTAAGGAATGGTGAGCATGGTTCCCCATCTTTCGAGATAAACTAATTCAGTTATACTATTCATCTAGTGTGTTGGTGTATCTCTTTCATATTTCTAGGTGAGGGAATGTCTAATATAGCCTTCACTTTATCTAGGTTCATTTTTATTCCTTTAGGGTGTAATAAGGAGCTATAAAATCTTTTCTACACCTACACTGAAGACACACTTTAAAATGTTATGGTGCATGTTGTACCTTTTGAGTGTTGCAAACATCTCTTCATGGTCTCAAAAATGTTGCACCAGTGCCTTGGTTTGATGAACAGGTCATCAATATAGATTTTTACATTTCATTCTTCTTATTTTTTTGATCACTCGGTCTATAAGTCTATAGTAAGTCACCCATGCATTCTTGAGCCCAAAGGGCATAACTCTATAGCAGTATAATCCTTCAACATTGAGGAAAGTCATCTTCTTCGAGTCTACAAGATGCATTTGGATTTGGTGATATCTTGAAAAGGTATCTAGGAAACTCATCGCTAGAAATATAGCTACCAACTCCATAAGTTTATCTATTCGAGGGAGTGGATATCTATTTGTTAAACATGTCGAGTTTAAGTTAGTGAAGTCAATGCACATCCTCCTCTTAACTCCTAACTTTTGTACCATCACTATGTTGGACACCCACTCATGCTATTGAACTTTTTTAAATAAAATTAACATTGAGTAGTTTAGTCACCTCCCCTTTAATAAGTTAGGCAAGTATGACTGTCATTTTCCTTAATTTCTACTTGACGGGTGTGGTGTTTATTTTTCAATGTGGGGACACCACAAAGATCTTAAGAGATACTTATTGAAGTGATCAGGTACGACATTGAGATATGACATACTATCTTAAAAGATAGAGACATCACCCTTCAATGGACCTAATCACCTAATAAGGACTCCTAAGGCATGATGGGTCTTCAAATATATCAGAGATTTTTCCCCCGCTTTACATGGATGAATAAAAGAGGGTTTATATTAAATTGGATTCTAAAGTTTCTTGTGAAGGCAAGCCTCCATAATTAATTACATCCTAAGAAAAGTGAATTCTTTAAGAATACTCTCGATTAAAGTAGACAATTAGGGTCTCCAAAGATTTCAAGGTTAGATAATCAAAGGATTAGTTGTATTTGGAAAATCAATTGGGAAAGTTCAAGGAGAAGACTTAATTTTAGATTCCAAATGGAGGAAGTAGGGAATGCTCATGATACGAGGAAGCCTAGTGAGCATTCTAATCTATCCTATAATTGGGCTTTATGTATTTGAAAGTGAGGAGATTTATTTGTTAGAGTTGAATTTTATTAGATTGATAGGGCTTATAATCCACCAACACAAGATTGTGGAAATGCCTAAGAGATAAGGATTTATGCTTATAGCCCGAAGAAAATAGCTACTTCAGATCCTAAATATAGGGAGCTTTAGCATAAGCTAAAGCATGACCTAAATATATGCGAAGATGGGCATAAGGTTTACCTCCACAAGAGAGGATAAACTGCCCGATTGATAGGCTTACAACTGCCTGGAATGGCCGCCAGCTAACTCCTCATATGATTTTAAAACCATGTACGCAAGCAAGATAGCTAGGATAGTTATTTAATTGGAATGAAACTAACTCCTAAACCCCCTCCCTAAGAGACTGGAGCATGAGTTGTATGAGTAATGATTTAATCTAATGCAAAATCTTTTCAAATTTTATTTCAATTTTGGCACTTCATTTTGACAAAGGCTTTAGGATTTTGATGATATATGCATGATGAAAGTACATTATTGGCTAAATCAGCAAGAAGAGGGTGTTCTCCACCACAAAGAATGCCCACATAGGTCAAGCAATCCCCTATCATGCAAGGATGGAGATCCCCTAATTTCAAGGAAGAAGGAATATGCATGCATGATGTGAGACATACAACATTCAGCTAAAGGGTTGTTAAATCTTTTAATTATTATATTTAATGCCTAGGCTTTATGGTGAGGTTATGAGTTATTTAAAATTTAGTTATGAGTGATTAATTGGGATAGAAAGTTTATTTTACCCTAAGAGCCTAATCGTATCCAGGCCACACATTAAAGCATCAATCATTTAAGAAACTATGAGGAGCATTCCATCCTAATGCATAATCTAAATATAACATCAATCAATTTTATAACTCTCACAAAATAATAAGAGGCCGATGCCATCAGGTACCGCTGTACAACCCGAAAAGAAAAGATGGGCAGCCGAGCTCTAGCCTTATACAATCCAAAATTATAAAATAATAATTACAATTTAGAAAATTCTATGGGGGGTCTTCTTTCCTTCATTTCTTCTTTCTCCTTTCTTTTGATTTTGATGTGCTTGCTTCAAAGTCATCATAGGGCCTCCCAGGACAAAGCCTTCTAGCCACCACTCATCCTAATCCCCCATGGCATTAATCCTAATTCCTAATGCAAAATTACATTAAAAATAGGAAAAGTAAATCTAGCTACACCTGTAAAACAAATGTTAGTTAAACATACATACAACCCAAGTAGTTATATTTATAATCTGGACTTAGCACCCTGCACATGGGTAACCAAGCCCACCTGTCCTAAGTTTGATTATGCTTAGGGGTTTAAACAACCTGCAAAGAGAGCATTTACATTTATTTTTAATCATCCGTTTAAGTATAACCCCTTGTAGAAAACATGATTAGGCTAAGAACGGCCTATCATCCTGTCTATGAAGCATACACTCTAACATCCAGTCTAAAATAATACATCACAAAATAAAACATACACCATATCAGGCTTCATCCTAACTTAGGACTATAAGTGGTAACTTAGTTCTAGGTGTGTGTTAAGGCTTGTGAAGTATGTTTCAACTAAACATTAATTTTATAGTTTTTTTTTAAATGTAGAAAGATTCAATTTTACATGAAAGGGGAATTTCTCTTGAAGTGGTTTAGTTAATTTGAGAATTTTAATTTGTGCTTTCTTTTATTTCATTTGAATACACTTAGCAACTAAGTGTTATAAAGAGAAGAAAGAGGATCATTCCCTTTCAGCCCTACCTTAAGCCACTTTCTAAAGTACATTAATCTGATTTAGTTCTCTTTAGTGAATGGCTTATTAAATATTTTAAATTAATCATATATTTAGGTTCACTTTAAATAGCTCTATTCAATATGAAAGGCATCTTAAGATTAATCTAATTAGATTACTATCACATGACACATGCTAAGTCATTCCTTTCCATCACATGTAACATGCATATGCTTTAATCCTAAGTGTATCTATACATGCAATATTTCTTAGCACACTCTTATGATGGATGCATACATGTATTTGAATCTTTTATCCTTTTATGTGATTGAATTATAGCCATATTAGTTTAAAGCTTACGGATGAAATTAAATAGGTATGTGTCATTATTAACCAGGGAAGTGAGGTAATCAAATGACCTCCTTGGGGCTAACTAAAGCCTCATATTCCTGGGATATCCAAACTATATATCCTTTGCATTCAAACATATGTAAATTTGTATGCATGAATGTAAGAAAGAAAGCTCCAAATCATATGACCAACTAATTCAATTACTTAGTCAACTATGAATGCATGTATCCTTGATAAAAGAAAAGGGGTTCTAATTCCATAATTAAATACACACACATGTATAAAAGACATAAGCTAGTACATGTCGTTATTAATTAAGGAAGTGAGGTAATCAAACAACCTCTATGAAGCTACTTAAAGCCTCGTATTTCTGAGATGTCTAGACTAAACACTTACTTTTCTCAAATACATATGGATGTATACATAAATAAAGGAAGAAAAATCATGCGAAGGTTGTATTTTCATTTGACTGAAACATTTATGCATATGGAGTAAAGTTCAATCCAAATTCTAATGTAAGAACACATGTCAATGAAATCAAATAAGTATGTGTCACTATTAGCCAAGGAAGTGAAGTAATCAAATGGCCTCCTTGGGGCTAACTAAAGCCTCGTGTTCCCAGGATGTCCGGACTATATACTTATTAACATTCAAGTACATGTAAAACTACATATGAATTGAGGAAAAGAAAGCTTTACTTCATATGTCTAAGCTATAAGCACTTGCAAACCTATATATGTTCATAAAAACTATGACTCTAACTAATGTAATTAATTTATAAACTTTGGAAAATAATTTGAATTTATTAGTGATAATAACCACACATATTATAAATTAATCCAACACATTCAAGCTTACATAAAAGAAAACTATTTGATTCAATTAACTTTGAAAAGATGAATGCATGATTTCAAATGATATACAACATTTAACATGATTGGAAATGAATAAATAAACATAAACGCATGGTCTCATTCAATCAAATTAATTCCTAAGGACAATCATATCAAATAAAATCATTTAATTCAAACCAAAGTTTCTTTAATGCGAGTTTTAATTTCATGTTTTGATTTGATTTAAGGATGTGAGAAAAGGTTTGTTGATCCTAACCTATTTCCCATGTTTATTAGTTTATTCAATTTAATTAAGAATAATTAAGTTGATTTTATGAGTTAATTAGGTTGTGATATGCATTAAATCCATTAATTAACCCTTCCCTATGTTACCTTAACATAATCACTCAAAACATTATGAGCCAACATGATATGCACATACATTGGAAATTAAATTAGCAATGACCCTAAGAAATCAAAGGTCTTAATGCAATTGGCTCACAATTAATGGTTAATTAAGTTAAGAAACTTAACTAAGTACTTTTATAACTCTCCCACATATGTGGGCTAATTATAGTTTTCATAGGATTTCCTTAGGTTGTTAAACACTAAGGGTCTACCCATGATCTCATCAATTAAGTTCTGATATGATTATGATTTCAATTTAATTAATTAAGTAATTTAATTAGTTAATTAAGCCTTGATTAGTTTGATTAATGAAAGGGAAATAGATTAGGGAGGAGGCCTCAATTCCATTCCATTAGTCCATTCAATGTTGGATGGTGATAACCACTTAATTAACTAGCATTTTACTATTCATATGATTAATTAATGATTAATTAACTTAGGAGGGTAATTAAAGCTTAATTAGTCAATTTCCCCGATTAATTAAGTAATAAATACCAAGAAAATTATGGGAGGTAGAGGTCATCCCATTTAATTAACCCACAAAATTTAGGACTAATTACTTAAATAATTAAAGAATAATTAAGCTAATTAAATTTTCAATTAAACTTTAATTAAGCTATAATTACTATTTAAAATTAATTAAGAATATTTTCAATAAATTCTCATATAAATTTCCTTTAAAATGAGTGTTTATTTGTATTTTATGATTTTTCCATAATTAGTTATAATTCTTGGAAGTTTCAACTATTAAAATACATTACTTAAGCCTAATTAAATCGTAATCCCGTCAGCACCACGTGGCACGCTGACACGACACGGTTTCCATGTGGCACTGTGGGATTAGTTATTAAAAATAATTTGAGATGGCGCTTGCATGGCGACAGCAGAATGCGCTTTCTTATGCGCCATCTGGTCTAAGATCAGATGACCATGATTAAATATGCGGTTCTAAAGGATAAAAGGATAATTCTAACAAATTTAATCAAGACCATCCATTCCAATCACGTAGAATAGACAGTATGTGATGCCTCATATATCGATCGATAGAAGATGAACACCATTCTCCTTCCTTCGATCAATTCGACCTCACCCGAGCTCAGATCGATCTCAAATTGATCCCACACCTTCGCAAGGAGGATCGAAGGGGATCGAACTGCCAAGATCACATGAGATGCAAGTTTTCTTTAAAAATCTCTAACTCATTTTTATACAAGGATCATTTTTAATGGCATACCTCACCGGAGCTCAAGACCGATGGCAAATCTGATTGAGGAAGCTTCATCTAGTAGAGACAAGGTCCTAATGATTAGCACAAGCTCCAATTTGAGGTGGATAGCTCAGAAGGCCAACACCCGAAGTGTAGGTGGTCAGTGTTGATCGAAATCGATCATCTGGTGGTCACAAGGCTCGGGAGGCAATTCGTTCTTGCTCGACTAGCTCCAAGGATGGTGTGTGCAAAGTTAGTTGCACTTTGGTTGAGTTTAGAGAAAATGGGAATAAGTAAGATGGTGTTCTATTTCAGCTCAAAGAAAACTAAGAGTGTGAAAGTTGGGGAAACTTGGGAACTCTCTAGGAGGCTCTTGCTGGCTTATCTTAGGGTTCTCTTGCTCTAGGGAATGAAATTTCTCTAGGATTAGCTCAGTTTGGTTGGGTGAGGGTGTGGAGGTGGCTGCCAAGGAGGGTAGTGGATGTCCTTGGTGGTTTCAAATGCTCCAATAGGGGAGGTGAGGTGATTTCAACTCCCCATGGGTCATGGCCGACCCAACCATCCTTGGGTCAGGTTGGGCGATGTCATTGGAGCCTAGGTGGAGCAATGGTAGAGTGCTAAAGTGGTCAAGGTACAAAAATGACCAATTTTATGGGTAATTTTCCTTATGTGATACCCTTAGCCCAAGGGTAGGATGATCATTTAACATTATATTTGATTTGGGTAGATTTAAAATAAGTTAAAAGTGAGTTGGGCTAAATTTCATGCCATCTGGAGTTCATTAGGTTCAATTTGGCTCAATTTGACCCATTTAGGTCAAGTTGGGTTAGATTGGGTCAAGTTGACCAATTCATTAAATTGGGTCAAACTAAGGATTGGGTCAAGTTCATATGATCATTTGGAGTGTATTGGTGTCATTGGTTTGGTTCAGTTTGGTTTAGATTTAATTTTGGGTTAGGTTGGCCAATTTGACCCAATTGACTAAATTAGCTTGGGTCATGGCTTGGTTTGGGTTTGGTTGATCATTTGGAATATTTTGTGGGCTTTGATTGAGTTTAATTTGGATTTGATTGGGTTTTAGGTTGGTTTGACCCTTTAGGTCAAGTTAGGTTCAATAGGTCATTTGGGTTTAGTGAGTCAATTGGGCTCAATTGAGATTTTGCTCAAGTTCAATAATCAATTTGGAATGATCTTGAGCCATTGGTTGCAATCAATTTGATTTAGATTTAGATTTAACTTATTTTGGCCATTTAGGTCAAATTGGGTCAACTTGGGTCAAGAGTGTCAATTGGGTTAGGTTTGGCTCAATTGAAGGTCAAGTCATGTTCAACCATTGATTCTGAGTTGATATGAATCAATGGTTTTAATTAACTTAGCCTGAATTGCAATTTGGATAGTAGAGGTTCATATGGGTTAAGAAGGTTGACTTGGTCAAAGGGGTAGGTTGACTTGGTTTGACCCATTTTATGATAATTGATCAACCTAGGATGATCAATAATCTTGTCATGAAGTTTGGATTGGCTTAATTCACCTTGGTTTGGCTTGAATTGGATTTTGGTTCACGTAGGTCAAATTGGTCACTTTGGGTCAAGTGAGCCACTTGGGTTTAGTTGGCTTGATTTTGGGTTGAGTTTGATTTAGATTAGTTTATATATGGATTTGGGATTGATATATAAATTCAATTACAATTAGTTTGGGTTCAAATGAGTTTTGGTTCATTTGAATATTTCAAGCCAAATGGGCTAAATTCGGTTTGACTTGGGACTTGGGTTGATTTTGGTTTGGCTTCATGATTGTAGATTTCATTTATATTTGGAATGGTGATTGATGGAATGATTGATTTATGAGAAAATCAATTAAATTTGGTTTAACTTTGAATGGAATTTGGCTAAGTCCATGAAATTTACTTAAAGGGTTTAGATTTGAATTTTGATTTAATTTGATTTAGTTTTGATGATTTAAATGCATTTTTTTATATTTATGAAGATGATTAAAGATATGACTATTCATGAGAAAATCAATTGAGTTGGAACTGGTTTGGGTTAAGATTTGGCTAAGCTCATGAAGGTTGGTTCATATGGCTTAGGAAGGGTTTTGATTTAATTTGATTTAGTTTGATTTAGTTTTGATCATTTGAATGTAGATTTGATTTATATTTGGGAATATAGTTGATGATGTAAATTGGTTATGAGAAAATTAATTGATTTTGGATTGATTTGAATTAGATATTAGCTAAGCTCATGAATGTAGGTCACATAGCTTAGGAAGGATTTTTGGTATGATTGTAGGTCTTGAAAAATAGGATTTGGAATTGAGTTTGGTTGTAAGTTTGATAGATTGATTGGAGGGCTGAATTGATATTTGAGAAAATGACTTGAGTTTGGATTGATTTGGCTTTGGCCAAGGCTAAGTCCATAAGATAAAATCATAGGGCTTAGGTTGATTTTGAGTTTGAATTTGATCATGGGTTTTAATCATTTGACTTGGAGTTTGGATTTGGATTTGGATATGGTATTTGAATTGAATTTGAGGTTTGGTTTTGGCTTATGAAGGTGAACATGGATTGTGTTTAGGTTATAGGTAGGTGGGTCTCCCTAAATCCTAAAGCATGGCCTAATCATATTGTTAACACTCCTGAGTCTCTAAGTATAGGTTAAGTGTCTACCTAATTGCTAGAAGTGTCTTATAACTAGGGAAGTCTTAGTTTCTAGAAGATTCCTAAATCTAAGATGAGGAGATTGAGAACTCACTCCAAAAGTGAGGTCAACAACGGGATGCGCATTTGTACGAATGTTCAAGTGATGGAAAGCAACATTGATGTCAATGCCTAACATCTCTTAGCAGTCTAGGTGGTCACATCTATATTGTCCATTAGGGTTTGAATGATGGTTTCCTTATGCTTAAGATAGAAAGCTAAGCTGGCCCTTAATACTCACCCATTACTCTTTGTGACCAAAATTTCTTCTAGCTCCTCAAGGACTTTGATCCATGTTCATGTTATATCTAGCTATAGCACTTTTTCTTCTTTACCTAATAGCCAACTACCTTCAAGTAACATGCATGAAATTGGTTGAGGTTTCCTCTGATGGTAATCTCTTCTCCCCGAGTGGGGAATTCGACTACTATGTGATACATTGAAACTACCACTTTGAACACGTTGAGTAGAGGTCGGCTAAATATTGCATTATGAGTAGTGGGGGCCTTCACTATGATGAAGTTGTCCATGGCATCTTACCCTCCCCCCAAGTGTTGGAAAGAGTTATCATTCCTTCAGTTTCTCTATGCTCTCTTGAGAAATTGTACAGTAGGTACAGATTCATTACTAATTTTCACCGTATGCATGGGTACAAGTTCATTACCAATTTTTATGACCTCTTTATCTTCCCCTTGATGAACTCTTTGAGCTTCCATGCTTTTATCAGTTCATCCACTAGACTTTCAAAATGGAGACACTCTTTAGTGTCATTGCAATGATCATGGTGATAAGCACAATACCTTGACCACTCACATACTCCATCAACCATCATGGGTGGTGGTCATTTGAAATAATCTTTATTTTGGATAGCCTCTACAATCTCTACCATGGACACTCTCAGAGGAGTTGCTAGAGCAGGCAGTGCATAGTTGCCTCTTATATAGTGAGTAACCAAGTTTTCGAAGCCTTGCTCTGATATTTCTGGCCACCTCCTTTTATCCGCTCTCCGCCTTTGATATCCTTCCTTTGATAGTCATTCTAAAGGACTCTTCAATGAGTCCTTTACCCTAGTCTATAATATTAGCTGACCCACTTCATTATACTCTTTCGCATTAACATAGTTGTTTACTAATTCTAGTAGTTCAACGAACATTTGTGGATATTGGAGCCCCAAGGGATACTTGAAAGGCCTCTCCTTTAGACCACCCTGGGAGAGTGCTACTTAATAAACTATGGGTTCAAAATCTTTGACTTCCACCATTTCCTGCTAGAAATGAGTGAAGAAGTTCTCTAGGGACTCATCAAGCTCCTAACTCATCTACAGGAGAGTTTGAAAACTCTTCAGTGGCTTCTAAGTACTAGCAAATTATGTGAAGAATATCCTCTTGAAGTTAGTGAATGATGTAATGACTCTTAGGGGAAGGTGTGAAACCACCTTATAAAGCATCAGTGAACTCATGGAAGCTCATTTGGATTCTTTTAGACTTACAATTGCTAGGAAGGGAACCTTATTAACATCTCCTACAAGTTGAAACTATGTGGCCATGTCTCATGAATGCAAGATGGCTAGGTTGTTTATTTAAAATAGAAGCTTAAGACTCTAAACTCACTCATTAAGATCCTAAATTATGACTAGCATGAAATCATGTCCTAGAGTAATGTAATAAAAATTACATATTCTTATTCATTTTGACTCGTTAATTTAACTCAAGCTAGGGTGGATAAGTATGCCTATATGCATAATCAAATTAAGTTATAAATCAATCTGCAAGAAAGATTTTCTTTACTCATGGTAGTTACTATCAACAGTCTTGCACTCCCCCTTATTGTGTAATGAATTTAGATCCCTTATATTCAAGAAAAGATGGTAATATGCATGCATGATTATTACACATCCATCACATACCTAGCTATTTTTAAATCTTTTAGTTGATTAATCTCTAAGCTATAAAGTGAGGTTATGAGGTATGTTAGTTATTAGTTTGATTATTAAATTGGAGTAGAAAATTTAAGTCCTAAAGAGCCAACAGAAGTTCAAGCCATACAATAATCATCACATTTAAAACTTAGAAAAAGAATGCAATTTCTATTATGCAAACAAAGTAAACTCACCAAACAACTAATAAAATTAAATAAATAATGAAGAGGCCAGTGCAGGTAGGCTTTTCTATACACCTTGAAAAAGAAAAAAAAATTGGGTTCCAAGCTTAACCATAATACAACCAGATTATAATAAATGTTACCACAAAAAAGATGGCTATTGGGGTCTGAACCTCCTCTTGATCTCCAAGTTGTTAGATCTTCCAGGCATCCCAAGGCCTTCTAGGATTATGCCTTTTAGCCTCTACTAATCCTAAATCTCATAGCTCTAATCCTAATAGTAATATAAAATTAAACTTAATATTTTCACAAATTAAACACTAACAAAATGTGCAAAATAAAAGATTAGCCATAACATACATACACACCAAGTAGTTATGATTCACTAAATTGGGTTTAACACTAATGAATACCAAGCCCACCTATCCTAATGGGTTATGCTAAAAAATTAATAGCACTTACAATAGAACTGTGTTAGCTTTTAATTTATTATAGCATCTTCTTTCTATTGAAAACAACCCGTACAAAAAATAACATTACTGTAATAAATATCATCTTACCATCTAAACTATGCACAAATAATCATAAGCTCCAATTTAAAATATCACATCACAACAAAGCACTAATCCAACCTAAATCTAGGATTAATGATCTATTAATCTAATGTGTGTGTGGAGGCTAGTGTGGTTTGATGAAGTAAGGTTTTAATGTTTTATTTGTGGTTTAAATAATAAATTTAAATAATTAATCTAATGGGGTGATTTTGGTTCAATTGATTAATTATTTAAGATAAAAATTTTAGATTATAAATTCAATTTTGTTAAAATTACACATAGTGTTCTAAAGAATGTGAAAATTCATGAGTTTCAATTGAGGTGAGACTTATTTCTTTCCAGCACCCTACCTTAAGGATTGATCTAAATATGCATTTTATAACTTTTGAGCCTTCTAAATAAAGTGTTAATATCTTCACTAATTCCAAAGTTTAGACTAAGCTTAAATAAAATTATAATCACATAAGAGACATCCTAGGACTAATGAATATAGGTCATGATTTACTTAATGATATCCTTCAATTTTTCTTATCACCTTAATACTTCATTTTAAAATAATTAACTTTTTATATTATTAAGAAAATATTGGATTTTAATTTATATATTTTTTTTAAATTTTCATACACAATATATTCATGAACATGTGAATTTCAATTCATTTTTTTACTAACATTGATTAAGAATTTATATAAATATATATTTCCATGAATATGCATGTATTTTATGAAAGGGTTTAATTAATTCATACACATGAGTATACATACAAATACATTAGGCTCTTTACAAGTACATGTCATTATTAAACTAGAAATTTTATCTTCGTTGAACCATTAGCCCTACATTCTCGGGTGTCTAGATTATATACTTATTAGCCATATATGTATGTATGTTTAAACATGTATAAAATGAATCTTTGTGGGATTTTTTTAATAATAATGAATTTAAAATAATTTAATCTTCACATGTATTTTCTACCCAACTTTTTAGGTATGTGTCATTATTAAACCAGAGATAAGAGGTATGTAAGAGCTCCTTCAAACAACTAGCCCTACACACCCGAGTGTTTAGACAGTATACCATCAAGGAGTGTATATTATACATCTGAATCATATGCATAAATGTTATTTACCTTTATTAACTTAGGTTCATAAATGTAAACATATATTTCAATTTATATAAGAAACTATTCTTAGATTTACTAGTGATATTAGCCGCAATATTCACATAACATACGTTTAACCATTTTAATTTTAAACATGTATGCAAATGAATTATGAATTAAATACACAGTCATAAGTGAATGGAGAATGTTAAATGGATAACATAAAGAACCTACTTAAATAAAAACCTAACCCTAATCACATGAAAACAACATCACTTAGACTTAGTTAAAATTCTTTAGTTAATACATTCAAATTAAAATTGATTAAATATATAGAAGAGAGATAAAATAATAAAACTATCCCAAATATTCCCTCTCATCATTAATGAAATTTATAAGTAGAATTGTATTTTTTTATGAATATATTGAATTTTATAATTATTTAGTCCAATTAATCTCAAATGACCTTAAAAATTAAGAAATCATAACATACAAGCCCAAACTTTATAAGAAAATATGTAAACATGCAAAATAACATGAGAATGAATAGTACAAGTTCCAAGGAATTTGAGTTAATATTTTCTGATAAATTAATTAATTAAGGAGAACCCTAATTAAGTAATTACTCTTAAAATGCTGAAAAGTATTTAAAGATTTTAATTTCATTGATTAACTCTCTATTAGCAAAGCAAGAAAAGGCTTATTTGCAATTTTAGAGTTGTGTACAATTAAGTATGAATTTTCCAAGTCATTGGTTAATTAATGAATTATTTAATTAATAAAGATCTCTTAATGTTGATTTTAATAAATAATTGGAACTAGAGCCCTAATATTTTTGTCTAGTCACCATTAAACATATTAAGCACATTTAGGCACCCAAAATAATTTCTATAATTTTTATAATTAATTAAATTTATTAAATAGCCAAAATGCTCATTTAAGATTTGAAAATATGGATCTTGTAAGACACTTAGCCAATTGACTTGAAATGAATATGGGAGGTAGAGGTCATTCTATGGGATATTCACTAAAAGTTTCAAGTCATTTCACTATGTAAATAGGGCTTAATTACAAAAATAAGAAAAAATTTCAAACCATAATTAGTCTATATTTACTTAATAAAAAATTTAAGCTTTTTTTTTCTTAAATTCTCATCGATCAAAGATTTCTAGAGAATAATTATTTGCATTTTTGGATTTTTCTATAATTAGTTATGATTTTATAAATTTCTAGAAAATTAAGTTATGTTAAAACCTATTTAAAACTAATTTGGACAATCATTAGCTGAGTTAGATGCCCTTTATACATGGTACCATGAAATTAGTTATTTAAATCATCCCCCGTGGTTGTTGACTCAATGGTAGTAGATTTGGTTTCATCTCAAGCTATTTTATCAAAGATCAACTAGCTTTGATTATTCTCGTTGTTTAAAAAAGATTAAATTAGAAATCTATTGCAGATTTATCGGTCGTTCATTCTAGTCATGCAAAATGGATGGCACATGATTTATCTTTATGCTCCAATGAGAAATGAACATTGTCTACCCCTTTCTACTTAATCTGAGCTGATCATGGCTCATTTCATGCTCAAATTGACTCCAATAGGATCTAGAAATGAAATGCAAGGGATTCTATAGCTTGATTATAGAGAGACAACACTTTTCTTCACAAAAGACCAACACCTAATTGGATCTCTATAGGAAGAATTACCACATTGGAGCTCAAATTTATTGAGGTAGCTTTGCCTTGAAGAGGTGAAGCCCTACTATTGAAGTTCCCTCTTCCATCCTCACCAATGGCTCATGAGATTAAGCTCCACCATTGCTCATCAAATTGTGTTCAAACTCCTACCTTTAGTGCTTCAATTGAGTGTTTCTCAATCCATTGGAGTTCACCTAAGTGTAGTTAAGATTTAGGAAGAGTTAATTAGTTTGGAGTGGAGTTTTGGTAAGGTTGGGTATGGGGGACACTTGAGCTAAATGAGAGCTTATTTTCTCTGGTGATGGGGTGCAAGAGAGGCTTTAAGAAGCTCAAAGACCCTCTTTCTAGGGTTAGAATGAAGGTGCGTGTGTAATTTGAATGGGTAAAAAGGTGTATACCCTCCTCCCTATGTGAACCACCATTTTTAGTGGGTTCAATCCATGACAGCCATCCAGGTAGTGGGCAGGACTAGAATTGGCATTAACTTATGTGCAAGACCTTTTTGAGTGAATGGGGGAATTTGGTGGTCAAAGGTAAAGTGGACATGCCATGATGGCTAAATCAAGGGTTGCTCATAATAATTGTGACCACTCCTTGGTCTTTTGTTAATGACAAGACTAACTAGTTTTGGGTTAGCTTAGTTTAGTTAGGGTGAGCTCAAGGCATGCTAAGTGTGCTAACTTGGACCAATTGAGGGGTTAGACTTTATTACTTTTGGATTTTGTTCTATTTGGGACCCTTGGTTCACCATGATTAGGTTCAACTGAGTTCACCATGGTTTAGGTCCACTTAAGTAGGCTAAACGAGAGTCCAAGGATGAGTAATTCCAAGTTTAGTTAGATTTGGACTTGGTTTGGTTGGATTTGACTCATTTGAACTCATATAGATCAATTTGAGTTCAATTGGGATAGGTTGACCCATTAACAAAATTGGGCCAAAAGGCCATTTGGGCTAAGTTCAAATGATGATTTGGAATGTGTTGGTGTAATTGATTTAATTTAATTTGGAGTAGATTTGAATTTCGCTTGCATGAGTTCATATAGGTCAAATAGGTCAAGTTACTAACTTGGCCAAATTAGTCAAGTTACTAACTTAGCCAATTGGACAAATTGGCCAAGTTGGATGCAATTGGAGATTAGGTCATGTTTGATTATTCATTTAGGAATGATCACAGACTTTAATTTAATTTAATTTTAATTAAATTTGGTTTTGGTTCAATTTCACCTTTTAGGCCAAATTGGGCTAAATTGGTCAGTTGGTAGCTTTAATTGATCATTGAAAGTGATCAATAATTAATTTGGGCTAAGTGTTGAGTTAATCTAATTTGAACTGGAACAAGATTTGATTCAATTTGGCCCTTTAGGCCAAACTAGGCCAAATTAAGTTAGGTAGGTCAATTGGCAAAATTGACTTACTTAGCTTCAATTGGATGTTTCTTTATGATCAAATATCCATTTGGAGGTGATTGGAAGGATTGGTTTTGCTTGATTTGGGTTGAATTGATTTTTGCTCAATTTGACCTAAAATGTCAAATTAGGCTAGGTGGTGTTGATGAGTCAATTGATCAAATTTAGTTGCAATTGGTCATAATGGATGATTCAATATGTGATTGGAATGATTATAGAGCTTTGGGTTAGTTTATTTTGGTTTGGATCAAGTTGGGTTTGATTTTGGCCAAATAGGATTCAATTGGGTCACCTTGGGCTAAGTAAGCCAATTAGCCAAATTAAGTCTTAGTCAGGCCCAACAAAGTTCTATTAAGGTTCGAAAGAGGTTCAGTCAATTTTGGATTTAGCCCCATTAGGTTCAACCTTGTCACTTGGCCAAATTGAACACCAATTGAGTATGATTTGGATGGATTTAAGATATTGGATATAATTTGATTGAATGTTTTTATATATAATATTTTTTTTGAATTGAAGTTGGGGTAGGTGAGTCCCACCTAGTCTAACTGAGGGTCTAACCCTAAGGTTGAACTCTATATGCCTCTCGGCTAGGGTTAGGGTTCTCCTAACCATGAGAAGTGTTTTATCTTTATGTAAGGAAAACCTTAGTGCCTAGATCGAATGAGACTAAGAAGGTGAATGTTAGCCTCACCAAAATTGATGTCAATAAAAGGACCCTCAACAGGTGTGGTGTAGCGATCAAAGTACACCACACATATTGGTACTGACTAAGCTGGTCAAAAAAAAATCCAAAGATGACAAATAAGAATATTTATGCTACACTCATGGCATAAGCGATCTTGGTAAAGATCACAGGGTGCTCCAATTTAGAAGCTAAGGCTTCCATGTGTTGGAGATTTATGAATAGGTATCCAAGGCTCCTAATGCATACTATAAGCGTAGCGATTCATGATATGAATCTACTAGAATCTTAGTTTGGAGGAATAAGGAAGAACCCCCTAAAATAATCTTATTTAAAAAGACATTAGAGAATAATCCCCAATGGTAAATTCATTTTAGATTATGCCAAGGACATTAGATAAACTCCTTAGGGATTATTCCATGTGTAGGAAGAGATGTGGATAAGGATTCCATAAGGACAACCTTGGAAGAGGTTTAAAGAAAAGTTCCTTAAAGATGAGTCATAATCTGGTAATGAAGAAAATGTTAGGGAAGTGCTCTCTAAGAATATCTGAATATGAAAAAGACATGTGAAAATATGTCAATATGATGGGAAAAAGAGAACTTAAGGGTAAGATCTCATCCCAAGATATTTGAAGAATGTATATGGACCCTATTAGTGTGCGATGGGACACACTAAGGAGGAGCCTTAGGGGCTTTGACCTGCCTTAAGTTTACTGGCCCAAAAAATGGACTACTTCTAAGGGGTGACTATCAGGAGAGAAGCTGTGATGGCATGATCCAAACCTAAAGCAATCACTTGGGAGAGAGGACATGAGGGAATAATCCTAACCCTAGATATGTGTGTGGACCCTGTCAATTTAGGATGAGTCATACTAATGGGGAGCCACGGGGGCCTTAGCGTACCTTAGAGTTATTGGCTAAAAGGGATATTCTATCCAACCTAAGGTTTCCCCATTGATGTGAGATGGTCAAACTAAAAAGAATGAATGTAGGCTTACATCTTCCTAAGTGGAATCAATAACTAGGGTGACTTACTGACCACACAATAATTGAAGCCAGACCTAGGGAGACTACTAAAAGAGTGCCAGAAGAATGTTATCCTAGCTTGAAATGGGGTCATGCTAATGTTGTAGCAAAAGGACACCTAATAAAGAAAGGGGGCTGCAAGGGCATTATCCCAATCCCTAAGATATATATCAACATATATGAACCCTATTAATGTGTGATGAGCCACACTAAAGAGGAGCCACAAGAACCTCAGCTTGCCTCATATTTACTAGCCCAAAGGGATAGTTCGTGCATTCGTAGAATGACACTATCCATATAAAGGGGTGGCTACTAGAGAAGGGGAACTAACCAATTCAATAGTATCTTAGATCATATCTAAATGGGGTTGTAATGATGTTATCCAAATATAATGTCCTTACAAAAATGTGTCGCAAGGGTATTATCTTAAACCATAATCATAAAAATTGCATCAGTGTATCATAGCCATCTCAAGAAGAAAGCACATGGACTTACATCTTCCTAAGTACTTGATGTAGCCCATCATGTTGATCAAGCAAATGAAACCAAAGGCATACTTACAAGAGCCCAAGCAAACGCCAAAAGTAGTGCCCAATTAAGTACTCAATCAGAGCCCATCAAAAAGGCCCAATTAAAAAGGAAATAAGTGAGATTCATATTTTATTATTTAATTTTAAATTTTAGTTTCTAGAAGCTTTGACTTAACAAATTTGGAGGAATTATTGGCTAGCTATTTAAATTAAAAAAGTAGAAATTAAAATTATGAAGGTGGTTGGCACCTTCCTCCATTTAATGGCCACCTACTTTTCCCTCCAATGTTTATGTTGATCTCACTTTTGGAGTGAGGACTCATCCTTCACATCTTAAACATAAGAACTTTCTTGGCACTTGTATTTCTCTAGTCATAGGATACTTCTAGTGATTAAGGGAACACTGAACCCAAGCCTAGAGACATAGGAAGACATACCCTAAGCTTAGGTTATTCCCTAGGGCAAATAGGTTCTACATATCCTATGGCCTAAACCAAGACCCATGCTTGTTCACTCATCCAAAACCAACCTCAAATACACACAACCAACCTCCAATTGGATTTTGTTTTATATCCAAGCTCCAATCCAAATTAACTTAGCCCCTAACCTATGTTAATTCCATCAAGATCCTTAGATCCAACCCAAAACTCATTCAAACAAACCAAATCCAATTGATTTTTCAATACTCTATTCCAAACCCCTCTAATACTTGCCATCAAACTAATTGAACCAAATGAATCCAATCAACCCAAGTTGGCCCATTTGACCCTAAAGGTACAAATGAGCCAAAGTCCAATAAAACTCAAATCAATTGCAATCAAAGTAATCAATCAACCCTAAATTTATCATTGAACTCTTCTCAATACCAAATCAATTCAATTCAACTCAATCAACCCATTTGGTCCACTTGACTCAAAGTGGCCTAAATGATAAAATTGATTCAAACTTCTATCCAACCCAAATTGGATTGAATCAATCCATTCAATCTTCTCTATAATGATTATTAATCATCCTTAATAGTCCAATTGCAATCAATTGGGTCAAACCAATCCAATTTGATCACTTGATTCAAGTTGACCCAATTAACCCATATGGACCAAAATGAACCAAATCTCATTCCAATTTCAATTGATTGAAATCAATGACTCTCATCATTCATAAATTGATTATTGAATATGGATCAACCACCAATTTGTCCTAACCGAGCCAATTTGGTCTCTTGACCTATGTTGACCCAATTTGACCTAAAGGGCCAAATTAAGTTGAATCAAATCCTAAACCCAATTGATTGAAACTAATACTTCTAATCAATCAAAAATTAATTATTGAACATGATCCAACCTTCAATTCAACCTAATTTAATTAAATCAACCCAATTGAACCACTTAGCCTAATTTGACCTAAAGGGTCAAATTAGACTAAATCATTCTCTAATCCAAATTAGTTCAAACCAACCCTCCACCCAAGCTAATTTGGCTAATTTGACCAACTTGGTCAACTTAATCTATTTGACCCAAATGAACCCATGTGAGCCAAAATCAAATCCACTTCAAATTAAACCAAACTAATGCAGTCAATACATTTCAAATGGTTATTTGAACACACCCAAACCCTTGGTTTGACCCAATTTGACCAATTGGTCAACCTAACCCAATTGAACCCCATTTGACCCATATGGGTCAAATTGAGCCAAACCCATCCAAACCAAGTCCAAACCCAACCAAACTTGTCATAACTCATGCTTGGGTCACCATAGATCAACCCAAGTGGACCCAACCCATGGTGAACCCACCTTGAGTCAAAACCATTAAACTAACCCAGCCATATGGGATAAAATCCCCATTCGGAGGGGCTCTCCTACTCCCCAAACCTTGGCAGACACTTTTGGCCATTCTTGGACACTAAGATCACTAACCCAACCTAACCCAAGGCTGTTAAATTCAACCTTGGGTCATGAGAGGGTGAACTCCCCCTTAGCCTTCCATTGGTTCACTTGGACGAGGAGGTACACCCCATGCCAGCCCATGCCACTACCTCAGTCTCTCAAGCACCTCCACCTCAGCAGCCCATTGTCATCTCCGGCCAAATGACTACCAAAAGCTAAGCTAATCTCAACCCTTAGTTCACTTAGGGAGGAAAGTATACTCCTCTCCATCCATTCAAACTACACACAAAGCTTTCACATAGCATTCTGAGTAGTCCTAGAGCTTTTCCCAATCCCTTAGTGCTCTCCATCACCGGTGAGACCAACCACTGATAGAAATCGAGAGCCCCGTCTGTCCAACCTCACCTAAACTCTACCAAACTCAAATTAACTTTTCCCACACCTTCCCCTAGCTCTGATGAGTCAGAACGAATCAATCCCTGATCAATTTGATCGCTAGAAGCCACTCCAAAACCAACTCTGATGAGTTTTGTAGTGGCGCTTGGTCTACAAAGGCATCAGCGGGGAGACAGCTTGAGTTCTTCTCAACAAGGCTTCGTCTATTCATTACAAAGCTACCTCAGTCGATGGACTGTCGATCTCTAACTCCAATGAGGCAAAAATCTAGCAAACCATAGAAATCTCCTAGATGTTGGTCTTTATGAAGAAAATTGTGATTGCATGTAATTTCTACTGTAGTATCTCATTAGATTTCCTCCCCACATGTTTTCGAGTTGATCCTATGCATTTTGAGCAGTATTCATCTTTTTAAGTAGTCATACTGTGCATTTCCTCCCCCACAACATTCCGAGTAGTGTCCGTCTTTTGGTGCTTGGGGTATGACGGATAATCAACCATCCATTCCATGTTATTAGAATGGACGGCCATGATTTAATCCATTAAATAATTTAATTTAATCCAATAGGAACCATGGGATTAAGCAGAGAAAACCACATCCGTCGCCATGTCAGACATTTTAAAAAACCTATCCCGTGGCACCACGTGGAAAGCACTGTCGTGTCAACTCCCGCATGACACTGAAGGTTTAAGGGGTTAATTAGGTGATTAAAATGTAATTAACAGCCAAAATTTTGCAAATTCATAACTAATTATTGAAAAATCTGAAAAATATGAGTAAGCCCATTTTGGGAAGGGCAAACAAAGGAAAATTTAATTAAAAAAATCCCTAATGTTTGGTTGATGAATAGAGCTTAATTAGGGATTGAAGTTCAAGCTAATTACTTTAATTAATGCTTAATTACTTGGCCAATTGATCTCAAATTTGATAAGTTGATTCTATGGGATGTCCTTTATCTCCCATAATTTTCTTAGGATTTATTATATAGGTAATTTGGAGAATTTTAGATTCCAATCCTAATTACTCTCCTTAATCAATTTTATAATTATTAAAAATACTAAATTATGATATTTAAGTAATTAATTATGATTAATCACTATAAATAGTGGTAATGATGAGAGAAAAAAATTAGGGCCTCCTTCATAGTTATTTTTTTAAATACATTTCCATATGAGGGTTCATTAATCCATTTGATTAATTAAAGACTAATTAAGTTAATGGTAAAATTAATCCAAATTATAATGATAATTATTTTAGATGATTCAAATTGCATTCATGGGTTTCCCTTTATGTGTTTAATAACATAAAGAGTCTTAAGGAAATTTATGGTTAACCCATGGGTATGGGAAAACCATAAGAGTACTTAGCTTAGTTCTTTCTTTAATCTAATTAAGTCTTCTATTTGCATTAGATCCCTTTAGGTGCATTGCAAATTTTAATTTCTCATTGGTGTATTATTGGAGGCTCGTGATTAAGTAATTAATTAAATTAAGGAGACTTAGGAAAAGGAAATTAAATTAATAGCTTAATTATTTGAACTTAATCAATCCATAAAATTTACTTAATTATTTTTTTATAAATACATTAAGTCACCAACATGGGATGGGACAAAATATCAAATGTCTTTCTCCTCTTTAAGTTTTAATAATTCAAATCCAAAATTTAACTTTCATAATAACTTTAACTAATTTTAAAGGATATTATTTGACTCAATTGTTCTCAGGAATTAATGTGATTGAATGTATCAAGTGGTAATGTTTAATTATTTCTTTTCAATCATTATAAACTTGTATGTCATTTGTATCATGCATTCATATTTTTTAAATAAAAGAATCAAATGAATATGATTATATATGTATAAGTTGCATGTGTTGACTTAATCCTATTATATGGCATGGCTATATCACTAATAAATCTCAAATTTTTTTCAAAATTATAAATTAATTATGAAGATTTAAATTGATGTTGGCTATTAATATTATATGTGATTCACATTTTCTAACAGCTTACACATGTTAAAGAATTATTCTATTTTCATGATTATTGTTTATGTTTACATGTGTTTGAATGTTGGTAAGTATATAGTCTAGACATCCCGGGAATACGAGGCTTTAAGTAGCCCCAAGGAGGTCTTAGATTACCTCACTTCCCTAATTTAACAACAGCATATACTTACTAAATTTCATCCATATGTGTATATATGCTAGAATTTGGATACAACTTTACTTTATATGAGTAAAAAAATTTGCTAATATATAATTTTTGCATGATTTCCATTCTTAGGTTTATGTATACATTTATATGTACTTAAGATAGCAAGTATATAGTCTAGACATCCTAAGAACATGAGGCTTTAAGTAGCCCCAAGGAGGTCTTAGATTACCTCACTTCCCTAGTTTAACAATGGCGCGTACTTGCTTAAATCTTTAATACATGAGTTTGTATACTTAGCTAAGGAATGAAATTTCTTTTTTCTACCACAAATATATGCAATAATAATCATTCAAATGTCCAAAAAATACACATATGTACATTGCATGTATAGGTATGTTAAGCTCAATATCATATGCATGTTATTGGTGATGAAAAGGAATGATGTAATATTATCCATGTGATAGTAACTCAATCTCATTAATCTTAAGATGACTTTCATGTTTGAATATGATTCTCTAGGATTAATCCAAACCTAGGATTAATAAAATGCTTAATAAATCATTCACCTAAAGAAACCAAAAATCATAATAACATGATGTCTTTAGAAAATAACTTAGGCTAGGGATGAACGGGATCAAACCTCTTTCCCCTCTTCATAATAATTAGATACTAAGTAAATATCAATTGAAAAAAAGCTATAAATTAAAATCCACCAATTCTTTTTATAACTTAAAGAGAAACCTCCCCTAATGTCTAACTTAAATAATTCCAAACTTAGATGATCATAATCCTAAAGGCTAGTGAGACATACCACACTAAACCTTAGCACACATATTACAATACTAAGTCATCACTTTTAGCTCTAAGTTAGGTCAGTGTATGTTGTGATGTTATGTTTTATTTTGTGATGCAATGTTTTAAATTGGATGTTAGGATTATTTATGCATAGAATGAATACTAGGTCATTATTAGCCTAATGATATTTTCTAGAGGCAATTATGCTAAAGGGGCTGCTAAAATAATAACTGAATATAAATGCTTTTGCTTTCAGGTTGCTTATGCCCCTTTACATAATCCATATTAGGCTAGGTAGGCTTGCTTACCCATGTGTAGGGTGCTAAGTCCAAATTTATGGAATATAAATGCTTGGTTTGTATGTATGTTTAGCTAACATCTATTTTGTAAGTGTAGTTAGATTTTATTTTTCCATAAACATGTAATTTTGTAATAGGAATTAAACTTAGTGTTATATGATTTAGGATGAGCAGTGGCTAGAAGGTAAAGACCTTGGAGGCTTTGTGAAGCCTTGGAGCAAAACCAAATCAAAAGGAGGAAAGAAGGATGAAGAATGAAGACCCCTATATAATTTATTACAATTATAATTATAATATTCTTTTGTAATCCATGTTGTATAAGGGTAGAGCTCGGATACCAAATTTCTTCCTTTTCTAGGGTGTACGACGGTACCCGGTTGCACCGGCCTTTTTATTCTTTTACAAAAATCTACGAATGTTTGTTTATTGTGTTTAAATTGTGTAATCGAAACAACATGTTTTTAATAGGCTTTTTAAAGCTTGATCATTGAATATGTGGCATGGATACAGTAGGCTCTTTAGGATAAAATTAACTTTTCTACCCTCACTAACAACTCATAACTAAATTTTAAATATAACTCATAACCTCACCTTAAAGTTTAGGTTATAATCAAGATAATTATAAGATTTAGCAACCCGTTAGCTATATGTTGAATGTTATAACATCATGCATAACATCTTATTTCTCTCTTGAAAAGAGAGGGTTTCCACTCTTGCACAATAGGGGAATGCTTGACCTGTAAGGGTATCCCTTATAGTGGAGAACACCAACACCCGTTGATTTAGCCCATAATCTAATTTCATCATGCATTTAGGAATAATTTTTCTAAACCCTTTGTCTAAATGAATGTGTCAAAATTGGTATAAAAATTTGTAAATTTTGCATTTATCTAAGTCATGTCTTCATGCTAGTCATGATCTAGTCTCTTAGGGAGTGAGTCTAGGGCTCTATTTTTCTTTCTAATTAAATAACAGTTTATATATCTTACATAAAAGGCCTACATGGTTTTGAGGGGGAGTGTTAGCATTTGCCTCAGGATGGTTGTAATGGTAAACCACTATATCCCTTTTTTTATTGGCCTTAGGTCATGCTTTTATCTTATGCTAAGGCATCCTTGATTTAGGATCCAAGGCTACTTATTTTCTTCTGGCTATGAGAATAAGTCCTCACCTCTTAGGCTTTTCCATAACCTTATGTTGATGGACTACAAGCCCTAACATTCTAATTAAATTTCAACTCAAATAAAAATAAATTCTCTCTTTCAAATATATAAAACCACACTATTGGGCAGACCAGATCACTCACTAGGATTTGTTCCCTACTTATCTTTTTTTGGAATTTGAAAATAAGTTTTCTAAATTGACCTTTCCCATTTGATTTTCAAAAATAAATAATTCTTTGATAGTCTAACCTTGAAATCTTTTGAGATATTTATTAACTACTTTAATCGAGAGTTTTCTTAGAAAATTCCCATTTTCTAGGATGTAATTAACTATGGAAGCTTGCCACCATAGGGAACTAAATAACCTGGCATAAAATAAACCCTGCTTTACTTTTCCATGTAAAGTTGGGGAAAGATCTCTGGTATATATGAAGATCCATCTACTTTAAGAGTCCTTATTAGGTGATTAGGTTCATTGTATGATGATATTTCCATCTCTCAAGATAGTACATCATACTTTAATGTTGTACCGGATCACTTTAATAAGTACCCCTAAGATCTGTGTGGTGTCCCAATGACTCCAAATTAAAACACCAGGATAGTTCTTCTCTCCCTGAAATTCTCCATTATCAAGCATCAGTGGACTTAGATTTCATATAAGTCCAAGAATATCATTATTTTTGTTGAATACCTTGCTTATTTCATCCTTCAGCAAGGGTGGTCAACATCCTTTAGGATTTAGGACCTCACTCCAAGTAGGTCTTAAACCCAATTGGGCCTCCAATAAGTAAAAAAATAATTAATTAGCTAAAGAAATAACCTAAAAATAAATCAAACAAAATCAAGCACGTCTTACCACTAGCTTGGTGAAGTAAGGTTCATCCAATATTTTCAAGATCCCATAGAATTTCAAAAGAAAAGCAAAACATTCTTCTCTAAAGTTTTAAATCTCTCCAACATACCCATGAACCCCATTTAACATAATCAAATTTGTTAAATGTGGGTTCCGATTTAAAGTAAAATAATCAACCAAAAATAATCACAATAAAGTCTAATATGCACCCTTCTTTTCCAATAGTGAAGAAGAAGCCCCAGTTCTCTTTTCCTCCAAACAATAAGTCATCATGTCTTCTAGAAACCTCATATTTTCCTTTCCCTCTGGTGTGGATTTGGCCATGGATCAAGCCATACTCACCTTGGCCCCCATCATCAAGTTTGGATTGCAGCACTTCAAACCGTCAGGAAGGGTCTACCACCATTATGAGGAGGGTTTATCATCAAAGAAGCAGGTAGTCCCATTCTCAATTAAGAGATTTTCAAAGCCTTCATGAAAACATAAAGAAATAATTGGAAATATTAAATACTAAGTATTCTAAACAAAAGAATAAAGATAAAAATTTTAAGAAATATGAGGCAAGTGATTATGTATTAGTTCATATCTGTCCTAAGAGATTTCCTACCCCCAAATATAAAAAGTTTCAAGTGAGGGCATATGGGCCATTCAAAATTATTAAGAAAATTAGTACTAATGTTTATGTTCTTGAATTGTCCCCTCAAATGTTTATTATCTCTATTTTAATATGGAAGATCTAATATCTTTTAAAATAGTTTCCCAACTTCCAAATTTGCATGATGATACTTTTGAAGGAGGCAATAGAAATTATTTGCAGGTACCTATCTAGCCAATATTCTTTAAGGTAGAGAACATCATCATGGCTGAAGCACACCCATGTGATGATAACAGCCAAAGATTCTTAATAAGGTGGAAAAAGATAAGCCACCAAGTGAGGATGCTTGGATGACTTTGGGAGAACTATAGAACTTCACCCCCAAACATCTTGAAGACCTTCAGAATTATAGCACTTTATATAAAGGTTCTTTGAGACCTGAGGGAATTGATGTAACATATCAAAGAAGGAAAAGACCTATCACTATGTTCCAAATTAAAGCTTTCCACCATAGGATCTCTTTAGATCTCCTCCCCATTACTCTTATAAGTCTGGCTTGGATCAAGCAATGGAAGGTAGACAAGGTCTCGCTAAGGCGATGAAATCATCGGCCGTCCATTCCATGTGTTTAGAATGGACGGCCATGAATTAATCCATTAAATAATTCAATTTAATCTAAAAGGAACCACGCATCAAACAAGAGGTACAAAATCATGTTCGTCGTGGCTGCCTTAGTAGCCGAGTCATACATTTTAAATAACTTATCCCATGACACTATGTGGAAAGTACTGTCGCATTAGTTCCCATGTGGCGTCGATAGTTCAAAAGATTAATAGGTAATTAAAAGGTAATTAAATAGCTAGAACTTTGAAAACTCATAACTAATTGTAGAAAAATCTAAAGAAAATGAGTTATCCTATTTTGGAAAGAGTAAACATAGGAGAATTTAATGAAAATAAAACCCCTAATATTTTGTTGATGAATAGTCCTTAATTAGGCTTTGAAGTTTAGGCTAATTACTATAATTAAGGATTAATTACTTGGTCAATTGATCTCAAATTTGATAGATTGATTTTATGGGATGCCCTCTGCCTCCCATAATTTTCTTGGGATTTATTGGCAATGTAATTTTGAGAATTTGATATTCCAATCCTAATTACCCTCCTTAATCAATTTTATAATTATTAAAATGCTAAATTTTAAATTTTAAGTAATTAATGATAATTAATCACTGTAAATAGTAGGAATGATGAGGGAAAATAATTGGGGCCTCCTTCCTAGTTATTTCCCTAAATACATTTCCATATGAGGGTTAATTAATCTATTTAATTAATTAAAGGCTAATTAAGTAAGTTAATGGTAAAATTAATCCAAATTATAATGATAATTATTTTAGATGATTCAAATTGAATTCATGGGTTTCCCTTTATGTGTTTAATAATATAAAGAGTCTTAAGAAAATTTATGGTTAACCCATGGGTGAGGAAAAATCATAAGAGTACTTAACTTAGTTCTTTCCTTAATCTAATTAAGTCTCAAACATAAGCCTATTTGCATTAGGTCCCTTTAGGTGCATTTCAATTTTTAATTTCTCATTAGCATATCATTGGAAGCTCATGATTAAGTATCTAATTAAATTAAGGAGACTTAATAAGAGAAATTAAATTAATTGCTTCATGATTTGAACTTAATCAACCCATAAAATACTTTTTTTTCCTTAAATACATTCTGTCGCCAACATGGGATGGGGCAAAACAGCAAATGTCTTTCTCCTCTTTAAGTTTTAATAATTCAAATCCAAAATTTAACCTTCATAACAACTTCGGTTAATTTTAAAGGATATTATTGACTCAATTGTCCTTAGGAATTAATGTGATTGAATGTATCATGTGGCAATGTTTAATTATTCTTTTTCAATCATTATAAACTTTTATGTTATTTATATCATGCATTCATATTTTTCAAAAAAAGAATCAAATGAATATGATTATATATGTATAAGTTGCATGTGTCAGCTTAATCCTATTATATGTCATGGCTATTATCAATAAGAAATCTCAAATTATTTTCAAAATTATAAATCAATCATGAAGATTTAAATTGATGTTGGCTATGAATATTATATGTGATTCACATTTGCTTATAGCTTAAACATGTTAAATGATTATTGTATTTTAATGATTCATGTGTATGTTAACATGTGTTTGAATGTTGGTAAGTATATAGTCTGGTCATCTCAAGAATATGAGGCTTTAAGTAACCCCAAGGAGGTCTTAAATTGCCTAACTTCCTTGGTTTAACAATAGCATGTACTTACTTAATTTCATCCATATGTGTATATATGCTAGAATTTGGATACAGCTTTACTTTATATGAGTAAATAAATTTACTAATATATAATCTTTTGCATGATTTTCATTCTTATGTTTATGTATACATTTATATGTACTAAAGATAGCAAGTATATAGTCTGGACATTCTGAGAACATGAAGCTTTAAGTAGCCTCAAGTAGGTCATATATTACCTCACTTCTCTAGTTTAATAATGGCACGTACTTGCTTAAATCTTTAATACATGTGTTTGTATACTTAGCTAAGAAATGAAATCTCTCTTTTCCACCAAAAATATGAGCATTAATGATCATTCAAGTGTGCCAAAAATACGCATATGTGCATTCCATGTATAGGTATGTTAAGCTCAATATCATATGCATGCTATTAGTGATTAAAAGGAATGATGTAATATTTTCGATGTGATAGTAATTCAATCTCATTAATCTTAATATGCTTTTCATGTTTGAATAGGATTCTTTAGGATTAACCCAAACCAAGGATTAATAAAATTCTTAATAAATCATTCACCTAAAGAAACCAAAAATCACAATAGCATGTCTTTAGAAAATAACTTAGGCTAAGGATGAAGGGGGTTAAACCTCTTTCCTCTCTTCATAATAATTAGATGCTAAGTAAATATCAAGTGAAACAAAAGAAGCTACAAATTAAAATCCACCAATTCTTTTAATAACTTGAAGTGAAACCTCCACTAATGTCTAACTTAAATAATTCTAAACTTAGATGATCACAATGCTAAAGCCTAGTAACACATTCCACACTAAACCATAACACACACATTAGAATACTAAGTCACCACTTCTAGCTCTAAGTTAGGTCAATGTATGTTGTGATATAATATTTTAGATTGGATGTTAAAATTATTTATGCATAGATTGAATGTTAGGCCATTATTAGCCTAATGATGTTTTATGCATGGGATTATACTAAAGGTGCTGCTAAAATAATAAGTGAATATAAATGCTTTTGCTTGATGGTTGCTTATGCCCCTTTGCATAATCCATATTTGGATAGGTGGGCTTGGTTACCTATGTGCAGGGTACTAAGTCCAAATTCATGGAATATAAATGCATGGTTTGTATGTATGTTTATCTAACATCTGATTTACAGGTGTAGTTAGATTTTATTTTTCCATAAACATGTAATTTTGCAATAGGAATTAGGGCTTAGTGCTTTGTGGTTTAGGATGAGAAGTGGCTGGAAAACAAGGACTTGTGAGACCCTATGAAGCCTTGGACCAAAACTAAACTAAAAGGAAGAAAGAAGGATGAAGAATGAAGGCCCCCATAGCATTTATTTCAAATATAATTTTAATATTCTTTTGTAATTCGGGTTGTATAAGGGTAGAGCTAGGCTACCTAATTTCTTCCTTTTCTGAGATGTACGGTAGTACCCGGCCGCACCAGCCTTTTTATTATTTTATAGAAATCTATGAATGTTCAAATATTGCGTTTAACTTGTGCAATAGAAATGGCATATTTTTCATAGGTTTCTTAAAGCTTGATGATTGAATGTGTGTCCTTGATGCGATAGGTTCTTTAGAATAAAATTATTTTTCCCCCTTACTAACAACTCATAACTAAATTTTAAATATTACTCATAACCTTACCTTAAATCTTAGGTTATAATCAAGATAACTAAAATATTTAGCAACCCTTTAGCTAAATGTTGAATATTATAACATCTTGTCTCACTCTTGAAAGGGAGGGTCTCCACTCTTGCACGATAAGGGAATACTTTACTTATGAGGGAATCCCTTGTAGTGGAGAACACCTCCTCCTGCTAATTTAGCCTATAATATAATTTCATCATGCATTTAGGAATAATTATCACAAACCTCTATCCACATGAGTGTGTCAAAAATAGTATAAAAATTTGTAAATTTTGCATTAGTCTAAGTCATGTCTTCATGCCAGTCATGATCAAGTATCTTAAGAAGTGAGCTTAGGACTCATGTTTTCTTTCTAATTAAATAATAGCTTAAATATCTTGCACTTACAAAAGACCATCCTACATGATTTTGAAGCATAGTAGGTGTTAGTTGGCGGCCACTCCAGGCGGTTGTAAGTCTAGAAGAGTCAGGATGAGTTTCTCCTCTCTTGTGGAGGTAAACCATTATATCCCATTTTTTATTAGGCTTAGGCCATGCTTTTAGGTTGTACTAAGGCATCCTAGATTTAGGATCTGAGGCTACTTATTTTCTTTGGGCTATTAGTATAAGTCCTCACCTCTTAGGTATTTTTCATAATCTTGTGTTGATGGGCTATAAGCTCTAACATTCTAAAAAAATTTTAACTCAAACAAAAATAAATCTTCTCTTTCAAATATATAAAGCCTCACTATAGGGTAGATCAGAGCACTCACTAATCTTTCTTGTATCATGAGTGCTCCCTACTCGTCTTCCTTTGGAATTTCAAAATAAGTCTTTCGAATTTAACTTTACCACTTGATTTTCAAAAAGACCTAACTCTTTGATAGTCTAACATTAAAATCTTTGGAGATATATATTGACTACTTTAATCAAGAGTTTTCTTAGGAAATTTCCATTTTGTAGAATGTAATTAACTATGGAAGCTTGCTTCCATAGGGAACTAAAAAACTCAAAATAAAATAAACCCTGGTTTACTTTTCCATGTAAAGTAGAGGAAAGATCTCTGGTATATACGAAGACCCATCTGCCTCAGGAGTCCTTATTAAGTGATTAGGTCCATTGTAGGGTGATGTTTCCATCTCTTGAGATAGTACAACATATCTTAATGTCATACCCGATCAGGCCAATAAGTACCCCAAAGATCTATGTGGTGTCCCAACGACTCCAAATTAAAACACCACAATTTTCCTCTTAATTTTTAAAATTTTGTGTCAATGTAATCCCTGTAATTTGATATGTTATGTAATGAACTTTTTAAATTTTTGAATGAAATATTTTGAGTGAAGTAGTGCTCTATTCTCTAGCTTGTTGCATGGTGGCTCAAGTTTGCCTTTTCTTTGGTGAGATTAGGTGGTTATCCTTCGTCCCACTTTATATTTGCCTTAACTTGCTTCAAATTTTTTTATTTAATTTACTTAAGTCTTTCTCTATATCCTTATGTTCCTCTAATACTAGTCGTCACCCATTTCAAGCTCTACTTCCACTCCAAAGCCCCACTTAAGCCTCTTGGCTAAACTAGGTGGGATTAGGGCTGAGTCTCATTTCCTCCCCCTCGACATCATTATAAACTCTATAAAACGTAAAAATATCATTCATGTCATTATTAAACATATTATGCTACTCATACATATTTATTTTTATCCATTTTCTTCACTTAAAAGCTTATTCTTTAAGAGATATTTCAAATCAGCCCAAACTAGCTCGATCCAAGCAAGTCCTGAACGTTTTACTAGAAGATCATAATAAACATCTCAATATCTCAAAAAAAAACTTTAAATCTCATATTTATACATTAAACTAAAGATCTATAGAATTTATACCACTTAATCATACCAACAAGTTACCCACCACCATCGTATTTGGTATTAGAGTGAAAACTAGGAAGAAGCAAATTTTAGTCAAAATATTTTTCAACAAGGGGAATTTTCTTATGGAGGACTTGCCTTCAATAAGATTGTGAGTCACTCCAATAAATTTGAGGTTAGATACTCTCTTTTATAATAGTTTTTTACTTCAGTTTAATAGCTTGGATATTTAGTATTCTCTTGCAAATTTGTGCTACTAGCTTAAAATCTAATTTAGTGGGCTCCAATATATAGCATGGCCAATATTTTTGGCGATCCTATCTTAAAATTTTGTCTTAAGTGAACATTGGCAAAGGAGTTTTTTACTTAATTAAAATAAAAACTTATCTTGATACACACAAAACTTTAAGTAACCTTCTTTAATTTCATATGTTAGTTATATGTGATAACATTTGTTTATTTGTCAAAACTTAAAATAATTTGGGATCATAAGTACTTGAGGCTTTTAAATTTAGGCATAATTTTTTGCATTTTTAAATTTCATGCATCAATAAGTGCATAAAACTTGATTTGTAGAAGCTAAAATAAGCTTTGTCAAAAGGGCTTATACTATCTAAGGAGAGCTTGGGATGTAAGTGATCTTTGTGCCCCTCTCCCCACCTAGAACTTTTTTTTAGTTAAAGACTCGCATTATTTTTGCATATATATTTTAACTTTCATGCTTTCTCATCTACATCCCTTTTTTTTTGCTTTTTTCTCAATTAATAAAATTATATCGTGGCACCCAAATCAATTTCTCAAGAATAAATTAAAAACATAACTTGAATACATTCATTAGACCTCAATATTCATGAGAATGACCCTAAGGCTGGAGAATTATTTGAGGAAAGTAGAGCATAGATGATAGAACTAAATGCACATGAAAATTATCTTGAACCATCTGCAAAATAATAGAAATCCTATTATATTTTCGACCCAAAATCATATTCCACATTAGAAAAGGATGAATATTTCTTAGAACAAAGAGATTAACCTCAAAGGAGACAACCCAACCTTAGAACTTTTAGTAAAAGAGACTATCATTATAGAAATACTGATGATTTTGATGATCCCTCAATGAGAGTTAAGGTTGAGGCTCCAACGTATGATGGAACCTACGATCTTAATAAGTTTATAGATTGGATAGTACAAATGAATGATTATTTTGATTGGTATAAAATGGATGATTATAAAAGTGTTGCATTTGCTAAAAAGAAATTTATTGTGCATGCTAAATTTTTTTGGAAAAATATGTTAGCTAAGGAACGGAGATTAGGATGGACCACCATTACTCAAATTGAAATGAAGGAGATGTTAAGAACCAAATACTATCCTAGAGACCATGATAAGAAATTACATGGGAAATTAGTAACTCCCAAGCAAGGTAGTCTCCCTGTAACTAAATATTTAAACACTTTTAAAGTATTAATTGCTAGAACTGATTATAATGATAATGATTGACAATTAGCTAATAAATTTGTCATTGGGAATAGGGTGGACATTAAGAATGAAGTTGAATTATTTGACCCTCAAACCCTCAAAGAAGCTTTTCATTATGTTTTATTGGTTGAAAACTAGAAGAAATCCATGACTCTTTTAAAATCAAAATGACAAGCTCTTTCCACTTCATCTCATTCATCAATTACTCGATCAGCTGCACCAACTTAACCAATTTACCTAAACCTCGTACTAATGGTAATACTAAGAACACTAAGAAAATAACCTATTTTAAATGTCACAAAAAGAGTCATATGCAAAACCAAAGTAAAGCTCAAATTCCTTTCTTAGAATAAACTAAGAATCTTATAAGTGATGTCATAGAAGAAGTTTATGATGATATACCTCTTTCTAATGAAGAGTTAGAGTTCATAGATGATCATCAAATAAGTGTACTATTATGTTTAGCTATGACTAAAAATGAAGCAGAAGATTGGAGGAGAAAGAACATTTTTAGTATGCATATTAATGTAATGAGAAAAGTTGCATGCTAGTCATAGATGGAGGAACTACAATGCATGCCATCTCAACCCATACCATCACTAGAGATAACCTTAAGATCGAACCACACCCATAACATTTTCATATCAGCTAGGTCAACCATACATCTCTACTTGTGACCAATAGATATCTTGTAACCATTCATATTTTATTAGGGAGGCCTTGGCTATATAACTTAAATGTAATTCATTATGGTAGAAAAAATACTTATGTATTTAAACATCATAATATGACCATTAAACTAATTCCTATCAAACCAATTGAAAAGACACCTACAATACCACCTTATAAAACTAGCTCTGACTTGCAACCCAAACTAACTTTGAAGAAAGTCCTTCAACTGATTGTCATAGGAAATCATAATTTTAATATTAAAATATACCATAATTCTAGCACTTTTAATATAATAATCAAGACTATTGGATTTAGAACAATAAAGAAGGAATTCTCTGATCTATCATCCCTACATATATTTCTTGTGAGAGAAGTAACACTTGATTATGATAAGTCCCACACCATAAGCTATGACCATTAAACTCATTCCTATCAAACCAATTGAAAAGACACCTACAATACCACCTTATAAAACTAGCTCTGACTTGCAACCCAAACTGACTTTGAAGAAAGGCCTTCAACTAATTGTCATAGGAAATCATAATTTTAATATTAATAGATACCATAATTCTAGCACTTTTAATATAATAATCAAGACTATTGGATTTAGAATAATAAAGAAGGAATTCTCTGATCTATCATCCCTACATATATTGCTTGTGAGAGAAGTAACACCTGATTATGATAAGACCCACACCATAAGAATGATATTTCATCATCTTTCTAAGTAGTTACCTAATAGGTTACCCCCTCTTAAGACCATTCAATATGTTATTGGCTTAACCAAAGATCACAACTCACTAACCTTCCTCATTATAGAATGAATCTCAAGTAAGATGTGATGCTTTTGGAATTGCAATTGGATGAATACTGAGTCAGGAAAATCATCCCATAGCTTTTTTAGTGAAAAATTATATAAAGCAAAGCAACGATATCCAATAGAGAATAGAGAATTTTTTGTGGTAATCCAATGCTTGAGACACTAGCAACACTACCTTTTACATAGAGAGTTCATTCTTAACTAAGATTATCAAGGCAATTATCAAGCCTAGCCTTAACCATGTCAACTTTAAAACTTAAAATTCTAGGATTTGATCAACTTCAAGATGATTATTCAGTTTGCCCTAACTTTCATTTAATTTATATGGAATATTTAGACAACCCACTAAATCTTTAAGGAACATTCTCTATGATTAATGGATATTTATATAAAAAAATAATTGTGAATTCTTATAACATCACTTAAAGAATTTTTTTTATCTCTAAGTTACATTCTAGAGGGATAGTGAGACATTTTGGAAAATTTAAAGTTATCTATTTGTTAGAAATTTGACTTTACTAGCCTTCACTTAAGCGAGATGTTCAAAACATAGTTGTTCAATGCTTAACTTGTAAACATGCTAAAGCCACTAAACAAAAGTCTAGTTAATATACTGCATTACCTATCCCACATAAGCCCATGGAAGATCTCTCAATGGATTTTATCTAATGATTACCTCATATAGCTTGAAGACATGATAGCATCTTTGTGGTGGTTGATTGATTCTCTAAGATAGGCCATTTTATACCTTGTTCAAAAATTAATATGCTAGTTGTCATATAGCAAGGCTCTTCTTTAAGAAAATTGTATGTTCACATGGCTTACCTTCAACTATTATTTTTGACCATGATGTTTGATTTATTTCATAATTTTGAAAAACTTTGTGGAAATTATTTAGTACTAAATTAAAATTTTCATCTGTCTTTATCCTTAAACTAATAATCAAACTGAAATAGTCAATCAAACTTTAAGGAACATACTAAGATGTCTTGTACAGAAAAGTCAAAGAAATTGGGACTTGCATTTACCTACCTTAGAATTTGTTTATGATAGTACTATTTCTAGGACAATAAAGACTTCACCTTTTAAAATAGTATATGTCCAAAAACCCTAAAAAACTTATTGATGTAGCCAATCTCCCATCTCATACATTCTCTGATTCTATATTTTCATTTTTCCAAAGATTTTCAAAGCCTCTATAATGCTATAAGAAAGCAAATTGAATTGAGTAATGATAAATATGCTTCTAAGGCAAACCATAATAGATTAACAAAATAATTTATAGAAGGAGACTATATTTTGATTCACATCCATTTTGATTGATACCATACCACTAAATGCAAGAAATTACATGCAAGAGCTTGTAGCTCATTTAAAGTACTTAAAAAATTAGATCTACTACCTATCACCTTAATTTATCTACTAATGTGTTAATTCATCCAATTGCTAATATTGAAGAAATTCTATCATATGAAGGAGTTAGCAACCCTCCAATTATTTAATCTAAGTCTTTGGTAGGATACATGGTTCTCCACTTGTGGAAGTTGATCATATCAATATTGAAGAGGTTCCCACTAATCAAGCTATCAAGACTCAATTATTAGTTTGTTGGAAGAATAAACCACCTACCGATGTTGCTTGGCTAACCCGCACTAACTTGAAGTCCTTGGCCGCACAATTGGTGGAAGACTTTTTAGATTTCAACCCTACAAAGTAGAGTTTAATTAAGCCTAAGGGAGTTGATATAGTGCATCATGTAGATCAAGGAAATGAAGGCAATGGTCCACTTAGAAGAGCCCAAGTATGGGCCCAAAATAGTGCCCAATCAACTCATAAGGGCCTAATTAAAAAGGAAATAAGTGAAATTCATATTTTATTATTTAACTTTAAATTTTTATTTTTAGAAGCTTTGACTTATCAAATTTGGAGGCATGTATTAGCTGGCCATTTAAATTTTAAAAAGTAGAAATTAAAATTAGGAAGGTGGTTGGCACCTTCCTCCAATTAATGGCCACTTACATTTTCCTCCAAAGTTTTCATCTTCTTCTTTTTTGTTTTTGTCAATGTAATCCCAATAAATAGTTGTTATCTAATTAACTTTTTTAGTTATTGAATAAAATATTTTTAGTGAAGTATTGGTCTTTTCTCTAGCTTGATGCTTGGTGGCTCAAGTTTGGTTGGTGAGATTAGGTCACTATCCTTTGTCCCACTTTATATTTGCTTTTACTTGCTTAATATTTTTTATATTAATTTACTTAAGTATTTTTTTTGACATCCTTAGCCTTGATAATTGCCTTGATAATCTTAGTTAAGAATGAACTCTCTATATAAAAACTAAAAAAAATATTTAGTTTTCCCTGACTTTCATTTAATTTATATGGAATATTTAGACAACCCACTAAATCTTTAAGGAACATTCTCTATGATTAATGGATATTTATATAAAAATAATAATTGTGAATTCTTATAACATCACTTAAAGAATTTTATTTATCTCTAAGTTAAATTCTAGAGGGATAGCGAGACATTTTGGAAAAGTTAAAGTTATCTATTTGTTAGAAATTTAACTTTGCTAGCCTTCACTTAAGCGAGATGTTCAAAACATAGTTGTCCAATGCTTAACTTGTAAACATGCTAAAGCCACTAAACAAAAGTCTAGTTAATATACTGCATTACCTATCCCACATAAGCCCAATGAAGATCTCTCAATGGATTTTATCTAATGATTACCTCATATAGCTTGAGGACATGATAGCATCTTTGTGGTGGTTGATTAATTCTCTAAGATGGGCCATTTTATACCTTGTTCAAAAATTAACTAGTTGCCATATAGCAAGGCTCTTCTTTAAGAAAATTGAATGTTCACATGGCCTACCTTCAACTATTATTTTTGACCATGATGTTTGATTTATTTCATAATTTTGAAAAATTGTGGAAATTATTTAGTACTAAATTAAAATTTCCATCTGTCTTTATCCTTAAACTAACGATCAAACTGAAATAGTCAATCAAAATTTAAAGAACTTACTAAGATGTCTTGTATAGAAAAGTCAAAGAAATTGGGACTTGCATTTACCTACCTTAGAATTTGTTTATGATAGTACTATTTCTAGAACAACAAAGACTTCACCTTTTAAAATAGTATATGTCCAAAAAACCTATTGATGTAGCCAATCTCCCATCTCATGCATTCTCTAATTCTATATTTTCATTTTTCCAAAGATTTTCAAGGCCTCTATGATGCTATAAGAAAGAAAATTGAATTGAGAATGATAAATCTGCTTCTAAGGCAAACCATAATAGATTAACAAAATAATTTATAGAAGGAGACTATATTTTGATTCACATCCATTTTGATAGATACCATACCACTAAATGCAAGAAATTACATTCAAGAGCTTGTAGCTCATTTAAAGTACTTAAAAAATTAGATCTATTGCCTATCACCTTGATTTATCTAATAATGTGTTAATTCATCCAATTGCTAATATTGAAGAAATTCTATCATATGAAGGAGTTAGCAACCCTCCACTTATTTAATCTAAGTCTTTGGTAGGAGACATGGTTCTCCACTTATGGAAGTTGATCATATCAATACTGAAGAGGTTCCCACTAATCAAGCTATCAAGCCTCAATTTTTAGTTTGTTGGAAGAATAAACCACCTACCGATGTTGCTTAGCTAACCCGCACTAACTTGAACACCTTGGCCTCACAATTGGCGGAAGACTTTTTAGATTTCAACCCTACAAAGTAGAGTTTAATTAAACCTGAGGGAGTTGATGTAGTGCATCATGTAGATCAAGCAAATGAAGGCAATGGTCCACTTAGAAGAGCCCAAGTATGGGCCCAAAATAGTGCCCAATCAACTCATAAGGGCCTAATTAAAAAGGAAATAAGTGAAATTCATATTTTATTATTTAACTTTAAATTTTTATTTTAAGAAGCTTTGACTTATCAAATTTGGAGGCATGTATTAGCTAGCCATTTAAATTTTAAAAAGTAGAAATTAAAATTAGGAAGGTGGTTGGCACCTTCCTCCAATTAATGGCCATTTACATTTTCCTCCAAAGTTTTCATCTTCTTTTTTTTAGTTTTTGTCAATGTAATACCAATAAATAGTTGTTATCTAACTAACATTTTTAGTTATTGAATAAAATATTTTTAGTGAAGTATTGGTCTTTTCTCTAGCTTGATGCTTGGTGGCTCAAGTTTGGTTGGTGAGATTAGGTCATTATCCTTTGTCCCACTTTATATTTGCTTTTACTTGCTTAATATATTTTATATTAATTTACTTAAGTATTTTTTTTTACATCCTTAAATTCTTCTAAGACTAGCTATCACCCATTTCAAGCTCCACATCCACTCCAAAGCTGCACTTAAGGCTCTTGGCCAAAGTCGGCGAGATTAAGGCCTAGTCTCATTCCCTACCCCTCAACAACATTATAAACTCTACCAAACTTAACCTTCTACACCAAATAATTAGAACACATATTACTCTACTCATACACATTTATTTCTATCCATTTACCTGACCTAAAATCATGTTCTTTAAGAGATCTTTCAAATAAGCCCAAACTAGCTCAATCCAAATAAGTCTTGAAAGTTCCACTAGAAAATCATACTAAAAACCTCAATATCTCACCAAAAATTTTAGATCTCATTTTTAGACCTTAAAATAAAAATAAATAGCATTTTATACCACTTAATCTCATTAAAAAAATTACCCATCACCATCAGTGGTACTATCAGTCGGGGTGGTATGATGTCAACAAAGTAATTGCCACCCAATCTAAAGTTGTTTGTTAGTGTACGATAATCAATTTAAAAAGAAATAATCAAGGACTCACATCTCCCTAAGTAGAAATAATCACTCGGATAACCTATTGTTAATCAAATTTTTACTATCCAACCTAAGGTGACTATTAAAAGGAGGTTGTGAAGGTGTTATCCCAGCTTGATTTAGTCTAAGCCATACTTGAATGGGCTTATAGAGACATTATCCAAGTAGGTTTTCTACAGGGAAAGGGGTTGCGATGACATTATCCTAATCCCTAAACATGTGTTTGTGTATGTGTGTGTGTGTGTGTGTGTGTGTGTGTGTGTATATATATACATATATATATATATATATATATATATATATATATATATATATATATATATATATATATATATCTTTGGTGTGCAATAGTTAGCTTAGGGAGAAATCATAAGGATTCACATCTTTCAAAGTGACATCAGTCGCTAGGGTAGTCTATCAACCATGCAAAAGTATTAGCCCCAAGAACCCTCAATTTATATTCTAAGTTTTGATGATCACAAATATTTATAGTTAAACAATTACTTTTCACTGATCAGTTGTGACAAAACTTTATTGTAAGTAATAAAATTGAGCAACCAAATCAAGAATTTATCGTGAAAGCACAAACTATGGCAGATTGTTGAGAAGCTTGATCAAGAACCAAGAAAGATACCAAATGACAAATGCATGTTGCTAGAAGATTTGAGTCAAGTGCATAAAATTATATGGTCATGTCTAGTGCTTGTATTTATTCATGTATATGGCATGTGAATGATAAATGACAACCAAGCACATACACAATTGAGAGAACATAAAAAAAACTTTCATAAATAATTTTTTTAATGAAATCGTACTATACGGTCTATATTATACAATATGATTGTCCAATTTTGAGATTTATTTCAACCACCAAAATTAAGTCAGTTAAAATCTAAATTTGCCAAAAATGTACTACTCTTATAGGACTATTTAGATTGTATTGTATGATTATTTATTTTGTTAAATTTTTGGCTAACTTAAACAAGTTTTTAAACTAAAAAAAAATTGTCAAATTAAACTAATCTTATAGGATGAATTGATTCATACTATACAATTTACTTTTGTTAATTTTTACAGCCACTAGGATTAATTTAAGTAATTTTCAAATTAATTGAGCATACAATATAATGTTAATCATACAGTATCATCCTAATTTATTAAATTACTTAATTAGTGTCTTCAATTTAAGGAAAATGAATTTTTAAGAATTTTTCTTAAAATTTATTTATAGTGTATGATTGTCTTGTATAGGAAAAATAAATAGAGAGCTAAATTTTTTATTTGTATTACTCAGATAGTATGATCTATAATCGTATGATATGAATAATTATGACTATTTTGGATGACTTGATCATCTAGGACATTAACCCTAGAAAATTAAATCGATAGTACATTACGATGGAAAATCATACAATACGATTGGACTGAATTTTTTAAGATTAAATTTAATAATTTTTTATTCAGCCTCCTCCCTATAAATACCCCCCTAGGGGAGGGGGAGTGGGGGGTTAACCAATTAATCCTGAACATAAAAAATTGTAAGGAGAGTTAAGGAAGAGAGCTTTGCTTAAGGGAAAGGTGGTAAGATCTTATTCAACTTTTCTTCTAATGAGTCATTATTAGTCAGGTTGCACTTGGTTGTTTATTCTCATTGATCATGCCTTGAGTCTTGTGTTTTTTACTTGAGATTATGTTCTTTGTTGAGAGAACTTGTGTCATCTTTATTTTCTTTGAGAGATTTCTCTTTGTACCTCTTATGAACGAGAGGTGTCCTTCTTTCCTTGAAAGAGAAGGGGAGTTGGTGTAGGGTTTCTCCATTACCCATGAAGGAAAATGACTTCTCTACCTTGGCAGGTTCTATCAAAGGAGAGTTAGTGGATTTTGGAGTTCTAGAGAGTAGTCATAGGTCAGTTTGGAAAACCACTAAACATCTTGTGTCCTACTTTTATTTTTGTTTTATTTCATTTCTCTTATTTACTATTCCTTTATTTTGATTAGATTTATATACTTTGTTTTTACTGATTAAGTTTTAATTTCTTTTAATTCTAAAACTTTAACCCCGCCAACCCCCCCCCCTCTCTCTCTCTCTCTCTCTCTCTCTCTCTCTCTCTCTCTCTCTCTCGGTTGTGCCAATACTTACAAAATGGTGGTACTTGATGTAAGGGTTCCCGTCGATGTATACTATTTAATTTAAAAAGAAAGTATCATGGGCTCACATCCTCCTAAATAGAGTTAACCATCGAGATATCCGATTATCAGTAGAATAGTTACTATCTGACTTAGGGTGACTTCTAGGAAATGGGCCATAAGGGCATTATCAAATCCTAAAGTAATAATTTGTATGTGTCTTAACTAGAAAAGGCATCCACATAGGTCTCTTATTCCAACCTTTACTGTGCTACTCAAAATAGGCTATCCCTTAGGTTCCTTACACTATCTTGATCACATTAGAGAGGGATTTTAGAGGTAATTCCATATTTAAATATGGTATGATTTTGGGGAGGGAAAAAATTTAGGAGGAGATCAAATGAATAAAATTTTTCTGGAAATTCAAACTCATTCTTTATGTGTATCAGTCATGATGTGAAAACATAATTTTATTGGATGAAATTTTATTTTTAAGATACAATCAAGTGTAAGATTTCTTTAACTATAGCACATTGATAGGAAGCATTGGGCGTTCACTTTTATGGTTGATCAACAAGTATAGTCCATTGTAATAGACCTTTTTAATGGTGAAATGTCCTTTTCACATTGGTTCAAACTTACCTCTCACCTTATGATTGGAAATAATCTGTCCCTTAAAACCTAAAGTGAGCTCTCCAACCTAAAAGGTCTTTGGGCTAGCCAACTTATTGTGAGCTGGAACTATATGTGCTTTGTATAGCTCGAGATTTTGATAGGCTCAAAGGCATCGCTCTGCAAGACCTTCAAGCTCTTCAAACCATAGCTAGGCATTTTGCTCAGTTATGATTTTGTTATTTATGGCAAGCCTCAATGATGGTAACTAAACTTCTACGGAAAGAACAACTTTAGATCCATACACTAAGGAGAAAGGAGTGGACTGTGTTGGAGTCATATATATGGTGTGATAAGCCCACATGAATTTAACTAACTACTCATTCCACTACCATTTATTATCATCAAGTATTTTCTTTAAGATTTGGATGAGAGTTTTGTTGAAAGCCTTTGTTAGGCAATTCACCTGAGGATAATATATGGTGGAGTATATCTAATCTATGTTGTGTCTCCTTACAAAATTATTGATCTTCATGCTCTTAAATGTAAAACCATTATCAAAAATAATTCATCAAGGTATGCCAAATCAATATATAATATGCTTTTTTAAGAAACCATAGGACATTATGAGCCTTGACTTCTCTCAATAAAATCACATTTGCCCACTTTAAAAATTAATCCATCTCTACTAAAATGAAGCGATAACCCTTGGAGGAATGAGGGTCAATCAAACCAACTATGTCGATGCCCTAACACTACCATGAAGCTATCATCGAGTGAGGAAGTTAGGTGATTAATGAATGGACACTCCATGCACTAACACTATTGATAGTGATGTTCTACATCCATGCAATCTGTGATCATCATTGGCCAATAGTATCCAAGTCTTTTGATTTTGGTTTTCTTTTTTAGACCATATTAATGTACTCCACACAATCTCAAATATAATGTAATCATGATTTTTTGGGCTTTATATTTTCCTAAATAGTGAAACCTTATGTGATTAAAGGACTATCAGTGCAAGGTGTCATTAATAAGAGCGTAGGATAACGCTCTTGATTTAATTTGATGGGTTTAAAACTTTTCTTTAGGTAGTTTTCCTTCATGCAGATAATTAATTAAATTCTATCTCTAATCAACATCTTCATCATCTTCGGTGGTGGCCACCTCCTCTTCTAAAGCTTGTCTGTCGATGAGCTCAATATCAATGGTAGGAAAAACTTTACAGTTACATACCTCTATCGATATAGACTTATTGTCCAAATAGGCCATTTCTTAGCAAGATTTCTTAAAGCGTTGGCTATAGTATTTCCACCTTAAGAAATTCTATATAGGTGATATCTAGAATCTACTTTAATAACTCCATGGTATACTTATGGACTAACAAAGTTTGGGCTTGAGAACTTTATAAGTTTTAGTGATATGGATAACCATTAATTGTGAATCCATAAAGATGATAATATATTTAATGCCAACTGAGTTGGAAAACTCTAGACCAGTGATCAGATCTTTGTGCTTAACTTCATTATTTATATAAGGCTCTAATAAATCATATTAGAATTATAACATCTCATGCTCTAGAGTTAACAAGATTATCCCTATTTTTGATTTGCCTGAGAGAAGGGACTATATTTCAGCTCCTCTTTGGTAGGAAGACGATTCATCAAAGTAAAATTCCCAACAATGGTTTTTTGCATTCCCTAAACTCATGATTTTATCATTAAAGAGATCATCATTTAGGGAAGAATCTATGAGAAGATGATGTGCTACAAGAAAGTCTACTAGCGCTTGACCCTACATGGTACGAAGGAGTATGAGCATGATGTCTAATTATGATAAGATCATGGACTATCATGTCAACCATTTGGATAATGTTGGTCATATCATGAGATGTTGTAGTGAATTAAATCTAGAAATCATACTGATTTTATGAGAATGTATATAGTGCCTTAAATTTTTGGCAACAAATTTGTGGGCTAGGTAATGCTTCTCAATGGGTGAATATTTGGTTTTTTTGTAGAAATTAAGTGATAACTCAATAAGTAGAGTGTATTTTCTTTCTCCTCATCATTGGTTTAGGCCAACAAGGATCAAAGAGATTTGTTTAATGTCGTGTAAAGGATGAGATGTTCATCCAGGATAGGGGTAGTTAGCACTAGGTGTGTCATCAAGTATTTCTTAATGCTCTCAACTATGTACTAGCACTTGTCATCCCATCAAAATTTGATAACCATCTTTATGAGTTTTGTGAAGGGTTGACATCTACTAGATAAGTTTGATATACAGCATCTTAGATATGCCAACCTTCCTTGAAAAGATTTGAGTTGGGTTAGACTCTTAGGTGGTAGCATTTATGACCTTGATCTTCTCTCGGTCAATCTTGATTGCATGATGTCATATGATGAACCCTAGAAACTTCTCTAAAGTCACCCCAAAAGTGCATTTTAGAAGGTTCATCTTTAGGTTATAATCTCACAACTATTTAAAAACTACTCTCAAGTCATATAAATGGTCTCCCTTTTTCTTTATTTTTTTCCAAGAGATCATCGACATAGCACTCAACTTGGTGATAAATGAGTTCATTGAAGATTCAGGTCATTGATTGCTGATATGTAGCACCTCATTCTTAATACCAAAAGAAATGATTGATGTGGCACATCGAGAGAGGAAAGGACCCGTCATTAGATCCCAAACCAAAGGTTAAACTCATGAGGACTTTTAGTAGACTTTATGTATGGATTTCTATTCATGTGGTTGAAAATATGTGAGTTCATATATTCAATTTCATGGGTGTAGGTTTGGAGCCTCGACACTACACTCTTTAGGGGTTAGGAGACTGAAAAGCTAGTGCCTTGGTACTGGGATATGGCATCTCGGTACTAGACTATGGTGACGCAGCACTAGTTTGTGGTGTCGCGATGCTACAAAATGACTATTATAATTTTTTTAGTAGTTTTCTTCTTAAGGGACACATCCCTTGGAGTATTACACTTATTTATGTGCCTATTCTGACATAATGAATGCCTTTTGGCTTTTGTGTGTGAAATTAGAGTGAAAACTCTCATGGTTGGAGCTTGGTGGCTGACCATTTAAGGGATTCAATGATCTTTAGTTGTAGTTCTACTTTGGTGAGTAAAACTTTTTCGTACCTCTTCCACTTTAGTGAGTTGAAGATCTTCATATCCCTTCCACTTTGGTGAGTTGAAGACCAGTGGAGCCTTTCTTTCTCTACATTCACTACTACATCCTTCTCTCTATGATCACGATTCACCAATTTTTGGTATTAGAGTGTGATCGTTCCTCATCATTTTTAGTATTAGAGGCCAAGTTTGGAGACATGGAGAAATTACTCATAGATAATTTATATTAAATTTAAGGTTGGTTTTGTGCTTTGAATTTTCTGTAATTATTTTTTATAGAATTTATGATTTTACTTGAAATGCATGCTAAGTTTATGTGCTAGGTAATTCTATGGATGTTTGTGTTACTACCAGCCAGTTATTTTCACTTATAAAGGCTAACACTTCCTTACTTAACCTCACCATAAGCCATCATACTTGAGTGACAACTTGAGTAAGGGAGAGTTCACTAAATAGCTTAATCTAGATACTAACCTTACACATAAAAAAATCATAATCATATCCTTAAAGATTGTATGTTTATTTCTTTTCTATGTTTGCTTAATGTTTTGTAGTATCCACAAGTCACTTTGTGTTTATTGAGGGCTAGTCCATTTCAAAAAAAATTGATGCATCTCACATAGCAAGATTATTCTTTAGAAAAACTATAGTTTTCGATAGAGACAATAAATTTATATCCTATTTCTGTAAAATTCCATGGAAACTAATGGGAACATAATTAAAATTATCCTTTGCATTTCATCCTCAAATAGATGGATGGACCAAAGTAGTGAATAAGACATCAGAAAAACTACTAAGATGTTTAGTTGGAAAATATTTAAGAAACTGAGACTTAACATTACCTACATCTGAATTTGCATATAATAATTCCATTTCTAGAACAACCCATTAATCACTTTTCGAGATAGTCTATGGATATAACCTTAAAATGCCTATTGACTTAGTTATTACACCTACTCATGCATTTTTTTGATTTAGCATATACATTTGCATGTGATGTTCCAAGCCTTCGTGAAAACATAAGGAAATAATTGGAAATATAAAATACTGAGTATTCTAAACAAAAGAATAAAGATAAAAATTTTAAGAAATATGAGGTAAGTGATTATGAATTAGTTCGTATCTGTCCTAGGAGATTTCCTTCCACTAAACATAAAAAGTTTCAAGTGAGGGCATATGGGCCATTCAAAATTATTAAGAAACTTGGTACTATTTCTTATGTTCTTGAATTTCCCCCTAACATGTTTATTAACCATATTTTCAATATGGAAGATCTAATATCTTTTTAAAGAGTTATCCAACCTCCAAATTTGCATGATGATACTTTTGAAGGAGGCGATAGAAATTATTTGCAGGTACCTATCCAGCCAATATTCTTTAAGGTAGAGAACATCATCATGGTTGAAGCACCCACATGTGATGATACCAGTCAAAGAATCTTAGTAAGGTGGAAAGATAAGCCACCAAGTGAGGATGCTTGGATGACTTTGGAAGAACTATAGAACTTCACCCCCAAACTTCTTGAAGACCTTCAGAATTCTAGCACTTTGGATAAAGGTTCTTTGAGACCTGAGGGAATTGATGTAACATCTCAAAGGAGGAAAATACCTATCATTATGTTACAAATTAAAGCTTGAACTTAAGAGGACTTTTAGTAGACTTTATGTATGGATTTATGTTCATGAATTGCATTTTATAATAATGGATGTATTTAATCATGTATAAGTGTTGTATTAGAGTTTTTGTTGAAAACATGTGAGTTCATATATTCAATTTCATAGGTGTGGGTCCAGCATTTCGGTGATGCCTTTCTGGCACCTCAGCGCTACACTCTATAGGTTTTTGTGTTTGAGGACCGAGAAGCTAGTGCCTTGGCACTAGGATATGGGGCCACAGTGTTGGAGTATGATGTTGCGATGCTGGTTCATGGCACCACAGTGCTATAAAACAAATGTTCAATTTTTTTATTAATTTTTTTAGTAGTTTTTATCTCAAGGGACGTATCCCTTGGAGTATTTGGTTTTCCTAAAAATATTTCTAATATTGAATTATATAATAGTACTTATTATCCAAACTTAAATTGCTTCTTAATAATCTTCCTATCATGCCATTTTTTAATTTGTTTTTTATATATTCTCGAAGTTTCATATGCTCCCAATCTTATTTTTTCCAACTCATTCAGATCAATGAGTAGCTTTTCTGCACTTATTTTCATATTAAAGTTTAATTTCTTAATTGACCAAAATACTTTGTGCTCCAATTCCGATGGTAAGTGATAAGCCTTCTAAATACTAGTATATAAGGAGACATTCCTATAAGGGTTTTGTATGCAGCCTATAAGCCCATAATGCATCATCTAATTTCAATGGACAATCCTTTCTAGTGGGCTCTACAATTTGTTTCTAAAACTTATTTTATCTCCCTGTTTGAAATTTCAGTTTGCCCACTTCTTTGGGAATGATAGGCCATAGCTATTCTATATTGTACTATATATATTGTTTTAAAACATTTCACATATTTATTACAAAAATGAGTACCTTCATCACTAATAATGATTCTTTGCGTTCCAAATCTTATAAAAATATTTTTTTAGAAATTTAATAGTTACTTTATAATTATTTTTTGGTGTAACAATAGTTTCTATCTATTTGGAAACATAATCAACACCTACTAAGATATATTCATTTCCATATGAAGAAACAAATGGTCCCATAAAGTTTATTCCCCAAACATCAAAAATTTCCACTTCTAAAATATAATTTAAGAGCATTTCTTGATGCTTAGAGATATTCTATTCTTTGCCATTTATCATAATTATTAATTTATTCATGTACATCTCTAAATAATATTGGACAATAAAATCCACTTTGTAATATTTTAGAACCTATTTTATTACCTTAAAAATGTCCTCTATATTTAGAATCATGACATGATCTTATAATTTTTAAAATTTTATTATCAAGTATGCACCTTCTTGAACTATGATCTGGACACTTCTTATAGAGATAGGGTTCATCCCAAAAATAAAATTTTACATCATATAAAATCTTCTCTTTTGATGTTAATTGATTCCATCATATATGATTTCACTTACTAAGTAATGCATAATACCAGCATACCATGGAATAACTTTATGTTTAAATGTAAATAATTATTCATCAAGAAATTCATTCTTAATATCTCCACTAGCTTTTAATTCTTCCTCAACTATTAATCTAGATAAGCAATCAGCTATTTAATTTTTATAATCTATTCTATCTTTAATTTCTAAAGCAAACTCTTGCAAAATATTACCCATCTAATTAATCTAAACTTAACATCTTTCTTTTCTAATAGATATTTAATTATTGCATGATCAATATATACTATAACTTTTATTCCAACTAGATAGGATCTAAATTTATCAAAGGTAAAGATAACAGCTAGTAATTCTTTTTTAGTTGTTGAATCATTTAATTAAATTTTATTTAGATTTTTACTAGTATAGTATATTACATTAAAAATTTTATCTTTTCTTTGTCCTATGATTGCTATTATTGCAAAATCACTTGCATCGCACATCAATTTAAAAGGAAGGTTCCAATCGGGTGTCATGATAACTGATGATGAACTCAATTTAATTTTTAATAGTTCAAATGCTTCTTAACATTCCTTTGTAAAACTAAAGGGTGTTTCCTTCTCTAATAAGTTGCATAGTAGTTTAAATTTTTTTGAAAAGTCTTTGATAAATCTTCTATAAAATCCAACATGTCCTAAAAAACTTCTAACTCCTTTTACGTTAATTAGGGGTGGAAGATTTTCCATTATTTATACTTTTTCCTTATCCACTTCTATTCTTTTTTTAAAAAGTTTATGACATAGTATTATGCCTTCTTTGACCATAAAATAGTATTTCTCCTAGTTTAGTACTAAGTTTTTCTCTTCACATCTTCTAAGAATGATTTCTAGGTTTTTTTAAGCAATATTCAAATGTCAAATCAAATAAAGAAATGTCATCCATAAATACTTCAATGTAGTTTTTAAATAAATCAAAAAATATAGCCATCATTCAATGTTGAAAAGTACCATGTGGATTACATAAATGAAAGGGCATTATTCTAAAAGCAAAGATACTATAAGGATAAGTGAATGTTGTTTTCTCTTGATCCTCAAGTGCTATGGAAATTTGGTTATATCCAAAATACTCATAAAAAGAAATAATATAAATGGTATGCTAACTTACTAACATTAGATCAATGAAAGGTAAAAAAATGATCTTTTTAGCGGCTTTGTTTAACTTCTTATAATCAATACAAATCCTCCATACTATAATAATTCTAGTTTGAATGATTTCATTAATTACATTAGTAACATTAGGCATTCCTCCTTTCTTAAGAACACAATGGATTGGACTTACCCAAATACTATCAGACATAGGATATACAATTCTCACATCCCACCAATTTAAGATTTTTTTTACTACTTATTTCATGATAAGATTCTATCTCCATTGGCTTTCTATGAATGGTTTATTATTTTCTTCCATTAGAATTCTATGCATATATATTGAATTATTATTTTTCTTTAATATCTGCTATTATCCATCAGATGCTTTTATATATCTTTGTAGAACTTTAATTAGCTTATCTTCTTGATTTTCTTCTAAATCTATTGAAATGATTATTAGTATTGTTGCTTGTTTCCCTAGATAATCATATTTCAAATTACTTGGTAATGGTTTTAACTCTAGCTCTAGAGCTTTTATTATATATGGTTTAAGAATATTTCTTTCTATAGACATTTCTAATGGTTCAATTTTTTCTTTAAACTAATTGGGAGTATATTTTCATATTCTTCCATCCTCATTTTTCATTTTTGTTCTATAAAATCATTTATGATATAAGAATCCAATTATTTTCCTATTTTACTTTCACTTAACATTCTTCATTTCTATCATCAAAAAATTAATTAGAGTTAAACACATTAAATTTAACTTCATAATCATTTACTCTTATTATGAATTCCTCTTTTTGAACATCTATCATAGTTCTTCCAGTAACTAAGAAAAGTCTCCCTAAAATGAGAGGTATTTCTTTATCTTCCAACATACTAATATTATAAAATCTATAGAGAATATGAATTTATCTACCTTAAATAAAACATCTTCAATTATGTTCTTGGGATAAGTCAATGATCTATTTTCTAATTATAGAGTCACACTTGTAGGTTGTACTTCTCCTAACCCTAGTTTCTTGAATATTGATAAAGTCATTAAATTTATGCTAGCACTTAAATCACATATTGCTTTTCCAAAAAAAAATGTATTCCTTATAGTGCAAGGAATAGTAAAACTCCTTGGATCTTTAAGTTTTTTCAAATAATTTTCTTTGAATTATTACACTATATTCTTTAGTAAGAAATACTATTTCATTTTCTTCTAATTATCTTTTTTATATATAACTTATTTTATAAATTTAGTAAGCAAATGCATTTGTTCTAAGGCTTAAGTAAATTGTATATTTATGGATAATTTTTTAAATACTTCCAAGAATTTAAAAAATTGATTATCCACATTTTATTTTTGAAGTCTTTGGGGAAATGGAGGTTGTGGTCTTTCTCTCGTTTTCTTAAATGCTTATCTTTATACTTCTTTTATCTTTTCTTCAATTTCTTTATTTTCAATTTTATCCTTTTTTTCTTTAACTAATATTTCAATTTCTTTATTTTATTCTCTAGTTCTACTTCTTCTAATTTCCTTCCACTTCTTAATTCAATTATTTTACACTATTATTTTCCTTTATATTTAAGTTTTACTTCCATGTTACTTGGTTGATTCCCTTGAGGTCTATTTATAAGGTTATTAGCCAATTGCCTTAATTGAATTTTTAAATTTTTAATTAAAGCTCATTAACTTTCTAATTGAGTTTCAATTTGTATCCCTAATTCTTTGAAAGTATGTTTATTTTCCTTAGTTTGATTTTGTGGACGATATCCTTGTGGAATGATAGGTCTAAAGTTAGAATTTTGAGGGTTATATATTTTATTATTCCAACATCCCAAATTTCCATTTTGATTAAAGTTTGCATGATTATTCTATAAAAAGTTTGAATGATTCCTCCAACCCTAATTGAATGTATTTGAATAAGAATCATTTGGTTTATTTGAGATATAGTTAAGCATTTTCAATCCTTGATTAGTTTGAACTTACAATACACATATTTCACTATTTATTCTCACTTAATTCATATTATTAATATTTTGATTAATACCTAAAAAATCCAATTTCTTAGATAAAAAAGCTATTTATGAAGTTAACATTGCAATCATAATATCATTATTATTAATACTAGCTACTTTCTTAGGGTTTAATCTATCAAAATACTATTGAAAATTATTAGTTTTCATTTCCTTTATTAAAGTATAATATTTCTGAAAAGGTTTTTTCATTAAGCTACCTCCTACTTCTATATCTATAATAGTCCTTAGAATCCTTAAAGATCCTACTAAGCTATTATAAAATTATTAAATAATAAGTTGATAAGGTAATGAATGATGAGGGCATTTTCTTAATAATTCTTTATACCTCTCCCAAGCCTCATATATAGATTCATTATCTAATTGTATAAACGATGTAATATCATTTCTTTGGTTAGTAGTTTTAGATGTTGGAAAATATTTGTCTAGAAATTTCTGAGCTAATTCATTCCAAGTTGTTATAGATCCTTGAGGTAGTGAATTTAATCACATTTTAGCCTTATTTCTCAAGAAAAAATAGGAATAATTTTAATCTAATAGCTTCATCACTTACCCCACTATATTTAAATGTTGCATACATTTCTATGAAATTAGCAATATTGATATTGGGATCTTCAATAGGTGAACCCCCAAGCTGAGAGTTTTACACCATTTAAATTATAGATGATTTTAGTTCAAAATTATTGGCTTGAATAATTAGTATAACAATACTTTGATGTATTCCATCTACTATTGGTTGATTGTCCATTGGATCTCCTACAGGTTGATTGTCTGCTGCTATTATTCTCACTTGATCTCTATTATTTTCTAATTTTCTTGCAAAGTCATTATATTTCTAAGTTTAATGGCAGTAATTCTATAGTTTTTTCTCTATGCACAACTTGTTTTAAAACTAAAACAGCATACACTGAACAATATAAAGATATTTCACACTTAATACATAACACACATACACATAACAGAAATGTTGAATTAGAAATAGTTCAATGAGACTAATATTAACTTAATACAAATTACTATTTTACTTTTAATCCCTAGCAATAGTGCTAAAAACTTGATTGATTATTTTATCTTATATGCAAGTGCATGGGTCACATTAAGTAATATAAAATGAGTAGAGTATCATTCTAATAATGATTAGAGCAAAATTTGATATTAATTTTATATTAAGGTAAGTATTAATCTTTTAAAATTTGATTTTTATCCAACAAAATATAAAATTTTTAAGTCAAATAACTATCTACTATTTTGTAAAGATATTAAAAAGACTAATGTTTAAATTTTTTCATAGAAAATGAAAGTGTTGTTTTAAATTTTTAAAAATACTACTCTAAATTTATGAAATTTTTGGATTATGTATTATATTAAAGTAAGTAGTGGAATTAATTTTAAGCTTGTAGCATCAACCAAGAGCAAAAGTTTTATACCCTCTATGTCTAGACAAGTATAACCAAACCAATCCTTTTATCCAATTTTCTATCTAGTGCCATGTAAATTTTGAATGGTTGTTTTACCCATTTTTTCACTTTAAATGATTATGAATCCTAAAAATAGTCATATGTTTAATGGTTGTTTAGCACTTTAGAACTATCTAGCACATTAATGGTTATTTAGTGCATCTGTTTACCTTTTGCCTAATTATTCTTCTAGGACTCAATCAATATCTCTATATCACACTTGATTTTAGCTTTATATTTGGCCAGATCATAAGTAAATAAAGCATTGAGAAAAGTGAAACACCATTTTCATGAAAAGCATGAATAATATTCTTATATTAATCCACAAGCATAGTTAAATACAATATGAACAACCAAAAAAACTCACATGAATTCAGAGCACTTTATAGGTTAGTGCTTCATAGTATAGAAGAGGAAAATATTATAAAACATTGTAACATAAGACGTAAGATAATCAGAGAGGAAAAAAAAGAGCATACCAAGCACATCTTCTAAGTCCACTCTTCACGATCTTTTATTGCTTCCTCGTGAAAATATATGCATCTTCCACTAAAAATCTTTGATTATTGATCTCCTTCTCCACCAATTGCTAAAGAAAAATACTCTTTCACACTACCCTCACAACACTCTCACAGCACCTGGAGTGTCACTCTCCAAGTGCTTCACAAAAAAAAATCACACACACTTAACTCACCCTCTTGCAAAGAAATCTAAAAAAGTTCTTTTTACTTTGAAATGTCCCCTATTTATAGCCTAAAAATAGCCCTAATCAGTTACACTTATGCTCATGTAAAAATTACCTCAAAAATTGCTCAAAATTGTCACTAAACTATCACAAAACTATTATGTTTGGCTGTAGCATTGTGGTGTTGCTTATGCGGTGATGTGGTGTTGTGCTTACTGCCTTTGCTTCATATTTTTACCTCTAGTATAATGCCTAGGCACTGAGCTTACTATAAAATTGTCTAAAATGAGCCTAATCCAACACCACAGTGCTACTGTTGTAGTGCCTAAGTGCTGGCATTATTGTAAAATTATCTAATTAAGATCATTTTCAGTGACATCGTGCTGAGACTAAATTTCATCTTTTTTTTTCTTTTTTTCTTTTTTTTTCTTTTTTTCTTTTTTTTTTTAATTTTCCTGTTACAATACAAAATATGGTTAAAATAAACACATTTTAACATATAAAAATATGGTAAAGGCATTATAATTATATGAAATTTTTACAAATTTAACACTTGTTACTGACTACTCAAAGGAATGAGGTGACTACATTCCCCAGGCTCATGCTTACTCGCATACTCGTTCGATAATGGCCTACTCGTCCCCATCAACTGATAGATATGTACTTGCTCACATGCATGCCACCACTATTGACCTCATTTTTGGATGAAGTTAACATCACTTATAAAATTAGTAATTAGAACACATAATCTTATATTAGGAACCTCGTACTTAAATGCACAGGACACATACCTAGTGACCTAGTGCACCCTCCTTAGGTTTGATCTAACTTAATGGACTTAGGTGGACTCAACATAGATTCTAAATTTGACTAGATCAAATCAAATCCAAATAAATCAAAATGAAACTAAATTAAAATAAATGAATGAATCCAAATTCAAAATAAAATCAAATCTAGTCAACCCATTTGACATAGGTTTGACTTAGGTGAGTCCCACCAAGTTGAAGGTCAACCCACCAAATTTTATTGAATAAAATCATTCCAAATTATCTAAATGATAAAATAAACATGTTTAATCATGAATCTAAAGAAATTTGAATTTATTTTGACCACTTAGTCTATTTGAACTTAAATTGGTCCTATTGGGTTCAAACCTAAATCAAATTGAAATCAATTTAATTTGATTGCTCAAAATCATTTGCAAATGATAATCAAACACAATCCAACCCATTATTGGGTCTACTTTGGTCAAATTGGTCATTTGACCCAAATGAAACCCAAGCTTAACCCACTATGCCCACTTTGAGTCAAATGGGTTCAAATTGAAATCCACTTGAAATTAAATGACATCAATCACTCTAAATCATCTCACACATGTGATCAAGCATGATTGGAGTCCAAACCAAATCCAATTGAGTCAAATTGGTCATTTGAACCCAATTGGAATCAAGCTTAACCCATTTAGGCTTAAATGGGTTGAAATGAAATGAACTCCAAAATTAATTCAAATCTAAATAAATTAATTAAATTAAAACTTAATCAATCATCAATTAAAGAAAAATAAAATCAAATTTTAAAAGAATTGAATCAAAATCAAACACTTTGAATCTAAATGCTTTGATTGGATTCAAATTTACAATCCAATTCAATTGAATTTGGACTTGACCTCAAACTCATATTGAGTTTGATTTAGGAAACCACACATTAACCTAACGATTGCGATAATGATGGCAAAAGTAAAAAAAAAACATGAAACCAAAGGAAATGAGTGGATCTTTGACCGAGTAATGATACTTGGTAGATTCCTCCCCTTTCCATCATCAAAATTATTTGGATTTTATCCAAGTAACCTTAGACCCTTCACCACCTCTTAGGAGAATGGTTCTAAGGCTAAAAAATTAAGGGGATCAGTCCTCAAACAAAAGAGAATTTGGTTTCCTCCAAGAGGAGAGGCAAGAGAGCAAAGGAAGAAAAAGGGAGATAAAGGTTTGGCCAAGAAAGGAAAAGGGAAGAGATGCCCCCCTCCCTTCCAAACTCCAATCCAAACATTCTCACAAGGCCAAGGGGGATTGAATTCACCCTTTCGCTGACCCTCCTGCCGCTGGTGGCCAGAATCTGACCACCTACAAGGCCACATACATGGCTCTCAGTCATATATGGAAAGAGGTGAAAGAAAGCCTCTTTCTCCCCTCTTTTCATTCTAAAACACTCACCAATGGGGGGAGAAGAAGAATTGGTTCGATCTCGTGACCCCTCACCGCTGGCACGTCAGAGAACAATCGAATCTGGTTGCCACCGATTGTCCTTTAATGGAAAAATGTTAGGAAGATTTTCCCACCTCCAATTGAACGTTCCAACATGTTCTAGAGGTTGAGGTGACCTCAAACGAGTCACCGTCGAGACCCCTCACTGTCGGCGAGCCGGAGAATAGCCAAAACTGAGGAAAATCACCTTGAGCTGGTCTCTAAGGCATTCGGTGGGGAAACAAGCCACCAAATCACATCCATGGCTTTGATACATTGAGGCAAAGGTGTTCGAGTCGATCCCACCATTGATGTTCGACGAAATTGAGGTATGCTCCATCACCGACCTATTAAGGGTTCGAATTTGGTCCTTTATGAAGGAAATTTGATCTCCATGATGATCAAACCATTTATATTGGTTACAAATTGATCTCTGATCATTTTACAATCAAAATCACATTGAAATCAGCTAGAGATCAGTGAAAATTCATTAAAATCGAGGAATGGAGTCTGTCTCTCATAGGAGATGCTCAGGATATGATCTCCATCACTTATTCCTTTTATTTGGAACAAATAGCTGAGATTTAGTAGGAAAATTAAATTAATCCCCTTAAGGAGATCATAGAATAAATCGGGATTGTCTGATCTTAGATCAAACAGTCTAGATTCATCCCGTGTGGTGTCGCTTTTGACACTACCACCATGCGATATTTGCATGGCCTAATGCCGCCTCGCCACGTGGCATAGGTGCCACATTGGCGCCACTGATGTATTGAAATGGTAAATCCCCCTTTAAATTAGTAAACAAATCATTAAAAATGCTTAAAATTTTAAAAATTTTGAGAAAATTAAATATGAATCTAAAAAATACAAACTTAGGTTCTATGGATTTCTCTAGATGAGAGGAATCTATTAAAATTAAAATGCTCAATTAATTTTGGGTATTTTTGCCCTAATTTAGGATAGAATGAAATTAATCAAACATTAAATAATCACAAACTATTAATCGAATTAAAATGAAACTTTGGGGAATTGAAATTGAGGTTAAAACACACTATAGGAAAAAAAAATTCATGAAATATCTCCAAGTAATTTTAAAAATATCAAATTTCAAACTTTAAACTTTAATTTAATTAAATAAATTAAAATTAAATGAAATAAATCATGAAAATGAATTGAATCATTTCAAATCAACTTAATAAACCTAATGAACTTAAAAACATTAATGAAATCCATTGGAACATAATAAATCATAAAATGACTTAATTAGGTAATTAATTGAATTAAATAATTCAAATAATTAACAAGAACTTAAATAAATCGTAATAAATCAACCAAAATTTTCAAAAATTATGACTAAACTTTTTTTGGAAACATATTTCAGAGAGGAATTAAAGAAAAATAAAACCCCAACTAATCTTCATTAATTAGGCTTAATTTAAGTTTTAATGAAATAATTAAACCTTTAATTACACTCTAATTATGCATCTAATCAAGATGAAATTTTGGAAATATGAAATTGGCATGAAACCTCACTTGCAATAAAAATTTCAAACCTAATTGACCTTCAGATTGGGATTTGTTTCATTTCCAAATCTCGAGGTTAATATAAATTAAATAATGAATTAAACAATTTCATAAATTATAAAATTCATAAATAACTTGAAATAATCTTAATTAACATCAAAAATACTTAGGATAATTCTCCAACATCCTAAATCAAAGATTTTGATCAATTTCATACTTATGGGTTAATCAAATTAATAATGCATATTAAGAGTAATTAAACTTTAAGCTAATAAACTCATAATCAAATAACTTAATGCAAACCTTAATCCACAATCAATGTAATTTGAGAATGGATTAAACATTAACCTAAGTGACTTAGGTTAGCATAAATCAAAGCGAATGAAATGAACATAATTCAATGAACCTAAACATAACTCAAACCAATACATTATTTCGAACTAAATCAAATAAAATAATTCAAACCAAATCAAATTAAAAGAATAAATTAAATCAAAAATGAAAGTCAAATCAAATCAAAGATATGAAATGATGAATCAAATTCCAAAGATAAGAATTAAAACATTAATCCAAAATCCAAATTGAATTCAAGCTCAAATTATCTGAATAAAACTAAAAGGATTAATCAAGATACTTAAGGATCTTAGTTAGACCTTTTGGATAAATCTTCATCTTAGGATGAAGGTTTCATTCCACTGGGGATTAGGATGTTAAATAGAATGGGTTCCACCCAAAATAGAATATATTCTCCTCTTCATTCTTGAAAACCTGAACTTCACTTTAAGAAAATAAAAATAAACGTGAAAATGAAAATGAAAATAAATCATTAAATTATTTGATTTGAAACCATCTAAAGCTAAAATTTAAACAAACTCAAGACTTCAAATTGAAACTTGAATTAAAGAGGCCTAGCAAAGTCTTGCTACATAAGCTTATTTTCTTCACACACTAGATCATTAGGTCACGAACCCTAGACTTAGGTTAGGTCATTCTATGATTCTTTTCTATGATAATTTGTGTTGTGATGTAATGTGCTTCTAATGTTTTTTATGGTGTACTATTCTTGACAGCGTGTCTAGGATTGTTTACATGTTAGACTAGATGATATGACATTTTTTTTAGAACTAACATTGTCATTTATAGGGGAACTATGTTAGAAAGAATTTCTATCATAAATAAATTAAAATGTTATTTTCTTGCAGGTGTTCTTAAATCCTTAATCATAGCCCATAGGACAAGTGGGTTTGGCAAGCAGCTAATGCTAAGCCCATATGTTTGTGAAATATAACTATTGTGTGTTATTTCAATCTTTCTAACATATATTTTCTAGTGCTTAGAATTCAATTTTAAATTCAAAATATAAATTTAAGCTTAGAGTTAAATTAGAATCTATAGCATATATAATTAGTAGGAGATAACCTTCGAGAAGATAAGTGCGGTGGTCCCCTATGAAGCCTAATGGATGTCCCTAAAGAAGGAGACGATCTTATAAAAAAGACCATTGATCTAAACTTATAGTTCTAGGCTAGGTTGTATCAGAGCAGAGCTCGGCTGCTCGTTTGCTCTTTCTTCTGGGTGTACAGTGGTACCCGGCCACATTGGTCTTTTTTTTAAATTAAGTTATCTTAATTTATTTTGGGTACGCAATAGAATCAACCTATTTTTTTAGGTTTCTTTCTGTGTTGTGCTTTACAGTGATGAATTCCTGGATGTTGGCTCTTAAGAAAATTAAAAATTCTACCCAATTTAATTCTAATCAATTCAAACATAAAAATAATGAAATTTAAAGCTTCACATAAATTAAATCCTTAGAAAAAACTTAAAATTAATTAGAAATAATTAGGTCCTGAAAATTATGCAATAATATTACTTTGAATTCTTGAATCGGACACTTTACTCATTGCACATATGGGGCATCTAACTTGTGAAGATGACCACCTTCATGGAGAAGTCTACCATCTCTTAATGATTTGGCCCATAACCATTTCAAATTGCATGGCATTTAGGCATAAAAGTTCATACCCAAGAAATCAAATGAATCATGAATTAAAACACCTAAAAATATGAAAAATGTGCATTAGTTATTACATTTCATACCCTACATAATCTTATAGATTTGGGAATGAGTCTAGATTCTTAGATTCTTTTCCTAAAAAGACAATAGCTAAGCCATCTTGCATTCATAATACTTGGTGTCATGAATTTAAAATGCACTTAGGTGGTGTTAGCTAGCAACCCCTCTAAGCGAGTTGTAAGTCCAGAAGAGTCAAGGATAGGTTAGTTCCTTCAAGTGAGAGGAATGGCTGATAATTCCAAAAATGAAACTAGGTAGAGCATCTGACATGTGTTAGATGCATTTGTAGACTAGGTTTTAAAGCATCCTCTTTGGAATAAGTCTTCAACCTTATGCATTTCTACAGTCTTATGCTACTAAAATCTAAGCTCTAGACTTCTAAAAAAAATGTCAACTTAAAATCTAAATTAAATTTCAAAATTCAAAACTCTATGATAGGATAGTTGAAGTGTATATTGGACATCCCAATATTAATAGGAAGTTCCTACTTCATCCCATTTGGCCTCCTAAAAGAACCCTTTCCACTTTGGACCAATCCTAATTGAAATTCCAAAGATCATTCATTTGAAAACCAACTTTAAAATCTTTAAAAATAATAACTTATTTCTTCAATCAAGAGTATTCTTAGGAAGAGACCCTTCTTGAGATATAAATAACTATAGAGGCTTGTCACTATAATAAATCATGAATCTAGCTAAAAATAAACCCTGTTCTACTTTTCATGTAGTTCAGAGAAAATTCCTCTAGTACATGAAAGACCAATTAGCCTTAAAAGTCTTTTATTAAATAATCAAATCCATTATAAGAAAATATGTTTATCTTTTGAGATAATATATTTATTCCTTAATGACACATTTGATCATCTAAATAAGAAATTCCTAAGCTCTACATGGTGTCACAAATTTTCCCCACAAACACCAGCTTAGGCAGAAATTCACTTGCACTAGATTTACCTTTTATGTACTTTCTATGTATGATCACCCCTTAGTATTATAAAAGGGCGACTCCTTTTCTATATGGGGGACCTTAGGCTCTCTCTAGATCCCTATTCTTTGTCTTAGATTTTTTAGCAGAAAAGATTATTATTTCACTTACACTTCTTTACTTTTCTATCTTCCTACTTATAGTCTTTCAGTCTAACTTTGTTTCCCAAGAATCTTAAAAGTTCTTCGTCCATCCATGAACAACCTTAGATTCAACACATAAAGCAATCTACTTAAACTATTAAACCCTAAGGCTAATCACATAAAAATAATATTACTTAAACTTAATCAAAATTCTTTAATTAAAACATTAAAAATACAATTTATTAGACTTAGTAAGGAGAGACAAAATAATAAATTATCTCATACATATCCTTTGGCTATAAGTGAAATTTAAAATTGGAATTATGATTTCTATGAATTAATTAATTTTTATAAGTATTTAATTCAATTAATGCCCAAAAGATCTTAAAAATTAAGAAATTATAATGTATAAGCCCAAAAATTATGAAAATATTTGTGAACATACAAAATAACATGAGAAATGAATAGTAAAAGTTTCAAGGCATTTGGACTAATATTTTATGCTTATTTAATTAATTAAAAAACAATCTTAATTATGCAATTACCCTTAATCTATCCAAAAAATACTTAGGGATTTTAATTTTTATTGAGTAACTCTCTATTAGCTAACTATAAAAAGAGTTTATTTGCAATTTTTAGAGACCTGTGTAAGAAGTTATAAATTTTCTTAGTCTTAAGTTAATTAATGAATAATTTAATTAATGAAAACTTCTTAATAATGATTTTGGAAAATACTAGGGATCAAAAGCCCCAATATTTTTCTCTGATAACCATTAAGTATATTAAATACATTTAGACATCAAAAAATATTTTCATAATTTTTGTTATTAATAAAATTTATTAAATGATCATAATGGTCATTTAAGATTTGAAAATAGGAATCTCCTAATACACCTAACCAATTAGCTTGAGAAAATTATAGGTGGCAGAGGTCATCCCATGGAATTCTCACCAAAAGTTTCAAGTCATTTGGTTAGTAATTAAAGCTTAATTATAGCTTTAAGAAAATTTTAAACCCTAATTAATCTATGTCTACTTAATAAAAATTAGAGCTTTTATTTTATTAAATCCTCTTCTATCTAAGCTTTTCAATGAACCCTCATTTATATTTTTATGATTATTCTACAATTAATTATAATTTTTTAAAATTTTGAGTAATCAAACACATTTTAATACCTATTTACTCCTATTACATAGTCAGTGGTTGAGTCAGCAGTGCTTTATGTGCGATACCATAGGAGTGGTTATTTAAACCAGCCCATGTGGCTATTGACTCAACGATGATGGATGAAATTTTGTCCCAAGATATTTGATTAAGGATCAAACTACTATGATTAAACACATAGTTTAAAAGAGATTAAATCAAAAAAGCTAACACAAATTTATCATCATTGTTAATTCTAATCACATAGAATGAACGATGCATGATTCATCTTCAATCTCTGATGAGAGATTGAGGATGCTTGCCTTTCACTTGATCTAATCCATTAACTCAATTCATGATTAAATTAACTCCATTATGATCAAATTCAAAAATACAGAGGCCTTTATGGTTAGACCTACACAAAATGCCAAAACACTTCACAAAACACCATCACCTATGGGGCTCTCTATCAATTGAGGAGGAATTATCTCATTGGAGCTAAGACCAGTGGCCCAACACATAAGGTAGCTTCACCTTGAAGAGGCAAAGCCTTGATGTTGAAGTTTCCCTCTGCCTCCTTACCGTTTGTTCTTGAGACCAAGCTCGGCCGTTGTTCACCAAAGTTTGATCAAACTCTCTACTTCAATGGTAAAATAGAGTAAGTCTCAATTTATTATTGCTTGTGAGAGTGTAAGAAAGGTGTGGAGAGGTTTCATTAGGCCATGGTGATAATTTAGTGTAGTTGGGTGTGGGAAGCACTCAGGTTTATAGTGGTGTTGGTCTGGCCAATGACGGGGTGCACGAGAGGCTTTAGAAAGCTCATGGACTCTCTCTAGGGTTGGAATGAAGTTGTATGTGATGTTTAAATGTGAGGAGGTGTATACCCTCCTCCCTATGTGAACCACCATTTTTGGTGGGTTCGGTCCATAACAGCCATCCAGGCAGTGGGCAAGGCTAGTTTGGGCATAAGGCTGATATGTTGGACTTCCCCTAATGGTTGTGGGAGTTTGGTAGATGTAGGTGAAAGGAACAATCCATGGTGGCTGAACCAAGGATTGACCATGGTAAAGGTGACTTTTTTTAAGTTAATGGATAAAGCAAATAGCTTTGGGTCAAGCTTTATCAGTTGGGGTGAGCTCAAGACATGCTAAGGGGGATGCCTTGCTAAAGGGAGGGGTTGGACTTTACTATTCTTGGATTTTGTTCTATTTAAAACCCTTGGTTCACTTGGTTTAAGCTAAACTGGCTTTACCATTTATTGTGCTCACTTGGGCAAGTCAAGGGGGTCCAAGGATGGGTTCATGCTAAACTTGGTTTGATTAGTTTGGCTCATTTAAACTCATATAGGTCAATTTAGGGAATTGGGTCAAGTTGATTAACTAATCAAATTGAGACCAAAGGGCTATTGATTCATGTTAATTTGATGGTTTAGAATGTGTTGGTTCAATTAGTTTGATTTAATTTGGAGTACATTTGAATTTGGCTCATAAGGGTGTTGACTTCATTTTTTTAATAAGGTTAACATTCATCCCCTTAGCATATAGTACTCTAATCCTAGACTAAGGATCTCCACCTAGACATTTAGGACACCTCCTTAGTGTTTAGGTAAACTTAATCAAATCAAAATTCATTAAAATTCAATCCAAACTAAAATCAAATATATCTAAATTAAAACTTAAACTCAATTGAGCCCAAATAGGATAATTCAGGCGGTTTCCCCAATTATCTCACTTAAGCTCAAAATCACTTAAATCTAAGAAAATTCAAATATAATTAAAGAAGATTAAATAAAACTAAAAGAATGAATCAAAACATAAACACAAAGAAACTTAAAACTGAATTCAAATGGGTTATAAAGGCGCCATTTAGGTCATCTCACCTAATTCTACCCATTTAGACCCAACCAAGTCAAAATGTCAACCCATTAAAACTCAATTAAATTGAGGCATTTCAAAGGCTCAAAATCATTAAATGAACAAGATCGAACATAAACCTAAATAAATTTGAATTTAAAAGAGTTTCAAATGAGTTGAGTGACTTGACCCAAATAGACCCAAATGAACCCGATTAAATTCAAAATCAAAGTAAATTGAAGTTCATCTAAATTAAACATTTAAATGATAACTGAATATAATTCAACCAGTCATTAAATTTAATTTGATCAATTAGAATAATTGATCCAAATGAGTCTAATTTGACCAATTAAGCCTAATTTGGGTCAAAATGGGTCTAAATAAAAATTAATTTTGGATTAATAGTAATCAAATTCTCTAAATCATATCAAATACTCAATAAACTTTGATTGGATCTTAAACATACCTTATTTGAATCAAATTGGCAATTTGACTCAATTAAAAACTTAACCTATCTGGGTCAAAATCGATCAAAGAGGGTTAAAATCAAAATCTTCTTCAAAACAAATGAAACAAATTGATCAAATCATCACAAATGATCATTCAAACATCACTAAACACAAATTTAAATCTTAAAATGTCTAAATTGACTAAGAAATCTGACTTAACTCATTTAGATCAAATAGGTCAATTTAGCCTAAATCAACTCAAAACTTACATAGGTATAATCGATTGAATATTAAATCACTCAAAGGACAATCTACATCAATTACAATCCATCATCCATTTCCAATTCATCAAATTAACTTAACATAACCCAATCAATTCAAACTAAATTCAAACAAACCAAATTTAGAACACTTGACCCAAACCCAATCCAAATGGACTTAATCCAACCAATAGTCTACCTTGGCATGGCTTGGTAAGTCAACTAGCAGCCTAAGGACTAAGCTGCCATATGGAGGCAAAGTAGAGGCCATGGGAGACCTCGACCTGAGCCAACTCACCAAGGAACCCAAAATCCCCCCATCCCACCTATTCCTCCCTTAATGAATACATTTTATCAACTACCTTGATCTTCTCATTACCTTCAAAAGTAATTTTATGGTTTCCACCTCCCACCTCAGCCAATGATGAACCATTTGACCAAGTACAAAGAGAAGAGAGGAGGCTTCAATTCTCACCTTTGACACTTCCTGCACCTTCCCTCAGGAAAACCTAAACTCAAACTAACCATTTCCCCATTCTCCTTACCTCTCTAACCCATCGAGAGGTTGAGGATAAAATCATCGCCATATATATATATATATATATATATATATATATATATATATATATATATATATATATATATATATATATATATATATATATAATGGCTCTGGACCATCCAATCATTGAAGGGATGGTCCTGATTCAAAGCTCATCCCCACCGCTTTATAAGTTGGATCCACATGGATCCAATTGACCCAATCACATATTATCACGTATTTTATAATAAGCAATCACAATGTATATAGTCTAGACACCCGAGGTTGCAAAACTATTGATCCAAAGGAGGTCTCGATATTTCAAACTATTAGTTTAACAATAGCACGTACTATTGAAAGTAAAATTATGAAAAGTAAAATAAATAAAAAAATCAAGTTAATTCAAAATTTAATCAAAATTCATTAGATTTAAAAAATTTAGATTTTATAGTGACTTTATATCATTTGATAAAATATTTACATTATTAATATATTGGTGTTAAGTAGATCAAGTCTTGCCATGAGCAAAACTTAATCACCTTTCACTCTTTAAAATCGAAAATCAACTTTAGCATTAAAAATAAAATAAAATCAAAAATAAATTTTAAATCAAATAAATCACTTAAATTAGAACCATCCAATGGTAAATTAAATAAACTTTAAATTTAAATCAAAACTTGAACTTACATGTCCTAGTTTAGTTTTACCACACAATCCCTTCTTTTCACACAATGGATTGCTAAGCCACTAACGGTAGATTTAGGTTAGAATAACTATTTCTCTATATTGTGTTGTGATGTGATGTAATATTTTTCTTATTTTGTTGTGTATTATTTTATACTAGATAGCTAGAAATTATTTGCTCACTAGTCTAGATGTTGGGACACTCTTTTTAGACTAACATTATTTTTTACAAGAGGTTATACTTAAAGAGATCATTGTAATAAAATATAATAAATGTTGTTTTCTTATAGGAGTTATTTTTAAGTCCCTAACATAGCCAATAGAAATGATGGGCTTGGTAATCATTAGATCTAAGCTCATATGTTTGCATATAACTATTGATATGTTATATGATTTTCCTAACATTTATTTGCATGGGTTATGATTTTATTTTTAAATTTTAATAGGTAAATTGATCCTAGAATCAGGTTAGGATCTGTGATCTAGGATTAGCAAGAGCTGACCGTACTTTGTGGTTGTTCCCTATGGAGCCTAAGGAGGACCCTAAAAAAGGTGACGATCCTGAATGAAGACTTTTATATATCAAAACTTTAGTTCTAGGATGGGTTGTATAAGGGAAGAGCTCAGCCGCCCATTTTTCTTTTTGTTCCGGGGTGTATAGTGATATCCTTCCTCACTGACTTGTTTAATTTAATTTATTTGGCTTGATTTATTTTAGGGTGCATAATATAAATAGCATGCTTTTCATAGATTTATTTTTATGCTATGATGAAGCCTGGATACGTTAGGCTCTTAGGACATAAAATAAATTTGTTAACCCAACTTAATTAAATAACTCAAATAAAAAATAAAAAACTAATAACCTCATTAATTAAAGCCTTAGGAATAAAAATTAAAAGCAATTAGAAACCCTAAAAATGTGAACCATGATTGCATATTTCTTCTCAAATCCTTGAATTGGACTTTCTTTCATTATACATAAAGAGGTATCTAGCTTGTGAAGATGGACACCCTTCAAGAATAAGTCTATCTTCTCTTTTGATTTGGCCCATGACTCATTTCAAACTACATCTCATCTTAGGCATGATTTGCATACACAAAACCTTAAAATAAAATCATGAGTCAAAATGCATAAAAAATAAAAACTATTTCATTAGTTAGAAGCATAACATGCTAGTCATGATCTTAGGGTTAGAGCATGAGTTTAGATTCTTAATTTCCTTTTCTTATATACAATAGCCTAGCCATCTTGCATTCATAAGACTAGACTCATGGATTTAAAATTATTTAGAGAGTATTAGTTCGCAACTCTTCTGGGCCGAAAGTAAGTCCAGAAGGATCAGGAATAAGTTTTCATTCTCAAGTGAGATGAAGGCCCATAATTCTTAAGAATTAGAATAGGTTGCGCTTTTGACTTGTATTAGAAGCACTTTTAAAATTAGGGTCTAAAGCATCCTATTGGAATAAGTCTTCACTTATTAAGTATTTTTGTATTTTTATGTTGTTAGAATCTAAGTCCTAAAGTTCTAATAAAATGTTAATTAAAATTTAAATAAATTTAAATTCAAAAATATAAAGCTTGACTATAGGATAGGCTGAAATGTTTATTAGGATTCCCACTATCTGAGACAATTCCTACTTAATCCCATTTGGCATATGAAAAGAACTGTTCCCCTTGAAGCATTCCTTTTTGATTCACCTCAATAAATTTTCTTTGAATCCTAGCTTCAAAATTTGTATAAAGGTAAAAATAAATTCATTTAATCAAGAGTTTCTTAAAAAGGTTTCACTTTCTTAAGATGTAATTAACTATAGGGACTTTCTCTTATAGGGAACTAAGAATCCTATAATAAAATAACCATGTTCTATCTCACTATATAGTTTAGGAGACGAATCTCTAGAATATTATACACCCATATATCTTAGAAGTCCTTATTAAGTAATTGAATCCATTATTGGGAAATATTTTTATCTATTGAGATAGTATATTTATCACTTAATGATGTATTTGATTGTCTAAAGAAGAACCCCTAAGATCTATGTGGTGTTCCAAATAAAAACACCATAATTGGTTCATATAGGTCAAATGTGTTAAGTTGACCAATTTGGTCAAATTAACTAAATTGGGTGCTAGAGTCATATTTGATTGTTCATTCGGGATTGATCACATGCTTTGATTTGATTTAATTTGTATTAGATTGAGTTTTGGTTCAATTTTACCCTTTTAAGCCAAGTTGGGCTAAATTGGTTATTTGGGTTGGATTGATCAAACTAGCTTCAATTAATCATTAAAAAGTGTTCAATAATAAATTTGGGGCTAACTATAAAGTGTTGATTGATCCAATTTGAATTAGATAAAAATTTGGTCCAATTTGATCACTTAGGCCAAATTAGGTCAAATTGGGTTAAGTTGGTCAGTTGGCAAAATTGACTTACTTGCTCTAATTGAAAGTTGGTTTATGATCAATCATTTACTTTAAGGTGATTGTAAAGGTTGGTTTAATTTGATTTAAGTTGAATTAATTATTAGCTCAATTCTGCCCTTTAGATTAAATTAGGCTAAGTTGGGTTTGGTGAGTCAATTAATCAAATTGGGTTGCAATTGGTCATGAGAGATATTTAATTATGTAATTAGATTTATTGTGAGGCTTTGATTTGGTTCAACATGAATTGAATCAATATGGATTTGATTTTGGCCCTATAAGATTTAATTAGGTCAACTTGGGTTAAGTGAGCCAATTGACAAAATTGAATCTTGATTAGACTTCAATCAAGTTCAGCTAGTATTTTAAAGAGTTTGGATAAGCTTAATTTTAGATGATTTGGATTAATTTTGGATCTAGCCCCTTTAGGCCCAAATGAGTCAAGTCAAGTCAATTGGGTCAATTAGCTAAATTAAAACTCGATTGGTTGTGATTTGGGTATATTTGATGCTTTAGATATCATATAATTTATTGGTTTTAATTGACTTGGTTTTGGTCAATACTTGGGTCAAGGTGACCTAAATAGGCCAATCGGGTCAATTTGGGCCAAATGGCCCAATTGAGCACATTTGGCCAATTATGCTTAATTTGGATTGGATTGGATTATATTTGAAGTTAAGATTAGTTTAAAATCAAATTGATTTGGTATGTGAGGGTTTGGGTTGGTCAGGCTAAGTGGGGTCCACTAGTCCAATCGGGCCTAACCCTTTGGGTCAAGTCCTATAAGCCTTAGGTTTTGGGGCTTGGATATCCTCCAAACCACTAGAAGTATCTTAACTCTAGGTGAGGAAACCTTAGTGCCTTGATAAAATCTTAGGTCTACGAAATGATGAATGTCAACCTCACTAAAAGTAAGGTCAACAAGTTCATCACTCACTTTCAACAGGAAATGCTCGAGATTAAAGACATGGAACTCGTGGTCCATGCTACAGTCGCTAAGGGCTTAAGAGAAGGAGAGAGGAAGATAAGGGGCACTCTCCTTATGTCCTAGGGGAAGACAAGAAGTAATTTACAATAATGGCTAACTTATTATAATGGAGGATCCCGCCACCTTTAATACCATATTTGGCTAACCACTACTTAACACATTCAGGGCAAAGGTCTCAACATACCATGTAGCCATCAAATTTCTTATAGGAGGCGAGAAAATCACTTCCATAAGAAATTTGAATCAATTTAGGACTTGTCACTTGAGAACTGTAGGCAGGTCGGGTCAGGCAGAGAAGTTGGAGTTTTCTAATTGGATGTCACATGAACTAGAGTCAAGGTTCATGAAGAAATAGAAGAGATTCCTACTAAACAAAACCTTGGGTGAGTCCTCAAAGTTAGCTCGACTTTTTTTCTCCAAGAATAAAGAAGCACTTATCTAAACTCTTCTGAATGGCCTAGATGTATTCGCCTGGACTACAACAAAAATGCAAAGTATTAATATCAACATTGGAGAAACCCTACTATTATACTTAGAGGTTGGAGAAAATTCAATCAGTTATATTCCTATGAGTGAGAAAAATAGAAAGCAGTGGTAACTAAATCTCTATGAGGTGGCAGCTAAATTACCCTATCATAGAAAAACTCACACTCAGAGTCATTATCTCAGCCCAACAACTCTGGCCATACTTCTAAGCACACTCAATACTAGTCATCAAAGATAATTAGCACAAATATGTACTCGTTAAATCAGATCATTCCAAGAGGTTATTGAAATGTTCTGTCAAATTGATGAATTTGATATCTCTTACTTTCTCTAGACGGTGATCAAGACCCAATCACTCGCCAATTTTCTTATCGATTTCTTCGAGACTCACAACGTCTTGATTAACCCAAAACCTTTATGGTGATTTTATGTAGAGAAATTATCGAGAGAGAAAAACATGGGTGCATGTAGTATTAAAAAAATTTGGAAAGATCACCGTAATGTAATCAGTCCAGTTCAATTTTAAATCAATGAATAATCAGTTTGAATATAAAGCCTTACTCGCTAGAGTGAGATTCACTCAAGGACTCAAAGCTTCGCATATTATGGCATACTTAGACTCACAACTGGTGGTGAGACAAGTTAAAGTGGATACAATGTTAAAAACAAGTTGTTACAAAGATGCCTACTTAAGATGAAAATAGATGTTCGGCAGTTGGAATATTTCAAAATTCAACAGATACTCAATGATGGGAACCAACTTGTCGAACTTCTATCTAAGACAAGCACACTATAGGAGCACTATGTCATATGACTTTCACAGCCAAACATAGAAGAAGAGGAGCTGATGCAAGTGGAATAAGAACACTCGTCAAGTTGGGTTGATCCAATTTAAAGGTATTTGTAGACTAAGAAGGTTGAACAAGCTACTAAATACTCAGGGAGGTTTAAGATAAGGCCGACCTAGTATTTATTGATTGGGGGTGAGTTATTTTAAAAATTGACAACTTCACTTAATCTTAGATATGTACGGTTGGCCAAACCAAAAAAGGGTCCTTAAAGAAGTACACTTAAACGAATGTGGTAGTCATTTAAGGGGAAGAGCAGTCGCCCATTAAATTTTAAGGAAGGATTATTTTTGTCCTATGCTCAGAAAGGATGTAGAGGAATTCGCTAATAGGTGCATGCAATGCTAAAAATTTGACCCACTTCAATAACAACCACCACAATCCCTACAACCTATTTCAAACCCTTGGCCCTTCACTATTTAGGGAATGGACTTGATCAATTCCTTGCCAACAACTAGCATCCAGAGGAAGTTCATTCTTGTCATAATTGACTACTTCAACAAGTGGATCAAGACAAAGCCATTTGCCAAGATAATTGTCCAAGTAGTTTAGAATTATATTTGGACTAACATTATTCATAGGTATGGACTACCCATGTTAATTATCATATATATTGGGCCATAGGGCTAAGAGACTTTTACGAGTCTCAAGGAGTACAACTAAATTTAACTTCATTTCATCACCCATAGAGCAATGGCTAGGTAGAAGTAGCCAACAAGAAGATCCTCAACTTACTGAAGAAGATGGTAGATGACTCCAAAACCAAATGTGTTGGCGTATTACTCACCATGCTTTGGGCCCTCAAAACCACTCCTACAAATGTGACGGGACACTCACCATTTACATTATCACATAGAGCATAAGCCATCTTACTAGTCGAATATGAGCTCCACAACAAAAAAAGTTTTAATAATGGAAGGACTGGGGGATAACACTAGTGAATGGGAGAAGGAGAATTCCAAGCAATTAAGGTCACACTCAACATGCTCAAAGAATTGAGGCATGAAGCATCATTAAGATAAGAAAAAATAAAAAGGCGAATGTTGAGGTACTATGGCTTCCATGTGAAAGAACCATTTCAAGAGTGGTGACTTAGTGTTGAAGAAAATTGATGCAGCAGCTCAGCAAAATACCTTAGGCAAACTCACCCACACATGGGATGTCCCTTACATTATCAAGAAATAGTTTGGACCCAGAGCATACCAATTTCAAACACATGAAGGATAATACATACCATGTACCTAGAGTGCTAAAGATCTTAAGAAATTATATCCCTGAAACAAGTTGTCTCTTTTGTATTTTGTATTTTCTTGTCATCATTATTATTGATATGAAGTATGTTTTACAAAATTTGTATTCCTCCTCACTCAAATTATTTCCTTGCCGAATGATAAGAAAATACTTGGAATAATACTTTGGGAGCTATGAAATAACTCAAGGTAACCAGTGTAGCATTTTTGGCTTAAAGAGTTCCACCCTCCGAACTACTAAGGCTCTAAGTGAGAAACCTAAGAACTTCACTAGCCATTGTTGGCTAAAAGATCAACTCTCCATAATTTGGAATCAAAAAGACAAACACAACATGTAGTTGGTGACTCATGTGTAAAATCAACACTCTAAGAGGTTGGCAGCTACTAACTAAAAGACTAACTCCCATTATTGTCAATCAAAAAGACCAACGCTTTGTACAATTGGTGAAGTGTAAGACTAACACTGCAAAAGGTCTGTGATTATTAACTAAAAGACCAACTCCCCATAGTAGGCAATCAAAAAGACTAACACTGCATGTAGTTGGTGACTCAAGTATAAGACTAACACCCCGAAATATCAGCAACTATTAACGAAAATACCATCTTTTCATAGTTGGTAATCAAAAAGACCAACACTCCATGTGATTAATGACTCAAGTGTAAAACTAATGCCCTGAGAGATTTGCAACCATTAACTAAAAAGCTGACTTAAATCAAAAATCAACCTTCAAGCTTGCTAACAAGAAATGATCAAACTCACTAGGATGGATAGCTACAAAAGGGTGACTTATAATAGTTAATAATCAACCGGATCCTAAAGTCAACATCGATAATCTTCTTAAGTCCCATACAAAATATTCATACAATGATGAATATAATATAAACAGCGTAAGTAAATTACTACCAAGAAAATCCAATGAGTCTCTATAAAGGCACAACTCTCATATTCATTTTAGTAGAAACACTTATGATTTTAAATGTACTCAGCAAAAAGAAGAAAAATTATTGTTTTCATTCATAAGTAAAATCTTACAAATATGTGAATGGGAGATACATATTCTCTCTCAACTTGCCAAAAAAAAGATAGTCAATTTATGCTTCCCTCATCATCTTCCTCATCAGAATCTGAAAGGCCAAATACATTAGAGAAATCCAAGGACTTGGCATTCAACTTATTATGTTATACTAACTTAGCAATGATGAAGTCAGCATCGCCTTAAATTTATACTACAATAACTCCCAGTTCTCATCAGAATCAAGAAAATTAGTGAACTCGGCTTCATTTTTTTAAAATTCCTCCATCTAATGAGAAAGATCATCTTCCAACTCCTTATTTGCCTCAGTTAGGTGAGTAAGCTCCAAGATCTCCCCGCTTTTCTCCTCCTGCTACTAAGTTGCCTCTACCTGAAGCTTTGAGAATTAGTCCTTAGAGGATTGGAGCTCATCCTTCGTAACCATCAGTTCAACCCTCACCGTGAATAAGACTTTCCTCTTAACAAAAAACTTCTTACAGATCTTTCAAGTTGACTTTCATGCTATCGCTTAGGCGGTCATGATGGTAAAGGGCAGTCGACCATTGGGAGTTTTCTTAAGAAGCACATCAAGGTCTTTAGAGTAATTCATCTATATGAGCTCGAAGGCTTGACTGATCAGCTTGGACATGCTTAGAGTATAATTATTCTTAGCATATTCCTCCTCCTCCTCATCTTCCTCCTCCTCCTCCTCCTCCTCATCCTCTTCCTTAGGCTCTCTACTTCTTCTTCTAATGACTTCAGGAAGTCAAACTCATTGCTCTTTTTTTTTGGATATCCTAAGAAATATACTAGGGCCCAACCTCATTGGCTGCCTTTTGTGGGAGCTGACTCTTCCTCACTCTTCTCACGCTCATCCTCCTCTAAGAATTAAAACATAGTGAGATCGAGTGGAGGGGGCATGGAAGTTTCATCCCTTGTAAATAAGAAGATGAAATGATTAAAAAATGGCGGGTCGAAAGGGAGATGTAAAATCCATGGGAGACAATGAAATATATACCATGGAAAACACTAGAAACTCAACCAAAATGAAGATAGTGATATATATTCAAGGTTTTATCCATCACTTTCTCCAACACCTCATTCACTTGGGCGTCTAACTCTAGAACAATCACCTTACCCACTAAAAATGAAACATGGACGATCGGCACTACCCATGGTGATGAGCTCTTAACAACTAAGAGCTTTTAGAACATTTCCTCACCTTATTCATTAACTCGTAAATTTTCATCAAGATGGCCAAAAAATAGACACTCTCAACTTGGTGATTGTTCATCGAGAAGACCTGGTGAAATAAGTTTAGGCTCCATGCTAGCTCCTGCTCCTGTAGATATAAGATGAATGTGGTGATGCTTGCCACCAAATTTGACAGAACATGGGCCAAGACAGCTCCATAAAAATTCAATATATCCACCCACTCATAGGGAAAAGGGAGCCAAAGACCGCATCTGAAATAATCAATAGGGATGCATAGCTCATTTGACTGAACGGAGTTAAGTCCCTCACCCTTATTGGCCTCTTGCACCATGAAATCGAGATGACTTTGGAAGTAGCCAAGGAAGACATGAATCAAGTCAAAAGATTGAGGTCAGGCACCTCTTGGCCTCTGTCTTCTAGAATGGATCCACTGCTCTCCTTAGAGCTGCCATTCAAATCAATCAAAGTAAACTCGCTCTAAGAACTAAAAGGAATGTGGTCTACTTATTTCAAATCTAATGGTAATAAAGATTCAATCACCCATAATAAGAATGAATTTATAAACATAAAAAAGTAAGGCTTAGTAATGTGAACATCACATGAAGCATTAAATAGAGAATCATTACTTAATCCTGCAAAAATCTCAAGTTGCACAAATCACAAAAAAATAATTAAGATCATTCACTCGCATCCTAACAACAAAAAGACTCGATAAGAGAAATGGCGGGTAAAAGATAATCATAATTTTTTTATTAAAAGCATAAGAAATAGTTACAACACACTCATTATATCCCCTATACATCATTTTTTTCGTTGCTTTATAATGGGGTTTGAGTATCATTCCTCGCCAAGCTCGCCCTTATCACATATATAATCAAATAAAAAATTATCAATGAAGATGAAGAGAATAGTCCCATGTAAATTCATAGGCTGTTGGAGCAAAGTCAACTCGATCCTCATGGTCGTAAAATTCCTCTTGGACTTTACCTACACTACTTTCCTCCCCTACGACTCTATCTCTAGTAGTGACCAAAGCTCAATTAACTCCTACATGATGAGTGTAAGTCTTCTTTCAAAAGAGCGATCCTCTTTTGCAAAGCAATAAGCGTAAATGGATCAACAAGCACCTGTGGTTCTCTCTCATCATTTGCCCCCTCTAAGTGTGAAGATTAGTCCTAGGAAACTCACCACCGCCTCGGTGAGCACAGAGAGAAAAGATCACCAGCATCTCTTGGATGGCCGCCAAAGTGAAGCTGGCCACCCCATTAGAAGAAAGGGTGAGTGATTCGGTACTCGCCCCTAATGGGTACATGCTCTCTCCCAGGGCTAAACTTGGCACCGCCAAGTCAGTCCGCAGCTTAGTTGGAGATGCCCATGAATAATGAAAAATGATTTTATATAAAATAAATAATAAGATTTCAATAATGCTATTAGCTAAGGGGCAAATCCTTAAGAAAGGAAGCCACTACTTTAGGGAATAGACTTCTTCAACACTCGAACAATGACCTAATAGCTTGCCCATAGTAAGGTAAAATATTTTCTCGAGGATACCTAGAGTGTCAAGGAAGATAACTTGGGGGTAGGCAAATGTCCATCATCTCCTTTTACCAATGCATGCACATCCATCACACTCAATTATAACAATAGGAAGAGTTTATAATGGTGAAGAAGAAGAACTTAGGAAATAAAATAAGAATGTGTCCTACCTTGACAAGACACTCTTCTACTATCTTTTTCACAAAGGTGGTTCTTGCCAACTTGCTTACTATGACTTTCTAGCATTGGATCAAGGGAACACCCTCTTCCTCCTCCTGAGCACTTGCAGGTTGGAAGGAAGGCAGTTCCACTATAGCTGTTACACTCTCTGCCTATACAAGGCGAGTGTTCTACCCTACCTATGAATCCTCAATGCCACCCTTGGCAAGAGCAGCAACAATCATGTGGATGAGGATAGTTGAGGTACTCACTTCAGTCATAGTGGTGTCTATAAACTCCACTAGCTTCTTAGTTTTCTTCATTTTCTTTCGAAGGCCTGCCTAGAGTTTAAAAGAATCAATATTACCGCATGATTTCTTAGCATCCATGGAAAATAAGTGAATGCCTCTCGACAATGACTCCTCGATAATAAGAAAAAATTCTCAATTTAGTAGTAGGCACAATACAAGGAAAGGATTCAAAAAGAGAGTGAGCAAAAATTCCTTTCATAGCTAGAGAAGCTTGGATAATCCATAAGGTGATGTGACTATTCATAACTTCATGGCACTTTTTTTAGAATTCATTAAATGATCAAAGCTAATGGTCCTTTTCATTCTTCTATCTTTTTGATAAGTTGCCTCTACATGGTGCAGAAAAATCAAGCTAAATATATGTCCAAATATATGAGCAAGTTGGAATAGCCTTCACTGCAAGTCATCACCAAGACAAGATCAGATCTACAAAAGTAATCTACTTGATAAAAAAAGAACTTGTCATGCATAAGGCAAAGAATGAAAATCGGCCACATAAGTAGACTCACCCGGGCTAACGAGTGACCTAGGAAGACCAGACAATACAAATGGACAAAATTTGATGACCTTATCATATAACATATCAAATCACTATATTAAAAAAATAGTAGGTCCCCTATGCTAATGGACATTGGAGCTTACTACTGCTGAAGAATACTCACCTCGTGTTAGGATGAGTCTCCACTTATACTCAACTTACCTTACATGTACTTACCAAATATAATAGCCTTCCCCTTATTACAAAGAGGATCCTTTCAAAGGTGGAGGGATCTTCTTTTTCTTCTCTATTCTTCTCTAAGGGTCAAGATTTTCTCTGCTTGTATTAAATGTTATAAAATAATAAAATTAGTGACTTTTTTTTCATTTATTTTATTTTTTGTTCCTCTATTTTTCCTATCCTAATTTTCAAGGTATCTCTGAGAGATTGTCCTTACTATATGAATAGATTCGAATTCAACAAGAGTAACTGAGTATAAGTTATGATGTGATATAAAAGTTTCTCAAAACCAGATTCAATTCATATTGGGTAGGTCTATTATGGATGCTATGCATTTGTTGAGATATTTGATGGAGAAGTATATAAAAAGTAAGGAAGATCTACATATGATATTTATTGATTTAGAGAAATCATATGAAATAATTCCAAAAGAAGTTCTTTGGAGATTTCTATAAAGGAAATGAGTTAATATTGTTAATATTCAAGTCATTAAGGATATGTACACTAAAGTTGTTACTTGTGTTCTAAAAAAGAGGATTGATTAAGTATTTTTCTTATTTAAGCTAGATTACATCAAGGATTGACTTTAAGTCCATCTATTTGCTTAGTTATGGATGTTCTTACTAAACATTTACAAGAGGATGTACCTTGGTGTATATTTTTTCTTGATGATAATCTTCTTGTTCATAAATCTAGAGAGAGAGTTCAAGAAAAAAAATTGAATATGAGCTCATATTGGAGTTTAAAGGCTTTCATTTGTTTAGATCTAAGACTAAACATATTGAGTCTAACTTTAGTAGTAGTAGATCTAATTGTGAGGTTGTAATAATTTGTTGATCAAGTCACTAAAAAGAGTGAATATTTTAGATATTTTGGGTCTATTGTTCAAAGTGATAGTGAAATAGATGAAGATGTTATTATTAGAATTCAAGTTGGATGTTTGATGTGGAGGAATGCATAAGGCTTGCTGAATGATAGAAAGTATTGCTTAGACTTAAGGGAAAATATTATAAGATGGTGGTAAGACCTACAATGCTTTACGGCATAGAATGTAGAGTGGATTTATACATTGAAACAAAATGCAAAACATATGTATCCGTGAAAAGGTTAGAGTAGCTCCAGTGAGAGATAATATTAGAGAGTCGCCTTAAATGATTTGGTCACATAAAATGTCAGCTATCCGATGATCCAGTTAGAAGAGTAGATATATTAGATTCAACCTATGTTAAGAAAGGCAGAGGTAGACCTAAAAAGACTTAATTATGACGTATAAGAAATGACCTTAATTTATTAGAATTAAAAGATAATATGGCACTTAATAAGATACAATAGAGAAAAATGATTCATATAACCAACCCCTTATTGGCGCACCTTATATTTGATGAAAATGAAAGCCACGGATTGAAGCAATAAAGAAATAGAATTTTTTATCTAACATTTCTTGATCCACATGTCAATTTTGTCATTTTCAAATATCAGTATGCCGTTATAACATGATGAAAACTATGTTCCTCCCACCTATAGTCTTAATTATATCTATATATATATATATATATATATATATATATATATATATATATATATATATATTGATATTAATGAAGAGATAAAGAGAAAAGAAGGAACATGAATAATATTTGTCCATTGGAATTAATTATTTTATGTTCAATCAACATATGAACTGTTTCTAGATCAGTGTAATATTATTCCTCCCATCTCTCTTTTTAAATTTTTAAATTTAGCAAATGTTTCAAATACGTTTGCAGTTTTCTCTTTTTTTTTTTTTTTTTTTTTTTTTTTTTTTTTGTGCGTGGCCTTCACCTTTCTCAAAAAAAAATAATTTTTACAACATTTTAAAAAAATTAATCACCAATTCATACATATAATACATATGCAAAGCCTTAATTATAAAATCTCTTAGTTGAATACTAAACTACGATGTCTTGTACTCACTTTTAACTTTCAAGAACTCATGACTCTTTCATGGATACTAGCTTGCTTATAACACATAAATATTTTAGAAAATACCTTAAAATTTAATAATTGAATCCCATTTATATTCAATTTGTTAATACTAAAACTTTTGCAAAAGAAATATAATTAAAAACATTAATATCTAAACTCTCTCTTTTTCTCTCTGAATGTCAACATCAAAAACAGTTAAATTGAATGATTTAAATGTTGAAATCATACGAGAAGGAATCAAAGAAAAGAAAGAAAAACAATAAACGACGATTGAAGAATATTGTGCCGACAGAAGGAAGACTTTCACGTGGAATTATAAATCGCTGGAATGAAAAATTAAAAACAATTCAAAATATTGAGAAAATTGAATTCAAAAGGGAACCATACGTGCAAGTGTCGATGGCTAGATGATGGGAAAAATATATATATATCTTTTCACAATACAATAATAGCTGTCGTCATCCTAAGTTATTAATTATTACTTTAGTAGTAATCATAAGTTCAGGTTGAAGGAGAAAGTGAATGGTCTTCATCTTTGCCACTTTTGGCCAGTGAAGAAGATATTGGAGGGAGGTTTGCCTCTGTCATGGTAAAACATTTTTCAAAGGATCAGTTACCTGATCTTTTGCCAAGCTGATTTTGTTCTTCTACAATTAAACTATTACACAGTAATCCTAAGTCTTCCACCATACCAACCTAAGAATGCTAACTGTCGCCCAGCATGGAAACTTCCTTTGTATAACTCCACACAAAGAAACAAACAAAAAAAAAATTTAAGTAAAAGAAACAGTTAGTAAAGCCAAATATGTTGGGCAGAAGATTCAGACAAGTTGAGAACCAAATATAAAAAAACTTTCATAGGAAATATAAAATTACTTTTACACTTTTAATCGCAATTTTTTAAAAATTTCTGTTTGATTTGAAATGTCGGTGAAATAAATAATTGATATAATATTTCATTTCCTTCAAATTTTGAAGTTAAATGCCATTAAATTAACTGTATTTATTTTACATGTATTTACTATGAATTACCTTTCAATACAATAAATGAAATGCCCCATAAATAGTTTGGCCCTACAATACATAAATTCAGTCAGTGGCTTAACAGGTCATTACAAATTGAAGGACATGTTTAAGGTCAACCTTATGCATCTAACACTGTAAACTGTATTATTTGACCATTCACAGGTCATTACAAATATAGATTTTGTGTGTAAGAGGTTTTCAAGCAAGATGGTGCATCAGTAAAGCATAAAGGCCGACATCAGCCTAATAAATCATTCAAAAACGCGACCAATCTTCAAGCGCCGAATGAATTGCGTTTATTTTCCAAAGTGATACAAAATAAAGATCATATATTATTTTCATGTTTAATTAAAGTTACATTATAATGTTTTCATTATTTTTAATATTTTTATTGGAATTACTCATTTAAGATAAAATAAAGAAGGAAGATGGTTCATGATTAGCACTTAGACACTAATGCAAAGCTTCGATGCCAATGATGAAGAAATTGGCTATAGAGATAGAATCTAGAGCCATAGCACAGGATGAAGAGCACCAAGGCAACGTAATTTGCCATAAGATTTAGACCTCAAAAAAGTAAACCTAGCACTATGGCGCTATCAAATCGATACTATAGTGCTAAAGAAAGTCAGAAAAAATCCAAAAATTGCATGAAAACAGTAACTCAACACCTATGAGTTGCCACTGTGGTGTTGAATCCCATTAATTTTAAGCATAAAGATAGAAAGCATAGCACCTTGACACTGAAAATAGGCACCGCAATCCCAAATAAGTTTATATTCAAGCAGCAAGATAGAGAGTCCAATGCTACAATTGAGCATCGTAGCATTACTACCCAACATATGTGAATACAAGTAGTTTCAGCTATTGATTTGGGGAGTTTCTATGGAAGTTTCTAAAAGATCTTTGAGGGGATGTCAGTATTTCCTGAGGGAGGGATATAGCATATATAAATAAACCTTGATTAACATTGAGAGAGGATTTTAGCAAATATGTGTTTCATTTATTAAGTAACTTTTTAAAATCAAAATCCATAGAAACAATAAAGTAATCATAAATTCAAAATATAATTTTTAAAATTAGTTATAAACCTTATTTTTCAAAGTAGCTTTTATAATTTTTTTTGTTAATTTATCTTTTCTTAATTTTTAGTTTGTTGGATAAAAATTAAAAGTAATAATAGATTAGTACTTAATAAAATTTATAAATAAATCCTTATGAGAGCGATATTTTTCTTATCATTATATTACTTAAATAGTATGTGCATTTATGTACACTATTTAGCTCAATTTATCATTATTTATGTAGATATTAAACCAACACTCTTCTTCATTGTAAGAAATATCAATATATTATTTTTCTTTTGTGATCCATAGATTGAAAACAAATGCCCTATAAATCTTCTTAATAGTCATATCATGACCCACTTTACAACTAAAAGGCACTCTCAATGCTATTCTCTCTCAAACATCTTGGAGCAAATCACTTATTTATTAACCACTAACTCATTTCCGACACACTTCTAAAACTGGGTTCAATATAACAAATAATCAAATTAGAAGAAACATTCCTGCTCCACCATCCTACCCCTTGTGTCATCATAAAAATATATATCTGCATTCCATCATGACAGATAGTCCATCTTAACAGCTAGAAGCTCCAACTTACCAAACAGTTCTTTTTCATGGACTGATTGCTATTGGTTTATATTGCTCATTTCAATTGACTCGTTGCTCTCTTTCGTGGGAATCCCATAAAACTTTGGGCTTTATCTATTATAGGATTAACTTAACTCTCTCACATGAAGACCGTGGCAATTACTGCTTTGTTTCCAAGCAATTTTGGAGAAGATCTCCATGGTTTAACCAAGGCAGTTCTATAGCTTGCTTTTGATTCTGGGTTTCCTTCGGCTGACCTTTCACTTGAAAACTATCTCCCAAGCCAACAGCTCTGTTCTCTAGCCTTTTTTTAGTCCAGCTCTTCTTCCCTAGAACTCGAATAACTATAAATTTTAAAGCATTATATATTTTTAGCTTTTCAAAATCTTTTACTTTTTTTAATTTAATTTATTAAATTTCGGCTCTCGATTAGCGTCCTCCATGAATGACTCGTCCAACTGATACAGAGACTTTTTCCTCTGTTCAATACATAATGACTGAGGCCAACTTTGGTTGGTTAATTCGATCAGTTCATCATAATAAGTATGATGGTTCTAATGATGATCGCGTATTTAGTGTATCTTACTGGTTTTAAAACCCCGCAATTAACTGGGTTACAGGTAGTTCGGTTGTATTGACCGCATCTTTTGGCGTAACTAGTTATTCCTTACCTCGGGACCAAATTTCAGCTCTCGATTAGCGTCCTCCATGAATGACTGAACGTCGTCGACGCATGGCACACTTGCACTCTTATTTAAGAACTACTTAACTATAGCTTTCTCTTCCAAATCATAAAGAAATAGCATTGAGAACAGTAATATATTAAACCCGCTGAACCCAAACAATTTTGTTAAGCTATTTATCCAAAATTTTACATCAATTTTGAATTGAGGCATCTTTCCATCAAACTCTTCAATTCGCTAATCTTTTTTTAGTATTAAAAAAGGTTAACACAAACATAATTTTTGTCATTTTTAAAAACAAGATGGATTAGCAGATTCGAAACAAAGACAACTACAACATGAAGAAACCCTGATATTGAAAAGTAAAATAGATGATTTGAAAATCAAGATCGAATGTAATTAAAAAAAAAAACTCGTTAAATCTTGCACTTAAACAGCAGATGAATAATTCAGGTAACTTGCGGTAGTACTGCAAATGAAGTTGTAAATCGACCACAGATATTTTACTAGTCAAACAATAAACTCCCACAACGATCGAATCAAAAAACTTGCAATTAAGTTCCGACCTGCCGGATTCGAACCGACGACCAAGGATTAATAGGATGCCCCTTTGTAATCCTCACTCTTCCAACTGAGCTAAGGCCGGCTGTGAGATGTTATGAGAGCTACTAAAAACTAAGTCACTAGCATTAATTGGATGAAGTGCTTTTATTTTTTATTTCTGAAAATAAATCATAATATTTTTAAAAATACTCAAATTATTTTTTAAAATATTTTGCAAATTTTTAAAAACAATTATTGGCATCAAATTTATTTCAAATCAAAACATTAATAAAATAAAATAAAACAAATAAAAATGATCCCAAATGATCTCTAAATATAAAACCTTATATGGTGTGCGGTGTAGAATGAACTGAATATAAAAGAGCAAAAGCTCTACTTGACCAAATTCAACAAGACAACACAATTCTTTTATATTTACATATCAAACACCAAAATTTAAATATTTACATGCAAAAACATAAATATTTATAAGAATATCACTATCACTCTTTTTTAAGTGAAATACATCTTTTAATGCATAAAAAAAAATGTTAAACCTGTAAACATAAAACATTAGGAGCTGTTTGGGATCAATTTTATTTGCTATTTTTTATTTTTATTTTTAAGTTATTTTTAAATATATATTTATGTAAAATATTTTTTATATGATTTTATTTTTATCTTCAAAAACAAATAACATTATTTTAAAAACACTCAAAACATCTTTTATTTTAAGTATTTTAAAAATAACAAGTTCAATCAAATAAATTTTATTTTTAAATAAAATATAAACAAAAAATAAAAATAAAAATAAAATATAAAAACAAAAATGATCCCAAACGGCACCTTAGATATTAGATATATAAATGCATAAAAATTGTGGCATGTATGTAAATTTTCCATTCATTAAATATCAAATTAAACACAAACAAGCAAAATTTTATTAATGAACAAAAAAAGCCTTGCATGTCAAACTCGATTATTATCCAGACGAACACAACTTAAAAGCCTACTTCATGATAAGATACATCAAAAGCCCTTGTTCAGCCAAATATAATCGAATGGGCAAGTATCCATTCTGAAATCATCCAAAAATCAAATAAAAAAAATGTTGTTTAAACTCAACTTGTTTAATTGGACCATATTTGGAATCATTTTTATTTAATAATTTTATTTTCAAAACCAACAAATATCATATATATATATATATATATATATATATATATATAGATCCTTTCTTCCTCTCTCTATCAAATCTCTTAACAAATATATCACATCCAAAGTAGACTAATCGACATAAAACCAAACTGATTTTGAAAAAATTTTATCTCCCATAAATTTAATATATGCCACATTAACTTAATTCCTCTCTACTCTTGTATATCAACTTTATTCCCAAAAATAGGAATCAACAAACACTTTCTCAACTCATCAGGTATTATTTTTATCCTTTAAAATAATATTAAAAAAAATTAGTAAGCTAAAAAATTTTTTGATCTCATAAATATTTCACACTTCTATTAGCATATCATCTAGTCTTATTACTTTTTCACATTTTATTTTCTTTAAAGCCTTTTCAACATCAATTTTTTTAATATGACAATAAAAACAAACTTCTCTATTTTCAGTTAAGGTACTAAGGTCGTTAAAGTCAATGTACTCTCACAACCTTCATTAAAAATTAAACAAACTATTTCTTACACCTATGTTTAATATCCTCTTTTATGAAAAATACTTTATAATTTTCATGCTTAATGCACTTATGCATACATCTTTCATCCTCTTTAATATCTAATCTATTATACAAATTACTAAAAGTTAAATTTTTTGCATCACTTTCTTTTCATAGAATTTACGAATTATTTTATATCTTTTTCAATTCTCCGAACTTTTACATTTAAATCAATTTTTATAACAAAATTATCCTTCAAATTCTTAGCTATAATCACTCCTACAACATAATCTCTTTGACCTTCTCCCCAACTCATTTAATTTTCTAAATACATAAGATATGTATTTTCCTATGAACTATAATATCTATTAATTACATTAATTCATACATAAAAGTATTTATATTTCAAATTCATATTTTAATTTTAATTTCACAGACTAACTATTTTGCCCATATCCATTTCATAGACAAAGAATATATTGTAAGTAAATGCCATGATAACATATCCAGTTGTGTGCATTAGTGCTTGATAATAGAACAAATTCCTTAATAAATTCAAATATTCGATTATTTCACTAACCGTGCAAAAATTTTAAGCGGATTTTGAGTGGATGGCACGATGAGTAAAGAAACCTAAAAAGCACACCACAAAAGACAATTCAGTATTCCTCAAGGCTATGTGAAACATATGGTACGGTTGCAGCTAACAATGATGTTAGTTACAGCGGATTAGTTCTAAACGAAACGTAACAGAATGCAGACAGATAATCTCCAATTATCATATATACGATTAATGCCATCCCAAGCATCAATTTTTTTTTTTCTTTTGTGGGGGAGGGGTTGTACAAATTGAATTGAACAGAATTAAAGAAAGATTAAAAATTAAATAAAATTCAATCCCGAATACACAAAGGGAATAAATGGTTGAGACGGATAATTGTGCAGTGAAAATACAATGGTATTTGTATAGGTTCCATAACCGCATCTAAATTGATTATTGGTACGGTTACTACATAAAAATGTGATCTGCCCAAGACCCAAAAAAAAAAAATATATATATATATATATATATATATATAAGAAAACCTTATTAAATCTTATTTATATACACAACAGACAAATAAAAATTAACGAGATGGTTAAAACATGTAACGTTTTTACACATGTACGCTATTACAAGACCAATCTCTAGCCCTGTATTTTTTTATTTCAAGAGATGCTAGAAAGGAAGCATTGAAGCCAAATTCAGCGAGTCCTGATTTTATTAAAAGAAATTCTTAGGGAAGTATACTCATCTCCCATCAAGTTTTTATTACTATTTTGTGTAAGAAAAATTACACAATCTCCTCATTGGTATAATAGTACGTATTATCATAGTTATTCTATAGAAAAATAAATAAATTAAGACATTCAAATCCCAAATTTCACTTTTATCAATTTGAAGAAAAATAAGAGATCACTTTCATTCTAATCACACTTGCATTAAAACAGACTCGAATTGTATGCCTTGCTACTTTAACCCCAAAATAAGAAAATGTTGTCCACTGAATATCCTCTTAGAAGGCATCCGGACTAAATCTTGTACCCTAAAGATTTATAAAAATATAAATGAACTAAAAAGTCTCAATATATCTTGATCAAATTATTAGTTTGGATAAATCTTATAATTAATAGATTTATTTTCAAATAAATGCAATATAAATATTAATTAATTATTTATATATTGCAATCATTTTAAAATAAATCTAACGATTTTAAAATCTATTCTGACTAAAATTTAATCAACTCAAATTTCTCAAGGTTGATTGGTCCTAAAAGACTTAACTAAGTGTTAGCCTTTAAATGTTAGCCTTCAGTTTTGAAGGTAGGTTGGTCGTTTGAATGTGAAGGAAAAATAAGCATTGGATGGTTTTCTAATGATAAGCCATGGCCGCAAAAATTTTATCAAATTATAAAAAGATTCCATCACCTGTTTCACTTTGGCTGGTTAAATTTGGCCTGCCAACATGCAGAAAACTATAATAGTTTAATCCTAATAATGTATGGTAAAATGACTGGTTGAAATTACCACTTTTGAGATAAAATTACCAAAGACGTACATGACCAAAGTCTTCATCTTGCCGCTGAGATTTTTTCACCATTAATTATTAGGCCGGTTTATACAAAAATAAAAAACCAGGTGAACCATTGGACCGAGTGATGATTATGTCGTGATAACCAAGGTCTGCCAATTCACAAGTCAATGCCAAGGCCTGTGAACTCACGAGGTTAAATGCTACGAACGCTTGAGGACATTTTGACCATGGCTCGTCTAAATATTAAATAAGATATACATACATTTACATATCTAATACCTACAATTTAATATTTATATATCACACTTTTACTATAAATGAAAACATATATTTTATTTTTAAGTTAGTGAGTCATACTTTTTTATGTGATTTATTTATGCAAATATTAAAATTTAGGTGTTAAATATTTGAATATAAAAGAATTATGTGGCATGTATATAAATGCTCCATAAAATATTATTTTTTTGCTCCGTTTCTTCTTTCAAATCCCTTCACAGAGATCCTTCCATGATTCTTAAAATGAGTTCCCACATGAAATTGAAACTTACCAAGATTCATAAGTCCGTTTGGATGTTGTTATTCGCGCTCAAGTGTCCACACAAAGTTCTCTATTTTCCTTTTTAATTCATTTTAAAGAAAAATAAAGTTGAACTTGTCAGGCTGGCATTATTATTAGGGAATAAATAACATACCTAGCACATTCAGAGGTATTGGAGATCATGAATTCCCTCGAATAAAACCTGCAATGAAGTGAGTCTCCGTAAATATTACTAGTGTATAAGTAACTGACTGGAATATCAGCCAAAATAAATTCACTGGAATAAAGCAACATGTTAGCTGGTACAAAGAAAATGAAAATTTTATTTTATTTTATTTTTTTTTAATATCTTGACAAGGAAAGAAAATCATGTAGCTGAGAAAATTCAGTTGAAGCAACAATTCATTATACTTATTAAAAATTTTAATAATCTTGGTGATGAAAATCATAAAAGTAGATCAAGCGGGCCTTGAAATAATCAGGTCTTCCTTTGGAGAGTGAAAATTCAGTCAATTGAGACCAAAAGAGTTAAGTATTGTGTCCAATTGGAGATAGTTCATCTCGAAAACAGGGAAACTTAACTGAATTATTAATGTATGTACGATCAATTCACTGGCAGCTCCAAAATAATATGATGGGCTGAAGAACCTTTACAATCTAAGATATATTTGCATCTTCGTATCATCGGGGGCTCACCAATATGGTGGAAAAAGAATTAAAAATTAATAGAAGCTGAAATTGTTACCCAAAGTTAGAAGGGGAAGATTTTTCTATATTATGTATAATTACAATCATGCGATATGCATATTATAATCATTAAAAGATTTGTCCTAAGCGGCCTCAAGCCTTCTGCCGCTTGCATTCTACCCATTCAATTTTATTAACAGGAGCATTTAGAATTGCCACAATAACAGAAGATGGTGGGTGCACAAAGCAACTTTCTGCAACCCTCAATACCTAAAAATATTATTTCGGACAAAATAAAGCATCTACAAGGACTCCGGAGAAAGGTCAATCATAACCAGCGGCCCAATGCTCTCTAGAATACAGGAACCACTTGATTTGCAGGGACGTTCAGATATGAAAGTGTTGTACACAAACAATGTACGAGTATCAGCCACGTAGCAATAAAAAAAGCTAAAAGAACCAAGAAATCAAGCCTCAAGTTCTAAACGAAATAATGATTTTCAAAATATCTTTGAAGTAGTGTAGGAATCACGGTGCATTACTCTCCTATGAGAAAACTACGGAATATGCTCAAAATTATTTCTTTATTTACAGCCAGCTTAATGTTTAATTACAAGTGTAGAATCACAGTGAAAACCACCTGTCGGGTAACAATAGCAAATGGGGCACCTTCATGGCAAAATTTCATTCAGATAAAATAGAAGGCTAACATAAGCCAGAGAGATAAAGGTGGTTTTCCACCTAAATGTTAAATTAATAAAGTAATTCTGTATCAGTTTGTACAAATATTTTCGAAGTAACGAAAAGCCCTAAAACTTAAAATAAAATAAAATAAAAAGACAAGACCATTGACCTTGGGAAAGAACTGTCATCAGCTAAACGAGTCATCATCGACCTTGGGAGCAAAAAGTACGATGACAGATAATTATCTGCATTTTCACGATGATTGTTGCCTGAAAGAATATATGATCGAATGTGAGAAGACGATTACAAAATAAATTGCAGACAAAGTCGATTAAAGACAAATGAAATTTAAACTTTGACAACAGACAATGTAGAAAACAACGGCCCAAGATGTAAGTAAGAAGTGAGTTTCTTCCATAAGAATGGCTACTAATATTTCATCTTTTCTTGGTGTTATTTATATTTTTAAATTGGAAAATTAACACACAACAGACTATTCTATACATGAAAAAGTGCATTTCACTTTAAACAAATTAGTTATATTGGTATTTTAACGTGATAATAAACAATTAAGTGTTAGGCATGTCCCCCCCCCCCCACACACACAACACACTTTTTGTTTTTTAAATTTTATGCTATTCAAAAATTGTAATCATGGAATATGTTCAGATAACTTGGAGACAATGGAGAATAACAAAATATTGAAAGAAGAGTAGACCAAAAGCAGCTGTTACATCATTTACAGCACTAAGACTTAAATACGTTATCACCTAAATCTAATAGAAAAACCGTGCAACTACATAGCAAAACATGTAATAAAGCACATTTTCAAAACATTCTCACCTATTGGAGTCAATATAACGTGATAATAATGATCAAAATAAATCCCAAAAGATGGCAGCTTCATTGGATAATCTTCAAGGATGCCAGCATCAAAATAAATCCTTTTAAGTGCATATGCTACTTTTCAACAGTTGCTAGCATCCCGCCAACCCCAAAGCAGATCAAGTCACCACACTGCATATCCTGTGTCAAGAAAAACACACACTATAACCTAATTTGATAATTTTTCAAATGTCAGTTAAACAAATTTTCAAACTTCTAAGTTAGAGATTAAAATCAATAGCTATTGGCAAATCAACTAAAGTAGTCACATGGCTAACAATTTTTCCCAGAAAGTTCAAACCATACATAAAATGAAATGGGAAAACTTTAACAGCCTAGACCTGAAGTCCATGAGATAGAAACATTGACAATTAAGAATAGTCTTATCCAAACTTTGAAACCAAAATAAACGGGGACCTATCAGTTAAAACTTCAAATGGTTGAAAATCAACCACAAAATCACCTATGGTATAAATTGATCTCCATGGGTTCTATTATCAGAAAATCATAAACCTTGCTTCCAAGAAAACTTTTCATGAAGAGATCTATGTACAACAAAAACAAATTTGTAAGAAATAACTACTTGCAGTGTTAAAGAAGATCCATGCTGACAGTAATAGGATCATAATGGAAAATTCTGTTAAAAAAATTAAAACGGTTTAAATAGGGAGGTTAGCCATTGAACAAAGTAAACAACAGTTTCTTCCATGAGGAATGAATTGACAATAAATTAAAGCATCCCTTCTTAAGTGCACATCAGTAGCAGATATAGATACTCTCTATCCACAAAGTTTAAATCACATGAAAACAAGACAAAAGTATCAACTCTTTACTTAAAAAACAGCTTTGATTTGTGGACATAAAAATACGAAGTAAATAATAGCCATGATCAAAAACAAATTCACATCAAGAATCCAAAATATGGCAAACATTCAACACACAACTTTAATCACATGCTTAGAAATTAATGGAAACACATAAAATAAAATAGCGATGGCTATACTCTCAGGTGAAACAAAATGTCATAAAAAGTGGCTCATGTGCAACAAACATGCAGGAATCAGCACAACTGATCATTTGCAACAAAAAACGAAGGCAAAAACCAATCAGCTATAATACAATTCTCAATCAATGATTTCATATCCATTTGCATAAGAAAATACTCTTTGCATGGTTCTGAATCAACTTCAAGTTGGAAAACATGGAATGTTTTATGAATTTTGGGTTAAACATGAAAAAGAACACCAAGTTTCATTCAGAGGATTACAATGATATACTCTTTCAATCAAAGAACTACTTTGTTTAATTTTTGGATATAAATAATAAGATCCAGTAAAAGTAATGTATTGGCATTTAGCCAGAGCCTGCATAATTTTATATACTAAAAAGATGAATTGATGCACATTTCAAGCACTGAAAAAGGAAAAGATAATTTGGTATTACCAGACCAAACAAATCACAAAAACTGATAGGTTATCTTGCAAAGTTTGAGGTCATATGAAACTCATTAAAAGATTTGGTATGATGTATCTGTAAGTGTAAAGTAAATCAAATAACTGCATTTTAAAAAGTTAGATGCTTGGTCCATTGCATTTCAAATACAATGCATTTAATTAATGAATTCCAAATTCACCATCTAATTCATTATTAATGTACTTGAAATTCATTCAAAACAGACGATTTGAAATACACTACAAATGCTTCGTTGCCTTCCACCACCTCTTGCTCACCACCACCCATCACCCACCCTCCCCCCGCCACCTCCTCCGGCCACCGGCCACCGGCCACCCCACACCGCCACCACTATTTTAAGTTTGATTACTTTTTTGTTTTACCAAATAAGCAAAAATATGCTTCAATATTTAAGATATGTTCAACCAAAAAACATAAAAGTTTTCTGAATGCATCACTTTTAGTTTACAAAGCATTCCATTTACACTGCATTTTTTTTCAACCAACCATATGATTCCAACCTAAACATTAGAGGAAGTGTAATACAAAATATTCCAGGACTTTGATTGGCCAAAAAAATTCAGTTTAAACAGATGTGAAAAATAAGAATTTCGTCTATATATATTAAAGCTGAAAGAAAAGTGGTTACATACTCCACCCCGAAAGTGACTACAAGGTTACAACACATTTTACCTCCCCTTCCTACTTCATTCCTGCTTCCTAATAACAATACTATATGGCATCTCCAGAACATATTAAGTGCCAAAAAACTCATGAAAGAAAAATACTTGTACCATATATCCAGAGAAACAAAATATCTATGATACCAACTAACATAACATCATCATCATCATTAATTGTATCCCAACTAGTTAAGTTAAGTTTATTAATTCCCATTTTTCATGTGTTTCTAATGAGTGTTTCATGAGATGCTAAACATATTATACATAAACCTTTTGGCTCAACTTTTATCATGCTTTCATTGGACTAACATTTTCCTGCTTAATCTTCAACACCAACTTTATCTACATTAATTATGATTGAATTTTCACCATTAGTCGCCAATGTCTAAACTTTAATTTTTATGATCATCAACTAGGCTTACTATTCGTGTCCGACCTAATAATAAATAATCAAAACATAAACAAGATCTTTCAGGTTATTAATGAAGTCTAGATCCCTGCTCATTAATTACTAGAATAGATATTTATTATTAATGCACAAAAAGGTGTTTAATTCCAACAACAGAACCATCAATGGAAGATGAGTAGTTTACCTTAAACTCATGATTGTTACACAAAAAGGTGTTAATACCAACCATCATCCTCATCACAACCATAAACATTGGTTTTTAATCAGTTATGCTGGATTTAGATGCGGGAACTTCAGTGAAAGAAATTATTAAAAAAAATCTAAACTTCATACTGATAGCTGCAAATTCATAGTCAACCCACAAATTAGTGGTACTTAATTTAATTTCCCAGAATTTTCTAGTTTCCCACAACAAAGCCATGGGATTTATTTGATAGTTTAAGCATGAAAAAGAAGTACCCAACACCAATGATCAATTATCAAACTTTATTCATCCCATGATTTTACCAATAAGACAACTTAATGTTATTGAAAAATTGGTAAGAATTTAAGTGGATGAAACTTATGGCAACAAGAATTACCAAAATCAATAGTTTCAGATTGAGATATCAGATTCACATTAGACTATCGATAAAAATTCAAAATACTTTAGGTACTCAATTAACCTTTAGTACAGCCACAGATCAATGGTCGATCAGAAAAAACAATTCAAACATTAGAAGAATTTCTTAAACTATGTAATCTCGGTTTTGGTGGAGGTAGGGAATCAATGTAATAATAGTGTCATGAAAAAGAAGGATGGAAGTCTACGATTATGCATTGATTGCTCAAAATTAAAAATAAAAATCCATTGTCAAAGACTGACGATTTATTTGATCAATTAGAAGAGACTTTAATATTGTAAAAAAAATTGATTTGCAATTAAGATATCACCAATTGAGAATTAAATAAGAACATATAACACAAACATCATTTAGCACTACACATGGACACTACATATTTGTAATAATGCCTTTTAGCCTAACAATATTTATGGATCTTATGAAACATTAATAGAATTTACTAACAAAAACAGTTTTCAAGCAAGTATCGATAAGGGTCTTTATAAAGCACTTCATAGAAGAAAATGTCAAACATCTTTCTATTAGGTAAAAAATGGTGAAAGAAAAATAGGTGTAGATTTAGTATATGAAACTACTAATAAAATTCGTCAAATAATTGACAGATTGAAGGCTGTTAAAGATAGACGAAAAAAAATATTATAACGTAAAACACTGACTAGTAGAGTTTAATACGAGTGAGTTCGTATTTCTCAAAGTTGGCCCTACAAAAGATGTGGAATGTTTTGGTAAAACTTGAAAATAAAACCCACGAGATGTTGGACTTATAAAACCAGAAAAGAATAGAAAGGTAGCATATCAACTTGCCTTGCCAGAATATATGTATGGAGTGCACAATCTGTTTCACATTTCCCTATTATGAAAATATATGGTTGATGAGGCTAGCACAATTATTTCATTCTATAGACATTCAACCTGATCTTACATATGGTGAAGAACCAGAATAAAGTTTGAGGTAGAATATGAAATGACATAGAAGTAGAAATATTCCTTTTGTGTGAGTTTTATAGAAGCATGAAACAAAATGAAATGCCACATGAGAGAAGAAATCCAAGATGAGAATCTTATCCACAACTTCTTATTTGAGTTACAGCTTTATCATACATCTTAAATTTTCAAAATAATTTTTATAAGAAAGAGGATTGAAATAACCAAAAAATAAAAGAATACCTAACAACACCTATTACAACAAGTGTCACTGGTTTGCCTTAAAGGAGCATCGACCTACTCGAGCACGCTTGATTATTTAGAGAGAGCGATAGACAAAGAGGGAGTATGAAATCAGAGATAGCATCAAAAATAAGGGATGGAGGTGGAGGTGAGAGACTCGAGGAAGCTAAGGCTCGCTTGTGCTTGTTGAAAGAGAGGGAGAGAACGGCTGAACGAACAAAAGGTAAAAGGTCAAGCAACCACTCAAGTGTGAGGCCGAGTATGCAAAGTCACGTGATGAGTGGGAGCAAAGGTGGAACAAGTGACCATGTAGGAGTTGAGGTTAGGATTTCTATTTATTTAATATGTTATTTTAGTGTGTGTATTAACAGTCCGATATCTCCACTACATCAAGGACACCAAAATCATCCTAGTCAGTTCTCATAATGATAAAAAATTGGCTTTATCAATCACTTCGGATTCATTTCATGATTTATACATTGAATACATTACCTAATTTCAATTAATGAAAGCCTTCTTTATTCCAACTAAAAAAATAAAAGAGATGCCATTTTCTGAATATTTTTACCTCGTTAGTACTAACTATCAAAGTTTAATCAACAAGATAACAGATCAACTAATAATAGCATAACAATGGACAAAATATCACCATACTCAACTTTTGCGAATTTAATAAACCTTGTTTATGAATGGCAAGAAAGAATAACACTTCCAAAATAAAAATGATATGATGATCAACCAATATGCATTTAATAAATCAATGGCTCATAAAACTCACTCATACCTTGAACAATTAGTTATGACCAGCTCAGGCATTCTCATCAACCGTTGCAATGGCCTACTAATAATGTTAATGTTAAAAAAAATTGTGATAATAACTAGAAGGCTAAGAGTTTAACTTAAACTCAAAACCAGAAGATATTAAATGTAAATTCATAAATGAAAAATATAAGGAAAGGGCATGATACGAACATTGAACAAAGAGATGCATTTTCTAGTTCATTGATCCCCGGCACCTACATAAAAGCATAAGAAATAATTGTCAATAAGAGAGGATGATGATGCAATATCCATGCAACATACCAAGGTCTTCTCACTCAATCGGACAAAAAATTGCTATCAACAAGCAAAGCATCAAGTATACATCAAATATATAAGTTGGTTGCCCACAATAGACCAACAAACCATATAAAAACTCCAAAAGCTCACTTCGTTTTTATTTTTATTTAAAATTTTTGTTTATTCTATTTATGTTTTAAGATGAAACAAAAACATATTCATATCATAAATAAGTGTTATTTTTATTCATATTGCTTATGACAGAGTTGTGATGGAATGAGGTAACAATGGCCAATGGCAATGGTGATTGGTGGCTAGCAATCACAAACAGCATCAATGGTGGTTTTCATCCCAAAAATATAAAAAACACCCTAAAAATTACTGGGTATTTTCAAAAACAACTTTGTTTTCAAAAAAAAAAAAAAAAGCTGAAAACACAATCCGAACATATATTTTAAAAACAAAAACAAAACAAAAAGTGATCTCAAATGGCCCCTGCATCTTTAGCAAATGACAATTACATATAAAGTTTCTTCTGCTCAAGCATTATTCGATAGCAAATATGCCTTTGATCAGAGAAAAAAACATGAAATATTTCATTGGTGACATCATCTACGTGATTAAATTCCAAGATGCCTTCAATCACCCATTAGCTATTAATGGTAATTTGTTTTAAAATGTTGACTTAAAGCCAAACTATAAACCAAAAAAAGGGTATGAACACCGATGCCATATCTGTTCTACCAGCCAGACATTCACACAGAATAGGAATCTAAACCATAGAGTGACACTCAGATCAAGGGAAAAGTTAGAAGAGGAAAGAAATCTCACAGTAAATTATCCTGAGAAATGAAATTTGACAGAAAATGAAATGCATTCATTAAAGCATAACATGATTTTAGAAACAGTATCATCCAACTTTCAAAGTAGTCAATGCAACTTGCCAAGAAGATAAGACTGCATCTATAAATACCTTTTGGAACCACAATTGCAGGGTATCTTTTGCTCTTCCAAAGGAAATTTGTAGTTGTATGTAAGCTCTTCACCAGTAAATATATGCCGCTTTGCATAAATAAAGATCTTCTTTTGGCCATCAACGGTTATCACCTTAGTATAACAATTTGGCTAAAAGAAGGCAATACAAACATTAAAAATCAAATAAATGTCACGGATGGCCTATTAATGAGCACCCATTAGTTTAATCAAACCTCGCATGAATGATTAATAAATCTTGCTAATCCTCCACGCCTAGTAGCATCAACCTGCGAGAAATATCATAAAATATAAATAGTAGTTACGCCTCTATACCTATTGTTCTACAAAATAAAACAAAAAGTAAGAATGAAAACTTAGTGGTGGTAAACTTTAAACAAGAGACCAAAAAAACCTCAAAAAGCAGTTTTGATAAAATGAACTAATCAAAGCCCTTCAGTAAGTGTTCGCTAAGGTAGAACTGACATTTTAAGAAAGGTACTAACAACCTTCATTGGTATAACAAAAGTCAATGCTTAGACTAGCAAATCCATCAGGGAAAAAAAACGAAATCAAATTTAGACCTTTAATTTAATATGCTAAGTCACTTTCACTACAATGATTGTCTAAGAAATGATAGAAATGTTTAAAGCTTAAGTAGATCTGATTTTAGCTAACCAACCAACCAAAGTCAAAGACATCTGAAATACAATACAACATTAAACTCAAGCACTAATCAAGAAAAATTGGTTAATCAGCCGCAACATATCTCACATATCTCAACAAGTTTGATAACATTCAACCTACATTCCTGTATTAAAGATCATAAAAAAGGCTGCATTTACAAAGGATTCCTCCCGATTATCAAAATCATTAACCTTCTACCATTCACTCAAAATTGACAATATCATTCACTCAAAATTGACAATATCAATGCACTCTTCAAAAGGAGAACTATGATGCGGTTCCTAGTGCGTGGTACGTGTGTGTGTGTCCTACATTCCTACATTTTCTTTAATGTTTTCCCATGCCAACAACATTTTTATGCAACTTTCTTCTTGTTTGGGAGCTATTCAACTCTTTCTCAAATTACAAATTTCAGATCTCATCCTTTTCATGCTCTCAAGAAACATCATAACATTCACCCCTTCTCTTGCTGTGATAGCAAGAGAATGTTAAGGTTAATCTCAATTCACTGCATTGCTCACTTAGCATGCTTAACACAAGATAATTTTTTATTCTGCTGCCAATAAGTACAAATCTTCAACAACAGATGATGTAAGTATACATATATATATATATATATATATACACCCCTTTGAAATTTGTATAATAAAAAGAAGTCTGGCAACAAAGCAAAAGAGTACATAGATAACCATAGAAATGAGTTTCTAACGATGATATGCAAACGTTTCCCTCACCACATAACCATCATCAAGTCTGAATAGATAACTGCTGCCGATACCCATCTTTTCATATTGAAGCTCACGTATGTCAGATATCTGAAAAAAAAAAAATTAGTTAAGATTTAAATTTAAGCCAGATTGCACAAAAAATTGATATAAATGAAAATTTACCCGACGGCGAACTAATTCTCCAACATACTCAATCACAAAATCTTCTGCCTCAATTGGCTCAAGCGCAACAAGGCCCCAATCATGTATCTTGCTTCTTTGAAAACGTAAATGTTTCTTCCTTGCCTTAAACAAGACAAAAAGAAGCCAAAGTACTTATAAAAAAGACGTAAGGGTGCAGGTGCATGTCTCCATAGAACAAAAGATAAAATACTACCTTTAATTGAGTGACTTTCAGAAGCTCAGCACCTTCAGCCGCAGCTAAGAGGCTACGCAGTTTAACCCTGTTTGTTCTTGCAGAAGGACCCTTAATATTCGAATTTTGACATCCATTGGTATCAGAACAAAATGCATGAGGAATAATATCATGGTTTCCTCTCAAACGGGCCCTCTCTGATGGAAGAGCATTCCGTGACCACTGTCGCCAATCCCATCCACTTATAGAAGATCGAACACAGCCATCTGTCTTGGGGCATAGAATAACTGGCCTTGAAGGTTTAACAATCCTCTTGGATGTCCCCTTCTGCGATGCTTTCTTAGCCCTGGTCTTTCTTGAAAATTTTGCTATCTTAGAAGGGAGAACTGATTGATCATCAGCTTTCCTTTTTAATCTCGAAATTTTTTTTGCTGTTAACATGCAAAAGACATGTAAAATGAACAAGTATCTAGCTATAGGCCTGAGATAAAAAATGATGAATAAAAAATGGACAAAATTATTATAAAAAACCATCTATACTAACACTTTGAAAAGCCAGAATCAAGGGCTTTGAGATCCTGTGAATCAATATGCATATAACTACAAGTTTCAATCTTCTTAATTTCATCTGGATCATGTTCAGAAACAGAAATTTGTTCCACATTGTGTTTTATATCATCAATAAAAACTCCCTCATCTGCATCACGTGAATGCTTATCATAAGATCCGCCCTCCATTGTGGACATCATTTTAGCATTGCTTAAAAGTTTAGGAGAAATACTAGTCTGAATTTCAGGAGCAATCTTCCTCAATTTACGTGACTTTCTCCTTGTTGAACTGTAACCATCATGCAATTTATTTTGGTCCATGGTGGGTAATGATGAAGAATTAACCACGTCTGCATCTAACTCACCCAACTGAGAATCCATATCACCAAGTTGTGACCAAGGTAAATCAGCTCCTACATGTAGCACCTGATTTGCGGAGACGTCACCCATTTTTTTAATCAATTCAAAGCTCTCAAGCAATGGTCCAGACTTCGGTTTGCTGTGTTTTTTCTTTCTAAAGTATGTCAACTTTCCATTTAAGGAAACACCAGATGGCCTTGAACATTGAATCTGCTGCAAACTTTCGGTCAGGTTGTCCACCACCTCTGATGACTTGGGGACATTCTGCAGTGCATCATTGCACATATGAGCGTTAAATAAAAGAAAATTAAAGTAGGAAAATCAAATCAAATTTTATAAAGCAAGAGTAGCATACCTTGAATAAACTGTTGAAGCTCTCTTCAGGATTAGTAGCTGCAGGATCCACTTCATGTCTTCTAAAATAACTACATGAAGTAAAGCTTTCTTGAAGAAAACTAATAAGGTGGGAAGATCTCCACTCTTTAAGAAATTCGTCATGAAGCTTCTGCCGACAAATAGCCAATGCAACATATTTGCCAAGTACAGCGATATCTTCATTGGGCCCTGAAGGCCGGATTTTACACTTCTTAAACAAACTAAACGATTCAGTGGTAGCACCGGCTTCCACTCCAGGAGGTGGTAACTCATAATCAATCTCATCCTCCAATATATATGTCATAGGAGGACCCATTCTTTCAAAAGCTTTTGCAAATTGTGTAGACAGAGAACTCCATGGTCTTGCTGTAGATTGCAAGAGAAATACTACAAAGATTATCATTCAAAACAATTACATTCCAAATGGCAACTGAAAAATTATGAAAGTTTGCAACATGATAATACCAGGAGATTCTGCCAAATCAACAGCAACTTTAACAGAATTACAAAAATCAAATGGCCAAAGAGATGTGTTCGGATCTGTTACCTGCAATCATTCAGAACACACTTTGATCACAAAAATCAACCAACAACATATAACCACTTATAAATTAATAATGTCAGGAAAAACCCATCCTTTCTACAATAGTAATGAGCCAATAAGATAAGTTAGAATATAGATTAAATGATAATTTCCGATCCACCAAATTCCTGCTCCTATGAACTCTAGTGCCTCTACTCCGTATATGGGGTAATAAGGCTTGATATCTAGTATTACACATTTAAAGGTAGCCTGAAGAAAATTCTTTGGAATGTGTAGTACCAGCACCTCCATTTGATCCACAAATTCAGCTTCAATCTCTACAACCTCTGCCTCTTCACCAGATGGGGATTGATTCACAGAGCTAAACATGAAATCTTCAGTATTTCTTGCCTAATCATTGTAAAGAAACAATAGTTGATTATTACAATAAAATAAAAGGGGGCTAAAACAAAGTAGGCGTGTAATAGTGAGACATGAGAAAAAAAATACCAAATTATACATGGAAAAAGAAAAAGAACAGAAGGCTTTACCTTATTTATTTTATCTTCTGCTTCAAGACAAAGCATTTTTGTTAATTCCTCCTTTAATACATCTTCATAATACTCAAACAAGGAATCCTTCGCTGATAGATAGAGTTCATTCTCTATGTCTCCTTGCACTTCCTTCAAACTGATAGCAAGATTATCAGTATTATATAGATCAATTTGTTTCATCTCGACAGCTTCAGAAAATGAGCATTCAGACGGAAAACATGTCAAAAAATCTACATCTCTAACGCCAGGCCCAAAACCTGGGGGAAAATCCATTTCATTGTTGGACGTGTGTGGCACAGAATGAACCTGCTTGAAATTTGAATGGTAAAATAGACACCACCATATAAATAGATAATGTGCAAAATGCAATTATAAAAGCATACATACAATATCAGATGTTGCTGTGGTACTTTTATGAACAATATCTATGTTCCTGACATCACTCTCAATAGAAATAGAACTGCCAGACAAAGCAAGATGACCAAACCAGCGTTTTCTTTTTCTCCACTTTGTGCAGTAGCCAGAAACAGCTTCAGACAAAACAGTGCTCCACAGAACTTTCATGCAATCATAGTAAAATGTTTTGTAAACCTCTAATAGTAACTCAGAAAATTTATTAATGGCTCCTGATGACAAATCATCAGTAGGACAAACTGAAGGAGGAGTAGAAGACATTTTCTGTTCATTCTTCACATGCAAGGAAACAGTAGGTCTGCCACTAACTGCAGAAGGCCTCTTTTCAACCACGATTTTGGGCTGTAAAAGAACCATAAATTAACTACTTTGGAAAAGAAAATGAATTTAACCAAATATGTCCTTTAACTCAGAGGTCAACATTATATGCATTACCTTTTTCTCAACAAGACTAGAATGCTTAAAATCCTTCGCTGCTGACTCTATTCTGTGATGTCTCTGAGATTTCCTGGAAGCAGAGAACTCCGGAATAATGGTGCTAATTATTTCATCTAGAAAAACTCTTCGAGATGCTTTTAAAATCACGGAATGCAGCTGAACTGATATATTTTCCGATATCTCAGATATGAATCTACTGAATGAACCAGAACCACTGTCATTACTATCTTCTTCAGAAATATTTTGAACTCTGCACCACTCTTCGACTAAAGTTAAAAGTGTAAATGGACCACACTGGCCATCTACGTGGTGTATCTGGAAGATATTAATTGATAAGCATTCTTTACGAAGAATAGTTACAGGAAAATAACCAAAGATACTGGTGACACCTCACCATCAATGAATCATGAAGGTAGCTACTGCTATGCCAATAATAAAGTTCTGCAAAAGAATGAGGCCCATGTTTTCTACCTTCCTCATCCTCAAACATCCAATTGGGCTCCTCACTTGAAATTAACTAATCATAGATCAACAGACAAATGAAAAACAGTAAGCACGCAATTATTTTCAATTAAACTAGGAAGGCATTAGTAAATAAAATGATTTTTATGAAGGCACAAAAAAAAGATGATTAGTAGAGATTACATCCATACCACTGAAAGCCTTGAAATTGCATGTTTTACAATTCCAGTTTTCGGGTTCTGTGATCCACAAGAATGAGCACCAAATGTGGCAATTGGCTGAGCAACAGAATACCGTGCATGCTCATCTTGATTTGGATGCAAAGTGGATAAACTAGAGAATGCACCCTGTCCATGAGATGAAGGAAAGGAGACAGTACGATCCATGGAGACACTAGGAGTCATGGTTAAAGAATTGGCAGACCAACATGAATTTGGTAAGTTCTTAATATACTTCAAATACACAGGATTGGTCAGGGTTCCATCTATGACTGGATAAACCAGAAGTTCCTCAGGCAGGAATCCTGTAGATAACCCCTCATCCAACTGTTGTTGAGCATAAGGACCACAGAGTTGCCCATTTTCATTCACATACATCCAGCCACTCACATAAGCCTGTTGAGAATATCCACCACGATGGCTATCATGATCTGTCATCATCCCCACACCATAAGGGCAGGAAATGTCACTACTATTATTTGCGGACAAAGAACTGTCATCCATTGTGACAGATGAGCCAAACTTTTCAAGAAGATAGCTGCAACTTGTGGAATCACCATGCCCATCTGAGAACCTAGGCATAGAAATAATGCAGCAAAAAGTTAAACTAAACTTTTTAGATTGAAAAATAGATAATAAAAATATCAACTTACAAGCAGAATGAAGTGGCCATACCAACGTGAAGAGCCATATTCAAAGTTCCCATGATAATCAATATCGTTGATTACTTCTATACATGAACTGGTATCAGATTGAGTTACTTCAGAGGTTGATGAGTTCAGCCCTTTCCTTGTGATGAAGTTATGCCAATAATCGTGCGAATGGGTCCCTAAAGAATACAACTCCTTATTGGTGCTACAACCAGAAACTAAGCCAATTTCTTCACAAACTTCACCGCATGCCACCTGTATAACAAAATTATATTAAATATAAGAACACAATAGCATGCACACTAAATAGATCATTTCAGGGCTTCAGAATTTGTCAGCAAGTATGAAATGCCACGTGCTTTTCAATAAACAGAAATAGCAAGTTGCATGGATATTTTTTTAAAAGATTAGAGCTGTGCAAATCTCCATATACTAAAGAGAACTGAGAGGTGATGCCACCTTCCAACCAATCCTGCTATACTGACATAAGCTCCAACCATGAAACATTTGAGTACCAATCCTGCAGTAAACGTTCAATTCACATAGCAGCTTTCTCTTCTAGATGAACTAACAGCCATCGTTTCCAGCTTTGGAATTCTTATAGAATTTAGTATAGCATATTTGAAAAAATGGGAACATGTCATTTGTGTATACAATGTCATTTAAACGTTTATAATTAATAAATTAAAAAGCACCCACAAATGATCAAAGACGGTCATAAAACAAATAAACATTGCAATTGATATTCTACAAGCATTATAGATGATGAGCTGAATGTTCTGGACTAAATAGTTCATATTAAATAAAATAGCATGACTAACATTTCAGCTGTGAGTAGGAAACATATAAAGAAAGAAAAAAAAAATGGTCAGGGATAATTTTGATATGGGCATGTGGTATTTATATTTATTTAAATGTCATGAAAGTGCATGATTTTGATTTGCATACAAATTCAAAAGTAATGATAGCATTTGCTATAAAATGTATTAAAAAAATAATAACATATAAATATATTTATTTGTAATCAATACAACAAATGTCCCATAAATTGACACTGACAATTTTTTAAGACCATCAAAATGAATATTAGATCTTGACATCTTGACCATTTTTTTAATAAAAGAAATGTTTAAAAAACAACAACCATCAAAGTGAAAAGGGAAAAGCTATAAGCACATCAAATAAAAGCGGACTGATAATTTCCACACTGATTCTTTTCATAAAAACGGATGAAGGATTACATATCAAGATTCAATTACTTACCTTCAATAATGTTTCTATGTTCAATGCTGGAAAGACCTTCAAGATTCACATCAAAAGAACTGACCATTTAGGGCAAACAAAACATCTAGGAAATAATGGAAAACATCCAACAAAGGCAACATACTAAACTTATGTAAGAGGAAGAGAAAATGCCAGGGATATATCTTGCTAAATGAAGTTGGGGGAGGATTCATTGATGATAAGGAGCTAGCACACAAAAAATCATAATGATTGGCATGTATTCTACAACAACAAATAGAAAGATTGCAAAAGCTACAATGCTTTATAAGTTCACAGACTTAAAAAAAACAAGGAAAAGGAAAAGCTAAGAAAAACTAGCAAATATAGTTGAACCGAGCATACAATTGTAGACAATACAAAATGCAAAAATAAAATACCAAGATTTTAGAGTTATCAGTAAAAGAAAATTAATGATAAAATAAGAGAAAATAATGAAAATGAATTCAAGGAATATCCAGGCTCTACAAAAGGAGTCAGTAGATAGAACATGCCAATTAACATTTCCTCCTCATAGCCTCATCCCTTCCATTCTTTTTTGCATCCATAAGCATGCATGCATCATGACAGGAAAATAAACCTTTTGGACAGGCCAAACTGCAATAAATGGTGAGAGGGTTGGGCCTTAAATCACCGTGACTTGCAGTACTGATATTATCAATGTTATGAACACAATGATAAAAACCATTAATTTTGAGGGACTATTTAGTTGGATGTATTATCAGTGTAAAATAAAAGGCTTGTAGAGTTTTAAGTTTTTAGATATTTGACACGAAGTAAAATTTTGAAGCGATTAAAGTAACCCAAAAAAAGTATTTTCTATGATAAAGAAACTCACCAAAATCAGTTGAGTTTCTTTTACGTCACTACTCAATCCTCAAAAAAATTGAGTCCTCCATCCATGAAGCTAAATCCTTTGAAGACTTCATCTTGTTGGAGAATCTAATCACCCCCTTCACAAATTGCTCTCTCGCACCACCACCCTTCCTACGCCTAATTTAACAAAGCTACATATATGGAAGCTCAATTACCACCTATGAAAGAAAGCTTATGTGGACCTCACCAACACCACAAATGCCCTCTCTATCATCAAAGCTATGTATTACCAATTCACCACCACAACTTTGTAATGGAAGCTGAGCTCCAACAAAATGTTGTGGAACTCCTCATCGAAAGTCCTAAGGGGATCCATCTCCTGCTTTCAAATACACTTCATTCTTCCACAAAATTGATCTCATCTAACACAATCAAAGTAAGCTCTGCTACAAACTTTGAGCACAAGTGGTTGTTGCTCGAACTCATACTCACCAGAGCATCAATGATCAAAGCCTCTTGATCAAATTAATTCATCTCTTTTTTCTTCAATGGTGTATTATAAATACATCCAACCAAACAAAATAAATAATTCCATTGAATTTATATTACATCCAACCAAGTACTAAAAAGTATTACATAATGTAACTAACATGAGGTTCAAAATGATATACCTTCATTTGATGGAATATCATCTTTGAAATTGTTCAAGGCGAATCAATGATTTAGAATACTTACTTGAGCATTATCATTTATTTGATCCTTTAAAAAAAGATTAGTGAGGCATGTACAATTATTTGAGCAAGTATTTCAATTGAAATAAAATCAACATGGGTTAGCATGAAACTTAATCTTAAGGTGAAATATATAGCATTTGATGAGTATCTAAATGAATTGCTTATCAATATCAAAACTATAAATATAAAGATTCCAATATGTTTAAAAAGTAATGTAATGTTTACATGTCTTGTAGCGACACATAATTTCACTTAGCTATGTTGGTACCACTACTTGCTTCATTAAACATCTTAGATGAAAGTTTAGAAATGAACTACACTTCAATTTACCGAAAATACTAGATCAGGCATTTTCTAGATCTATGAAACAATGTACACTTGATATTTCCAATAAAATACTAGATCAGGCTTTGTAATGCCCAACATGGGTGACAAGGCTTTTAAGTGATATAGTGTGTGTGGTTTTGAAATCCCTAATGGGCATGCGATTCCTGTGGATAGTGATGATGGTTCCTATAGCTTGCAGGTGAGTCTTTGGCATGAGGTTTCAGTGCATGTGTTTTTGTAGTTTTCTGTTTTTGGAAAACAAGAACAATATATGGTAAGATTTGATTTTGTTGTTGTTTGGTTTATTTGAAAATTTAAATAATTCAAAATAAGTTTTACACTTTAATTGAAATTGGTCATATATCAACATTATCTACTAACCTAGGTTATGTAATAAATGAATGTTCTTATGCATGTAATTAATAATTTTTTTACTTAAATAATTTTTTTTCAAGTTTTGGTCTTATGAGTGCAATTTAGAAGCTTGTTTTTTTCAAATATTGTACACTTATGACCACATGATTATGTTGGAAGTTATCTCCATGTAATCATACGAAGCCTAATGTTTTCCTTTGGTAAATTTTTTTCTTTGTATTATTTTATCTTCAAAATATGATATGACTTATGAAGTGTTTTTGATTTTAATAAATAAATCCATACAAGAAATCTAACTTGTGGGAATTGAATTCAATTAGTTTTTTTATTTTATTTATTTACAAGTTCTTGCTAAAATTCTTAGACTATTTTACTCATCTCATTATCAACTGGATTTAAATCAAAGTAGTATATGTTTTCATTCAAAGAATTAGATGGTGTGTGTGTGAAACAACTGAATATATGGAGTGTAATTCTTAGACTAGAGAGGGAGTCCAACATAAACTTGAATTATGGAGGTCAACTTTAGAGTCTAAAGGTTTTCGTTTAAGTAGATCTAAAACTGAATATATGGAGTGTAATTTTAGTTGTAGAAGTTTTAGTGGTAGTGTTGTGACTTTAGGTGATCAAATCATTAATAAGAGGATTCAGATATTTAGGCTCTATTGTTCAAAATGATAGTGAAATAGATGGAGATGTTATTAGTAGAATTCAAGTTGGATGGTTGAAGTGGAGGAATGCATCCGCCTATTATGTGATAGAAAAGTTCCACTTAAACTTAAGGAAAATTTTATAAGATGGTGGTAAGACTTGCAATATACGAATGTTGGCTAATAAAAGAGAAGCATAAGACTAAGTATGTTACGAGATGAGGATGCTCAGTGGATGAGTGGCTTTAACATAAAGCCTCTACCGTCCATGACGACAGGAGAGTAGATGCATTAGATTTTCCTTATGTTAAGAAAGGTAGAAGTAGACCTAAAAGACTTGGTTAAGATGTATAAAAAATGATCTCGTATACCGAATTAAATGAGAATTTGACACATAATAAGACACAATGGAGACGAAGGATTCATGTAGCCGACCCCACCTAGTGGGATTAAGGCTTGTTGTTGTTGTTGTTGTTGTTGTTGTTGTTGTGTGTGAAACAAATTGATGCACCATGACCTTCAAATAGAAAAAAGGAAACTTACCATATCTATCAGTGAAAGAGAGTTACAATATGGGTGGGGAAGATGGACAAAATGAAGGCATCTAGATAGAAGATTGTTTCTGAATTCTTGAAAGTTGTAACTTTGGCAAATTGTTGCTTTCGGGCTTCTGCAAGAAATATTGAAAAAGTATTAGAGATCATAGAGTAAGAATGAGTTAATAGGGCATTAGTTATCAATTTAACCACAATTAGAGTACAATAGCCTACACTGAGGCCCTATTTTATTGCATACCAGCAACAAAGGTAATAAGGGGTGTGTTTGGGATAGCGGTGCATTTTCGCACCACGCCGCAGTTACCATTTGAAAAACTGCGGTGTAGATGCGTTTTACAGTTCGTTGCAGTGGGAAACTGTGTTTCCCAACCAACCAAGCAGAATGTGGTGACTGCCAGAAAGTTGCGATATGACTTTTTAAAATAAAAAAATTATAATACCCACCATAACTTTTTAGGCAATAGTTTTTTCAGTAGTAGCTCCCCACACTGCTTTTCAGACAGCTGCAATTGACCCAAACAACCCTGTGCCACCATAAACACCACCAAAAACATTAGTAGAGCAAGCAATGGGAAACGCTAAGCTGAAAAAGATGACAACCCAATTTAATATTGCAAAAAAAGATTTCATAAGACATTTATGAAAGAACTCAGCCTCCACAAAGCATTCTATATTTACATAAACCTCCATTGACCATAATTGCATTTGCAAAGTACACAAATTTGAAAACTAACAAAAACAAGGAATACATCCATTAAGGCAAGGAAAATAATACCAGAGGTACCAAACCATGCCACATCAAAAATGAAAGGGATCTAAGTGTACGATTCTTCAAATATGTACACAAGAAAGAATTATCACATCCAAGCAAGCATAGAATAAAAAAATTACTAATTTAAGCCGTACTTCATTATCAAAATAAAATAATAATTAATTGAGAACATAATTGATTTATTTACTTCAGAATATTACCCCCAAATTCCAAGCAAATGAAAATTTCCATACAATTTCGTAAAAACGAAAAAAAAAACGTAAATATCAAACCGACTGAAAATAGATGAGTAATCTAAAGGTAAAATGCAAAAAATATTTTGACCTAAAGTGGCTAAACAAAAATTACCATGAAATAACAGTAGTCAAGAATTCAATGGAACAAACATTACTATAACGAAAGAAAAAAATCATAAATAGAGCGACTCCCGCACTAAATTTGGATTTAGGAGGAAATATCCAGACAACTAAAAGAAACTCGACATCTCGACGCCAACTTCATGCATAAGACGCAGACATAGGCAAAAAGCAAGCTTATACCACACCAATCCCATCTAAAAAAGTTACATGCGGAATTAGATGGACTTACTAATTTCAGAATCTAGAACGAGAGATCGAGAGTCGGTAAAATAAAGTCCCGCGATAAGATCACCAGATCCAGCGTCGGTAACACGAGATCTGGCAACGATGCCACCAAATACGGCAATGGAATCGAGGGATCCTGCGGAAGAAGGAACCCGCCGCTGAGGATTCGCGTGCAGAATAAGAGGTCTATGTAATAGATCGTTGCGGAAGAGCCCTAAATTCCACCAGGCTTTTTTACGGGCTCGTAATTGCAATCCGTGGAATCCTCTTTTAAGACGAATAAAATGGCCCGTTTGATTGTACTTTCGATTTTACAAAATTTTATTTTAGAACAATTTTTTTAAAAAAATGTGTCAAAACGTAAATTAGAGTAAAAATAGAATTATGATAAAAATACTTTAACAAATTATACAATTAAATAGTCTTTTAAAAATATAATAACATTTTTAAAATATGAAGCAGTTAAATATCCTTCTCAAACGAAGCCAAAGCCCAATGCGTTCTAGCCCTGTGGGCCTTTGATAATTTGAGCCTATTTCTATTTTTTTCAGAGATTGAGGATAAAAATTAAATTTCATTAATTATTTTAAAAATAAAAGTTGATTGAAGTGAAATTTTCAGATATTGAAATTAAAGCTAAGGTACACCTATGATAAAAATATCAAGTAAAAAAGACTTAAGGATTGGGAGAAATTAAAATTTGAAGTTCATATTATCTATTTTAATAAAATAAATCAACAAAAATCCAAAAATTTACAAAAATCTTCAAAGTGGGTTAAATCACTTCAATTGACATTTAGGACTCTTAAGAAAATAATGTGATTTTCTGAATCCTAATGAACCCTAAACAAACGCTTAAGATTAAAGTTTAATCAATTAAGGAATTAATTAAAATATAATCTAAAAATAATTTAAATACTAAATCAAAATCAGAAATGATGTAATACCAAAATGATTGGTAATCAAACCTTAAGTCAGAAAAGTATATTGTATCCCTCAAATGAAATTAAATTTAAACATAATTGAACCTAATTGAGTTAATGAAATTCAATTAAATGATTAGATTTTTAAATTAAACTCATAATAAAATAAATCAATGAAACTTTAATGTAAATTCAAACTAATCTTGCTAAACCAACACCAAGTATTGAATCTTAATTATATGAAACTACTTAACGAATTAGAATAAATTAAATATTAATTAATCATTAAATAAAGTAAAAATCAAATTACTTAATAAACCAATTCAACATAATCATTTGATATTAATCAAATTAAACCAAATAAACTTAAAGTAAACTTAATTAACATATGATTAAATCACATACATTTGGAATAAGATAATTAATTAGCTATTGATACATAAACCTACAACTAAATCAACCATGAACGAAATCTAATGAACATAGTAAATGAAGAAAATCAAACCTAACTATGATTATGAATAATCAAGTTTAATTGAAATAAAAATAAACAATTGAATCACTTAATCTAATCAAATGTTAATAACAATGATAACCCTTTAATCAATAAATTTTAGGTAAATGCTTAATTAAAACTGTCAAATCAAATAAGTCATATATGGGTAATTAAGTCATTAATCTCTAATTAAATAAACCTTTAATTAATCTAATGATTTAAAAATTTAATTACCCTTAATCAAACTTAATTAATTAAACATCTAATTAATGCAAACTTAATGAATTAATCCATCATCTTAATTAATCAAATTAATTTAAATAAATTACATTAAAGCTAACTCTTAAATTAAGCTTAAATCAAACCCCTAATTAAATTTAATAATTAATCACATCCCTCAAGTAAACTAATTAAATTAATCAAATTAATCATATTAAAGCTAAGCTCAATCAAACATAAATGTAATTAAATACCAATAAAATCATAAATTAAACATAAATCATTTAGTCATTGATTACATCATTAATCTAAATAAACATAAAACAAAATTAAAAATTAAATAAATCTTTATTTAATTTAATAATTAACTTAAACACACTTCTTAATTAAACTAATTACCCTTAAGAAAATCCAATTGAGTAATCACCAATTCATGCAAACTTAATGAATTAATCCATCATCTTAATGAACCAAATTAACTTTTTAAATCAAATTCAAATCAAACACTTAATTAATCTACTAATTAATTTGATCACACATCTTAAATAAGCTAATTAAGTCAATCAAATTAATCATATTAAACTTATACTCAATCAAACATAAATGCAATTAAATACTAATCAAAATCTAAATTAAACCTAAATTATTAAGTCAATAATTACATCATTAATATAAACAAATATGAAATCAAATTGAAAATTAAATAAATCTTTATAATTAACATAAATACACTTCTTAATTAAACTAATTACATAATCACATTGAACCTAAGAAAGCCCATAAACTAATAAAGCTAATCAAATCAAATCAAATTAAATTAAATTAAATTAAATTAAGAAAGACTCTCATCAATTTAATATGTTATCAAATCAAATCTCATTCAACCTACTTAAATAAGATAAACTAATTAAATATCTAATGTATGAAATCAAAATACAAACCGAACTTTGATAAACATGACAAATTGATGAGATTAAAAATAAAATCCTAATTACAAAGAATCAAACTCAATTAAAATCAAAATAAAATCTCAATTAATCTAACCTGATCAAACTACAAATAAATGAACTATAATCAAATCAAATAAATATAAAGTTAAGTCACATAACCATAATCAAAGAAAAAAATTAGATATAAATTTAAAAGGAAGTTGAATTATCAAGATTTAATTAAACCAAAACATCTAATCTAAAATTAATCAATCAAAAATACATGCATTTAAACAAACTTAAACTTCATTAGAGATCAAGGATATTGAATTATTAAGATTTTATTAAACCAAAACATCTAATCTAAAATTAATCAATCAAAAACACATGGATTTAAACAAACTTAAACTTCATTAGATATTAAGTATATTGAATTATCAAGATTTAATTAAACCAAACCATCTAATCCAAAAGTAATCAATCAAATACATGAAGATTAAGCAAAACTCAAATTCTAAAATCTAAATCAAATTAAATTAATCAAATCAAATAAATTACACAAATTCAAATGGGCTAATTAAGATACTTAAGGACCTTAGTTAGATTCTTTAGGAGTTAGGATGTAGAATAGGATGAGTTATGTCTATAAATGGAATTCATTCTACTCTTTATTCTTGAAAACCTAAATATCATTTTAACCAAATAAAAGTGAAATAAAAATGAAAAAAAATCATTAAATTATTTAAATTGAAATCACCCAATAGTAAAATTTAAACAAATTCAAACTCCCAATTGAAACTTAAACTAAAGAAGCCTAATAAAGTCTTGCTAAACAAGCCTTCTTTTCACACACTAGAATACTAGGTCACCGACCCTAGAATTATGCTAGGTCGATGTATTGATTGTATGTATGATGTTGTGTTTTATTTTGTGATGTAATATTTTAGACTGAGTTGTTGTATGTGCCTAGATGACAGTTAGGTGATTAGCCTAATTATACTTTCTATAGGGGTTGTGCTTAAGAGGTTGCTGTAATAAATAATATATAGATGCTTTTGCTGTGTAGGTTGCTTAGCCCTAAGCATAACCCACGTTAGGATATGTGGGCTTGGTTACTCATGTGTGGGGTGCTAAGTCCAAATTATTCATATAACTGCTTGGATTATATGGTGTGTCTAGCTAATATTTATTTTGTAGGTATAACTAGATTTACTTTTCCTATTTTTAATGTAATTTTGTATTAGAAATTAGGATTAGTATTATGGCAGATTAGGATTAATAGTGGAAGAAGGCTTAGTCCCTTGAGTGCCCTGTGATGCCTTTGGAGCAAATCAAATCAAAAGAAAGAGAAGGATGAAATAAAGAAAAGAAGACCCCCATAGCATATTTTTTTTTGTAATCCGGGTTGTATAAGGGTAGAGCTCGGCTACCCATTTTTTTCTCTTTTTGGGGTGTACGGTGGGACCCGATCTCATTGACCTTTTATTCTTTTACTGTAGTCTATAAAATTATTTGATGTTGTGTTTAGATTGTGCACTAGAATTGCATGCTTCTTCTAGTTTCTTTATGTTTGATGTTTGAATGTGTGGCTTGGATGCGGTAGGCTCTTAGGATAAAATTAAATTTTCTATCCTAAATAATAACTCATAATTAAAATTTAAAATAACTCAAAACCTCACATAAAAGCCTAGGAATTAGATCAAAATAATAAAAAAATATTTAGCAATCCCTTAGCTAGATGATTATATGTATAACATCATACATGTCATATTCTTTCACTCTTGTTAAGAGGAGGCTTTCATCTGTGCCAGAGAATAAAGGCTTAACCAATGAGAGCCTTTGATAAAATAACACCCTTTTCTCTTTTGATTTGACCCATAATCAAGCTCTCATGCATTTAAGCATATAAAATCCCATAGCTTGTGTCAAAATAAAGAGTCTAAAAGAATCAAATAAATTTGATAAAGTTTGCATTATATTAAGTCATGAATTCATACCACTCATGCTCTAGTCTCATAAGGAGTGAGTTTAAGGACTTAGTCTCCTTTCTAAATAAACAACAGGCTAGACATCTTACAAAGCATAAACTTACCTACATGGATTTAAAGTATAGGAGTTAGCTAGCTGCCACTCTAGGTGGTTATAAGTCCAACAGTTGGGTGATTTATTCTCTCTTGTGAAGGTAAACCATATACCTATTTTCGTCATAGATTTATTATGTGCATGTGTTTTATACCAAAGCTCCTTAGCTTAGGATCTGAGGTAGCTATTTCCTTTGGGCTACAAGCATAAATACTTACCTCTTAGGCATTTCCACAATCTTGTGTTGTCAGATTATAAGGCCTAGTATTGTAATAAAATATCGACTCAAACAATTAACACTCTTCAATTTCAAAAATATAAAGCCTGACCATAGGATAGATTGGATTGCTCATTAGACTTCCTAGTATCATAAGCATTCCCTACCCATCTCCCTTTAACTTCCAATAATAAGTCTTATCCTTGATATATCCCATTTTATTTTCTAAAATAGCCAATCCTTTGATAGTTTTTACCTTGAAATCTTTGGAGATCCTAATTGTCTACTTTAATCGAGAGTATTCTTAAAGAATTCTCATTCTTTATGATGTAATTAACTATGAGGACTTGCCTCCCTAGGGAACTTAACAAACATAGCTTAAAATAAATCCTACTTTACTTTTTCATGTAAAGTAGGGGAAAGATCTCTTGTATATTCGAAGACCCATCATGCCTTAGGAGTCTTTATTAGGTGATTAGGTCCATTATATGGTGGCGATTTTTATCTTTCAAGATAGTACATCATTCCTTAATGTCGTACCCAATCAGTTCAATAAGTATCCCCTAAGATCTGCGTAGTATCCCACATCTCAAAAATAAACACCACACAAGTGTTCCTCAAGAGGAGGAGGGGAAGGAGAAGTTTTCTCCCTTTAATTGGTAAAAGAAGACTTTGGTGAGTAGGTTGGCAAGAACTCTATCTGAGTAAAAGTTGGTGGAGGATTGCCTTATTGTGGTATTTATCTTTATATTTAATAAGTGGTTTTCTTAGTTTTTAATAAAGAACTTAACTAAGTTTCTTTTGTTCTTATAGCTTAACATGGTGAGCATTCATGAGTCTATTGAGAAAGATGATGCATTCACTGGCTTATGCAAGTGGATCTCTCAGATGATTTAATAAGAAAATTTATAATGCTTCATTAAGATGATTAAAAATCATGAAATTCATTTTTAAGTTCAACCTAAAGTTAAGGTTTAAGGTGGATCCCACTCCTCTTCTCTCTCTCTCTCTCTTTAAAATTTTAAATTAGAATGAAATTAAAAGAAATAAGTTGGAATCTAAAATTCACTCTAAGAAATATTTAATCATTTGAATTATAATTATCCTTTAATGGTAAACATAAATACCCATCTTTATATTAATTCAAATATCAAAGCCTAGTCTTGTCATACTACACCAGGCCTTAACACACACTTAGAATGTTAAGTCATTTATCCTAGATTTAGGTTAAGATGGTGATTTATTGTGGATTGATATTTTATTTTATGATGTAATATTTTTGACTAGATGTCAAGGTGTATGTGCGTAGTTTGGATGTTATTGACTAATGATTTTTTTTGTATGAGATTATACTTAAGGAATTATTGTAATAATTTTTTTTACTATAAATGCTTTTGGTTGTAGGTGCTGCTTATGTCCCTTAGCATAATCCATTAGGACATTGCTTCATCAACCCAGCAGGGTGAAGAAGGAGAAAGAAAGATGAAGGGGAAGTCCCTATGTCAATAAAGCCTACATGGTTAGCACATCATCAGCCCAGTATGTCCAGTGCACCCCTTCTATAAAAGATCATATGATAGAGGATCGACACTCTAGATACGTCTTTATAGATCTAAAGAATATAGATGGTCATTCCTTTGAAGAGATTTTAGCTAAATATAAGGCAACTGATAGAAGTGGGTGTTTTTTGTGAGATTGAGAGATTTGATGGAGGTGGGTTATTTTTTTGGTAAGATTGATAGAATTAAATAGCCATAGATCTTTAGATTAATATTTAAAATATATTTTAAAGTTTTAGTGGGATAGTGAAGGGCGTAGGATAATATGATAGTAAGATTACCTAAACTAGTCCAATTTGGACTAAATTAGGCTAATTTAAGATATAGCTTTAAGAAATGAGATTTAAGTGAGGTAAATGACTAAAAATACTTGTGGAGATTTAGATTATGATATGTATTTATGATAAGGAGTATTTGATCTGGAATTATAGGATTTAAGTAGTTATTTTTGGTGTAAGGACTTGGACTAGGTCGTAATCAATGAAGCATATGTATTATTGAGTTGAAAGAAGGTATATGATTATGGAGAAGAGTAGAAGGCTTAGTGTACAATTGGAGATAATTTTAAGAGATATGAGAAAGATTAAAATAAATTACCTTGGGTATTGGAGGTGAGAAAAGAAAGATATGTTGGATAACTAGCGATCCACCAAGGATTGCCAAGGATAACTCAAATAATTTGTAATTGCTAAAAGATTACCTTTCATTCAAATAAGAGGAACTATTTATAGCCATTACAATCATCTCTCAAAATAATAAAAAAAGAATTTAAAATATGGAGAAAAAGGTGGGTGGCCACATTAATGTGAAGCATTAAGTTATTTATTATTATATGCCATCTATCCATCTCACATACTATTATTTTATGTCGATTCAACCACCTCACATGTCATACTTTGAATTTTTAAATTCAAAGTTTCAAACCTAAAGTATTTAGAAGAAAATTAAAAATAACATAATTAAAAAAAAGATAAAATCATAAAATGGGCATTAGTAGGTTAATAGGCTAAGCCTTCTTCTTTCTTGAATTTTCTTGGGTTTAAGCTTGAGATTTTATAAATGGACCTTGAGCTTTAATTTTTTGATTCACATGATATTCTACATCAACTCCCCTAGGCTCAATTGAACTCTATTTTATAGAGTTGAAGTCTAAGATGTTCTCCACAAATTATGAGGCTAGTATCTCCAAATCAGTATGGGTCAACTATATGTCTTCAGTTGGTGACATATTCTTCCAAAGAACTAGAAAATGATGTTCAGAAGTTGGATTAATGGGTGCATCCTTGGTGATAATATAAGCAAATTCAAAGAAAGAGGGCTTCTACAACTATGATGCTATATCTCATGCTAAAGAGTTAGACTGAACAAGTGTTGGTTTGCTAACTCCTTCATATGATATAATATCTTCAATACTAATAACTAGATGAATGAGCATATCAATAAGAAAATCAAAGTGATAATCATTAGTGCTAATTTTCTTAAAAATTTTAAAAGGACCATATGCCAATGCATGTAATTTTTTATATTTAGTCATTTGATAATGGTCAAGCTGAATGTGAATCAATATATAATCACGTTCTTTATATTCTTTCATTGAATGATTACGATTTGCCTTAGGAGCATAGTTTTTATTAGTTATATTAATTTTCTTTCTTATATATTCATGGAGGCTTTGAAATTCTTTAGCAAATGAGAATGCTGCATTAGAAAATACATGAGATGGTAGGTTTGCTACATCTATTAGTCATCTTGGGTTTTGACCATAGACTATCTCAAATAATGATTTATTTGTAGTTCTAGAGAAAGTACTATTATAAGCAAATTCTAGGATTGGTAAATATAAATCTCAATTTCTTAAACTTTTACATACTAAGAATCTAAGCAAATTTTCCAATATATAATTAACTAGTTCAGTTTATCCATCAATTTGTGGGTGAAAGGAAGAAGAAAATTTTAATTTGGTACAAATTAATTTATATAATATATTCCAAAAATATGAGATAAACCTAACATCTCTATCATAAATAATGGTTAAGGGAGTTGCACTATTACTTTAAAAAATAATTTGGCTATATAAGAAGAATCATTTATTTTTGAACAAGACAAAAAATAAGCCATTTTTGAGAACTTATCTACTACAACAAAAATACTATAATGTTCTCGAGCTATCCTAAGTAATCCTAGAATATAATCATTGATAGATCTTGCTAAGGCATATAAGGAACATGAAAGGCAGTGTATTGTCCAAACCTTTATTTTGTAGTTTTAGCTTGTTTACAAATTGAGTATTAGACCACTAATTTTTGAGCATCTCATTTTAATGAAGGCCACTAAAATCTATTTTTTATTAAACATATTGTTTTATTCTTTCCAAAATGACTAGCTACACCTCCAGCATGTAGCTCAGTGATAAGGAATTCCCTAAGAGAAGATTGAGAACTATATAGTTATTTTTCTTTATATAAATATCTATTTTTTATGAAGAATGTTCCTTATAAGGCTATTGATTTATCTGGGTGTTCAATATTAATTAAGTGAAAGTCTGGGCACACTATATAATCATCTTTAATTTGATTAAATCCTAAGATTCTTAATTCTAAAGAAGAAATTATTAGGTTTACCCTGGATATAAGCATCACTTATTTTCAATTCCAAGCTTATGCTTTAGAACTAAAGAGTAATCTTATAAAAATTCAACCCATTTATCATGCATGTGACTTAATTTTCGTTAAGCATTAATGAATTTTAAGGCATGATGATCAAAATTAAGTATAAATTCTCTATGTAAGAGATAGTGTTGCCAATGCCTTAAGGATTGAATTACAACATGAAACTCCCAATCATAACTGGTTTATCATTGTTTGGCTTCATTTAACTTTTCACTAAAGAATGTTATAGGATGATTCTCTTGACTTAAAATTCTACTTAAACTAATTCCTGAAGCATCACAACCAATTTAAAGGCTTTAGAAAAAATCTAGAAACCTAAGGATTAGTGCAAAAGTGTGTTGACCTCACTTTTGGAGTGAGGATTCAATATCCTCTTCTTTGATTTAGGAGTTTTCTAGATACTAAGACTTCCTTAGTCATAAGACACTTCTAGCAATTATGTGAACACTTAACCTAAGCCTTGAGATTTAGAAGGGTTAATCATAGGATTAGGCTCTACCTTACGACTTAGGAAGATTTACCTACCCTATGTCCTAAACCCAATCTATGACTACCTTCTTAAGCCATGACCAAATCTCAAATTCAATTCATATCAAATTCAAATCCAAATCCAAATCAAATTATTGAAACCTATAATCAAATCCAAACTCAAAATTCTTCATAAGCCCTATGATTTTATTATTTGGACTTAACCTTAATTAAATCTAAATCAACCTAAACTTAATTGATTTTTCAAAGATCGATTCAACTCTTCAATCAATTTACCAAAATCTACAATCAAACTCAAATTCAAATAAACCAAAATCCAAACCAAGTTCAAATCCAAACCTAAGTCATATAACTCAATCCCATGGACTTAGTTAAAACTCCAACCAAATCAAATCAAATTCAAATGATTTTCTCATGAATCGATTATTCCTTCAATTATCAGCCCAAATATAAACAAAATCTACAATCATCAAGCTAAAACTAAATCAATCCAAATCAAACCCAACTTAACTCATTTGACTTGAAATATTCAAATGAACCAAAACTCATTTGAACTCAAATCAATTGTAATCAGAGCTATATATCAATCCTAAATCCATATATAAACTCAACCAAATCTAAATCAACCCAAAATTGACTCAACTAAACCTAAAAGGCTCACTTGACCTAAACTGAACTAAAGGGACCTATTTGAGCCAAATTCTAATCCAGCCCAAATTAAATTGAACCAAGCTTACCAAAATCTCCTATGATGATTGTTGATCACCTTAGGTTGATCAATTGTCATCAACTGGGTCAAACTAAGTCAACTTGGTCATTTAGCCAAGTCAACACTCTTAACCTACATGAACCAAAATAGCCAAATCTTAACCCAAGCCAAATTAATTGAAACTATTGAATCACACCAACAATGATCAATGATTGAATATGACTTGACCATCAATTGAGCCAAACCTAACCCAATTGACCCTTTGACCCAAGTTGACCCAATTTGCACTAAAAGAACAAATTGGGTCAAATCATTATATAACCCAAATTGATCACAACTAATGGCTAAAGTTCATTCCAAATTAATTGTTGAACTTAACCAAAGCCATAATTGAACCCAATTTGGCCAATTGAACCCAATTGACCCATTTAGCCCCAAATTATCTTAAAGGCCAAATTGGCCTAAATCCAAATCAAATACAAATTAATTCAAATCAAAGCCTACAATCATCTTCAATTAACCAATTGAACATGAATCAACCCATATCCCAAACCAATTTGGCCAATTTGATCAAATTGGTCAACTTGACCCATTTGACCTACATGAATCTAAATAAGCTAAAATCAAGCATAAGTCAATTGACTCAAACCAATTGAACGAAAACACTTCAAATCATCATTTGAACTTGACCCAAGTCTTGGTCTGACCCAATTTGACCAATTGGTCAACCTAACCAACCTAGCCCAATTTGACCTATAAGGGTCAAGTTGAGCCAAACCCACTTGAACTTAGTCCTAACCCAATGGGACCTAATCCAACCCATCCTGAAATTACCTAGGGTCTGCCTAAAACTATACCAACCTAATTTGGTTCCAATTTAAGGCAATACCTATTTGATTTTCCTCCACACATGGGATTTTTCCTAAATGGGAAGATCAACCCTCCTCTTTTCCCCTTGGCTGCCATCAAGCACCCAAGAATGGAGCTTGACCTACTCACCTAGCCCCCAAGTGGGCTAGGTTAGCCATGGACCAAAAGGAGGTGAGTTGAATCACCTCCCCACACTGGACAAAATCCATTGGATCCTGACCTTGAGGTAGCCACCTTGAGCCACCAACCCAACATTCAACCAACAAAGTCGAGCCACGTGGAGGTGACATCGACCACTCCGGAGCTCGGATAGTGGCTGATCGGTCAAAATTTGGGCTCCAATCCCTTCCGTCTGATCCAAGGGAGGGGGGATATACCCCCCTCATTTCAATTCAAAATCAACAAATTCACTCTCGGAAAGCTTCCACAGGACGTTTCAAAAACCTTAGAGCTCTCCCCAAAGCTTATCGAGCCTCCCCATTGCCGGATTTCCTCAAACTGAAATAGGGCATCCTTCCACTCAACTCAACTCTCTCAATACACAACTAAACTCAAATTAACTTCAGCCACACTTTCTCCATACTCCGTCGAGCAAGAATGAATCACCTCCTAAGCTCCCCGACCACCAGAGGTACGAGTTCGATCAACGTTAACCTCGAAATCATCGGTTTGTGGCCCTCTTAGCAAACAACAAGGAATCCTCATGCATTTTGATTAGTAAGGATTCATCTCCACTAGATGAAGCTTCCTTAATCGATTTTGCTGCCACTCTTGAGCTCTGACAAGGTAATTCATTCAAACCAATCTTTTGGTGAAAATTATTTGATGCTTTTTGAAGAAAAGTTGCATGTTGCACAAATCCAACCAGTAGATCCCTTCAGATCTACCCCGTGATTGTGTGGGTTGATTTTGAATTGATATAAGCTTGGGTGAGCTTGAATCAAAAGATGGAAGGCGGATGGTGTCCGTCTCTCATCACGCGAGAGATGATGGATCATGCACTGTCCATTCCATGTGATCAGAATGGACAATCGTGACTAATCTGTTAGATTAATCTAATTAAAACCCTTAAGGAGCCATGTGTTTCATCCTGGCTGTCCGATCTTAGATCGAACAACTGATAACAAAGTGTGTCTACCGCCAGTCATGTAGGCCCAGACTCGGACGGGTTTAAGTAGCCAATCCCACAGTGACATGTGGAAAGCACACCACGTCAGTGCTCCATGTGGCGTCAATGGGATTAGGCTTAATTAATTGGTTTTAATGGCTGAAACTTCAAAAATTTATAACAAATTGTAGAAAAATAAAAAAATACAAATAAATACTTATTTTGAAGGTATTTGTGGAGATTTATTTAAAATTAATTTTAATTGATTTTGAACAGTAACTAAAACTTAATTAAGGTTAAATTACAAAGTTAATTAACTTAATTACTCCTTAATTACCTAGATAATTAATCCCAAACTTTGTGGGTTAATTTAATGGGATGACTCCTGCCTCCCATAATTTTTTTGGATTTATTGCTTGGTTAATTAGGGTAATTGACTATTTAAGCCTTAATCACTCTCTTAATTAATTTAATTAATTAACCTCTTAAATAGTGAAAACTAATTAATTAAGTACACTAATCACTATTGAATAGTGAATGGGTAAGGGGAATGGGGCTAGGACCTCCCTCCTAACTTGTTTTCCTAAGTCCATTTCTCTTTAAAGGAAAATTAATTAAAATGACATTAATTAAGGATTAATTAGTTAATTAAGTAACTTAATTAACCAAATTAAAATCATGACCTTACCAGATAATCAAAAATGGAATTAAAGGTTCCTCTTTATGTGTTTAATAACATAAAGACCCTTAAGGAAATTATAATTAGCTCATAAGTGTGGAAAAATCATAAAAGTACTTAATTAGGTTCTTTAATTTAATTAACCATTAATCATGAGCCATTTGCATTAGGTCCATGTAGGAGCATTGCAATTTTATTTCCTCACATGTTCATCATATTTGTGGCCCATAATCAAGTGGTTAATCAAATTAAAGAGGCATAGGTAAGGATATTAATTGATTTAATTAAAGATCTAACTTAATTAATTCATAAAATTCACCTAATTACCATTTCTTAAATCAAATCAAATTACCAATGTGGGAATGGGATTAAAACAATAATGATAGGTTATCCTCTTTCATCTTAATAAAAAATCTTAAATCATAAATTAATAAAGAAACTTTTGTTTTCATTAAATGGGTTTATTTAATATGATTGTCTTTAGGAATTAGTTTAATTGAATGAATCATGTGTTTATATTTAATTATTCCTTTCCAAGCACATTAAATGTTGCATGTCATTTGATTTCATGCATTCATGCTTTCAAATTTAAATAAGTCAATTGAATTTCCTTTATGTAAGCTTGCATGTGTTGGCTTAACTAAATATATGTGTGGCTATTATCACTATTAAATTCAAAACTATTTTGCAAAGCTTATAAATCACTTATAATACTTAGAGTGTTGATAATTATGAATCTATATAGGATTTGTATGTGTTTATAACTTAAGCATATTAAATAGAGCTCTCTTTCTTATAATTCATATAATTCAAATATAGATTTACATGAGTTTGAACAACAATGGGTATATAGTCTGAACATCCTGGGAATACGAGGCTTTAGTTATCCCCAATGAGATCATTTAATTACCTCACTTCTCTAGTTTAACAATAACACATATTTATTTGGTTTCATTCTTATGTATTTTGGTATTAGAATTTGGATAGAGCTTTAATTCATGTGCTTAAACAATTCAATCAAATAAAAACACAACTTTGCATGATTCTCTTTCCTTTAGTTATTTATACATCTATATATATTTAAGATAGTAAGTATATAGCCTGGACATCTCAAGAATACCAGGCTTTAGTTAGCCCCAAGGAAGTCATTTGATTACCTCACTTTCCTGGTTAATAATGGCACATACTTGCTTATATCTTTTATACATGTATATGTGTATTTAGTTAAGGAATCAGGATCTTCCTTTTCTACTAAAAATGCATGCATTCATATTCATCTAAGTCATTAACATGTTATATATATATATATATATATATATATTAAAATTAATGCTCTCTTTTTCTTATTTATATATAGATTTACATAGGTTTGCAATGGTAATAAGTATATAGTCTGGACATCCTGGGAATACGAGGCATTAGCTAGTCCCAAGGAGGTCATTTGATTTTCTCACTTCTCTAGTTAATAATGACATGTACTTTTGTGATTCCATCCTTATGTTTTTTTGTATTATAGTTTGGATAGAGCTTTACTTTATATGTTCATATAATTCAACCAAAACAAAAATATAAATTCCAAACATACACATTCATCATCATCATTTAAGTGTGCTAAAACTTATTGTATGTATAAATATGCTAAGTATTAAATCATATACATGTTACATGTGATGGAAAGGAATGACTTAGTATACCTCATATGATAGTAATTTAATTATATTAACCTTAAGAAGCCTTTCATATTGGATAAGGTCATTTAAAGTTAAACTAAACTTAAGATTAATTAAAAATCATTTAATGAGCCATTCATTAAAGAGAACTAAATTAAATTAATATGCTTTAGAAAGTGTCTTAAGATAGGGATGAAAGAGGGCAATCCTCTTTCCTCTCTTTATAACACTTAGATGCTAAGTGTAAGTCACATGAAACAAAATAAAATACAAATTAAAATTCATAAATCAATTAAATAACTTCAAATGAAACCCACAATCATGTTAACTTAAATAATTTCCAAACTTAGAGAAATACAACTCTAATGCTTAGTTAAGACATTCCACACAAAGCCTTAACACACACATTAGAATTAAGTCCCCACTTCTAGCTCTATGTTAGGATGGTGTATGATGTGATGTATATTTTATTTTATGGTGCAATATTTTAGACAGGATGTTAGGTAGTATGCTTCGTAGACTGGATGTTAAGTCACTCTCAGCCTAATCATATTTTCTACAAGGGATTGTGCTTAAGGGGATGCTTAAAAATAAATATAAATACTCTCTTTGTAAATTGCATAAACCTTAAGCATAATCCAAGTTAGGATAGGTGGGCTTGGTTACCCATGTATGAGGTGCTAAGTCCAAATTATATATGTAATTGTTTGGGATTCGATGTAATTTTGCAATAGAAATTAGGATTAGTGCTATGGGGGATTAAGATGAGCAGTGACTAGAAGGCTTTGTCCTGGGAGGCCTTGTGATGCCTTTGGAGCACAACCAAATCAGAAATGGAGAAATGGATATATGAAGAATAAAGACCCCCATAGCATGTATTCATTCTAAATTGTAAATATTTTAAGTTGTATAAGGGTAGAGCTCGACTACCCATCTTTTCTTTTTTGGGTTGTACGGCGAAATCCGATCGCATCGACCTCTTATTCTTTTATGGTAGCTATAAAATTGATTAATGATTTATTTAAGTTATGCATTAGAGATGACGTACTTTTCATAGTTTCTTATGATTGATGGTTTAATGTGTGGTCTGGATGCGGTAAGCTCTTAGGATAAAATAAATTTTATATCCAACTAATCACTCATAACTAAATTTTAAACAACTTATAACTTCATCATGAAGCCTAGGACTTAAATAAGATAATTAAAAGATTTAGCAACCCCCTAGTTGTATGGTTGTATGTCTTATATCATACATATCATCTTGAGTCACTTTTGCAAAATGAGGGCCTCCATCCTTACATGCATAGGGACCGCTTGACCCATGAGAGCAACCCCTACTGATGGAGCTTCACCCTTTCTCTTTTGATTTGGCCAATAATCTATTTCATCATGTATTTAGACATATAAAGGTCCCAAAGCCTTCTAAATGATATGTTCAATATGAAATAAAATTTGAAAAGATTATACATTTATAGATTAAGTCATATGCTCATACCACCCATGCTTTAGTCTCTTAGGGAGTGGGTTTAGGACTTTAGTTTCTTTCTAATTAAATAACCACCTTAGCTTTCTCGAAATCCATAAGACAAGAGTACATGATTTTAAAATCATAGGAGGAGTTATTTGGCGGCCACTCCAGGCAGTTGTAAGTCTAGAAGTTAGATGGTTTTACCCTCTCTTGTGAAGATAAACCCCTATGTCCACCTGTCGCTTAGACTTAGGTTACGCTTTAGCTCGTACTAAAGCTCTATAGATTAAGGATCAGAGGTAGCTATTTTCTCCGGGCTACAAGCATAAATCCTCACCTCTTAGGTATTTTCATAACCTTGTATTAGTGGATCATAAGCCCTAGCAATCTAATAAAATTCAACTCAAATAAATAATTCTTTTCACTTTCAAATATATAAAGCCCAATTATAGGATAGATTTGAATGCTCACTAGGCTTCCTATTATCATGAGCATTTCTTACTTTCTCCTTTTGGACTCCAAAAATAATCTTCTCCTTGAACTTTCCAATTTGATTTTCCAAACATAACCCATCCTTTGATAGTCTAACTTTAAAATCTTTGGAGATGATAATTGTCAACTTTAATCGAGAATATTCTTATGGACTTTCATTCCCGAGAATGTAATTAACTATGGAAGCTTTCCTCCACAGGGAACTTAAGAACCTAGTTTAATATTAATCCTACTTTAGTCATCCATGTAAAGCAGAGAAAAAATCTCTAGTATATTTGAAGACCCATCATGCCTTAGGAGTCCTTATTAAGTGATTAACTCTATTGAAGGGTGATGCTTCTATCTTTCGAGATAGTACATTATACCTTAATATTATACCCGATCACTTCAATAAGTACTCCTTATGATCTACGTGATTTCCCCCCTACATCTAAAAATAAACACGATAAAGTGTAAGAACTTTAATTTGCTCTAAGACCCTTTGTGCATAAGGAGTTCAACAAAATTTATTGAATTTTAGTATATCAATTATCAGGGCAACAATGGTACTAAAATTCTTGATTAATCTCTTATAAAAGGTGGCTAAACCATAGAAACTCCAACATCAGTAACAATTTTAGGTGATGGTCAATCTAAGATTGCTTTCATTTTGGAAGGATTATGTTTAAGAGTAGTAGTGGATACAATAAAGCCTAAAAAGATTACCTTACTTTGTAAAAAAATAATTTCTTAAATTAATATATAGTTTCTATTATCTAAGTATTTCAAAGACTTTTTGCAGGTGTTGTAGATGCTCATTCTCACTTAGACTAAAATCAGAATATCATCAAAATACACAACCAAATTTTTTACTTAAATATGGTTTAAGAATAATATTTATTAATCTCATAAATATGCTAGGAGAATTTGAAAGTCCAAAGGGAATGGCAAACTATGGATAAAGTCCATCAAGAGTCTTTAAAGATATCTTCCACTCTTCTCTTGATCTAATCCAAATTTGATGATATTCACTTTTTAGATCACTCTTTGAAAAAAAAATATATTCTTGAGATTAAATCTAACATATTATCTAATCGCGGAAAGGAAAGCTATACTTGATAATAATTTTATTTTTTGCCTAACTATCAACACACATTTGCCATGTTCTATCTTTCTTTAGACTTAATAAAGCTGGGACTATACAAGGGCTAAGACTCTCTTGAATAAAACCATTTTTTTAGTAATTCCTCAATTTGCCTTCTAATCTCAACATGCTCGATTGGGTTCATCCTATAATGTGAAAGGCTAAGAAGTTGAGAATCATGAAAGAACTCAATAGCATGTTGAATGTCTCTTAAAGGAGGTAGTTCATCAAGAAGCTCATCAGGTGCAATATCTTTAAAATAAGAGAGAAAGGAAGAGACCACAATAGGTATGTGAGTCTCATTATAGTCTAGTATGACTTGTTTTACATGTAATAAGTAAAGGAGAAATGGATCAATTTTTTTCATAAGGCTCCAAAAGTTATTGTTTCTATCTTTAGGGTCAAAGAAGAAAGAATATATGTTTTGAAGCAAGAATAAAAAAAATGGTAGTATTAACCTTAACAGTAGAATTTTTCATGATAATTAATTGAAGTTTGGCATTTTTTTCAATAGAGGCATATGTTGCAAGTTAGAAGTTATTTTTTGTGATGTTTTGGAGGGTTTTTTTCTACTAGCTTTATTTGAAATTATTTAATAGTCTTATTATTATGTTTGAAAATATAAGTACTTTTCTTACCATAGTGAATAACATCATATCATACAATTAAGGTTATCCTAAAAGAATATGGGCAATGTCCATAGGGAGAACATCACACAAAATTTTAATCTCATTGCTTTCTATTTTAATTGGAACTAAACATCGATTGGTGATGAGAAGAGATGTATGATTTACTCAGTTAACATGAAATATTTAGGGTGAGGTGGATATTTTAAATTAGCTCGAGTTAAGGTGAGTGTTCAAATGACATTCATAGAACTTCCTCCATCTATAGCTAACCTACATCTCTTTCCATTATACAAAACATACATGCTAAAAATATTCTTTCTCCTCCAATTTTCTATTATATTTTTAATTACACTAAGACATCTCATCACATTAACTTGAGGGTCATAAATTAATTTTAATTTTTCATTAGATAATAGGGTGTTATCATAAATTTCTTCTTGATTATCATCTATTAGGTTGTCAATTATTCTAAAAATAAGATTTGTGCCTTACAGTGATTTTGCATATGTCCCTTTTTATGACATTTGAAACATATTTCTTCCCTAGTGTTCTTAGAGTTCCCTTCAATAGAAATTTTAGGTATATGGGTTGGGCCAATTGGATGAAGTGGGCCCATTTTAAAGTGGGATCTTTATTGTTAATAAATATCTTTTAAAGGTTATCAAAAAGTTCAACTTCATTTCTAATGTCAGTCCTAAGTCCAATAAAAAATTTATTGGATAATTGTCAATAATTATCAACACAATCAGTTCTAAAAACTAGATCTCCAAAGTATTGAAGTATTGAGTTAGAAGTTGATTACTTTGTCTCAAAGTTAATAATTGACTATGTAGCTTCTTATCATGATGCATAGAACAATACATTGCTCTTAACATTTATTTCATTTTTATTCAAGTGAAGTTTGTCCTTTCTAATCTTTATTCTTTAGCTTAAGTATTAGTCCAATAAAATTTATTATATCCTATCAATTTTATTTAGTAAAAGTAATCCTTTGATAATCATCCATATTATACCAATCAATGAAGTCATCCATTTGAACTAACCAATCAAGAAATTTATTTGAGTCATGTACACCATCGTAAGTTGAGGCTTCTACTTTAACTCTTTAAGATGGATCATTAGAGTCTTCTATGAACTTGAGATAATTTTCTCTCCTTCCACCATTTTTAATAATTGGTGGTCTTTTAAGTGGTTGGTTTTCTTTATCGCTTAGGTATTAATCTTCTTCATCTACCTCTATAGGTACAGTCTGAGTAGGTATTTGAGAAGTTGACAATATTATTTTGTAGAAGAGCTATAAGAGTTTGCATTTATGCTTTAGGTTTTTGCATTTAATTCTTACATTCTTGTAATATTTGTTGAGTTTCTAATTCATTTTCATGGATCCCTAGATCTAAGGTATTAACTAATCTTGTCAAGTTTTCAATTTGGTCCAGAGAGATAAATTTTTGTGCCATGTAGATTTTTTTCTTAAAAAAGGATATATGAAATAAATAAAATAAAATAAACAAATATAATATAAATGGGAAATTAAAGTAAAATTTTAGGCCAAGAGAACTTCTAGGTGAAACGGGGGGGGGGATGGCGGTATACCACTTGCATCCCAAGCTCTCCTTAGACAGTTTAGGTCTTTTTGACAAAGTTCTATTTAGTCTCTAAAAATCACCAAATTTAGCACACTTATATTATTATACATGCAATTTTTTTTTTAATTTGATAAAAAATTGTTCAAAATTATCAAACCTCTTTTTTAAAGAAAGCAAGTTATCATAAATTAATCAAATAAACTTCTAAAATTAACCATAAACATTAGCAAAGATAATAAAGTAAGTAATTTTATTTATATTTGCAGTAATGACTAAGTTATTTTTAGGGGGAACCACTACCTCACTAATGTGTTATCTTAAAAATTTTTTTTGGGGCAAGTTCACACAATCGAAAATGACTAAATTATATAATGGAGCTTACTAATTGGAATTTTATGCTATCACCATAAAGTTGCAAGTAATACATATCTTTCCAAGCTACTAATATGAATTTAAACTATCATAAAAAATAAATTAATTTAACCTCCCAAGTTTAAGAAAAACTCATAAGTTTGATGCCAAGTCCACCACTTGAGATGGTCTCTTCGTTGAAGAAAAATTTTGACTGAATTTGTTCCTTCAAAGCGTTTGCTTTGATACCAAATTTGATAGAGGTGGGTATTTTTTTGTTGAGATGGAGAGAATTAAATAGTCATAGATCTTTAGATTAATATCTAAAGATATATTTTGATGTTTTGGTGTGATAATGAAGGGCATAGAATAATATGATAGTGGGATTACCTAAACTAGTATAATTTGGACTAAATTAGGCTGATTTAAAATGTAGCTTTAAAAATTGTGATTAAAGTGAGATAAATGATTACAAATACTTATATAGGTTTAGATCAGGATAAATGGTCTAGAGTAGTTGATTGGTTAAGTGGTTATTTTGGTGTAAGGACTAGGACTGGGTCTTAATCAATGAAATATATGTATTATTGAGTTGAGGGAAGGTGTCAGCTTATGGGGAAGAGTAGAAGGCTTAGTGTATGGTTGAAAATGATTTCAAGAGATATGAGAAATATTAAAAGAAATTACCTTGGGTATTGGAGGTGAGAAAAGATAGATATGTTGGATAACTAACACTCCCACCATGGATTGCCAAAGTTTAACAACCAAGCTTTCAAACCACAAGAACAACTCAAATAATTTATAATTACCAAAAGATCTCTTTTCATTTCAACAAGGGGGGATATTTATAGCCAGTACAATAATCTTTCAAAAGAAAAGGAATTCAAAACATAGATGGAAATGTGGGTGGCCATGTTAATGTGAAGCATTAAGTTACCTTATTATTTTATGACATCCTCTTATCTCACATGCTATTATTTTATGTGGATTCAACCACCACACTTGTCATGCTTTGAATTTTTAAATTTAAAGTTTCAAACTTAAATTTCTAGAAGAAAATTAAAAATTACATAATTTTAAAAAATATGAAATCATAAAATGGGCTTTAGTAGGCTAATGGGCAAAGCCTTATTCATTTTTGAATTTTTTTGGGATTTAGTTTGATATCTTATAAATGGACCTTGAGCTCTAATTTCTTGATCCACATGATGTTCTACATCAGCAAAAATTAAAGATGTGGAGAGGGAATGGAGTGATGATGAGAAGGTTAGTTTTGATATGGAAGAAGATGACAAATTAGATAATGTGGTCAAGGTCCTTAGAGTAGAGACTAAGACTTCCTCTAATAGAGAGCAGCATCATAATATCGATGTTCAATGAGCTATAGTTGAGGAAGGTGAGACATTAGACTCAACTAAGTGACTTTTGCATCATCTCAAATTAAATGATGATTAGATTGACCGTATAGAGAGGAGGATGAAAGAGCTGATGTCAGTTGTGTTAGCTCTTCAAGGCCAAATACTAGCACCTCAAACCACACCTATGGAGATCGATAGGCCTAAATTGGTGCACATAGTTGAACTACAAAAAATGCCTCTTCATTAAAAGAGGATACAAGAAGTTTGCGTACAAAGGGTATAGATAGTGTAGTTCTCTAAGAGAGGGACATTAAATAGATGGTGGAATAATAAGTGAAGGAGGAGTTAGCTCAAACTCAAGGGGCCTCTGGTTCCAAAGGGTTGACCCTACCTAGAGGAATTTAATGTAGTCCAATACCTCAAGAGTTTTGTGCCACCATCTTTCAAAGTGTTTAATGGCAGTGGAAACTCTAGGTAGCATGTTGTACACTTCAGGGCTAGTTGCTACATTGTAGGTGTCAACGATGCTCTACTCTTCAAGAAATTTGTTAGCAACCTTTGTATTATTGCTTTTGATTGGTATGCTAAACTTTCCAAAAGTTTAGTGAAGTCCTTTATGGAGCTAGAACAACTGTTCATTAAAAGATTCATAGGAGATCAAAAAAGGGTAACTGTAGGTGACCTTGTAATAGAAAAATAAAACCTAATGAGTCCCTAGTTGATTATATTCTTAGATGATGTAACTTAAGTATAAAATGTAAATTATAGGTTCAAGAATAGCACACCATTAAAATTCTTTTAAAAATATTCATGGCCTGGTCATTTTTATACTTAAAGGCTTTATAATTAAAACATTTGAGATGCTAATCGGCAAGTCAGCTAACCTACAAGAGTAAGCCAAATCGTTGCCCTTCTCATACTAGTCTTATAAGCCTAATCCATAAAAAGTATTTAAGAAAAAACCTAAGGTAGTTCCAACTGTGGATAAGGGAAAGCAACTAATGAAAGTCCATTTTAAGTAGCCCTAATCTTAACAGCCTCCACTCCCACTACCTCTTTTGTCTCCACAATCATTGCAGTAGCCTCCACAGCATTAGTACTAGTATCCTCCACTAGGTAGCTATTTTTAACCTACACTTGTACATATGGTTAACAAACCTTATTCTTTCAAGATGGATGTAATCAAGAAAATCTTTAAGAACCTCCTCAAGACTGACTTTCACCTACCTAAGCCTAAAAGCTAGAGGAAGCAGGTAGCAGTGATGATCGTAACTTTTGTCCCTACCATCATATGCTAGGCCATGTCTTAGAAGATTACTTCACCTTCAAAGACTGGCTCATGCGCAACTAGAAATTCAGAGCCATTGTGATGCCCAAAGAATGCTTAGTAGAACATCCTTTTTGGTTATATTAAACTAATCTCCGAGGAATCAGTAAATTCTCTTCTAACTAAAGAAGGCTGAGACATCTCTTTATCTCAAAATTCTAAAAAGATTATCTCTAAAATAAAAAAAGCTTTTTTAATAGGTGCCTGAACCAGCTCAGACCTCCACCACATTAATAGGTCTACCAGTTGCAAAGAAAAACTCAGAGAGGGTGGATGCTAAGCAGTACCATCCATCACGAGCCCAGGATAGTCCATCATAATAGCCATTTTTCGAGTCTATCCTCTCTGCCTCTGTAAGTACTACTATTACCTCTACTAGCTCCTCCATACTTGTAGGAATATTGTATCTACAGATGAGGACATTAAGCCACTCATGCCACTTACTTTGTACGACTTTTATTTTATACCTCCAAAAAATAATAAATTAGTAAAGTAGAAGAATTCTGCTTACATTTATCTCTTTTTGATGATCCTATTGATTTCATTCCAATAGAAAGCTTTTCAAGTAATAATAGCAATCTAAATGATTCTAATCATTCTCTCTATGATTCAAAAATGAATTTTCCTTTTCTGAATCTTTAGGGTTCCTCTTTCGAGATAGAGTTGGAGCCATTTGACTTCATAGATCTCTTAGGAGAAGTTGTAGGTGTGCCTGATGAGCAAGTAGATCAAACTTTGAATTGTCTATCCAAATGAATCATTAAAGTTAACCTTCATAGAGAGAAAGTTCTACCTCATAGGGTGTCACCTCATAATAAAGGTAAACAAGTCATTAGTTCTAGTGAGCAGATATCCCCTCTATAGATTGTTCCTTCAATAAAAATTCTTGTGGGATATCAGCCCAAGTCAACTACATTGTCTTAGCTCATATAAGAAAGTTGTCAGGTAAGTTAAGCATATATGATGCCTTTGTCTTATCTAAAGAGATGAGGGAATCTTTAATCAGAGTATTGCTTGATCCTAAAATATACTTAGCTTAGCTGGCTGCTACCAGTTCAGTTGAAGAAGAGGCGTGTTTCTTGAAAAAAGTCTTAGGAGTCACATTCTCAGATGAAGACCTATTACTTGGGATAATAGAATAGAACCACCTGCTATATCTTATAAAAGATGTTGTCAAGTTCAGATTATCCAGAGTACTTATTGACTCAGGTGCATCAGTCAATATTATGAGTCTATGAAGCCTCACCTTCTTGAGGATTGACATCCCAAACCTTCATAAAAGATGATGTTGAAAGGATTCAATGAATAAAGAGAGAGGGCCTTAGGTTTCATTATGCTATCATTAGAGATGATGATTACAAGACTGAGGCCAAGTTTCATATAATAGATCCAAATACATCTTTTAATGCTTTGCTAGAGAAACCTTGGATTCATGTGAATAATATGGTACCATCTTTGCTCTATCAGTGCATCAAGTTCAAACAATATGGCTTAGAGTATTTTATCAAAGGTGATATAAAGCCATTCTCGGTACATGAGGTTGTGATTTATGAAGATGTGGCCTACTATCTCCCCAAGAAATAAAGTGCTTATTCTCACAAGTTAATTCAAAAAGAGAAATAAAAAAACAAAAGGAATGAAACAAGAAAGAAAAGAAAAGGAAAAAGAAATTAAAAAAGAAAAAGTAAAAGAAAAGAAAAGAGATTAAGAAGAATATTTTAGGGAGGAAGTAGAGCCTGAGATTACTTCCCTCCTGCATTTCACCACTCCTTCCCACCAAGTAGGTGAGATGTCTCGACCTCCTTTATGATGAGGATGAGGTAGACTCATAGGTTAGGTAGACCAACATATTTACCACAAATCCAAATTTTAGTCCCAGCATCTTAGAGCACTCTTGCGATCTACATAGACTTAAAATCTAGTTCAGAGGATGAGTCCTATGTAGTGAATGCATCAACCAGTTCCCTGCTCTCGAAGACCCAGTTAGAGGTGACACTCAAGCCCGACAATAATGAGGATATGGTCCCTGAACAAAGCATAAGTGTATTTTAGTAATCTTTATATAAAATTATAAAATTGCATGTGAACGCCTTAACCTTACCCAACTTTCCCCATAGAATATTGAGGGTTTGATAGGTAAGGATGCTCCTTAGTAATGTACATACACTAAGCCTCAAAGATTTTATCTAGGAGCAACATCCTTAAGTTCAAAAGTTGATGTAAAACTTTAGGATAATTTATTTAAAGAATTAATAAAACTTTCATACTCGCCTTGCATTTTAAATTTAGCGAAGAAAGGTTTAATATCATATACTTGGTCTAAGCACATGTCAGAGTACTTTAAAAAGTTATGGAACAACAAATGCAAGAATTCAAAATCAAAACCAGGACTAAGCTTTGTCATAATGGGTCCAATAGACGATGATGAGTACTACTTAGTCATCACCAACCATCTAGAGTTTAATAGGTTCTTTCTTAACAACACCAATTCACATGAGAAGGTGTACTTAGAAACTTTAGATGATCTAGATGACCTCCACATTAAGGATGCACCTCAAAACTAGGGGAAGAGATCAAGTCAACCATCGATATGCTAAAGAGATCAACTTTGAATTAAAGAAAATTTGTGCCTGTCATACGTTAATTCCTTATTGAGTGAGTCAAAAACTAATGACTTAGTTAGGCTACTCTAAGAGTTTAAGAATTACTTTGTATGAAGCTATAAAAAAATGTTCATATTAGCTACCTCAAGTTACTGTTAATAAGCTAGCAATCTAACCTGACATAATCCCTATCAAGCAAGGTCCCAGACACATGTGATTAGACATTGAATAATATGTCATTTTAGAAGTGAAGTAGATGATGGATGTTGGTTTCATCCGGAAAGAAAAATACCCTAGCTGGTTGGACAGTGTCATTCCAATGAAAAAGAAGATGACCAAATTTGCATATGCATTAATTTTAAGGATCTTAATAAGGCATGTCCCAAAGATGAGTTCCCATTGCTTATACCAGAGTTGATAATGGACTTAGCCTCATCTCATATAGTTTTCTCATTTATGTTTAACTCATCTAGTTATAATCAAATTAAGATAGTGCCTAAAGATGAGAAGAACTCTATATTTAGAGTTCTGATTAAAATATTCTGTTATAAGGTCATGCCTTGTGACCTTAAGAATGCTGACGCTACATATCAGTGGGCCATGACTTGAATCTTCGATGAACTAATTCATCATTAAGTTGAGTACTATGTCAATGATCTCATGGTTAAAAATAAAAATAAGGAATATTTCTATGTGACTTGAGAGTAATTTTCGAGCGATTGAGATGATACAACCCTAAAATGACCCATTTAAAGTACACATTCAGAGTAACTTCATGGAAGTTTCTAAGGTGTTCATCTTACGACACCACAGAATTGAGATTGATCCTAAGAAGATCAAAGTAATATTAAATAAACCATCTCCAAAATGTTTAACCTAACTTAGATCATTCTAAGGAAGGTTGGCATATCTAAGATGCTTTAAATCAAACTTATCTAGTAGATGTCAGTCATTCATAGCACTTGCCAAGAAAGACACTAAATTCAAGTGAGAAGATAAATGGTAACATGTATTTAAAAGCATCAAGTAGTACCTCATGATGCTATCAATTCTAGATGCCCCTATCTTTGGCAAACCTTTCATACTCTACATGGCTGCATTAGACAACTCCCTTGGCACTTTGCTGGCTCAATCCATTGATAAAGGGAAGGAGAATGCACTCTACTACTTGAGCCATCACTAATTCATGTAGAGTCAAACTATCCACCCATCGAGAAGCATTGCTTAGTTGTCATATTCACCACACTAAAGCTATGACACTACATACTTTCTCATAAAGTCAACTTAATTTCTAGAGTCAATCCACTATAATAACTCATGACACGATTGATGCTTTCCAGATGGTTGGAATGATGGTTCATGATCTTATTATAATTTGATATCACTTTCTTGCCCCTTAATGTCATGCAAGGGTAAGTACTTGCTGATTTCTTAGTGGCACATCCTCTCTCTGCCAATTCCTCTTTGAATGATTTCCTTTCTGATGAACAAATCATGAGTAGAGGGGATACGAGCAATCAATGATGGGAAATGTACTTTGATGGTGTGACTTCCTCTTAAAGATGAGAAGAACCATAGTCCATCCTTCTAGGAAAAGCAGGGATTTATATAGTTTTCTTTAAACTAGATCTTGGGATGTTATGATTCTCATATCATCTATCAGAGCCTTGCACAAAAATTGAAGCCAAATATGAAGCTCTGATCATTTGTCTGGAGATAGTCATCTCTCTAGGCATTTAAGACATCAATATCTATGAGGATTCATAATAAGTGGTCAATCAAATCACTAGAATTTATAAAGTTCTTAAACCAAAACTCCATCACTACCACATGTATACTATAAGTTATTGGCACAGATTTTGAAGGTTACCATTTATAAGATTCTAAAGGAGAAAATGCCATAGCCAATGTACTAGCTACGCTCGCTAAAGAGATGGTTTGTTTGAAAGATGAGTTCATATCAATAAAGGTACATAACCACCAGGTTCTCTCTCTATTTGATACTAAACTTATCGATAAATAAGATCTTGAGGGCAAGATTTCCACTACTAAAAAAGATAAGAAAATAAACTAGAGCCAACCTTTCATTGATTATTTGAGCAGAAGAAAACTACCTCAAGAGAAGTCCAAAGCTCTTTAAATTAAACAAAGAGCATTATCTTATGCTCTCATTGATGAAACTTTGTACTAGTGGTCCTTTGATCACACGTGGTTACGATGTTTAGAAAAACATGAAGCTGAAAAAATTATGATCGAGGTACATTCAAGACTATGTGGAGCTTACAAATTTAGTTTGAAGATGGAAGCAAAAATTAAAAGATTAGGGTACTACTAGTTAATGAAGATCATAGATTACATGGATGTGGAACATCGTTGTCACTAGTGTCAGGTGCACGGTGTGGTTTTACATCAGCCTCCCAACATTTTTCATATAACTATAGATTTTTAGCCGTTTGAGTGTTGGGGTACTGATATAATGGGCCCAATTGACCCTCCTTCTTCTAAAGGTATGTGGAAAAAAATTTCTATATTTGATCGCCTTCAAATCTATTGGTTAGAGAGAGAAGGCAAGAATATAAAAATTCATCTTTTTAGGACACCACGTAGATCTATAGATGTACATATTCAGGTGATCGAGTACATCATCAAGGAAATAGTGCACTACCTAGAAAGACATAAGCCACTACTCTTTAATGGACTTAATCACCTCAATAAGGACTCCTAAGGATGATGCGTCTGCATATGTACTAGAGATTCTTTTCCTACTTTATGTGAAAAAGTAAAGCAGGGTTTATTTATATCAAGTTCATTAATTTTCCTACAGAGGCAAGCCCCCATAGTTAATTACATCCTAAGGAATGAGGATTCCTTAGGAAAAATCTCAATTAAGGTAAATGATCATTATCTTTAAAGATTTTAATAGGAAAGGATTGTCAATCGATTCATTCAATTTTGAAAATCAAATAGGATTGATCAAAGAGGAGAGTTATTATTGAGGTCAAAAGAAAGATGAGTAGGAAATGCCTACGATGCTAGGAAACCTAGTGAACATTTCAAACTATCCTATAGTTTGGCTTTACATTTTAGAAATTGATTTAATTTGTTTGAGTTGTATTTTCCATTAGAAATTTAGGACTTATGATTCCTTAACACAAGATTAAGGAAATTCCTAAGAGGTGAGGAATTATGCTTATAGCCCACAAAGGGGAGAAGCAACCTCAGGACCTAAATCTAGGGAGCTTTGGCGAGGGCTGAAAGTACAACCTAAATCTAAGGCAAAAAATGGGTAATTGGTTTGCCTCCACAAGAGATGATAAACCACCCCACTGTTTGGACTTACAACTGCCTGGGTGTGGCCGCCAACTAACTCTTATGATTTTAAATACAGGTAGGCAAGTCTTTATGCTTATGCAAGATATTTAGGATGTTATTTATTTAAAAAGAGACTAAGTTCTTAAACTCACTCCCTAAAGAGACTAGATCATATAAGGACATTCTTCAAATGACCTAAATCTAATGTAATTCAAATTTTATTTTTATTTTCATTTTTGGACAATTATTTTGACTCAGGTTAATAGGATTCATATGCCTAATGCATGAAAAATAAAGTTATTGGCCAAAATTAGTGAGAAGGGAGGAGGTGTGTTTCCACCATGACTCTCAAAGGTAAAGCCAAGTTCCTTTGGCAAAGGTGGAAGCCCTCCAATCAAGAGTAAAATAAGATGCTATTGTGCATGATATTGGAAAAGAAAATACTCATCCAGCTAAGGGGTTGCTAATTCTTTGATCTTGATTTTAAACTTAAGATTTAGGTGAGGTTATGAATTTTTTATTTTTAATTTGAGTTGTTAAGTTTGGTAAAAGATTTAGTTTTCCCTAAAGAGCCTAATACATATCCAAGCCATACATAAAGCATGAAAGAAACTAGGAAAAGATGCCACTTAATGCAAAAGCTAAATAAATCATCAATCAATTTATAAAGCTAATCACAAAAATAATAAAAGGTCATTGTGGTCACGCACCACCGCACAAACCCAAAAATAATAAATTAGGTAGCCGAGCTCTACCCTTATACAACCCAAATTACAAATGAATTAAATTACAATTAAGCAAGGAATTCATTATTATGGGGGTCTTCAAGCTTCATTTCTTCTTTCTTCTTTTCTTCTTTCTACTTTTGGATGGTTGGAAAGTGGATGCTACAAGGCCTCACATGGTGTATAAGATGAGAACTTATGACCAATATTCATCCTAATCCTCATAACAATCATTCCAAAATCCTAATTGCACAAATTTACATGAAAAGGAAAAGAATGGAAATCTAACCAACACCTGCAAAATAGAGATGAGCTAAAATAAATCATACAAATCCCAAGCATGTATATTAGACTCATCACCCCACACATGGGTGACTAAGTCCACTTGGCCTATTGGATTATGCTTAGGGGTATAAAGCACCTGCAAGCAAAAGCATTTATATTTTTATTTATGATAGCGCTCCTTTAGCACAATCCCATGCAGAAAATAATGATTAGACTAAGAGCATCCTACAATTCATTTTATGAGCATACACCCTAATATCCAGTCTAAAACATCTATCATAAAATAAAATAAAACATCAAACCATGCACCATCCTAACCTAAAGCTATAAGTGGTGACTTAGGCTAATGTATGTGCATAAGAAGGTTTATGTGGTATGCTTAGCTATGGCTTTATGTACAAATTTTCTAAGTGTGAAGCATGTCTCAATTTAGAGAAGGGTTTCATTTAAGTGGTTTAGTTGATTTAGGATTGATTTTATTTCATGTCTTGATTATGTTCAAGTGAGTCCTACAAAATTACTAAGTAATAAAGAGAGAGAAAGACAAGAGAACTTCTCTTTCCTTCCCTAATCGAAGTAATTTCTAAAGTAGGTTCACATTTTAGTTTTGTTTAGTGAATATTTTGATTAAATCTTTTAATTAATCCTAAGTTTAGATGAACTCTAAACAAACCTATTCAAAAAGAAAGGTATTTTAAGATTAAATAAAATGAATTAAATTCACATAACACACATTACTTCATTTCTTTCCCAACATATATAACATGCATATGAATGAATCCTAAGCATATCTATACACAAAAATGAGAATATTTAACACACTTTATGATGTATGCTAAGTAATCCATTTAAGGAAATTTGGAAGTTTAATATGCATGATTTTTCTTAAGTAGAAAAGGGTTTCTTTATCCAATTTTTTACATGCACACATGAAAGTAAGAAAGGCATAAGTGAGTACAACACCATTGTTAACCAGAGGTGTAAGGTACAATACCTACTTAGGGCTACTTAAAGCCTTGCAATCTCGAGGTTGTCTAGACTAATATACCACTTTCCTTAAATACAAACATGTGTACAAAAGAAATACATTGGAAAAGAAAGAATGCAAAAGTTGTATTAATTAATTCATTTTGTTTATGCCATTTATATGTACAAGCATAGGTAACCCTTCTTAAGTGATAGCATAGGAATGAATAAGATATAGAATTAGGTAAGTGTTAGGTTCTTTTGAAATGAACCATACATCTTACCAACTCCTATTCAAAATTATACTAACATAGAAGAGATGGGAAACATATGCTAAGCACATCCTTATATTCTCTTCACATGCAAGTTTATAATTAAAATATAAGTAGTACACTTTCAGATTTGATGATTGATTTATGTGTTTTGAAAATAATTTAAATTTAGTAGTGATAATAGCCACTCATATTTCTACGTTAGGCAACTCATGCAAATTTGACATAAAATAAATAATTTCATTTCTTTTAAATTTGAATTTAAAAATTATGAATGCATGAAACCACATGACATACAAATTTAATATGTTGGGGAAAGAATCAAAGCAAAGAAAGCATGTAAATATATTCACTTTATTTAAATCCTAAAGACATTCTTATGGAATAAGAAGGCTTAAAATAAATCAAAGTTAATTCAATGTGATTTTTGTTTGATCTTATGTTTGATTTAATTTTGAAAAAGTGGATTGAGTTTGTTGTTCCTAACCCATTCCCACATGTGTTTGATATTTTTGTTTAATTTTTAGATGATTAGATTCATTTTTATATATTAATTAGGTTAAGGTATGAATTAAGCAAATTAATTAACCCTTACCTACACTACCTTAACATAGTTAACCAAATAATTATGAGCCAATGAGATGATATAAAAACTCATAAGGAATTTAAACTTGCAATGCACCTAGGAAGAAAAGGGCCTAATGCAATTTGGCTCATGATTAATGGTTAATGAAGCTAAGGGGTTTAGCTTAAGTAATTTCAAAACACCCCTCCATACATATGAATTAGGTTTTGATTTTCTTAATTGAACTTAGGCTCTTAAACACCTAAGCATCTACCCAAAGAAGATTAATTAAGTTCTGGAAGTTTTTTATAATTTTTAGAAATTAATTTAGGGGATAACTAATGAATTAACCCTTAATTAAAGGAGGATTACGGAAAGAAAAGGTGGTTTAGGGAATAGCTTAGAAGAAATACCACAAAATTATTCTCTAAGCCTCGTATTCATTGGATCTAACCTTAATAAACCTTAATAATAGATTTAAATACTAATATAACCTTTATTATCCTTAATTAAGCTAAGGGAGTAATTAGGAAATACACTTACAATTTTCCCAATTAAGCCTTCAATAAATCCTAAGAAAATTAAGGGAGGCAGAGGTCATCCCCCAAAACATACCCAAGAAGTTTGGAATTAATCATAGAATTAATCAAAGAGTAATTAGGAAAAAAATATTTCTAATAAAACCTAAAATCAGAGAAAAGGATAATTCAAAATTCATTGAAATCATTTTTAGAATATTCTAGGTTGAATTATCTTTCCATTGGATTTTACCTTATATTTTTTTGAATTTTATTGAAGCAGATATGAATTTTTAAAGATCAGAAGATTAATTAGCATTAATTAAATCCCTTAACTAATCCTTTAGTTCACAGTGCGACACGCGGCATCGACGGTCAGCACGCTTTACACGCATCGTTCCATGAGCTATCCACTTAAATGTCACATCCAAATGACGGCGTGGTGGTGGGGTGCGCTTTAATCCCTATCGTTCGATCAAGGATCGAATGACTTGGGATCATCCCACGGTTTATAAAAGGGATAATTAATTCTAAAATGTGAAAAAAATCTTGACTATCCATCCAAAATGCGCAGATGGATGGCCAGGATCTCTCCAATTTTTCCCTTAGGCTCAATAGAGATCGTTCATGATCTAAGAGAAGATTTGAGCTCGATTGAGCTCGGATTGGAACAAGTTTGTTCCCACACCATCTAAAGCTATTGAGAAGTCTATCTAACGGTGGATTTCTCATGACTTGAAAATTGCATTCACAAAAGACCAACACTCCCTAAGCTAAGTGGTCAGAAAATTCCATTCCTCACTGGAGGTAATCACCGACACTTGAGCTCGATGAGATAGCTTCATCTAGTGGAGACGAAGCCCTGTTGAAAGTTTCAAGCCTTGGGGTTGAGTGGATCTTCCTATGAACCAACATCACTTCACCTTCTTTGTGACTTTAATCCAATTAAGGCTATCCTTACTTTGGAAACTCAATTGAGAGCTTGAGTGCACTTGGTTTGATCCTCTGAGGAACTGTACAAGAGGAATTAGAATGGATTTGAGTATAGAGGAAGTTGAGGATTAAAGTGAGCTCCCCTATTTTTCAATGGAGAAAACCGAGAAGTAGCTATTTCGAATCCCTCTTAGAAAGCTTAGGATGGCTCTCTGATCTTTCCTAACACACTCTAGGCTTCAATCAAATGTAGGAATGATGATTTCAAATTGAATTAGGGGGAGTATATCTCCCCCATGACAATCAGACGACCGACACCTCCCTTGCCATTTTGATCCAATTGACCACATTGGAGGGGTTATTTGATCTATTTGAAGTTGGCACATTGTCAGTTTAAGGTCTTGAGTGGATTGCCAACCTCCCATGTGCATCAAATTTGAGTGGAAGGAGGATTTTGAAATGGCCAATTTGAGCTAGGTGGTTGGGTTTGGCCTTGGGTCCATTTGGCATGACCCGAAACTCATTGGGTTAGGTGCTTCACTCTTCATTGGGTCCACTTGAGCTATTTGGAAGACAACAAGTTGATATGAAGAGGATATGACCAAATTACCCATGGATTAGTCTATAATTTGTTCTATGGCCTAGGGTAGGATGGTCATTTTGCTGATTTTTCAATTTGGATATGTTGGGTATGTGGAGAAATTAGGTTTCACCAAGTTACATGAGGTTTGGAATTCATAAGGTTTGGCTTATGTTGACCCATTTAGGTCAAAATGGGTCAACTTAGGTCAAGTTGACCAATTGGTCAAATTGGGTCAAACCAAGGGTTGGGTCAAGTTCATATGACCATTTGAAATGTTTTGGTGGCTTTGGTTTGGTTCAATTTGGTTTAGTTTTGAATTTGACTAATATGACTTCATTTAGGTCAAATGGGTCAAGTTGACCAATTTGACCCATTTGACCTATTTGGGTAGGTTTAGGTTTGGTTAGTCATATTGAATGGATTGGTATCTTTATTTCCAATAAATTTGGGTTAAGTTTGAATTTGGCTCAACATGACCCATTTAGGTCAAGTTGGGTTTGAGGTCAATTGGGCTAGGTTAGGTCTTGTTGGCCAATTAAGGCTTTGGACAGGTTCTACAAGTGATTTATAATGAACTTGACCCATTAGTTTCAATCAATTTGGCTTAGATCAAGTTTTGACACTTTTTGGCTTTTTAAGTCAAGTTGGGTCAACTTGGGTCAAATGGCCAATTGGGCTAGGTTAGGCTCTAATGTTGACTTGGTCAAGTTCAAACATAGTTCATGAATGAACTTAGATCAATGGTTTCAATCAATTTGGACAATGGTGAAATTTGGCTATATTAGATTCATTTTGGGCTCAATGTTGACTTGGTTTGACCTAATTTGATTGATTGATCATCCCATGATGATTGTTGATCATGATGAGAGGCATATGTGTGTTTGATTCAATCCAATTTGGTTAGGATTTGAATTTGGCTTATAAAGGTACTTTAGGTCACTTTGGGTTAAGTGGACCTAAGTGGGTCAAATGGCTTGGTCAAAGCTTGATTTGAGTTTTATTGATCTTGTATATGGACTTATGATTGAAATATAAATCCATTTGCAAGTGGTTTGAAGTCAAATGGGTTTTGATTCATTTGACAATTTCATATTCAAAGGATGAACATGAAAGGATTTGGGGTTTGATTTTTGAATTGGATTTTGGTTAAGTGATTGAGGTTTGTATTTATAAATGAATTCATGATTGTAGGGTTGATTGAATCATGAAGGATTATTAAGAGTTTGAGTTGATTTGAAGTTGATTTGGCTAAGTTCAAAGTTTTGAATTGAAAAGCTTAGGTTGGATTTTGAATGGATTTGAGTTTTATTTTTGGAATTAGTTTTGATTGTTTGAATTTATATTTCATTTATATATGTGAATATAAATGAGAATATAAATAGATCATGAGAAAATTCCAAGGATTTGGAGTGATTTGATCATGATTTAGGCTAAAGTCTATTAAAAGGGATTTTTTAAAGGATTTAGGAAATTTGGAGTTTGAAGCTTGAATTTTTTGAATTTAGTTTGATTGATTTATATTTATATTTCATTTATATATGTGAATATAAATGAGTTATGAGAAAATCTCAAGGATTTGATTTAGTTTAGATCATGATTTAGGTTAAGTCCTTAAAGGCAAATTTAAGGACTTAGGAAATTTTTGTTGGAATTAGGAATTTCATGAATTGATTTCAATCATGGGTTTCAATCACATGGAGTTGATTTGAGTTTGGAGAAAATTAAATAAGATTGATTTGGAGTTTGAATTGAAGGAAGGAAGGTGAAGAATGGTTCAAGCTAAGGGTAGGCAAATTTTCCTAACACCCCTAAGGCATGACTTGTTCCTATGGCTAACTCTTCTAAGTCTCTAGGGCTAAGTTGAGTGTCCACCTAATCACTAGATGTGTCTTAAGACTAAGGAACTCTTAAAGTCAAAGAGAAGTCCTATGTCCAAGATGACGGGGTTGAGAGCTCATTCTAAAAATGAGGTTAACAAGGTCATAAATTTATCTTAACAGATATAAACTACTTCTCCAAGTGGGTAGAGGTGACTCCATTGGGAGAGGTTAAAGCCCACCATGTTCTTTAGTTCTTCTAGAACCATATCATATATAGATTTGAAGTTCTTCAGTGAACTATATTGAATAATGACATGGCAATCAAGAGTACAAATATTAATAGTTTTGTCGAATGACATAACATAAACTGGAGATGCTTCACCATTTACTACCTTTGGACAAATGGGTTAGCTAAAGCTTTCATCTAAACTATCATCTAAATTCTAAAGAAGATACTTGATGACAACAAATGATAGTGGCAAAAATAATTAGTTGATGCCTTATGGGCTTGCCATACCATGCATAGGACTCTGACACAATCCACTCCTTTCTCATTAGTGTATGGGTTTGAAGCCATCCTCTCCTTAGAAGTCCAACTCCCACCACTAAGGATCACTTTAAGCAGCAAAATCATAACCAAATAGAATGCTAAGCTATGGTTAGAAGAACTTGAAGGTCTTGAAGAGAGACTCCTCAAAGCATGCCAAAACCTCGAGTTGTATAAGACACGCATGGTTTAAGCATACAACAACTTGATCCATCCAAGGACTTCTTTGGGTTGGAGAGCTCTTTTTAGTTCTTAGAAGACCAATTATTGCTTATTGCAAAATGGGAGGCAAGTTTGAACAAACATAAGAAGAACCTTTTGTTATAGAGAAAGCCTACCAAGGTGAGTTATACAAGTTGATCAACCACAAAGTTGAACACCTTATGCTCCCCATCAATGGGCTTTACCTCAGGAAATATAATTCATGATTCTATTTACATCAAAATTTTTATCAATAAAAACCATGTTTATTGATCAAATTATTCTTCTTAGTTGAAACCATTTCTTTCCAACTTTATTACTTTCAAACCTTGGAGTCTCTCCAAAATTTGCTCTTGGTACAATTAGGATAGGTGAAAGAGAACCTAAGTGGCACCCTATTCTGATTAGCACAACCCAAACTCAAATATTAAATAAAATACACAAATACAAAGATATTTCAATTCAGGTTACTTTAAGTTGAGATAAGACCCCTAGTGGCCTTCATATAGTAGTCGCCCTAGGTTGAGTTTGATTTGGTACTTAGTGAGTCACCATGGCAGTTTTTCACTACTTAAGAGGATGTGAGTCCCTCTGCTTTCTTCTTAGCTTCACCACAACAAACAAATGGATGCTCTATTAGTTAGGTTTAACCTATTGCATGATTGATATGCTACCTCAATGGCTGACTTTGCTTGAGAGGATGTGAGTTCCCAAGCATTCTTCTTAAGTTGACCATCGCATATTGAATGGGTTCAAAAATATGCTTCAAGGATTAGAGAAAGACCTCATAGTGACTCCATTCACTTTTGATAATCTTGGGCTAGGCTTTATGTGGCCTCCCACTTGGTAGTTACCTTAGTTCGGATAGTAGCTATCTAGCCGATGATAGACTATCCTAGTGATCAATTTTGTGTAAGAAGATTTGAGTCCTTAATGCTTTCTTCTTAGATTGATCATTACAAACTGACAGACATTTTAGGTTGGCTAGTGTTTGCTTTGCAGACAGCAACCCACCCTGTGGATGACACCATTCAAGCAGATGTGAGTCCCCACACTTTCTTCCTGAATTGGCCACTATATATCGATAGAATTTATATATTTTAGGGATTAGGATAAGATCCATATAGGCAATTTTTTCAATTATCATTCTATTTGGATAACATTTCACAACCCCATTAGATAAGGCCCAGGTTATTACCAGATTGGATAGTTACCCTTTCCTAGTAGCCTCCCCTTTGGTCGGATAATATCATTTTGTGGATGCACAAACTATCCCTTTGGATTAGTAAATCTAAGGTAGGCCAAGGCTCGTGTGACCCTTGCTTTGTAGTCTCTATAGGCTAAGTTTGTCTTTCTGTACAATCAGTAGGCTACCCTAGTGGTTGATTCCACTTAGGATGATGTGAGTCCCCGAGCTTTCTTTTTAGTTCGGCCATCATAAATTGATGGGAAACCTTTAGGTTGAGTAGTACCTTCTGTACAATCGCTGAACTATTCCTTTGAGCCAGTAAATCTAAGGAAAGTCTTGGCCTTTGTATCCCTTCCTCAATGTGACTCATTGCAAATTGATTGGGTCTATTTTCATATATTTATGATCAGGATCATGCCCTTAAGGGCTCTTTCCAAGTGACTACTTTAGGTTTGGATCAAGCCACTGCAACCCCTCTCTTGGTAATTACCCCTTTATGTTTGGTAGTGCCATTTTGTGGATAAGCGGGCTACCCATTTGGGCTAGTAAATCTAAGGATAGTCTAAGCTCCTATTGCCTCTTACTGACAAAGTTTATATCCATTCAACAAACCAAAACAAAATCAAAACTAATTAACATAATCAAATCAAATAAAAAAATTCAATCATATCACATCAACCCTTAATAGATTTCCACTCATGCCCTTGGCATGAATCAACCTATAAACCAATCAAATTCATTCAATACCCAATGAAACCCTGCTTATGTCCTTAGCACAAAACCAATCCTTAATAAATTAAACCAAATCTATTTAGTTTTTCGTTCATGCTCCTAGCATGAAACAAAACAAATCATTCAGATCAAACATCAACCTTCTTCTATAAAAGGTTTTCTCTCTCATTAGGGCTTTGGAAATTTTGATCATGAATCTCTCTAAACCCACAACCTACCTTAAGTATCTTAAATAATTGCTTTCAAACTTCTATTATCTAGAAGTTCTAATCTATTAGGTGAATCCTTTTGTTGACTTCCACCAAATTCACCTACCCTTCCAAACTAGGTGCAAACACTATTTGCTTGCTACCTTTTGGACATGTTTGGCCAGCTCGATCAATGCCAGTATGTGCGGTGTGTCTTGTCAGTTACACCACACCTATTTAGGGTCCTTTTGTTGACCTTACTTTTGAGTGAGGTTGATAATCATCTCTATAGACCTAAGATTTAATCCAGACACTAAGGCTCTCTTAGATCTAAGTCATTTCTTATGGCTAGGTGAACATCAATCGTAAGCCTATAAGACTCATAAGGCTCAACCCTAAGGTTAGACCTCGACTTAGGCTAGGTAAGACCCACCTACCCTGAATTCAAACCAACTATTATACCTAAACTAATTCTTTAAACTAAGACTGATTGACTACAAATCAAATCTGAACCAAGACCAAATGATTTCAAATTAATTTAAATCTTTAAGGTTCAATTCAGCCAATTAGCTTGGTTGAACCAATTTGACCCATTTGGCACTAAAAGGGGTTAAACCCAAAATTAATCAAACCCACATGAAATAAAACCTACCTTGACACATTTAAAGTTCAATTGAATTTGATTTAAGCATGATTGTAATCTAATTGACCCAATTTGATCAATTTGTCCCTTGACCTAATTTGACATGATTGAACCCTATGGGGTCAAAATCCAATCCAACTTGATTTATGCAAAATTGAATCAATCCAAGAAGCATCATGATTATTCTAATCAACATATTGAATATTACAATTAATTCCAATCAATCCAATTTGACTAATTGATCCACTTAATCCAACTTGACCCAATTTAGCTTAAAAGCCCAAATTGAACTATAACTCAATCTATTCCAAATTAGAACCCAACAAAGCTACCCATCACTCTTAAATGAACTTTTGGATATGTTCCAACTTTGAATTGATTGCAATTGACTCAATCAAGCTAATTGAATGACTTGAACTAAGTTGACCTAATTGTCCAAATTGAATCAAATCTTAATTCAAACAAAATTGGACCAAATCAATCAATCCATTTACTTCCAAAATAACTAATGATCATAAATAATAGAACCCAATAGAGCTAATTTGGCACTTTGACTCAAGTTGACCTAAATGCTTAAATTGAGCCAAAAATTAATCCAAGACAAATTAGTTCAAACCAATGCCTAAAATCATTCTTAAATTGAGGATCGAATGCTTCTTAATCATCAATTGAAGCAAATTTGATCAACCTAACCCAATTGACCTATTTAGCCCACTTTGATGTAAATGATCAAATTAAACTAAAATGTAATTTAAACAAAATCAACTCAAATGAAAGCCTTTAATCATCTTCAAATGATCAATCAAACATGACTCAACGTTCCATCCAACTCAATTTTGGCCAATTTGACCAAATTGGTTAACTTAACCCATTTGGTCCATGTGAACCCATATAAGCTAAATTCAAATCTAATCTAAATTAAATCAAATGAATTAAACTAATAAGTTTTAAATTCTCATTTAAACTTAATATAATTGCCCCTTTGACCCAATTTGATTAATTTGGTCAACCTAACCTAATTAAACCTAAATTGACAAATATAGTTCTAATTGAGTCAAACCAAACCAAACTAAGTCCAAACCCAACTAAACTTGGCATGACTCATCCTTAGATCCCCCTTGACTAGCTCAAGTGGACCCAACCCAAGGTGAACTTAATTTAGCCAAACTAAAAATCTATTTGGGATAGCTGCAACTATCTAAAAAAGTAGTGATGGAGGTGTTGTAAAAGAATACGCTATTTAGAAAGCTGAAGTGGGGCCTATAAATTTTTCTTTTCAAAAAGTCAAACTATAGCTTTCTAGTTGCCATCACTAGGAGCTAGGTTAGGTTTGAAAATATAGCTTTCTGGTCATAGATTTTTTACCATGCTGGCAGACCATAATACCCCAAATAACACTGTGGTGCGGTGCGACACTGCACAACAGTACCACTGCCACACCGAATGCACCCTAAGTGAACCAAGCCACCTATATGAGATATAAAAACCCAAAATACAGAAGTTCAACTCCTCCCTTTGACTTGGGCAGCTAGCTTAGCATGTCTTGGGCTCACCCATACAGACTAGACTTGACTCAAAGCTATTGGGCTCAACCATTGACTAAGGAAAGGTCACCCTCACCTTAGCCAAACCATGGTTCAACCACTAAGCCTTGTTTATCTCACCACTGGCCATAAAACTTTTCCACCACTAGAGGACATCCATCTCATCACTCGCATGCCATTTCTGGCCACTCCCATTATCTGGTCTAAACCAACTTCTTTTGTTGCCTCACTTGGGAAGGAGGGTATAGACCTCCTCTCCTACAAATCGAGCACACACCTTCCTCATGATGCTAGACTCAGTCCCCAAATTCCCAGAGCCCCTCGAGCTCCCCATCATTAGTGAAACCAAGCTCTCCCACAGTCCAAACACCCTTCACATCCAACTTCACTAAAACTCCACCAAACCCACACTTTCCCCTAGCTCCGGTAAGTAAAAAAATTTGAGGATAACTCAATTCAAACACTAAAAGACTTCCCTAGACTAACTTTGATGAAGTTCACAATGACGTTTAGTCCATAGAACGATCGACGATGAGGCAACTCATAGCTTTGTTAATAGGGCTTCAACTCTACTAGACAATGCTACATCAGTTATTTGGCCACCAGTCCTTGGCATTAGTGAGGTACATTTCTTCAAATTATAGAAAATTATAGGATTGATTAGTCTTTTGTAAAGTGAAACATTATGCTATGTGAATCCAACCATAAAGATCCCTTTAGAATGTCACCTTGATCATTTTGGAATCAAATCCACTGTCAAATGTGCTCTGGCCAGTACATATCGAGCGACGAAAGATGAATGGTGCTCATTTCTCAATGGAGGTCAATGATTGATCATTCGCAGTCTATTTTGCATTTGAAACTGACAGTTTCACATGATTAAAATAGACGACTGTGATTAATCATGTTTGAATTTTTAATTTAATCTCATTTAAACCATATCGATCATTTGATCCATGATCAAATGGCTGAGAAAAAACTACATCCACTATCGTTCAGTCAGCATGCCATGCAAGATATTTTAAGTGATGAATAATGTGGTGCCACATGAAAAGTGCTACCGAATCAACGCTAACATAACATCGACTATATAAATCTATTTAGGATTAAAAATCTAAGTAAATGGTCATAAATTAAAAAAATTACAACCAAATATAGAAAAATTGAAAAACCACAAATAATGACTAATTGGAGTTTCAAATAATGAGGTGCTTAAATAGAGGGGAAACTGAAAAAAAATAAAAGCTTTAAATTTTTTAAAGTGTACAATGACTAATTAGAGTTTCAAATTATCTTAATTAATGAATTTAAGTCTTTTTTACTTGGCTAATTAACTTAAAATTTTGTGTGATTATTCTATGGGATGACCTTTGCCTCCCATAATTATTTCAAGTCAATCGGTCATGTAATTTAGGAAATCCAAAATTTCAAACCCTAAATGTCCATTTTATGCATTTAATAAATTTATTTAACTAGAAAAATTATAAAAATCATTATGGGAGCTTAAACACATTCTAGAATAATAATGGTGACCAAAGAAGTAAATTAGGACCACTAATCCTAGTTATCTCTTAAAATTATCATTAAGGGGTTTTTATTAAATAATTAAATAATTAAATAATTATGAACCCCTTTTTGTACTCACTTAACAAAGGGATTTTCAATGAAATCAAAACTCTCAATTGGTTTGTGATATTTTGAGTGTGATGGATGATTTTGGGTTTTCCTCATTTTTTCAATTAACTCCTAAGCGTAAGCCCAATTGCATTAGAACTTAGTTTTAAATATGTTATTTATTGATATTTAATTACTTTACTTCAATCATTTCAAAAATTTATGTTTCACATATTTCATGCATCCATATTTCAAAATAAATAAAGAATTTTTTTAAGTGCATGCTTTGGATTAATAGTGTGACTATTATCAGCAATAAATCTTAAATTATTTTCCTTTAATAAACCTAAAAAAATTATGAGTATAAATCTAAATAAATCTTAATAATTAAAATATAAATTTAATTCTATATGTATGATCTACATATTTGAATGATATATAATTTAGATATCTCAGAAATACGAGACTTTAAGTAGTCCCAAGTGGGTCATTAATTATCTCACTTCCCTGGTCTAACAATGGAATGCACCATCAAGTTTGTATTGAAATACATAATAATGTTAATTTTTTTTTAAATACTAGTATTTAAATATCTTAAAATCAAAATAATTCATCCTTATGCTTATATACATGTGCATGGGTATGTGAATTTCCAAGTATATAGTCTCAACATCATGGGAGCATGAGACCTAACGTAGTCTCATGGAGGTCTCATATTACCTCACTTTCTTGGTCTAACAATGATATATATATATATATATATATATATATATATATATATATATATATATATATATATATATATTTGTATATATTCAACATACTAACGTGTGTGTGTATGTAAGTATGTGTGTATATGTATAAGAGGTTATTGAATTATCATTTCTATAAAATTCATGTATGCATTACATATATTTATACTATCAAACCTTAAATTAAATATTAATATATATATATATATCACTACTCTAAATAAACTACTCCTGTAAGTGAATATTATGTAGTGAAGATGCAAAGCTAAGAAAATATTACTAAATTAACTATGGTATGCTTCTATTAATCTTGAGATATCTTTTATATTATGATAAACACATTTAAGTCAAATCCAAATATGTGATTTAATAGGAAAATTCATCATGCTTCATTAAGATGATTAAAAATTATGAAATTCAAGTTTTAGTTCAACCTAAGGTTAGGTTTGAGGTGGATCCCACTCCTCTCTCTATCTCTCTCTCTCTCTCTCTCTTTAAAATTTTAAATTTGAATGAAATCAAAATAAATAAGTTTGAATCTAAATTCACTCTAAAAATCATTAATTATTCCAATTATAATCATCCTTTAATGGTAAACTTAAACACCCATCTTAAAATTAACTCAAATGTCAAAGCCTAATCTTATCATACCACACTAAACCTTAGCACACACTTAAAATACTAAGTCACACAATCTTAGACTTAGGTTAGAATGGTGTTTTTTTGTGAATTGATATTTTTTATGATGTAATATTTTAGACTGAATGTTAGGTGTATGTGCATAGTCTGGATGTTAGGGTGAGATTAGACTAATGATATTTTCCATAGGAGAATATGCTTAAGGGACCATTGTAATATGAATCAAATTATTATAAGTACCTTTGCTTTTAGGTGATTCTTAAGTCTCTAAGCATAATTTATTAGGATAGGTGGACTTGGTGACCCAAAGTAGGGTGCTAAGCCCTAATATATAAAATATAATTGTTTAGTGTGTATGTATATTCATGTGGCCTCTATTTTATAAGTGTAGTTAGATTTTAATTTTTATAAGAATATCATTTTTGTAATAGGCTTATGATTAGAGTTATGAGGTTTAAGATGAGTGGTGGCTTGAAGGTTTAGACTTGGAAGGCCTTGTGATGCGTAAAGTGCCAAATCATGAAATGAAGATGAAGATAAAGATTGAAGACCCCCATAACTTTACTTTCATTGTAAATTCATTATAATTTGGGCTATATAAGGTTATAGCTTAGCTACCCATTTTTTTTTCTGGGGTGTACAGTGATACTCGACTACACCAACCACTTATTTTAATCAATGATCTGTGTTTGGCTTATTTAGTTTAATTGTGCAATATAACTGCATGATTTTTTTTATAGGCAGTGCTTGGTTGCATTGACCATTTTTTTATAGGCAGTGCTTGGTTGCATTGGCCGTTTACTCTTTTAATTGATGATGTTTTTTGGCTTATTAACTTTAATTGTGCAATAAAATTGCATGCCTTTTTATAGATTTCTTAGAGCTTGATTGTTTGTTGTGCGACTTGGATTCGATAGGCTCTTTAAAGACTTAATTTTTTTTACCACAATTAACCAACTTTAATTAAATTTTAATAACTCATAATCTCATTTTAAAGCTTAGATACTTAATCAAAGAAATAAAAGGTTTAGTAATCTCTTATCTATATGTTGTATGTTATAATATCATGCTTACATCTTACTTCACTCCTTGCAAACACTCTTGCATGATAAGGGATAAGGCTTGACCTATGAGAGTAGTTCTCTTGTAGTGAAGAACACCCATTTTCTCTAATTTAGCCCATAACTATATTTCATCATGAATGTAGGCATAAACATTCCCAAGCCTAAGTCTAAAACGCCAAGTCAAAATTAAAAAAAAAATTGTAAATTTTGTTGCATTAGTCTAAGGCATGTTTTTCATACAAATCATGATCTAGTCTCTTAGGGAGTCATTTTAGGATTCTATATTTATTATTAATAAATAGAAATCTAACCATCTTGCATTTACATAATATTGACCTACATGATTTTAAATCATAGGAGGTGTTAGCTGACAGTCACTCCAAGTGGTTTAAAGTTTAGAAGAGTTAGGATCGATTCATCTCTCTAGTGGAAGTGAACCAATACATCCTACTTTCCCCAAGTAGAATTAAACTGAGCTTTTAGCTTATGTCAGAGGACTTTAGATGTAGGTTTAGAGGTTACTTGTTTCTCATTTGCTACAAATGTAAGTTCTCACCTCTTAAGCATTTCTACAATCTTTTTTTGTTGGAGCTAAGCCCTAATTTTCTAATAAAATATTAACTCAAATAAATATAATTATCTTCCTAAAAAATAAATAATCTCATTACATGATAGAATGAAGCACACACTTAGCTTCCTAGTATCATGAGTGCTTCTTACTTATCCTCGTTTGGAGTCCATTAAGAACTCTCTCTTTTTGAACTTTCTCTTTTGATTTTTTAATAATCACTAATCCTTTGACATAAAAAATTTGAAATCTTTTGAGACATTAATTGACTACTTTAATCAAGAGTATTCTTAAAAAATCCTCATTTCCTAAGATGAAATTAACTATGAGGGGCTTGCCTCCATAAAAAACTTAAGAACCTGACATAAAATAAACCCTACTTTACTCTCTTTATGTAAAGTAGGGGAAAAATATTTGGTACATATAGACCCATTAGCTTTAGGAGTCCTTATTAATTGATTGAGTTCATTGTAGGGTGATATCTCTACCCTTCAATGTAGTATATATTTCCTTAATGCTATGCTCACTCATTCCAATAAGTACTCCCTAAGATTTGCATGGTGTCCTTATGACTCCTAATATAAACACCATAGCTGTGTGCCCTTAAAAGAGCTTCAATGACTACAATACATGTATAGAAGGGAAGGAAAGCTAAAGGATTATAAGAGAATTCTCAACTCTTGAGAATGGCTCTTGGAAAGGTCATTATTTATAAAAATTTTTAACCTTCTTTGAGTCCACAATGGCAGATGGCTACAGCCAATAATGACATCTGGCTATTATCAAAGATGGTAACTAATGGCTATCAAAGATGGCAGCTGGTGGCTATCAAAGATGATGGTTGGTAGCTATAAAAGATGGAAGCTGGTGATTGTCTCCTTTCTCATTTTCCAACATCAACTAAACTTCTAATTATTGTATAGACTATACCATTGAGTCCTTAAACCCTCGGTCCCACCTTTAGTGCTAGTGATGATCTAATGATCTCATACAATGTATAGGGTCATAAATCTATTGATGTTCTAATTGGGATAACTTTGTTATCGGGCTGTGGACATTAAACATATACCAAGTACCCCTTTAAAGTTGATCAAACCATCCATACTTGCATGATTTAAATTTGATCACCTTTAGGTGCATTGCATGGTTTATTTTTCTTCTTTTTCACGGCCTCATCTTTATTTTCTTTATTTGATCTAATTTTTTCTCTTTTATTGATCTGCTCAAATTGTTCTTCCCTACTTGTAGTTAAGACATGGCAACTTTTTTTTTTCTAGAAAGTTCCTTATGATAATCAAGCACTTTTCCAAACTATGTTGTATTCTCTATCGTAAGGTGCAATTCTCCCTTTTAAATATTAATTTGAGCCTAAAATACTCCCAAAATGATTGGGTGCCTAGGCTCATCTTCATCCATGTTAAGTATCAAATAATCAACAGTGAAATTAAATTTATCAACCTTTATCAACACATCCTCCATAATTCCTTCTGGTTGCTTGATTGAACTATTAGTGACCAATGAATATACTATTGTGGGCTTCACTTCACCTTGTCTTAACTTCTTAAATACTGAAAGTGGCATCAAGTTCATGCTAAGTTTAAGGTCATATAGTGCATTTTTAGCCGCTCCCCTCTTATGATAAAAGGGATGTTAAGCTACTAAGATCTTGCTTTTTGTGGGTAGCTTCTTCTTAAATATGACAATGCAACCTTCAGTTAGAGCTATTGTCTCATGATATTCTAGTTTTCTTTTCTTGGCTAGAATTTCTTTCATGAATCTTATATAATTGGGCATTTTTTTTATAAAGCATTAACAAAGGCATGTTAATGTGAAGTTTTTTGTATACCACTAGATATTGTGATAATTACTAATCCAGCTTCTTTCTTTGAAACATTTGGGGGTAAAGAAGAGGTGGTACATATGGTGATGGGTTGTTTTGGAATAACTTTGGCTTTGACATCATGCTCCTTACTTCTCTCTCATTGTGCCTTATTATCTGCTTTTTATCTCTTAACCACAACTTCTTCTCTTGGTTTGTCTAAATTATAGGATTTCTTAGGACTCTAAAAATTATATTTATAAAATAAAAAATTATAAAATTTGTTTTATAAAATATAGATTAGTTTAGCAGTTATATTTAAAAAAATAAAAATTCAACACAGAAAATTCCTAACATTTTTGAGTGCCAAGTCATTTGTCACTTGTCCTATTGGTCATGCTTAAAGGTTAAAGATTATATGTTCATTTTTTAGGAAAGCACTAGCAAAAAAGACTTGTTAGATTTATGCATAATCACACTCATATATTATCTCGCTTTAAGCATGACCACTTGCAAAAAATAACATTTGTCTAATCCTAAATAATTTTTTACAGGAATCATAGAACTATCTTAAGGAAAACATGATAAACCTTTTGTAAGATAAATGTCTCCTCACAAACATAATATCACATCACAGTCATAAAAACAAAACAAATCATCTCTAACTTAAGGGTCTAAGGTTGTGCCTTATTAAGTGTCTACTAAGTTGTGTGATTGCTAATCTATTTGATTTTAGCTTGTGTTTCCATTTTTAAATTTTTGATTATATGTTCAATTTATCTAGAGGTGATTCAAATTCAAATTATTATTAACTAAAATGATTTTATTTATTTTTTTTTTAATTTTGATTTTAATTATTTTAATAGTTTTCAAGAATGTGTGAAAATGAGTAAGGTTTATTGGGTTGGTAAACCTCACTACCAAGACATCCAAAGTATTATGGAATCTATCTTATATTGAAATAATGATAATATATTCCATAACACTTTCAATCTATCATAAATAAGTTTTATGATTTTTAGTACTTTTAAATGATTTTTAATTATGAGTATAAGTTTTTTTAAGATAAACTAAAATAATTATTAAAAAGGATTTATAAATTTTACAAAAAGTTTTATGTGATTAGATATTATGAAAGTATTTTGATAAATTTATTAAAATAAATTAAAATAATTTGTAATTACTTAGTTTCTATTCTTGGGTTTTAGTTTTATTTATTTATAAACTTTTAATGCCTTAAAAGCTATTTACATTATTTAAAATTTTAATTCTTGATTTAATTTATTAATTAAATAATTTATCAATTTATTATTTATTCATGTTTGATATAAATCAAAGAGATAGATAATATTTTCTAAATATTATCTATTTATTGGATACATTAAAATATTTTTTGGTGACATTTAAACTTTTTATTGTAATTTTTAGATTTAATTTTGTGCCTTATTTGTTTAATTTTAATTTCAATTAGTATATTATTATAAAATTTCTAAGAAAATTCTCAGAAGTATAAAGTACTCCAAAGAACCTTTCTTAAAAATTTTATGTTAATTAAATTTAGAATTTTTATTTAATTATGCTAAATTAGTATTTTAATTTTATTTAAGTAACAAAAAGACTAATTAAATTTTGGGGTTTTTAATTTTATGCTTTCTAAAGAGAGGTTTTTTGAAATTTTTTTATTTAAATTAGATTTTTAATAATTTTCATTATTTTGAATGAATTTTAAGTGACTTTCCATAAATATATTTCTCTTTTACTCACTTAGCTATTGATTGGACTACACTTTTTGCTGACACAAGCCTGTTGGTCTAGTTAGTCCTACATAGAAAAGGGTAAACATTGATTGCACAAAAAAAACACCTTTGAGGATGCTCTCTGCAATCTTTATTGAGATGGGTAGGCATATATTTTTTCTTTAATGAGGTAGATTAATATATATTCAACTAGATTTCTCGTTACATTATGTTAGGGTTTATTTTAATCTGGGTCCTTGGTGTTTAGTAGTGCGTACTATGGCATAAATGATTGTCATTTAACTTAAAAGTATATTTGTGGGGGGATAATGACACGCTCGATCAAGATCTCATGGTTCTATCTTTCTAGGCTATCGTGATCCTTAGTCTACTTGGTCAGGGGATCTAGTCCCTAGTTGAAGAATCTTTATCAGCAACCAAGGGTTGCATCATCCAAAGCATTCTTGTATATCTATGGTGATATTTGTCTAAGATAATAAATTTAAGTTGACCTTAGCTAACAGAAGGCTGTTTGCCTATTAAATCTATTCCATAGTTCATAGCTTAAGGAGCAAAGCCATTAAGGAACATATGGGCTATTATAATGACTGAAATATAGTGGAGCTATATGGATGTCAAGCCACTTGGTTAGAGGGTTCTGGTTGTACTCGCATTTCATGTGGTACCTATTTGGTGGCAAAAACATGTAGACAGAGGACATAGGCCATATTCTTATTAGCAAGAGATTATTTGAGTATGAACATAATTATATATTTAATTTGACATTTCGCTCTTTTGTAAGTAGAGGTTTTCTTTGCTTATCATTCTTAACAAATAATGATGGATGAGTGGATGATTGTTTACTTTAAGTTATGATGAATTTCATAATATTTAAACATATCACATCCAAATGAATTTTACAATCAACACGACCATCATCAGGGAAGGAGTAGGTTTTGTAAACCCAGACCAAGTCATATGAACCAACTAGGAAATTAACCTGTCAAACATCCTCAAGTAGTTGAGTTAGGCAATTGTTATTTTATTGGGGCCCATGTAGATAATTTAAGCTTATTTTATGTTAACCCATGAAGCATCTTCAAGCATTGGACTTATACAATTGTTATTATGTCAGAGCTTATGCAAAAAATACAAATTTATTTCATTTATAGGATTTCACCACCGCTTTGAACATGTGGCACTGTGATGCTATCATGGGTAGCACTGTTGCATTCTAGGATAGGTATTTGTGTCTTAAATGAAAAGGATCACTGCCTCGGTGCTATACATACAACACCACAACATTTATGATCAAACTTTATATATTTTAATTTATTCAAATTGACTTGTTGACCAGCAACTTAGCGCTGATCATATGGCATTTCGACGTTAGTTATAGGTCGGTTCAAAAATGCTGGTAGATGGACAATCTTTTTGACCAGCGCTATTATGTCGAATCAATTCCAGATGTGCTTTTCAATTTCAAAATTAATGGTAATTAATGCTTTTTTTGACTGGCATAATAATCGACATGACCAGCCCTACGATGTTGCATGTGAGCGCCATAGCACTTGTCTACTCTTTCAGACCTAAGAGGTTAGTGCCTCGGCACTAATATTGGAGCACCGTGATGCTAGGCTAGATTTATAAATAGACCCCATGGGTTGCTCATTTTTTTATTATGCATTCTCCATTCCTCAGAGTTCTCTCTCTCTCTCCCTCTCTTTCTCTCTCTTAGCTTGCACTTTTCTCTTTAGAAAATGCATCATGCCAATAAAATTCCTCAGCAATGGTAAGAAGAGGGTAGCTATCAGTGACACTATTAGATTTGTTTGTTTATAAGCTGAGAAGAGGTATCACCATGCCCTCATACACAAACATCACATCCCAGATAGGAGTTTCTTTAATTTGGTGAGCACATGGAGAATATCATTAATGAGTGAGGCTGGGAGAAGCTAGCTTATGACAAAAACTTTGGTTTCATCCATGTGGTCTGGTAGTTCTTCGCTAACATGGATGAGCACTAGAATAATCAAGTTTTTGTTTAGGGAAAACTAGAAAGTTTTGACAGTATAACTATTAATGCATATTATGGTTTATTAAATGTAGATTATGATCAATATCTTTTCTATTATAATGATCATCTCGACTTTAATGAAATCTTTAATTTTCTCACTGGAAATAGCGGGAAGAGAAAATTATTAATTTTCTTGTTGCCGGCCTCACTCTTGAAGCCAAAGCTAGGCATTATTTTATTTCTGCTAAGCTAATGCTGACTGAAAATGTTAACGAGGTAGCTAGGGATAAAACTATTTTGAATTTTATAATTCTAAAGAGATTTATTATGGATATAGAGAGGATTATTTATAATTCTTTTTATAATATGCTTAAGGATAATACTACAGTAAGGTTTGGTCATCATTCTCTTATTTATGGTTTATGTGTTATAGTGGGTACATTAGGGGATTTTGATGAAGAAGTCTATATACAAAAGGCTCCCCTGATTAAAAGAGCCATTGAGAGATTTTTCTCGAGGGCTGAGGTGGGGGAAAGTTTATGTGCTCCTCAATCCAAGTCCAAATCCTCCAAGACCATAAATGAGCAACTCTAAAAAATTGGAGAATAAGATTTGGATTTAAGAAAAAAGGTTGGTGAGACTAGTCATCGCCAGCAAGAATTAGAGAGAAAATTTGACTATCATATGGGTCAGCAATAACAACAGTTTTCATACATGGCCAAGTTTAATACCTCACTTATTCACATGTTTGAAAATTGTGGCTTTTATGTGGATTCGGGTTAGGCCTCTTTTCCTATGGTGCCTCATTATTAGCCTTATGTAAGTGCCCCACCAGAGCTAGAAGAAGAAGAAAAAGAGGAGGATGATTATTAGCTTTCCACATTTTTTATTTTGTATTTTCTTTTTATTTTTTTATACAGCTTATGTAATCATTTTTTTAATTTTATTAAAATTTAAATTTTTTTACATATTTATGTATTATTTTGTATGTGGCATTCTATTTGTCATTTGAAAGCTCCGAGATTAAAATAATAAAATTTCTCAAACTTAAAATGACATCAGAGAGGAGGCAGCACCTTGGCTCTATGAATGCAGTGCTTAGGCACTTTTAGCATGCATAACATAAGATTAAATCCAAGAGTCCAGCGCCTCTGTGCTTAATATGCAGCGCTATTATAATTTCCATTTCATCCCTTTTACTCAAGAGGTTGGCACCTTGGTGCTTAATATGCAATACTATGGCACTCTAAAGCCCATTAATTCTATCATTTTACCCAAGAGTCCATTGCCTCAACGCTTAAAATGCGGTGCTGCAGCACGGTTATGGAAATTACTCAAACTTATGATTTTCAAGTTCAGTATTCCAAGTGTTTAAAAAATTATGAAATAACTCCAACACTGCGATGCTTGAGAGACAACATCGAGGTGCTACTAGATGACTTTCTTTAATCAACCTGAGAGGTGACCAAAGGGATTAGGTGCTATTTTATTAGTGCCTAAAATTCAAAATTTTGATAGCGTAATGCTTTAGAAATGCTAGATTTTCACATATATTAGCGCAAAACACTCTTCTCCCTTGTATCAGATCTAAGATTGACTAAGGGCGAGGTTCATTTCACATCAGAACTAAGAATAACAGTGGAAGGTATGGTGCCTTGGTGCTTAACTTATAGTGCTATGGTGCTATATAAGAGATAGTGAACCTAAAATCTTAGCATTACGATGCTTGATGTTGGGAGCCTTGGTGCTAAGAGACTGTGTTTACCTGAGAGCTTGGCATCACGACGCCTTAGTTTCAGCACCTTGGTGCTCTAAAGTGTTCAAGATTTCTTTCCTGAGAGCTTGACGCCACAGCGTTGGGGCTTGGCATCACGATCTGCAGGACAAAAATACATGTTTTGAATCAAATTCTTGAATATTTCAATAGATTTTTTTATAAAAATTCAATGAAATAATTCCTTAGTCATGCTATATTTTTATATATTTTAGTGCTAAGCACTATTTTCCCTAATTCTAGATCTAAGATCGACAGAGAGAGGTGTCCTCCTCACGTTGAAATGAAGTTCAATGGCAGAGGCCTTCAATATTCAAGATTCTAACATTTTTAAGTCTTAGAGAGCATTCTTTTTTTACTCCAAATCCAAGATTGATGGAGATGCACTCTTTTATTTCTCATCGGATCTAAGATCGAGGGTGAAAATAAGTTAAATTTCTTTTTCCAAAAGGAAATTATGTAAAGAAAGCATTTCCAGAAGTTTTTTTACCTAAAATTGATGATAGTAAGTCTTTATTTTATTTCTTGCATGTGGAGATCACTCTTGTAGCCTAGGAAAGCACATTATTGAGAGTGTAGATGACCGAGAGTAAGAACAGTTAAGTTGGTTAGAGTGAGGAAAAACAAAGAATGGAGAGAGGGGCTACTTTATTCTTTTTTATAGAGATTTCTCCACTAATGGGGCTATTTTCCATCCCATAACCATCCCCCCACCCCATGGTGCTAGCTTATTTGATCAGGAAACTGTCAGGAGCATTTTGGGCTTTTAATTATCGTAAGGTGGTTGGTGACACCTAGGCACTCATGATCCATAAGAATGCATTCCTCATAGGGAATTCCTATAATAGGGAGCCCTCCTATATTTTACATATCAACTATTATGACTATCATCTCAGGTGGACCAATCCAACAGGTATTGAAACCATTATCCCAATATTTTGCAATTCTCTAGATCCAGATAAAGGGCAAACAGCTGTCATCAAAGATTGAAATGTAGACTGCATGATGTATGCCTACTTTTCTGAAAATATCAACATGCATCTATATGTGATGACTTGCCTAGAATACATAGTCACTGATTGCTTCATGATGCAGTAATCTAATAATCAGGCTGTGCCTGTAGAGAAAGTTATATCTTTAGCTGGTTAAAGTATATCTTGATCTCTGAAGCTAATATAGTCTACAACTCACACCAAAGGAACATCATGGCTATGCCTCAATTTCAGATTGCTCACTCAATCAATTGGATCATGATTTGATGGCAACTATAAATCAGCTAGTTGAATGTATGATTATCGAGTAAACAAATTCTCAAAAATATCATGGCACATCAACACATCTTGATGTCATGAGAGTCACTTCTGTAACTCGACCATATTATGTGGGTCGTGGGCATCAATAGTGGCCCATATCTGCTACTCAGTAGGCTCTATAGGTGACATATTATCTGGCCATCTCCAGGTAAACATCATAGCCAATCTGTTGTTAATATGTACAAGATAAGCTTGTAAATTTCACATGCATTATAAAAAATGGTAATATCTAAATTTATAAATGAGTTGTGCTTGTGCTCTTTGATTTAATCTCTTAAATTTAAATTCAAATTTAATCCTTCTTTGAAAATATAAAATTTAGATTTGTATATGGACCCACCCTTTTTAGACATGATGGAATCTAAGGTTTGAATTTAGAGCCAGCCTACTTTTTTTGGAATGATGGAGCTTGATTTAAAATTATATCCAGCCCCTTCGATATGATGGATCTGATTTAAATTTAGATCCTATGACTTTGGACATGATGGATATGATCCAGCTCCTTTGGGCATGATGGATCTTGATTTAAATTTAGATTTGGTCCCTTTGGACATGATGGATCCAACCCAGCCCCATTGGGCATGATGGATCTTAATTTAAATTTAGATTCAATCCCTTTGGAAATGATGGATCTGACTCGACCTTTTTGGGCATGATGGATCCTAATTTAAACTTTAGATCTAGCCCCTTCGGGCATGATGGATCCTAGTTTAAACTTTAGATACAACCCCTTTGGGCATGACAGATCTCAAGGTTTGGATTTAGATTCAAAATTTTTGGGCATGATAGATTTAATTTAAATTTACATGATCGAAGAACATTTCCTTTTGATGGGGGATCTTGCTTTGCAAGATATAAAAAATTTCCCCTATTAATAGAGGACTTTCTCATTGAAATAAGAATATTTTCTTTATAATTATACATAATATCTTTTGAGATATTGTCCATTTATAGGGGGTATAGGTATGATACCTTTTGCATAGATAAGCTAATAAGCTCCTCCTTCGTATTCTTTTTTGATAATATAAGGTCCCTCCTAATTTGGATCAAAAATTTTACCAACTCGTTGATGTGGATGATGGGCCTTCTTCATACGTGTATTAGTTCACCTAATTTGAAGCTTCTTGGACAAACCATATGGTCATGAGCTCATACCATTCTTGTTTTATATATTTGTAGACTTTGTTGGGCTTGTAGTCATACTTCATTTAGAGTTTCAAGGTCTTCGAGTTGTATTTGGAGATTTTCCTCCATTATAAGATCATTTTGAAGGGATTTGCAAAGTGAATGTAATTACACTTTAAGAGGCAGTATTGCTTCTGCTCCAAAGACTAAAGAGAACAGCATTGCTTGTGTAGCAATTTTGTATGTGGTACAGTGTGCCCATAATGCTTCCATTAATTTATCATGCCATTCTTTTTAATTTTTAGAGAGATTTTTTTGAGAAGTTCAACCAATGTTTTGTCGAATGCTTTAATGAGACCATTAGCACTTGGATTGTATATTTAACAATATCACTAATCTAACTTATATTTCTCAATGAAGCGATAGATTTTGGCATTCTTGAAAGTGGTGCCATTATATGATATAATTCTTCAAGATATCCCAAATCGATAGGTGATGTGATCTCGAAAGAAATTTACTATATTGTCAGCTTTTACTTCTTTTAATGGGATTGCATCTACCCATTTTGAGAAGTAATCAGTAGTGGCCAGAATGAAGTGATGTCCCCTAGATGACGAAGGATCTATCGGGGCAATTATATAAGTTCCCCAACTTTTGAATGGTCAAGATGCTATTATTGGGTGTAGGGCAGTAGGTAGCCGGTACAATGTGTCTGCATGCATTTAACATTGGCGACTCTTTCTACCATGCTTAATGTAGTCTTGAACCATGTTGGGCTAGTAATATCCCATTCATTTAATTTTAATTTTTAATTTAGGCTTAGATTACTATGCACCGCATAATCCTTCATGAGCTTCAATCATTATTATCTTGGCTATGTTAGGTCCTAAGCATCACAACTATATTTGGTCAAATGAACGTCAATATAATATATCATTTATAAGAGCATATCACAAAGCTCTTTGTGAAATTTGATGAGCTTTTGATTTGTCTTTTGTAATCCGCCTCTTTTAAGAAATGTGATGAATGGTTCTCACCAGTCTTCTTCTTTTGTTATCGTAAAGGTTTCTTGGCTTTCTTTAGGTTTGAAAGCTTACAGGAGGGTTGATGCTAATGCTATCTTGCTTTAGACTATTATTATAATTGACTCTCGATGAGGGTATATCAATTTTTAGCTAATTTAGTTAATGCATCAGCTTTGCCATTATCTCGATGTGACACCCTTGTAATTATCACTTCAAGGATTTATTTTTGAAGATCCAGGACATACTTATGATAAAGTGCCAACTCAAGCTTGTTTATCTTTAAAGACCCAATTATTTGTCAGAATATGAGTTAGAAATCTCCATAAATATGAAGTTTCTTAATTTTCATGGTGTTAATTGCTAGCTCTAGACCTATAATTAATGTTTTATATTCAGCCTCATTGTTGGTTTGAGGTTCCATCATACTATATGAATATCAGTGAATACTTTCTTATGGTGTTAGAAATATTAAGCCAATTTCAACAAGTACTGTAGGTAAACCAGATGGTTTAGCTGGCTTTACTGAGGAAGCACCATCAAAGTAGAGTTCTCATTCTAATGGTTGTTCCCATTTTGATGGTTGTTGAGCTTCTTCCACTCTGAAGATTTACTCATTAGGAAATTCATCGTTGAGTGGAGAATTTGCCCATAAGAGATGCATGGCTAAAAAATCAGCCAATGCTTGCCCTTTTATAGTCTTTTGTGGGACATATATTGTGAGTCAATATAGCAACACCCAAGGAGGGGAGGGTATAAATTAGCGATATTAAAATTTTAAAACTTAAATCTTAAATTTTAAGTTTTAGTAGAAAATTAATTTTGATTTTATAATGACAAGATAAAATTCTTAATGCAAAGAAAATAAAAGTACAAGTAGAAACAATAGACACAAAAATGTGGTTTAACCAAACCCCAAAATCGACCTACGTCCACTATACCCACAGAATCCACTAAATGCAAAAATAGCTTACAAATAGAACTCTCCTATAACGGGATAAGTACAACCCCTATAATAATATGTACTCTCCTACAAAGGGGTGAGTACAACCCCAATATAAATTTTACAGCATAAAAAGAAATAAAATACAAAATAATAAGTTTTGATAAAATAAATCTCTCACAAATATTCCAAGCTATCCAATTCAAAAAATAATCTCACAACTTACAAATGATCACTTAAAAATTTTTGGCAAGATAAAATGCTCACTTAATATTGATAAGAAATAATAAAATAAATATCTTAAAGTGATCTTACTAAGATGTTTATGTTATTATAATTTATAGACTAATATAAAAATTATTTCAAAATAAATTCACAATATTCTTTTGCACAATAAAATAAATTTCAGCAAGGAATAATTTGTTTTATTTTAACCAAAAATATTCTTTCAATTAAAGCTAATGATCACAAAACACTTAAATAAAATGAGTATATGATAGATCTAAGTAGGCTAGTAAGCTTTTAATTAAAAAGAGAGATCTAGCAAATATGAAAATAATTTCAGCATAATAATTTTATTTAAAATGCTTAAAATATACTTCTAAAATAGATCTAAGAATAAATGATCTTTCAAAATGAGATAATGAAGAAATATTTCAAGAAACCAAAAGAAATTTGTAGGAAGTTAAAAATTTCAGCAAGTTGAAATAGATCCTACAAACTATCACAAGAGTTTTTCACAAAATGATGATTGAGAAACTTTGCTGTGAAAATAATGTCCAAAGACTAATCCACCTAGAAATATAAATTGGAAAGAATAAATACAAAATAATAAGTTTTGATAAAATAAATCTCTCACAAATATTCCAAGCTATCCAATTCAAAAAATGATCTCACAACTTACAAATGATCACTTAAAAATTTTTGGCAAGATAAAATGCTCACTTAATATTGATAAGAAATAATAAAATAAATATCTTAAAGTGATCTTACTAAGATGTTTATGTTATTATAATTTATAGACGAATATAAAAATTATTTCAAAATAAATTCACAATATTATTTTGCACAATAAAATAAATTTCAGCAAGGAATAATTTGTTTTATTTTAACCAAAAATATTCTTTCAATTAAAGCTAATGATCACAAAACACTTAAATAAAATAAGTATATGATAGATCTAAGTAGGCTAGTAAGCTTTTAATTAAAAAGAGATCTAGCAAATATGAAAATAATTTCAGCATAATAATTTTATTTAAAATGCTTAAAATATACTTCTAAAATAGATCTAAGAATAAATGATCTTTCAAAATGAGATAATGAAGAAATATTTCAAGAAACCAAAAGAAATTTGTAGGAAGTTAAAAATTTCAGCAAGTTGAAATAGATCCTACAAACTATCACAAGAGTTTTTCACAAAATGATGATTGAGAAACTTTGCTGTGAAAATAATGTCCAAAGACTAATCCACCTAGAAATATAAATTGGAAAGAATAAATAGATGGTGAAAATAGCATGAACAACTAAAAAGGATTAAGATCAAGAAAACAAACTCAAGTAATTTGAGAAAGCTTGCTTAGTTGAAGTTGTTGAAGCTTCCAAACCAAGGATTTGATCTTGCAATATTTGGAGAACACTTGGAAGGAAAATCTAAGAAATTTTCCCTTAGATTTGCTGGAGGGATTTTGAATGTTGAATGAGTAATGCTTTCATGAAGAGAATGAGGGCTATTTATAGGCAAGAAGGTCATTTTGAATTATTTCAAAAAAAATATATTATTCTAACCTCATGCTATCATGTGATAATTTAATATTCAATAAAATATAATTTATATTAAATAAATATTAAATTAAAGTAGCCAAAATTCGGCTATTCACTTGGGCAAGTAAAAGATAATCAAATATGACTCTTAATATATTCAAAACATGTAGCATGCATTCATTATTAAAATTAACTAATGTTTGAAAAGTCATAATAAATTAAATTTTAATCAAACGTGGGTCATGTGACCTATCAAATTAAAGGAAAAAAAAATCCAAGGAATCCATTGGAGATGAAATCAGATATAAATTCCTTGATTATGACTTTGGCTAAAATACAAAATTTTATATATTTTTGTTAGTTTTTAACATGTGACATTTAAATATTATGATATAATTTATATATAATCATACATATGTTAGTTATCATATAACCATCAAATTAAATTAAAATATTTAATTATATTAAGTAAATAAAATAATTACACTTAATAGTCATTATCATTTATTATTTTAACAATTCAAATGCTATGTATGAAACATATAATTGAATGTTAATTAGAGATTTATATAAATTAACCTCATTAAAATAATATGTTAAGTTGTGAGCAAATTGATTCATGCCAATGAATAAATGCATATAACCTAAAATATTATATTTTGAGCTTCATTTATCCAATTTGATCTATCTTTCATTCTTCTACACTTGCAATTTTCTCAAACATATTATGAGATGTATTAGATATGTAATTAGCAATTGATATATCTGAAACACATGAAAACATTCATTAGAACATCCAAACATTCATTTGTTACCATCAAAATTGATCAGATTGAACATGAGGCTCATTAAGCCAATAATCTCCCCCTTTTTGATGATGACAAACTAGTGTTGGGTATTGATTTTGATGAAGGTGCAAATTGACTTTTCATCATAGTTTTTGAAAAAAAATTCTCTTCTAAAAAAATTTATGCACAAGAAATGAATAATGTTGCTCCCCCTAAATGTATGCATAAAATAGACTTAATACTAACCAACATTTTACTCTTCTCCCCTTTTTGACAACATCAAAAAGTGAGAACAAGCTACATACAATTTTAAATATTAGGATCTAACATTCCAAGCATGTGTCTTAAAGTATAAAAATATTCTTCTAGTAAGGGTTTTATAAAAATATCTGCAATTTGTATATCGGTACTTATGAAATTAATATTAACATGACCTTTCAAAACATGATCCCTAATAAAATGATGTCTAATTTCTATATGCTTGGTTCGTGAGTGCTGGATAGGATTTTTAGTCAAATTAATAACACTAGTATTGTCACACTGAACTAGAATGTGATCTTGCTTAATACCAAAATCTTCTAATTGTTGCTTTAACCAAAGGACCTGAGCAACACAACTATAATATGTACTCATCGGAGTGGATAAAGCTACAAAATTTTATTTCCTAGATGACTAAGACACAAGTGATGATTCTAAAAAATGAATGTGCCATATGTGCTTTTTCTATCTACTTTGCATCTTGCAAAATCACCATCAGAATAAGCAACCAAATCATATGATAAAGCATTTTTAGGATACCATAAACCTAACTTAGTAGTGCCTATCAAATACTAAAAAATATGCTTGACTGCTATTAAATGAGATTCTTTCGGGTTGGCCTGAAAATGAGCACACAAACAAATAGCAAACATAATATCAGGCATACTAGCAGCAAGGTATAAAAGTGAACCTATCATACTCTTATAAAGTTTTGATCAACAGAGTTTCCTAATTCATCTAAATCTAATTTTGTAGATGGGCTCATAGGAGTTTTACTAGATTTAAATCTTTTCATGTCAAACCTCTCAAGCAATTCATTTGTGTACTTAGTTTTGAGATGAATGTGCCATTTTCTTGTTGCTTCACTTGAAGACCTAAGAAAAAAATTAAGTTCTCCCATCATACTCATTTCAAACTCTTTATACATCAATGATGAGAACTCATGGCATAAAGATTCATTTGTACTTTCAAATAATATATCATCTACATACACTTGCACCACAATCAAATCATCATATATGCTTTTAAGGAATAAGGTGATATCTACTCTACCCTTTCTAAATCCATGATCTATCAAAAAGTTACTTAACATCATACCAGCATGAGAACTATTTTAAACCATATAAGGCTTTTCTTTAATTTATACACATGATTTGGACAATCAAGGCTCTCAAATCGAGGTGGTTGCTCTACAAATACATTTTGGTTGATAAATCCATTCAAAAATGCACTCTTGACATCCATTTGAAAAAGTTTAAAATCCCTAAAATAAGCATAAGCAAGGAGTAACCTGATAGCTTCTAGTCTTGCTACGGGTGCAAAAGATTCTTCAAAATCTATACCTTCAACTTGTGTGTACCCTTGTACAACTAACCTAGCTTTATTTCTAATAATACAAACTGAATCATCTAGCTTATTCCTAAAGATCCATTTTGTTCTAATGACATTTTGATCTTGGGGTCTTGGGACTAATTCCCAAACATCATTTCTTACAAATTGATTCAACTCCTCTTCCATAGCAATCCAAAAATTATCATTTAATGCTTCTTCTAAATTTTTAGGTTCAACCTCGGATACAAATGTTGAATGATCTACAACCTCTCTACTATGTCTTCTGGTCATAACTCTTTTTGAAGGATCTCCTATAATTAGTTCCTTTGGATGATTTTTATTATATTTCCATTCTTTAGGCAATGAATCATACACATTTTTTTTGAAAGATATTTTCTTTAAATTATCAATCTCTTCATCAATCACTTCATTTCTAATAGAATCAATTAAATTTTCATAAAAAATAACATGTATTGATTCTTCTATAATCATTTTTCTCTTATTGAAAACTCTATAAGCTCTTCTAGAAAGAGTGTATCCTAAGAAAATACCATCATCTGAATTGCAATCAAACTTACCTAAATGCTCTTTTCCATTATTCAAAATAAAGCATTTACATCCAAATACATGAAAGTGTTCAATCTTAGGCTTCTTTCCAAAAAATAATTCATAGGGTGTCTCCTTCAAAATTGGTCTGAAATAGATCATATTCATCACATAACATGCAATATTTACTACTTCTGCCCAAAAATATTTTGGCAATTTATACTCATTAAGAATGGATCTACTAAATTCAAATAAAGTTCTATTTTTTCTCTCTACTACTCCATTTTGTTGGGGAGTTCTAGGTGCAAAAAAATTATGTCTAATTCCATGTTCATCACAATAATCCTCAAATAATTTATTTTCAAACTTGCCACCATGATCAGTTTGAACCCTATTAATCAAAAGGCCTTGTTCTCTTTGAATATATTTAGAAAACTTTCTAAACTCACCAAAAACATCATCCTTATAAGTTACAAATAAAACCTAAGTATATCTAGAGAAATCATCAACAATCACAAAACCCTAATTTTTTCCACCTAAGTTAGTGGTGCTAATAGGACCAAATAAATCCATGTGCAATAATTTTTGAGGTCTAGAAGTAGAAACAATATTTTTACTTTTAAATGAGCTTTTGGAATGCTTACCATGAATACATGCATCACAAATATAGTTTGAATGAAAATTTAATTTAGGCAATCCAACTACTAAATCAAGTTTGGCAATTTTATTAAGTGTGTGCATGTTAATATGACATAGTCTCCTATGCCATAACCATATATCATTATTAGTGCTTTAAAAACAAAGTAAATTCAAATTCACATCATGAAAGCTATCTAAATCAATGACATAAATATTTTTATATCTTTTTCCTACTAACAAAACATTTTCATTATTTTTTATAATGCAATATGATGCATGGAATACTACATTCAAACCTTTATCACATAATTGACTAATAAAAATTAAATTATGTTTTAATCCTTCTACTAGAAAAACTTTATCTAAAGTGATAGAATTCTTACAAATAGAACCAATGCCAATGATCTTTCCCGTTGCATTATCTCCATATGTAACAAATCCTCCATCACTTGATTCTAAATTTGTGAATTTATCTTTATCTCCCATCCTATGTCTTGAACATCCACTATCCATGTACCACATGCCTTCTTTGATTTTTCTTTGAAGGCATTCCTACAAAAGAAACTCACATGTTAACTTTTGGAACCCAAACATATTTGGGTCCATATTCAACATTTGAAGCAAGATATCTAGCATCGTGGGGTGTGTTTGTACCTTTTGGTACCCATACATAAGATGATTGCTTAGTGTTTTGTAATTTTTGTGCATAGCAATCAAATGAAATGTACCCTTTTCTATCACAATAGTTGCACCAAATATTAGTGTTTGCATATGACTTAACACGATAATTATAAGGTATATGAGTGGGACGTGTATGATGCAAATCATTTTTATTAAATGTTTTTCTTGATGAAGTATTATAATGAACTTGTGATTTCAAATATAATTCTAATCTTGCTTTTAACAAGATATTCTCTCTTTCAAGTTTACATACAAGTAAGGAACAATTTAATAAAGAAGTATTTTACTTTTTAAATTATCACATTCATTTTTAAATCACAAAAATGCATATCTAAATTTTTATGTTCTTTTCTATGGTTTTGTATTTTCTTTTAATTTTTTATATTCAATAACCAAATTATTAAAAGCATCATCTAATTCATCATAAGATATATCATTACATACCTCTTGAGAATCTAAGTCGATTCTCCATTTGCCATAAGACATATGTTGACCTCTTCATCGAGTAAAGTACTTGATTCATTTGAATGGATTGGCCCATAATGCCATCTTCTTCTTCTTATGGTACTTTTTCTCCTTCATATTTTTTCTTATTTTCACATCAATCTCTTTCTTCTTTGATTCAGCAAGTTCTGGACAATCACCTCTTATGTGTCCAGGTTTTTCACAATGGTAGCAAATGATCCCTTCACCTGTAGGAAATTTTTTAGTTTGAAATTTGTAGTTTTTAGAATTTTTATACCTTTGATTGTTCTTCCTTAGCAAGTTCCCAAGCCTTTTGGATAGCATGACCACCTCATAACTATCACCATCCGAGCTTGAGATGTCATGCTTATCACTATCATCAACTTGTAATGCAATGGATTTTCCTTTCTCCTTCTCCCTTTTTGTTGAGTTATCCATCTTATCCTTTTGAGCAATAACCTGTTCATGTGCTATCAAAGAACCCAAAAGCTAATCAAGTGGATAAGTAGATAAATCCTTAGCTTCACTAATAGCTATTGCTTTAGCTTCCCATTCTTTTGGAAGACATCTAAGAATCTTATAGACTAAGTCTTGATTCCTATATGTTTTTCTAAGAGAATGCAATGTGTTAATTATTTTCATGAATCTAGTATACATATTAGAAATAGATTCAGAAGGAGACATATGAAATAACTCATATTCATGAACAAGTCTATTTATGTGAGCATCTTTAACTTCAGTAGTTCCTTCATAAGTTATAATGAGTTTATCCCATATTTCTTTTGTTGTACTTAACATAGAAATTTTCATGTAATCATCAGGTAATAAAGCACAATGTAAAGTATTACAAGCCCTATCATTTAATTCATCAAGTTCTCTTTCAGCTATAGACCATTCCTCAAAAGGATTTTCTACTTTAATGCCATTTACTTCTACTGTGGGTGTATAATATTGATGTGTCAACATATACCACATGCATGCATCTTGACCTCTTAAAAATGTACTAATTCTATTTTTTCGATAATCAAATAGTACACTATCTAAAAGTGGAGGTCTATGAGTGGATTGTCCCTCTAGTAGTGAACCCTTTGGGAAACCTTGTGCCATAGTGAAAAGATCTACTCTTGGATGTTAAGCCAATAAAAGATCCTAAGCTCTGATACCAATTGTGAGTCACTATAGCACCCAAGAGGGGGGGGGGGGGGTGTGAATTGGGCGATATTAAAAATTTTAAAACTTAAATCTTAAATTTTAAGTTTTAGTAGAAAATTAATTTTTGATTTTATAATGACAAGATAAACTTCTTAATGCAGCAAAAATGAAAGTACAGTAAAGTAAAGAGAGATAATAGACACAAAATTTTTATGTGGTTCGGCCAAACCCCAAAACCAGCCTACGTCCATGCCTAGCCACCCATGGCTAGGAATCCACTAAATGCAAAAATAGCTTATAAATAGTACTATCCTATAACGGGAGTACAACCCCTACAATAATATGTACTCTCCTACAAAGGGGTGAGTACAACCCTAATATAAATTTTGCAGCACAAAAAGAAAAAATATAAAATAATAAGTTTTGATAAAATAAATCTCTCACAAATATACCAAGCTATCCATTTAAAAAAATGATCTCACAACTTATAAATGATCACTTAAAAAATTTTGGCAAGATAAAATGCTCACTTAATATTGATAAGAAATAATAAAATAAATATCTTAAAGTGATCTTACTAAGTTGTTTATGTTATTACAATTTATAGACTAATATAAAAATTATTTCAAAATAAATTCACAATATTCTTTTGCACAATAAAATAAATTTCAGCAAGGAATAATTTGTTTTATTTTAACCAAAAATATTCTTTCAATTAAAGCTAATGATCACAAAATACTTAAATAAAATGAGTATATGATAGATCTAAGTAGTAAGTAAGTTTTAATTAAAAGAGAGATCTAATAAATATGAAAATAATTTCAGCATAATAATTTTATTTAAAATGCTTAAAATATACTTCTAAAATAGATCTAAGAATAAATGATCTTTCAAAATGAGATAATGAAGAAATATTTCAAGAAACTAAAAGAAATTTTTAGGAAGTTAAAATTTTCTACAAGTTAAAATAGATCCTACAAACTATCACAAGAGTTTTTCACAAAATGATGATTAAGAAACTTTGATTTGAAAAATAATGTCCAAAGACTAATCCACCAAAAAATATAAATTGGAAAGAATAAATAGATGGTGAAAATAGCATGAACAACTAAAAAGGATTAAGATCAAGAAAACAAACTCAAGTAATTTGAGAAAGCTTGCTTAGTTGAAGATGTTGAAGCTTCCAAACCAAGGATTTGATCTTGCAATATTTGGAGAACACTTGGAAGGAAAATCTAAGAAATTTTCTCAGATTTGTTGGAGGGATTTTGAATTTTGAATGAGGAATGCTTTCATGAAGAGAATGAGGGTTATTTATAGGCAAGAAGGTCATTTTGAATTATTTCAAAAAAAAATATATTATTCTAACCTCCTGCTATCATGTGATAATTTAAAATTCAATAAAAATATAATTTATATTAAATAAATATTAAATTAAAGTAGCCAAAATTCGGCTATTCACATGGGCAAGTAAAAAATAATCAAATATGGCTCTTAATATATTCAAAGCATGTAGCATGCATTCATTATTAAAATCAGCTAATGTTTGAAAAGTCATATTAAATTCAATTTTAATCAAACGTGGGTCATGTGATCTATCAAATTAAAAGAAAAAAAATCCAAGGAATCCATTGGAGATGAAATCAGATATAAATTCTTTGATTATAAAATGACTTTGGCTAAAATACAAAATTTCATATATTTTTGTTACTTTTTAACATGTGACATTTAAATATTATGATATAATTTATATATAATCATACCTATGGTAGTTATCATATAACCATAAAATTTAATTAAAATATTTAATTATATTAAGTAAATAAAATAATTACACTTAATAGTCATTATCATTTATTATTTTGACAATTCAAATGCTATGTATGAAACATATAATTGAATGTTAATTTGATAGAAATTTATATAAATTAACCTCATTAAAATAATATGTTAAGTTGTGAGCAAATTGATTTATGATAATGAATAAATGCATATAACCTAAAATATTATATTTTGAGCTTCATTTATCCAATTTGATCTATCTTTCATTCTTATACTCTTGCAATTTCCTCAAACATATTATGAGATGTATTAGATATGTAATTAGTAATTGATATATCTAAAACACATAAAAACATTCATTAAAATATCCAAACATTCATTTGTTATCATCAAAATTGATTGGATTGACCATGAGGCTCATTAAGCCAACATATATTATATCAAATTGAAGTAATAGAACTACCCATTTAGCTAAGAGATCAATTAAGGTAGGTCTAGTCATCAGAAATTTAAGAGGGTCGACTTTAAATATCGACGTTATCTTATATGATAACATATAGTATCACAGTTTTTGAGTAGAAAAAATCAATGCTAGACACTTCTTCTCAATAGAAGAATATCTTATTCTTGCTTTTATTAGACATTGACTTATATGATATAGGACATTTTCCTTCTCATTTTTATTATTTTGTGCTAGTGAAGCTCTTAATGATTTTTCTAAGGCTGACGTATACAATATCAATGACTTTCTCATTATTAGTGCTGCCAGAATAAGGGGATGTAATAAATATTATTTTATGCTAGAAAATACTTCTTGATAAGCATCATCCCATATAAAAGGTGTATCCTTTTTTATTAGTCGGGTGAAAGGTTGACAACTCCCCAAAAGATTAGAAATAAATCTTTTAATGTAAGCTAATTTGCCTTGCAGTGAGCATAGTTGCTTTAAGGTCTTAGACATTAGCATTTCTATTATTGCTTTTATTTTAGAGGGATCAATTTCAATCCCTCTATGAAGCATAATAAAGCCCAAGAATTTTCTAGAAGTCACACCAAAAGCACATTTCAATGGATTCATCTTTAAGTTAAAACTTCAAATTTTATCAAACACAACTCTTAAGCCATTTATATGCTCATTTTGATTATTTGGTTTTGACAATCAAATCATCAATATAACATTCTACATATCTATGTATGAGATGATTGAAGATGCAGGTCATTGCCCTTTGATATGTAGCACCAATATTTTTTAAGCCAAATGCCGTTGCTTTATAGCTATATATGTCGATTTATGTGTGAAAGGATGTATGCTTTTCATCTTCTAGATCCATTTTAATTTGGTTATAACTCAATGATCCATCCATGAAGAAGAACATATCATTGTTGGATGTATTATCCACCATGAGCTCTGCATTGGGCAATGGGAAATCATTTTTTGGGCATGCCTTATTTAAGTCCGAAAAATCAATGCAAACATAGATTTGTCAATTCTTTTTTCTTTTTGAGACAATATTGGCAATTTAGTCAGTATATTTTCTTCTCAGATAAATCCTGCTTCAATAAGCTTTTTGGTTTTAGCAATTACTTGTTCTTTGATTTCTAATTTGCTTTCACCTTGGTGCTTGCTTTATAGGTTCTATATCAGGCTTAATGGAAAGTTTATGTACAACCACATAAGGCGATAGGCTTGACATTTTACTATAATTTCATGCGAAGCAATCTTTATATTCATAAAGTTGTGTTTTTAATTCCTCCAACCTTTCTGATGTGAGGTTAGCACTAACCAAAGTTGGCCTGGGCTCTTCTTCAATACCTAGACTAATTTCTTGAAGTTCATCAATAATGGCTTGATTTCCTTCCGCAAATTCTTTTGGGGCCTCTTTGAAGTCAATGATTAGTTTTTCTTTTGGTATATTCTCATTTGAAACATTCTTTTATTTTTAGGGCTCCTCTTTGCTAGATATGGCATATCATGAGTTCATTGAGGGGGACACCGAAGCAATATATCCTAATCCCCAAGTGGTGAACTTTCCATATTTTATGGGATTTTGAGCATTATCCCTTTGCGAGAGCCTCGTAAACAACCGAGCTTGTATGCTTGATTGTATAAGTTAGATGTTGTTTTTAATCAGCTTCGTTAAAGCTGATGAGAAGTATTGAGGAATTATTATTAAAATAACTTCTCCAAAATCTTCTTCTTCCAACAATATTTGTGTAGGATTTGGGGTTCACTCTTCTATCTTGTAAAAGAGAATCTAATGTTCATTATGACCTTTTCTAGGAGGAAAATAAAAAGTTTCCAGTTGATCTATTTCCTCATTTCTTGAACCTGTTAAAACTTTTATGGTTCCTTTGGCACTATAATTATTTTCATAGCCTTGTTGGAGATTTGGGATTCAGGTACCCTTAATAGAAAAACATGAGTTTCCTCTAATTTCTTTTGTCCTTTGGCTAGCTGAGTTTTGCTTAGGTTGATAAAGCACTAACTCATCTTTATCATCTTTAATATCATTGCCAAGATGAGGAATTGATTTAGACAACTTTGATTTACTAGTACTTTTATCCTTTAAGTGATCACCTCTCAGTATTAGTTTAATAAATGGAGCCACTTATTTTTGAGCTTTTGACTTCCTGTACCTTCTTAGGCATGAAGTACTTGGTGTTATCATAGATCTTAATTTTATGTATCAAGAATGGATCCATGCCACCATCAATTCAATGCACTTCACCATTTTAAATATACTTCATACATTGATGAAGAGTTGAAGGCACAATGCCATACTCATGAATCCATGACCTACCAAAGAGCGCTTTATAAGCAACTTGGGTTTTGATCACATGAAATTTAGCTTCTGTGTATAATTTCCCAAAGCATATGATAGAACAAGAGACCCAAAGAGTTGCTATCCTTGTTCATTAAATCCTTGATCCAAGTAGCGAGCATCTAAAACTAGTTCTTGTAGAATTTTAACTATTATAAGATTGACTAAAGTGCAAAGATCAATTAATATCCTTTTTATTCAAATAATGTTGCTTTTAGATGTAACATAAAGGGACTGATTATGTTCAACTATCCCTAATATCAGGTCATTCTTACTAAATGTGATGGTTGCTGTATTTTAAGAGGTTAAGTCCTCTTTTACTTTTTCTTCAGTAAAAATGCTTCATATTGTTTTAGGTTTTGCAAAGCTTTGATTAATGTGCCACATATATCTTTGGGCAACATGAGAGCATCATAGAAACTTAGTAAAGTAGGGAGCTTGTGTAAATGTTCTAGAACATTCTAGCATACTTCATATTTTGGTAGACTTTTGAGGTTTAGCCTGTGATGAGGGGAATGCAATTTCATTAATTTGAATTTCTTTTGCCTTTATCACTTACTAGAGGTGGTGAGATTCATTTTTCGCTTTTTAATTGGACTTGGGTCACTTCTTTTATTTGATCTTCTTTATTAGAAGAAGTCTTTGAATTTTTTTCCCTCTTAGAATTTTCAAAGCTTTGAGGACTTTCAGAACTACTACCTAATTTAAGATGTAGTTTCTTTAAGCCTAACTTGAATTTTTTTGCTTTATAAACTTTTTTTTTGAGAAAGCATAATTCTTCTTTAGAGTTAGTTGAAGTCATTATCATATTTATGAGATGACACATTTCTCTCATAATTTCTTTTATAGGTTCTTCCATGTCTAGCTTTAAATGGGCCATGTATTCTTTGAGCTTAGTTGGCCTTCGAGGTGGTTGTTCATATTCATCTGAAGAGTCAATCATCTTTTGAGTTTCAGACTTTAGCTTTTGAGTCGTTCTTTTCTTCATTCATTTGTAGGCTTTGTGGAAGAAGGCTTATCAATTTTTGCCTGTTTCTACATATCATATAATACTTGCCCTCTATTAGGGAAGATCATTCTTGCATCAAGTTTATGCTTTATGGAATTCTTCCACCGAATACCATCTATTGATAGAAGAATATTAATCATTCTTTTAGTTTTTTTTTGAGATGAATGTCTCCCAGCCACCTTCCTCTTCTTCTTGTGTTTATTGAACTTTACCTTATCATTTTTTATGTTCTAAGTTCCAGCTGGCTCAACACTTTTGCTTTTTGCATTCTAGATTAGGTAAGTTATAACAACCCTCACCTTTTCCTTTTTAGGATGTATTCATATAGTGTTTGATAAGGTGAGTTCTCCATTATGATAACTCTTTTCTACCCAATCTTTGAAGATGAAATAATATTCAATTGGATGGCTTATGAGTCTATGAATTGGAAAATAATTGGGATAATAAACTTTGTCCACTTAGTTTGGCCATCCTGGCTTTGGAAACTATAACCCCAGCTTTAGGGCGTGGTTAAAAATTTTAGCCATACATTCTCTTTTAAATAAGTTCTATTTAGTCATTTTTTCTTGGAGGGTAAGTCCTTTTTCTTTTTCTCTATCAACTTTGCTATTGGTCGTGAGGATGCCGCTGGTCATGAGGTTGCCGTACCTCCTTTTGTCTTCTTGTCCATTGTGAATGTGAATGTTGTACTCACATAATTCCTTTTTGAATTTCTAGACTTTGATTCTTTGCCTTTTCCAAAGAGGTTGTTATTATTATAACTGATGTTAAGCCTTTTTCATTTGGGCAACCTTTTGAACTTGGCTACATGATCCAATAATTCTTAGAATATGTTAATGGTAGCTATAGCTAGATATGGGGCCATTTGTTCTTCTATATTCCCCATGAGAGTTCTACTGCATGCTTTTTTGTGAGCAGTTTGTCACATCTCATGTTTATATTTCTCCATCTAGTAATATACTTGATAACACTCTCATCTTTCCTTCTCTTTTTCAAGGCTATATTTGCAATTGTTACTTTCTGTATTGCTCTTGTAAATCTCTTAATGAAAAGTGTATTTAGCTCGATAAAGGTTTTTATTAAGTAATTAGGTAACTCAGCATATCATTCAAAACTTATGTGTGTAAGGCTGCTAATGAATTGTTATAGTAGTAGGGCATCATTTCCTCTTGTATTTTCACGTGATGCTTTAAATTAAGCTAAGTGTTTTTGTGGGGTTTTTATCCCTAAAAAGGTATTAAACTTCAGCACAACATACCCTTTAGGGTACTGTACATAGTTGTATTCAGCTAGATATGACCGACCTTTCCAATTCAATCTTAGTAGTTTTTGAAGAAATCACTACTTTGACCTTTTGATTGATGAGCTCTTCCATTTTGGATTTAGTGATAACATCGACTTCTTGATAAGTGTTCACTATATCTTCTCCTAGAGATTCCCGCCTTTGTGTTGCAGCTATTGATAGATTAGGCAAAATATTTTGTATGCCTCCCATTTCAACTTTCATATAATTCATTTCCAGAGAATTTCTTAGAGTTATCTGCTGTGTTGTAGTTGTTGTGAAGTTGAACTGACCAAATAACTCTTTCATCAGCCCACTCATCCCATTGAGCATGTTATTGAGCTGACTAATTTTTTTGATCTCTCCTTTGAAGTTAGGAACCCATATGCTATTGTAACCTTCTTACAATGTTTGTTAACTCTTTAGTCACTTCCACTTATACTTGATCTTCACTTCTAGGATCTTGGTGACTTGGGCTTCCTTATTTCTCTTCTTGACTCTACTATTTGGGTACCACACCTTTGTTTTGCAGATGCATGTAAACCAAATGATTAATGTTAATCTCCATGTGATAAATATCTTCATTATTTTGGAGATCAAAATTTTGCTGTTCTTCATTGGTTAGGAGATCTTCATCTCCCTAAAAAAATTGGTCATCCATGTCATCATCTAGCGGCCGTCTCTTTTCGGAACAACATTTCCAGTTGATTATAGGAGAGTCTGTTCTTTTATTATCTGGTGGGGTTGGCCTATCATTGATGACTTGGGATTCTTTCGATACCCAAATTGATTGAGACCTTCCAGTGGTGGATCTCTGGGTATGTATCCCAAATGTCACACCCTAGTGTTCACCGAGTATATGTTGTGGTTGGCAAGACCTTCCAACAACTTGCCACTTAGTGTCTTTGTGTCTAAGGGTTTGTTATCAGGTGCCTATAGACTTTAAGTCTTTCTATAAATGAAAATGATATTTTTGAATATTCCAATCTCTTTTAGGGTAGGAATTTGTTAGATTGGTGACTTGGCTTACCAAATTTTTTATTCTTCTCTGAAAGTTTCTATTTCTGACAACATTAAAACCTTGTAGATTTTGGAGGAAATGGATTCCTCTTTTCGGGGTTGACTTTGTGGATTGGGATGTATATGCTTATCCCATAATGGCTTTTTTTATAGCTCCTCTTATGCTATTTCTTTTGATCCATCGGAGCATATCAAAGTTGTTATTGGTGCATATATTTACTTCCACCAGTGGATTATGGCGGCCATGAACAAACTCAGACTCTACTAGCATTGTATTTTTTATGCGCCCTCCTGAACATTTTAGTGTATGAGGAAGATGCTTCGTGATCATGCATGCTTGGAGTAATGGTAGCATCATGTGGGGTAGTATGTTCCTTTGATGCACTGTTGAGTGGATTTATTATAATTAACTTCAACTTGGTTTGACAACCATCTTATCTTCAACAGAGGTAGTTGGTATTTCCTTTATTTGTCTATCAAAGATATAAACCCTCTTTGAGTTCATGGCTTTAGGGTTGGGCATGTTCGGAATGATTATGTTTAGCTGCTTCCTCTTATTGAATGCCTTCGGCATTCTGGTGCCCTTGATTATGGTTTAGTGACAGGTCCAATTGGTAGAAACTAGAAAACCTCTAAGATTTTTCTAAAATAAAGAGTAGCTGTAATGAAACTAGCATTGAATATAGCCTGAGAGAATCTTATAGTGGATCCCTCATAGAGCTTAACATTCATTATATTCTTGATGTTTGTCATTTGAAAAACTTGGTCATAGATCTTTAAATTTTAAAAGATTTTAAAAGTTTATTTATGCCTACAATGACACCGCATATTTCCAACTAGAGATGGAGAGAGAAGTAATTCCCAGCTGAGTTGCAAAAAATCTGATTGCTAAAAAAAACACCTTTGAGGATGCTCTCTGCCATCTTTATTGAGATGGGTAGGAGTATATTTTTTTATGAGGCAGATTAATATATATTCAACGAAATTACCCTTAACATTATGTTAGGGTTTATTTAGATATGGGTTCCACTTTTTATGAATGTAAGCTCTTATAGTTAATTACCCCTCTTACTATAGTAAGAGAGCACTCTTGATTAAGGTTGGAAAATAAAACATACCTTGTTTGATATGAATTGGTGTCTAGTGGTGCTAGTATAACATAAATAATTATTATTTAACTTAAAGTATATATTAGGGGAATGATGACATGCTTGATCAAGATCCCTTGGTTCCATCATCCCGCGTTGCCTCCTTAGTCTACCTAGTTAAGGGAACTAGTCCATGACTGAAGAGTCCTTGTCAGCAGCCATGGGTTGCATTGTCCAAAGTATTCTTGTAAATATATGGTGATATTTGTCTAAGGTGATATTTGTCTAAGGTGATAAATTTAAGTCGACCTTAGCTAACAGAAGGCTTTTTATTTAATAAATATATTCCATAATTCATAGCTCAAGGAGCAAAGCCATTGGGGAACATACGGACTATTACCATGACCAAAATATAGTGGAGCTATATGGATGATAAGACACTAGGTCAAAGGGCACTGGTCATATCCACATTTCATGTTGTACCTATTTGGCAAAAAAACCATGAAGATAGAGGACATAAACTACGTTCTTACTAGCATGAGATTATTTGAATATGAACATAATTACATATTTAATTTAACATTTCACTCTTTCATGAGTAGAGGTTTTCTTAGCTTATCATCCTTGATAAATAATGATGGTTGGGTGGATGATTGTTTACTTTAAGTTACGATGAGTTTCTTACAATTTAAACATATCCCCTTTGAATGAATTTTACAATTAATACGTCCATCATTAGGGAATGAATAGGTTTTGTTAACACAAACTTAGTCATAAGACTAAATTGGGAAATTAACCCATGAAACATTCTCAGGCAGCAGACTTAGGAAATTGTTATTATGTCGGGTCCCATGTGGATAATTTAAGCTTATTTTGTGTCAACCCGTGAAGCATCTTCATGCATTGAACTTATACAAGTGTCATTATGTTGGGGCCTATGTAAAAAACTAAAATTTATTTCAATTTTAATATAGTGCCTTGGAACATGTAGCACCATGGTGCTATCACGGGTAGCACTGTAGCATCCTAGGGTATGTATTTATGTCTTAAAAGCAAAGTATTAGTGCCTCGACACTATACATATAGCACCGTAGCATTTATGATTAGACTTTATTTATTTTAATTAATTTAGGTTGACTTTTTGACCAACACCTCGACACTTGTCAAAAGTTAATTTAGAAAAGATGGTAGATGCACAAGCGCTTTAAATAAACAGGATAAGCTTTTTGACTAGTGTTGTGGTGATGCGTTAGAGCGTCACAATGCTGAATCAATGCCTAATGAGTTTTTCAATTTTGAAATTAATGGTAATGAATGCTCTTTTTGACTAGCATAGTCACTGACATGACAAACATTGTGACATTGCATGTGAGCACCACAATGCTTGACTACTATTCCCAAAATCGATAGGTTAGCGCCTTGGTGCTGATATTGGAGCACCGCAGTGCTAGGTTGAATTTATAAATAGAACCCTTGGATTGCTCATTTTCTATTATGCATTCTCTATTCCTCATAGCTCTTTCTCTCTTTTTTCTCTCTTCTAGCTTGCATTTTTCTCTTTAGAAAAGTCATCATGCTAGAAAAATTCCTCAGCAAGGGCAAGAAGAGGGCAGCTGTCAGTGACACTAATAGATTTGTTAGTTTAGAAGCCGAGGAGAGGTATCACCATGCTCTCATACACAAGCATCTCATCCCAAAGAGGAGTGTCTTTAATCAGAGTGGGCGATTGGAGAGTATCATTAATGAGTGAAGCTAGGAGAAGCTAGCCTATGACAATAAATCTAGTGTTATCCCCATGGTGCGGGAGTTCTTCGCTAATGCGAAAGAGCACCAGAATAATCAAGTTTTTGTTCTGGGAAAACTAGTAAGTTTTGAAAGTAGTACTATTAACTCATATTACAACTTACCAAATGTAGATTATGATCTTCCCGACTTCAATAAAATCTTTAATTTTCTCACTGTTAGAAATTCTAACATCCAACATAAAAGGCGGGAGGAGATAATTATTAATTTTCCTGCTGTTGGCCTTACTGCTGAAGCTAAAGCTTGGCATTATTTCATTTATGCTAAGCTAATACCCACCAAAACTAAGTTCAATGGTGAAAGGCATGGCACCTCAACACTGAATGTATAATGTTGTAGCACTATATAAGAGATAGTGGAATCGAAAGCTTAGAGCTACAATGCCCAATGTCGGATGCCTAAGCGCTAAAAGACTTTGTTTACCCGAGAGCTTGTCACCGTGGCATCTTATTTCTGGCACCTTGGCACTTTGGAACATTCAAGATTTCTTTCTCAAGGGCTTGGCACCTTAATGCTAGGTCTTAGTGTAGTGGCGTTGTGGGACAAAAATGCATGTTTTAAACTAAATTCATGAGAATTTCAATGAATTTTTTATAAAAGTTTAGTAGCATAACACCTTAGGAGTGCTAAATATTTATATATTTTAGTGCTAAGCACTTTTCTACCTTGTTCCAGATCTAAGATTGATGGAGAAAGGGTGTTCTTCTCACGCTGAAACCAAGTTCAATTGTAGAGGCCTTCAACATTCAAGATTTTGACATTTTTAAGTCTCTAGGAGCATTCTTTTTTACTCCAGATCCAAGATTGACGGAGATGTGTTTAATACCTCAGTTATTCTCATGTTTGAAAACTATTACTTTTATACTAGTTTAGGTTAGGCTTCTTTTCCTTTGGTACCTTATTATTAGCCTTACATGAGCACCCCACCAGAGCTGGAATAAGAAGAATAGGAGGAGAATGATGATGACAATGATTATTAGCTTTCCCATTTTTGTTTCATATTTTCTTCTTCTTCTTCTTCTTCTTAATTTTTTATATAAATTATGTAATCATTTCTTTTAATTTTAATAAAAATTTAATTTTCCCTACATATTTGTGCATTATTGTGTATGCGTCATTCTATTTATCATTTGAAAACTTTAGGATCAAAATAATAAAATTTCTCTAACTTAAAATGACATTAGAGAGGTAGCGCCTCAGCGCTATGAATGTAGCGCCTAGGCATTATGAATGTAGCACCTAGGCACTATGAATGCAGTGCCTAGGCGCTTTTAACCTGCATAACATAAGCTTAAAACCTGAGAGTCAAGTGCCTCAATATTTAATGTGGCGCTATTATAATATCCATTTCATCCCTTTTACTTAAGAGTTTGATGCGTTAGTGATTAATATACAGCACTGTGGTACTCTTAAGACCATTATTTCTATCATTTTACCCAAGAGTTCAGCGCCTTGGCACTGTAGCACGATTATGAAAAAAACTCAGACTTATGATTTTTAAATTCAGTATTCCAAGTGTTAAAAAAAATTATGGAATAACTCTAGCATCGTGACACTTGAGGGATAGTATCGAAGTGCTGCTAGATGACTTTATTTAATCAAAGCATTTGCAATAAATTAATTTTCAAAATTCAAAATTTTTGGTAGCGTAACGCCTTAGCAATACTAGATTATAGTGCAAAATACTCTTCTCTCTTGTTCCAGATATAAAATTAAAGGAAGGAAGGTTTCATTTCACACCAGAACTAAGTTTAATGGTAGAAGGTATGTCACCTTGGTGCTTAATGTATAATACTATAACACTGTATAAGAGACAGTAGACTGAAAAGCTTAGCATTATGGTGCCCAATGTTAGGTGCCTCGGCGTGAAGAGAGTGTGTTTACCCCAGTTCTTGGCATCACGATGTTTTATTTTTGATGCCTCGGTGCTGTAGAGAATTCAAGATTTATTTCCCTAGAGCTTGGCACCTTGGCGCCGGGGCTTGGCACCGTGATGTTGTGGAACATAAATGCATGTTTTGAATTGAATTCTTGAATATTTCAACAGATGTTTATAAAAATTTGATTGCATAATGCCTTAGCACTGCTAGATTTTTATATATTTCAGTGCTAAGCACTCTTTTTCCTTATTTTAGATCTCAGATCAACATAAAGAGGGTGTCCTCCTCACGTCGAAACCAAGTTCAATGGTGGAGGCCTTCAACTTTCAAGATTCAAACATTTTAAAGTTTTAGAGAGGATTCTTTTTTACTTTGGATCCAATATCGATGGAGATGCACTCTTTTATTTCTCACTGGATATAAGATTGATGATGGAAATTAAGTTAATTTTTTTTTCAAGAAGAAATTCATGTAAAGAAAGCATTTTGAAGTTTTTTTTTTACCTAAAATTAATTATAATAAGTCTTGATTTCATTTCTTTCATGAGGAGATTACTCTTATAGCTTAGGGAAGCATGCTGTTAAGAGCGTAGATGACTGGGAGCAAGAATAATGAAGGGGGTTAGAGTGAGAATGAGGGAGGAAGAAAGAAGAAGAGAGAGAGGGGTTGGTTTCCCCTTTTTTATAGAGATTTCTCCACTAATGGGATTGTTCTTTATTTTATAATCATTACCCCCACTCCCATTTAGGCAGTTATTATTCATGGGGCGGGAACAATGGTTTTCTTGCTTTTAAAATTAAAAGACATCATGCTAGTGCCTCGGCGCTATTATTTTAGTGTTACGACACTACCTTATTTGATCAGACAACTATTGGGAGCAGTTTGGGCTTTTGGATGTCGTAAGGTAGTTGGTGGCACTTAGGCGCTGTAGGCTATGACATTTAACTTTTTTTTTCAACATTTTTAGATGCAAACAAACATAAGATTAATTTTAGTTGCTCAATCAAAGATTGAACTGCTTATATTAAACCCATCTTATTTTAAAATACATCGAGTCATATGGTTCAACATAATCAGAATTGCATGCATCTTCAACCTCAAACCATAAATGAGGGAGGAGAGTTAATCAATGTAATCTAACAAGGTTTTCTTCTTTTTTGCACTAAAAAGGATTAGTAACTCTAAAAGCTTTATCCTATGGTGTGATCCTCATCACTATCATATTTTCTTCATAAGGCATGAAACTATAACTAAACTAAGGTTTGTTTTGAGATACATCAGTCCATTTTCTTCAAACATGATTTAATAGTTTCCAAAGATTTTTTGGTTGCATTGAACTCTTCCTTGAAGAAGATTACAACTCTAATTTGTGCCTGGTAATGATGACTAAAGTCAAGACCAAGTCACTAGAGTTTGATTGAGGAAGGAGCTAGAGTTCAAAATAGATTTGAGAAAGGTTATGGGATGGCTTTTGGATGTTAACAAAGTTATCTAAATGTAAGAAATCAATCCTTGATCAAATGGAATCAAAGTTAATTATATGCTAACTTCAGGGTAATTTTTGGTAATATTGAGGGTTTGTAGGAGAATTTCTAGTGAACAATCATTAGGGACAAGCTAGTAAAGTGAAGATAAGTAGCCATTAACACTTGAGAGTGTAAGGAACACCATGTAATTTGTTATGACTAAATCGAGTAATTTCCATGGTGGTGATCGTAACTGGCCAGTCAAATGGCTATCAACAAACTTAAGGGCAAGGTTGATTAAAAACTTTGAAGTAAGCTTAATGTACTATGGTTTGTATAACTTTAGCATAAAAGTTCAATTAATCTTTTTTGGGATTTGAGAGTTGGTTCTTTTAGCACTTAGATTGACCCAACTGAATTAAATATGATTTTATAGGTAGAAGGTATCTAAATCATATTCCAACCAAATTTATTGAAGATTGAATTTGATTCATTTAAGTTTTAATTCATATAATCTTAATGGCACATACTTGGGTTAATAAGCAATTTAAGTTAAAAGGATCAAATTGATGTAAAACATCAAAGGGATAAAAAAATTAAAGCTAAAGATCTAATTACAAGAGCCTAGGTAGGCACAAGAGTCTAACTAAAATAAAATAATTAAAATTTGAATTTATTTTTTAAATTTTAGGTTTAGATTCTAGAATTTTAACATTTTTAATTTTGGGAATATGCATGAGCCGGTGTTTACTAAAATAATGGAAGATAAATTAAATTGATGATGAAAGTTGGCACACCGCTTACCCCTTTTCCCCCAAAATTTCACTCTTCTTTTTTTCTTGAATGATGTTCAATGCGATCTCTATATATAGGGGTTGTATGTAATAAAATTTCTTAACTTTGGAATAACAAGTTACTTTGGATAATTTTTTTAGCTTTGTATTAGTGCTTTATGGCCTAGTTTATCCTTTCCTAAATGTGATTGGCCTTTATTCTATAAGTTCTTTCTTACCCGCTCTCAAAACTTATCCTAAATCAATTTAACATATTATCCTACATCATAATTACCTCATTAATGGACCATTCAGTATCTACATCTTCAAACAAACTTCAAAACCTTCTTGAAGGCTTACGACCTAAACTAGACAAATAGCTACCTAGTTTTAGTTTTTCTAATATTACAAAACATTAAACCTCAACAAAGTCCACCAAATACTCCCGAATTTATCATAAAATCTTAAACTAACCTTAAATAATTATTTATTATCACTTATACTACCTTATGCCTTTTCTCAAAAGAGATATTTCAAATTAACCCAAACCAACTTGATATGGACTTATTTTGGTCTTCTCTACTAAACCACTCAAAAGGACCCATATTTCAACCATCAACTCCAAATAACAAGTTAACATGCTTAGTTACCATAAAATATAAACTCCATTTACACCTGTTAAATTCTTTTTATAAAGCAATCATTCAAATCAACCCAATCTAGCCTAACCTTGGCTAATCTTGCTATCCCTTCTAGTAAATCTATGTAATCCCATCGTATGTCTACAAAAAGCTCTCAATCACTTCTAAAAACCTTAAAATAAAGCCTCAAATACATTTTCCCTTAATAATTGTTCAAAATAGTTATCTCATAACCATTATATTTAGCATTAGAGAAAAGTTTGGGGAAAATAACTTAGGACAAAACATTTTTTTTACCGAGTAGAAATTCATGTGTAGAACTTGTCTTCAAGCTCATGAGTTTTTCTTAAGCTTGTGAGATAATTTGATTTACTTTTTAGGATAGTTTAAATTAAGATTAGTTTCTTAGAATATATGTATATTTCTTACAAGCCTATAGTGATAGCATAAAACTCCAATTAGTGAGCCTCACCATAAAGCATAACCTTTTCTTTTTTATGTGAACTTAACATAAATAGTTTTTGAGTGGACACCATAGTGAGGGAGTTTTATACACTTAACAAAATAATCTCACCCCACTTTTAGTGCAAATTAATTCTTAATCATTAACATTATTCTTTTATTAATGCTTATAATTTATTCTATAAGTTTATTTGATTAATTTATAATAACTTACTTTTTTAAGAACAAAAGGCTCGATAGTTTTAAGACTTTCCTTCTGTTAAAAAAATTGAATACATAAGAGTATAAGTGTGTTAAACTTAGTGATTATAGGAGCTTAATAGAACTTTATCAAAAACCCTAAAATGTTTGAGGAGAGCTTAGGACATTAATGGTTTTAAAGTCCCCTCATGACTTGGAAGTTCTTCTAGCTTAAAATTTTACTTTAATTACACATTCATATTGTCTTTTAATTGTCTCATTTTTTTTAAATTTCTTTCAATACCACTTCACATATTACTTTTAAAAATTAATTATATGACATCTAAATCAGTCGACCAAGACCAAGTTAAAAATTTAGCTAGATTAGTTCTTGCCTTAGATCTTAGGATCCATGAAAATGAATTAAAAACTCTATAAATCTTAGAAGAAAGTAAGAATCAATTGCATTAAGATAAGAAAAAAAATCCAAGCTCTTATAGCCCATATATAGAATTATAGAATACCAAATCTACCGACAATACTTACTCAAACCATACCATAGGAATAGACAAAAAAATTCATTCCAAAACCCTATAGAAAACCAACCACTTATAAGATCCTCAAACTTTAGTAAAGGAGAAAGGAGAGACAATTTTTTTTAGACTATAAAAGACTCTAATGATCCATCACAAAGTGTCATAGTTGATGCCCTAACTTATAAGGGTGTACATGATCCAAATAAATTTTTAAATTTGTCCATTCAAATGGATGACTTCATAGATTGGTATAATATGGATGACTGTCAAAGGGCTATTTTTGTTAAAATGAAATTAGTAGTACATGCTAAAACATATTAAAAAAAGATGTTAGCTAAAGCACATAGATTAGGAAGGACCAACCGTACTAGGATATAAATGTTCAAAGCAAAGTATTGTCCTAACTATCATGATAATAAGTTGCATAGTCAATTATTGACTTTAAGATAAGACAGTCTTCTTATAATTGAATATTTGAAGAATTATTTTATATAACTAATTCAATTTATAATAGTTGTCAATTGGATAATAAATTCTTTATTAGTATTAAGATTGATATTAGTAATGGTGTTGAACTATTTGACCCTCAACGCTTAGAAAATTTCCCATTAATTTATTGATTGAATAACTAAAAAATGTATTTCCATCCCTATAACTAAAAATTGAGTCCCTTCCACATCATTTCAAAGACTTACTGCTAGGCTTACCCATCCAATTGGCTTAACTAACTTACCCAAAGAACTTACTAAAGGGAGCTCTAAAAACACTATAAAAATTATTAATTTTAATATCACAAGAAAGGTCATATAAAAATCAATATGAAGCCCAAAAATTTATTTTTAGATAAAATTGAAGGACCATATATAATTACTTGGAAGAAATCTTTCATGATGAGCTTTATCTAATAAAAAAATTAGACATCTCTAATGATTCTCATATAAATATGATGTGATGTATTAATGTAGTTAGAAAGGAAGAAGATGGTTAGAGAAGAAAGAATATTTTTAGCATGTATGTTGTAGATAATGAAAGGAGGTGTATGTTAGATATAGATGTTAGGAGTGCTATAAATATTATTTGAGCTCAGACTTTAGTTAAATCTAACTTGAAAGCTAAATGTCATCCAAAACCATTTTAAGTTAGTTATGTTGAATCCAAAATTATTCGTGAAGATACCTTGAAAGTAAGGTTATACAGAAGTGTTACAAATAGAAAGTCAAAAAAGTAATGGAATATCACAGAAATGATAATCTTTATTCCTCAAAATCAAAGTACTAAGAATAGGGTCCTAGAGAGAGAGGGAGAGTGACAAAAGAACCCTCATAAGAAGGGATGACATACATTGAAAGAAAAAATAAGGCAAATCAAGAAAAAGTGGATCCCTATCAAAGCTGATGGCGAGTAGCCCTTTCACGTGAATATGCCAGTGAGAATTGGATGGAGAAGAGTATCCACATTGTTCCTTTGAGTATTTGCATACTATCAGCAATTTGCTTCATGTCTCATTCTCTAGATCATTATTCTCTAAGTCTTTGGCTCATTGGTTCAGGTTGATCTTTCCTTGTCTGACACACCCTTAGCGAGTATACTTATTTTGATAGTGTTTGTTATCGAGTATCATTTAGGGTGAGTATGCTTATCTTGGTACACAGGCTCATCAAGTCGCTCATGCTGACTACATTAGGTATATATTTAGTTCTTCAATTTTTCTACTTCTTATAGAGGTACCTCACAAAAAGGATAGAAGAATAAATAAAATGATTAACTATAAACATTCAATGATTTAAGAAAATTTATGTAATTATTGAGAGATTATATCACCTTTTGATTGAATTCAATTTTTTAACACACTAGAGGCTATAAATTGATCCTCTATCCTTTTTTAGTGCATTCAACATTTTTTTAACTACTTGCGATAATTTTTCAAACTTTTAGGGGTCGAATCAACAAAACCAAAAAAAAAAAAAAACTACAATGAACACTAAAAGGCCCCACGATGATATTGATGTTGTGAATCTATGGACAATCATTCTAAGAAAGCCAAGAAAGCTAAGAAGTTAGAAGAGGTCATTGCCATTCTTGTGACTGAGGAGATCACCATTATTCCTCCAACTACTTTGGTTGTAGCCCTAACCACTTCCTTGAACTCAATAGGAGAATCACGTACTCGCCCTATTGAATGATGAGTTATTGTGACAAGTCTTCATCATGTGTGAAATGTGAGTGTTCATAGGAAAGATGAAGGAGGAGAGAATGTTAGGAAGGTGCTGGTTAGCCATAGTTGAATCGGCTACTGTCAGGATAGTTGTAGAGAAATGCCTCACTGAGGTGAGACTTGCCTGTGATCGTGTACTATGACTCTCTTTGTCCATGTTTCTCACTTCCTTCGTAAGTGCGACTAGTATTGACTCCTTGACAGAAAGATGGTCAAGAGAATTCTCCAGCACTTTATGTTATTTCCTCTGACAGTCTAGGTAGCCTCATAAAATCACTTCACCTTTTCATAGATGATTTATTAGGCCATTCCCCAAATAAAGAAGAATTCCTCCCACTCAATAGTTACCTTTCATTCCCAAGGGTTGAACCTATAGCAAATCTCTTATTGAAATTCACTTTTCAATTTTTATCAAGTCCATTTTATTTTGACTAGTGGCGACTCCGGCTTTATCGTAGACTGAGTTGGTGACATTGTGCGTGAACTTGACCGAGAGTTCACATCATCTTGGAGGGCCACATAACTCCCATTGTTGTGACCTATTGACTTAATGAGCCCTAACTCATTTGAGATTGATTTTGATGATAAAAAAAACACATATTTAAATGCTACTAATTAGTTTAAATTTAAGTGTGCAAGAAAATTCTTCAACTCCAAATTCCTCAGTCAATTCAGAAAGCTAATGTTGTTGGACTTCAACTAGGTAAAAATTTTCTAGGAATCGCAATATTAATGCAAATGAAGAGCTTAATAAAATAAAATAAATGATTTATTCATTTCAAAATTATATATTTTAAAATTATTCATATTTTATACATTTCATATTTACAATTATTCTTTGAATTATCCATTATGGATAATATGAACTAAGTGCATGAGTTAAGTTCCATTCAATATGTGTTTAAACATGATAAATTAAATATAACTTCATTAAATCATTTCCATGTTTTAATAATAATTTTTATTTATATAGTTATGGCATGAAAACTAAAGTATTTTAGAATTATCCTATTATTATATTTTCTCTCTCCTATTATTCTATCTTCTCTCTCCTATCATCCTCATCATCCTATAATGATTTTGCCAAATATTTTATAGAATTTACCTTAATAAATCATGTGAGATTTATTCTAAATATTGCTATAAATAATTCTTTTTTTTTTCCTAACTTTTAAAATTCATTAATTTGAATTTTTGAATTTAAATTACAAAATTCATCATATACATGCAAAATTAACTCTAATCTTTTATGGAATGTTTTGAACGTCCCAAGGATAATTTATTTTAATCATTTAGATTTTAATTAAATTCTATCAAGTTATTTTAAAATTAAACTTAAATCAGTCTATATTTAAAATATTTTTTTAACTAAATCTTATTTTAGGGAACTTGTTTGGTCAGTCACATTAATTTAAATTTGAATTTATTTAAATATTATTATTTACTTCAATAGCATATTAAATAATCATCTTGGATCCTAATTGATCCTCTGAATTAAATTAAGATCATTCTAATTGAGGAATCTAGTGTTGGCCAAAATTAAATGATTTTTTGCATTTATGATTCCATGTTATTATCTCCTAAATCTTTCTAAAATATATTGATCATACCTTTATTATACCTTGCTTTAAATTCAAATTGAATCCCTTCTTATAATTTTATTTGATCGACCATACATATTAAGAATTATAGGTTTGAATTCAAATTCTTTTTTCATATATTGAATGCTACAAGTTCAAATTCCTTTCAATTGTATTTTTCCTTCTATTTATTGTCATGGTTGAAATCTTCATGGTTTTAATTCAATCTCATTTGATCGGCATAAATTAATTTCATATCTCTATCTTTCTTAAATTTATCCTTGCCCAAAAATCCCTTGAAAGAGTTCTCTTGATTTGATTGAAAATCATTCATTCAAATTTGAGTATTCTCCTTACTTGGATTTTCCTACTCATACCTTGGCTGATCCAACTTTCCTCTTTATTTCAATAGTTTTCAATATTGAAATCATTGCCAAATCTATTTTCTCATCTTTCTTTGTCTCATGACAGAAAGTCTTAGATGATTATTTGATTTGATTGTGTAATCAAGATCAAATTATTTTCAAATAAATTTTCCCTCCAATATCCTCATGCTTATCCGACCCTAGTCTCTCTCTCTCTCTCCCCTTTTAATAAAATGTGGCTTTGGATCTAGCAAGAGGGATCTTCCTTCTTGCCCACTATTGGCTGAGCCCTTGCTACATACTTCTTTTGGAGATCTTTGTGATTCAAGTGCTACAACTCCTCATCATCCTTCTCTTTCCCTTGGACAAAAATATTGGTTTGAAGATTACATTGGAAACTTGAAGGATTGGTGAATTTCAACCTTGGCTGAAAGCTTAAAGCGGTTTCATCTAAATTATTTTGTGCTTAACTTTTTCATCCTACCTTGCTAATCTTCTTGCTTGATACAATTAATCATGGTTTGCATGAAAGATGTTATGTTGTGATTGGAAGTTCTCTTTGGCCTAAACATTTCATTTAAGTTGAATAAGGATTTGTGTTTAAAGCTTTAATTTTTTTGGCCATCTTATATTTCATTTCAAATACTATACAATTGATTTGGAAGCTAACATTTGCAAATCATTTCATCACTTGTATATAATAAAGTAGTTGTAAAAGAGATCTAACTTGAACTTGTTTGAATTGGTCTTTCATATCAATTTGATTATTATATAATACATGTTCTGATACATCATTTGTTATGATTTATTATTCATATTGTAATTGTGTGATGTTTTAAATTATCAATTCAAATCTTTGTGCTTTCAAGCTTTCATATCTTTATAATAAACCAAACTTCTTAAAGACATACTTGCATCAAGTATTTCTTTCAAGTTGTTACATTGACTTTAATCTTAAAAATTAAATAAGTGAGCTCTCTTTCTTTTAAGTCACTTGCCTTAATATTGGTATAGTTGGGTTGTGAGCGAAAAAAGTTTTTAAATTGAGAGTTAGATCTTTGTATCTCTTCTCTTATTTGTTCTTTTTCTTTCTTGGGGTTGTTCTTGCTTGTGTAGGAAAGTACATTATTGTGCTGTACTTGCCTGCATAGGAAAGTATGGGGTTGGGTTGTATTTGCCTGCAAAAAAGAGTACACAAGGTTTATTGTAATCTCAACTTTGATTTAATGAATTCTAAGCTTGGGCTGCTAGGCGTGGACGTTGGCCAATTTTTTGGGTTTGACCGAACTACGTAAAAATCTATGTGTTCTCTTTTTACTTTTCCTGCACCTTAACTTTTCTTTATTGTTGCTTATTATTATTATGATTCATTAAACTATAATTATTTTCAATTAAATTTTTCTACAAAGATTTAAAATTATTTTAAATATAAAAATACATTAAAAACCCCATTCACCCCTTCCTTGAGTGCCATAACGTTATAACAATTGGTATCAGAGTCTCAACTCAATTTTTGGCCTAACATACTTGAGTTAGATCACTATGCACAAGTATTTCCTATGGGTACAATTCTTGAAGGACAATCTACACATAGGCCACCTTTACATGATAATGTTTCATTTAATTATTGGAAAAATTACAGTAGTACTTTTATTCATGGACAAGATTCTATAATGTGGTATATGTTGACACATGAATACCACACACCCACTATTGAAACAAATGGTTTGAAAGTTGATAACCATTTGATGAATGGGTTGCTTATGAAAGAGAATTAGATGAATTAAATGCCAATGCTTGTAATATCTTATATTGTGCTTTAGTTTTCGATGATTATATGAGAATTTCCATACTTAACACAACAAAAAATTTTTGGGATGGAAATTTGGGATAAATTAATTCTTATTTATGAAGGTACTAACGAAGTAAAAGATGCTTATATAAATAGGTTAGTACATGAATATGAATTATTTTGCATGTTACCAAATACAAGTATTTTTGATATGTACACTCATTTCATGAAAATTATTAATGCATTGTATTCACTTGGAAAAAATATAAAATCAAGATTTGGCTTATAAAATTCTAAGATGCCTTCCAAAAGAATGGGAGGTAAAAGTTGCTACAATTAGTGAAGCAAAGAATTTGACTACTTATTCACTTGATCAACATCTTGGTTCCTTGATAGCTTATGAACAAGTTATAGCTCAAAGGGATCAAAATGACTCTTTCCAAAAGAAAGAGAAAGAAAAATTAATTTCTTTGTAAATGGGAGATACTTGTGAGGAAAACTCTTCATGTCTAGATGTTGATAGTGATGAGATTACTATGTTTTAAAAGAAGCTAGGAAATATGAAAAGAAAGAAAAAATACATGTATGAAAAAAAATCAAAAATACATAAATTGCCTACTAAAAAGCTGAATGTAGGTGAAGGAATTGTGTGCTACAATTATAAAAAGTTGGAACATCTAAGAAGTGATTGCTTGGATATTGCTGAAAAATAAAAAAAAACAACCTGAAAGAAAGAAATCTTGGAAAAACAAAAAGCCTTAGAATAAAAAGAAAAGAGCACTTTGTGTAAACTTTGATTTAGAAGAATCCGGTGAGGACACTTTAGAGGAAGAAGCAAACTTGTGTTTGATGAAAGATGTGGATACTACAAGAGCTAGGTATGTGAAGAAATCTCACATGAAGAATTAGATGATGCTTTCAATGTATTAGCACATGTATATAAAAAATTTAAAAAAAAATTCAATGTTTTAAAAAAGTAAATAAAAATTTAGAAATGCATATTTTATCTTTAGAAAAGGAATGTAATGATTTGAAAACTAAGAATGCCTATTTAGTAGATAAATCTGTTCTTATTGATAAGCTTAGGAAAGAAAATTTATCACTTCATGCAAAATTGGATACATGTAGTAGCTTACATTCACATGCTTCATTCATTAGAAATAAATCATCAAATAAATTAAAATAATTTAAATTTAGACCTTATGCAAATACAAATGTTACATGTAATTTTTGAAATAAAAAAATCACGAGTCTTTAGATTATCATGTAAGAAAATTCAAATTTTTCCTAAATCAAATTTTATTTGGGTACCAAAAATTAAAATCCAAAAGTAACACACACTACGTAACATTGATTGCATACTTTTTTATTAGGATGTGGACCCAAACATGTTTTAAGTTCTAAAAGTTGACCCCTGATTTTCTTTTGCAAGAATGCCTTCAAAGAAAATCAGGGAAGGCATGTGGTGTTTGGACAATGGATGTTCAAGACATATGATAGGTGATAAATCAAAATTTTCTATTTTAAAATATTGTGAAAAAGGGTATGTAATTTATGGTGATAATGCTAAAGGAAAAATAGTTGGCATTGGTTCTATTTCTCAAAATTCTATTACTTTAGATAAAGTTTATTTTGTTGAAGGTTTAAAGCATAATCTTATTTCTATTAGTCAATTATGAGATAAAGGACTTAATGTTAAATTTCATGCATCTTTCTATATTATTAGAGATAAGGAAAATGTTTTTCTTGTCTGTCATAGATACAAAAATATTTACTTTATTAATTTTGAAAGTGCATGTGATGTTAATTTAAAGTTACTTTGTTTTAAAAGTTTGCATGATGACACTTGGTTATATCATAAAATATTGTGTCACATTAATATGCACTATTTAAACAAAATTGCAAAACTTGATTTTATAGATGGTTTACCTAAAATGAAATTTTATTTTGATTATGTCTGTGATGCACATATTCATGGAAAATATTCTAAACATTCTCTTAAGAATAAAAATATTGTTCCTACTTCTAGACCTTTAGAATTACTTCATATGGATTTATTTGGTCCTGTTAACACTGCAAGCTTTGGTGGAAAATTCTATGGCTTTGTTATTTTTGATGATTTTTTTAGTTTCACTTGGGTCATGTTTTTAACTCACAAAAGTGATCATGTTGGTGAATTTGTTAAATGCATTCAAAGAGGTAAAAGTATGCTTGTTAGTAAAATTCAAACTGATCATGGTGGTGAATTTGAAAATAAAATTTTTTGATGATTTTCTTGATGAGCTTGGCATTAAGCATAATTTTTTTGCTCTCAGAATCCCTCAGCAAAATGGTATAGTAGAAAGGAAAAATAGAATTCTAGTTGAGTTGAGTAGAGCTATGCTAGATGATTATAATGAACTATGTTTACTTGAGATCAATTTTAAACAAGGCCTCCTATGAGTTATTTTTTAGTAAGAAACCTAAAATTAGTTATTTTCATATCTTTGGTTGTAAATATTTTATTCTAAATAGTGGTAAATATTCTTTAAAAAAATTTGATAATAAATATGATGATAATATCTTTTTAGGGTATTGTATCAATAATTGATCTTATAGTGCTTATAATAAAAGAAAAATGATTGTTGAAGAATTAGTACATGTTATATTTGATGAAAACCCTGTAGATTCAATTAGAATTGATGTGATTGAAGATGAGGTAGATGAATTTAAGAAGATAAATTTGGAAGAAAATATAGATAATTCTTTATCCAAAGAATGGAAATTAATTAAGAATCATCCCAAAGACTTGATCATTAGAGATCCTTCCAAAGGATTTAGAACCAGAAGGTAATCTAAGGAAGTGATTAATCATTCTATATTCTTATCTAAATTTGAACCAAAATTAGTAGACGAAGCTTTGGAAGATCACTATTGGATTATAGCTATAGAAGAAGAATTAAATTTGTTCGTAAGAAATAATCTATGGGATTTAGTCCCTAGAGCTCAATACCAAAATATTATAGGAAATAAATGAGTGTTTAAGAACAAACAAGATGACTCGGGACACATTATTATAAATAAGGCTAAATTGGTTGCACTAGGATACACTCAAGTTGAAGGAATAGATTTTGGGGAATCTTTTGCTTCTATAGCTAGATTAGAAGCAATTAGATTGCTCCTTGTCTATGCCTATTGCAAAGACTTTAAACTTTTTCAAATGGATGTAAGAAGTGCATTTTAAAATGGCTTTATAGATCAAGACATCTTTGTAGAATTACCTCTTAGTTTAGAAAATTTAGAATTTCTTGATCATGTCTTTAAATTGAAGAAAGCCTTATTTGGATTGAAACAAGCTCCTAAAGCTTGGTATGATAGATTTAGTAGCTTTCTTATTGACCATGGTTCTAGAAAGGGTTGAGTAGATACCACCTTTTTTCTTAAGAATTTAGGTGATGACTTGATCATTATTCAAATTTATGTTGAAAATATTTTATTTCATAGTACAAATGAATATTTGTGCATTGATTTCTCATTTTTAATTTCTAAAGAATTTGAAATGAGCATGATGGGTGAACTCAAAATTTTTTTTTCAATCTTCAAGTTAAACAAGATGAAAGTGGCACATTCATTTGTTAAACCAAATATACTAATGACTTGATAGAAAGATTTGATATGAAGAAATTTAAATTTATTAATAATCCCGTGAGCCCCTCTATTCAGATGAATCTAGAAAACCTATTAATCAAAAAACTTTATAGGAGTATGATTGGTTCTCGTTTGTATCATGCTGCTAGTAGACCTGACATTATGTTTGTTGTATATTTATGTGCTTATTTTTAGGCTACTCCAAAAGAATCACATTTTGCTACAATAAAACATATCTTTCATTATTTGATTGGCTTTTAGGTTAGGTTAATAGTATCCTGAAAATTCTTTATTATATGACTTGATTGCTTATTCCAATGATTACTTTAATGGTTCTAAAGTAGATAGGAAGAGTACACTAGGAACATGTTAGCTTTTATGATCCTCTCTGGTATCTTGATCTTCTAAAAAATAAAATTCTGTTGCTTTTTCCATTACTAAAGCTAATTATATAGCAGCCTGAAGCTGTGTTGCTCAAGTTCTTTGGTTGAAGCAATAATTAGAAGATTTTATACTTAAATTAGATCACATTTCCATTAAGTGTGATAACATGAGTGCAATTAGCTTAATAAAAAATTCTATCCAACATTTTAGAACTAAGCACATAGAATTAGACATCATTTAATTAGGCATCATGCCAGCAAAGGTGATGTTGATATTGATTTTGTTAGTACAAATTTGCAAATTGCTGATATTTTTATAAAACCATTACCTAAAGAAGGATTTTGTACTTTAAGATGTGTGTTAGGTATGCTAGATCCATCCATGTAAAATTTTTTGATGTGGCCAAAACGGTGAGAAAATATTATGTTGGTCTTCTCAGTCTTCTTATTTATGATGCATAATTTTATGGGGAGCTTTTTTTACATTTATTTTTAGTTTGCATAATTTCTTAAGTGCTAAACTATTTAAAAAATTTATTTATTTACTTGTTATACCTTCTTTTAATGCAAATTGGTTGATGTAAGGTCACTTTGCATCGTCATCATTATTTAACACCAACATAAGTTTGCCATCATCAAAAAAGGGGAGATTGTTGACTTCATGAGCCCCAACTCATTGAGATTGATTTTAATGATAACAAACAAATGTTCAAATGCTACTAATTAGTTTAAATTCAAGTATGTAGGAAAATTCTTCAACTCCATATTCTTCAGTCAATTCAGAAAGCTAAAGCCATTAGACTTGAACTAGGTGAGAATTTTCTAAACATCACAAAATTAAGGCAAATGAAGAGCTTAATAAAATAAAATAAAGGATTTATTCATTTCAAAATAATTCATTCTAAATTTATTCATATTTTCTACATTTCATATTTGCAAGTATTTCTTGAATTATCCATTGTAGATAATATGAACTAAGTGCATGAGTTAAGTTCGATTCAATATGTGTTAATTTTCATGCTTAATCATAATTTTTATTTAAATATTTATTGCATGAAAACTAAATTATTCTTGAATTATCCTATTATTCTATTTTCTCTCTCCTATTTTTCTATCTTCTCTCTCTTATCATCCTCATTATTCTTATAATGATTTGGCTGAATTTATTATAGTAAATCATGTGAGATTTAATCAAAATATTTTCATAAATAATTTTCTCCTTTTTCAAACTTTTAAAATTCATTAATTTGAATTTGAATTATTTTGAATTTAAATTGCAAAGTTCATGACATATACATGCAAAATTAACTCTAATCTTTTATGAAATGTTTTGAACATCCCGAGCATGATTTATTTTAATTATTTGGATTTTAACTAAATTATATCAAGTTATTTTAAAATAAAACTTAAATCAGCCTTTATTTAAAATATTTACTTTTTAATTAAATCTAGGGAACTTGGTCGGTACATGAATTTAAATTTGAATTAATTTAAATATTATTTATTACTTAAATAGCATATTAAGTAATTAGCTTTGATCCTAATTGATTCATTGCATAAAATTAAGATCATTCTAATTAAGGAATCTAGTTTTGGCCAAAATTCAATGATTTTTTTGCATTTTTTCATGTTATTATCCCATAAATCTTTTTAAAATATATTGATCATACCTTTATTATATCTTGCTTTAAATTTAAATTAAATCTCTTCTTGGAATTTTATTTGGCCAACCATACATATTAAGAATTTTAGGTTTGAATTCAGATTTTTTTTCATATATTGTATGCTACAAAGTTCAAATTCCTTCTAATAGTATTTTTCCCTCTCTTTGTTGTCTTGGTCGAAATCTTCATAGAATCTCATTTGATTGGTAGAAATTAATTGCATATTTCTATCTTTTTAAAATTTATCCATGGTTGAAAATCCCTCAAAAGAATTCTCTTGATTTGATTGAAAATCATTCATTCAAATTTGAATATTCTTTTTACTTGCATTTTCCCTCTCATACCTTGGACGATCCAACCTTCCTCTTTATTTCATTGGTTTTTAAAATTCAAGTCATTGCCAAATCCCCTCTTTATTTGTCTCATGGTTGACAGTCTTAGATGATTATTTGATCTGATTATGTAATCAAGATCAAATTATGTCCAAATAAAATTTCCCTCCAATATCCTCATGCATGGCCGACCCCAGTCTATTCCTTTTTCGATAAAAAGAGGCTTTGGATCTAGGGAAAGGGTTCTTCTTTCTCCACTATTAGTTGACCCCTTGCTATAAACTTTTTTGGAGATCTTCGAGATTCAAGTGCTACAACTCCTTCTCATCCTTTTTTTTCCTTGGGAAACAAAGATTGGCTTGAAGATTGCATTGGAAACTTGAAGGATCAGTGACTTTCAACCTTGGTCAAAAGCTTAAAGAGGTTTCATCAAAATTATTTTGTGCTTAACTTTTTCATCCTACCTTGCTAATCTTCTTGGTTGATTCAATTAATCATGGTTTGCATGAATGATGTTAAGTTGTGATTAGAAGTTTTCTTTGGCCTAAACATTTGATTTAAATTGAATAAGGATTTGTGTTCAAAGATTTAATGTTTTTGGTCATCTTATATTTCATTTCAAATATTATACAAGTTATTTGGAAGCTAATATTTGCAAATCATTTCATCACTTGCATAATAAAGTAGTTGTAAAAGGGATCTAAGTTGAACATGTTTGAATTGGTCTTTCATATCAATTTGAATATTATATAATACAATTTTCTATACATCATTTGTTGTGATTTATTATTCATGTCATAATTATGCGATGTTTTAAATTAACAGTCCAAATCTTCATGCTTTTAAGCTTTCATATCTTCAAAATAAATCAAACTTCTTAAAGACATGTTTGCATCAAATATTTCTTTCAAGTTATCACATTGACTTTAATATTAAAAATTAAATAAGTGAGCTCTCTTTCTTTTAGATCACTTGCCTTGATATTGGTATAGTTGGGTTGTGAGTGTAAATTTTTTTAAAATTGAGAGTTAGATCTTTGTATCTCTTCTCTTCTTTGTTTTGTTCTTTTTTGGGGTTATACTTGCTTGTGAAGAAAAGTATGTTATTGAGTTGTATTTGTACATGTAGGAAAGTATGATGTTGGGTTGTACTTGCTTGTGAAGGAGAGTATAAGAGATTTGTTGTAATATAAACTTTGATTTAGTGAATTTCTAGCTTGAGTTGATAGGCATGGATGTAGGCCAATTTTTGGGGTTTGACCGAGCCACATAAAAATCTCTATATTCTCTTTTTTACTTTTCCTGCACCTTTACTTTTCTTTATTATTGCTTGTTGTTGTTATTATTGTTGTTGTTATTGTTGTTGTTGTTGTTGTTGTTGTTGTTGTGATTCACTAAAGTATTATCATTTACAATTAATTTTTCTACAAAGATTTAAAATTAATTTTTAATTTAAAAATATCTTAAAAACCCAATTCATCCCCCCTGTTGGATGCCATAACTTTGTAACCTGACTAGCTTCACCTCTACTAACATCTGGGAAATAATAGTCAGTTTCTCCTCTGCTACATGTAGAGAGAGTGATCAATCAACAAAGGACAAGTCAACTCCGAAGTCGAGAATGATATAGAGAAAGAGCAATGGGTATTCACTGACTCATCTGAGGTCACCACTATGTTAGGGGAACTCAACCTCCTGAAAGAAGCCCTAAACTCATCCCAGTGAGACATAAATGATCTAAGATCACAGTTGGAGGTAGAGTCGTAGAGATGACAATCCTTGGAGGTGGAGTATTAAGACAACTTTACGACCATAAGAGCTGAAATTACATTACTTCAGAACTTGGTCAAGTCACAAAGTACTTCTCTTCTTCTTTATGGTGCAAATTTCTTATTTGATTATATGTGCGAGAAAGGTGGACTCGCCAAAGACTGGCACATTGACCTTATAATCAAATTGCTGAAACATGATGTAAATTGGTTTTTGCAAGTGTGTTGTTCTTTTTTTTTTCCTTTTTGTAAAAATAGAAATAAAATTAATAAATATTTTATATTTTCTCTGCTCACCAACACCATTTGATTTTTTATTACTATTGAGCATTAATAGTTTTTGTAGCCTTGCCTTCATGAGATATTCAATGGATTTGGGTAATCATTCCTTCACTTAATGCTTGATCTATAATACATTGCCCTTCTTACAACATCTATAAATTCTTTCTAACTGGAAGTAGTTATGACTTTATTTCTCTTTTGAGACAAGCAAATGGAATCGCTTTGTGAGTCTATCCTGATCTCATTCGTATCATAAGTGAGTATGGCTTTGTTGTAGAAGGCTACCTCAAATTTTCATCAAGCCTAAATAAAAGAGGTCCCAAAATTGGACTCTTCCATCATGACCTCTATAATTTATGGCTACTATGATAATAACCATAACTTCACCATGAAATTTGTTGAGAGGAGTGAGCACCTTAACTCAATTAGGATAAATGAGTACATTCCACTCGCTCACTTTAGGAATGGATTCAGGCTCCCTCTCCCTTGTGAGTGGGTAGACATTCTAGAATTTTTTTTTGAGTGGTGTTTGACCAGATCCTTCCTAACTCAGTGGCGAGCATCATCACCTTCATTTTATGCTTGCAAGAAAAGAGCATTCAATGGAGCATATGCCTATTCCGGTGAGCATTCATGGTGAAGGGTCACCAAGATGGGACTGCATAATTTTCAACGACCTTGCTGAAAATTCACAGTTTACAGAATAAAGTACAAAAGGGGTGCTCACAACTTCATTTTATAAATAATGTGTCACCATGGCCAGTGTTGATTGTTCCTCTTCCCTATCTGGTGAGTAAGGCAACAAATTTCAGTAAGTAGAGAGTGCTCATGAGAAGGAGGCCATAGTGAGATTGTATGGTTGCACCCTAATGTTTCTCTCTGCCTTTCTATATACTCACTATTCTTTTTTTACTTTTATGAGTCATCTTCTTCTACAATTTCTTTTCTTTATTTTCTCATATGAGATGAGACTCTAGCACCCTCCAAGCTTAACCCTGACATGCTCTAATTCCATAAGAAAGGGGAGTGCAAAATAGGTGAGCGAGTGGCTAGCGATGAGGACTTAATTTCTCTCGAGGTTGACAAGAAAAAAGAAGAGGAAGGGGAGCTGAGTGTGGCTCTCACTGAGCCCATTGATGAAGTATGACCAAGTACCACTCAAAAGAAGTTCAAAAAGAGAGTTGCAAGCTCAACTCTATAGGAATTTTATTTAGAACACCACATAAATCTTGGGGATTCTTATTTAAGTAATTAAATGTGTTATTAAGGAATAAATGTATTATCTCAATAAATAAACATGTTATCCTATAATGGATTTAATTACTTAATAAGGACTCATAAGACTGATGAGTATTTGATATGCCAGAGATTTTTCCTCTAAACTACATGGAGGAGTAGAAGAAGGTTTATTTTAGTGTAGGGTTTAGAGTTCCTTATAAGGGCAAGCCCATATAGTTAATTACATTCTAGGAATGGATGATCTCTTCCTAAGACTACTCTCGATTAAAGAAATAAACTTTTTAATTCTATTTATTTCAAAGCTTATCTTAAAAGGATGGTTAATTTGGAAATTTAATAAGGAATGCTTCAAAGGGAGAAGAATTCTTTTTAGAGGCCAATCATGATTAAGTAAGAAATTATTTAGATACTAGGATGCCCAGTAAGCATTTCAACTATCCTACCATTAGGCTTTACATTTTGATATTGAATTTATTATGATTTGAGTTGAAATTTTATTAAAAATATAAGACTTAGATTTTGTAGCATAAGACTACAAAAAAGCCTAGTGATTGAAGACTTATTCTAATATGATGCTTTAGAATCTAAGTCTACAATGTTCCTAACATAAGTCAAAGAGCTCGACCTAATGTAATTTCTAGGAATTATCAGTTTTCTTTCTCACTTGAGAAATGAACCTATCCCTGACTTTTCTAGACTCAGTACCTGGATGGAAGGGTTGTCAGCTAATGCTTATTTTTGAAAACCATGATTTCAATCTTATGTATGCAAGGTGGTTGGGCTATTGTATTTTAAGAAAGAATCTAAGAACCTAAACTTACTCCTTATCCTTAGGATAATGTTTGGTATATTATGCATCGAACTAATACAATAAATTTCTTCTTTTATATATTTTTACTCATGATGCATTTTAAGGCTTGGGGTATGCAGTTCATGCTTACAATGATATGCAAATCATGGACCAAACAAAAACAAGAAGGTAAACTTCCCCGAGGAAGGGTGGTCATCATCAAATGTTAGATTCTCCCTTATGTGAAATGGGTGAAGTACCTAATTCAAGGAGAACGAATAATATGCTCTCATGGTTCACAAATGCTAAGTTATTCTTAGAGCTTTAATTAATATGAGGTGTTTTGAAATTTTATTTTTATGTTCAAGTAATTTAAATTTAAATGGTGTAGAAAATTTAATTTTTCTAAGAGCCTATGTTCTAAGTATTTCATCATAGAAAGCACATTGTCACCTTCTTCAAGGACCTCTATAGACATTATAGGAGACCATCAACTGGTAAAGTCAACTCTTACTATTCCTAGACCCCATAGATCCTGACATAATTCTAGGCTTAAAAAATTCCAAAAATAAATTTTTAAACCCTACAAAATAGATATAGAAATACATACATCACACCAACAGTTATAGTACAAATATACAGGCTTAGCATTATTTGCTTGCCAAGACCACTTGTTCTATTAGGCTATGCTTAGAGATTTAAGCAGTACTTGCAAGAAAAATAATATTTATTATATATTTTTATAATGACAGTCCCTTTAAGCTTAACTCCCTATCAAAAATAGCATTAGCCTAAAAAGAACACCTTAACATCCAAACTAGCCAACAAATAATTATAGCCATTTAGTCTAAAATATTACACCACAAAATAAGAAAAAATATCTCATCACATCACAGATCATTGGCCTAACCTAATTCTAAAGTCGATGGCCTAATAGTCTAGGGTGTGAAGGAGGGGCTTGTGTGATATGACTACATTAAGCCTTGTTTTAATTTTAATTTGGTTAATGTTCAAAATTTATTTTATTTATCATTGAGTAATTTTAATTTAAGTGATTTAATTGATTTATGATTTTTTTATATTTTCAGGTTCATTTTATGTCAAAGTGGAATTTAAATTTTGAAGAATGAAGAATAAAATAAATTCCACTTTGGGTGGAACCCATTCTATTCAACATCCTAAATCCTAGTAGAATGATATTTTCATCTTATGATAAAAATCCAATCTAAGGGTCAAACTATGATCCTAAGTATCTTAATTAGCCTCTTCTAAATTGATTTAAATGGTTTATTTTAAGTTGTGTTTGATTTGATTAATGTTTTAATTTTCTTTTAAGGTTTAGAGTTTACATAATCTAATCTTATTAAGATTTGAAGATTTCATTCTTATTTCATTTCTTTTACTTTGACTAATGTTTCTTAAGTTTGATTCACTATCTTTAATTAAAATTCAAAATGTTTCTTTAAATCTTAATTAAAAGTCTATGTTATCATGATTATGTTTGATGTAATTTTTATTTTAGTTTGATTTCCTCTCAAATGATTTGATTAATTTATATTTTATGTTATTTAATGTTTTATATTAATTTCATAACTTAGCTTTATGTTTAATCTTATGTTTCTTTTGATTTGATTAAGTGTTCATTTGATCTTATGTGTTTTAATTATTTAGTTTATCTGATTTAAATTGATTCATTTATTCATTTCATTAATATTTATATTGATGAATTTGGATGAGTTAACTTAATTATTTTCAATTAATATTTATGAAGTTCTGATTTCATCACTTAAGGAAATCATTATATTATAATTTCATAATTTAAAAGAATTTATTAACTTATGTATTTTTTATTCATCATTTAGATTAATTTTAATGGAACATTATATGTCAAATTTTCATTATTTAATTTAACCTAATAATATGAAGTTTGGCTTAGCAATCATAACCTAGGAAACCTAACTACTTTGGGTATCTAACATAAATCTATGTCATTTTAATTTTCTAGGTCATTTAAATTAAGTGATTTGATTATTCATTTTTATGTTCATTTAAAATTATCATTATTCATTAACATTAAAATGAACTTAAAGTAATTTTAATATTAATGAGTTGCTTGATTTGAGTATAAAGTTTAGAAGTTGATTAATTTTAATTATAATTAATTTAATTAATTTAATATAAATTCAATAATTTAATGATTTAGTGTTTGATTAAGTTTATACTTTTTTTAATCATTTCATTAACTATAAAATAATTAATTAAAGTCATTAACTTTAGAGGGTTAAGAAATTTTTCTTAAGTGTTATGATATTAATAAAAATATTTTAATTTGATTTTATAAATTTTTATAATTCATGTAATCTTTTTATTTTAATTTTAACCTAGAGATTATAAATTGCATAACTTGTTCTAGAGGCAAGTGGGGTTTCTTGCCAATTTAAATTTCCTAAAATTTTATCTTAATTAGATGCATATTTAAAAATAAATTAAGATTTTAATTATTTTAATATAACCTAAATTAGGCTCTAATCATTAGAAATTAATTAGCATGTAATTTTCCTTGATTCTCCTTTAGAAGATGCATGCATAGAGGGCTTATTTAGAATTTTAAGAGTTTAAATTGATTTATTATGCTTGTTCAAAGTTCAAACCAATTAATTGAATTAACTAATTTATTTAATAACTTAATTAGGTTGTTTTGGAGATTATGAGTTTTCAGTGAAGGTTCAAATTGTCCTACAGTCTACTGATGTGAATTATGATATTTTCAACTAACTTTATAAAAATTTTCAATTTTCTTTAATTTATTATTAATTTATTTCATTAAATTAAGGATTTAAGATTGAAAGTTTTACATCTTGGGATCTACTCACCAATAAATCCTAAGAAATTTATCTAAGGTGTATTTTAGTCTCAATTTTACTTTCGCAAAGATTCATAGTAATTGGATTATTATTTTCAGCTTAATTCAAGTTTAATTATTTTCAATTAAAATAAAATTAACCTAAAAATACCTAATAAAAATTAAAGATTTTGATTTTAAAGAATTCCTCTCGCTGAGATGAATCCATAGAGATTTTATTTGCATTTTTTGGTTGAGTATTTTTCTTATGATTTTTTTTGAAATTTTGTGTATTTTTTTTGCATTTTTTAATTAAAAAAATCATAATTTTCTCTTTAAACCAATCAGCACCATGTGGTGCTGATGTGACGCTACTTTACATGCAGTACTGTGTGATTCATCCACATGGGATCCACTTCAATTTTGCATTTTTTTTTGCAACGAGGGATTCAATTTGATCTAGGCCGTTCGATTAAAGATCGGACGACTCAGAATTGTCCTGTGGATTCTTTAAGGGAGTAATCTTGATGAGATGGCTCCAGATCATCCCATAAATTATTTAAGGGAGTAATCAAATAATGTAGCTCAATCATGGTCGTTTATTCCAAATAGAAAGAACAGACAGTCACGATTTCATCTTCTCCACCTGTGACAACGACTAAGCACCGTCCACTTTTTGTGGCTCATCGTCGGTGATCTATGCAATGAAATCATAAGATTTTGATTGAAAAATGATCATGGAGTGATTTTAAAGAGATATATATAGTTTGATTGATCCTATGTTTTACTTCACTTCATAACTGACCAATGCCAAATGCAAAAAGAGTCGATTTCAGCCATACCTTGCTGGCATGGGGTCTCAGTAGTGGTTTACATTTTGAAAATGTTCAAGAAGGTAATACAAAACTTTTGGAGGAATAATCAAGCTTTTCATCCCTTTAGATTGATGTGGAGACGGATGTCCATCTTGGCTCATCGGAATTTGGTGTCTGGAGCAATCGAGAGAGCATGGGGAAAGGGGGAAGATATGTTCAGATTTAATTTCACTTGGAGAAGGTGATGGAGTTGAGAGTGAGAGCCAATTTAATCTCCTTTTTTTAAGTTTGGCCTAGAGCTCCTTCATTAAATTTCAATGGAGGTCACTGGCCTTAGAGAATTGAACTCCAATGATGGAGCTAAAGGTGGTGATAAGGTTGAACAATTTTTTTTAATCCCATAGAACAGTTGAGATTGCACACATGGAAGGGATTTTGAAGAATGGAGAAGAGATTAGCTCGGTTTGGCATTTTCCACTTCCATCACATATTCTCTTGCTTTTGGACTAACTTGAAACCTTCGTAAGCCTTTAACTTTGGTTATCAATCACCTTACGTTCATCTTAGGATAATTCTAACTGGATTCCAACATGATTAGTTTGAGTTTGAACTCAAACACTTACATTTGGTTCATTTGAACTTGACTTGATTTAGCTTAAGTTAAACTTGACTTAGGTTGGGTGAAATATAATCAATGATGCTCATTATTTATCCATCTTTTCTTTAGGTTAAGGATTAGGTACTCAAGACTAAAGTGATTCATACAAATTTACTTGAGTTTAGGTTCAAAATTTCTTAAGTTAGTTCACTCAATCATTTGAATATCTTCTCTATGAACTTAATTTAATTTGATGGATTAGATTTATATTTGAATTTCAATTATGTTTATTTAATGATTTATGATATTCCTAATTGATTAATTCTATTGAATTTGAAAGTAAATTTTATTTCATCACAAATGAACCCATCTTACATTAAGTTAGATTTAATTAATTTCAAATGGTTCATTTGATATAATTAAAGTGTAATTAGATTTCAATTATATTTGGGGGGTAATTTAATTTAATTGATTTCATTATTTCTAAGATTAGTTTTGAAGTTTAACCCACTTTAATTCAAATTGGGGTTAATGATTCAACATGGGTTTTAATTGAATCAAATGACCAATTTGATCAAAGTAAACCCAAAAATTTGTTGAATCATGTTTAATGGTGATTTCCAAATGATTTTGGACATTCAATTCGAATTGATTTTTTATTTAATTTAAGTTTAAGTTTTGAAAGGTCCATTTAGGCTCATTTAGATCAAGTGATTAAAAAGTAAGGCCTCACTAAATTTAGATTTATTTAGATTCATGTTTAAACATATTCATTTGATGACTTTGAGCCTTTGAAATGACTTAATTTGGTCAAATTTTGGTGGGTGACTAGGTGGGACACACATAAAGTCAACTCATGTCAAATGGTTAAACATCTTTGAACCTCATTTGAATTTAATTTTAAATCTATTTATGTTTGTGTAGTGACTTCATGCTTTTTATTTGATTTAATTTCAATTTATTTTAATTTTATTTGAATTTCTTTTAGTTTAGTTAATTTAGAGCTTAAGCAGGATAATTGGCTTAACCACCTTAATTACCTTGGTCTAAACTCAATTGAATTCATATTTCAATTAGGATGTGTTTGATTCAATCATTTGTTTAGATTTGAGCTTAGTTTGGGTCCACCTAATCTTGTTAGATTAGGTCAAACCCTTGAAAGATTTAGTAGGTCACCAAGTATAATGTCCTAAGTGCCTAATTAAGAGACTCCTAATATAAGATTATGTGTCTTAATTACTCATTTATCGATAATGCTAAATCATCCAAAAATAAGGTTAAAACTCTCCTCACACTTTCCAACATAACAGTGAGACTGAGGAGGAAGAGTAAGGTGAAGGATCGGAGAAGAACTTTACTTTAAACTTGGTGAGCCTACCTGTGAAGCCTATGAACTTGGCCCCTCCATCTTTTCGAAGGAGTTCAATGACCTTTTTGGTGATGTTCCTAATGCTCACTTGCGACATGCTATTATGACCGCCTAGGATGTTGCATGGCAGTTGACTTGGAAAGTCTTCCAAAAGTTATTCGAAAAAATAAAGGAGGCCTACTCAAATAAGTCTAAGCTCACAAGTATAAAGAAAAAGCTATCATCTCTTGAAGCAAAGCAAAAGGAACTTCAAACTGAGGTGGCTCACTAAGAGGAGAAGAATGAGAAGGCCATTTTTGAGCTTACTCACATTGTCAAGGCGAAAAGAGAGTTGGTGGAAAAACTCTCTCCTCGCACTAAGGACTTTCAGAAAAAAGAAGCTGAGTTTACTAGGTTTCTTGATTCTAATGAATACCCTGAGATTTTGTAGCAAAAGTTCAATGCCGACACTAACTTCATTATTGCCAAATTGGTGAAACATGACCATTTGGACATCTCTAATGTGCTCTCACTCTTAGACTCTTATGATGATGACAATAAGGGCAACATGAGTTGATACATCCTTTCTTTCTTCATTCACTTTAAATGCATTTTTTTTGTAAGTAGAATGATTGTAGTTTACTCACTTTGCTAAACAGATTTTACATGAAATAAAAAATTGTGATTGGATACAATTGTATTTGTAGTCAAGTATACTTATCTGAAACACTACCAAGTTTATTTCTTTGATAAGTATTGTTGAGTAAGTGTGTGGTCATTGAACTGATGCCCGTTGGTTAATGCTTGAATAACTTATCCATGATTTAAAATTTTGTGACTCATTGATTAATTTAGAGGACCCCTTAGGTAGTCATGTTAACATGGCAAGTTTTGTATACTCGCTAAATGGGCAATCATTGTTTAAACAACATCTACACATGACTTAGAATATTTTGAAAGAACCTCTCATGGATAGTTGCTTTAGTGTAGCAAGTTTGCGTATACTCGCTATAGTGATACTCGTTTATTGATGCTTGAATGACTAGGCTCATGACATAGTGAATATTTTTAAATTGTTGACCATTTGAATGAACTTTCTCTAGGAGGTTGTGTGTAGTATAGAAGTCCGCTTATACTCGTTGGAGTGATACTCGCTTATTGTTTGTTTGAAAAAGTTTGCCTATGATGTAGAAATTTTTTAAGTCATTGATTTATTGAGAGAGCTATCCTTAGGCAGTTTCATGTAGTATAACATGTCAAGTATACTCCTTTATTGGTTGCATGATTTCATGGGAGATTGCATTATTTCTTCAGTCTCTATCTAAAAGACCTAACCTTGATTTACCAATTGTTCCTTTATTGCCAACTAAGAGAGTTGGTCTTTTTAGAGTTTTAGTTGCTGACCTCACAGGGTGTCAGTGTTATACTATAATCACTAACCACATAGAGTGTTGGTCTTTAAGATTCCAATTAAGAGAGTTGCTCTTTTTGAGTTTAGTCATCGACCTTATAGGGCGCCAGTCTTACATGATAGTCACCAACTGCATGGATTGGTCTTTTAGTTGCCAACTAGGAGAGTTGATCTTTATGGTTTTAGTTAAAGACCTCACATGGTGTCAATCTTACACTATGGATCATGTAAAATAAGTTCAACTTGAGGGTTACCTTTCTAACTTTAATATTCTCAGACCAATAGTGGTGTAATAAGTATTTGGATCTCCTACTCAGGCTTTCACCGCTCACCAAGTGGGACCTTTTCTTGGGATAAAATGGTGAATCAAGTATTTTTAGCCATCACAGATTCTTAGGGAATTCTTGCATCAAGGGTTGGCTTTGCTTGACATCAATATCTCTTGGGCCTAGAGTGGTGTGATAAGTATTCAGATCTCTTACTTGGGCTTTCACCATTCACTTAGTGGGACCTTTTCTTAGGTCAAAATTAGCACACCGAGTATCCTGAGTTTCCATGTAGCTCCCTGAGTGAATATATTTTTTATTTATCATTCAAATATGCTCTTTTCATAGCTACCATTAACCTATGAGATAACTTATTTAAGGAGGAAAATATAAAATTTTAATTACTGGAGGATACTTATTGATGTAATTAAATATGTCATTAAGTGATAAATATATTATCTTGAAAGATAAGTATATCAACTTATAATGGGTTAGATTACTTAAAAATGACACATAAAGCTAACGGGTCTTCAATATTCGAGAGATTTTTTGACGTGAACTACATGGAAAAGTAGAACAAGGTTTATTTATTGTAGGATTCATAGTTCCCTAGAAGGGCATGCCCTTATAGTTAATCACATCTAGATGGAATCAAATTACTCCTAATAATACTCATAATTAAGGAAACTGACCTTTATCTTTATGGATTTTAAAGCTTATCATAAAAAGAATGTTAATTCATAAATTCAAAGGGGAACGCTCCAAAGAAAAAGATTTCTTTCAGAAGCCAATCAAAAATGAGTAGAAAATTGTTATAAATATTGGGATGCATAGTAAGCATTTCAACTATCTTATCATTGGGCTTTCTATTTATTGAAATTGAATTTTAAATTTTAAATTAGCATTTTATTAGAACTATATGGCTTAGATTATGATAATACAAGACTATAGAAATGTCTAGTGATTGAAGACTTATACTAATGGGATGCTTCAGAACTTGAATCTTCAAATACTTTTAACATAAGTCAAAAGCTCAACCTAATATAATTCTTGGGAATTATTGGATATTTTTCTTACTTAAGAAAATGAACATATCCCTGACTCTTATGGACTTACTACCCTGTTGGAAGAGTAGCCAACTAACACCACCTAAGCAATTTTAAATCCATGATCCCATTCTTTCATATGTAAGATGGCTAGGCTATTATATTCGAAAAAGAAGCTATGATCCTAAACTCACTCCCTAAACCTTAGGATCATGATTGGTATGTTATTAACCTAACTAATGCAATAATTTTTGTGTTTTATATTTTTGACTCCCAAATTTACTTTAAGGTTTAGGAATGTAATTTCATGCCTACAATGAGATGTAGTTATAAAATAATCTTGGGCCAAATCAATACAAGAAGGCACACTTCTCCATGAAGGGTGATCATCCTCAAAGGTTAATGCCCCATCATATGTAATGAGTGAAGCACCCAATTCAAGAGTAACAAATAATATGCTCTCATGGTTCACAAAGTCTAATTATTTTTAGTTGCTTTTAAGTTATGCCTAGGGATTTATTTATAATGAGGTTATGAATTTCCATTTTATGTTTGAGTTAATTAATTTTAATGGGGGTAAAAATATTAATTTTTCTAAGAGTCTAATGTTTTCAAGCTTTCATAATAGAGCACATTACTGAAAGAAACCTAGAAAAATATGAAGTTCTATTGCACACCCCAAAATCAATTATGCCAAATTAAATTAGTAATCATGCTAATGCAACCAGGTACTACTGTACAACCCAAAAGAAAAGAAAATGGGTAACCGTGCTCTACCCTTATACATCCATGCCTATAACTAAAAGTCTCAATCTATGGAGGCCTTCATCCAGGATCATCACCTTCTTCAAGGACCTCCATGGGCTTCATAGGGGACCACCAGCTGGTAAAGTCAGCTCTTGCTATTCCTAGATTTCATAGATCCTAACCTAATTCTAGTCTTTAATTACAATTGAAAATTTGAAATAAAGTCTTAATTCCTTCAAAATGAATGTTAGAAAATATATACAACACACCAGCTGTTTTAATTTCAAACATACGAGTTATGCACCAATGATTTCCAAGCCCACCTATTCTATTGGGCTATGCTTGGAGATTTAAGTAGCACCTGCAAGCAAATAATATTTATTTTATATTTATTATGATAATTTTTTTACGTATAGCCCCCTATAAAAATAGTATTAGCCTAAATGAATACTGTAACATCTAGACTAATTAGCAAAAAATTTCTAGCCATCCAATTTAAAACATTACACCATAAAAAAAAAGAAAGAAAGAATAAAAACATCATTTCAAATTACATAACATCATAGATCATTGGCTTGACTTAGATCTATGGTTGGTGACCTAACAATCCAGTAGGTGAAAGAAGGGTTTGTGTGGTATGACTGTACTAAGCCTTTTAAGTTTAAAATTTCAATTTGAATTTCAGGTTTGTTCAATTTATCATAAGGTGGTTTCAATTTAAATTATCTAATTGATTTTATATTTGATTCTAGCTTAAGATTTATTTTTATGTTAAAGTTGAATTTAAGTCTTAAAGAATGAATAATAAAATAAAATATACTTTGAGCAGAACACATTCCATTCAACATCCTAGTCTTAGTTCAATGGAATTTTCATCCTAAGATAATGATCCAATTTAGAGGTTAAACTAAGAACCTAAGTATCTTAATTAACCCTTATTGAGTTTGTTTAAATAATTTACTTGAGTTGGATTTAATTTGTTTTAATGTTTAACACATTCTTTAAATTTGGGGTTTATATTTATTTTGTTTAATTTTAAATGTTATTAGAATTTATAGATTTTATCTTCTTTCATTTAAATCTCATTTGATTTAGTTAATGTATCTTGGCTTAATTAGTTTATATATTTTAATTAGAGTGTAATATGGTCTTCTAAATTTTAGTTAAAAGTTTGATCATTTGGTTGATTGATTTTAGTTTAACAATTATTTATTTCAATTAAATCTTTTAATTTAGTTGTTAATAATATAATTTATTTAAATTTTATGTTGGTTGTTTAAGGTGAACTTTATTGGATGTGATTTCATAATTTAGGTTTATATTCAATTTTATATTTCCTTAATTTGATTAAGGTTTAAGGTAAAAAAATTTAGTTAATTTCACATGTTTTAGTTTAGTTCATTTGATTTTAATTTAATTGACATTATTTACTAATGTTAGTGTTTATTAATGTAAATGATTTAAATTGGTTTAGCTTAGTTTAAATTAAATTGCTTTTTTGTTATTTAAGTTTTCTTTAATGTTGTTGATTTCACTATTTAAATAATACATTTGGATTTCATGACTTAGGGTATTTATTGATTTACTTATTTAATTAATTATTTAAGTTGGTTTAAGTGATATCTTATATTTAAAGGTTCATTATTTAATCAAATTTCTTATAATGAAGTTTTTCTTATTAATAGTTAATTATTAATTATAACCTAAAAAACCTAAAGAAATGAACTAAGATTCCAAACCTAATTTAGGCCATCTTAAACTTTTAGAATATTTAAGTTAGATAATTTGATTAATAATTTATATTTAATTATAATTATTATTATTCATTTAATGTTAAGTTGATTTAAGATGATTTGAATGTTAATGAATTTCTATTTAAACAAGAAATCTAAAAGTTAATTTGTCTTATTTTTCAATTGATTATTTGGGTTATGATAAGTTTATTAATTTAATAACTATGGGCTTAGTTTTTTTAGGTTTCCTTTAATTGTTCTTTAAATCCTAAACATGCTATTAATTAAATTTCTCAACTTTAGAGGGTTAGAAAGTATTTCCTTAAGGTCCTCTGATGTTGTTTAAAATATTTTGGATTGATTCCATTATTTTTTTTAATTTTTGTGACTTTTTTAATTTATTATTTGATTTGAATTAACCTAGGAATTAAATATTTTGAAGCTTCTGATCCAGAAGTCATTTCGATTTGAAATCTCTATGGAAAGTGGGGTTCTTTGTGAATTTTATTTTTCTAAATATTCATCTTAATGAGATTTATTTTAGGACTAATTAAGGTTTTAATGATTTCAATAAAACCTAAATTAAGCCTATGTTATTTGGAATTACTTTGGGGTTTTAATTTTTCTTAATTACTCTATAGAAGATGAATCCAAATAGGTTTTATTTGGGAATTATGTATTCTTGGTTGATTTATTATGATTTTTTAAGGATTAGATTAATTAAATGAATTAATTAATTCACTTAATTACATAATTAGGTTATTTTGAGAATTAATAAATTTTAGTGAGATTTAAAATTTTTCCTGGGTTCATTAATATATATTATGATGTTTTAAAGTAATTTTATGATTTTCCACAAATTTCTTAATTTTGTTTTAATTTATTTCATTAAATTAAGGGTTAGGGATTGAAAATTATGTACATTATAATTTAATCTCCAATAAATCCTACGAATTTTATCTGAAGTGTATTTTAACCTCAATTTCACTTCCTCAAAGTCTTAGATTGATTGGGTTAATAGTTTTGGCTTAATTGAAGTTTGATTTATTTCAATTAAACCCAAATTGACATAAAATTATCTACTAAAAATTGGCATTTTAGATATAATGGATTCCTCTCACTAAGATGAATCCATTGAGGCCATATTTGCATTTTTAGTTGGATATTTTATTTTCTATGGATTTTTAAAGTTTTACAACATTTTTTAAATCTAGAAAATTCAACTTTTCTCTTTAAACAAGTCAGTGTGACACGACGCTAATGCAGCACAGCTTTAAAGACAGCGGTGCGTGACTAGGCCACATGGGATCCATGTGGATTCCATGTTAATTTGGTGGTAGGGAAACAATTTTATTAGCATCGCTTGATCAAAGATTGGATGGCCCAAGATCAACTCGCAATTTCCTTAATGGATTCAATTGAAAGATCCGACTAAGTCATAGCCATTTGTTCCAAATATAAGGAATGAATGGCTATGATTTTGTCTCCTCATCCACACCGGTGACTGAGCGCCATTAGATTTTTGTAGTTAATCATCGGTGATCCATGCGATGAAATCATGGGATTTTGACTGCAAAATGATGAAGGTGAAAATTTAAAGCAGTCTATATGGTTTGATCTATTCTAAAACTAACTTTGTTTCATAAATGATTAATGTAAAATTAATGGAAGGTCAATTTTGGCCATACTTCATCAGCGTTAGGTCTCGATAGTAATTTTCATTTTGAAATAAATTAAAGATGTTGGATGAAGCTTTTGGAGATGGAATAATGCTTTGCCTCCCTTTAGATTGGTGTGGAGATGAACATCTATCGCTGCTCACTAGAGTTTGGTGATGGGAATGATCGGAGGAGCTTGGGTAGAGGGGGAAGGTATGCTCGTGTTCAATTCCACTCAAGGAACATGATAGAATTGACCAAATCTTCAATTTGGCATCTTCTTGGGTTCTTTTGGTTGGCTGAGAGCTTCCCCGTTGGCTTGGGAGGGAGATTGTTGACCATGGGATTTTGAATTCCATGATTTCTTTAAAGGAGTTCAAGAGGTCTATCAAATCACTTGGAGAAGATGACGTAGCATGTATGGGTGAGATTTGGAAGGATTAGGGAGGAAGGTGGCTAGGTTTTGGCTTCTTCTCTTCCATGGTATATTTCTTATTTCCCAACACCTCTAAACCTCAAGCAACACCTCAATTCCTTATTAAGCTATTGGTTGCCTTCTTTAATCATGCTATGATAAGCCATGGATTGGGTTAGAGCTCAACTATATTGGTTTGAAGTTAAGGGATCAAATTATAGTGGGTTTGATTATATTCCCTTTAATAAATTATATTTAGATATAAGTTACAATCAATATTGATTATCCTTTATATGATTTATAAGTTAATTTATTCAAATTATATTTGAATTTGGATTGGTTTAGGCTAGCTTGATTCACTTGACCAAAATAGGTTAGGTTGGGTTTTCTAGCCTATCTTGTTATCTTAGGATTGGAATTTATATTTAGTTATTCTCAAATGACCATTTGTGATAATTTTGAATAATTGATTTTATTAAATTTGGATTAGATTTTGATTTGAACCCAAATGAACCCATCTTAGATTAGGTTGGTTTTAATTAATTCAAATGCTTATTTAATATAATAAAGATGTATTTGGCTTTCAATTGTGTTTAATTAAGTATTTAAAATGATTTAGATTAATTAACTTCATTTCATTTAAATTTGTTTTTGAATCTATACCCACTTCGACCAAAATTGGGCAATGGGTTAACATGAGTTTATTTTGGGTTAAATGGCCAAATTAGTTAAATTAATCCTAATAATTATTTGAATCATGTTTATTTATGACTTTCAAATAATTTTAGATATTTTATTTAAATTAATTTATTTTTATTTTGATTTAGGCTTTAATAAGGTTCATTTGGGCTAATTTGAATCTAGTGATATAATTAGCCTATTTGAGACGTTATTAGATTTAGATTTATTTATATTTATTTTAAACATAATCATTTGATAATTCTTAGCCTTTGGAATGATTAAATTTGATCAAATTTTGGTGAATTGACCTTTGACCTGGTGGGGCCCTTATAAGTCAATTCTAGGTCAAATGACATAGTTGATTGTCTTGAACTTCATTTAGATTTATTTTTTTAAGTTTGTTTATGTTCATACATTGATTTATGCTAATTTTAATTGGTTTCAATTTATTTTGATTTTATTTGAATTTCTTTGGACTTAGGTAATTTTTGGCTTAAATAGGTTAATTGGGTTAACCACCCTAATTAACTTCGTCTATGCTCAATTAGATTTATATTTCAATTAAAATGTGTTTGATTCAGGTCTATGTTAAATTTCATTAAATTTGGGTGTACTTTGAGTTCACTTAATTTAATTAAGTTAGGTTCGATCTTAGAGGGGTTGACTAGAATGGCCTAGTCCTTCACCATAGGGCATTTCACCTAGTCAGTACATGTGATGTCCTAAGTTCCTAATTAGAAAATTCCTAATCTAAGATTAGGTGTCCTAATTATTAGGATTAGATATGATGTTAATCCTCATCCAAAAATGAAGTCAAAAAGAATATTTATAATATTCAGACCAAGTAAAGAGAGTATAAATTAGAGGAACTTTTTCTTAGGATAAAACTTCTTCAAATCTCTAGCGTTTCATATTCTTGGTATGTCCTTTATTGAATGAGATTGTAGTCCTTATGTGCTAGGATCAACTTGTTCTTTGATGATGAAAGGTCCATCCTAGTTGTTGGTGAGTTTTTCCATAATTCTATCAAGCAGTAGCATTGACTTTCTTCAATACTAGCGCCACTTTTGAAATAATTCTCTTTCACATAACGATTATAGTATTTGTCCAGTCACCTTTTGCTTCCTCTAGTTTTAGTGATGCATCAATTCTGAGTTCTTTGAGAATGTCAAGCCTGTCTTTCATAACATCCGAGTTCGCTTTACTCCACTCAATGACTTCACCTCCCATTCTATCCATTATTGCGAATTTCTAGTTTTGAAATTCATACTTGACCGATAGGATGACTTCTATGTCATGCGATAATGTGAATGGAGAGTGTCCTATCACATTAATGAGAGTTATTTTGAGAACCTAGAGTGCAGTGAGTAATGTGTCTACCCATTTAGTCTTGTCGCCTTCAATCTTCTTTTCGAGAAAATTGAGGATCTTTTTGTTAGCATCCTTCACTAATCTGTTACTCTATGGGTGATGCATAGCTTGATTTTTTGAAACACACAAAACTCCTTTAGGCCTCTATCAATGAATTGAATCTCATTATCAGTTATGATCGCCACTGGTAACCCATACCTATGGATAATGTCATCCAAAATAATATTTCTTATCACCTGAGAAGTTATATTAGCAAGTGGCAGTTCTTTGATCAACTTGCTGAAATAGACATTCATGTCTAAGATAAACTTTTTTGTATGCTAGTGATTGGTAGGGGACATATCAAATCCATCCATTAAATAACAAATGATAAAGGTTGGTGATTGATTGCAAAGGTTGTGATGGTTGCTACTAGAGTGCTTCAAACTTTTGTCACTGTATAAACCTCCTCGTGAACTCTTCAGCATCTTTTTGTTGACTTCATGGGCCCCATCTCATATGAAATTGATTTTGATGATAACAAATAATGTTCAAATGCTACTAATAAAGTTAAATTCAAGTGTGCAGGACAAATTCTTCAGCTCATAGTTCTTTAGTTATTTCAAATTGTTAAAGCAACTGGACATGAACTGGGTGAGAATCTTTCTAGGAATTACTATATTAAGTCAAATGAAAGCTCACTAAATTAAAATAAATGATTAATTTATTTTTATACTCATCTTTCTAAAGTTATTTATTTATTTTTATATCTTAATATTACAATTATTAATTAAATTATCCATTTTGAATAGTATGAACTAAATGCATAATATAAGTTCCATTAAATGTGTGTTAAATCAAGATAAATTATGTTTAAACTTTATTAAATTATCTACATGCCATTCATAAGTTTTATTCATAATTTTTAGTGCATGAAAATTGAATTATCCCAAAATTATCCTTTTTCCTTATATTCTCTCCCCTATTATTCTTTCTTCTCTCTCTTATTACCATTTTCATCTTAGCATTGTTTTGGCCGATTTTTTTTAATGCATTTTGTGTAATAATTTATGTGAATTCACATTTAAAACATTTCCATATCATTTAATTTTACTTTTCATATTTTAAAATTCATGTATTTGAAATTTTGAATTTAAATTATTTTTGAATTATTATTTAATTCTAACTCTTTCATGCATGACATGTACTTGCTAAATCAAATCAAAATTCTTATGGAATATGTTGAACGTCCCAAGCATGATTAATTATTATTATTAAGAGCCAAATTAAATTATTTTAAGTTATTTTAAATTTAAATTAAAATCAACCATCTTTTTCAAAATAGTTCCTTTCCTTTTTCCAATTTAACCTATTTTAGGAAAGTTTAAGGGCACTAAATTTATATATTATTTAAACATTCAATAATTAGATAATACAATAAGCTTTGATTTAAAATTAATACATACATCATTTTAAGAATTTCCTATTTTAGGAAACCTCTTTGGTCGAATTCTTTGAAGTGGATTTTAATGGATTTATTTTATTCAAAACTCCCACCTTCATATCTAAACTTCCTTGGCCGAAATTTCTATAGTAATTTAGCATACATTCCATATTAGGTTTAAATAAATATGTAAAGAAGCATATGGCTGATCTCTTTAGCTGGTCCCCTCTCTTTTAGTTGATGCCAAATCAATTTCCCTCTCATTGGATCAATTTTTGGCCGACCCTAGACTCCTCCCTCATCTATTTAAGAGCCTTGTTTCAACATGAAAAAGGTTCCAAAAAGTTAAAAACTCTTTCTTGCTTTCTTGCTCACCCTTGGTTGATTCTTGCTATATAATCTCATGGAAATTTTTGGTGATACAAGTGCAAGCATTCCTGATCATTCTTTCCTTTTACTTGGACATTCATTTGGCTTAAAGATTGATTAAGAAAAAATAAAGGTTTGATGTGATTCCACCCTTGGCCGAAAACATCATCTCTTTGGTGTTTATTTTCTAAGGTTCTAAGTTCTTAAACTTCTCTTATTTCTTCTTGGATTTGAAGTTTACAAGGTTATATAAATTTTCTTATGTTCATTCCATCACATAATCTTTAGATTTTGTTTGGCCAAGAACAAAGATAATAAGATCAATTTGTGTGGACTTTACCTTCCTGATAATCTTTTGATTTCTTTTTTGGCCTAACCCTAACATAAGAAAATCAATTTATTTTTTGGTTCATCATTGAATATTCATTTTGTTTCTTTTTTGGATGAAGTCTTTTTAAAGGTTATTAATTTCCTAAGTGGTTAGTTATTTGAATATCCATTGTTTATTTCTTTGGCTTAAACTTTCATATAGGTTGTTTAAATTTGATTGTGCTTAAACTTTTATTACCTTTTTTTCCATTTGGTTGACCACATCACATCTTGCATAAATTATTTTATGCTTATTGATTTTCAATTGATTTATGCATATGTTATGTGATTGCTTTCATGTGATTAATTCAAATCCTTATTCAAGTGATTATTTTGTTATTCAAATTGCAAATATATTTATCATTTGAATGAAAGTTAGCTTGTGTGAAAAAGAATTCAAAGGAAAGTTTTTGGTGATTGTATTTTAGTTTGCATTCTCAAGTTAACCAAGAAAATAATTTTAAACCTTTTAAAGATTATTCAAGCATTAAATTACTTAATTGCATTAAATATTTGATTGAAGATCTTGTTATAATTTCATTTAAAATTAAAGTGAGCTCTCTTTTTCATTAATATTCAATTGCCTTAATATTAGTATAGATTGGGTTGTGAGTACAAAAAGATTTTAAAATTCAGAGTTAGACTTATATCTTTCTCTTTGTCGTATCTTGATTTCTTGTTAGGGTATACTTGGCCATTAAGAAAAGTACATGTAGGGTTGTGTTTGCCCGTTAAGGAAAGTACATGTTGAGTTTTACTTGCCCATGAAGGCGAGTATGGGATATTTGTTGTAAAATCTACTTTGGTTTAGTAAATTCCTAGCCTAGGTGGCTAGGCGTGGACGTAGGCCGATTTTTAGGGTTTGGCCAAACCACGTAAAAATCTCTGTGCTCTCTTTCTTTATATTTTAGCACTTTACTTTTTTGTTATTGCTTTTTTTATTGCTTAATTTTACAAAGCATTATTATTAAATATTTAAATCTTCTTCAAAAGATAAAATTAAATTTTCTTAATTTTATTTTAAAAACCCATTCCCTCCACCCCCCGCCTCCCTCTTAGGTGTTATAGCTGAGTAACAATTGGTATCAGAGCCTCGAATCAATTTGTGGCTTAACATCCCTGAGTTTGATTGACTGAAGGATAGGCTACACATAGACCGCCTTTACTTGATAATGTTCCATTTGATTATTGGTAAAACCACGTTAGTACTTTTATTTGTAGATAGGATTCTAAAATGTGGCATATGTTGACACACTAATATCACATACCCATTGTTGATATGAATGGTTTAAAAGTTGATAAACCTTTTGATGAATGGTCTACTTTTGAAAGAGAATTAGATGAAATAAATGCAAAGGCTTGCAACATTCTTTATTGTGCTTTACTTCCCGATGACTACATGAGAATTTCCATGCTTACTATTGCAAAACAAATATGGGATAAACTAATTCTTTCTAATGAAGGTACTAACGAAGTTAAAGATGCACATATAAATAGGTTAGTACATGAATATGAATTATTTCACATGTTTCCAAATGAAAATATTTCTGATATGTATACTCGCTTCATAAAAATTATAAATACATTGCATTCACTTGGAAGAAAGTATAAAAATCAAGATTTGGTTTATAAAATTTTAGATGCCTTCCAAAAGATTGGGATGCAAAAGTTATTACTATTAGTGAAGCTAAGGATTTAAATACTTATACACTTGATTTGCTTCTTGGTTCTTTGATAGTAGGGATCAAAATGACCCTTTCAAAAGAAAGAGAAAGTAAAACTAATTGCTTTGCAGGTGGAACATAGCTGTGAAAAAAATTCTTCATGTTCAGATGTTGACAGTGATGAGATTGCTTTGCTTTCAAAAAGGCTAAAAAATATGATTAGAAAAAAAAAGCATAGGTATGAAAATAATCTAAAGTACATTAATTACATACTAAAATATTGAATGTAGGAGAATGAATAGTATGCTTCATTTGCAAAAACTATAGACATATACTAGGTGAATTTCCAAACTTAGCTGAAAAAGAAAATGCTAAAAGAAAGAAGTCTTGGAAAAAAGAAAAGCCTCAAAAGAAAAAAGAAAAGACCACTTTGGGCAAATTCTGATTTAGAAGAATAGAGTGATGACACTATAGATGTGAAGCAGATATATGTCTTATGGCTAATGTAGATTCTAAAATTGAGGTATGTGAAGATATTTCTTATGAAGAATTAGATGATGTATTCAATGAATTAGCACATGAATGTAAAAAGCTAAAAAGAAAATTCAATGTGTTAGAATAAGAAAAGAAAAATTTTAAAATGCATGCTTCATCTTTAGAAAAAAAATGTGTTGATTTAAAGCCTAAGAATGATGCTTTATTAGATCAATCAACACTTATGGAGAAGTTGAAAAAGGAAAATTTATTACTTCATGCAAAATTAGATTCTTGTAGTATATTAGATCACATGTTCATTTGTTAGACATAAGTCATGAGATGCATCAAGATCATTTAAATTTAGACCTTTTGCAAATACAAACGTTACATGTGATTTTTTTAATAAGAAATGTCATGTATCTTCTGATTATCATGCAAGAAAATCTCAATCATTTCCTAATTCAAAATTTATTTGGATGCCAAAAAAAAAAAAAGCTACACATACTACATAGCATTCATTGCACATCCTTTCTTTTGAATGTGGACCCAAACATTTTTGGGTTCCAAAATTTGACCCTAATTTAATTTTGTAGGATTTCCTTCAAAGTAAAATAAAAGAAGGCATGTGGTACATGGACAGCGGATGTGCAAGACATATGATAGGTGATAAATCTAAATTTTCTACTTTCGAATCTTATGAAGAAGGATCCATAATTTATAGTGATAATGCTAAAGGAAAGATAATTGGAGTTGGTTCTATTTCTAAGGATAGAATTAATTTATATAGAGTTTACTTTGTTGAAGGTTTAAAGCATAATCTTATTTCCATTAGTCAATTATGCGATAAAGGATTTAATGTTGAATTTCATGCATCTTTCTGTACTATTAGAAATAAGGAAACTGTTTTGCTTGTTGGTCTTAGATACAAAAATATTTACTTTATTGATTTTGAAAATGCAAGTAATACAAATTTAAATTTACTTTGTTTCAAAAGTTCACTTGATGATGTTTGGTTATGGTATAAAAGGTTATGTTACATTAATATGCATTCTTTAAACAAACTTGTAAAACTTGATCTTGTTGATGGTTTACCTAGAATGAAATGTCATTATGATTATTTTTGTGATGTATATATTCATGAAAAGCATTCTAAACATTCTTTTAAAAATAAAAATATTGTTTCTACAGCTAGACAGTTAGAATTATTGCATATGGATTTATTTGGTCATGTTAGCACTGCTAGTTTAGGTGGAAAATTCTATGATTTTGAAATTGTTGATGATTATTCAAGATTTACTCAAATTATGTTTGTAATTCATAAAAATGACACTTTTGAATATTTTAGAAAATTTGTTAATTATATTCAGTGTGATAGAAGTCTTATTGTTAGTAAAATTCAATCTAATCATAGTGGTGAATTTGAAAATTTTTTGGATGAATTTGGTATTAAGCATAATTTTTCTACTTCTAGAACCCCTCAACAAAATGGTGTTGTTGAAAAAAAAATAGAATTTTGATTGATTTGAGTAGAGCTATGCTTGATGACTATAAATTTCCTAAGTATTTTTGGGCAGAAGCTGTTAAGATTGCATCCTATGTTATGAATCGTGTTTACTTGAGACCTCTTTTAAATAAGATGCCTTATGAGTTGTTCTTTGGTAAGAAACCTAAGATTATTTATTTTCATATCTTTGGTTATAAATGCTTCATTTTGAATAATGGTAAAAACTCTTTAGGAAAGTTTGATAGTAAATCCGATGATGGTATCTTCTTAGGATATTCTTTGAATGGTAGATCTTATAGAGTTTATAATAAAAGAAAAAATGTTTTTTGAAGAATCTGCACATGTCATATTTGATTAAAATCCTATAGATCCCATTAAAGATGATGTGATTGAAGAAGAGGTAGATGATTTTAAGAAGGTGAGTTTGGAAGAAAATGTAGATGATTCTTTACCTAAAGATTGGAAATTCATTAGGAATCATTCAAAAGACTTAATTATTGGAGACCACTCTCAAGGAGTTAGAACAAGAAGAAAATCTAAGGAAATGATAAATCATTTTGTGTTCTTATTTGAGATCGAACCAAAATCAATAAATGAAGCTTTAGAGGATCACTATTGGATTGTAACCATGGAAAAAGAATTAAAGTAGTTTGTTAGAAATGATATGTGGTAATTAGTTCCTAGACCTCAAGATCAAAATGTTATAGGAACCAAATTGGTCTTTGGGAATAAGTTAGATGACTTGAGACACATTGTTAGAAATAAGGCTAGATTGGTTGCACAAGGATATACACAAATTAAAGAGAAAGATTTTGAAGAATCCTTTGTCCTTGTAGCTAGGTTAGAAGCTATTAGATTGCTCTTTGCTTATGCCTATTGCAAAGACTTTAAATAATTTCAGTTGAATGTAAAAAGTGTATTTTATATGGTTTTATAGATCAAGATGTCTTTGTAGAACAACCTCTTGGTTTTGAAAATGTGGAATTTTTGAATCATGTATTTAAATTGAAGAAATCTTTGTATGGATTGAAATAAGCTCCTAGAACTTGGTATGATAGATTGAGTAGCTTTCTTATAGATCATGGTTTTAGGAAGGGTATAATAGATACCACCCTATTTCTTAAAAAATTAGGTGATGATTTGATTATTATTTAGATTTATGTGGATGAAACTTTATTCGATAGTACAAATGAATCATTATGTATTGAATTTTCATCTTTGATGTCCAAAGAATTTGAGATGAGCATGATGAGTGAACTCAATTTTTTTCTTAGGACTTCATGTAAAATAACAAGAAAAAGGCACTTTTATTTGTCAAACCAACTATACCAATGACTTGCTGGAGAGATTTGATATTAAAAAAAATTAAGTAAGACTCTAATGAGCCCCTCTACTAAACTTGATTTAGATGTGTCAGAAAAACCAGTTGATAAAAAACTTTACAGAAGTATGATTGGTTCTATTTTATATTTTGCTGCTAATAGGCTTGATATTATGTTTGCTATATGTTTATGTGCTCATTTTCAAACTGCTCTGAAAGAATCTCATTTAACTGCTATTAAGCATATTTTTCATTCTTAATTGGCACTTATAGATTAGGTTTGTGGTATCCTAAAAACTCACTTTTAGGTGACTTGATTGTAAAGTAGATACAAAAAGCACATCAGGAACATGTCAATTTTTAAGATCATCTTTAGTATCTCAGTCGTCTAGAAAATAGAACTCTGTTACTCTTTCAACTACTGAAGCTGAGTATATAAATGTTGGAAGGTATGTTGCTCAGGTTCTATGGTTGAAGAAAAAAATTAGAAGATTTTGGAAATAAGCTAGATCACATTCCTATTAAGTGTGATAATACTAGTGCAATTTGTTTGATAAAAAATTCTATCCAACACTTTAGAACTAAACACATAGAAGCTAGACATCACTTTATCCAGGATCATGTGAGTAAAGGAGATGTGAATATTGAATTTATTATTATAGGTTTACAAGTTGTAGACATTTTTACTAAACCATTACCTGAAGAACATATTTGTACCCTAGGATGCATGTTAGGCAAGTTAGATCGAGGCATGCAATTTATTATTGTTCATGGTGAAACCTTTTTGATGTTGTCAAAAGGGGGAGAAAATGTATGTTGGTTTTCTTTCACTTTATGATGCATAGTTTTAGGGAGAGCTTTATAATGTTATATTTATACTTTATTATGCTTTAAAATGTTTAAATGTTTAAAATTTTGTTTCTTTACTTGCTATAAATTTTATTTAATGCAAATTATATTTCCAAAGGTTGATGAAAGGTCACTTTGCACCTTCATCACTATTTAACACCAAGATATGTTTGTCATCATCAAAAAGGAGGAGATTGTTGACTTCATGAGCCCTATATCATATAAGATTGATTTTGACAATAACTAACACATGTTCAAATGCTACTAATCAAGTTAAATTCAAGTGTTCAAGAAAAATTCTTCAGCTCCTGGTTCTTGAGTTGTTTCAAATTACTAAAGCTACTGGACATTGACTAGGTGGGAATTTTTCTAGGAATTACTATATTAAGGCAAATTAAAAGCTCACTAAATTAAAATAAATGATTCATTCATTTTTATATTCATCACTCTAAAATTATTTTTATTTTTCTATATCTTAATATTACAATTATTCATTAAGTTATCCATTTTGGATATTATGAACTAAATGCATGATATAAGTTCCATTAAATGTGTGTTAAATTAAATCATTTCCATGCCATTCATAATTTTTAGTGCATGAAAATTGAATTAACCCAAAATTATCCTTTTTTCCTTTTGTTCTTTCTCATATTATTCATTCTTCTCTTTTATTATCATTTTATCTTAGCATTGTTTTGGCCGAATTTTTCAATGCATTCTATGTAATAAATTGTGTGAAATTCATTCAGAAAATTTCCATATCATTTTCCCTCATTTTTCATATTTTAAAATTCATTTATTTGAATTTTTAAATTTAAATTATTTTAGAATTATTATTTAATTCAAACTCCTTTATGCATGACTAGTACTTGCTAAATCAAATAAAATTTTTTATAGAATATGTTGAAAGTCCCAAGAATGACTAATTATAATTATTAAGATTGTAATTAATTTATTTCAGGTTATTTCAAATTTAAATTCAAATCAGTCCTCTTTTTCAAAATAATTCCTTTCTTTTTCTAATTTGACATACTTTAGGAAATTTTAAGGGTGGTTGACCTCTATGTTTTAAATTGATTAAATTTATATGTTATTTAAACATTCAATAAGTATAGAATATAATCATTTTTTATTTAAAATTAATCCAAGCATTATTTTAAGAATTTTTTATTTTAGGAAACCTCTTTGGCCTAATCTTTGAAGTGGATTTTAATGGATTTATTTTATTCAAAACTCCCTCCTTCATATCTAAACTTCCTTGGCTGAAATTTCTATAGTATTTTGTCCATCCTTGGCATTAATCTCATAACATACATTTCATATTGGGTTTAAACAAATAAAGGAGCCTATGGAAGATCTCTTTGGCCGATCCCCTCTTGTTTGGATTTGAAATTCAAATTGATGCCAAATCAATTTCCATCTCATTGGGTCAATTTTTGGCCAACCCTAGACTCCTCTATCATATATTTAAGATCCTTGTTTAAACTTGAAAAAGGTTCCATAAAGTTAAAAACTCTTTCTTGCTCTCTTGTTCACCCTTGGCTGATTCTTGCTCTACAATCTCTTGGAGATTTTTCATGTTACAAGTGCAAGCATTCCTCATCATTCTTCCCTTTCCCTTATGGTGATAGCATATAGCACCAAGGGGGAATTGTGGGCAATATTAAAATTTTAAAAGTTAAATCTTAAATTTTAAGTTTTAGTAAAAAATTAATTTTTGATTTTATAATGACAAGATACAATTCTTAAGGTACAATTCTTAAGGCAGTAAAAATAAAAGTACAGTAAAGTAAAGAGAGGTAATAGGCACACAATATTTACGTGGTTCGACCAAACCCCAAAACTGGTTTATGTCCATGCTTAGCCACCCCTGGCTAGGAATCCACTAAATGCAAAAATAGCTTACAATTAGTACTCTGCTATAACGGGGTGAGTACAATGCCTACAATAATATGTACTCTCCTACAAAGGTGCGAGTACAACCCTAATATAAATTTTATAGCACAAAAAGAAAAATACAAAATAATAAATTTTGATAAAATAATTCTCTCACAAATATACCAAGCTATTCAATTCAAAAAATGGTCTCACAACTTATAAATGATCGCTTACAACTTAAAAAATTTAGCAAGATAAAATGTTCACTTAATATTGATAAGAAATAATAAAATAAATATCTTAAAGTAATCTTACTAAGATGTTTATGTTATACAATTTGTAGACTAATATAAAAATAATTTCAAAATAAATTCACAATATTCTTTTGCACAATAAAATAAATTTTAGCAAGAAATAATTTGTTTTATTTTAACCAAAAAAGATTCTTTCAATTAAAAAATGATCACAAAATACTTAAATAAAATGAGTATATGATAGATCTAAGTAGGCTACTAAGCTTTTAATTAAAAAGAGAGATCTAGCAAATATGAAAATAATTTCAATATAATAATTTAATTTAAAATGCTTAAAATATACTTCTAAAATAGATAATCTTTCAAAATATGATTAATGAAGAAATATTTCAAGAAACCAAAAGAAATTTGTAGGAAGTTAAAAATTTCAACAAGTTGAAATAGATCCTACAAATATCAAGAGTTTTCACAAAAAAATGATTGAGAAACTTTGATGTGAAAAACAATGTCCAAAGACTAATCCACCAAAAAGTATAAATTGGAAAGAATAAATAGATGGTGAAAATAGCATGAACAACTAAAAAGGATTAAGATCAAGAAAACAAACTCAAGTAATTTGAGAAAGCTTGCTTAGTTGAAGATGTCGAAGCTTCGAAACCAAGGATTTAATCTTGCAATATTTGGAGAACACTTGGAAGGAAAATCTAAGAAATTTTATCTTAGATTTGCTAGAGGGATTTTGAATTTTGAATGAGGAATGCTTTCATGAAGAGAATGAGGGCTATTTATAGGTAAGAAGGTCATTTTGAATTATTTCAAAAAAAATATTATTCTAACATCATGTTATCATCTATTAATTAAATATTCAATAAAAATATTATTTATATTAAATTAATATTAAATTTAAGCAGCCAAAATTCGGCTATTCACATGGGCAAGTCAAAAATAATCAAATATGGCTCTTAATATATTCAAAGCATGTAGCATGCGTTCATTATTAAAATCAGCTAATGTTTGAAAAGTCATAATAAATTCAATTTTAATCAAACATGGGTCATGTAACTTATCAAATTAAAGGAAAAAAAAATCCAAGGAATCTGTTGGAGATGAAATCAGATATAAATTCTTTGATTATAAAATGACTTTGGCCAACATACAAAATTTCACATATTTTTGTTAATTTTAAAATATGATATTTAAATATTATGATATAATTTATATATAATCATACATATGTTAGTTATCATATAACCTTCAAATTAAATTAAAATATTTAATTATATTATGTAAATAAAATAATTACACTTAATAGTCATAATTTATTATCGCTTATTATTCGATAATTCAAATGCTATGTATGAAACATATAATTGAATGTTAATTAGATAGAGATTTATATAAATTAACCTCATTAAAATAATATGTTAAGTTGTGAGCAAATTGATTCATGCCAATGAACTCATATTAATTTCTAAGATAGTTATAAATACGTATAACCTAAAATATTGTATCTTGAGCTTCACATTATTCATTTTGATCTATCTTTCATTCTTCTACTCTTGCAATTTTCTCAAACATATTGTGAGATGTATTGGATATGTAATTAGCAATTGATATATCTGAAACACATAAAAACATTCATTAGAATATCCAAACATTCATTTGTTATCATCAAAATTGATCAGATTGAACATGAGGTTTATTAAGCCAACACCTTGGACATTCATTTGGCTTGAAGATTGATTGGGAAAAGTGAAGGTTTGGTGTGATTCCACCCTTTGCCAAAAACATCATCTCTTTAGTGTTTATTTTCTAATGCGCTAAGATCTTAAACTTCTCTTATTTCTTTTTGGATTTGAAGTTTATAAGGTTATGTAAATTTTCTTATGTTCATTTCATGACATAATATTTAGATTTTTTTTGGCCAAGAACAAAGATAAGAAGATCAATTTGTGTGGACTTTACCTTCTTGATAATATTTTGATTTCTTGTTTGGACAAAAGCTAACATAAGGAAATCAATTTTTTTTTATGCTTATACATTGAATATTCCTTTTGTTTCTTGTTTGGTAGAAGTCTTTTTAAAGGCTATTAATTTCCTAAGTGCTTTATTATTTGAATATCCAGTGTTTATCCCTTTGGCTTAAAGTCTCATATAGGTTGCTTAAATTTGGTTATGCTTAAAATTTTATTACCTAACTTTTTCCATTTGGCCGACCACATCACATCATGCATAAATTATTTTTTGCTTATTTATTACTTAGATTCAATTGGTTTATCCATATGTTATGTGATAGCTTTCAAGTGATTATTCAAATCCTTATTCAAGTGATTGTTTAGTTATTGAAATTTGTAATTTATCATTTGAATGAAAGTTAGCTTGTGTGAAAAAAAATTCAAAGTAAAGTTTTTGGTGATTGTATTTTAGTTTGCATTCTCAAGCCATTCAAGAAAATCATTTTAAACCTTTTAAAGATCATTCAAGCATCATTAAGTTACTTAATAGCATTAAATATTTTCTTGAAGATCTTGTTATAATTTCATTTAAAATTAAAGTGAGCTCTCTTTTTCATTAATATTCAATTGCCTTAATATTAGTATAGATTGGGTTGTGAGTGCAAAAACATTTTAAAATATAGAGTTAGAGTTGTATCTTTCTTTTTGCCTTATCTTGATTTCTTGTTGGGTTGTACTTGCCCATTAAAAAAAAGTATGTGTTGGGTTGTGCTTGCCCGTTAAGGAAAGTACATGTTGGGTTGTACTTGCCCGTGAAGAAGAGTACAAAATATTTTTTGTAATTTCTGCTTTGGTTTAGTGAATTCCTAGCCTGGGTGGCTAGGAGTGGACGCAGGCTAGTGTTTGGGGATTAGCCGAACCACGTAAAAATCTGTGTGTTCACTTTCTTTACTTTTCAACACTTTACTTTTATGTTGTCACTTTTCTGTTGCTTCATTTCATTAAAGCATTATTATTAAATATTTAAATTTTCTACAAAAGATAAAAATAATTTTTTGAATTTTATTTTAAAACCCAATTTACCTCCCCACCCTCTCGGGTGGTATAGCTGAGTAACAATTTTTTTAGTGTAGACTAGAAATATTCTTGCCTTAGGATTCTATGGGTGAGTGTCCTTCCCTTGAATGGTCATCGCACTCACCCGAATGTACTTCCTCATAGACTTTCTTTTATTTAAACTCCATCACACATCTAAGGTTGAGCGAGGTCGCCAATCTCTGAAATAACTCTCCTCATATCATGAAATATTGGGCTACTTTGACTTTGAATCTCTTCAAGTCCTTTATCATTTTTTAATTTCTTTAGTCTATAAGTAATTTTTGGTAGGGTTGATCTAGCTTAGTGAGTGTTCATTATCAACTTGCATTAGCTCTTCCTCATCTGTACTTGACTAGGCGAGTTGAATGATTGAGTGCTCCCCTTGTCCACTAGCTTGGGATAATAGATTGGTGAGTTAGTTTTCTTCTTTAGGGAAATTTGTTATATCCTAAAATATTATAGTTGACCAATTTAAGCAATCATTTTAGTAAAGACTCATCTTGGATTTCATATTCTCCATTTACTTATCTCACCACAAGTTGCAAGTCTAAATAAGCTGCTACATGCATGGCTCCCAGTCCCCTAGTGAATCTCAGCCCAATGACTAAAGATTCATATTCAGCTTAATTATTCATCATCTTAAAGCTAAATTTAATTGATTGTGTTTTTATGATTCCTACTAGAAACACTATGCCTACACTTATTGTTAGCTCACCAGAGGAGCCATTGATGTAGAATCTTCGTGAGGGTTCTAGGTTAATAAGAATCTCATGTGAGTTACAAAAGTCAACAAAGAAATTTGTGAGTGGCTGGGCTTTGATCATGGTTCAAGGTGGGTATGATATATCAAACTCGCTCAACTCTATAGACCATTTTAGTAATCTTCTTGAATGATCAAGCTTAGTGACTATAAATTCAAGTGGGTTTTTGGTGACAACTTATATGGAGTGTGCCTGATAGTAAGGTTGTAATTTCCTGGCTAGGATGATTAGTGCATGTGTAGCTTCTCCATGAGTGGGTAGATGCCTGATAGAGATTTTCTGACATAATAGATGAGTTATTTTTTTTCACCTTTTTCTTTTATGAGGATTGAGCTAATGGAGTCTTCTCCCACTCTTAAGTATAACAACATAACTTCTCCCTCTTTTGGACTCTACAATAAAAAGGGTGATGTTAGTAACATTTGTAAATCATTAAAGGATTTTTGACATTTTGGAGTCCACTCAAATTTCTTTCTGCATCTGAGAACCTTAAAAAATAGAGAACATCGCTCCCCTACCTTTAAGCTACTCACCCAATAAGTTATAGTACATCTTTCTTATTTTTGGGTGAGGGCATATTGAGTATAGCCTTAACTTTATCTAGATTTGCCTTTATACCTTTTGGGGTAATAAGAAATCCTAGAAACTTTCCTGCTCCTACACCAAAAATGCATTTTAGAGGGTTAAGGCACATATTGTACATTTTCAATGTGGCGAATATCTCTTCAAATTCTTGGATGTGTTGTATTACTGACTTGCTTTTGACTAGTAGGATGCCAACATAAATTTTCAAAAAAATTTTTCCTTCTAATCCTTGAATACTCAATCCCATAGTCTTTGGTAGGTCTCCCGTGTATTTTTAATTTGAAGCACATAACTTTGTAGTACTATAATCCTTTAATAGTAACAAAAGTTATATTTTAGAGTCTGTAGGTTGCATTTAAATTTGATGGTATCCTGAGAATGCATTTAGGAACCTCATCACTAAGAATCCAACCATCGAGTCTACAAGCTCATCTAATCATAGAAGAGGATACCCATCCTTTGGACATGCTGAGTTTAGATTTGCAATGTCGACACACCTTCTCAATTTCCCACTCAACTTCTGTACCATTACCATGTTGGACACCCATTATGGGGTTGAACTTCTCTAATGAAATTAGTCTTAAGTAGCTTGGAAACATACTCCTTAATAGGCTCGATGAGTATAACTACTATTTTCCTCATTTTCTGCTTGATGGGTTGGGCATCCATGTGAATGTTGAAGTGGAAATAAGTAGTGTTGATGTCTATGCCTGACATCTAGACTATTGTCCAAGTGAATATATCTAGATTGTCTGAGAGAGCATGGATGAGGTTTCTTTATGCTTAGAATATAAAGTTGAATTGATCTTTAATATTCGCTCATTGCCTTGCATTGTCAAAATTTCATTTTTCTCTTCAAAGGATTCAATTGTAGTTATCGCAATATCCAACTATAATACTTCATTTAACTCTCCAATGACTTTCATGTAACATACGTAAGATTGATTGAGGCTTCCTTTGATAGCTATATATTTTCTTTCAGCAGGAAATTTGATAGCTAAATAATATGTCGACACCACCACTCTGAAGGTGTTGAGATCAATCAAATATAACATTGCAAGTAGAGGGGGCCTCTAGTATATTGAAGTCATCGATGGCTGTGAACTATTTCTTGCCTTCTCCTTAATGATAGGGAGAGTAATCATTCCTTTAGTTTATCTTCAGTCTCTTGAGAAACCATAGAATAATCTTCCTGTGTGTGTTATTTTAGAATTTGCTTGTCCTAACTTGTGAAAGACTGAATTAAAAATAATATTGATTGAGCTCCTCATGTCAATTACAATGTTTCCCACCTGGTAGTTGGTGATCAAAGCTGTCACTACAAATGCATCATTGTAGGATACTAAATAATGAGCTTATCCCTTTTTGATAAGCTCACTAAGATGGTGGTGATGGAGTTTACTTTTCTAGATCACAACCTTTCATATTTGCTTTTTTGGATGACTCTTAGTCACCTCCAAAATGGCTGGTATGACTCTAGTGATATGAACAGTTTGTATGAGTACATGTTCAGTTTCAGCTTTGATGACTTCTTCATCTTTTCTCCTGATGAACTTCTTGAGTTATTCTACCTTTATCAACTTCTCCACTAAGTTCTTTAGATGGCGACACTTTTTAGTGTCATGGCCATGATCACGATTATAAGTGCAATCTTGATCGATCAGACAATCCATTAACCTTCACAGGTGGTGGGCATAAATAATATTTGTTATGAATTACCTTTACTAGCTCAACCATTGACACTCTAAGAGGAGTCACTAATGTAGATTGCGCATAGTCAGGTCCTGCATAGCGAGTAATCAGGTTACTGAAGCCTTGCCTTGGTACTTCTGGCTGCCTTCTATTATTCATTATTTGCTTTTGATACCCATCATTGAATAATCACTTTGAATACCTTTTCAATGAGTGTTTATTTCTTCCCAATAATATTGATTGGATCACTTCACTGCACTCTTTAGTATTTACATGATTTTTCACTACTTGTAACTATCCAGCGAGTGTCTTAGATTGTTGGAGTTCCGAGGCATACTTGAACCTTCAAATCTTAAGCAAGTGCTACTTTGGTGACTGTGGGATCTAGGTCATTAACTTTTAGCATTTCTAGTTGGAAGTAAGTAATGAATTTTTTAAGGATTTGCCAGGTTTCTGCCTTATCCATAGGAGAGCTTGAGAACCCTTCAATGGCTTTTTAGTGCTTGCGAATTGCATAGAGAATATTCTTTTAATGTTAGAAAATGATGTTATGACTCCTGAAGGAAGGCACAAGAACCACCTAAGGGCCAACTCTTTGAAAGTGGTGAAGAAAAGTAGGCACTTCATCACATCATCTATTTCTAGTAGTGAGGTGATCAACTTGAAATATGCTATATGATTCATTGGATTTGTTTGACCTTTATATGATTTAATATGTGGTATCTTGAACCTGTGAGGAGGGAAAGCTTTAGTGATCTTCATAGAGAAAGTATTAGTTAGTTGTAGCTGCTTCCTTGACACATCTTCTTCTTTAATTGTGTCATAGGATTCTTCATCAAAGTTTGGAATCATATATGGTTAAGAGCTAGGGGCCTAAGATTGGTTTCTTCTTTCTTGGTGAGCTTGGCAAGTAGTCAATATAGTGGATCCTTCTTTCTCTTTTGCTCTAGGTTCTTCATGGTATAAGGATATTACACCTGATGAGCTTCATGGTAAATTTTCCCCTCAAAGAGACATTCAACATGCCATTAAATTTATTCTTATTTATTAAATTTCTTACCATCTATTATTAGATGAACCTTTTTGAGCAAACTAAGATTAAACGATAAGTTGATGAATTAATTAAAAAGGTTTTATTCAGGAGAGTCGTAGCCCATGAGTAGTCCCAATTTTATTAACTCCTTAGAAAGATGGAACATGTTGAATGTGTGTTGTTAATAGAGCAATAAATAATTATAGGGTTTTTTTTAATAAATGATATGTTAGATTTAATCTCAAGGTAATTTTATTTTCTAAAATTGATCTAAAAACTAGATATCATCAAATTTGAATTAGATTAATAGATGAGTGAAAATTTACTTTTAAAATCCTTGATGGAATTTATGAGTGGCATGTTATACCCCTTGAAATTTCAAGTGTTTCTAGCACTACTATGAGATTAATGAGTGATGAACTTAAGACTTACATGGGTAAATTTTTTGTGGTGTATTTTTATGATATTCTAATTTTTAATTCAAATGATAGTGAATATCGATAATAGCTCCAACAAGTCTTTAAAATACATAGAAAGAAAAAAAGTTATACATTAATATATAAAAGAGTTTCTTCATACAAATAGTGGTGACTTTTCTTAGATTTATTGTGCCCACTACTAGACTTAAACATAATCCCTCTAAAGTTAGAACAATTCTAAAATTAGCTATCACCTAAAAGTTTTGGTGAGGTTCGAACCTTCCCTGAGTTAACAATCTTTATAGAAGTTCATCAAAGACTTAAGTACTGTTATGGCTCTAATTACTTATCTATTAAAATTATATAAATTTTTTACACCATTGCTGCAAAATCCTTTAGACTAAATTAAGATTCTAATTTCTTTAGCTTCAATCCTTTGACTCCTTGATTTCTCTAAATCATTTTAAATTACATGCGATGCATCAAGAATAATAATTAAAGAAATCTTAAGTGATGAGAATCACCATATAACATGTTTTAGTGAAGAGCTAAATGAAGCTAAGCAATAATATGTTACTCATGATAATAAATTTTATATTTTAATTTAGACCTTAAGACATTTGAGACATTATCTTTTTCATGGAGGGTTTATTCTTAGCTCTAACCATCATTCCTTAAAACTCATCAATATTCAACGAAAGTAGAGTCAAATGCATGCCAAGTGGGTTGAATTTTTATAGGATAATTCCTTTATTCTCAAACATAAGCCTAGAATTAAAAAAAAACCTATTAATGCTTTAGCTCGAGTAGACTTGATGATTTCTTCTTTAAAATTTAAGATCACAAGATTTAATCAATCCAATGTGGTCTGATTTTCACTACCTTGAACACTTGGGGAAACTTTTAACTTTAGAAGGAGCATACTCAATCATAAATGAAAATTTATGGAAAAATAACTATGTATTCATAGGTTTTAGCTTAGAAAATTCTTATTTTTCAATTACATTTTGGAGGAATAGCGAGTTACTTTGATAAAAATAAAACTATTTATTTAATATAAAATAGATTTTCCTTGCTTTCAATAAGATGAAATGTTTAAATCTTATATATAATGTGTTAACTTGTCAGAAGCCTAAAGTTACTAAATAATGGTTAGGATAATACATTGCATTTGCATATTTATATAAACCTTGAAAAGATTTATCAATGTAATTTTTTAGGATTACTTAGGATAAGCATTTTTATAATAGTTGATAGATTCTATGATGGCTTATGTTTTTTTTACTTTGCTTTAAAATAAAAGATGCTTCTCACATAGAAAAATTAGTCTTTAAGAAAATTATTTGGCTCCATGGTTTATCTTCTCTTATTATTTCTAATAGAGATGTTAGGTTTGTATCTTATTATTGAAATATTATAAAATTACTAGGTATCAAATTAAAATTTTCTTTTACCTTCTATCCACAAATAGATAGATATTCTGAATTGACCAAGTGCACTTTAAGGAACTTTCTAAGATGTTTGGCTAGAAAAGTTAAATAAATTAGAATTTATATTTGCTGACATCTGGATTTATTTATAATAGTAGTCTCTAAAATTACAAAAAAATCACCTTTGGAGATGTTTTTTTGGTCAAAACTCAAAGACGTTAGATTGATATACTTAACTTAACATTTTAGCATTTTTTGATGTAAATTCTCATTTATTGACGACTTTCAAACCATCCATGATGATATAAAATGAAAACATACTATAAATAATAAAATTTATGCTTATAAGGAAAATCATAATTATTCAGTAAAAGAATATAAAGTGGGTGACTATATTTGATTTACATTCATAATGATTTAAGTACTAAGTTTTGCCATAAGTAGGGTTCTTAGTGTATTTCATAATGATTGATTTTATAAGAAACTAAATTATTGAAGAAAATTGATCATATTGATGTGTGGGTAGGTCAACTACATTTTAATTAATCAACCCTGATCAACTAGTAGTTAAAAATAGCTCAAATGAACTAAGAAACGATCATAAATCATTTGGAGATGATTTTAAAATTAAATTTGTGTTTTGTATTGATTTAGTCTCAATTGAGCCATTTAGTCTAAGCTATTTAGATAGTTAGTTTTAACTTTTAGGAAATTTTATTTTTGAGGGACATTTAAGGCAATTTTATTCAAGTTTGGCCACATACAACTCATAAGTTTAATGATAGGCTTATTAGAAAGATTATGGCTATGTATGGACTATGTTTACCTCATTCCAAAAAAAGAGGTCAACAAACAGACTTCTTATTTGTGTGGTAGACTATAAAGTATGCGAGACATATTGGGGTTAATTATATTTAATTTGATTTGAATTTAAATTTTAATTTAGATTTGATTTGCATTTTGATTTAATTTCTAATTTGGCATGATTTTGATTTGATTTATGTTATCTTTAATTCATTTAGTTAATTATTTTAATTTGAATTAATTTTTTGATTTGATTTGATTTTATTTTGATTTGGTTCATTTTGATATTAGTTTGATTTAATTTTGATTTTGTTTCCATTAAATTTTAATTTTAGATTTGATTTCATTTGACTTATTCTGACTAAATCCTAAAGGTTCTATTGAACTTTTAAACCTTCTTAAGATAAAGTCAAAATGGTTCAATTTTGATTTGATTTAGATTTCGATTCAATAATGGCATAGAGGTTCTACCATCTTTAAACTTATTATGACCAGAGCCAATATTTAAGTTTAATTTTGATTTTGACATAGGCTTAGAGGTTCTACTAAATTTTCAAGCTCAATAAAGTTAAGGCCAAAAAAGATTTAAATTGATTGACACATTAATAAGGCTTATAGGTTTCACTAATCTTTGAACCTTTTACAACCATAGCCAAAATATATGCTTGATTTTGATTTTGGTATATAACTAGAGGTTCCATTAAATATTAAACCTTTTAAACCCAAAGTCAATAAAGAAGAAGACCAAGAACATCTAAAGATAGATTATTTTATGTTGACTTCATGAGCCCCATCTCATATGAGATTGATTTTGGTGATAATAAACACAAGTTCAAATGCTACTAATCAAGTTAAATTCAAATGAAGGAAAAATTCTTGAGCTCTTAGTTCTTCAATTATATCAGAATGCTCTATTGGACATGGACTAAGTGGGAATTTTTCTAGGAATAACTATATTAAGGCAAATAAAATATATCATTCATTCATTTTAAAAAATCTATTTTAAATTATTTATAAACACTATATTTCACATTTATAATTATTCATTAAAATTATTCATTTTTTAGATAACGTAAACTAAATGCATAAACTATGTTACATTAATTGTGCTTCCATGCAAGTTAAATTAAGTTCACATCTCATTAAACTATTTTTATGCTAAAATATGTTCATTATCCATTTATTACTTGCATAAAATTCAGTTATCCTAAAATTATCCATAGTATTATTTTTCTCTCTCATATTATCCTATTTTTCATCGTAAACATTTTGGCAGAATTTTTTCCATGATTATTTGCTAAATAGATTATGTGAGAGTCATTCAATATATTCCCATAATTATCCCATATTTTTCTAAATTAAAAAACTCATTTATTTGAATCTTTAATTTGAATTATTTTTAAATTCAAATTGAATATTCTCTTGATTACATTAGCAAATTTGAACTTAGCTCTTTATGGAATGTTTTATGGCTGATAATAGGCTACTCTAGTTAATTTAATTTAAATTTATTTAAGTTAATTAAAATTCAATTAAAATAAGCGATGGAATTATCTTGTTTCCTTTTATATAAATTCTATTTTTGGAAACCTCCCATGGTCGGCCATACCTTTATTTAAATTAATCACTTGATGAATATTGATTTGAAATTTACTAAGATGCGATTCATCATCATTTATTTTGAATTAAGTACATTAAAATAAATTTAATATACTTTTGGATTGTAGCTTGGCTGAATTTTCAATATTTTCATTGAATTTAAGTTAAAATGTTCTAGAATAATATCTTCCCTTCTTTCAATCAATAAATTTCAATTAATTTAATATTACATGATATTGTATTAAATTTAAATTAAATCCCATCATGGAAACTCCTTTGATCGACCCTATCATGCCAATCTATTTAAATATAATTTCAAAATTTTTAAAAAAGCTCTCTTAGCCGAATTTCCCCTGTTGATTAATTTAATTGATTAAATTGAATTACTTACCATTTTGATTTCCATCTTCCTTGCTTTGACCAAAATCCCTCTCATACAAATTAAAATTCAAATTGATTAATTCAAATCAACTTTTCTTATCAAATAGGATTTCCCTCCTTTTTTTTACCTTGGCCAAACCCTTCACCGTGCAAAATATTTTTATTTGTAATTGATTTATGTTTAATCAATTAGAAATTTTTTTCCCTCCTTTTTCCTTTAGCTTGGGCAACTCTTATTAACCCCTCAACCTATATATGTATCTTTTTTAGACTAGGGTTAATCTTCTTCTAGGATTTTTCTCTTATTGGCCGAACCCCTGCAAAAATTTCCATTGGAGATTTCTCTTGGTGAATCAAGTGCTAACCTCTTCAACATTCTTCCTCTTCCTTCCTTCAAGTGATTTCTTTCAAGTTTGCATAAAATAACTTAGAGGATTGGCAGATTTCCTTATGGTCAAAAGCTTAACAAGGTGCACTTATTTCAGTTTGTGATTTTACATACTAAGTGACCTTGTTTTTCTTCTTGGCTTAAGTTTCTTATGCATTTAATCAATTTGTTTTGTGCTTAACTTATCTATTTCTATATTTTCTCAAGTTGGTCGAAAGCTTTGTGGTTGATTGATTAATGTTTATTATTGAAATTTTTTTCTTCTTTACTCCTACATATTCTAAAGAGAGATTAATTTCTTGTTGATTATTGCATATAAAACACTTGTGAGTTACAAGTTTTATTACTTCTAAATCATCTCATCTTTTGCAAAAATAATAATTTTGTTAAAAGAGATTTCATTTGAGTTTATGTGCTTTCATATTGCATATAAATTTGATATTTTCTAAACTAAAATCTCTTTGTAATAATTTGATTGGTACATTTTTTTAAATCATCATTGTGCTACATTTTAAATCATTAACTAAATCACTTTCATTTCAAGTTATCACATTCTTTTCAAATTCTTTTTAAAATTTATCTCACATCATATACATCTTTCAAGCTTAATCATTGTATTCAAGTTTAAACATTAATTAAAGTGAGCTATCTTTCTTAGCTTTGTTTTCATTTACCTTAATAATATTGCATTTGGGTTTTGAAAGCAAAATTATTTTAAAATTGAGAGTTAGATACTTTCACATTCCTCTTTCTTGTTCTCTTGTTGGGTTGTACTTTGTACTTTCCCATTAAGGAAAGTACATGTTGGGTTTTACTTGCCTGTGAAGGAGAGTATAGGAGATTTGTTGTAATCTCAATTTTATTTTAGTGAATTCCTAGCCTGGGTGGCTAGGCGTGGATGTTGGCCTATTTTGGGGTTTGGCTGACCATGTAAATGTTACTATGTTCTCTTTCTATACTTTCATGCACTTTACTTTTCTGCTCTTGCCTTTCTATTGTTTCATTTCATTAAAGCAATATTATTATGTATTTAAGTTTTCTACCAAAGTTAAAATTAAGCTTTTTGAAATTTATTTTTAAAACCTAATTTATCGCCCCCTCTTGGGTGCTATAGCTAAGTAACATTTTAGCCTAAGATGAACTAAGATAAGTGGAATCTTATGGACTTAATCCTATTTAGATTTATTAACTCAAGAAGTGTGACATAAGGATTATGGTTACTATGCTAGCAAAAGGGCAACAATGACTTGATTCTAATCTAATTAGTCTAGTGCAAGGATCCATAGGGTATAGGATTTCTTAGAGAGACGAGTATCATTTAAATATAGGTTAACCTATGTATAAGAAGAATTAACTCAGCTAGAGTCATAAGACTTAATCTACTCAGAATTTTTTCAGAAAGGTCGTAATTTTATTGATTACTCAAAGATACAGTAATCCAAAATAACACACAAAAAGGAAGAGAGATTACCAAAGTTTTGATCTAATGTATGGTAAGCCCAAGTTGTTACTATGCATAAGTAAGTTTAGTTCTTTATCAGAAGACTTGGAGAAGGAGAATTGCTGGAGTTGGGATCCATGTTTAGCCAGAAGATTTGTTGGATGATTACCTTTCATCCATATGTGAGAGCAAAATATATTAAGGCTCTTCATCAAACTTCTAATAAATTTAAGAGTGCTAATGATATACCAAGGTGATAGTTGAGGGCATCCTTCATTAAGAATTTGGATAAGTGTCATTGAATCTGATTCAATCTAATAGTTTAAGTGTGGATTTCTAGAAGCAAATAGGAGAGCATAATGCAAGGAAACCACGTCAGCATGGAGCGATGAATCAGCAGCAAGAGACATTGAGAAATAGTAAATGTAGTTCCCCTTCTAGTTTCTAAAAATGCCTACAATACTAGCCCTATTAGACTTTGAATCATAGCTACCATCAATGTTGATTTTAATGGTATCATAGGGAGGTTTTTACTAGTATACAAGGTTCCGATTAGGAAGAGTGATGTCATTCCTTGTTGTTCAAATAAACCAAAAGATGATAAATAGGGAGTTAAGGACTTTGGTAGTCAGATTGCAATCCTCTAGTTGGAAGTTTTTAAAGAATTATAATAGTTGAGTGGTCATTGCCTTATCCTTCCATTGATCTAATCAGCAAAGGCATTCTAGATTTTCCTGCTAAAACTACATTAAATTAAGATGTGTAGAATCTCATCCTCCACTTCTTGGCATAAACACATGGAGGGTAGTCTCAATCCCTTGAGCTTAAGGATTTCATTCAAATGGAGGAAATAATGGAAGAGTCTTTGATAGAAAAAAGTGATTGAGGGTCTGATTTTGGAATTCCAGATTGCTTTTCCCTAAGGGATTGGGTTGGTATTTTTTCACCAGGTAAGGCAGATTGTCTTATGATTGGAAAGGTTGGTGGCTCTCCCCTTGATCACAAGCTTATTTTTCTACCAATCTCAATTGGTAATCTACATATTTATTTGTAAATGAATGGAGGAAGGATTATTTTTAACTTATCAATGTCCCATTTAGCACCAGTCTAGAAATCCTTGATACAATAGGAGTGTAAGGGCCCATTCCCAACAAATTCCACATAAAGAGGTTATTCACCCAGCCAATGATCATTCCAAATATCAATTAGTCCCTCACCTATGTCCTAGAAAAGTAGATTTTCTGCTTCCTCCCTATGCAACAACATTTGTTTTCATATTGCAGAGTCTGTAAGCTTCCTTTTTACACTCATTGGATGAGAGTTAATATATTATTTCTTCAGAATAAAATTAGAACAAAGTGAGTTATTCTCTTTAAGTTTAATCTGTAGTTTGATGGTGTTACATTTGATATTCTCCTCAATAGTCTTGAAGCCAGACCACCTCTATTGGTGGGTTTACACAACTTTTTCCAACTAGCCCAATGGATGGATTTGTATTTATGACTCCAAATAAGTCTGTTTAACATCCTCTCAATATTTGTTGAATAGTTCTGCGAATGTGCTGAACTTGAGAAGTGTATAGTGGAATTGAATTGAGAATACTTTAAACTAAGGTGAATTTCACTCCAAATGAGAGAAATGAGTTTTTCTAAGTGATGATTCTATTTTGTATTTTGTCAATGAGATCATAGAATAGGGAAGATGTTAGCATGCCTTTAGAGAGTTTGATTCCAAGGTAAGTGAGAGGGAGTTTAGAGTGAGTGAGTGAATCCAATCTTCTCAGTGATCCATTTGATTTTAGTTTTGTTGATCTATTTGCATATGATAAATAAACATTTGTTAGTATTTAAAGACATACCAGAGATGTTCATGAAGTCCTTGATAATTTCCAAATAGGTATGCTAGCTTTCTTGTTCCCATTGCTAAATAATAGGAGATCATCAACAAAAGCCAGGTGGGTGATGTTAATATTCCTACCGGTGTGAAAATTAATGTTATCTTTTGAATTAGAAACACTGTTTAGCTTTCTAGAAAGGATATCCAAAGCCAATATGAAGAGGGTGGGTGAGAGGGGGTCACCTTGTATAACACCCCAATTATCTTGGAAGAAATGACTTGATTTCCCATTGAGTAAGATGTTGTAATCATTATTGGAAATAAGTTTCTCCACCAACTTATAGAATTTATGGGAGAAATCTCTCTCTTTGAGGGAATTGAGTAAGATATCCTAGCTAATAGTATCAAAAGCTTTCTTTATGTCACATTACCTCCTCTATCTTTTTATCAATGTCTTTGATCAGTTCTCGAGCTAGCAATATGCTGTCAATAATGTTCCTACATTTTATAAAGGCTACCTGATTTAGAGAGATGAGATATGGGAGAAGCTTTTGGAGTTTATTGGAAATAATTTTATTGATGATCTTGTTAATGACTAAGGTTAGGCAAATGGGTCTAAATTTGTACCATGTGTGGCAGGTTTTTCCTTTTGGAATCAAGATGATAGTTGATGTGGTATAGTATTTGTGGCAGCTTATATCTTTAAAGAAGATTTGTATAACTTTGATGACTTCCACCTTGATGACATTCCAATATTTATGGTAGATAAAGGCAGTAAAACCATATGGGCCAATAGTTTTATAGCCATCCATTAAGTTAAGAGCATTCCAAATCTCCTCCTTCCTAGGAATTGAAGTGAGATCATTATTATTGATTTGAACCTTGTCAAAGTCAAAGAAATTTTTGCTATGATGATACTTTGTGTTGTTGTTGTGAGACTGGCTCAGAGAGTTGGTCAAGTAGTTAGTATAGTCTTCCATGATGACATCTTGGTTGATGATCTAGTTATCATTAGAGTCCTTAATCTTGTTGACCCACTTCTCCTCCCTCTTTTTTCTAATACAAGCATGAAAAAATTTGGTGTTTCTATCTCCATGTAGAAAGTTCTGAATTGTTACTTTTCGCTTAAGGAAGTCCTCCTCTCTATCAATAAATCCTTGAAGTTCTAGCTGAAGACTTTCAAGATGGGTTTTAAGGTGAGAATTAACAATGCAGTCCATATGGGACATCTCTTATTCTATTTTGTCAGTCCTTTCTTCAGTGACTTTAATTTGGTGATGGATGTTGCCAAAAACTACATTATTCCATTTTTTTAGGCCTTGAGTAATGCTCTTATGAACGATCCATAAATGTATCCAATGGTTGGAGTGCTCTACATTATGCAAAAAAATTGAAATATAGTTAATAAAATCAGGGTGGGATGCCCACATGTTAAGAAATCTAAAAGGATGGTGTTTTGGTTTAATGATATGATTGAAACTAAGCAGTAAGGGGGAGTGGTTAGAAGTTATTGTAGCAAGATGTTGAACTTCCAAAGTGCAAAAAAAGGTGTGCCAATCTGGGTTTGTGAGAATTCTATCTAGTCTTTCTCATGTTCTCCCCTCTCTTCCATGTAAATGGCTTACCTCAAAATCTAGCTTCAAATAAGCTGGTTTCCTCAATGCATTCAACAAACTCTAAAATGATGGATAAGCTTGGTTTTTTTCCTCCCTTCTTTTTGGTAGGACTAGCATTCATGTTGAGGTCTCCCCCAACTAACCATGGCCCACAAGTATGCACACTGATTTGCTTCATGTCATTCCATAACTCCAATATATGTTGATGGTTACAAGAAGATGTTAAAGTTGGTGTCTTGCAAATGGAAGTGTAAGTATTGATTAGAATAAACAAGGACTTGAATTTGGAATCTAGATTTTTAGAAGAGCAAATTTTGTTGTTGATGTTAGTAATAATGTTGAAGTTGGGAATTCTTCTATTGATCTTTTGAAAATTTTGTGTATGTACAAGCGGTTCTAATATGGCAAATATCTCAAGTTTTTGTGATCTCACAAGGCTTCTAAGTCTATTAGTGGCATTGGCCTTGTCAATTCCCCTAATATTCTAAATCATAATATTTGTCATTTAGGGGTAGAGTTACTTCTAGTGGGTCTTCTAAAAGTACCTTCTTCACTTGAGTTGTTGCCTACATTCTAAAATTTGTTTGCCAAAAGATGTTTCAGTTCATTGGTTCCTTTTTGCATCTATTTTTTACTTTTGTGGGTGTGCTAATCTTCCATAACTAAGTTGTGGATGTCATCATAATGTTCTTCTATAGATATATTAACTTGGTTTTGATTTTCAATGTCCATTTTATTATTTTGGTCATGTTGTGCTTGCTAGAAAGGTGTAGAACTACTGCCAGGAGGATCAGGTGCAGGTAAAAGATTTTTAGCAAAAGGTGTTTCATTTCTTAGATGACTGATATTCACTTCAATAGCAAGTGTGTAGTAAATTCTAGAATTTGGACAATCTTGATTGGTTTACTGAATATGGGATAATATAGCTATAGCAGGTATTTTAACATGGAGATTATTTTTCCTCGAGTGATCAGAATTTAGTCTACTTTTAGATTCCATATATTGCATATTTGAATTATCAAAATGGAAGTGCTGTGGGTTTCCATTATCATGTTGTAAAGGGGTTTGATTGCTACAATTATTAGCCATTCTTATATCAAATTGAAAGGAAATTGAATTTCCTTTATTTAGAGTGTCAATTGGCTACTTATTCCTCTCATTCTTGCTGATTCTGAACTCAAGATGTCCAATGAAGCACTTTTCCAGATTGTGTCCAAACATTCTATATTTTCCGCAATACAATGGCATTTGCTCAGTAATCACTTTTTCCCAATACCCATTGGATTGTGTGCCTATCCCGATTTGATCATTATAAGTGGCTATTATGTCCATTTCCATAAAGATTCTTGCAGAAGATGGTCTAGTTAGCTTGATGGTGGGTTTCTCAAGTTTTAGGGGTTTGCCATATATAGTTGCTATTGAGTAAAGGATTTACTTATTGCAGAGGTGCAGCTTTAGTCCAGGTAGTTTAATCTAAATGGGGGCAATTGGAGGTTCTATGTTGTAGTAAAAAGGAGTCCACTTTAGGAATTTCATAGGTACATTATCAATGTGTAGAGTTTTTTAGAGAAGAGTCTAGCATAATCATCTTCTTTAAAGAGTTTAATCATGACCTGCCTTCCATCCAAAAGGCCAACCTTCCAATCTCCAATAAGTTTTAGTTCATTGAAATGGTTTCTTATGGTGTCCATCTTAGGATGTTTGTAGGTAAATTTTCCAACTTGGGTGAACTTGAAAGGCTTGGAAAAGCTCCATGTTTTTGATTTTGTTAGAAAAATAGTAGGTTTTTCACTCTTTCTAGAAGCTTTTCTAAGAAGGGAGGAGCTAGAACCTTTCGCAAAAGACTCATGATATGGCTATGGGAAAAGGAGGATATTTGGGTCCAGGGGAGAGGGCTACCATCAGCCATTGAACTCCCAGCCACCACATGAGCATAGAAGGGGAGCTCCATGGGCAGGGAGGGGGATGAACATGAGAAGAAATGTATGGAAGAGCTAGGAATCTAATGGAATATATACTAGGGATAGAGGGAGAAACATACCTAGACAAAGAGCCTGACCTCTACGATCATAATCTTACTTAGACTTGTTAGTTCTATGAGGGTGCCCAATGGCTTTTAATAACTATACTAAGAAATGCACCACAATGGGTTGATTATTACATTTAATACCAATAGACTAATCTACTAAATGAAGTATTGCATTGTAGAATCAATCAAGTTAAGCAGATGGATCTATGGTTAACTAAACTAGGTTAGGCTAGATCCAAAAAAAATTTTTTCTTTATCAATTTTTATTAACTAAATTAAAATGGGGCCTACTATATTTGATCCAACTTAGATATGCTAACTAAAGAGTTAATTGACTAAGCCAATTGTCATTTAGAGACTATCAAACTTAAGGGGTGTTGAATTAGGAAAAAAACCTTAAATACTTGATCCCAACTATTAAATATTCTAGTATAAAGAAGGTGCCATAAAGCTTGGATTTTTTGAGGACTAAGGGTATAATAACATCTATAATGGGTTTATATTAGACCTAAGGATTTCTTTTTCCATCAATGTTAAATGAATAAACTAAAAGAGGCCTAAAGAGGCTTGATCCAACTTAGGTTTACTAGCTATATGGTTAGACCACTTAATCAGTTGTTTCACAATGATGCTAACCAACCTAGGAGTTGACTAAATTAAGAAAGTTGTCATAAAGACTTGATATTAACCTAAAATAATCTAGCCTAAAAGAGATCAGTAAAGGGCTTGGGTTGTTTTAAACTCAGACATGTTTATAGATGTCTAAGCAAGGCTATTCTAACCTAAGGTTTTTTTTATCATCACTTTTGAGTGACATGCAACTAATGGACTTAAAATGTTACCTTAAGTGTAAATGGTTTGTTCACTAAATCAATCCTACCTCAAGAAAACTAACCAACCCATGGAGTTAAATCTAATGATTCTTAAGAAAGGTTAGGTTAGATCCTCAAGTTTTATTTTTTATTGATTGTTAATGATTAACATAGAACAAGGATGCCATTATGGGATTTAGACTTGTCCTATGTAAACTTGTTAAAGGGGGTTAGTCCACTAAATCAATTATGGCTCACTGAAAGAATCCAACTTAGGGAGATAAAGTTACGGGGGCCTAAAATGAACTAGGCTAGATTTGATGTGTTTTCAATGTCTAAAGTAAGAAAGAATGCTGGTGGGAGACATAGTTCTAACTTTTATTTATTAGCTATGGGATTGACCTACTAAATCAACTATAACATGATAAGATCAATCAACACAAAAAATGTTAGACTAGATCCTACGAGTTTCTAAATGACTAACATAGAATAATGATGCCATTAGGGCACTTAGTCTATATGGTGATTATGCTAAGAAAGAAACCACATTGACTTGATCCTATACTAAGTAATCTAGGTCATATCTAAGAAGAAGTCATAAGGACTTAAACGAGATTAGATTAACCTCAGAATTTTAATATTTCATGGACTAGATTATAGGTTTAAATTTGATGCTTAGATTTTGAAGGAAATTTTTATTTGAAGATTGATACATTAATAATTTGAGAAATTTTAAGTTTTCTTCCTCCAATACAAAGCAATCAACATGGCATATGAATATTTCACTGGGAGAAATAATCATCTTCTATGTTGACTACACATCTCTATAAAAAAATTTGTAAGTAATTTAATTATTCTCACTAAAAAGTGTTTATTAAGGCCTATCAATTTCTTGAATTTGGATATAAATTGATTTAAGAAAAATTTTATTTCATTTTGTTATATTTGAATAAAATTCTTAAGCATAATATTTATTACTGTAATGTCCATTGATTGGAGGCATGGGATTGTTTCCATTATAATTAATTAATTGACATGAGCTATTTTCATAAACTTTATCTATTACAAATGGTCCTTTCATATTGGTTTAAACTAACATCTCACTTTTATGTGATAAAATAGGCATTCAAAGAAGCCAAGTTTAAGTCCTACCCAAAAATTCTATGGGAAACTAATTTATCATCAACATAAACCATCTATGTTTGTTATAGCTTAGCATCTTATTCAGCTTGTAAGACATTCAATCTCTTTTAACTAGAGACCTCTAATGAAAGAATAACCTCTATCAAGGGTAATGGGTGTTGAGTTAGGGTCTTATACGTGGTATAGTGGCCCATGAGGCTTCAACTAACTTCACATGTCCTTAAATTTTATTTTCATTAAGAGATTTTTTTAAATTTAAAGTTAAGAATTGTTGAAGGCCTCAACCAAGTTATTAACATGATAGTAATATTAGGTTAAATATCTCCAATCAATATTTTTTATTTAGAAAATATTATTGATTATATTAGATTTAATTGTGTGATGAATTTTTATTCTTTAATGCTATGGGGTGCATCCCTAAATAAAATTCATCTAATGGGGATCATTTGAATCCTCTGAAGTCCCAAAATAAAATTCATGAAATGAATTAAACTTATATATAAATAGTAGTTCAAACTTTGGATTATTAGTTATCATTAAGAAAAATTCATCATCATGTGGTGGTTTGATAGTAACAAAGCCAACACTAGCTTTTAATTTTAGTTTAATATATTTAGTTCCCTATAATTCCTTTTGGTGTTGGTCTTCAATGACCATGTGCACGTAACCAAACCACACATAACCAAATTCTTGATGCACTTAGGATACACGTCAAAGAGCAATTCTATTATTTCTTTAGAAGATTTATCTTCAATCTTTAAATCATTTTCAAGCTAAAAGATGAAGGTATGTAATTTAACTTCTAAATTCTCCCAATTTTAGCCAAATGATTGGGAGTTACCTTAACTTTTGACTTTACAAAAGTGTTTTTAGATGGTGGGGTTTGACCTAAAGTTTTTACTATTGACCTCATTTTTGAATGAGGATTAACATGATCTCTAATCCTAGTAATTAGGACACTTAATCTTAGATTAGAAACTTTTTGATTAGGCACTTAGGACACTATACTAGACAATCCTAGTGTACTTCTCTAAGATTTTTCTAACTCAATAGGATTAGGTAAACCCAAATCAAACAAAACCAAATTCAAATTCAATCAAACACATTTTAATTTAAATCTAAAATCCAATTGCGCTTAAACTAAAGCAATTGGGATGATCAACCTAATTAATCTATTTAATCTTAAATTCACCTAAACCCAAAGAAATTCAAATAAAATAAAAAATTGAAATCAAACCAAACAAAAAGCATAAAATCAATGCATGAACATAAATGAACCTAAAAATAAATACAAATGAGGTTCAAGATGGTAAATCATGCCATTTGAGTTATGGTTGAACTATGCAGACCCCACCAAGTCAAAGGTCAACTCACTAAGATTTGTCCAAATTAAATCATTATAAAAGCTCAAAATATTAAAATGAACATGCTTAAACATGAATCTAAATAAATATAAATTCAATAAGGACTTAAATGGGTTGATTAGATCACTTGATCTAAATGGGCCTAAATGGACCTTATTAAACCTAAGTCCAAATTTAACTAAAATCAATTCAAATTGAATGTCCAAAATCATTTGAAAATCATAATTAAACATAATCCAACTAACTATTGGGTTTAATCTGATCAAATTGGTCATTTGACCCATTAAGCCTAATTTGGATCAATTAGGTCAAAATCAAAATTAAAATAAAATGAAATTAATTGATCATAATCATTGCAAATGGTAAACTAAATACAAATAAAACTAAATCTAAATCTTACAATAGTCATTCAAACTAAGAAATTTCACTTGAACCATTTAGGTACAAAAAAATTTTTTTTTGCCAAACCTAGCTCAAACCATATCAAACCCTCATATAATATGGATCAATTGGCTTTCAGATTATTTATTAGACAATCAACATTGATTGAAATTCAAATAAAAGATCAATTAATCAAAATAAATATAATTAAAACCACTTAAATCAATTTGGCATCAAAATAAGTACAATCACCAAACTCAAACCAACATTGAGTTAGTCTAACTCAAAGACCACCTTCAACTTGATTAGGATTGATCATACTTCAGTTCAAATTAGGTGAAAACAACCCAAAATCATAGAGCTAGAGATGATGTGGAGCAATGGAAGAAATAAATGAAAAATCAAAGCAATGAAGTCAAACACATCCTTCCCTCCTCCATATTCTATTATCTCTTTAGTTAATTGGATTGGACTTTCTTTAATCAACTGATCACCCCCTCCGGCAAGAGTCCAAGGGTACTAATCACCATGGCCAATTTCCACTTGACTTCTTTATGGGAGAAGCTCTTGACCATATATCAAAAGAGAGGAAGGAGGCTTCCTCTAGAAAATCTAATCATCCACACATATTCTTGAGGTGAAGATAAATTTCCCTAGATATCCCATCACCAGCAAGCTAGATTTCGACCAAACTCATAGGAAAAGAGGTTGAGCTCGACCTCGATAATGATTAGTGAGGAGGCAACTTGATTTCTCTTTCCCAAAGGTTTGGCACATCTCAACGAAGGTGTTTGAAGTATTTCCACTGCCAAGGATTGAAGCCAGCAAGGTATACATCAAAATCAACCAACGTTTGATTTTAGTTTAGTCCTTTGTGAAGAGAATTTGATCTCAAGTCAGATCAAATCATATAGATGTGTTCTAATTGGAGTCTGGATCACTTTGATATATAAAATTCATGAACATTTCCTTTAGATCATCAGATTTTTCCCCTTAAAGGTGAACAGTCTGTGATTCTCTCTGGTGAGAACATAGACAAAATCTGAACCATCCATTCCTTCTATTTAGAATGGATGACTCCAATTAGTTGCACCACTAGATTTAATTTCTTTAATAAATCATTGGAGAAATCATGACCATCAGATCTATGATTAGATGGTCATAATGAATCTCTCATCCACTGCCACTTTTTGAGTTGGATCCATGTGGATATAGCTGGCCATGTGTTAAATGGCACCTAGTCAGTGCCGTGTAGGCACTGATTGTTTAAATAGAAAATTCAGATTTTTTTTGAATTTATTAAATAAAAAATGTACAGAACTTTTAAAAATCATTAAAAATAAATTACTCAAACAAAAAATGTAAATATGAGTTTTATGGATTCATCTCATTGAGAGGATTCTATTAAACCCAAAATTCTCAAATTTTATTAGGTAATTTTGGATTAATTTAAGTTTAATTAAAAAAATTCAATCTTAAAGTAAACTCAAAATATTGATCCAATTAACATAAAACTTTAGGGAAGTGAATTTGAACCCAAAAAACAACTTAGATAAATTTCTTAGGATTTATTGGTTAGTAAATCCAAAATATGAAATATTCATCCTAAAACCCTTAATTTAATGAAATAAATTAATAATAAATTTAAAAAATAGGAAAAGTTATAAACTTAGTTTAAAACATCATGATTCACATCAGTAGACTTTAGGAAAATATAAAACCTCACTGAAACCTCATAATCCCTAAAATGGCCTTAATTAAAGATTAATTGAATTAAATAAATTAGTTATTTAACTTGAACTTTAAAAATTTACAATAAATCAACCAAAACGCCAAAAATTCTAAATAACCCCTTTATGGATTCATTTTTAGATTAGGAATTTATTAAAATTAAAACCTCTAATTAATTCCTACTAAATTAAGCTTAATTTAAGTTTTATTGAAATAATTAAAAGCTTAAGTAGTCTTTAAATACACATCTCATTAAGATGAAATTTTAGGGAATTGAAATTGGTAAGGAACCCCACTTGTCATAGAAATTTCAAAGACAAATGACCTTTGGATCAGAAGGAATAGAATTGTCAAGTTCTAGGTCAATTTAAATGAAATAATCAATCAAAAAATAGGATTAATTAAGAGGACCTTAGAAAACTTTCTTAATCTTTTGATGTTAAAAAACCTAATTAATTCTTAACTTAGGGGTTATTGGATTAATTAAGAATAAAATAAACCAATTAAATCCTAAATTATTAAAATTACAAATTCAAAATAAAATGAACATTTATTTGAAGATTGAAACTTATCTATATCTAAAATTTAAGGAATTCACAAAATTGGAACTAAATCAAGTTTACTCAACATTGAAAGAAAGATATTAATGAAGGGTATAAATGATTAAAATCAAAATAAATTTACTTAAATAATCTAGAAACTAAAGGTGGCTTAGATTAGGTTTGAACCTAAAATAACTCATTCTTTAACGGTCTTAGGTTATGATTGTTAGGAAAAACTTATCTTAAGAGGTTTAATGAAATAATGAATCTTTAACTTAAGATATTAACTTAAAACCAACTTAAGAAATAAAGTTAAATGCATAAATTAATGAATATCCTAAGTTATGAAATTTAAATGTAAGAAAATAATTGAATGGTGGGACCAGAACTTTTAATGTAAACTTAAGCATAAATTAACTTAAGTTAATTTATAATAATTATAATTAAATCATTTAAACTAATTAACTAAATAAGTGAATTAAATAAATTCAATCATACCAAATGGATTGAATTAAAATATATAAAACCAAATAACTATTCCTTAATCAATTCAAAGGAACTTAAGGTCAACCCTAATCCCAATTTATGAAATTATGTTCTCCTTAACCAATTTAATAACATAAATCATACAAAATTTAATGAAAATTTTAAAGGAAGAAAGTAAACATTAAGTTAAGGTAAATCAAATTTAAACTTAATAAACTTAAAACAAACAATCAAGACAAATAAAATGAATTAAATTTAAAAATTTAACTTTTGAAAATCTTAAACAAAACAAAAGACAATCAATCGAATAATTTAAACTCAATAAAACCTAAATTCTTAATTGGTTAAGTTAAGATGAATTAATAAATTTGAATAAAACTCAAATGAAAAGAATAAAGAATCTTGAAATAATTTTTCATAAACCCAAGTTGAAACGTAAGAACTGAACAGTACTTAAAAATTTAAATCCTAATAAAATCACATAAATATCAATTAAATATAAATTCAAATAAATTCAAAAGAGATTAATTAAGATACTTAGAATCTTAGTATGACCCTTAGAATGGATTTTTATATTCAGATGATAATCTCATTCTACCAGGATTAGGATGTTGAATAGAATGGGTTCTTCCCAAAACAAAATTTATTTTATTCTTCATTCTTTAAAACTTAAATTCTACCTTAACATAGAAAAACTTAAAAATAAAATAAAATTCTAAATCAATTAAATCACTTAAATTGAAACCACCCAATGATAAATTGAATAAACTTTTAACTTAAGCTCAATTCAAATCGAAATAAAGTCTAGTGCAAGTCATACCACATAAGTCTTTTTCTCACACACTAGATTATTAGGCCATCGACCCTACACTTAGGTTAGGCCAATAATTAGTGATATTCTATATTGTCAAATGATGTGGTGTTCTTTTTCTTATTTTGTGGTGTAATATTTTAAATTGAATGCTAAGATTGTTTGCCCGCTAGCCTAGATATTAGGGCATTCTTTTTAGGCCAACATTATTTTTTGTAGGGGCTATGCTTAAAGAGATCATTGTAATAAAATAAAATAAATATTATTTGTTTGCAGGTGTTGTTGAAATATTTAAACAAAGCCTAATAGGAGAGGTGGGCTTGGAAAACAACTAATGCTAGGCCTATTTTATTAATATAATTTAGCTTGATTTATTTTAGGGTGCAAAATAAGAATCCATGCTTTTCTAGGTTGCTTCTTGTCATGTGCTCTGTGATGAATTGCCTAGAAACATTAGACTCTTAGAAAAACTAAATTTTCTTACCCCATTAAAATTAATCAACTTAAATATAAAATAAAAAACTCATAACCTCACTTAAATTAAATGCCCTAGAAATAACTTAAAAATAACTAAAATACCTTTTGTGAATCATAAGAACATATTATCCATTCTTCTTAAATTTAGTGCTTTACCCATTACACATAAGGAGTCATCCAACCTTTGAAGATGACCACCCTTCTTAGGGAAGTGTGCCTTCTTAATTTAATTTGGCCAATGATTGTTTCTATCTAAATCTCATTTTAGGCATAAAATTGCATACTTAAGCCTTTAAAATAAATTGTGAGTCAAAATACATAAAAGATGAAATTTATTGTGTTAGTTAGGTGCATAACATGCCAAACATTATCTTAGGGTTAGGGAGTGAGTTAGGTTCTTAGCTTCTATCCTAAATGCAGCAACCCAACCATTTTGCATGCATAAGACCAGACTCATGGTTTTTAAAATCACTTAGGCAGTGTTAGCTGGCAATCCTTCCAAGTGGGTTTTAAGTCCAAAAAAGTTAGGGATAGATTCATTTTCTATAGTAGGAAAATAATTGATAATTCCTTTAAACTTTATATTAGATCAAACCTTTGACTTATGTTAGAAGCATTATAGATTTAGCTTTTAAAACATCCTATAAGAATTAGCCTTCAACCACATATTTCTATAGTCTTGTGTTGTTAGAATCTATCATAGATTTTAAATAAAATATTAACTCAAAATTTCAATAAACTCAATTTTAAAAATGTAAAGCCTAATGATAGGATTGTTAAAATGCCTACTAGGCATTCCAATATCTATAGGCATCTCCTACCTGATCTTTATTGGCCTTAGAAAATAACTCTTCCCCTTTGAAGCATTCCCTATTGAATTTTCAAATTAATAATTCTTTGAAACAAACTTTGAAATCCATAAAAATAAAAGTCTATTTATTTAATCAAGAGTGTTATTAGAAAGAATTCTCTTCTTCTTAGAATGTAATTTACTATAGGGGCTTGCCTTTAAATGGAACTACTAACCCAATATAAAATAAACCTTGTCCTACTTTTCCATATAGTTCAGGAAAAAAATATTTGGAATATTAAAAGACCCATTAGCCTTAGGAGTCCTTATTAAGTAATCAAATCCATTATAGGACAATATATTTATCTTTCAAGATAATATGTTTATTCTTTAATGACATATTTGATTACCTAAATAAAAAATTTCTAAAATCTATGTGGTTGAATTTTTCCGACACCTACATACCAATTAAACTTTTCACACATACTCAATTTTGACTTGTACTTTTGGATATTATCCTGATCATTATTTATCTCTAGAGATTTATTGAAATTTGATTCAAAATTTTATTTTATATTTACTGAATTTATTATTCCACCTCATAAAATTATTTGTCCCTTAAAATAAACTCCAAATTTATGTATATTACTATTTTTTTTTTAATTTCTCCTCCTACATTAGTCATGAGCTTATTGGGATATCTTACCACCTCATTGAATAGGACGAGCAGAAGACCTATTAACTTAATCTCGAGTGTCAAGTTTGTTATCTTTCATTTTTTTCTCTTACATTTTTTTTATTTTACATATATTAGAATTTTTTTTGGAGAAGATAGCTTACCTTTTGGGCAGATACTATGTACTATTTTCATAGATCCTAACTTCATGAATAGAAAATGTGTGTTGATTCCCCTTTATAATAAACTCAATTCCATCTTGTATATAGTTAATGCACTGATGTACAGTAGATGGAACCATTCTATATTATTAAATTTAGAGCTTACCTATAAGTGCGTTGAATTATGTGAACTTTTGCTTTTATTTTCCAATCTCTAATTCCTAATAATAGTGTAATAGAGCTCAACAAATAATTAATTTTTTATTGAATCCACATATCATCATCTTGTTAGAGTAGAGTCTATGTGTATCCACTTTCATATAAGGAAGTGTTAGGAAGTTCATGATGTTTAGTGATGCACTTGGATCAACAAGGACTCTAGACAACATAATATTATATGATTTATAGAAATATAAAGTGGGTGATTATGATTTGTAGTTTCTAGCAACAAATCATTATTTTGAAGAGTTATTCCAAAGACTTTCTTAAAAAAGCACATCAGTGGTGGTCAATACAAATTAAGTGAGACAAATTTTTAAATCAAGTAAGGCTTTAGCAGAAGACTCTTCATTTTCTTATAGAAGATGAGGTGTTGTAAGTGCTCAATTTAGTGAGTATTATCCTAAAAAATAAGTTGAATTATAGTTAACTATTGAAACATTTTTATCTATTGTGAAACTATTATTTGTTAAGTAATTAGTGAAGATTTGAGGCTTCATCACTACTAACAATTATTTGTCTTTCTTCTTATGTATCTTTTGCGGAGATAAGACCCTATCATTATAAAGATTAACTTATAAAAACTCCTAAGGTTTAAAAATTATTGTGGTGTCTACTTAACCTTCAATAATGGTTGTTCTTTTACTAAGTTATCAAAATTGAACATGTTAACCTTAATAATAAGAGGTGTGTTCCAAAACTTATAATAAAAGCAACAATGTTAGGACTTGATTTATGAAATTTTGAAATATTGTGAACTCCACTTTATACTAAGAATGAAAATTATTTTTAGTGCTTAAGGCCAAATTTTATCAAAATTGAATGAGAAAATAAGTTGACTAAGTGTTTTCTCATTTATAGAAAGATTTAATGTTTATTTAATTTTGAAAATTTTGATTCATAAGAAAATGTTTTAATTTTATTAAGGGACTTGTCTAAGAAAACACAGTTAGAATTGAGTAACCGTACATATTCTACAATAAGAAACTTTTACCTATCTAAACATACATTATTTAGTGTATGCAACATTCAAGTTAGCAAAGACAAGAAAATTTGTTATGAAAATTTTATTTTTATGAATTTTGAAACTTGTAAGCTTCTAAGTTGACACAATTTAAAAAGTCTAAATTTAAAAATTTAAAGTTTCAATCTAAGGAAATTTGATTTCAAAAGGGAGTCAAATTTTATCTAGTAAATTTAGGCATAGTAGATTTGAGATGTTTCTGGATTTTGATAATTTTCAAAGATTCTATTTATTTTAATTTTGAGTGCATGATATGAAATTTCATAGACAAAAATTTAAAAATTTTCTAAAATTTTAAGGACTTTAGAACCTTACATAGTTTTGGGGAAATAAGAGTTTCTAAAGTCTTCATGGTGGCAACCCTAACACAAGGTTGAGATAAGCAAGTTATAATGGGCACTAGCATACTACCTATGTATATTATTATTCACTACTACTAAGATGAAGAGATGAGCAAAAGATTTTTAATTTGATCTCCGACAAAGTTGCCAAACATTTATGAAAATATTTGGAAAATCAATAAACTTTTAACATTATTTTTTTGTGATTGAATATGACATTAAAAATACAAAACTATCTCAAAAGTTAGAATTACAATTTTGCAATAGATTTAAAGACAAAAATAAAGAATTTTTTTAATATTATATTTAAATCTGATATACTATCTCAAGAGATTTAAATATTATTCTACTATAGATTTAAATATAATAACTTAAAAATTTTCATAGTTTTTTAAGATCTACATTTATAGAAATTTTTTTGTATAGATTTCATTCAAGATTTTGAGGTATAATTACCCTTTAAAAATAAGCTTTAGAGTTAATTATATTTTAAGATAATGAACATGAACTCTTAATTACACCCTCCGTTAAAGTAGTGGTTGATGATTTATTAAAATTTATTTCAAGAATTGATTGCTTTAGAATTAACTCAAAACAAATTTCATGATGACTCAGTAGCCAAAATGCATATCTAACATTGTGATTGTGTAAAAGGCCAAGAGGTGGAGGATGTGTGTCAACTTCACCAGCAAGAACTTAACTTGCATGAACGATGGCTATTCTTTGCTGCAAATCAATGCTCTTGTCAACTCAGTAGTTGGGTACTTGATGGTGAGCTTTTTGGATGCCTTCTCAGGTTACCACCAAATAAAAATGCACCTAACAAATGCAAAAATGACAACCTTTATTACTAGGGAATGATTATACTATTACAAAGTTAAGCCTTTTTGCTTGAAAAATGCAAGGGTGACTTATAAGAGAATGATGGACTAGGTCTTCAAAGTGCAATAAGGTAAGGATGTAGAAGTGTATGTAGATGACATATTGGTTAAGAGCATATCAATGGAACACCACATAATTGTTTTTAAAAAAACCATATTCACATTGAAGAAGTACAAGATGTGCTTATTGACCTCACTTTTAGAGTGATGATTGTTCATTTCAATCCTAGGTCTAGGATTCTTCTAGACACTTAGGTTTCCTTAGGCTAGGACACCTCTAATGACTAAGGGAACATGAAACCCAAGCCTTAAGACTTGTAGGGCAATACCTTGGGCCTATAGTTGACCTTAGGATGAGTGGACTTCACCTACCCTAAGGTCTAAACTAACACTCATACCCATTAATTTATTTGAACCTAAACCAAATGATTAGAACCTCAACCTCAACTCATCAATTGACCATGATTGAATTTCATTTCCAATCTAAGCTCCAAGCCAAATTAATTTGAACCTTAACTTAAGCTAACTCACTTAAATATTATAATTCCATTCAAACCAACCCAAGCAAAACAAACTAAATTCAATTCTCTCAATTATTCTAATTATTCAATGGATAATTTCAAATTATTCCAACACTTGCAATTAAGCCAACTAAATCAATTAGATTTAAGTAACCTAAGTTGACGCATTTGACCTAAAGGGTTCAAATGAGTCAAAATCCAATCTAACTCAAATCAATTGCAATCAAACCGATCCATCAACTTCAAATCCATCATTGAATATACTCCAACCATCTATAGCCCTAATTGCTCCAAATTTACTTGACTAAACCACTTAACCCAAAGTGACCTAAAAGGTCCAATTAGACCAGACTTCAATCAAACCCAGATTGGATACAATAAAGCTATCCAATCTCTTCAAACATGATTGTAGGTCATTATCGGACACTCCACTACAATCAATTGCACTTAACCATGCCAATTTGGCCCCTTAACCCAAGTTGACCCAAAGTGACCTAACAGACCATATTGGACCAAATCATGTTCTAAGTTAAATTAAATGCAATCAATAACTCCCATCAATCACAAATTGAGTATTGAACATGACTCAACCATCAATTAGACCTATCCAAGCCAATTTGGCCTCTTGGCCCAAGTTGATGCAATTTGACCTAAAGGGCCAAATTGAGAAAAATCAAATCCTAAACCAAATTGGTTAAAGCCAATAGTTCTAACCAACCACCAACTGAATATTGAACATGATCCAACCTTCAATTGGACCCAATTTGAGAAACCCAACCCAATTGGCCTACTTAGGCCAATTTGACCTAAAGGGTCAAATTGAACCAAATCACTCAACAATTCAAATCAAATCAAATCAAATCTTCCAATTAATTACAAATGACCAATTTAATATAGACCTAACCCATGCTCAAGCCAATTTGGTCAATTTGGCCAAATTGGTCAACATGACCCATTTAACCCAAATAAAACCATATGAAGCAAATCCAAATCTAACCCAAATTGAATCAAACTAATTACACTATTTCATTCTAAATAGCCAATTGAACTTAACCAAACTCCCTCTTTGATCTAATTTGGTTAAAATGGTCAACTTAGCCTAACATGACCCCATTTGACCTACACGAGTCAAATTGAGCCAAACCCAATCAAACTTGGCATGACAAATCCTTGGGTCACCATAGGCCTGCCCAAGTAGGCCCAACCAATGATAAACCCAGGTTAGGTCAAACCCATTGAACCATTCCCTTCAAATGAGATAAAATCTGCATTTGGAAGGGTTCTCCACCTCTCCATGCCTTGGAAGCCACCTTTGGCCTTTCTTGGACTAAGGAGCACTGAACCAACCTAATCCAAGGCTATTGGATTCAGCCTTTGGCTAAGAGAGGGTGAGATAACCAATGGGCAACCATTGGCCCACCTAAGGAGAAGTGTACACTAGATGGAAACTCACTATACTCCCTCAGCCTCTCACACACCTCCACCTTAGTAGTCCGTTGCCACCTCTGGCCACTAACTCCGGTCAGATGATTGCCAAAGGTTGAGCCAATCTCAGCCCTGGGTTCAATTGGGGTAGAGATCACCTCTCCATCCATTCAAACTCATCAGACACCTTCCTTAGAGCATATCGAGTAGTCCCAGAGCATTCCCAGACCACCCTCTACACCCCACCATTGGCAAGACCAAGCTCCCTTCAAGCCTGAGAGCTTAATTCGTCTAACCTCACCAAACTTCCACCAAAGCTAAGTTAACTTTCACGACAACTTCACCACACTTCGATGACTTAAAAAGAATCGATCCCCGATTGATTCGATTACCATAGGGCTTCCATAGACCAACTTTGGTGACTTTCACTGTGGCGTTTGGTCCATAGAACAATTGGCAGGGAGGCATCTCAAGATTATCACAATATGGCCTTGTCTCTTCAAGGCAAAGCTACCTCTATCGATGGACCATCAGTGTTTAGCTCTGATGAAGTAAAAATCTAACAACCATAGATTCAGCCTCTAGGTGTTGATATTTTATGAAATGAATTATGATTTCTTGTGATTTTCACTGTAAGATCTCCTTAGATCTCTCCCCTGATCATTTTAGAGTTAATTTTTCCATCAAATGAGGTATGACGAGCTGAGACCGAGTGGCAGAAAGTAAACAATGTGCATCTTTCAATGCTCGTGGGATGACAGATCACCAACCATCCATTTCGCATGATTAGAATGGATGGCCATAATTAATCATGCTAGAAATCATGATTTAATCCTTTATAATCATAGGATTAATCTCGATCATTCTATCCGAGATCAAGCGATTAAGATGAAACTGCATCCATCGCTGCTGAGTTAGTAGCCACGTCAAACATTTTAAATAGCCAATGCCACGGTGCCATGTGGAAAGCATTGCCACATCAGTGTCCATGTGGCGGCGACGGTTTAAAATGAGCAATTAGGCTTAAAAATCTAATTTAAGTTGTCAGAACTTCAAAAAATCATAACTAATTATATAAAAATCCAAAAACTGTAAATAAAGTGATTTTGGAAAGTTTAGACAAAGGAGAATTTAATAAAAATAAAATCCTCAATTAATGTCTAATGAATAATGCTTAATTAATATTTGAAGCTAAGGCTAATTACCTTAATTAAGGCTAAATTACTTATCCAATCAATTTCAAATTTGGCATGTTGATTCTATAGAATGTCCTCTACCTCAAATATTTTTCTTGAAATTATTTGCCATGTAATTTAGAAAATCCCAAATTTTTAATTCTAATTATCCCTTTTAAGTGGTTTAATAATTATTAGGATTAATGAATAGTAAAATTGAGTAATTAAAGGTAATTAATCAGTAAGGATAACATGTGAACTAATTAGGACATTTTATCCTAATTAATTCCAAATGTACTCTCTTAATTAATATAATTAACATGTTTTATAATTAAGGATAAATTATGGAAATTAATAATTAAATTCAAGTGAAATCAACTTAAATAATTCAAGTGCCAACCCATTAATCCCTTTATGTAATTAATAACATAAAGTCATTAAAAAAATTATAATTTCCTTATTAGTGTGGGGAAACCATAGGAGTATTTAGCTTAAATATTTTCCTTCCTTAATTGAATTAATCCTTAAGCATGAGACTAATTGCATTTGATCTCTTTAAGTGCATTGTCGATTTTATTTTCCCAAAGCATATAATTAAAGGCTCATGATTAAGTGGTTAATTAAATTAAAAAAGCTTGGAAGGATAATCAAATTGATGTAATTAATGGATTGAACCTAATAAATTCATAAAACATATTTAATTTCTTTCCTTCAACATATTAAATAACCAATATGGGATGGAGTGAATCCTAAGTACCATTTCTTCTCTCTAAGTTTTAATAATTTGAACATTAAAATTAGAACTTAAAGAAACTTTGATTAGGCTTAATGGATCTTTATTAAACTTGATTGTCTTTAAGTTTTGATGAAATGAAGTATATTGTTTGGAAATATTTAATTATGTCCTTTCAATTATCATAAATGTCTATGTCATGTGCTTCATTTATTCGTATTTTAAAATTAAGAGAATATGATTGAGTCCAAATTACATGAATTAAACAAAATGCTATTATATGGTGTGGTTATTACCACCAATAAATCTCAAACTATTTTGAAAGTATAAGTTAATTATAAATCAAATTGTTTGAAATTTAAATCAATGCCTATTGTAAATACTTAAAGAAATACTCATTTATTTGTAATTAAAAGATGGAAATAGATTATTTTACCCTTATGTTCTATGCATATGTTTACATACATTTGAATTAGCAAGTATATAGTCTAGACATCCTGAAAACATGAAGCTTTAAGTAATCTCACTTCCCTGGTTTAACAACAAAATGTACTTGCTAAATTTCATTTATGTGTATGCATGTGTTAGAATATAAAATAAAATACCTTTCTTTATGACATTAAGCTTTACATAAATGAAGGATTTTTATACATAACTTTTACATGATTTTGTTCCTATGCTTATGCATGTGCTTCTGTATATTTGAATTGGCAAGTATATAGTCTAGACATCTTGGGAACATGAGGCTTTGAGTAGCCCTAAGGAGGTCTTAGATAATCTCACTTCTCTAGTTTAACAATGACACATACTTGCCTAAATTCATAATACATACTTGCATATGCCTAGCTATGAGATGAAATCTCTTTTTTTTTATTAAATTCATGCATCAACATTCATCAAGTATACAAAAATATGGACATATTTCATGTATATGTATATACTAAATCAAATATTGGAGAAATTAAAAATAAAAGAGTGTGGATATTATTGATAATGAATTTAAGGGGTGGAGTATTACTCATATGATGGTGACTTAATTTCGTTAATCTTAAGATGCCTTTCATCTTTGAATGAAATTCACTAAAGCTAATCTAAACTTAGGCTAAATAAAACTCATAAGTGGTCCATGGAATGAATTAAAGTAATAATAATATATTTTTACAAAATAACCTAGGCAAGGGATGAAAGAGTTAAGCCTCTTTCTTCTCTTTATAATGATTAGATCTCAAGTAGATAGTGAACAAACAAAATAAAAATGCATAAGTTAAAATTCAATCAAGCTACTAAAAGACTTAAGGTGAAACCATCTTTAGTGAGCAACTTAAACAATCCCAAGGCTTTAGATAATCATTATTCTAAAGCTTAATCAAGATAATATCACACTAAGCCTTAGCACACACATTAGAATACTGAGTCACTGACCTTAGTATTAGGTTAGGATGGTGCATGTTGTGGTGAAATGTTTTATTTTGTGGTATAATATTTTAGACTAGATGGTAGGATTATTTGTGTGTAGACTAGATGTTAGATCTTTATTAGCCTAACAATATTTATGCAGGGGATTATTCTTGAGGGGTTGCCATAATAATAAATGAATGTAAATGTTCTTACTTGTAAGTGTTGCTTATGCCCCTAAACATAATCCAATTAAGACAAGTTGGCTTGGTTATCTAAGTGCAGGATGCTAAGTCCAAATATGTGAAGAATAACTGCATGGTTTGTATGTTTTCTTAGTTAATATATGTTTTGCAGGTGTGGTTAGATTTTATCTTTTATAAAGATGTAATTTCTATGATAGGATAAGGATTAATGCTATGGGGTTTAGGATGAGCAGTGGCTAGAAAGTAAAGACCTAGGAGACCCTATGAAGCCTGGAGCAAACTAATTAAAAGAAAGAAAATAATAAGAATTGAAAACTCCCATAGTATTTATTTAAATTGTAATATTTAAGTATAATTTAGTTTGTATAAGGGTAGAGCTTGGCTAACGAACTCTTTCTCTTTTCTAAGGTGTATGGTGACATCAGCCTTTTATTCTCTTATGAAATTCAAATGCTTGGTTGTTGTGTTTAAATTGTGCAATAGAAATGACATACTTTTCATAGGTTTCTTAAAGTGTGTATGTCTAATGTGTGGCCTGGATGTGGTAGGCTCTATAGGATAAAAATTAAATTTTCTATTATCATTAATAACTTCAACTAAATTTTAATCAATTTATAACATCATCTTAAAGCTTAGGTTTTTAATCAAGATAGTAAATGATTTAGCAACCCCTTAGCTGAATGATTGTATGCTATAACAACATGCATGTCATATTATTTCACTCTTGAATATAGAGGATCTCCACACTTGCATGATATGGGACATGCTTGACTTTTCAAAGCAGTCCCTTATAGTGGAGAACACCTCTTTCTCATTGATTTAGCCCACAACTCAATTTCATCATGCATGTAGACATAATTATCCCAAGCCTTTGTCCAAAATAAAAGTGTCAAAATGATCTTAAAACTTGTAAAGTTTTAACATTAGTTCAAGTCATGTTTTGCATACCAAACATTATCTAGCGTCTTATGGAGTGAGTTTAGGATTCTAGCTTCTTTCCTAATTAATAATAACCTATCTATCTTGCATTTACATATGATTGGCTCACATGATCTTAAAATCATAGGAGGTGTTAGTTGGCGGCCACTCTAGGAGGTTATAAGTCCACAAGTGTTGAGATGTGTTCACTCTCTCTTGTGGAGGTGAACTAATATATCTCATTTTTGTGAGTAGAATTATTTTGAGCTCTTAGCTTATGCTAGAGCACTATACATATAGGTTATGAGATGACTTTTTTCTCTCTTACTACAAGTATAAGTCCTCACCACTTAAGCGTTTCCATAATCTTGTGTTGTTGGAATGTGAGTCCCAACTTTCTAACAAAACTTAAATAAAAAATAAATTCTCCTCTTCAAAAATATAAAGCCTCATCATAGGATAGATTAGAGTATTTTCTAGGCTTCCTAGTGTCTTGGATACTCCCTACTTATCCTCCTATAGAATCCATAAATAAGTCTTCATATTTGAACTCTTCCCATTTAAATTCTAAAAATAACCAATTCTTTGATAGTCCAGCCTTGAAATCTTTGGAGAGATTTATTGACTCCTTTAATCGAAAGTGTTCTTATAAAACTTTGATTTCCTAAGATGTAATTATCTATGGGGACTTGCCTCCATAAGGAGCTAAAGAACCAAGCTTAAAATAAACCCTGCCTTACTTTATCTATGTAAAGTGGGGAAAGATCTTTGGTATATACAAAGACCCATCTACCTTAGGAGTCCTTATTAGGTGATTAAGTCCATTGTAGGGTGATATTTCTATATTTCGAGATAGTACATCATACCTCACTGTCACACTCGTGCACTTCAATATATACCCCCTAAGATTTGTGTGGTATCTCTAGGACTCCAAATAAGAACACCACTAATTTTTCTGGTGACTCGACTAGAGATAGTTCCTATCTCCATCTTTAGTAATCAATAATTATCTTAAAGCATCAATTGTGGACTAATGTTTTTATATATGTCCAAGAGTTTCATTCTTTTCATTAGGTAGCACAGATATTTCATTCTTAGGCAAGTGTGGCCAACATTCTTTAGGTTTTAGGACCTCACTCCAATAGGTTCTAAAACCCCTATTGGAAAGAGAATCAACCAAAAAAATTTCTCAAATAAATTAAACAAAAGTAATTCAAAACTTTCAATGACCTCTTGCCACAAGCATGGCAAAGTAAGGTTTATCCCCCATCTCAAAACTCATTTGAGCTCAATCTCAGTGAAGTTCAAATTAAACAAAACATCTCCCCTCAAAACCATAAATCTCTCAAAAATATGTGAATCCTATCTAACATAATCAAGTTTGTTAGATGAGGGTTTCAATTTAAAGTCAAGTCAAAGAAAATAATGGCTAAAGGAAGTCTAATCATATGCCTTTTATTCTCCACTAGCAAAGAGAAAGCCCCATTCCTCATTCCTTCCAAGCAGTCAGTCATCATGTCATCCGAAAAGCTCATCTTTTCCTTTGCATTGGGTGTGGATTTGGCCATGGATCAGACCATACTCACCCATGCCCTGATCATCAAGTTTAGCCTTTAATTTGAGCACTTCAAGATTACTTGTGATGGTCTTGCCCTCTGTACAGTGAGTAGGAAGGAGGTGGCTGACAAAAAGCAACTTTTACAATTTGATTTGCAATTAGATACTGAGTTCCCATTACTAAAGAGGAAAGCCTTAGAGGTTCCCATTCCACGAGTACCACTTATGTTTTCCATAACCTCCATTAAGACTAGCACCACCTCTGCTACAACCCTAATCTTCAAAGGGAAGTATATCCTAGCATCTGAGGTTGTTTCCCTTACCTTCAAGGTTAGTACTAGCTCCCACCATGTTTATTTGACTATGACTCAATGCTGTAACAAGAATAAGAAGATCAAGATGTACTATAAGCGCATACCCAAGGAGGTTGAGGAAGCCTCCCATGTACTTAAAGAGGGATCCATTCTTGAGACCTCTCCCCTTTATGGTGGTAGCAGGTTTCACCCCCTCTTAGCTATAGAGGGAGAGGAGGATGTGACAAAAATAACTATGTCACCCCCACACCTTGCTGAGTATGATACATTAGATAAGGATATGAGAAGACCCTATGATAGTCTTAGGTCCATGCTCAAGTGACTTGGGAGGGCACATGGATGATTTGAGTCTGCCATCTTGCATGATTTAAGATGGTTATCCCTAGGAGTGTTAGGGTTCAAATCAGAAGAGAGAGGACCACAGAGGCCAGAATTGCTGCCCAAGTGGGCAAAAGAGATAGGAGAAGGTTCTCCAAGCAGTTGGTGGCCTCAACATTAATTTACCACCCTAATCGATGAGCTAATAGAGCCAAACATTCAGACTAGATAGTCCTTAGTGGTTCTAATTGTATGAGTAGTCTTTTGGCATAGAGGCAATCGATGTCATCATCACCACACCACTCACCAACCACCATCACTAGTTCATGTCTCACTATCTAAGGTTCCTATCAAGTATCATAAGTTAGCATCTGAAAAAAAAAAAGTCATCCCACTTGGTGATATGACTACGTCCCAAGGACCACACCCCATCCACCTTGCCAATTAATGCAAGGCTTAGCTCTCCTGCTTGACCTCTTGCCTCAATAGTGGAGAGGAAGGAGTGGCAGCCCAAGAGTGTTGTAGTTGCTCCTCTATCCCAATAAGAGAAGGAGGAAGAAGGGAGTACTAAGTTGGCTCCTATGATTGTTAAACTAGTCATAGTTAGCACCCTTCCCATCCAAGACATACAGTGCATTACCTCTTTAGAGCATAGTCCAGTAGCGAGTCATCACCCAACATATGTCCCAGTAGCTTTGAGTAGAGTAGATGACTGATCTTTGGAGGAGATATTGGAGGACAATCATGCTAAAGTGAGGTAGATAGGAGGAGATGACCACTCCGATCAAGAGGAGAACATGGTAGATTTTAATGTCAATGAAGTTATCCTCTTTGATGATGTAGCTAAGGTCTACATGGTTAATACTCAGGGGTCCTTGCATAAAGAGCAGCCTAACCAAGAGGCTTAGGGCATTACAGTTGAAAAAGGTGAGGCATCAGACTCAACTCAACACCTTCTCCAATAAATTAAAATCAAGGATGATCAGATCGATAGAATGGAGAGGAGAGTAGAGAAGTTTATGGCAGTAGTATTTGCATTGCAGAATAAAACATGTGTCCCTCAACCCACTCTTATGGAGGCTGATAGACCTGAGTTGGTACACATCCTAGATCATCTTAAGAGCACCACTCCAATGGACGAAGATACTGATAGCCTGCATAGAAAGACAACCAATAGCACCTCCATTCATGAGAAGAATATCAAGCACATGGTAGAGCAGCGAGCGAAAGAAGCATTGGTGCAGGCTTAAAGGAGCTCATCTATTCCAAAGGGTATACCTTACCCTGAGGAATTCAATGTAGTTCAAAACCCCAAGTTTTGTGCCACCATCTTTTAAAGTATTTGATGGCAGTGGGAACTCTAGGCAGCATATAACACACTTCAAGGCTAGTTGTTGCAATGTCGGTGGCAATGATTCCTTACTCTTCAAGCAGTTTATAAATAGCCTTTTCACAGTTGCTTTTGATTGGTATGCTAAACTACCCAATGGTTTTGTGTAGTCTTTTGTGGTGCTAAAAAAGCTTTTCATTAAGATATTCATAGGAGCTCAGTGGATAGTAACTGTAGGGAACCTTATTGTAGAAAAACAAAAAACCCAATGAGTCCCTTATCGATTATATTCTCAGGTGGTGAAGCCTGAGTATGAGATACGAACCAAAGCTACAAGAGCATCATGTCATTGAGATTCTTCTTAAGAATAATTATAGCCCAATTGCTTTAATGCTTAAGGGCTTCACCATCAAGATATTTGAGAAGCTAATTAGCAAGGTAGTCAATCTACAAGAGGAAGCCAAACAGTTACCCTTCTCTAACCAATCGTACAAGCTTAAGCCTTAGAAGGTATTTAAGAAGATGCTGGAGGTTATAATAGTAGTGAGAGTGCTATTTGAGAGGTTTAGAGTTTAACAGTCTCCACTTCCACCTTCTTTTCCATTACCCCAGCCACCTTAGTAGCCTACATAGCAGTGGCAGCACTAGTATCCACCATCAGGTATTTATTACTCACCTATTGTTTCTAACAAACTCAATAACACATATTCATTCAAGAGAGAGGTAGTCAAAAAAATCTTCAAAAATCTTCTTAAGAATCTCGACTTTCAATTACCCGAGCCTAGAAAGCTGGAGGAAGTGGGTATGAGTGATGATCTTAACTACTGCCCCTACCACAACATACTAGGCCATGTATAAGAGGATTGCTTTACATTCAATGATTAGTTTGAATGTAGCTACAAGTCAAGAGTTATAGTGATCCCCAAAAAATACCTAGTGAAACAACCTTCTAGTTCCATTAAAGTAATCTTTGGGGATACATCCAATCCTTTTAAAAAAAAAGGTTGGGACATCTTCTTATCCCATACCTCTAAAAAGATTATCTCTAAAATCAAGAAAATTTCTCTACATATGCCTAAGTCAGCTCCTCCAACACTAAAGAATGTATGCCTGTTATGAGGGACAACTCGAGGAGGGTAGAAGTTCAGCAGCAACAGCAGACACCACATGCTTAAGATTGATCCATGGCACCACCATCATTCGAGTCTAACATTCTCTCTTACACTGTTGCAGCTACCACATTTACTAATTCTGCCACAACTAATAGGAGTATTGTATCCACAGATGTGGGCATTACTGCCGCTTACTATTGACTCCTAATTGACCAAAGATTAAATTTAGCCTGCTGATTTCATTTCTATTAATAGCTTTCCAAGTCACAATAATAATAATTTAAATGATTTCGATCCATTCCACTATAATTCAAAAATAGATTGCCCTTTTTTGAATCTCTAGGGTTCACCACTTGAGATAGATTTGGAGTCATCTAACTCTGATGATCCTTTAGGAGAAGTTATAGGTATACTTGATGAGCATGTAAAACTTTTCATAAGCTCCTCATCATAAGAAGTCATTGAAGTTAACCTCCTTAGTGGCATAGTGCTACCTTCTAAGATAGTACCTCAAGATAATGGTAAATAGGTCATTAGTTCCAGTGAGCAGGTATCCCCTCCACAAGATGCTCTGCCCTCAGATATGCTTTTGGAGGACCAACCTATAGTTTATTGCAATGTCCTGATACATCTTAGAAAGTTAACAACTATGCTAAGTATATATAATGTCCTTATTTTATTAAAAAAATGAGGGAATCACTAATCAAAGCAGTGCTTGACCCTGAGATATGCTTAACTCAGTTGATCACTATTGATCCAGTTAGAGTGGAGACATGTTTTTCAAAATAATTCCTAGGAGTCACCATCTTAGATGAATGCTTACTACTAAGGATAATAGAGCACAACTGTCCCCTTTACATTACAGTAGATGTTGGCAAGTTTAGGTTATCCAGAGTGTTGGTTGATTCAGGTGCATTAGTGAACATTATGAGTCTAAGAACCCTTTCCTACTTAAGGATTGACATCTCTAAACTTTAATATGAAAGATGATGTTGAAAGGATTCAATGAATAAGATGAGAGGGCCTTAGGCTCTATAATGTTTCCATTAAAATAAATGATTGGAAGACTGAGGCCAAGTTTCACATAATAGACTTGGTTACATCTTTCAATATTTTTCTAGGGTGACCTTGGATTCATGTGAATAACATGGTTCTATCCTCCTTACATTAGTTCATCAAGTTCATCTGGGATGGGATTGAATATTGTGTCAAAGGAGATCTCAAGCTATTTGTAGTATATGAAATTGGGATTTATGAGGATGCGGCCATTTATGTCCCTATGAAATAAAATATATTCTCTCATGAACTTAATCAAAATGATAAAGAAAAGTAAAAGAAAGAAAGAGAAAAAAAAAGAAAAAAAAATGAAAATGAAAATGAAAAGAAAAGGTAGCGAGAAGAAGACATTAGGGAAGAAATAAAGCCTTAAATTATATTCCACCCACAATTCATCACTTTATTTCAACAAGCGGGTAAGATGACCCAACCTCCACCAAGATGAGGAAGAGGCAAGTCCTAGAGGTGGTAAACTTCCATACTTGCCTACAAGAAGGTTTGTTCCAGCATCTAGGAGTACACCTACCTTTTATATAGACATAAAATTTAGTTTAGAGGATGAGTCTTATGTAGTGAGCACACCAATTACCTCTTTACATTAGTAGACCCCATTGGAGGTGACAGTTGAGCTTGATAGTATGAAGACTGAGTCCCCAAGAAAAGCATGAGTGTATATGAGCCCTCTTTATGTGAAATTATCAGACAACATGTGAACACCTTTGCTCTAAGCCCACTTACTCATAAAAAGTTGAGGGTTTGGTAGTTAAGGAAACTGTTAAGACATATACAAATGCTAAACATCATAGATTTTAACCAAGAACAATATCCTCAATCTAAGAAGTTGAACTAGAGCTTGAGGATGAATCATTTAAAGGATTAATAGAATTACCATTTGATAGGACTCGCCTTGTATTTTAAATTTGGCAAAGAAAGATTTAATTCCACATGCATGGTCTTACCACAGGTCAAAGTACTTTGTAAATCTATGGGACAATAAATGTAAGAACTCTCAATCAAGACTAGAACTAGGCTTCAGCACAATAGGCCCAGTAAATGATGACTATTATTACTTAGTCATCACCAATCACCTTCAATCTGATAGGTTCTTCTCACACCACACTAATTCATATGAAGATGTGTGTTTTGAAACTTCAAATAATCTAGATGATCTTCAAGTCAAAGATGCACCCTAGAAATTTGAAGAAAATATTTAAATCAACTATTGATGAGCTCAAAGAAGTCAACTTGGGCAGTGAAGACAATTCACGTCTGACATACATTAGTTTTCTGTTGAATGAATTTAAAACCAATGACTTAGTTAGGCTACTCATTGAGTTTAAGTATTACTTCACATGAAGCTATGAAGAAATTATCGGATTAGCTTCTGAAGCTACAATTCATAAACTAGCAATACAACCTAACATTAACCCCATTAAGCAAGCTCCTAGACGCATACGATTGGACATTAAACAATAAGTTATTTTTAAGGTTGAGAAACTGATCGATGCTGGCTTCATTCAGGAAGAAAAAATACCCTACCTGGTTGGCCAGTGTCATCCCAGTTAAAAAGAAGAATAACCAAATTCATATATGCATAGATTTTAGGGATCTAAATAAGGCATTTCCAAAGGACAAATTTTCATTAGCAATACCAGAATTGATGGAAGACATTGCCCCATCTCATGTGATCATTTTTTTCATGGATGGTTCATTTATATATAACCAAATCAAGATGGCACATAAAAATGAAAAGAACATCGCCTTCAAAACCTCTATTGAAATTTATTATTATAAAGTTATGCCTTTCGACCTCAAAAATGTTGGTGCCACATATCAGTGGGCCATGACTTGAATCATTGATGAACTCATTCACCACTAAGTCGAGTGCTACGTCGATGATCTCATGGTTAAAAGTAAAGAAAAAGAAGACCATCTCTTTGATATGAGATTAGTGTTTGAGCAGTTGAGGTAATGCAACCTTAAAATGAACCCTCTGAAGTGTACATTTGGGATAACTTCAAGGAAGTTTCTAGGGTTCGTTGTCCAACACTACAAGATTGAGATTGATCTAGAGAAGATCAAAGACCTATTGGAAATGCCACCCCCTAAAATCCTAACTCAACTCAAATTATTCCAAAGAAGGTTGGTGTATCTAAGATGCATTATATCCAACCTATTAGACAGATGTCAACCATTCTCAACATTAGTCAAGAAAGATGCCAAATTCAAATGGGATGACAAATGCTAACATGCATTTGAAAGTATCAAGAAATTCCTCATGATGCCACCAGTCCTAGCCACCCCTATCCTGGGAAAACCCCTCATACTCTACATTGCCATTGGACAACTCCCATGATGCTTTGTTGGGATATATCTTTGTCTCATTCTTCCAAAAATTATTTGATGAGAAAATTTAAAAATTTTATGTAGGATCATTTGAAGACTCGAAAGATGATCATCCAGGTTGATCTGTAGATGTTAAGGGTAATTCCTCCTCAATCCCATTCAACATAGTTAGACGTGCAAAATCTTGAAGAGAGTGGTGAGAGAGGGATAATATATATATATATTAGATTGGGTGTTGTACAATAAGGATGGAAAGGCTAGACCTTACGTCCCTTTATCCTAATGTTCTTATTTAAAGAATTTGAATAAAAAGTCTACTAGAAAAGGCATTTCTTATATTTTTGTTATTTTTGATGATTATAATTTAGAATAATAAGTAAAGAAAAAAAAAGTATCATTCTTATAATATTAGTGGATGTAACATATTTTATGAATCAAAATTAGAAAATGATATTTCTATGAATAATTTGCAAGGAGATTATATTAACATAAAAATAGAGTTCTCATATTCTGATCAGTCCTTGGGAAAGCACATTTGTGACAACAAGAGATAGATTGACATGGCCCCTATTCCAACTTAGGAGATATTACTAAATTTAGTCTTCATAGTGGGAAAGTCTATCCACCTTCTTACCTTCTTCTAAGTAATGTATTTATTGAATTAGGTGCTTCAATCAACATTATGAATTTCAAGACATTATCATTTTTGAATATCGACATACGAGGGATTAGTTCTAATAAGATGTTATTATGGAGGTTTAGTGAAATAGATGAAAAAGCTATGGGTTCAATCACTCTATTATTAGAAATAGATGGATTAAAAACCAAAGTGAAATTTTATATTATTGATTTAGAGATTTTTTTTTAATGCTTTTTAGGTAGACCTTGGATACATAAGTATAAAATGGTTCCTTTATTTCTTCATTAATATATTAAGTAGATAAGAGATGGAGTAGAATATACTATAAAAGAAGATATATAATCATTTTCTATTCTTAAAATTGAGCTCTACTAGGATGCTGCTTATTATATGCCTAAAAGGTAAATGACTGACTCTATGAGATCTGGCATTCTTAAGGCATCAAAGAAAATAAAAGAGAAAAATAAAACAAATGAAAAATCAAAAGAGAAAGAAAAGGAGGAAAAAGAAAAAGGAAAAGAAAGTGTACCTCTTATAATTTAAAATAATTTAAAATTTATCTTTGATGAAGATTCAAATCAAAATGATGCCTTAATAACATTTGAGATTTCATTAGAATCAGATAGTGACAAAGAGTAGGTCTAGGCATTTAAAGATGAACCTAAATTTTCTACATATGAGAAATTTAAAAGGTATGTGGACACTTTGACTCTAACTCCCTTATCTCAACATAAGATTGCACACTTAGATGTCAAATGGCCCTTAACCTTTTAGGAGAGGTTGGAAGTTATCAAAATGTTATTCTGTGCTTAAATCTTCAAACTTAGAAGTATATGTAAAGCATGAAAATTTATCTTCTAATGAAATAATAAAACTTCCTTTTAATTGATATCCTAATTATGTTAAAAATGCAATTAAACATGGCTTAATTATTTATGTGTAGAAAATTTATGGCACTACACAGATCGCAAGGGTGATTATTTAGGTAATCAACTACATCATTAAGAGATAGATATATTATCTTGAAATATAAACATATTACTCTATAATGGATTCAATTACTTAATAAGGACTCCTAAAACTGATGTGTCTTCAATGTACTAGAGATTTTTCCCTTAAACTACATGGATAGGTAGAATAGGGTTTATTTTATTGTAGGGTTCATAGCTACTTCTAAGGGCAAGCCCCTATAGTTAATTACATATTACAAGGAAAAGAATTCATCTTAGGAATACTCTCAATTAAAGAAATTATACTTTATCTCTATGGGTTTAGAGATTGTTAATCCCTATACCCTAAAGAGATCTTTTTGGAAGCTAATCAAGAATAAGTAGAAAATGATTTTAGATACAAGGAAGCCTTGTAAGCATTTCAACTATACTATAATTAGGCTTTACATTTTTGAGATTGATATTATCAAGATTTGAGTTAATATTTTATTAAAAATCTAGGACTTAGATTCTAATAGAACAAAACTATAAAAAGGCCTAGGAGTAGATTTTTCTAATGATATGCTTCAAAAACTAAGTCTAAAAGCACTTCTGACATCAAAGGCTCAACCTAATCTAATTTCTAGGAATTATTGGTTCTCTTTTCTAACTTGAGAAAATAGACCAATCCCTTACTATTCTAGACTTATTACATGCTTGGAAGGCTTGTTGGCTAACACCACCTAATCAATTTTAAAACCATGATTATAGTCTTATGTATGCAAGGCGGATAGACTATTGTATTTAGGAAAGAAAGCTAAGAGCCTAAACTCACTCCCCAACCCTAAGATAATGATTGGTATATTATGCACCTAAAAAATACAATAAATTTTATTTTATTTTAGGGATTATTTTTAAAATAGGCTTAGTGCTAATGATAATTAATTATTTAGGCACGAAAAAAATATAATTAGCAAAATAGTCTAAACGGATGACCGCAACGTTCACGTCGCCGTCCGTTGACTGATGATCCATCGTGGTTTGTAACGGGGAGAGAGAGAAGAGGAGAGAGAGAGAGAGAGAGAGAGAGAGAGAGACAGAGAGAGAAAGAGAGAGAGAGGGAGATTTTATTTTATTAATTTTTTTAAATAATATAATTATTTAAAGTATATAATTTAAAATATTTTTTATAAAATATTTAATAACTAAATATTTATATATTTAGTTATTAATTTATTTATTTATATATATATTTAAATATATAATTTTAAAATATTTTTAATTATATATATAAATTTATAAATTTATTTAATATTTTTTTATTAATTAATATAATTATGTATAATATATATTTTTTATTAATTTTTGTTAATATATAATATAAAATTTTTTAAAATATATAAATAAATAAATAAATAAAGAAAAGAATAAATTATATAAATATTTTATAAACTATATAAATAAAAGTAATTATATATATATTTATATTTATAAATTTATTTAGTTATTTATATGTTTAAATTATATAAATATTTTAAGTTATATAAATAATTTAAAAATAATTTTTATAGAATATTTTTTAATTATATATAAATATATATATATATATACATATATATATATATATATATATATATATATATATATATATATATATTAATATAAGTCTTTTAATAATAATAATAACAAAAAATAAAAATATAAAATATAAAAAAAAATAAATAAATAATTTTTAATAAATAAATAAAGAAATGAATAAATATAATATATATATATATATATATACATGTATATATATATATATATATATATATATATATATATATATATATATAACTAAATATTTTATAAATATATAAATAACTAAATATTTATATAATTTACAATTATTTATTTATTTATTTAACTAATTATATATTATAAAGAAATAAATATTTTTAAATAAATAAATAACTAGTTATATATATATATAACTATTTATTTATTTATATATTTTAAATATTTTTAAATTATTTATATAACTTAAAAATATTTATATAATTTAAATATATAAATAACTAAATAAATTTATAAAAATATATATATATATATAATTACTTTATTTATATAGTTTATAAAATATTTATATAATTTATTCTTTTCTTTATTGATTTATTTATATATTTTAAAAATTTTATATTATATATTAACAAAAAATTAATAAAAATATATATTATACATAATTATATTAATTAATAAAAATATTAAATAAATTTATAAATTTATATATATAATTAAAAATATTTTTAAATTATATATTTAATTATATATATAAATAAAGTAATAACTAAATATATAAATATTTAGTTATTAAATATTTTATAAAAAATATTTTAAATTATATACTTTAAATAATTATATTATTTAAAAAAATTAAAAAATAAAATCTCCTCTCTCTCTCTCTCTCTCTGTCTCTCTCTCTCTCTTTCTCTCTCTCTCTCCCACCGCTTTCTCTCTGCCTTAAAAAATTAAGTCAACGGACGATCATGATGAACATCGTACCGTCCGTTTGACGACGACTATGCCTATTTTGCTAATTATATTTTTTTCGTGCCTAAATAACTAATTATCATTAACACTAAGCCTATTTTAAAAATAATCTCTTTTATTTTACTTATTTTGATGTAATATTTTATTTAAGGATTTAGGTATGCAATTTTGTGCCTATAATAAGATGTAGTTAGAAAGTAGTCATGGGCTAAATCAATATGAGAAGACACATTTCTCTAGGAAGGGTGGTCATCCTCACAGCTTAGATGCCCCCTTTTGTGTAATGGGTAATGAAGTGGCCAATTCAAGAATTATGATGAATATGCTTGCATGGTTCAAAAAGTCTAATTATTTCTTTTTTTTTTAGTTGTTTAAGCATAGGGCTTTATTTATGGTGAGGTTCTGAGTTTCCATTTTATGTTTGAGTTTAGTTAATTTAATGGAGTAGAAAAATTAGTTCTCTTAAGAGCCTAATATTTCTAGATTTTATCACATAATACAATAATCATAGAAAGAAACTTATGAAAGCATGGAGTTCTATTGTGCACCCTAAAATAAATCAAGCCAAATTAAATTAAATAAAATAGGCCAATAAAGAAGGGTACTGCTATACACCTTGAAAGAAAAGAAAAATGGGTAGTCGAGCTCTAAACATATACAACTCGACCTAAAACTAAAGCCTTGATTTATAGGGGTCTTCATCCAAGATCGTTACTTTCTTTAGGTTCATCTTTGGGTTCCACACGGGACCATCAACTGGTAAAGTCAGCTCTTGCTATTCTTAGACCCCATATATTCTAATCTAATTCTAAGCTCAAATTCCATTTAAAAATTTTGAAATAGAATCTTAAACCTTATAAAATACATGTCAGGAAATACATACAGTACACCAACAGTTTATATTTCAAATATTTGGGCATAGCACCAATGGTTGCCAAGCTCACTTGTCCTATTGAGCTATGCTTAGAAACTTAAGCAACACCTGCAAGTAAATAATAATTATTACATTTATTATGATAGTCCCTTTTAGGACAGTGTCCTTACAAAAAATATTTTTAGCCTAAAAGGAATGTCTTAACATTCAGACTAGCGAGAAAATAATTTCTTAGCCATCGAGTCTAAAATAATACACTACAAAATAAGAAAACATTATTTCACAACATAAAGCATCATAGATCATCGACCTACTTAAGTTTAGGGTCAGTGACCTAATGATCTAATGTGTGAAGAGATGGCCTATGACTATATTAGGCCTTTTTTAGGGTCAAGGTTTAATTTGAGTTCAAAGTTTGTTCAATTCATTGTTGGAAGGTTTCAATTTAAATGATTTAATTGAATTCAAATTTTTATTTCAATTTTATGTATTTTTTGTATTTAAGTTGAATTTAGATTTTAAAGAATGAAGAATAAAATAAATTCTACTTTGAGTAGAACCCATTGTATCCAACATCTAAATCCTACTAGAGTGGAATCTTCACCTTGAGGTGAAAATCTAATCTAAGGGTCAAACTAAGAACCTACCTATCTTGATTAATCTTTTTAAATTTGCTAAAATCATTTAGTTGAATTAGGTTTAGCTTGATTGATATTTATTTAATTTAATTAAGATTTTCAAAAGTTAAGTTAATTGAGTTTATTTAATTTCATGTATCTTGATTGTTTATTTTAGATTTATTAGGTTTTAGTTTAATTTAACTCGATTTAATCACTATTTAACTCTTTCATTTAGATTTCATCTTATTAATTTTTCTTGAATTTTATATGGCATATGTACATTAACTAATTCAAAATGTTGTTTGATTTAATGATAATATCTTCTACTTAAATTTAAATTGAATTAATTAATGCATCTTAATTTAACCAAATTATAATTTTGATTATAATTTAAATTGATCTTTTGTTTAAACTTTGATTATGAATTTAAACATTTCATTTAAAAAATTCAGTTATTTGATTTGTATGTTAATTTAATGATTATTTAATTTAATTAATTTAATTAATTTAAATTTTGTATTGATTAATTTATTTTAATATAGATAGTAATTGAATATAATTTAGGTTTAAATTAAATATTCAATATAATACTTATTTAATTTAATTAATATTTAAGATAAAATGATTATTCAATTTCACATATTTTTATTGGTTATTAAATAAAATTTTAGTTTGATCAACCTCCTTTACTTATTTGAAATTAAATTTACATTTAGTTAATATGAGTGTTTTCTTAACCTAAGTGCTTTATGTAAATTTAAGGATTGTTTTATGATTAGTGGTTTATTACTTAATTGAACTTCATATGATGAGATTTTGTTTACTATTGTTCTTAGCTTAAGAAAGCTAAAGAGATGAAATACTTAAAGTCCCAAATCTAATCTAGGACATCCTAAGCTTCTAGGTTATTTAAATTAAACAATTTGATTAATTATTTATGTTTAATTATAATTATCATTATTCACTAAATATTAGGTGAATTTGAAATGATTTCAATGTTATGAATTCTTATTTGAATATGAAATTAAGGGACTGATTTATCATAATTTCAATTGATTGTTTGATTTAACAATTTAATAACTAAGAACTAAGGTTTTCATATATATATATATATATATATATATATATATATATATATATATATATATATATATATATATATATATATATATATATATATATAATTTTAGAAACCCCAAATATGTAATTTTTAAGATTTTTTAACTTCTTAGAGCTAAGGAATTTTTCTTAGATCCTATAATGTTATCAAAAATATATTTAGTTGGTTTTGTGAATTTTTTATAGTTTATGTAATTTTGTATTTATTATTTAGTTTAAAATAACCTAGAACTTGAAAATTTAATAACTTTTGATCCATAAGCCTTTTTGCTTTGAAATTTTTATGACAAGTGAGGTTCCTTGCCAATTTTATTTTCCTAAAGTTTCATCTTGATTAGAGATATGTTTTGGGGTTACTAAAGTTTAAATGATTTTAATAAAATCCCAATTAAGCTTAAATATTAGAAAAATACTTAGCTCTTTTAATTATTTTTTATTCCTCTCAATTCAATGAGTGTTCATTTAGAATTTTTAGATTTTTGGTTGATTTATTATGATTTTTCTAAGATCTAATTAATTAATTAAATTAATTCATAATTAATTTATTTCTAAGTTTATTAACTTCTAGCGATTTTTAATGGTGTTTTTAGACTCAATAGTATCCATTATAATGGTTTTAATTGATTTCATATTTTTCTTTAATTTTATTTCCTTTATTTGAATTTATTTCATTAAATTAATGTTTATGATTTGAAAATTTTATATCTTTCATTTTGATAAATAATAAGTCCCCAAATTTTTATCTATGTAGTACTTTAACCTTAATGTCCATCCTCTAAAATTTCAAATTAATTGAGTTAATATTTTTGATTTAATTGGGATTTGATTAATTTTAATTAAACTTAAATTAACTTAGAAATACCCAATTAAAATTAGCAATTTTAGGTTTAATGAATTTCCCTCACTAAGATGAATCGATAAAGTCCTTAATTACATTTTTTGGTTAAGTATTTTATTTTTTATGCATTTTTAAAAAATTTTGTAATTTTTTGCATTTTTTCAATCTAGAAAATCAGAAATTTTCCATTTAACATAGTCAACACTGACTTGGCGCCGCTTTATTCATGGCATCGCATGATTGGACCATGTGGAATCTATGTGTATCTCACATTAAAGAGACGGTGGATGATTCTTTGAATCAAGCCCGTCCAATTAAAGATTAGATGGCCTAAAATCATTCCATGGCTTCCTATAGGGATTTAAATCATATTGTGCGGAAAAATCACGGTTGTCCATTGCAAATCAAAGGAATGGATAACGATGATTATATCCCTATCTTCCACCAGAGGTCGAGAACTATTGATGGTTAAACATTGAAATCTAATGATCTACGTGGCTAAAATGCAAGTTTTTTTATTGAAAAATGATTGTCGAATGATTTATAATCAATCCATTTGATTTGATCTCACTAGAGATCAAATTCATTTCATGAAGGGAAAAACTAAATTGAAATGGGGATCAGGTTGATCATATCTCACTGGCATTAGGTCTCGACACTCTTTTTAATTTTGAAAATGCTCAAAGGGATTACATGAACCTCTGAGAGAAGAATCATGGTTTGCCTCCCTCTTAATTGATGTGGAGGTCAACACTAATTGCTGCTTATCAGAGTTTGGTATGGTGGATGATCAGAAAGGTTTGGGAGGAGGGGAATTGTTTGTTTGGATTGGATTTTTCTTGAGGATGGTGATGGAGTAAGCAAAAGCCCTAAAATTGGATTTTCTTACTCTTTTTATAGTTGGCCAAGAGCTATCCTATTTATTTCATTGGGAGGTCACTGGCCATTGAAATTGGAATCCCATCATGATATGGAAGGTGGGGGGAGGGTCAAAGATGGGATTTGAATGGAGTGAGGGTAGTAAAGGAGCAAGCATGGGTAGGCTTTGGAGGGGATGAGGTGGATTGGCCATGCTTGCTCTCCATGAGCTCTACCTTATTTCCCTTTACCACCTCAATCTTCACATGGCTCTTTAAGTTGTTGCCTATTGCCTAAGTTAAGTCTTAACTAATCTATAAATTATACTTAAATCAAATGGATTGTGGGATCAGGAGGGAATTATATTATTTGGCTTTATGGGTATATGTTTTTGGACTTTTCTCCCATGACATCTCTTTATCCCTTTAGTTTCACCACATCACCTTCTTTGGGTTGGTTGTTGATTGCCCAAGTCAAACCAAGGTGGGCTATGGATGGGGTTTGAACTCATTTGAGCTTAGTTTAGAGTTAAGTGCTTCATGTTATGCCATTTAAATTTAGATTACATTATATTAATTTAGGTTTGTTTGATTGCTTTCAATTCAATTATTTGAATTTAATTTTATATTTCCATCATTGTTAATTATTTACCACATCATTCATGTATCAATTGATTCATGTTTAATATAAATTAGCTATGGTTAGGCCTAATTTGGCCTATTTAACTCAAAAGAGTCAAAGTGGGTTATTTAGCTTAAGTGGACATTTTGGGGTTGGAAATTGATTCAATTATGTGTAATTGATCATCCATGGTGCTAAGGAATGATTAATTTAAACCATTCTTACTTCCTTTAAGTTCAATTTTGGTTATAACACATTTTAAATTCTAATGGGTTAAGGTGAATTAGTTTGAATCAAACAACCAATTTAATTCAAATTTAAATTAATTTTGATTTCAATTGTATTCAATTAAGTGTTTGGAATGATTTGGATCAACAAATTTTAATTAAGTTGAAGTTGATTTTGATTTAAACCCATTTTGGCCTAATTCGGCCTTAATGGGTTAATACAGGTTCATTCAGATTAAAAAACCAAATAGGTCAAATAAATCCTAATGATTTGTTGAATTATATTTTATTATGATTTTCAAATATTTGGATATTTATTTTGAATTTAGGTTTAATAAGGTCCATTTAGGTTTATTTGAGTCAAATAATCCAATTAACCAATTTGAGATCTTATTGAATTTAGATTTATGTTTAAACATGTTCATTTAATGATTTTGCGCTCTTAGGATGACTCCATTTGATTGAATTTTAATGGGTTGACATTTTTTACATGGTGGGACCTACATGAGTCAATCTTAGGTCAAATGACCTGCTTGATCATTATGAATTTATTTTTGAGTTCATTTATATATGTCTATCGACTCTATGCTTTTATTTGATTTATTTTTTTATTTAATTTTAATTTTATTTGATTTTTCTTAGACTCAAGTGATTTTGAGCTTAGATAGGTCAATTGGGTCAATCATCTGAACTACCTTAATCTAGGCTCAATTAGATTTAAATTTCAATTTAAATGTATTTTGATTTAAATTTTCTATTGAACTTTGGTGTTTGATAAGGCTCACCTAATCAAATTTGGCTAGGTTAGGTTCTAGAATGATTCACTAAGATGGCTTAGGTTTTCACCTCAAGGCATTGAGTTTGATTTGCTTAAGTTTTGATTTGAAGTTTGATATTTTTTTAATTTTAAATTTATATTTTTTTATTTTTTTATTTTGATTTGTTTATACACCTGGTCACTAAGTATAGTGTTCTAAAGGCCTAATAGAAAGCTTCTTAATCTAAGATTAGGGGTCTTGATCACTAAAATTAGGAATAGTGTCAACCTCATCCAAAAATGAGGTCAACAAATGGACCTCCAATATGTGTGGTGGATTAATTAAAGTACACCACACATATTGGTGTTGATCAAATTATTTAATAGATTTTATAAGAAGTACAAGCATAAGCTTGTAAGAATGTGAATTTGGTTTGAAATTGTGATTTGATTTTAACTTTGATTATGATTAGAAATTTTATTTTGAGATGTGATTATGAAAGATAGGCATGAATTGTCTTATGTTATTTTATTTAGAAGGATTCATTCTAGAAAAATCTAGATTTACTAGTCTTTAAGAAGAATATAGATGTTATTATGAAAAGATTTACTAAGGAATCTAATCTTAACATAATTTTGCTATAAAAGATGCATTTAAGGGACTTAATCTTATCTTGCTAAAAAAGTTTAATTTTCATTAATTTTCAATGGCTAGCCTAGGAAGAAAGTATGGGGACTCACATCTTCGTAGGTGAGACTAGTCAAGAGGGAATCTAAATGATTAATTAACCTAGGGTGAGAATTTATAAGAATTTATATTGAGATAAACATGATCGTGAGTTTTCTTTCCTAGAAAGGATGCCCCTATTGGATACTTACTCCTATCTATTAATCTAGTTATTAGAAGGGGCCTTTGATGGCTTAATTCCAACTTAAATAACTAGACTAAGAAAAGGGGCCTTTAATGGCTTAGTTTTCAAACCTTAAAATTTTTACTAATAAGTAAGGGTCTTGGTGACTTTTTCCTAACCTTGATAATTTATTTAATAGGACGATGTCTCGGTGACTTAATCCTATCCCTACTTTCTAGAAAAGAATGTCTGCTAAAGGAATTATTTTTATTTTGTTAAGAAGGGGCCTTTAATGGCTTAATTCCAATGTAAATAGCTAAAGTGAGGAAAAGGGTCTTCTTGACTTAAATCCTAATCCTCAAATTTTGACTAATAGAAAGGAGTCTTAGTGACTTAATCCTAACTTAAATAGTCCATTTAATAGGAAGGGGTCCTGGTGACTTAATCATATCCTTGTCTTTTACAAAGGATGTCTACTAAAGGAATTATTATTATCTTATTAGCTGTTAATAAGGGGGCCTTTAATGGCTTAATTTCAACTTAAATAGCTAAAGTGAAGAAAGGGATCTTTTTCACTTAAATTCTAATCCTCAAATTTTGACTAATGGGAAGGGGTCTTAGTGACTTAATCTTAACCTACATAGTTTATTTAACAGGAAGGGGTCTTATGGACTTAATCTTATCTTTGTCTTCTAGAAAGGATCTTTGCTAAAGGACTTATTCATATTTTGTTAGATATTAAGAAGAGGCCTTTAATGGCTTAATTCCAACTTAAATAGCAAAAGTGAGGAAATGGGTCTGTTTGACTTAAATCTTAATCCTCAAATTTTGACTAATAGAAAGGTGTCTTTGTGACTTAATTCAACCTAAATAGTCTACAGTAGGAAGGGGCCTTAAGTGTCTTAAATCCATTTCTAGAAAGTTTTTATAAAGAGGTAAAATATATCATTGAAGGATTTTATCTTTATTTAGCTAGTTTATTGTCAAAGAAATAATTTTTTTTTAAAACTATGCAGAACAATATCATAACTAGAAGTTTAGCCCAAAATAAATTTATATACTTTACAAAGATCGATCTCTAGAGCCAAATAAATTATTGAAATTTTTTTTTAGTGAAACACAACTTTACTGATCATTTTTAAATTGGGATACAATTCATACATAATATTTTTTTAAGTAACATCCATTAACAGGTAACATTGGATGTTCATCATTACAGGTTATCAATTGATAAGAACCTCCTTCATAGACTTTCACCATAATGAAGGGCCCTTTGCATGTTACTTAAAATTTGTTGCCTATCCCATAATGAATTAAAATTTGTCTTTTAAGAACCAAAACCAAGTCTTTTACTTGGAATGTTTTAAGATGGACTAATTTATCATGAGCTTGAATTATATGCGATTGGTAAAGTTCAAGGTCTTGTTGAGCTCTCAGGTGCTTTCCTTCAAGACTTTCAAGTTCTTTCAATCGAAGTTTATAATTCTGATATGTTATAATGTGTTTATTGATTGCAATCTTAAGACAAGAAGTTGTACTTCTAACTGAAGAATAGCTTTAGTTCCATAAACCAAAGCATAAGGTGTAGATTGAGTTGGTGTCTTATATGTGGTTCGATAGGCTTATAAGGCATCAATGAACTTTTCATGCCATTAACATTTACTCTTATTGAGAATTTTCTCCAAAATTTGTACAAGCATTTTATTAAAAGCTTCAGCCAATCCATTTTTCCTAGGGTAATGGATGGTTAAATATATCCAATCAATGTTATTATTAGCCACAAAATGATTTATCTTAGTGGACTTAAATGTTGGGCCATTATCAAATATAATTTGGTGAAGAATGCTAAATTGATATACGATATTTTACTGAAAAAATTTAAGTACATGGTATGCTTTAACTTCTCTTAATGGAATTGCCTCAGCCCATTTAAAAAAGTAGTAAGTTGAAGCCATTATAAATTGATGCCCTTTTGATGAAGGAGGATCAATAAGCCCTATGATGTTAGAACCCCAACTCTTAAAGGGCCAAGAACCAATCGTTGGGTGTAATATATTAGGCGGCTAATGTAAAACTATAGAATGTACTTGACATTGATGATAATAATGAATAATTTTCATGCAATCATCAAGCATCAAAGGCCAATAATACCCATTTTTTATATTTAATTTTATCTTGGGCTTGGATTGGTGAGCATCACACAATCAAGAATGTACTTTAGCCATAATCTTATGGGATTCTTATTTATCTAAATAACACAGCCACATTTGATCGAATGATCGATGGTACAACACACCGTTGATTAATTAATAAGACAAAACACATTTCTTAATTTGATTCACTTGTGATTTGTCTTTTTGTAGCCACCCCTCACTTAAATAGTCAATGAATGGTTGTCTCTAGTCAAATTCTTCTTGACCTTCAATAAGAGTGGCTATCCTTTGTATTTCTATTTTTCTATGCATATAATCTAAATCTATATTCGATCAATTTTTTTGGTTATGAACTTCTATAGATATTGATTCTTTTTTGCAAGCTTTGTTAAAGCATCAACTATAGAATTATCTTTGCATGATATTCTATATAAAGTCACAGAAGGAATGTATTCAACTTCATTGTATATTAATAATAATTAAAGAGAATTAGATGCAATACTTTATAAATTTCACTTACTTGGTTTAAAAATAGTTGGAAATCTCCAAAGATTTTAATCTCTTTAAAATCCATAAGGATGACTAACTCTGAATCGGTTATAAGAATTTTATATTTAGCTTTATTATTTTTATAGGGCTCAGATAAATGATAGAAATATTATATCATTCCTTTGTTTGGATTTATAAAGATTAATCTAGTCCCTGCCATCCCTAGGATTGAAGAATTGAATTATTTACCTTTTTGAGAGGATACTGCACCATCAAAATACAGTTCCTAGGTGGCTGATCGGTACTTTTTACCCTTATATGCAAGTGCATGTGTCGAATCATGTAATACAAAATGAGTAGAATATCTTTTCAATAAAAATTGGAGCAAAATTAAATATTAATTTATATTAAATTAAGTATTAATCTCTTTAAACCTAGTTTGTATCAAACAAAATGAAGTGCTAAATTAAAATTGATATATACTATTTTGTTAAATATTAAAAAGACATATTTGTATATTTTTATATTTTTATGCAAAATACCTAGGTGTTTTTAATTTAAAATAAGTATTATGAATTTATGAAATTTTTTAGATTATATATTATATTAAACAATATTGTGGATTAATTTAAAACTTGTAGTACCAACCAAAAGCAAAAGTGTTATACTCTCTATCTCTAAATAAATATAACCAAACCAATTACTTTACCCAATTTTCTGCTTAGTGTCAAGTAAATTTTGATTGGTTGCTTTATCCATATTTCTCCTTAAGCGATTGAAAAACAAAAAAATAATCATTTATTTAATGGCTATTTAGCTACCCTAACTTATCTATCAGACTAATCATTATTAAGTACAATTGTTTACCTTTTTCTTACTTTTTCTTCTAGGACTCCGTTGATATCCTTATATCACACTTTCTTTGAATATTGTAATTGGCTATATTACAAGTAAATGAAGCATGAAAAGAAGCCAAACACATTTTCATTCAAAGAACATATAATTTTTCTATATTAATCCACAACAACATTTAATACAATAAAATATCTCAAAAGTTCACATTAATTTAGAGTTAACATACTTAGTTCAACATTTTAGAAAGTAAAACACAATCATGATACATAAATATGTGTAATAAATACTTGAAAATATAAGAAAAAAAAGAAAAAGAAAGAGTGCACTGATAAATTGTCTCTATTTTTTATGTATCCTTCTCCTTGATCTCCTAATTGTGATCTCCTTCACATACTCCACATACTCTCACACATAGCACACATCACTTAGAGTGTCACTCTCTAAGTGCTGTCATTGTACTTTAACAAACTCACCAGCTTGAGAAGAAAAAAAAAGAAGAAAAAGAGAAAAAGTATGGAAAAAGATCTTTTTCCCTTGGAAATGTACCATATATATAGCCTAAATATAGCTCTGGTCGGTTGTCCAGATGATCTTTCCATAACTGCCTTAAAAACCACCCGAAACGATCACTCTAAATCATCATGAATCTATTTTGTTAGGCTATAACACCTTGGCGTTGGTTTTGTAGCACTAGGCTATGTGTTCTCTGATTTCTAGCTTCAAAATTTTGATTCTAGCACTTCAATGTTGTAATATAGCACCTTGACACTATAATGTAGCACCTCAATGTTGTAAACCTAATGTCATGGCACTATCTTCTCTATTTTTGCACAACTTTTTTTTTTCTGATACTAGCGCTTCTGTGCTATAAATGTAGTGTCATGGTGCTGAACTGTGATTCTATCTTTGTCTTCTTCAATAAGAGATTTTCTATCATAAATACTTAAAATTATGAAAATAAATCATAAAATAATAAAGTATTTACTTAAAACACATGTTAATTTTACTAAACTTTTTCACTTATCAAATGCCCCCAAACTCAAATCATTCCTTGTCTTCAAGTAATCATATGTATTTTCATGAATATTCAAATTTAATTGGTATCAAAACTTTTAAAATTTAAAATCATTAAATAATAATTTTAATTGAAAACAAGAATCATTATTAAATATGGAAAATAACTTAACTATAATGGCCTAAATTCTTATTCAATCTAATATTTTATTTTAGTTAAGTCATTTTAGTGCTTAATATTAACATAGTTGATTCTTTTGAATTTTAGTTAATTGACTATTATAAATAGTCATCACTTAATATTTAAATAATCATAACTTGATTTTCTCTCTTGAATTTGGCACATTTAGTTATTTTAATAATTTCATTGACTTGGTTAGATAATTGAGAGAATTTCTAGGTATTACTATTGTATGATACTCAGCCTCAAGTATTTTCTTCTCATCCTTTTTTAATTTTTTTATGAAAATTTTACTTTATTGGCTTTGTAACCCATACTTGTTATTGTTGTCCATACTTTTCTATTCTCTTTATATATTTAACATAATTAAAATAAATTATTATTTTTCACTAAATGAGCTAATCTCCAATTAATACTAATCAAATTATGTTTTTAAAGTACTAGTGACTTGTATTTATTTCAAGCTAATTACCACAATTCTATAGGAATCTCTAATGTGTGGTTTGTGTAAGAAATTTCTTAACTCATTTAAAATTACTAATTGTATAAGAAATATTTATTATTAATAGTTTAAGTTATAATTCATTATTTAATAATTTAAATGCAAATTCTAATTTTTAAATTAAAATATTATGTAATTGATTTTGATTCCAAAGTTTTACTTTTTTAAATAAAAGCTTAAGTTTTAGAAAAATAACACACAATTATCTAGGTCAACTAATACTTATAAATCTTTTCTATTAAAATAAAATAAATATGATAATTTAAATACTACATTGCATTAGTTCTACATAATGAAACACTTCAACTTTGTGTACTCATAGGCTTCAATAATAAGAAAACTATCTCCCCTACTCCCCCAAACTCATATACAACTCTAATAAAATAATGAAACACACAAGAAATAAAGAACAAGAACTTCTCATTCTTTAATCTTATTGTTTTAACTCTTTCTCTTCTTCTTCAGCTTCTTTTTATCAAATATTTAGTATTGTAGGCACTTCCAACAACACAAAATAAATTTTCAATAATATTACACTTTCACACTAGATACAATTATAACTCAACTTCAAATCACACAACTACACATTAAAATCATAGAAACATTGGGTCGCCTCCCAAGCAACGCTTAGTTTATAGTCTTTAGCCTGACTATGCTAAGTTTTTTTTAAATTTTAGATGAACCAATTTGATAAGTATTTTATGTCAGCAATGTCCAATCCACTGCTTTTCAAATGATCCGCAAGACTATCATCCACTCTTTTTTCTTAACATCATCCAAATTCTTAAAAACTACGGTTAGTAAAAATGATTTACTTTAGTAGGCATAGTTTAAATTACAAGGTAATGATTTAAACTCCAAATCTTATGCCTTTAAGATATATGACTTAAAGAGTATTAATGAACACATCTAAGAGCTCACTTTTTTTCTTTAATTTCCTTAGGAGCAGATCTAAGAATTGGATCATCATCATTCTCTTGCTCATCCTTAATTATGACTTCTTCTAATAAATTTTCAATCATTGATATCTCCAAATACTTAATTACACTTTCTTCTTTAAGCTTGGGGGATTTATTGTTTAAATATTTTTGGAATCTTTCAGGGAAAGGTGGAGGTAGCCTCCTCTCATTTTCCTAAAGGCCTCTCTCTCAATTTCCTTTTTCTCATTAATTTCATTTTCTTTTATCTTTTTCTCTATAACATTCTCTAAACTTTGAATTCAACTTCAAGTTTATCTTCATCAATCTTCACCTCTGCAAGGTCTTTTTTTACTTCTAAATTTTATTACATTATTATGCTCTTTATCTATTTCCTTAAGGTTAATTTCTATATCACAAACTACACTATCCAGAGGTTTATTTGCAAGATTATTAGCTAATTATTCTAGTTGGATTTCTAAATTTGTAATAGAAGTAGTTAGACAATGTAATTTGATTCCCATTTGCAATAATAAGTCTTCAAGTTCATTTTGAGGAGGATACTCTAATGGAACTATATGTATATAATTTTGATCAGTATTAAAATACATATTACTCCAATTTTGCATAATTTCAATTTGATTAAAGTTTAAATTATTTTTATTATTATTCAATGAGAAGTTAAGATCATTTCTCTAACTTAGATTACATGTGTTTGAGAATGGATCATTAAATATATTAGCTAAATAATTAAACATTTTTGCATTAAAATCACTAGGCTCTTGTTTTTTTATAATTATCCTATAAAGTCGTTTAATTTCTATGTTCAATGGAAATAATTCTATATTTTTGTCTTTAAGCATGCAAAGTTTAGAAATCTCAACTTTGGATTAAAACTACAACAATGATACACTAAACAAGTATAAGATATTTCACACTTAATACCTAACATAAAAACACATAATAAAAATGTTGAATTAAAATTGTTCAACAAGACCAATATCAACTTAACACAAAATTTTATTTTAATCTCTAATCCCCATCAACGGTGCCAAAAACTTGATCGATACTTTTTACCTTTATACACAAGTGCACGTGTTGAATCAAGTAATACAGAATGAGTAGAGTATCATTCCCATGTGGATTGGAGCAAAATTAGATGTTAATTTATATTAAGTTAAGTATTAATCTCTTTAAACCTAGTTTTTATCCAACAAAATACAAGTGCTAAATTAAAATTGCTACACACTCTTTTTCAAAATATTGAAAAGATAAATTTTATGTTTTTATATTTTCATGCAAAATATATAGCTATTTTCTTAATTTTAAAGTAAGTACTTTAAATTTATGGAATCTTCTAAATGAAGTATTATATTGAACTATATTGTGGATTAATTAAAACTTATAGTATCAAGCAAGAGAAAAAGTACTATATGCTCTATCTTTAGACAAGTATAACTAAACCAATTCCTTTACTTAGTTTTCTATCTAGTGCCAAGTAAATTTTGATTGGTTTCTTTACCCATATTTCGCTTTAAGTGATTGAAAATCTTAAAAATAATCATATATTTAATGGTTATTTAGCTACCCCCAACATATGTAGCATATTAATGATTATTTAGTACATTTTTTTACCTTATTTCCACTTGTTCTTCTAGGATTTCATCGATATCTCTAGATTACACTTATTTTTAACATTGTAATTAGCCAGATTATAAGTAAATGATGCATGGAAAGAAGTAAAATATATTTTCATTGAAAGCACAAATAATTTTCTTATATTAATCCATAATAACATTTACTGCAATACAAGTATCTCAAAAGTTCACATAAATTTAGAGTTAACAAACTTAGTTCTATATTTTAGAAAGTAAAATATGAAAATAATACATAAATATGTGCATGGAATACTCAAAAATAAAAGAAAAAGGAAAGAAGAAAAGAAAAGAGTGCAATAATAAATTCTCTCTATTTTTGTGTATTTTTCTTCTCGATATCCTAATTATGAGCTCCTTCACATACTCTACACACTCATACACATAGCACGCAACACTTGGAGTGTCACTCTCCAAGTGTTGTCACTACACTCTCACATACTCACCCACTTAACAAGAAAAAAAAAGAAAGAAAGAAAAAGTATGGAAGAAGTTTTTTTTTCCTTGAAAATGTATCTTATATATAGCATAAATACAGTCTTGGTTGGTTGTCTAGATACTCTTGCCATAATTGCCTCAAAATTTTCTTGAATCCATCATTGAGCATCATAAATCTATTTTATCGGGTCTTAGCACCTTGGCGTTGGTTCTATAGCATCTAGGCATTGTGCTTTCTAATTTTTGGTATCAATTTTTTAATTTTGGCACCTCGACAATGTAATGTAGGACCTTGGCATTAGATCTACCACTTCAACACTTCAAATCTAGTGTTGCGGTGATGTCTTCTCTACATAGCTTTTTCTTCTGATACTAGCACTTCAATAGTGTAAATGTAGTACCGTAGTGTTATACGATGATTATGCATTTTCTGCATTTTATTTTTTTCTCTAATTTCTTGTCATAAACACTTAAAATATTATAAGATAAATCATAAAATAATAAAGTTTCTACTTAAAAATACATGCTAATTTAACTAAACTTTTCACTCATCAGTGACATTATTTTCTTCCTTTAAATTCATGATCTGCTCATTAAAGAGATCATCATTTAAATGAGAACCCTCAAGGAGAGGATGTGCTGCTAAGAAATCAGCTACAACTTGACCTTTTATAGCACAAAGAGGTATGAATGCAATTTTAAATTACAACAACTTGCCCTAGAGATTATCTAATTCTAATGAGATTTCAAACTTCATTAAGGCATCATTTTGATTTGAATTATCATCAAAGCGAGATTTCAAACCAATTTGAAGAAGGTTATTTTATTTTTCTTCTTCATTTCTCTCCTTTTCTTTCTTTATTTCTTTCTCATTTATTTTAATATCTTCTTTTACTTTCTTTTATTTCTTAATAATGTCAGATATCATAGAATTAGTCACTTACCATTTAGGTATATAATAAGTAGCATCTTCATAGAGCTTAATTTTAGGAATAGAAAATGGTTATATATCTCCTTTTATAGTATATTTCACTCCATCCCTTGTGTATTTAATACACTAATACAGTGATGAAGGAACCATTCAATTTTCATGTAACCATTGCCTACTTAAAAGAGCATTAAAATATGTCTTTGAGTCAATAATTTGAAATTTTGCTTATATTTTCAACCCATCCATCTCTTATAATAGAGTGATTGAGGCAATATGATAGACAAAAAATCTGGATAATTTATAATTTCCACTTTGATTGAAATGTAAAGGGTCGATTATGGTCGGTATTCCCTAAAAGTAAATCATCATCAGAGAAAGTTACTTTAGGGACTTCTTTAAAATCACAAACCTCATCAAAGAAAGTTACTGCTAGCAGTGTTAGATAAGTCTCTGGGTTGAGTGTTGACCTCATTTTTGCATGAGGTACACATCATCCCTAATATTAATAATAAGTTTTTTTAATTTAGATTAGGAGCTTTCTAATTAGACACTTAGGACACTACACTTAGTGATTAGATGTATAAACAAATCAAAATTAAATAACAAATTAAATTAAATATAAAAGCAAATTTAAAAGCAAATCAAACTCAATGCCCTGATGTGTAAACCTAGGCTATGCTAATGAATCCTTCTAGAGCTTGATCTAACTTAATTGAATTAGTTGAACCATGTCAAAACCCAAAATTTCAATATAAATCTAAAACAAAAATATTTGAATTATAATCTAAATTTTATTAAGCTTAGACTAAGGTAGTTGGGGTGGTTGACCCAATTGATCCATTTAAGCTTAGAATCACTTAAGCCAAAGAAAATTTAAATAAAATTAAAATAAATAAAAAATAAATCAAACAAAAAGCATATTATCAATACACAAACATAAATGAAACTAAAAATAAATTTAAGTGAGGTTCAGAAGGGTTAAATAGGTCATTTGACCTAGAACTGACTTATGTGGGTCCCATTAGGTTAAAAAGTCAATTCAACCAAATTAAGCCATCCTAAAGGCTTAAAACCATAAAATGAACATATTTAAACTTAAATTTAAATAATTTTAAATGCAATAAAGATTTAAATGGGTTGATTTGTACACTTAATCTAAATAAACCCAAATGCACTTTATTAGGCCTAAATTCAAATTATATTAAAAATAATTCAAATCAAAAATCCAAAATTATTTAAAAATTATAATAAAACATAATTAAACCAATCATTGTGATTAATTTGATTAATTTGGTTATTTAACCCAAATGAAGCCATATTGACCTATTAAGTCCAATTTGGGTCAAAATGAGTCTAAATCAAAATCAACTTCAAATCAATTGAAATTAATTGCTCCAAAACAATAAAACACTTAATAAAACAATATTGGAAGTTAAACATATCTTGATTGAGACAAACCAATTATTTTAACTCAATTAAACCTAACTTAACCCATTTAAATTAAAATTGGTCAATTTGGGTGAAAATTAAAATCAATTCAAATTGATCAAAAAACAATTTATCATAAACATTTCAAATAATCATTTGAATATAATTGAATATAAATACAAATCATACAATGACTAAATAGGCTAGGAAATCTAGTTAAACTTGTTTAAGTTAAATGGTCCAAAGTTTACCTAAACTACATCAATCCTAAATATGGTGTGGGCTAGTTGATCTATGAATCATGTAAGAGACAGTTAATAATGATTCAACACTAAATTCATATAATCAAATTGGATGTAATAACACTAACCTAAATTAACATAAACCAATCTAAATTTAAAGGACATCAAACCAAAACATTCAACTCTAACTCAACTTAAATGAGTTTGAGCTTAACTCAAGGCACATTTTTGAAGTTAACTTGTGCAATTGATAGCCATCCAAAGAAAGAGAGATGAAGTCATGGGATAAAGAGGTGCCCTGAGAGAGAAAGTCCAAAATGCTTATGCATAAGAGTACAAACTCTCATTTCCCTCCATATCCCCTCCATCCCTCATCTAGTTGACTTGAGCTCATCTTAAGCTAACTAACTACCCCTTCAAGAAAACATCCAAAGTTTGCAATCACCATGGTTGGTGACCTCCCAATGAGGGAAGGCTCTCAACCATTTATAAGGAGAACATGGAAAGCCAAATTGAGGACTTTGGCTTACTCAATCATCCAGATTAAATTTAATAATCAATGAAAGAGCGATGTAATAAAATAGCTAAAGCAAAGTGTAGAAAAGATAAGTAAAGGACACAATGATTTTTATGTGATTTGATCAAACCCAAAAACTGGCCTATGTCCACACCTAGCAACTCAGCTAGAAATTCACTAAGTCAAAAATATATTACAATAAATCTCTCATACTCTTCTTTATGATACAGTACTACTAAACAAAATACTTTCATACATCGGGCAAGTACAACCCTAACACTATACTTTCCTATAACGAGCAAGTACAACCCCAAAAAAGTACAAAAAAAACACAAGAAGAAAAGATACAATTGAAATATCTAACTCTCAATTTAAAATAATTTTGCACTTAAGTCCCAACTAAAATAACAGTAAGATAAATAATAAAGAGAGCTCAAAGTGATTATATTTCTTATTATATTAAAGTTAAAAGAAATGATAAGATCTTTATATGAAGCACTTGAAATAAATCTTTAAAAAAAAATTTGACTTCAAAAGAAGCAAAGATTTGAAAAAATAAATGAACTTAAAAAATTATAGAATATGAAATTACTTCAATTATTTAGACTTTAAAATATTTGCATGAATATGTAATCTAAAAGTGTTGTGGCATGAATACATTCAAATAAATAAGCTAATGTGACTTCCTTAGTTGTAAACTTACTTCAGAAACTTTTTCAAAACCTTGATGTATGAATAAGAAGCAAGGTTATATGTAATTGAACCTTTCAATCTCTTGAAGATATCTTGAAAGAAGATGAGAAGAGTCTCTTCTTAATGATTAAAGAAGATAGTAAGGTGGAGGAGGATTTCTAACACTAAACCTTCAATAATCTTAAAAGATGGTTTTTGGACACACAAGAGGCAAGATAAGATGAAGAGAATTTTGAATTGCTTCAAGCAAATCCCTATGAAGGGAGTCCACCAAGGATGGATTTGCACCAAACCTTCAGAGATTTTTAATCAATCTCCAACTATAAGTCTCGAACAAGGATGGATTTGTGAGAGAATTGAGAGCTTTGACATCTTAGAAGATTTTAGTTTATTTTGGCAAGCTTTCAGCCAAGGGAGAAGACAAGAGCAAAGAGGGGAGTGTAGCGCTTTGAATCACAAGAATCTCTGAGAAATAAAATTGCAAGAATTTGGCCAAATTTGAGAGGAGTTGAGAGAAAAGAAGCTAAGTATTAACAACATTATATAGACCAAGATTCAAACTAAGAAGAAATTAGGAGGGAAAATTGATTTGGAACCTATTTGATTTTGATTTGAAAATCTCAATCAAATAAACCTGAAATTTTAATTTGAATTTTTTATATCCAAGTATGATTGGGATGAGAGAGAGATATGAGGAAGAATATTAATCAATCTAATAAAATAAAATCAAAGGAATAAATCAAGGATTTACAGCTAATCAAGGATAAAGAGAGGGAAAGTTGATTTACCAAAAAATCAAACTTTGAATAAATCATCACTTGGTTTAAAATTAAATTGAAATTGGATTTTTAAATTTGAGTGGTTGGCCAAGTTAAATATAGAGGAAAAAATTAATAATCTTAACATATCTAGCTTAATTCCACTATGACAACTAAATTCAAGAGAAAATTAATTTAAATTACTATAGCAAGATGGCTAGCCAAGAATGTTCCAAATAATGATTCAATCAAGTTTTAATGTGACATAATATGAGATATTAAATTAACTAAATTTGATCGAATGAGAAAAATGCAAAATTCAAAAGTAAAACAAATAAAATAAATCCAATATATTAAAATAATAATTTCAGCCAAAACACTTCCACAAAATAAATCAATCTTAATTCAGTGCAATCAATCATTTAAAAATGATGATGAATCAATTTTAAAAACTTTTTGAATTAATTATAAAAATTTATTCAGTGAAAAAATAAATAATAAGGGGGTTAGCCAATTAATTCCAAAAATAAAAATCTAAAAATGAAAAACTACATAAATCAAGGCTCAATTGAATTTAAATTTGAATTAACCTAGATTAATTCAAGTTGATTCAATTAAGATGAGATTATTAAGCAAATGGGTAGGCCAATCCAAGCCATAAAAGGATAAAAATCAAATTTTCTTATTAAAACTCAAAGTCATTTAATTTCAAAATTCAAACAAAGAAATTTAAGAATTTAATAAAGAATTATTATTCAAATCTCAAAGGAAATGTTATGACAGTAATTTGAATAAATCACACAAAAATTATTATTCCAAAAACCATAGAAAAATTAGTCAAAACAAAAATTGAATGATAATTATGATATGAGATAGAATATAAAAGGATAAGATAGAAAAAGAATATTATGTATACTTCTTGAATAATTTTATTTTCATGCAAAAAATAAATGGATAGTTAATGATATCAAGCATAGAAATAATTAAATAAAGTGTGAAATAAATTCATCTTACTTGAAAGCACAATGGATGATGCTTGAACTCATGAAAGTTATTAAGATTATCCAAAAAAAAGGTAATTTAGGAAATAATTTGAAATGATGTAATTTTAAAATATAGAAAAACATGCAAAAATTTAAATAAAATATTTGAAAGTGATTAAGCCATTAAATTTTTATTATTGAGCTTTTATTTATCTTATTATTATAAGTCCTAGAAAATTCCCAATCTAATAATGTAGACTTTCCAAATTTGATTGAAGAACTTGTGTTCGAAGAATTTTCTGCACTACTTAAATTATATCAATTAGTATCACCTAAACATGAGCTTGTTATCATGAAAATCAATCTCATATGAAATGATGCCCATTGAGTCAACAATTTTCCCCTTTTTGATGATGACAAACTTATGTTGGTGTTATGTAGAGATGAATGTTTAGATTAACCTTGCATCAACTTTTAAAATAAAAAAAATACATTTATAAATAAAATGTAATAAGATAATAACTTAAATCATAAAAAGAAATTTAGCTAGCTTAGTACAAATAGCATGATAAGGAAAAATGTTAGTAAGCATAATACAAATACAAAATGTTCCCCCCTAAATTTATGCATAAAAGTGAAAAGAATGAACATGAATAAAAAGACCAATATAAAGCTTTCTCTCCCTTTAGGCAACATAAAAAAGATTTTAAATATATAAATAAATTAAATGAATGGATCTAACATACCTAACATATGTCTCAAAGTGCAAAATCGTTCTTCAGGTAAAGGTCTTTTTAAAAATATTAGCAATTGGTAAATCAGTACTAATAAACTCAATATCAACATCACCCTTACTAATATGATCTCTAATGAAATGACGTCTAATCTCTATATTCTTGGGCTAAAAATGTTGGATGGTATTTTTTGTCAAACTAATTGCACTAGTGTTATCACATCTAATGGGAATGTGATCTAGCTTAAATCAAAAGCCTTCTAATTATTGCTAGCAACACAGCTTTTTGTAGCTATGTACTCAGCTTCAGTAGTATAAAGAGCAATGGAGTTATGTTTCCTAAAGGACCAAGATATAAGTGATGATCTTAAAATTGGCATGTTACTATTGTACTTTTCTTGTCTACTTTGCAACTTATAAAGTCAATATTAGAATAAGCAATAGAGTCACATGATAGTGATTTTTTAGGATACCACAAACCTAACCTTGAAGTACCTATCAAATAATAAAATATACACTTAATTATAGTAAAATATGATTTCTTTGGAGTAGCATAAGAATGAGCATACAAGCAAACAACAAATATAATATTAGGCCTAATAGTAGCAGGGTATAAAAGTAACTCTATCATACTCTTAAAAAGTTTTTGATCAACCTATTTACCTGATTCATCTAAGTCTAGCTTAGTAGAAGGGATCATGGGAGTTTTACTAGATTTTAATTTCTTCATGTAGAACATTTCAATCAAATCATTTGTATATTTAGTTTGACAAATGAAGGTGTCACTTATTTTGTTGCTTCACTTGAAAACCCAAAAAATATTAAGTTCTCCCATCATATGCATCTTAAGTTTTTTAAACATTAAACATGTTTACTCAACACAAAAAGATTTATTTATACATTCAAAAAATAGCATCCACATAGCTTTGCACAATAATTAGGTCATCAACTAAATTTTTAAGAAATAGTGTGGTATCTACTCTACCCTATATAAACCTATGGTTAAAAAGAAAACTACTCAATATATCTTACCAAACACTAGGAGCCTATTTTAATACATATGAAGCTTACTTCAATTTTAAAATATGATCAGAAAAATCTAAGCTTTCAAAAGTAGGGGTTATTTTACAAAGACATCTTGATCAATAAAACTATTTTAAGAAAAATGAACTTTTGACATCCATCTAAAAAAGTTTAAAGTCTTTATAATAGGCATAGGCAAGGAGTAGACTAATAGATTTTAGTCTAGCTATGGGGGCAAAAGATTCCTCAAAGTCTATCCCCTCAACCTAAGTGTACCCATGTATAACCAATCTAACCTTATTTTTAACAATGTGCCCAGAGTCATGCTTCTTATTTCTAAATCTCATTTACTTCCTATAAAATTCTAGTTTTGATGTCTAGGGACTAATTCCCAAACATCATTCCTAACAAATTGATTTAATTCTACTTCCATGGCTATAATCCAATAATGATCTTTCAAAGCTTCATCCACTAATGTAGGTTAAATTTTAGATAAGAATGTAGAGTGATTAGTTACCTTCTTCGATTATCTTTTATTTCTAACATCTTGGGAGGGATCTCCTATGATCAAGTTCTTAGGATGATTCTTAATGAATTTTCATTCTTTGGGTAAAGAATTATCTATAATTTCTTTCAAGTTGATTTTCTTAAACTCATCTATCTCATCATCAATAAAATCATCTCTAAGTTAATCTATATGGTTTTCAACAAGTATAATATGTATTAATTCTTCTACAATCATCTTTATTTTATTGCAAACTCTATAGAATCTACTAGTTAATGAATAACTTAAAAAGATTCCATCATCTAACTTACTATCAAATTTTTCTAAAGAATATTTTCTATCATGCAAGATGAAGCACTTACACCCAAAGATATGAAAATAACTAATCTTAGATTTCTTTTCAAAGAATAACTCATAAGGGGTATTATTTAAGATAGGTCTCAAATAAACTTGACTCATCACATAACATGCAGTGTTAATAATTTCACTCTAAAAATATTTAGGCAATCTATAATCATCTAACATAGCACTACTTAACTTAATTAGAATTCTAATTTTTCTTTCTACAACACCATTTTGCTAAAACGTTCTAGGAGTAGAAAAATTATGTTTGATACCAAAAGCATCACAAAAATCTTCAAATAATTTATTTTCAAACTCTTCTCTATGATGTGATTGAATTCTATTAGCCAAAAGACTTATATTCTTTTGAATGTGTTTAACAAATTTTCTAAAGGATTCAAAAGCATCATTCTTATGAACTAAGAACATGAACCAAGTTAATCTAGAAAAACCATGAACTATAACAACTTCAAAAAAAAATTCTTCTAAACTAATAGTGTTAACAGGTCCAAACAATTCCATTGTAATAGGCCTAAAGTTTTAGAGGTACAAATAATTTTTTTTGAAAGAATGCTTTGAGTATTTTCCAGGAATACATGCATCACAAATATAATTAGAATGAAAATTTATTTTAGGTAAACCTTATATATGGTTAAGTTTTGTAATTTTGTTCAAAGAATACATATTAATATGACATAATCATTTGTGACATAACCCAACAATATTAAGTGAACTTTTAAAGCAAAGTAAATTTAAATTTGCATCACATGCATTTTGAAAATCAATAAAATAATTGTTTTTATATCTTTGACCAATAAGTAAAGCATTTCTTTATCTCTAATAACACAGAAAGTGAAATAAAATCCAACATTTAATCCTTTATCATATGACTACATAATAGAAATAAGATTATGCTTTAAACTTTAAACAAAAAAAACTTTATCTAAAGTTATTGAAATTTTAGAAATAAATTTGATTCCAATTATTTTTTCTTTAGCATTATCACCACAAACAACATACCCTTCTTCATAAGATTCTGAAATAAAAGATTTTGGTTTGCACCAATGATATGCCTTGAACATCCATTATCCAAGTATCACATTCCTTCTTTGATTTTGTTTTGAAGGCATTCTTATGAAATGAAAATCAAGGATTAACTTTTGAAACCCAAACATGTTTAGGTCCACATTCCAAAGAAAAAAAATATGTGATGAATGTTGTCTAATGTATGTTGCTTTTAAATTTTATTTTTGGTCATCCAAATAAAATTTGATCTAGGAAATGTTTGAGATCTACGTACATGACAATCAAATGATATGTTACCTTTTTAATTGCATTAGTTAAACCTAATATTTGTATTAGCATAAGAAATACACCTAGATGATTTATTAATAATAAATGAACCATGTGAGTGTGAGCTACAATAAGTATTTAACATTACATGTAATAACAAAATTTCTTTTTCAAGATTCTTTATAAGCGAAGATTGATCTACTGAAGTAACACTCTTAGCTCTCAATTTACTACATTCATTTTCTAAAGATAAAACATGCATTTTAAAAAAAATTATATATTTTTCAAAGCATTAAATTTTATTTTCAATTTCTTGCATTAAATGCATCATCTACTTCTTCATAAGAAACTTCTTCACATACCTCGCTAATAGTATCCACATTTTCCATGAGACACAAATTTTCTTCTTCTTCTATAGTGTTATCACTAGACTCCTTTGAATCTGAATTAGGCCATATTACTCTCTTCTTTCTCTTTTGAGGCTTTTTATTTTTCCAATTTTTTTCTTTCAGCCTAAATTTTTTTCTAAATAATATCGGGGTAACCTACTCTTACATGTCCAAGCTTGTTGCAATTATAATAGACTATTCCTTCACCCACATTAGACCTTTTAGTAGGCAATTTATGTAATTTAGATTTACCATTCTTGTAATTTTTCTTTTTTGATTATATTTTCCAATTTCTTTGAAAGCATGGCAATCTCATCACCGACTACTTTAGAACATGAAGTATTCTCCTCACGTGCGTCTTCCATCTGCAAAGAAATTGATTTTCCTTTCTCCTTCTTTTGGAAAGAGTCATTTTGATCTCTTTGTGCTATGACCTATTCATGACCTATCAAGGATCTAAGAAGCTGATTAAGTGTATATGTAGTCAGATCCTAAACTTCACTTATTACAGTTACTTTAGCATCCCATTCTTTTGGAAGGCATCTTAAGATTTTGTAAACTAAAGCTTAATTTTTATATTTTCTTTCAAGAGAATAAAATAAATTAATTATTTTCATGAAATAGGTATACATATCAGAAATGTTTTCATTTGGTAACATGCAAAATAACTCATACTCTTATTCTAATTTATTTATATGTGCATCTTTAACTTCATTAGTACCTTCATAAGTGTAATTAACTTGTCCCAAATTTTTTTAATAGTACTAAACATAAAAAATCTCATGTAATCATTAGGAAGTAAAGCACAATACGAAAATATTAAAGGCCTTAGCATTAAGTTCATCTAACTTTCTTACATAAGCAGTCCATTCATCAAAATGTTTTTCAACTTTCAAACCATCTAACTTAATAGTGGGTGTGTGATATTGATGTGCCAATAGAATCTTGACCATGAATAAAGTACTAATATGAATTTTCGAATAATCAAATTAGACATTATCAAGTAAAGGTGGTCTATGTGTAGACTATCCTTCAAATAGTACACCGTTAGATAATACTTGTGCCATAGTGATCTACTCAAGGATGTTAATACAAAAATTGAGCTGAGGCTTTGATACCAATTATTAAGAGGTTATGGCACCCAAGAGGGGAGGGTGAATTGAGTGTTTTAAAAATTTTTAAATTAAAATTAAATTTTAAAGCTTTGTAAAAAATTTAGTTGTAAAATGTTAAATTTAATAATCAATGAAAGAGTAATGCAACAACTAGCCAAAGTAAAGCAAAGTGTAGAAATAGAAAGTAGAGAAAAATAATTTTTATTTGGTTTGATAAAACCCAAAAACTAGCCCACGTCCACACCTAATAACCCAAGATAGAAATTCACTAAGTCAAAAAGAGATTAAACAAATCTCTCGTACTCTTCTTTATGAGAAAGTATAATCCAACATCATACTTTCCAAAACTAGGCAAGTACAACCCCAACACTATACTTTCCTATAATGGGCAAGTACAACCCCAAATAAGTACAAAAGAATAAAATAAGAAAAAAAAAACAATTTCAATATCTAACTCTCAATATAAAATAATTTTGCACTCAAGTCCCAACTAAACTAATAGTATGATAAATAATATAGAGAGCTCAAAGTGATTATATTTCTTATTAAATTAAAGTTAAAAGCTATGATAAGATCTTTATATGAAGCACTTGGAGTAAATAAATCATTGAAAAATATTTGGCTTCAAAAGAAGTAAAAGAATAAAAAAAGTAAATGAACATGAAAAACTATATAATATGAAATCACTTGGATTATTTAAACTTTAAAATATTTGCATGATATGTAATCCAAAAGAGTTATACAATGAATATATTCAAATAAATAAGGTAATGTGAATTCCTTAGTTGTAAAATTACTTCAGAAACTTTTTCTCAAAACCTTGATGTATGAATACAAAAGAAGGTTATATGTGATTAAACCTTTCAATCTCTTGAAGATATCTTGAACGAAGATGAGAAGAGTCTCATCTTAATGATTGAAGAAGATAGTAAGGTGGGGGAGGATTTCTAACACCAAACCTTCAAGAATCTTCAATGATGGGTGTTAGACACACAAGAAGCAAGAGAAGATGAGTATTTTGACTTGCTACAAGCAAATCTTTATGAAAAGAGTTGGGTAAGGATGGATTTGCACAAAAACTTCAAAGATCTTCAATCAATCTCCAAACTATAAGTCTCAGCTAAGGATGGATTTGTGAGAGAATTGAGAGCTTTAACATCTTGGAATATTTTAGTTTGTTTGGCAAGCTTTCAGCCAAGGAAGGAGACAAGAGAAGAGAGGGGAGTGTAGCACTTTGAATCACAAGAATCTCTAAGAAATAAAACTACAAGAGTTCAACCAAGTTGGAGAGGTGCTAAGAGAGAAGAAGCTAAGTCTTAACCACATTATATATACCAAGCTTCATGAGGGGTTCAACCAAAGTAAGAAGAAATTATGAGGGAAAATAAATTTGTAAGCTATTTAATTTTGATTTGAAAATCTCAATCAAATAAACTTGAAATTTCAATTTCAAAATTTTGGCCAAGTATGAGTGGGATGAGAGAGAGATATGAGGAAGAATATTAATCAATCCAATAAATAAAAATTAAAGGAATAAATCAAGGATTTTTGGCCAATCAAGGATAAAGAGAGGGAAAATTGATTTAACAAGAATGTGAACTTTGAATAAATCATCACATGGATTAAAATTCTATCCAAATTGGATTTTTGAATATGAGTGGTTGGCCAAGGCAAAGAGAGAGAGGGAAAAAATAATAATCTTAACATGTATAGCTTAATTCCACTAAGCAACTTAATTCAAGAGGGAATAAATTTAAATTGATTTGAGTTTGAATTGCCCAAGCAAGATGGCTGGTCAAGAATATTCCAAATAAAGATTCAACCAAGGTTTAATGCAACATAATATGAGATATTAAATTAACTAAATTTGATTAAATGAGAAAAAGGCAAAAATAAAAAATAAAACAAATAAAATATATCCAATATATTAAAAATAATAATTTTGGTCAAGACACTTCCAAAAATAAATCAATCTTAATTCAATGCAAACAATGAGATGTAAATGACGATGAATCAATTTTAGATTCTTTTTGAATTAATTATATAAATTTGTTCAATGAAAAATAAATAATAAGGGGTCGGCCTTTTAATTCCAAAAATAAAAATCTTGAAATAGAAAATGCATAAAATCAAGGCTCAATTGAATTTAAATTAACCCAGATTAATTCAAATTGATTCAATTAAGATGAGATTATTAAGCAGTAGGTTGGCTAATCCAAGCAATAAAAGGATGAAATCAAATTTGCGCGCATATGACAATGATTATTAAACTCAAAATCATTTAATTTCATAATTCAAACAAAGGAATTTTAAATATTAAATAAGTAAGGGGATAATAATTTTAATAAATCACACATGGATTATTATTCCAAACACTATAGAAAAATTGACCAAAATAAAAATAGGATGATAATTATGATATGAGAGACAATATAAAAGAATAGGAGAGAGAAAAAGAACTATATGGATACTTCTTGAATAATTTTATTTTCATGGAAAAAATAAATGGAAAATTAATGAGATCAAGCATGAAAATAATTAAATATAGCGTGAAATAAATTCAACTTACTTGAAAGCAGAATGGATGACACTTGAACTCATGCAAGTTATTAAGATTATCCAAAAAGGATAACTCAAGAAATAATTTGAAATGATGCAATTTTGTAAATTTGGTATTTAAAAAAATTTAAATTGAAAGTTAATTTAAAAGTTTTATAGAAATTTAATTGAAAATGATTGTATTTAAAGTGTAAAGCAATAATAAACAAAAGTAAAGTAAAGAAAAATTATAGTAGAGAAGATAGAGATTTTTATGTTGTTCAGCCAAACCTAAAAACTGGCCTAGTCCACACTTAGCTACCCTAGATAGGAATTTACTAAATCAAGAATGAGATTACAATAAATCTTCCATGCTCTCTTTCATGTTCAAGTACAATCCAACACCATAAATTTCTACATAGGCAAGTACAACCCAATAACATACTTTTCGACATGGGCAATGGGCAAGTGTTGCCCAACAAGGTATAAGAAAAGAAGAAAAGATACACAAAATCTAACTTTAAATTTTAAAATTATTTTTCACTCATAGCCCAACTAAAATAATATTAAAATAAATAATAAAAGAGAGCATAAGGTAAATATTTTCCTTATTAAATTAAAATTGAAAATAATGATGTGAGCTTTATTTGAAACACTTGAACAAAATAATTCTTGAAAAATATTTTTCTATAGAGAAGTAAGACTTGAAATGAAAGTAAACTTTAACAACTATGAGATATTGAATGACTTAAATTATTAAAAATTTTGCATGAATATGTAATCAAAGAAACTTATGCAATGAGTACTTTTAAAATAAATAAGCTAAGGTGAATTCATTAGTTATTAAGTCACTTTGAAACAATAAAGAAAGAAATACTTTTTAAGAATCAATGTAACTTTATAAGCATTTTAAGATATGAAAGCTATAACATATGAAAGACAAAAATGATTTCAATCCAATAAAAATAATTTATTTTTCAAATCACTCTAGATGCGAATGAAAAAGCTTAATAAAAGAACTTTAACAATAATTCATAAAAGTCCTTTTAATCTAAATCAAACAATTGTAAAACAAAAAAGTAAGAGCATATATTGGATTGAAAATTCTTACTCAATTATTTGTATGTATGTATGTAATGTGGACAAGACTTTAGTTGATTTTTCCAAAACTTGAAGAAGCAACAATGTAAGTTTTGGCCAAGAAAAAAATTAATAGGAGTTGTTAACTTATTAGCACTTAGAGTCCACAAAACAAATTCCAATGTTTTGATCAAAGGATTCCAATGAGAGGGAAATATGATTTTGCACTTAGACTTCAAGAAAAAACTCCAAGAATCAATTTTGCAAGGGGTTGGCTTAGAGGGATGAAGCAAGAGAGGCAAAAGTCAAGAGACAACATCTTTAAATAAGAGAAAGGACTGGTCAAGCATGAAGAGAGATGGAGAGAAACTAAATAAGGAATTTATTTGACCTTGATCTCACAATCTCAATCAAATAAGCATAGATTTTATTCTAAAATATTCAGCCAAGAGACAAAGAGAGAAAAATTAATTTGAAGACATCTTGATTTTTGAATTCAAGAGCACATGTTGAAAATTAGTAGGTTCAGCCATGGCATGAGGAAAAAAGACAGAAGGAGATTAATGCAATGAAAGTGATTGATTAAAATCCATTTAATGAAATAGTCAAGGAAAGAAAGAATTTGAATAATTTCTAAATCAATTTAATTTGAAACTATCTGATATATGGAACAGCCAAGAAGATTTCCAAAGATGGATTCATTTAATTTTAATGCATGATATATTGAATATTTAATGAATTAATTATAGAGAGATTAAATAGGAAACTACATGAATTAATTCAAATAAAATAAATAAATAAAATCCATTGGGATTTTTGGCCAAAGAGAACTTGCCTTAATTAAAATAATCTCCAATCAATATAATCACTCAATTTAAATCAAATAAGAGTAATTCAAATATTTTTTAATTAATAAACATATTTAAAAATTGTCCAATTTAAATTGAATAGGACCCAGGCACAAATCTTTTCAAAAATACAATAATTTAAAAAAGAAAGTGTACAAATTCATGGTTCATTTTGAATTCCAATTTGAATTAACTTAAAGTTATTCAATTAAACTCAAATTAGCTAAAATAAAGCATGATGGGGTCATTCAAATCATGCCATAAAAGAATAAATCCAAATTAGCATTAATATGATAATGATTAATTAATTAAGATTCAAAATAATTTAAATTCAAAGTTCAAATAAATAAAATTTTGAAGTTTGAATAAATGAGAGAAAGATTATGGCAATAATTTAAATAATTCCTACATATTTTCTCATTCCAAAAATTACAAAAAAAATCAATTAAGATGGTAAGGATGATATGCGAGAGAAAATAAAAGGATAGGAAAGAGAAAAGAATAATTTGGATAATTCTAGAATAATTTTATTATCATGTAAAAAAAATGAATAATAAATATAATTAAGCATGCAAATAATTAAATGAAGTCTGAAATAAATTCATCTTACTTGAAAGCATAATAAATGATAATTAAACTCATGTAAGTGATTTAGATTACCCAAAAAAGATAATTCAAAGAATAATTAAAGAATAATGCAACTTTAAAATGTAAAAAATATATAGAGAAAATTAAACGAAATATTTTGAAATGATTAAGCCATTTACTTTATTTTATTGAGCTCTTATTTGCCTTAGTATTGTAAGCTTTAGAAAAATTTCAACCATTTCAAGTTCAACAACTTTAGCTTTCCAAATTTATCTAAAAAACCTTAGTTTGAAGAATTTCTTGCATCACTTGAATTAAACCAATTAGTAGCACTTGAATATATATATTTATTATCATAAAAATCAATCTTAGATGAGATGGGGCTTATGAAGTCAACATTTGAAAGTAGTTAAGCCAATAATTTTATATTATTAAGCTCTTTTTTGACTTATTATTATAAGTCCTAGAAAATTCTCATACTATCCTTGTTCAATAGCTTTGACTTTCCCAATTTGACTGAAGAACCTGAGTTTAAAAAATTTTCTGCACCACTTGAATAAAATCAATTAGTATGACCTAAACATATGTTTGTTATCTTCAAAGGGCTCATGGAGTCAACATGATTGAACCTTCCCCCTCTTCCCAAACCTCTCTGATCATCCCCTACACTATGCTCTGGTCAGTGGCAGTGGGTGTTGGTGTCCATGTCGAACTAGAGGGAGGCAAGCCACAAATCTTATGCCAAAGCTTTGTCTAATTTTTTTGAGCAATTTCAAAACTCAGGGGAGTGCTAAGACCCCACGTAGGTGAGGTATGGCCAAACTCGATCCAATCTTCAATAAGATCAAACCACATGCAATGATTACAAATCATATAGTGATCATTTTGCTATAAAAATATATTTTGATCAAGTAGATCATCACCATTTATCCATTATACATCGTTGTTTCTTAGCCTCTGGTGGAGGTTAGAGTCATAATCACCATCGTCCATTCCTTTTATTCGGAATGGGTGACCATGATTTAGTTGCATGGTTCAATTTCATTCTCTATAAAAACTGTGGGATGAATCTAAGCCATATGATCTTTGATCAAATGGCCTTTATTCAAAGAAACATCCCAACTACTTTAATGCAGGAGATACATAGCTCTTGAGTGGCCCAATCACATGGTGCCACAAATAGAGTGAGGTCACATTAGTACCCAGTAGGCGCTAATTGGTTTAACTGAAGAAATCTAATTTTTTGGATTTAGAAAATGTAAAAAATATCTAGAAACTTCAAAAATTCTTAGAAATTAAAATAACCAACAAAAAAATACAAATAAGGACTCAATGGATTCAACTCTAATAAAGAAATCCATTAAACCAAAAATCCCTAATTTTTATTAAATAATTTTGGGTTAATTTGAGTTTAATTGAAACTAATTATATCTTAATTAAGCCTAAAATATTAATCAATAAGCTTGAAACTTTGAGGAATTGGAATTAAACTTAAAACACACTTTAGATAAAATTTTGACGATCTATTGATTATTGAATTAAAAAAATATAAAATTTTCAATCTTCAAACCTTAATTTAATGAAGAAATTTAATAATAATTTAAGAAAATCAAGGAAATTTATGGAATTAACTTGAAACATCATAATAAACATCAATAAATCTAAGAAAAATATTAAAGTTCATTGAAATTCATTAATCTTTAAAATGACCTAATTAATGAATTAAATGAATTAATTAATCCATTTAATTAACTTGATCTTTAAAAAATCATAATAAATCAATCAAAAATTTTAAAACTAAATAAACTTTCTTTGGATTAATCATTCATAGAATAATTAAAGAAAATTAAAAGCTCCAATTAGTTCCTTATATTTTAGGCTTAATTTAAGTTTTATTGAAATCATTCAAACTTTAGTTAACCCCAAAATACATTCTAAACAAGATAAAATTTTAGGTAAAATGAAACTGACAAGGAACCCAACTTGCCATAAAAATATCAAAACAAAATGAATCTTCAATTGAAAGTTATTAAAGATTTAAGTTCTAGGTCAATTTAATTCAAATAATAAATAATAAAATTATAGAAATTAATGAAACCAATTCAAAGCATATTTAATAACATCAAAGGATTTAACAAAAAAAATTTATCCCTCTCAAGTTAAGAAATCCTAAAACTTGCATATTTAAGGTTTAAGGAATAATTAAAAATATGAGAAATTAATTAAACCTTAAGTTTTTAAATTGATAAATCAATTGAAAAACCAAGATTAATAATCTCTGAATTCCATATTCAAATATAAATTTATTAACTTTGAAAATGTCATAGATCTCATCTTATAAAATTTTGATGTTTATTAATGAGTGTTTAATTTTTTCCTTTTGATTTCATCATTGTTTAATCAAGAGTTAATCATTATTTTATTCCTTCCTTTAGATTTCATGTTATAAATTTTTATTGAATTTTATATGGTTTATGTTGATTAACTAATTCTAAATGTTTCTTGAATTTCATGATTCTATCTTTCATTTATATTTAATTTGAACTAATTAACGTATCTTAACTTAATCAAATTATAAATTTGATTTATATGGTTTATGTTGATTAACTAATTCTAAATATTGTTTGAATTTAATGATTCTATCTTTCATTTAAATTTAATTTGAATTTATTAATGTATCAAAATTAAATAAAATAATAATTTTGATTATAATTTAAATTGATCTTTTGGTTAAACTTCGATTAAGAATTTAATCATTTGGTTATTAAAAAAGGTTATTTGATTTGTATGTTAATTTAAGGATTATTTAATTTAATTTAACTAATCTAAGTAATTTAATTTTTTTTAAATTTTATGTTGATTGATTTATTTTAAATATAGATAGTAATTGAATATAATTTAGAATTAGATTTTATATTTAGCTTCATACTTATTTAATTTAATTAAAATTTAAGATAAAATGATTATTCAATTTCATAAATTTTTGATTGGTTATTAAATTTTAGTTTGATTAGCCTCATTACTTATTTGAAAATCAATTAACATTTAGTTAATGCGAATGTTTGCTAAACTTAGGTGCTTTAAGTTGATTTAAGGAGTGTTTTATGATTAGGGGTTTCTTTTTAATTATACTTCTTATAATGAGATTTTGTTTACTATTGATCTTAGCCTAAGGAACCTAAAGAGATAAAATACTTAAAGTCTCAAACCAAATCTAGGCCATCCTATGTTTTTAGGTTATTTAAATTGGATAATTTAATTAATTATTTATATTTAATTATAATTTTCATTATTCACTTAATATTAGGTGAATTTGAAATGATTTCAATGTTAATGAATTTTTATTTGAATATGGAATTCAAGGATTGATTTATCATAATTTTCAATTGATTATTTGATTTATCATTTTAATAACTTAGGGTTAAATTAATTTCATGTATATATATATATATAATTCCATTTGCCCCAAATATGTAATTTTTAAGATTTTTAACTTCTGAGAGCTAAAGAATTTTTCTTAGATCCTCTAATGTTATTTAAAATATTTTGAATTGGTTTTGCAAATTTTTTATAATTTATGTAATCATTTTATCTATTATTTTGTTTTAATTAACCTAGAGCTTGAAAATTTAATAACTTCTAATCAAGAAGCCATTTTTCTTTGAAATTTTTATGGCAACTTTATTTCCTTAAAGTTTCATTTTTATTAGAGATATATTTTGAGGTTAAGTAAAGTTTAATGGTTTTGAGTTAAACCTCAATTAAGCCAAAAATATTAGAAAATAGTTTGTGCTTTTAATTTTTCTTGATTTCTCACTCGAAGATAAATTCAATGAGTGTTCATTTAGAATTTTTAGATTTTTGGTTAATTTGTTATGCTATTTCTAAGATCAAGTTTATTATTTGAATTATTTAATTCAATTAATTCATTATTAAATCATTTTGAGGTTTATTAACTTCCAAAGAGTTTTAATGGTATTTTTATGTTCATTAATATCCATTTTGGTGGTCTCAATTGATTTCATATCTTTTTCCTAATTTTATTATACTAATATTAATTTGTTTCATTAAATTAAGGCATATGACTTGAAAATTTTATATCTTTCATTTTAATAATTAATAAATCCCTGAATTTTATCTAAAGTGTATTTTAACTTAATTTCAATCCCCTAAAGTTTCAAATTAATTGGGTTAATATTTTTGGTATAATTGGGGTTTGATTTATTTTAATTAAACTCAAATTAACCCAAAATACTCAATAAATATTAGGAATTTTTGGTTTAATGGATTCCCCTCACTGAGATGAATCCATAGAGCCCTTAATTATATTTTTTTTAGATCAATGTTTAGTTTAATTTGTTTCTTTTCAAGTTTATTTAGCAATTTTCTATATTTTTTAAATATAAAAAATCAGGTTTTTTTTTCATAACACAATCAATATTGACGCGGCTTAGTGTGATTAGACCACGTGGGATCCACTGGATCCTTTATTAAATTGGCTAGGATGACTCTTTGAATCAAGGCTGTCTAATCAAAGATTACACAACTTAGAATCATCTCATGGTTCCTATAAGAATTTAAATCATATCGTGCTACTAAATCAAGGTCATCCGTTCCAAATAGAAGGAATGGACGTCAATGATTATATCACTAGCCTCTGTCCAAGGCCAAGTACTTTCAATGCTTAAACATTGAAATTTTGATGATCTACATGACTAAAATGCAATTTTTTTATTTCAAAATGATCATTGAATGATTTGCAATCAATCTATATGATTTGATCTCCCTAGAGATCAAGTTTATTTCATAAATGACCAAACTGAATTGAAATGGTGATCGGGTTTGACAGTACCTCGCCAGTGTTCAATCTCGGCACTCCCTTTTATTTTAAAAATGCTCAAGGGATTTGATGAAGCTCTGGGAGAAGAATCGTGGCTGGCATCAATTTAGATTGATGTTGAGACCAACACCCACTGCTGCTCACTAGAGTTTTGTGTGGAGAATGATCAGAGAGGATTGAGAAGAGGGTAATGGTTCATTTAGGTTTGATTTTACTTGAGGAAGGTGGAGTAAGCAAACACCATTAATTTGGCTTCTCTTTCTCTTTTTATAGTTGGCCAAGATCTATCTTATTGGTTTAATGGGGAGGTCATCGGCCATGGGAATTGGAATCCCATCATGATATAAAAGGCAGTGGGAAGGTTTAAGATGGGATTTAAATGGAGTGAGGGTGGCAAAAGAGCAAGCATGGTAGGCTTTAGAGGGGATGGGGTGGATCCATCATGCTTGCTCTACATGAGCTCCACCTTATCCCTCTTCGCCACCTCAATCATCACATGGCTCTTTAGGTTGCTGCTTATTTCCTAAGTAAAGTTTTATGTGAGCTATAACTTGTACTTAAGTCAAATGGATTAAAGGATGATGAGGGGATGATATTATTTGGCTTTATATGCATATGATTTTGGACTTTTCTTCTATGACATCTCTACATCCCTTTAGTTTCACCTCATCACTTTCTTTTGGTTGGTGGTTGATGGCTCAAGTCAAACCAAGGAGGGCTATGGATTAGGTTTGAACTCATTTGAGTTTGGTTTAGACTTAAGTGTTTTATGTTATGCCATTTAAATTTTAATTGCTCTATATTAATTTAATTTGGTTTGATTACATTCAATTCAATTATTTGTATTTAATTTTATGTTTTAAACATTGTTAATTGTCTAGCACTTGATTCATGTTTCATATGAATTTTCCATGGTTAGGCCTAATTTGACTTATTTGATTCAAATGAGTCAGAGTGGGTTATTTAGCTTAAGTCACCATTTTAGTGTTGGACATTGATTCAGTTATGTGTAATTGATCATCCATGATGTTAAGGAATGATTAATTTCAACCATTCTCTCAATTCTTTTAAGTTCACTTTTGGTTAGAACACATTTTTAATTCAAATGGGTTAAGGTGAATTGATTTAATCAAATAACCATTTTAATTTAAATTTAAATGAATTTGGATTACAATTGTATTTAGTTAAATGTTTGGAATGATTTGGATTAACTAATTTTAATTAATTTGAAGTTGATTTTGACTCAAACCCATTTTGACCTAATTTGGACTTAATGGGTTAATACGGGTTCATTCATGTTAAATGACCAAATAAGTTAAATTAATTCCATTTATTGGTTGAATTATGTTTTATTATGATTTTTAAATGAATTTTGGATGTTTAGTTTGAATTATTTTTAATTTAATGTATTTTAGGTTCAATGGGGTCCATTTGGGTCAACACTACCTTTGTCAGGTTCCAACTCTCGGATGTAAAAAGTGGAGGGTTGCGATAGGCAGTTGAGGCTAGCCAGCATAAAACTTATTGAAATAATCATGACATGAGTCCTTTAAAATATTATGTTAATGCTAGGATGTCCCTTGGAAGCAATATTCTATTTGGCCTGAATATAGTGAAAAGTGTGCAAGGGCTACTGCATCGGCGGTCAGGTGCAGTGTTTAATAAGCAAGGGTTCTCACATTATGGATGGATGAGGGTAAAGAAGTTAGTCCATAAACCTAGAATTAGGTTAGGAATTTAAAATATAGGTATTCTGATAGTTGAATTAATGGAATTAATAGATAATATGGTTCATATAAAGATAAATATTTTATGTATTCAAGAAACTAAATGGGTTAGGGAGAAGGCTAAGGAGATTGATAGTTTAGGTTTTTAAACTTTGGTATTCAAGTAGAAGTCAAATTAGAAATGGTGTATCTGTGATTATAGATAAAATTTTGAAGGATAATGTTATAAATATGGATTGGAGATAGAATTATAGCTTTAAAGATTATTGTTAGTACTAAGATTATCAATATTATAAGTGTTTATGCTCCTCACATAGGTTTACATGTAAGTTCAAAAGAAAATTTTTGAAATGACTTAGAGAGATTAATACAAAATATACCTCTTGAGGAAAAGATATTTATTGGAGGAGATTTAAATGGACATATTGGTAGTGTGGTAAAATATTTTAAAAGTATTTCTAGTGGTTATGAATTTAGAGTGACTAATGAAGAAGGAATGACTATATTGGATTTTACTTTAGCCTATGATTTTGTAGTGCTAATACTTTATTTAAGAAAAGAGATGAGCATATTATTACATATAAAATTGATCTAGTAAAACATAGATTGATTATTTTCTGATAAGAAAAATAGATCACTTATATTGTAAAGATTATAAGATCATTTTGAGTGAAAATTTAAATACCTAATATCGACTGTTAGTTTTAGATTTTAAGATGAACAATTGGAAGATGGAGAATAAATCAAATTATTATTCTAGGGTTTGATGGGGGCACTAAAGGAATACTAATAAAAATATTTTTAAGAGCAAGCTACAAGAGCTTAGAATTTAGGATGTTCATAAAGAAGTTAATGTTATGTGAAAAAAGTTCCAAGTAAAATTAACCAAGTTGCAAAAAATATGCTTGGAGAATCAAAAGGGAAAGCTTCTTACAATAAAGATAGTTGGTGGTGGAGTCAAAATATGTAAGGAAATATAAGAAATAAGAATCATTGTTATAAAACTTAGTTTAGATGTAAAAACTTAGAGAATTAGGAAAGATATAAAGTGGCCTACAGAGATTCTAAAAAAATAATATATGATGAAAAAATAGCTTTTAGAGATTTATATAATAGATTGGATACCAAAGAAGGTAAAAGATGCATGCATAAGTTAGCCAAGCAAAGAGATAAAAGAAGTAAAGATCTAGTCCAAGTGAGTTATATTAAGAATAAAGTTATAAAGTGCTTTTCTTAGAAAAGGATATTAAAAATAGGTGGATTAGTTATTTTGATAAACTTTTTAGTGAAGGATCTGAAAATATGATTGATTTTAGCAACCTAAATGCCATAAACAAAAATAAAACAAATTATTTATCATTGTATTAGTAAATTTGAAGTTAGAGAAGCTTTAAAGAAAATGAAATGTGGAAAATAGTAAGACATGATGATATTCCAATCGAAGTGTGGAAATGTTTAGGAGATCATGGAATTTTTGGCTTACAAGTTTTTTTAATGATATTAAAGACTAAAGAGATGCTAGATGAGTGGAGAAAGAGTTTGTTAATTTTTATATTTAAGAATAAAGGTGATGCACAAGAGTGTACAAATTACAAAGGAATTAAGTTAATGTGTCATACATTAACATTATCAGAGAGAGTAATTGAGCATAGGTTATGATGTGATACAAAAGTTTCTTAAAATCAATTTAGTTTCATGCTAGGTAGATCTACTATAGATGCTATACATTTGTTGAGAGGTTTGATGGAGAAGAATAGAGAAAGTAAGGAGGATCTACATATGATATTTGTTAATTTAGAGAAAGCTTATGATAAAGTTTCAAGAAATGTTCTTTGGAGAGTTCTAGAAAAGAAATGGGTTAATATTGGTTATATTCAAGTCATTATGGATATGTATACTAGAGATGTTACTTGTGTATAAACACAAAGAGGATTGATAAAATATTTTTATATTTCAATTGGAATACATCAAGGATCGACCTTAAACCATTATCTTTTTGCTTTAGTTATGGATGTTCTTACTAGGAATTTACAGGAAGATGCATCTTGGTGTATGTTTTTTTGCTGATGAGATTCTTCTTATTGGTAAGACTAGAGAGGGAGTCCAAGAGAAACTTGAATTCTGGAGGTCAACCTTAGAGTGTAAAGGTTTTTATTTGAGTAGATCTAAAATAGAATATATGGAGTGTAATTTTAGTTGTAGAAGTTCTAGCAGTGGTGTTGTTACATTGGGTGACCAAGTCATTAAAAAGAGTGAGGGATTTTGATATTTAGGCTCTATTATACAAAATGATGGTAATATAAATGGAGATGCTATTAGTAGAATTCAAGTTGGATGGTTAAAGGGGAGGAATGGGTCTGGCCTATTGAGTAATAGAAAAGTATTGCTTAGACTTAAGGGAAAATTTTATAAGATGGTGGTAAGACCTGCAATGGTTATGGTGTAGAATATTGGCTAATAATATAGAAGCATATGACTAAGTTAAGTATTATAGAGATGAGGATGCTCAGGTGGATGAGTGGCTTTACTCTTAGAGATAAAAGTGAAATTCATATGTTTGAAAAAAAGTTGGAGTAGCTCTAGTGAAAGTTAAGATTAGAGAGAGTCACCTTAGATTGTTTGGCCACAAAAAAAAACACCGATCGTCCAATGACCCAGTTAGGAGAGTAGAGGTAGTAGATTTTCCTTATATATATATATATATATATATATATATATATATATATATATATATATATATATATATTTGGAGAACCCCATGTAGGGAAATTTTATTGCCACACAAAAAAGGGGGGTTACAAGATCCTTAAGAGGAGATAAACTCAAGAACTACTGCTTGAAGAGCTACAATCAACCTTGAGAGTGAATGCCCTATCTAAGCACAACCAAAAAGGAAGGAATAAAGAAAAGCGAAAAGAAAAATAGTAAGAGATACAAAAGTAGCAAAAAAATAAAAGCCAGAAGACAACCTCAACAAAAGCTTGAGAAGATGAGAGAAGTAATTGCCACCTCTAGAGAAGGAACCTGTAAAGAAACAACATAGAACCTGCAAACAGCCAGAAGAAGGAATTAGCACAGGTAAAGAGATACAAATAAAATTAACTGAAAAAATAAATGAAAGTGTGAGAAATTTAGAGAAGTGTGTGAAAGGCTCAGGCTCAGTCATAGCAGAATGGGGCTGCCATAAACATGAGCTTTCAAACTTTAAAGGAAGGGTTACCTCACAAGTGCTACTACCAACCAAATTATGAGTGAAGTCATCCTAGCCATCATAGCCTACATACCTGGGGGAATGCAACTGCCACTGGAGAAAAATCATATGATCTTTAATACCTGCATACCAAGCAATAGCAAAATATACTCTAGAATGCACCTTTTCTTTTGCAGGTGCATTGCAGGCTCATTCCTGTTATTTCTCCATGAGGTTATTCTTTGGCCTAGATCTTCCATTGCTAATCTCTATGTATCTTTTACTATTCTTTTGCTTTTACTCGCTTTTTGGATGTAATTAGATAGGGGATTTACTCTCTAGGCTGATTGTAGCTCTTCGAGCAATAATTTTAGAGTTTATCCCCTTTTAAGGACCTTGTAACCTTCTTTTTGTGGCAATAAAATTTCCCCTATATGGGGTTTCCTAAAAAAAAGTTTTATCAAGATTCACAAGCCCCCTTAAAAGTGAAGGAATATCATCATTAGAGAATAGATTCAAAGAGGAGGACTTGGCTCCCCAATTAGCAAAAAAATCAGCACAAGAATTACCTTCCCGATATATATGAGAAATTTGATAATCTAGGTTGGCATGAAGTCTTTTAGTATGATTAAGTAAATAATACACTTCAGCATTTCCATGAGCTCCCAAATTTAATAATTCAAGAAGAAGGAACTTGAACTTCAAATCTTAAAATCCTTTATGTAAGCGGACAAAAATCCCATAGTGTAAACCTTTAAGCTTAGCAAATAATACTGAGAATAGGGTTCTAAAAAGGCGACAAAAGCGAGATAACGACCACTATAATCTCTTAAAATCCCCTCACAACCATAAAATCCATTAGAAACTGAGCCATCAGTGTTAACCTTAATGACATGATAATTCAGCTTCATCCAGTATATAATTTTATGATTAGGAGCAATTCCATAAGAAGGAAGATTAATCCGAAAGTTAAAGGACATCTATTTGTACCCTTTGAAACTAAAGGAAGTAATAAGATTAGCTTTATAAAGAGATATAATTTTACATTTAGCTCTAGCAATAATACGATGATAGTTCATAGGTATATCATGATGCTTAGCATCATTTCTTTCCAACCAAATATACCACGTAGAGTGGCTGTAGAACAACATGGCCTTTAGGAGTATAAGAGAAAAAAGTTTTAAGAAGTTGCAGAATAGAAAATGATCCATCGAAATGGAAAGTATTAAGCATACTATCATACTAGCTCCAAAACTTAATAGCAATAGGGTCATTCATGAACACATGACCATAATTTCAATCTGAAAGCAACATTAGCATTTAGACAGGAGGTGGAAGCCTTTTTTTTTAAAAGGGTAGCATCAACAGAAATGTAGTGCTTTAGAATGTGCCAAGTTAAAATCGAAAAGGAGGTAGGGATAGAAATATTCTAGATTTTAGTGAAAACTAAAGACTATTGATTTTTAAGTCTGAAAGAATGCCAAACATCCTTAAAAACAAATTCTCCAGAGGAGGAATTTTTGAAGAGGATTTGGTCAGATTTATTAGGTAATGGACAAATTGTAAGGACTTTGTCAACTATCACATTATAGACAATGGAAATTAATTGAGCCACATCTCAATTATTCTGAGTAATGAACTGATTAACCTTAAGCCTAACAGTGGAATGAGCATTAAGCAAAGAATTAATAGAACCTTGTCCCATCCAATGGTATTGCCAAAAGAAGGAGGAGCCTGAATTCACACCCCAAGAGATAAGATTCTCAGCATTCCACTTGATGTTATAAAGTCTTCTCCACACCGATGAGTCCCCAGGTTAGAAAGTACAAGTGAAGGGGTGTTTCCCTTTATAGTATTTAGCAAGCATAAATTGAGACCAATAACTATGGTTGTTTCTAAAATTCCACCACATTTTGTATGAAAAAAAATTTAATGGAGTCTTCTAAAGTTTTGCAACCCAAACCACCTTCATTAAAAGGCCCACAATAGCCCAATGAACTTTCCTGGAAGATGAGGTAGAACCCCAAAAAAAATTGTTAATAAGTCTATTTATCCTTTTAATAATAGAGTGGGTAGGCACAATAGTTGACAAAAGATACAAAGGCAAAGAGCAAAGGGTACTTTTGATTAGGATAAGTCTAGCACCAAAGGAAAGTATGTGTAACTCCCAAGAGGAAGTTTTCTTATTTATTTTCTAAATAACTTCATCAAATAAAGAAGATCTTTTCATTCCTTGATATAAAGAAGTATCCAGATACTTGATAGGCAGGGTTTGATGTGCAAAGCCCGTAATATTCTTAATAAAATTAATCCTAGATAAGGGATGATGAAATAAAATAACTTTTGCCAGGATTAATCTTCAAACCACTTTCCCAACAAAATAAAGTAAGGAACTTACATAATTTTTAATGTAGAGAGTAGAACCATTGCAAAATATAATAATATCATCAAGAAAGCTAAGGTGGGAAATGGAAAATCCACCCCTAGTTTTGTAGTACATGTTAGGCATTTTACAAAACATCTGCTCAATACTTCTAGAGATATATTCCACAATAATAATGAAAGAAGGAGAAAGAGGATCCATGAAGAAAACCATGATTCTTAATTAAAGTAATAAATTGACTTGAAAATCAAATAGAGCCAAACTTTTATGTAGGAAAGCCCAACTAATGTTATCATAAGCTTTGGAAATGTCCGACAAAGAGCAGGTTACCACGCACTTTGGCATTTAAATCATGGATCATCTCTTGTGCTAGAACATTATCAATAGATCGCCCTTTAACAAAACTTGTTTGGTTGGGGGAGATAATTTTAGGAAGCAGAATACTTAATCTTTTAGCTAAAATCTTAGAGATGAGTTTATTAAAAAAAGGAACAAAGGCTAATTGGCCTAAAATCACTCCAAAGTTTAGGATTTTCTATTTTAGGGATAAAAATAATGGAAGTGCTAGCAAAATATTTGGGGAGGATACTTCCCTTGAAAAATCAAGAACAGCTTTAACCAAGTCCTCTTTAATGATATACCAGCATTTTTGAAAAAATAACGTAGTAAATCCATCAGGACCAGCCACAAAATATGTATTCATATTTTGCAAAATCTTAGCAATTTTAGATTCAGAGGGTAATGAAATAAGCATATTGTTATCCTCATCAGAAATGAGATTAGGAATAACTTCAGGCAAGGAAATCTCATCATAAGTCATATTTTTATTAAGGAGCTCAATAAAAAATGAAATGCTAGAATCAGTAAGCCCCTTATTATCAGTACACCAGATATCATCATTAGTTTTACTTTTTTTAATGTGATTTAAAACCTTTTTCTTTTTAACCATGGCATGGAAGTATTTGGTATTTCAATCACCATCAGATATCCATTTTATAGATGCTTTTTGCCACCAATAGGTCTCCTCCATGTCTTGGTAACATGTTAACCAATTTTTGGCTTGAGTTATTAAGGAATTTTTAGATGGATCATTAAGAGTAGAATCTTCTAAAACTATAACCTCATGTTCTAATTCTTTGATATTAACAAAAATGTTTTTGAAATAATTTTTGTTCCACCAATTAAAGCATTATTTTAGCCTTTTTAATTTGAACCACAATCTTGTCATCTCAAAAATAGAATCATCAAGATGGAGAGGTTCACCCCAATTGCTAGCAACCACATCTATAAATCTATCATCCAACAATCTAAATTTTTGAGCCAAGTTCTAATCCTACCCAAATTGGATTGAACCAAGCCGATCAAAATCTCCTATCATGATTGTTGATCACCCTAGGTTGATCAATTCTCATAAATTTGGTCAAACCAAGTTAACTTGGTCATTTGACCTAGTCAATCCCTTAACCCATATGAACCCAAATTAGCTAAATTGTAACCTAAGACAAATCCCTTGAAACCAATGATTCATACTAAATCAAAATCAATATTTGAATATGACTTGACCTTCAATTAAGTCAAACCAAACCCACTTGGCCCTCTTGACCCAAGTTGACTCAAATTGACCTAAAAGACTAATTGAAGTTGGAAAATGGGTTCGGTAGGATCCGATATCTATAGGCTGTCAAAATGTTTACAAAACTAATTGAATGTATTTAATTGAAAGCGTGGGTGAGGTTTATATATGGTTGGCACATTGTATAGTATAGTATAGTGTGTGTAGAACTTCACCCAACCCTTAGTTTGATCTAATTTGACCAATTAGTCAACTTGACCCAAGTTGACCCATTTTGACCTAAATGGGTCAACATGAGCCAAATGATATCAAATCAACACCAAATTCATTGAAAATTAGTACAACCCATTTTTCAATTTAATTTTAGTTTGGTTAGGTTCATAAACTATCACACAAATTCTATAGGGCTAAATGTTTATTTATTTAGTGAGTCCCTATTTTTAAATCAATGATGACTATTTCACTCAAAAGGTTTTTATTTCAGGCAAATTCTTCTTGTGCTTCTTCATCTAACTTTGAACTGATTCCTAATCTGATTTTACAACATAATAATGATTTGGAAGAAGGTGAACTGGCCTGTAATGTTGTTTTCAATGTGCCTCCTTTTCCAAGCAATTCTCTGATCAATCCTTATCAGATGGTGATGTTGTGGATATGACCATTAAATTTCATATAATTTTTAGAAAGAAAAATAAAACTTCTAAACCTAGAGTTCCTAACTTTGATAGAGTTACTAGATCAGGCTCTTTTGCCCAAAAATAAAGGGTTTCATTCCTTATCTAGAATGCGAGAGGGATTGGTACCCTCTCTGTTAGAAATAGAATCAATAATTTAGTTCGCTCTCATAACATTTCCTTTTTGGCTATTTTGGAACCCTTTATTCTCCCTTCTGACATTGCTTCTATTGCTAGAATGATTGGCTTTGATAATTTTTTTGCTAATTCGAGCAATAAAATATGGATTTTTTGGAATAGTCCCTTTGTTTTACAAGTTATGCAGGATTTACCCCAGGTTGTAAATGTTAAAATTACTTATGAAAATTGGTGTTGCTTTGGGTCTTTTGTCTATGCCTATTGTAATAGGAATGGTAGAAGGCTTCTATGGCAAGATCTTGTTAGTTTCTCTTCCTCTATGAATGCTCCTTGGTTTGTGGGTGGGGACTTTAACATTATCTCTTCCTCTTCTGAACTAGTTGGTGGTAATGCCCCTAACTTATTTTCCATAGAGGAATTCAATAATTACTAAATATATTGGAGGGATCCCATGGTCCGAACACATGACCACAATTTCAATGTGAAAGTAACATTAGCATTTAGAGGGGAGGTGGAAGCCTTTTTTTTTAAAGGGTAGCATCAACAGAAATGTAGTGCTTTAGAATGTGCCAAGTTAAAATCGAAAAGGAGGTAGGGATAGAAATATTCTAGATTTTAGTGAAAATTAAGGACTCTTGAGTTTTAAGTCTGAAAGAATATCAAACATCCTTAAAAACAAATTCTCCAGAGGAGAAATTTTTGAAGAGGATTTGGTCAGATTTATTAGGTAATGGACAAATTATAAGGACTTTGTCAACTATCACATTATAGACAATGGAAATTGAGCCACATCTCAATTATTCTAATGAATTGATTAACCTTAAAATGGAATGAGTATTAAGCAAGAATTAATAGAACCTTGTCCCATCCAACTGTATTGCCAAAAGAAGGAGGAGCCTGAATTCACACACTAAGAGATAAGATTCTCAGCATTCCACTTGATGTTACAAAGTCTTCTCCACACCGACGAGTCCCCAGGATAGAAAGTACAAGTGAGGGGGTGTTTCCCCTTATAGTATTTAGCAAGCATAAATTGAGATCAATAACTATGGTTATTTCTAAAATTCCACCACATTTTGTATGAAAAAAAATTTAATGGAGTCTTCTAAAGTTTTGCAACCCAAACCACCTTCATTAAAAGGCCCACAATAGTTATACCAACTAGCCCAATGAACTTTCCTGGAAGATGAGGTAGAACCCCAAAAAAAATTGTTAATAAGTCTATTTATCCTTTTAATAATAGAGTGGGTAGGCACAATAGTTGACAAAAGATACAAAGGCAAAGAGCAAAGGGTACTTTTGATTAGGATAAGTCTAGCACCAAAGGAAAGTAAGTGGAACTCCCAAGAGGAAGTTTTCTTATTTATTTTCTAAATAACTTCATCAAATAAAGAAGATCTTTTCGTTCCTTGATATAAAGGAGTATCCAGATACTTGATAGGCAGGGTTTGATGTGCAAAGCCTGTAATATTCTTAATAAAATTAATCCTAGATAAGGAAATAGACGAGCTAGAAATAAAACAACTTTTGCCAGGATTAATCTTCAAACCACTTTCCCAACAAAATAGAGTAAGGAACTTACATAATTTTTAATGTAGAGAGTAGAACCATTGCAAAATATAATCAAGAAAGCTAAGGTGGGAAATGGGAAATCCACCCCTAGTTTTGTAGTACATGTTAGGAAATTTACAAAACATCTGCTCAATACTTCTAGAGATATATTCCACAATAATAATGAAAAGAGTAGGAGAAAGAGGATCCCCTTGCCTTAGCCCGTGAGAAGAAGAGAAAAAACCATGAACTTTGTCATTAATAAGTAAAGAAAACTAAGATTTCTCAATAACATTCTTAATTAAAGTAATAAATTGACTTGAAAATCCAAATAGAGCCAAACTTTTATGTAGGAAAGCCCAACTAATGTTATCATAAGCTTTGGAAATGTCCAGCTTAAAGAGCAGGTTACCACTACGCACTTTGGCATTTAAATCATGGATCATCTCTTGTGCTAAAAGAACATTATCAGAAATAGATCACCCTTTAACAAAACTGTTTGGTTGGGGGAGATAATTTTAGGAAGCAGAATACTTAATCTTTTAGCTAAAATCTTAGAGATGAGTTTATTAAAAAAAAGGAACAAAGGCTTATTGGCCTAAAATCACTCCAAAGTTTAGGATTTTCTATTTTAGGGATAAAAATAATGGAAGTACTAGCAAAATATTTGGGGAGGATACTTCCTTGAAAAATCAGAACGACTTTAACCAAGTCCTCTTTAATGATATACATTTTGAAAAAATAATAGGTAGTAAATCCATCGGGGACCCACCAAATCTGATTATTCATATTTTACCAAAATTTAGCAATTTGATTGAGGGTAATGAAATAAGCATATTGTTATCCTCATCAAAATTGAGATTAGGAATAACTTCAGGCAAGGAAATCTCATCATAAGTCATATTTTTATTAAGGAGCTCAATAAAAAATGAAATGCTAGAATCAGTAAGCCCCTTATTATCAGTACACCAGATATCATCATTAGTTTTACTTTTTTTAATGTGATTTAACACCTTTTTCTTTTTAACCATGGCATGAAAGTATTTGGTAGTTCGATCACCATCAGATATCCATTTTATAGATGCTTTTTGCCGCCAATAGGTCTCCTCCATGTCTTGGTAACATGTTAACCAATTTTTGGCTTAAGTTATTAAGGAATTTTTAGATGGATCATTAAGAGTAGAGTCTTCTAAAACTATAACCTCATGTTCTAATTCTTTGATATTAACAAAAAGGTTTTTGAAATAATGTTTGTTCCACCAATTAAAGCATTATTTTAGCCTTTTTAATTTGAACCACAATCTTGTCATCTCAAAAGTAGAATCATCAGGATGGAGAGGTTCACCCCAATTGCTAGCAACCACATCCATAAATCTATCATCCATAAGCAACATATTTTGAAATCGGAATGGGATATGAGAGGAGGGTTTAGTAACATTAACATTTACAGTGATCAGCAAGGGAGAATGGTCTAATAGGGTTCTACTGAGATGCTCAGCAGAAGTAATAGGGAAAAGGTTGATCCACATATTGTTAAAAAGGACCCTATCTAATCTTTGCCAAAGTCTATGATTATTCCAAGGGAAATGAGACCCAGTAAAGCCAATATCAGTAAGATGACAATCAAGGATCATGCTATTGAATTCCTCTATGGAAAATAAGTTAGGGGCATTACCACCAACTAGTTCAGAAGAGGAAGAGATAATGTTAAAGTCCCCACCCACAAACCAAGGAGCATTCACGGAAGAGAAGAGAGATCTTGCCACGAAGCCTTCTACCATTCCTATTACAAGAGGCATGACAAAAAAAGAAGCAACACCAATTTTCATAAGTAATTTTAACATTTATAACCAGGGTAAATCCACATAACTTGTAAAATAAAGGGACTATTCCAAAAAATCCATATTTTATTGCTCGAATCAGCAAAAAAATTACCAAAGCCAATCATTCTAGCAATAGAAGCAATGTTAGAAGGGAGAATAAAGGGTTCCAAAATAGCCAAAAAGGAAATGTTATGAGAGCGAACTAAATTATTGATTCTATTTCTAATAGAGAGGGTACCAATCCCTCTCGCATTCTAGATAAGGAATGAAACCCTTTATTTTTGGACAAAAGAGCCAGATCTAGTAACTCTGTCAAAGTTAGGAAATCTAGGTTTAGAAGTTTTATTTTTCTTTCTAAAAATTGTATGAAATTTAATGGTCATATCCACAACATCACCATCTGATAAGGATTGATTAGAGAATTGCTTGGAAAAGGAGGCACATTGAAAATAACATTACAGGCCAGTTCACCTTCTTCCAAATCATTATTATGTTGTAAAATCAGATTAGGAATCAGTTCAAAGTTAGATGAAGAAGCACAAGAAGGATTAGAGCTGGCAAAAGCACAAGTACCTAAAATAGGAGTAGAAGCTTTCTCCAAATTTTGCACACTAGCCATTCCTTCATGAGGAATCACTTTTTCTTTAATTAAAGGTGGCAAAGAGGTTGGAATAGAGTCATTTGATAGAGAGTCAACATCCATAAGTTTTGCAAAACTATTATTAGTTACATTATTGCCATTATTATTGTGGTTCAAATGGGTAATCTCATTAGAAGGGACAACATCCTTATTAGCAAGTGTGGCATCCTGCAGCTGAACACGCAAAGCCACAGCAATATCAGATTGAAAAATAAGAAGCTCAAGGCAATGGCCCTCAGATTCAGGTAAGGAGATATCAAATAAAATAGTATTTTTTGGTTTAACCAAGGGAACCTTAAGAGAGGGATCTAACTTAGGATGCACAGCAGAACTTTTTTAAGGTGTGGATGAACCACAAAGCAATCTGAAATCCCATGGACATGAATTTTGCAATGAGAACAAAAAATAAGGAAATTCTCGAAATCTACTTTTTGCAAATATCTGCATTTCTCTGATCCTAGCCAAATTTCCTTTGGATATTTTTTAGCTATATCCAACTGAACTAGTATCCGAGCAACAGATGGCCTGGAGTTAGAAGTAGTCACCAGATCCACTTGGAGAGGCCGTCCGAACAACCCACCCACAACAAAGAGGAATTCAGGATTAAAGAATTGAACACGTAAATTGGGAAGAGAAATCTAGACAGGAACAATAGAAGACTCCTCCTTAATATCAAAATAAGGCGTCCATTTCAACAATCGCAATTGACAATTGAACACAAAATATGATCATTTAGAGAAAACCTGATAATCTAAATCATTTAAAAGCTGAATCAAAACATGGCGAGAGTCTATCAATCCAACAGAAAAAATACCAGAGAGCTTCAAACTATAAAAGAAAGATCTAATATTCACCATAGTGGGACACCGCAACGTAAATTTTCCACCAATGTAAATTCAAAAGGTTTTGCAAGCTTTTCCACCACCGAATCAGTACACATAATCATGGGTACACCCCGGAAGGAAGTAGAGATAAGATCAAGTGACTCACCCGTGTAGTTGACCTTACCCGCAAGAACATCTTTGAAAGATTTAGAAGCCAGCAAAGGGTTGGAACCAGTGATCCCCGAGGGGTCAGAAACTTTCACAGTCACAATAGAGTAATCGGGTTTCCCTAAGGTGAATATAGATCGTAGCCATGATCAACAAAAGTGCATGTTAAGGAATAATGAAAGCTAAGCAAGGCCGTCAAGACGGAAGAAGAGCCAAGAAAACCACAGGACTGAGATGCGTCTCCATAGGGGAAATGGAAATCGCCAGAGCATGGTTAGGGTTGAACGACAAGTAGAGGTAGACCTTAAAAGACTTGGTTAAGATGTATAAAAAATGACCTTAGTTTATTAGAATTAAATGAGAACACATTGGAAAATAAGGATTCATGTAGCCAACCCTAAATAGTGGGATAAAGGCTTGTTGTTGTTGTTGTTGTTGTTGTTGTTATTTTAGGGTCCATTTAGATCTATTTGAGTCAAATGTTCCATTTAACCAATTTGAAACCTTATTGATTTTATATGTGATTAGATTTGTATTTAAACATGTTCATTTGATTATTTTGATCCTTTAGATTGACTCAATTTGATTGAATTTAATGGGTTGATTTTTTTTTACCCAGCACTTGGTCAAATGAACTGTTTGACCATTCTTAATTTATTTTTGGGTTCATTGATCGAATAATTTTTTTAATTTGATATTTTAATAAGTTTTAATTTTATTTGATTTTTTCTTAAAGTTAGGTGATTTCAAGCTTAGATAAGTTAATTGTGTCAACCATTCCAACTATCTTGATTTAGGCTCAATTAGATTTAAATTTCAATTCAAATGTGATTTTATTTGGTTTTTTTATTGATCTTCAGAGTTTGATAAGGTTCACCTAATCCAATTAGGTTAGGTCAAGTTCTAGAAGGCTTCATTAGGTTGGCCTAGAATTTCATCTTAGGGAATTGAGATTGATTTGCTTTTATTTTGCTTTAAATTTTGTTTTTTTTTTTTTGTTTTGAATTTATATTTTATTTTGATTTATTTATACACTTGGTCATTAAGTGTCTGGCTCAAAGGTATAGCTCAATGCATGGAAAGCTTATGGGAAACCAAGTATTAAAAATTAAAGTTTAAAAGCTAGCATTGGACTTGGTGCCCTTAGACCTTTAAATGATGATGAATATTGTTTAATGATAAGTAATCGTGTGGAATTTGATTAAGTTTTTGAGAGTTCATCCAATTCAATGGAAGAATTTTATCTTTAAACATTAGATAATCTAGATGATTATTTAAATTAAAATGCACCCCTAGGATTCAAATAAGAAATAAAATTCACTATTAATGAATTGAGGGAAATCAACTTAGAAACTGAGGTAGACCCACAACCAACTTAAGTTCTTTATTAGATTTAGAAGATTTTTATGAGTTGGTTAATTTACTTTTTGAATATAAATACTGATTTATTTGGAATTATGATAAAATTCATGGTTTATCATTAGATGTTATAGTCCATAAGTTAAAGATTAAATTATACATCATTCTAGTAAAACAAGCCTCCAGATGCATGCATTTTGAAATTGAACAATAAGTGGTTGTTAAAAAATGAAACTGATTGAAGCTAGTTTTATTTGAGAAGAGAAGTGTCCTTCTTAGGTATCTAGTATTGTACAGGTAACGAAAAGAATGAACAAATATGCATATGCGTAAATTTTACAAACTTGAATAAAGCTTATCCTAAAGATGAGTTCTTACTACCAATATCGTAATTTATGATGGATATAGCCTCATCATATGAAATTTTCACATTTAGATATGGGTCATCTAGATACAAACAAATCAAAAAGGGCCCCAAAGATGTGAAACATATGACATTCATAACCCTAATTGGGATGCTCTGTTACACGGTCATGTCATTCAGTCTCAAAAATACTGGGGCTACATATAAAAGAGCTATGACTAGAATATTTGATGATTAAAATCATAATCATGTTGAGTGCTACATCAATAATCTAGTCATAAAATGCAAAGAAAAAGAGATTCATCTCTATGATCTTAGGATTATTTTCAAACCGTTGTGCCATTATAACTTAAAAATAAATCATTTGAAGTGTGCCTTTTGAGGTGACTTTAGAGAAAAATTTAAGATTTGTAGTGAGACACCAAAAATTAGAAATTATTCTTGAAAAAAATTAAAGCCATTATAGAATTCCGCCACCTAAAAGTCTTAGCAATTAAGATCATTTTAGGTAGGCTTGTATATCTAAGAAGGTTTATATCAAATTTATCTAGAAGATTCCAACCATTTGAGCCAATAATAATAAATGATTCTAAATTTATGTGGGATGAAAAATATCAAAATGCATTTAAAAGTCTAAAATAATATTTAATGAATCCTCTTATTTTAGGCTACCATAATTCTATGGAAGCCATTCATTTTATATACTGTAGCTTTAGATGAATCGCTCTGGGCTTTACTAGCTTAAGTTAATGAGGAGGGCAAAGAAAATACCCTTCATTATTTGAGTTGCAGACTCATTTTGACAAACTTAAATTATTCGTCTATTGAAAATCATTTCTAGCTTTAGTTTTTGCTGCCCAAAAATTGATGCATTATTTGCATTCACTTAAAGAAAATTTAATTGCAAGATTACATCTTTTGTAATACCTCATGACCTTCTTGACATTATCTACACATTTGGCATGTTAGTCTATGATATCAATTTAATTTGAAAATACATTCATCTCTCTTTATGCTAAAAAAGGTTAGGTTGTTGTTGATTTCTTTATGGCACACCCACTCCCTGAGGGTTCTCCTTTGAATGATGATCTTCTTGATGAGCATATCATGAGATTAAAAGAAGAAGATAATACCACCTTGGAGCTATATTTTGATTGTGCAACCACCTTTCAAAGAGGCAAGGAATTCAATTCTTCTATATGAGGGAAGACATGGATTAGGTTAATTTTCATAACTTTAGATAGAAGAATGATGTCCAATCATTTATCGGAGCATTTCATAGATAATGAAGCAAAATATGAAGTTCTTATAATTGGCTTGGAATTAGCCATTCTTATGGATATCAAAAAATTAAAATCTTTGGAGATTCCCAATTGCTTATTAACTAATGAGCGTAATCTATAAAGTATTACATCCAAAATGTTTTAACTATCACCACATACAATGAAACTACTTGAACAAATTTTCTTTATAGCTTTTTATAAGATATCAAGTAAAGAACATTCTATAGCTGATGCCTTAGTAAAGATTAGAAAGAAAATTGTATGCTCAGAAAAAGAATCAATATCTATGGAAGTCACAACCAACATATTTTATTTCCTATAATTTTAGACTACATGAATAAAAAAAAATAAAGAATGAAGAAAGAGCCACTCTTATTGAAGGTCAAGAGAGAAATGATTGGAGATAGCAGTTTATTGACTATTTAGTAAGCTGAGGCTCCCAGAAGACAATTCATTAGCAAATAAAATTTGAAATAAGCTTGGTCTTATTGATTAATTAATGGTGTGTTGTACTGATGGTCATTCAATCAAATGTGGTTACACTATTTAGAAAAATAAGAATCCCACAAGATTGTAATTGAAGTACATTTTGGATTGTGTGGTGCTCACCAATCCAAGCCCAAAATGAAAATAAAAATTAGAATACTTGGATATTATTAGCCTTTGATGATTACTAACTGCCTAGAAACTACACATCATTATCATCAAAGCTAGGTACATGGTGTAGTTTTTCATCGACCTCCTAATATATTACATCCAACTTTCACCTCCATCACCCTTTGAGTGTTGGGGTATTGACATCATAAGGCCTATTGATCTTCCATCATCAAAAGACATCATTTTATGTTGGCTGCAACTGATTACTTTTTTAAATGGGCCAAAGCAATTCCTTTGAAGGAAGTCAAAGCATACTTTATACTTACATTTTTTTGAGAACATATCATATATCGATTTGACATTCCTTGATACATTAAATCTGATAATGGGCTAGCATTTAAGTATACTAAAATAAATCATTTTGTGAATTAACAAAACATTGATTGGAGATATTTGACATCTATTATCCTAGAACAAATGAATTGGCTAAAGTTTTTAATAAAATAGTCATGCAAATTTTGGAGAAAGTCTTTGATGATAATAAAAATCAATGCAATAAGAAGTTGGTTGAATCCTTATCGGCCTATCGAATAACATATAGGACATCAACACAGTTTACAATTTTTGCTTTGGTTCATGGAATTGAAGCTATTCTTCCATTGGAAGTACAACTTTCTTATTTGAGGATTGCAGTCAATAATCACATTACAACATATCAAAATCATAAACTTCCATTAGAAGAGCTTGAAAACTTTGAACAAAATTGTTTGAGAGCTCAACAAGACCTTGAACTTTATCAATCATGTATGATTCAAGATTATGATTAATTGGCCTGTCCTAGAACCTTTTGAGTAGGAGTCTTGGTCTTGGTTCTTAAAAGGATAATTTTGACTCATCACATGATATGTAGTAAATTTTAACTAACATAGGAAGGACCATTTATCATGAAAATAGTTTATGAAGAAGGTTCTTATCCTTTGGTAACTTGTAATAGTGAATGTCCAATGTTATCTATTAATGGATGTTATTTGAAAAAGTATTATGTGTAAGATGTACTTTGGAATAATCAATAAATTTATATTTTCTATTAAGTTTTCCTTTATGCATCTTGTTTGGGTCCAAATGTTGGTTTTTTGCAAGACACATAAATTTATGTTAGTCTAAACTTCTATTTTTGATATCGCTTTTAATCATGTGAGACTCGGAATGGATAATTAAAAAACAATATTTTTAATAATAATTTGCTAGTTAGACATAAGTCCTTTAGTAGCATCTTTCCTACAAAAACTTTGAGGAATAAGATTAAAGACATTTAAGGCCCCTTTCCTCAATCTATCTATTCAGGATATGATGACATTCATAAGACTCCTTATTAGCTAAAGTATGATATTTCAACATAAGTCCCCTAATGACATCCTTTCTAGAAAAATCTAAGGATTAAGAATTAAGCCACTTAAAGCCCCTTTCCTCATTCTAGCTATTTAGATTAAGATCAAGCCACAAATTTATAATAGATAATCCAACTAGTTAAGAGTAAATCCCTCAGTGGTATCTTTTCTAGGAAACCATTTAAGAATGAAATTAAGCCAATAAGGCCCCATTCTTATAAACTATTTAAGTTAGGACTTATTAGTCAAAATTTGAGGTGTAGGAATAAAGCTATTGAAGGCCCATTTCCTCATCCTTGAGCTATTTAAGTTTAAGATAAAGCCATCAGGACCCATTTCTGATAGCTAAATCAACTAGTTAGGAATAAGTCCAATAGAGGCCTTCTTTCTGTGAAAAATGTGAGGTTTAATAATGAAGCTATTTAAAGACCCTTTCCTTAATTTAACTTTCAGGTGTAGGATTAAGCCACCAAGGCCCCTTTCTATTAGTTAGGCCATATAAGTTTAGGAGTAACCCCTCACAACACCTTCCTAATAAGCCAAAGTCATAGAAGTGGATAAAGTTAGTCGATCCCATTATTAAATTAGTTATGTAGATTATAAATTAAGCTATCATGGCCCCTGTCTACTAACTAAATCCCTAACTAGGAGTAGGTATCCATAGTGGCATCCTTAAGGGATTAGTATAATAAGAATAGGAGTAAGTATCCATAATGGCATTCTTTTAGTGGAGTAAGTATCCTCTACAAGATGTGAGTCCTATTGCTTTATTCCTAGAAGAGTCATTGAAAACTAATGGGAAAACCAAAATTTAGGATCTAGTCTATTTTAATATAGACGCTTAAAGATCATATTCCTTTGATTAATTCACTCATGAAAATGCAAGTCCCTATGCTTTCTTCCTTGGTTAATTATTCAAAATAAATAGAAACAAAGCCTTTGATAAGAATAAAATCCTTAGTGAATCTATCCTAGTGGGACTTTCATTCACCTTAGAGACTAGTATATCTAGACTCCTTTAAAGACAAACTTACCAAATTTCAAATAATTCAAGGAAATTCAGGCCTATATTTCATAATCAAATTAAAAATTAAAAACTTTTATATAAATTCAAAATTTTTAGGGACTTATTGATTAGTTTGGTTAACGCCAATATGTGTCATGTACTCTAGTTAGTCCACCATATATATTGGGGGCTCATTTGTTGATCTCATTTTTGAATGAGGTTAGCACTCATCCTCTTAGCACATAGGAATCTGATCCTAGACTAAAGATCTCCAGTTAGTCACTTAGGACACCTCCTTAGTGCTTAGGTAAACCTAATCAAATATAAATTTATTAAAATTCAATTCAAACTAAAATAAAAAATATCTAAATTAAAACTTTAAAACTAAACTCAAATGGGGTACAAAGTGGCCATTAAGGTCATTTGATCTAAGTCTACCCATATGAGCCCCACCTAGTCAAAAAAGTCAACCTATTAAAATTCAGTTAAGTTGAGCCATTCTAAAGACTCAAAATCATCAAATAAACATGATCAAATATAAATCTAAATCTAATGGGGTTTCAAATGAGTTAATTGGGTCACGTGACACAAAGAAGTCAAAATGAATAAAATTAAATCCAAAATCAAATTTGATGAATTGAACTTATAATAATTGAACATAATTTAACTAGACTTTAGGTATAATTTGATCAATTTTATCAATTGACGCAAACGAGTCCAATTTGATCCATTAAGCCCAATTTGGGTCAAAATGGATATAAGTCAAAATTAATCTCAAATTAATTGAAATTAAATAGTTTACATAATATCAAACAATCAATCAACTATAATTGAAACTTAAACACACCTTAATTGAATCAAATTGACCATTTGACTCAATTAAATCCAACTTAAGCTGTTTGATTCAAAATGAGTCAAAACAAGTTAAATTTAAAATATTCTTCTAACCAAATGAAAGTAATTGATCAAAATCATCATAAATGAACATTTAGACATCACTAAATGCAAATCCAAATTCTAAATTGGCCAAATAGCCTAAGAAACCCAACTTGATTAATTTAGATTAAATGGGTCAAATTAGCCTAAATAAGTCAAAACCCTTACATAACTAGGATTAATTGAACTTTAAATCACTCAAGGGATAATGAACATCAATTAAAATCCATCATCTAATGCTAATTGGTCAAATTAACTTAACATAACCCAATCTAATTCAAGCTAAATCAAAATGAACCAAATTTAGAACACTTGACTGTTGACCTCATTTTTAAAATGAGCTCTCAACCCCTCCATCTTAAACATAGGAATTATCTTAGACTTTAAGAGTTCCTTACTCTGAAGACACTTCTAGTGACTGGTGGACACTCAACCTAACCCTAGAGACTTAGAAGAGTTAGCCATAAGAATAGCTAATGCCTTAGGGGTGTAAAAAAATTTGCCTACCCTGTAGCTTGAACCAAATTCCTCACTTCCTCCCTTCAAGACAAACTCATATCAACTCCAACGCTAACTCAAACTTTGAACCAATTCAATGGATTTTCTCAAATCATTAATCAATTCCAAATAATTGAAACTTATGAATGAAGCCCATGATTGGATTCCAAACTCCAAAATATTTCCTAAGTCCTTTGATTCTCTCTCATGGACTTAGCTCAAATTAAATCCAAATCAATTCAATTTCAAGAAATTTTCTCACAACACATTTATATTCTCATTTATATTCACATATAAATGAAATAGAAATTCAAATCAATCAAACCAAATTCAAAAATTCTTGGACTTAGCCTAAATCAAATCTAAATAAATTAAAATTTAAGGAATTTTCTCATAACCCATTTATATTATCATTTATATTCACAAATATAAATAAAATATAAATTCAAATATCCAAAAATAAATTCAAAAAATTAAATCCAAATTAAATCAAAAATCCAACCTAAGCCTTTAAGTCAAAACCTTGAAGTTAGCCAAATCAAATTCAAATCAAGGCAAACCCTTGATTTTTCTTCATGATTCAATCAATACTTCAATCATGAATCCAAATATAAATACAAACTTCAATCATCAATCCAAAAATTAATTCAAAACTCAAACTCAAATTCAATCAAAGTTCAACCTAAGCCTTTTAAGTCAAATTCTTAAACTTAGCCAAATCAATTTCAAATCAAGCCAAACCCTTCATTTTTCTTCATGATTCAATCAATCCTTCAATCATGAATCCAAATATAAACATAAACTCCAATCATCAAACCAAAACTAAATTCAAAATCAACCCAAACTCATGTTCACCCTTTTGAACTTGAAATTGTCAAATGAATCAAACCCCATTTGACTTTAAATCACTTGCAAATGGATTTATATTTCAAACATAAGTCCATATGTGAGTTCAATCAAACTCAAATCAAGCTTTGGCCAAGCCATTTGACCTACTTAGGCTCACTCGACCCAAAGTGACCTAATGTACCCCTTTTGAGCCAAATTCTAATCCTACCCAAATTGGATTGAACTAAGCCCAGCCTCACATTGTGAGCAACAATTATCATGGGATGATCAATCACTCAAATTGGGTCAAACCAAGTCAAACCTAAGGGTTGACCAAGTCAATACTTAGCCAAAATTAAACCTGGCCAAATTCATATGAAACCATTGATCAAAACTCATTCTTGATCAATGTTTGAACTTGACCAAGTCATCATTTGAGCCTAACCTAGCCCAATTTGCCACTTGACCCAAGTTGACCCAACTTGACCTAGAATGTCAAAATATGTCAAAACTTAATCTAAGTCAAATTGATTAAAACTAATGGTTCAAGTTTATTTCAAATTACTCGTTGAACTTGACAATTAGCCAATTAGACCCAACGTAGCCCAATTGACCTTGAACCCAACTTGACATAAAAGGTCAAATTGAGCCAAATCCAAATATAAACAAAATTGATTGAAAACAAAGATACCAATCCATTTCAAATTATCAACCAGACATAAACCAACCCATGACCAAACCCAAATAGGTCAAATGGGTTAAATTGGTCAACTTGACCCACTTGAACTAAATGAAATCAAATGAACCAAATCCAAAAATAAATAAAAAAGAACCGAACCAATGATGCCAAAACATTTCAAATGGTCATATGAACTTAACCCAACCCTTGGTTTGACCCAATTTGATCAATTGGTCAATTTGACCAAAGTTGACCCATTTTGACCTAAATGGGTCAACATGAGCTAAATCATATCAAATCAACTCCAAATTCATTGAAACTTGGCCTAACCCATTTTTCAATCATACCAAACATATTCAAATTGAAATCCAAGCCAAATGACCATTTTACCCATAGGACATAGGGTAACCTAAAATCAAAACCACTTGGAATATGACCAATTCCTTTTCATGGACACTTGGCATCCTCTTAGTGGTCCAAATCATCACTAATGGACATAGTGCACATAACCCAATGGGTTAGGGTCAGCCCAACCCAACTTAAGGCTAAAATTAACCACCCCCATAGATACAAGCACATGGGAATCCTTCCTCCACCTTGTTTTGCACATGGCAAACTTCCCCACTACCTTCTCTAGCCAAAACTGAATGCCATGCCACTCTAAACAACCAAAACAACCCATTGAATAGGGTGAATTGGATCAAAATGACAAAGCTCTTCATGGTCATCTGATTCACCTAGGGAGAGATATACTCCCCCTAATTCCACTTGATTCAGCAACACACAAACTCGATTGAGCTAAGAGAACTCAGAGCAAGCATTTACAAGTCTCCCCAAGCTTCCTAGAGTGAATTCTAATTCTCCATTTTCAATTTCTCTTAGACTAAAAATAGGGGAGCTCCTTCAAATTTCCAACTTACTCAATACACAAAATCAAGCCAATTCCTCTTGCAAGCATCTTCAAAGGACTCAATCAAACTCACTGCAAGCTTCTTCAAAGTTCAAAAAGCAAGGGAGGTGGTATCTAGACCAAGGATAAATCCATTTGAAGAAGAGCATGGTCCATAGGAAGATCCACTCAACCTCAAAATCTCAAATCTTCAACAGGGCTTCGTCTCTACTAGACAAAGCTACCTCAACATACTTGAGCACCGGTGATAGCCTCCGAGGAGGTATGCCTCCAACCTGAGCTTAAAATAGAGAGTGTTTGGTCCTTTGTGAAAGAAAGTTTCACCTCATGAGAATTTGACCATTAGATCTTCTCCCCTTTACTTCTAGATGGTGTGGGTAATGTTTGAGCTCAATCCGAGCTCAATCGAGCTTGGATCTTGCCATGGAAGGTGCATGGTTCCCCTTTCCTGCAGGAGAGTTCAGGGATGAATCATGGGCTATCCATCCGCGTGTTTGGATGTATGGCCATGATCAAGATGCATAAGATCCATAGATTAATCCCTTAATACCGCAGGCTTTATCTCAGCCATCTGATCTTTGATCTGACCGATGAGGAGAAAGTGCGTAGTGTCGCCGCTAACGCAGCTCTATGATGTGATAATTTAAGTGGCCTCTCTCATTGTGCCACATGAAAAGCGCGCGCTGCGTCAGTCTCCACGTGGTGCCGATGGGATTAATCACTTAATTAGGCTATTTAATTAATGGATAATCATGAAAACTTGAAAATAACATAACTAATTCTAAAAAATCATAAAAATACAAGATAAAATGTACTATAAAGATATTTTTTAGGAGAATAATCTAAAAATGTAACCACTAGATTTTGAATAGTGTATTTTCCTCAATTAGGGTTTTAATGAAAATTTAATAACCCTAATTACTCCATAATTATTTCATTCATTCATTTCAAATTTCTTTGGTATATTTAGTGGGATGATCTCTGCCTCTCATAATTTTCTTGGGATTTATTGATGAGTTAATTAGGGAGATCATGTAATGAATCCTTAGTCACACTCTTTATGTAATTAAGGGTAATTAAGCATGTGAACAGTAGTTTACCCCTTTTTTAAGTTAATTAAGCCTTGCTTAAGTGAAGAAGAGGTTTATGGAATAGATTTGGGGAATTTTCCCTAAGCCATTCCCTAAATCCCTTTCTTTCCTTAATCCAAACTTAATTAAGGGCTAACCCACTAATCAACTACTTAGTTAACTTGATAAAATTTTCAAAACATTCCAGAACTTAATCAATTCATCATGGGTAGGTGCTTAGGTGTTCAATAACCTAAGTAGCTTAAGGAAATCAAAATCCAACCTACATGTGTGGCAAGGGTTATGAAAGTACTTAAATTAAACCTTTAACTTAATTAATTACTAATTGTTAGCCAATTGCATTAGGCCTTTTCTTTCCTAGGTGCATTACTGATATAAATTCCTTGTGTGGTTTTGTGTCATACATTGGCTCATAATTATGTGATTAAATATGTTAAAGTGGTATAGGTAAGGGGTAATTAAAACAATTAATTCACACATTAACCTAACCAAAGCATAAAACTAAAGTTTTACTCTTGCTCAAAAGTTAATTAGAAATTATTATTAAAGAAAAGAAAGCTCTATTTCAAAGATTGGTATCTATCTTGCTTTTTTTAAAAAAAAATTAGAATGATTTGTTTATTATCTAATTACTTTCAATTAACTTGAAATCCAATTTGCATGTTCAATGAAAGTAAATCCTTTATGGATCATCAACTAATGAAGGATATGTACTAACTCATCTTTTTAGGATCAATATATTTGAACATTTATCAGGAGATGTATTTTTATATGTATGTACTTTTTATATTTTATTATAACTAATTTATTATTTTTACTATATCAAGTACTTTGATACAATGGTGTCTATAAAAAGAATAAAAAAAGAAGAAAACCTTTGGTATAATGCATGTAATACATGTAAATCAAAGGTTATGATAAAGGAAGATGCAGTGGAATGTACTAAGTGCTCAAATAATAATATAGAATATAGTTTGAGGTAATTAATTTATAAAATTAAAATACTCTATTTTTATTATTACTTATGTATGTTATATTGATTTTGTTTCTTATTAAACTAGATGTTGAAGATACAACCTCAAAGTCAATATTTACACTATTCGATGAAGAGGCCGAATATATTACTAGTATGCTAATTATAGAACTACAAAAATAGAGGTAATATATTAACTTAATTGTAAATCTCTAAATAATATATGATATTTTTGTTATTTATTTATTTTATTTTTATCTTGCGGGAATTAGATACTCAAAAATATAAATAAATTTTCACAAATTTCATTGGCTCTAGTTACACTTTCACAATTAAGTTACATGGGAATATATATTGGAATCAGTCTCTATATACACTCTCTGTTCAATCAATAAACGACCTTAAAAATAATTTATTGAAAAAGTATATTTATTCCATAAGACAAAATCATCAAGTCAAAATACTTAATTTTCATTACTATTTTTTTATTTACATAATCTTCTACTCCATCTTTTATTTATGTCCTTAAATTATGATTAATTGTGTTGATATGTTGGCATATATCATAAGGGAATAATATTTTTATCAAATGTAACTCTATAAGTAGCAAGATGAATCTTAAGAAATATATAATTTTAGTAACGAGCAACTTGCAATATTACTATTATATATATAAAATATATATATATATATATATATATATATATATATATATATATATATATATATATATATATATATATATATATATATATATATATATATATATATATATATGAGTTGAGTCCAATTAAATAAATCAGTCAATTAAAAAATTATATATAAACCAATTTCTCATTTTTTTTTTCAATATTTTACGTAAATAAGAATGTGGTGAGGTTGTAAAAATTAAAATTTGTGAAATTTTTTTGAAAATAGATAAGGATTTATGATATTTTATTGTCATATATATATATATATATATATATATATATATATATATATATATTATAAAATTAATTTATATATTTAATCGTAAGAAATTGAGCAAAATGTAAATTATAAGCTATATTTTTCTCATTATTATCAATTTATAATTTCTTCTGATAAATTTAACAATATTATCTTACAAGTTATTTATAATTTTTGCAAAAAATATTAATATTATATATTTTTAGTCATTAAATTAGAATTATTAGTAATATTTAATTCCTAAATTCTTTGATTATTTGAAATTTTGTCCTAATTCGGACGCCAAAGCAGGAACAGGCGAATAAAGTGGTTTAACCAACCGGATTCCTGTGCGTTACTTAACTCATTCTGTTAAGATAGCCGTAATACTTGGGGAGAGGTCCAAGAAGAAGATCGCCGGAAAGCTGTGGAGGCCGTTGCAGAAGAAAATAGATACACAGTAAATCAAATATTTAAAAAAAAAAATTTGAATTCTATCGCGGGAATCTCACAGAATAATAAGCAACATCGATTTTCAGAATACTACTAATTCAGCAGTAAGCGAAGACTGGCACTACGCTCCCCGAAGCTGCCTATAAATACACGGCAAAGTCACCGGATGCTCACAACGCTAACCCCAAACTGCTCTCCATACAGAAGGAGAAGAAGAACCTTCAATCACTCCTCATTCCTTCCTAGCTCTCATGGACAAGAAGAAAGGTGTCCCTGCCTCATCGGCGGCTGCCAGAAGTTCCAGAAGTGCGGGAAGGAAAGCTATAGAAGAACTGAAAAACCTCAATACATAACTCCTGAATAAAGTGGTGGAGAACCGGCAAGAAATTCAGCATCTCCAACACCAGCTCATCGTAGCCACATAACGGCTTGAGTCGGCTACCGTCCAACTTAATGCGATCGAAATGCGGCTGCATGAGGCAATAGGAGAGAAGAAGGTGGCTCAGATGGAACTGGAGCGCATTCTTCAGCTGCAGAAGGATTTAAATCTTCGGTCCTTGGAAAAAGCAAAGCCTAGAACAAGTTGATTTATCTCGCTGTTACGGCCGCCATCTTTGCTGCCACGGCTCTAGCCACCTGCTGCTGCAAAGGCTGGAGATTTAAGAATTAGCTGTAGAATTTAATATTAAAATGTTAGTATAATTTGTAATAATAGTATTTGTTGTCTTTCATATGTATCAACTCAACTAAGTGAGTTATACTTGTTGCGTGCTAGAAAACCAGTTTCGGTAGAGTGAAAGTTTTTTAAATCTTACTTATTGTGAAATCAACAGATATAGAAAGTGTGAATAATAAAACTCCAAAATTTTTAAGTGAAAAATCTCAAAGAGGAAACCAATGCTTGATAAAAGCTTCCACTATGTATCTTTAAGAGTAAAATCTTCCCGATACGGATTCTGAATCGTATCGAGGAAGGGACAACAATTCGTGTAGACAATGTTGTGATAATGTGACGAGTTGTCGGCAGTGACGCAGTTGGCGAACGCTTAAAATGACGAAGTTGGCGACGAAGTTAAGCAAAGTTGGCGGCGAAGTTGGCAAAGTTGGCGAGCGTTGACGCAGTTGGCGACAAAGTTAATGACGGCGAAATCATGGCGATGGCGGCGGCGGCGGTGGTTATGGCGGTGATGGCGGCGAGCAGTGGTTGATCGTCAGTGGAGCACGATTGCTGGAGGATCTTTAGAAACTCCTCTCTTCTTGGGCCTCATATAGAATGAGAGATATTTATAGGTGGAGAGTGGTATCTCAGAATACATACAAATCGAACCACTCCTCCCATCGACGGCTCATGATGATTCCCTTGATCATATGATATATTTTGTGTATTTGAATGCTCAAATGAAGTCAGAATTTTGAAATCTTGGGCTTGTTAGATCCGCTGTCGAGGTTTTCGATTGACTATAAACATTCCAATTTTGAGAACTTTTAGGTTTAACGATATCCCAAAGTTTTATGATATTTTAAACGATCTCGACCAATTTCAACTTTGGATCACTTGCTTTTAACATCAAGATTAGTGCCATTAGTATTTTAAGTGTCATCAGTTGCCCTATTTTGGATTACATTATTCACACTTTCTATACTGTCTGGATTTCCAACTAAGGTGAAAAACTTTCTCTACCGGCGGTTTTCGCATGCAGTTTGGCGTCTCGTGAGATCGAACCCTTCAATCACAATTCTGTCGTTATGGCCAAGCGCCTGAACAACGGAGCCTCCTCCAACTCCCATCACTCTCGAAACCAATCCTTGAACCAAGGATGCCAACCTTACTTCCCCAGATAGTGACCACTTGGGTGAAGTGGCGGTAGAAATCTCTTTAGAAGATCGTGTGCGCCGAATGGAAGAGTCTCAAAATGAAATGATCCGACTTTTGCGAGGAACACAACAGCCACTACCGCGGAAAACACATCTCCCCCAAGATCGATCGTTAGCCGGGGGAGGTCAAAATGCTAATTTTCTTGACGCTGAAGTTCCTCCGCGTAGAAACCATGATGCTGATCTCCTTGACACCGCTAGTTCTACCCATCCATCACGTGCGCTCAACGCTAATCCACCAATCATTCGGTAGCTTGACACATTCGTCCTGACCCTTCGTCATATATTATACGTGCGATTACGCTAATGCAAGATGAATTTCACCTCCAAGATAGAAATCATCTTCCTCTCACCTTGTATGAGGAATCCTCCTTTAGTGCTATTCTTCAACATCCTATTCCGTTCAAGCTTAGAACATTGATTCATACGATAGGACCCACATGAACACATCGACCATTACGGGACTATCATGCATATCCAGCGACTACCGCTTTGTCGTCTTTCCTTACCCTCAAGGGACAAGCTCTTGGTTCTCTCTTCCAAGGGAATCCATCCATACCTTTGTGAACTGCCAAAATTTTTTTGTAGCAGTTCATTGCAAACCGGAGGATCATTAAAGATTCCTCCCATCTCTCATTAAAAATGAGGGTAAATTACTTAAGGAATACTTCGAGGTTCTCCTTAGAAGCCAAATACAGAGTAGAGCAAACTATTAAGAGGAGTTTTCCTTGGAGGACTCCGTCAGGCCTTTACTCGTCCTTGTGCGAGACGGTTCTCGTATGCCGACTTGGTTCATCATGTGGAAGCACAAATCTCTGGCGATGAGCTATTACGCCATCAAATAATTTGAGCAATCTGAAAAGCGTAAAAGCATCCCGGAATGGGACCGACTCATATCAAAAGCGGCGTCGTGATCTCCTCCACGACCCCATATCAACAATGTGAACCACGAGAAAAGGAATACGCGTGAACACACCTGTTAACCTCTAATGGCTATTTGAGATGAAGAAAATATCAAGTGGCCGCATCCACGAAACTAAATTGAAATCGAGCAATATTGTCACTTCCATCAAGTCGGGGACATACTCGAGGCATGCAAACAACTCAAAGAAGAAATTGAGAGGCTCATTCAAGGATATCTATATTTGTGAAGAATCAAGCACTCAAACAAACATACCTCCTGGGGCAACCAGACAATCATCACGAAACAACAAAACAATCATCAAATAGTTGGAGAAATTGAAACAAGGAGGACCAATACTATCTAATCAAGTTCTCATTACCATCTCAGAGCGAGTTAAAGAAGTCTCGTCATCATTTCATCACTTTTAATGACTTCAGTTTAGAAGGTACATGTTCCTCATCAAGATCCACTTGTCATCAGCGGGAATAGGTGACCCATATAATGTTAAGAGAATTTTGATTGACAAGGAGTTACGTTGATGTTTTATTTTACTCACATTTCTTAACATGGGCTGGTTAGAAAAGCTCCAACCGCGGGACCATTATGCGGGTTTGATAATCGTATGCGAGTAGAGGGACAATCACCCTTCTTGTCCTTGGTGAATTTCCTCAACAAGTGGCTCACTTAATCCAATTCATGGTGGTCAAGTCAGATTCAGCATATAACGCTATCTTCGGAAGGCCCCTCCAATTAATTTTTGGTGCAATCACTTCAGTATCTCATCTTAAGATGAAATTTCCAACCCCTGTTAGAGTTGGAGTGGTCTGTGGAAACCAACAGATAGCACAATCATGTTATCAAGCTCAACGCCCTTTTATGACCTTGAAGATTTTAATTTTTAGATGAAGAAGTACCAAAAAGCTTCGTAGAAGACTTGCTCTGTTGTATTATCGGGCAAACCAACAGTGCAAGTGGGATCCATGCTCTCAGAAGAACAAAGGGAAAAATACTTAGACGTCTTGTGCAGAAATCAAGACATCTTTGCTTGGAGTCAACGGATATCCGGGGTCGACTCCAATGTGATCATGCACTCTCAGGTTGATCCAACATTCAAACCGATCATCCAGTGAAGTTTTGCACTGCCTCAAGCTATTGAGAAGTTAATAAGCTTTTAGAAGCGGGATTCATCAGAGGTACATTACCCATGGCTAGCAAATATTGTCATGGTTAAGAAAACAAAGCGGAACATGGAGAATGTGTATATTGACACTTGAATTGCGAAAGATAGTTTTCCTCTCCTCGAATTGATCAATTGGTTGATGCTACACGGACATCAAATGCTCAATTTTGGATGCTTACTCGGTTACAACCAAATAAAATGGACCCAACGGATGAAGAAGCTACATGTTTCAAACATATAAAGGTTTATCTTTACCAAGTCATGCCGTTTAGGTTAAAAAATCTTGTGCTACTTATCATATGAATAAGATTTTAAAGACCTATTAGGTGCTGATGGAGGTATATGTGGATAACATGTTAGTGAAAAGCTTGGAAGAATCACAACACATTATTGACTTAGAAATATGTTTTAACCTTCTTCGACGTTATAACATGCGACTCAACCCGACCAAATGTGCTTTTACGTCGGAAAATTTCTTGGATTTATGGTAACCCGCGTGGGATAGAAGCCAACAGAAAATCAAAGCTCTCAAAAATATGACTCCTCAAAGAATATTAAGGAAGTTCATTTTGAATGGGCTCGTTATCCTCAGCGTTCAGGGGACGATATTTATCATTCTTTAAAATATTAAAGGAAAAAATAATAATTTTCATTGTGAATGTCGCTTTTGAGCAACTAAAGGAGTATCTAGTGTCTCCACCCTTACTATCCAAACCTATCCAAGGTGAGATGCTATACTTATATCTCGCAGTCTCTTCCCATGCGATAAGCTCAGTCTTAGTGCGAGAAGAAAATGGGACATAACAACCAATTTACTATGTCAGCAAAATTCTTTCTGATATAGAAAGTCGTTATCCACTTGCAGATAAAATGGCTCTGGTTTTAGTTTTCTCAGCGCGGAAATTGCGTCCATATTTCCAAGCTCATACTATCGGCGTTTACACTCATTTACCATTAAGGGTCATCCTACGGCATCGGGAGGTTAATCAAATTGGTGCAGGGTGGGAGAGTTTGATATAAATTTTCTACCTCGTCACCTATAAAGTCTCAAGTACTACAGACTTTATAGTGGAATGCCCCCAACTCAGGAGAGCTATCATTCGTGCTTTTCGTCCTCTCAATGGACTCTATGTTGATGGAGCTTGGAAATCTGGTGAGTGCGGGAATCTTACTTATTTTCCTCGTGAATACCTAGAGTATGGACTTCTCCTAAAATTTCTTGCAATAATATATATGAGGCTCTTATAGCGGGGTTGAGACTTCATTGATTTGTGACTTAGTGATACACGACTCTCAACTTATGCCTCCCAAGTTGAGAAACTTTAATGCTCATAATCCCAAGCACAATACCTCCACTTAGTGAAGTCTCTTCTTGCCCATTTCAAGACATATCAAATCATTCACATCTGCTAGAAGAATACTGGTGACGCTCTTAAGCTTGCTTCATCTCAGGGATCTTTAAGAAAGCATGTTGAAGAAATATATTTTCAGTATCCAAGGATCATGGGTAATTCAAGCAATTGATGAGATAAAGGAACACTGGTGGATGGACCCCATCCTGTCTTTTCTACAAGAAGGAACTCTTCCGAAGACCCAACAACTGTCTCAAGACAAGCTTCAAACTTTACTATCTAGGTGAACTATACAAACAAGCTTTCTGGACTGCACCTCAAATGTCTCTCACCTTGAGGCGATTATGCATTAAGAGAGGTCCACTGGATATGTGGAGAACACTTGGGAGGAAGAGGGCAGCCCTTAAAATTATAACAAGGGTTCTATTGGCCTACAATGAAACAATATACCTTGAGTTCACAAAAAAAATATGCAAGTTGTCGGTTGCACTCTAACCTCTCTCACATGCATACTGAGCTCTCATCCATTCAAAGCCCTGGCCTTTTGCTCAGTGGGGATTGATATCATGGGACCTTTTAGATAGCATCAGCGAAAGTTCATCATTTTAGCCATTACTTCACTAAATGGGTGGAAGAACCACTGCTAAATTAGAGGCAAATGCTAAACAATTTGTTTGGAAAAATATAATGTCGATTCGGTCTTCCCGCAAAGATCATCACACAACAACCCAATTCTTGGAAAAGTTTTACATCCTTTTGCAAAGATCTTTACATCCATTTGCATCTGTAGTAGCACATCCTCAAATTAATGGGCGGTGAGCTACAGACTATACTCAAAGGACTAAAAACACGTCTCGAGAAGGCTGGGGGGCAATGGGTTGATGAGCTTCCTAATGTTCTTTGGGCTTACCGTACTACATCGCGCACCCCGACGGGTGAGACACCGTATAACTTGTGTTTCGGCACAGAAGCTATTATACCAATAGATATCGGGTTCCAAGTCCAAGAGTTCAATTATTCGATCATGACGGTAATGAAGAAAAACTCGACAACGGACCTACTCCCGAAACTTCGTGACATGGCCTACTCAGGCGCTTCCTATCACCAAAGGGTAGCTCGTCACTTCAACAGAAGAGTAAAATCTCATCCCATATATGTCGGTGACTTGGTCCTACGAAGTCTCGAAGCTGCAGGTAAAGGCCCTCAACGCAATAAACTCTCACCTCTTTGGGATAGCCCATATGTGGTTATAGCTATGGTGAAGCCAGGAACTTTCAAGCTCAAGGATTCAGAGGGAAAAATCTTACCTCGAACTTGGAACACTGAGAATCTTCGAAAATATTATCAGTAATTCCTACTGCATAACTGTTGTAACTTTTATTTTGTCTCATTTGTCATTTCCTCTTCATGTAGCTTAATAGGATAAAGACTTGTTGTTGTCATTTCCTCTTGAAACTCATATCGTGTTAAATCATATTATGATTGTATCCTTCTTATCGAGTAATGAATTTATAGCTTTCTTCTTACAAACTTGTTTCTTCTTCATTTAATCCCCTCACTTGAGAAACATACAACTCACGTTATATCTCAATCGAAGCATGATCAATCCCAAGGGGACTTTCTACGACCTTTTCCACACAGGTTAATGTCATCGAGCGAAGACTCTGACAAACAACCTAGGATAGGTCAAAAGGTCCTTGGTGGACTCCTCATGACCTCTTCCACACAGGTTAACGTCATCCAGTTTCGACAAACAACCTCGGATAGGTCAAAAATCCACAGTGGATTCAATTCAACCTCATCCGTACAGGTTAGCGTGAATAATATTCTGACCAATTACCCCGGATAGATAAAAAAAATAAGAGCGTATCATAAAAAAAAATGATAGCATTAACGATGATATAAGAAAGAATCAAGATTACGATACACAAATAACAATACATAAAAAGAAATGCATCCTCAAGTGATGCTACATTATCAGTTGGTGATATCAACGTCCTCCTCACCACTAGGAGATACTCCCTTGGACTCACTCTCAGTTCCTTCATCTCCTGAATCGGACGAAGAGTCTTTGGATACTTGGCTAGGAGACAAATCCTCAATACTAGCTCCAATCTTGGAATGTACTAAATGGATTTCCTTTAAAAACCCTCGGATGAAGCCCTCCTCTAAACATTGGTGCTCCAAGTCCTTCACTTCAACATCAAGTATATGATTACGAGCCTCAACATGGTCTTGAGTATGCGAGATAAGCAGGAGTTCTTAAAGTCTTCCACCGCCTTCAAGGATATTATATCTCGCCGACATTACATGCTCCTTCTCGGAAACGATCTGCTGCTTTCTTCTCGGTTCGAGCTTTCTTCTCACGCAAGTGCCTTAAGTCTTTTCTCTTTCGGAGTCTCGACCTCACCTCAATCATCGTCAGTGCGCTCCACTCCACGACAGAGAAAGAGAAGTCGACATGTTTGCTAGCTCGATTCACCGGTCGTGATCCTCCAAAGTCCCCACTTCTTTGGCTTTAATACTCATCTTTAGCTCATACTTTGATATTTTATCTTCACAAATTCAGTATTCCACTCATCTAAAGCGACACCCAAATGAGCCATCTGCCCTAATGTTTGAGTTACCTATAAAAAATAATAAGAAAATCATCACAAATATTACACAAAAGAAAAGAAGATGAAAAGAAGAAAGAATGAAAGACAACGTACCAATTCATCGCTTTCGTTGGCCTGTGATTCAACGCCTCTTCAGGAATGTGCGGCTTCGAGAAATGAACTCCCTCATCATGAGTTGAAACAGCTAAACTCTGGGAGGTCAACTGGGGGTGAACATCTTCTTCACAGATATCTGACATTGTCACTTCAGCGCATGTCTTCTTTTTCTTTAGGGAAGAAACATTACCACCACCCTGATTTCGTGACGGGCTTCTTGAAAGAACCCTATGAATATGAGGAGGCCTTTCATCACCTTTACTTGACCTCTTTTTGGGAAAAGAATGAGATCTCCACGGATAGAAAGGCCAACCTTAAACATTCTATCTTCAACTATATATTTGCCAATGTGACGTAACTCATGCAAGCTTCCTACATCGTGGATATTAAGAGTTGTCAAGATCTCATTCTCCACATCAAATGGATGGAAGGTCATTCAATCTTCCCCATCTCGGGAAGGCCCCACTCATTTTTCACAAGAAGAATCCATTAGACCAATTTTAGATGGATCCCGTGCTAAAAATTCTATCCAATTCTTTATAACCCGATAAGACACACGTCCTTGAGCATCACATGTGAATCTACACATTCGGCACAAGTATGTGATATTCAGTAACACGCTCTCAGAAGAAACAAACCAACGATGACTAAAGCCGAAATGAAAATTGTGACAAAGCTACACCACATGCTTTGAAGATCTCATTCACTCAGAGCTAAAGGGAATCGCAATCCAACCGAAGAATCATCTCGAAAAGTGAAGTATCCCTGAGCGAGCTCGATCGGACTTCTTGGCAACAATAGCCACCATCTTATTAAGAAAATGAAATTTCTTTAAACACCATTAAACTATCGAGGTGACAAGGGATGACATATATATCGCTATGGGTTATCCTCCAGCCATTACCCTGTGAAAATACATAATGAATAAATAAAGAGGGGGAGAAATAACAAAATTTGAAAAATCTGGAAATTTTGTGAAGCTACTCACTCACCCCAATACTTGGGCATACCCTTTTCCCGACTCTCATGGACAGCTTGGGTGATTTTTACGATCGTGAAAGGACATGCATACATATGAGATCAAAAATAAAAGGGGAAAGAGACAGAGAAACTATTCCTCCCCAATGATGCCCTGAAATTACCTGCCAAACTTTCTGAGTCGTTCAAATGATGGCTCTTAATTACGGCTTCCCTGCCATCTTGGCAATTATCAGCCATTGAACCTTCCATCGAAGCTCGAAGAAATCCAATTTCTCACTGCGGGTCTTGATCGCCTCCAAACCCAGTCGGTCCGGCAATCGGTTGACACCTCTTTCGAGGGAAAAGCGGAACTCGTATGAACTTGATGCCTCAAACCAGTCGGTCCGGCAGTCGTTGACACCTCTTTCGAGGGAAAAGCGAGCTCCGATATATTCAGGTCTTGATCGCCTCTCGAACTAACCTTCAAGAAGAAGAAGAAGCAGAGTGTTGAAGAAGTGTGCCTTCTCCCCTTGGCCTGGGGTTTTATAGACCCTAGGGAAAGGGTAAAACCGCTCAAAATCGTCAAAGCTTATTCGCTCGCGCCCGCTTCGCCAAACCCAGCATCCACCTCGCGGGTGTGGCCGCCGGACACGCGGCCGACAGTCGACCGCCGGACACGTGCAACCCTGATCCGCAGTAGCCGCGTCCACGGTCACCAACGCCAGATCCACGAAAGCCGCCGGTCCAGCGGCAGCCGGCAACGGCAAAACCAGCCGATCGCGGTCGCGGCCTCCGAGCTTCGCCCCTGCGTGGCCATAGCGTGCCATCGCCCGACCGCCATCGCGGGTGCCAACTCGACGTAGCCCGCGGCGCCAACCGCTGCCAGCCCGCCCGCTGTTCCAGCTCCCCGCCGTTCAGCGACCCGATCTCCGACCAGCGACCGGCCCGGCGTGATCGCGGACCGTGCGACAGCGCGCTCCGACCCGTTCGACCCGCGATACGACCAGCGTTCGCGACACCAAGCTTGTCATGACCCGCTGACCCTTCGGCCCGCCTGTGGCGATGCCGTGGTAGCGCTGGCGCATGTCTTGTAGCCATAAGCCATGTAGTCCGCAGCGCCCGCCCAGCTTCCCTGGATGGGTCCATAACCTCGAAATCTTACCACATACTACGCATTTGCGACCACGCATCGACTTAGTAGTCATAATATTGTGCTCCTATGAAGATCTGTTCTCTCAAAATGTGCAGTTAGTAGACTCTCAAATTTCATTGATGAATTTGCTATTTTCAAGTATTTGACATATATTTTTGGATAATTGAAATAATATAATCCAAAAATAGGGGGGGCAACTGATATGACACTTAAAATACTATTATTACGAATCTTGATGTTAAAAGCAAGCGATCGAAGTTGGCGGTGAGATCAAGCTCTTAAAATATCATTAGAAACTTTGGGATATCAGTTAAACCCCTAAAAAATTCTCAAAATGTGGAATGTTTATAGTCAAATCGAGCATCTCGACGAGCCGGATCTAACAAGCCCAAGATTTCAAAATTCGAACTTCATTTGAGCATTCAAATACACAAAATATATCATATGATCAAGGGAATCATCATGAGCCGTCCGATGGGGAGGAGTGGTTGGTTTTGCATGTATTTACGAGATGTCCTCCTCTATAAATAGCCTCATTCCTCATGTGAGGGGCCCAAAAAGAGAGGAGAGAGCTCTAAAGATCCTCCAATCGTGCCTCCACTCACGGTGGAACCAGTCGCCGCGCCGTATGCATCGCCCGCGATCATAATGCCATCACACCGGATTCGCCGTCGTCAACGTCATCAGCGTTGTGTCAACTTTGCCGTCAACTTCGTTGTCAACTTTGCCGTCAACTGTCGCTTGCTCAACTTTGGCGTCAACTTTGTCGCCAACTTCGTCACATCGTCATCACATTATACATTCTATTTGTCCCCAGTATCGATTCGTAATCCGGTGCTCGGAAGATTTTGTACTCTAAAACGGATACATAGTGGAAGCTTTTTCTGGGCTGCGTGGTTTTCCCTCTTTTGAGGTTTTTCGTAAAATTTTGGAGTTTTATTATTCACACTTTTTATACATGTGTGTGTGCTGGATTTCACAACAAAGCTAAGGCGAAAAACTTTCACTCTATCGAAACTGGTTTTCTAGCACACAACAATACTATTTTTTTTTTATTTGAGAAATTGATTTATAATAAAACTTTTGGTGAAATAATTTTTGAAGGTGATATTAATATTTAAACATATTGTCATTATGATATTTTCAAAATACTTGATGCGGCTTATCAGAGGTCAACCGACTGTGAGAAACCGACTGTGAGAAAGTTCTACAATTTTCTACTTGAGAAAGTGATTCTTATTTCTGATTATGGAGGTGGTTAGTAAAGAAAATGAATTGATTATGAGAAAATTCAATTTATTAAAGGATATATTTCTATATTTAAAATTCTGAATAAAATATATTTTTTTATTGAAATATTTTTAATTCCTATACAATATATTCTAGGAGCATTTACATACTTATCACACAAATCTTATATATTTACATATCTAATACTTAACTTTTAATATTTAAATGTATAATATTCAAAATTTTAATATCACATCAATAATGTGATTATTATAACAATTTAAAAAAATAAACAAACCTTTTTATATATAAGAAATGTGTTAAAAATATAAATATTAAATTTTAGAAATTAAATAGATAAATACATAAAAATTATGTGATATTTATGTAAATCTTTCTATATTTTATCGTGCATTTCAATTTAAAATCAAACAAACAAATAAATAAATTGTGGCTATTCAAATTGTGTTGGCATCAATAAAATTTTAGTTATATAATTGTTGAGAAACAAATTTTAATGCATTATGAGAAATTTCTATTTTACTCCTACGTGTATTGTGATATTACATTTATCAAATATTTTTTAAAACTTTACTAAGCCTATTATATTCATGTTTAAGATGCTTCTAACATATGTCATACATAATAGAAGCATATGATATTAAATTTATATTTTAAAAAAATGGATCTGCATGTCCTAAATAGTAAATTAAAATTCCATGAAAAATATTTTAAATATTTTCTCAATTTTTCAATATTTGATGTAAATAAAAATTGTGGCAAGGTTTAAAAAAAATAAAAAAATTGGTGAACTTCAATTTATAAATATACTTCAAATGAATTTTATGAGTAATTTTCAATAATTTTGAATAATTGGTGTCCATCTAAAAATTCTTGATAAAGTTTAAAATATCAATCGTAAGATAAAGAGCCAAAACAAAGTTAAATGAGATTATTACATCATAACTTCTATTCTTTACTTCTTTAAGTCAATAAATCTCCTTATTTGATAATATTCTGGAAAACAACTTGAAAGGACATCGTTTATGCTAACAAAATTATTCGAGACGATTTATTTGAGAAATCTAGAAGTGCGGTTTGTTTGTAAGATTTAAAAGAGATTTAGGGTGTATGGAAGGGTGGTGCGACAACGGTGCGATGTGAAAATATACCATTACGTCATTTGAAACTGTTGTGCTACGTATTATAATCATGGTGGAAAAATTATTATTTTAACGATCGTTATCTCTATAGAGGCCAAAAAGTTGTAATTTGATTTCTGTAAAATTAAGCAAATTTGTATGTCAATAGCAACTTCTTCTGTAATAACTTTATCATTACCTTCTCATATAAATACACCTATCCTAAACAAACACATAATCATACTCAAGATCATGCACTTGTAAAATTAATAAGTGATAAAACTAATTTAAAGAAATAAAATAGTTATTTAATTTGAATCTAAAATTTATAAATACAATATTGGGATTATAATATATATAGGTTTGTTTTTGGTGCAAGTGAATCTTATATTAGTGCTAAATACCTAAATGTCAGGAATGATCAAATCCGATAATCCCAATTTTTTTTCATTTGTATTAAGATTTGATTGGATTTCTGAATTTCGGAAGAGTTGCTTGTTTGTTAGATTTTAATGAAATTTTATTCACTTAATATTTAATCTCAGTTAATGTCAAACAATTTATGAGAAGAAGTTTTCTATAGTTTAGTGGCCTAAGCATTTCCGAGAGCTTTTTAAAATTATTATTAATGTTATTGATTTAAATTAAGTAAGAAAACTATATTATTTACTTATGTTTAATATATGATAAATAGATATTATTAAAAAATATATAATTAATAATTAGTCTTAAAAGATGATTGATTTTAAATTATGATTATGTTTAAGTGTAGCTTTAACAGAGTGTGCATGAAAAAAATACATAATAAAATAAATGAAAATCCAGGAAAGGTAGACGCGTGGATCTGTTGAGGCGGCCGAAATGCTCGGGGAAGCCGAAGATGCCGCAGAGGAAGCGAGAGGCCGTTGTTGTTAATCAAAAGAAATAATAATAATTAGAACTTCTTTCTTGATCGGTTAGACCCCGCCGAAATGTTTGAGGAATCCGAAGATGCCGGAAAGGAAGCGGGAGGCCGTTGCAGTTGATAATTACAACTCTTATAGTGTAATTCAAATCAAAATTTAAGTTTTTTTTTAAGGAGCCTAAACCGTCGTCTCAGGATTAGAACTGACTCAGCGGCGAGCCCTCCCCAAAACTATCTATAAATAAAGGGCACGGCATTCGATCTTGCTACATTCTAAATTACTCAACCCACCTGTTCGCTTCGTTGTGGAGAAGAAGAAGAAGGAGAAGAAGCCTTTCAAACACTCATCCAGTTCTCTTCAAATGGGCAAGAAGAAGCATACCTCCGCCATAGTCTGTGCTGCCGGAAGTTCCAGAAGCAAAGAAATTCAGAACCTCAAAACTCTCAATGAGCAACTTCAGAGGGAACTGGGAAAGAGCCGGAAACAGATCGAGCAGCTCCGCTTTGAGCTGCTGAAAACTCAAAATAACAAACTCCTAAAAGAAGTAAAAGAGCACCGGAAACAGATTGAACAACTAGACCTTGAGTTGGCTTCACAGACCGCCGAGCAAGATTTTCTTGCGGATATGGAGCGCAATGTTATCAGACTCATCATCTCCTCCGCCCTCACTGAAGCCACCACGCGCGAGAACACGGAGATGGCTGCAGTAATGAAGAATACTGAGTCAGCCACTGCCGAACTGAATGCTGTGGAAATGCGGCTGATCTCTCTTCATAGAGAGAAGGATAAAATTCAGGAGAAGATGGAGCGTATTGTTGAGGAGAGGGATTCAACGCTTCGATCTTTAGAGCAAAAGAGAAGGGCTACAGATCCTCCTGAGCCCGAGCATGGTGGAAGAATGTGGAGGAAATGGATCTACCCTGTTGCAGTTGCTGCGGCTTCATTCTTTGTAGCCACTGCTACAGTGATCTTCTTCTGTTCCAAGAACTCTACTCTTAAATCTTAGTTCTAGAATTTAGATTAATCCGTAGCTTTATTTAATCTTTTTGATGTATTACTATTATTAGTTAGCAATTATAAATATTATTGTTATCGTCCTTTAATAGAAAGTGATTCTTGATTCTTTAAAATTCAGCTTTTACAGTGATATTTCATTAGTTTGATTTAAAATTCAGAAAAGATAATAACAAATATTCAATCTCTGTTGGAATAAATAAAATTTTGCAGATAATTTTTAAAAGTGATTTCTTTTTCATATTTTCTAATAAAATATTTTTTATTTTCCTAAATTGTAAAAAAAAATAATTTAAAACTAAAAATCGGACGCTACTCAAATCACTGGATCAATTATGAGTCGTTATATTTAATTTATTTAAAATTTAGTCTTACAAAATCAAGTTAAGAAATCATATATCATCAAAATAGATCAAATAGTTGATTCATAATTACTTTTGATATATAAATAAAAGGTAAATATATTATTGTAATTTTATCCTTGAAAAATAAATTTTTTCAATACTTATATTATATAAGTAATACAATGAAATTTAGAGACAGAACTTAATCTTATAATATTATTTTTCAAAACCTCCCACCTTAATAAGCTGCTTTAGATTTAAATATCAGAGTTGTTCTTAATGCAAATTTTGAGATTGATAGAAATATTTTATCAAGAAAAAAATATTTGTTTAAATTGCATAGAATTCTATAGCAATACGTAACTGAACGAAGTACACAAACATGCAAGGGAGCTTGAAGTTGCTATAATCTCAAAGCCCTTTCCAGGAATTTATCATTTAAATAAATATTTTTATATAATTTAATTTTCAAATTTAAGAATATGCATAAAAGAAATTGTGCAAATAAATTCTAATGTGATTAGATGAAACCTAATCAAATTGCATATCATATTGGAAATAGTTAGATTAGAATTAAAGATGGTGTAATAAATTAAGGCAGGTACTCTACTTTCTCTAATTTTACATATATATATATATATATATATATATATATATATATATATATATATATATATATATATATATATATATATATATATATATATATATATATATATATATATATATAGTTAAGAAAGTGAATTTATTAGAAAAATAAAATTTGCATATCTGACTTTTGCAAAGTCGAAGTCAACCAAATATCAATGAATGAAAACATGAGAACATTATAAAAAAAAAATTAACACAAGTGTCCATAAATGACTGCTTTGAACTCTCACCAATGCAGGAGTCTAAAAAAAATAATATATAAAAATATAAATTTGTTTTGATTTAAAACATCAAAATTATTGCTTCATGATATGCATATGATTTTGAAACATTACACAATTATTGATCTGCTCATTACATTAAGAGACACAAATATAAATGAATATATATATATATATATATATATATATATATATATATATATATATATATATATATATATATATATATATATATATATATATATATATATATATATATATATATATATAAAAGAAACATTTATTTCATACATCTTCCAACTTCTATTGAAATATTTTAGTCAGTAGCGACTTTAAACTATAAAAAGTTAAAACAAGAGCGAAAAAAGTACTCATCTGCTAAATTTTTAAAACTACTCATCATAAACCATTTTAAATAACTTTTATTTATATAACCTTAAGTTTAACCCTCAACTCTACGAAAAATTATATTGTTTTTAGATCATCCACCTTTTGGTAATATAATGTCAAAAATAGTTTGTACACATAAGAATAGTAAAATTAGTAAGAACATCATGAACAACTATTGAATCCTGACTATAAATATTATTTTGAACTAAAATTTAATTCAAGCAAAACAAAAAAAAAATGAAATTTATATACCTTCATCTTTCGGGATGTTAGGTTGGTTGACCAAGAGCTCTCGAAGAGTTGCTATATCATCGACTAACACAATAATAAAACATTAATTGATCAAAGAAGTTGACTATAATCAAAGGACAAAGAGTAAAAAAAAATTATTATGCACATCTACTTTTTTATGAAAAGATGAATTTATTGAATATTGCATTTGTAGATAGTAGTTTAAGCCCTCAATGTACCTTATCAAATGTTCTTAAACAATACTATCATTCAGCTTTCATAGCGTCTAATAAAAGTGTAAGCGTGGGAATAAAGGGTGAGGGTCGCAATTTTTCATTATTATTAATAATAGAGATATAGAATTACAGGCATATGAAAAAAATCAATTGAAACAAGAACATTCTTGATTACTAAAAATATGAAACTCATATAAAAGTCATAATTTTCCTCTACATAGCATTTCTTTTATTTCGATAACTCTATCCACATATTGATATAGGGAAACTTTAGATACTATCACCAAAAACTTTAGAGAGAGTCATTAAGTCTAATTATTATATATACTTAAAAGATCATGTAAAATCTATTTGTCTATATATATATATATATATATTTCCATCCTTTTTGAATACTTATTTGACTCTAGCATGTATGAGTCATAGAATCCCTATTTAAGTCTTGCAATCTATTTGTTGGGTTATCATCATGTATGTGCAAATGTCCTTAGTCATTAGGCCTTATGTATGTAGTGATGGTGGAACCCAAGTAGATCATATCCATATGAACCCCTTTTACCCATTTATGGCCATTAGCCTCCACCTAACCATTTGAACTCCACATCACCTTTTGACCTTGAAACCACATCTTCCACAATGTTTTCTCTCTCTCAAAATATATGAACATTCCCCTCTCTCCCTCTTTTGATTTGTTCAAAACATATTGGATCCCCTTCTCCATAAAGCATGTGACATTGGGACCCAATAAAACCACTAGTCCCTAAATTCATAAAAATTCAACTTCTTGGTGAAAGCACATAGATAGTCACACCTTCATGACTCTTGGGTTCCCTTTTCATCACTATACATGCCATTTATTGATCTATTATGGAAAGAAGTTTATTTATTTTCTTTCACTTTGGGTATGAGTATCTTTGAGTATTCTATTGTGAGAGTATATGAATCCTTGAAAAGAACTTAAAGAGAGAAGAAGAAGGTCAAAATGACAAAGAACTATTCATGGAGACGTACTTTAGTTATCCCCACTATACGATCATAAACATTAGCTTCCATCAATGTTAGTTTAATGTTAATTGATTATTATTTTTTACACTACTGCATGGCTGGAAGTCTAAATTTCATTAACATAATTTAAGCATTATCGTAATATATCCTTAGTTGAGTCAATAGTTGCTAAATAAATCCATCGATAAAAATTTGTATCATAGCTCAAGCCACTTTGCTAAGGAAATTAATTGAAGCCTATCTATTTACAACTAGTTGTTAGATTTCTTCTATCCAACAACATATTTCTATTAAATAAATTAAATAATTTTATCTTTACAACATATTTTAGTACAAGTAAATTTCTTTGAACTTCTTATTTTGTGTATTTTACAACATATATTATATTGTTAGGCTCATTATCATTAGCCTCCCATCTCATTATCAAAAAGTAAAAACTTCAAATCATTTCAATAGATCATTACACATACATATGTGCTTTCAATTGTATCATATTTGTATATCATTTAAAAGAAAAGCAGATGCTTGCATTAAATTTCTACATCTTTTGTGACAATTCTTTTGTATTTTGGCTACATCTTTGATATTTTTATCCATTTCATACATATAAGTAGTAAATGTAGATAAACTTGACATGTTATATAACTTTTTAATTTATCAAGTGTTCTGATTCTAACATCTAGACCTTCAAAAACCCAAAAGCACTCATAAAAATTCTCTCTCTCTCTCTCTCTCTCTCTCTCTCTCTCTCTATATATATATATATATATATATTTATTTATTTATATTTATAGGATCTAACCCTCTTACTCTATCAAACTTCTCAAGAGTTTAGGGTTATGTCTGAAAATATATGAAACATAAATTTAATCTTACACTTTAACACCCAACTTGGTGAAGGTCACCCTAATGGTCTAACCCTCCATCTGCCAAGCCTTATAATCATCATGTTGATTCATTCTCAAAAGATGACAATCATAATTACCACAAGATCAATGAAAGATGACATCACCTTGTCACATAGGTTAATTATTAGAAAAAAAATGTTGGTGGAATTCCATGATATCTAACAAGCATTATCATTACCATTATGAGACATCAATTATAGTAGGTAATTACTATGCCACCTCAAAAAATCAAGATTATGGCGAGGACATTACTCAAATAGTCGAGATCGATCAATCCACTTTTGATAGTCGACTTGACCTAAAAGTAAATGGTTAAATGACATAGACCAATATTTCAACTAGATGAACAAGTTAAAAGAATGCCAACTTAAATTCACTCACAAGAAACTCACTGCTACAATATATATAGCAATGCTTGAAAAACAAAAAAAAATAAATAACATGATTTCTAGTTCTAAACCTAATTATTGTGATCAACGGTTGCAAGCCAATGTCTGACTAACTCTGGCGGTGGGAGACTACGGTTCCTCTATCAGTCAAGTGTACCCCTTTAAATCATTTTCTTTCTTTCTATAGGGTTAGATAGATTACGGAATAGTCTCCATAAAGTTTAACTAGGCATGTACTTTTATATTCCTTTTAAATTAAAAATTGTTAATTTAATCTTGGCCTTCTAACTTTATAACATACACAAATGGAAGGAAAGTTAAAAGAATGGATTTTTAATGCTTGGAAAACATTTCAAAGATTGATTTGTATTTGATATTATAGATTGGTGGGTGTTGTGCTTCTCTAACTAGCTCTGATCTTGTCTTGTTATCTTTCTTATAGAGTTAAAGATCAAATTTGTCTTCTAACCATTTATGGAGGACTAAAATAGTCCTAGACTAAATAGAAGGATCAATTTAGCCTCTTGATTATTTAAAAATGGACCAATTTAGTAATATCATTTGGATTTAGATGGAAATGAGTAGTTATGTAACGGAGAAGGTGAAACAATATTAAAACTATAAAATAAGTTAACATTATAATGATGTTTAATATAATATAAATACATCAATTTTATGCTAAAAAAATTTATTTACTCAAAATTCTGCATAATATTGATCCAATTGTTTAAATGTGTTTGTATTTGTATCACACAAGAAAGAAAAATTAATATTAATAATAATAATAATTTCTAAAGATGCCCCTGCTTTTAACACCTCTAATCATTACTTTCAATGATAGGACTAAATTGGTCCCTTTTCAAATAGTCAAGAGATTGAATTGACCTTTTTATTTAGTCTGAGACTATTTTGACTTTTCATAAATAGTTGAGTAACCAATTTGACTCTTAACTCTTCCTTACATGTGATACAACACTTATGAAGACAACTATGCCATTTTGTATCAACAATTTTTTATGTTTTTGTTCGATAGTAGAGTTGATTTCAAAGCATGTCATGGTTTCATATTGCATAACAGCTTCCAATTAACATTATATTTTTAGCCGTGCAAGTTTTAAGATTTATTTCATTGTCTCATGACAAAATTTTAATATTGCCACCGTGCTAGCAAGTTTTATCATTTATGACTGTAATTTGGTTGTATTAAGACATATAGCATATAACTTCATAATGTTATATAGCATTATCATCATAATTAGTAATTAGGCATGCCCCAACTATTGGGGACCGGCCTTATAAATATTTATCTATTTGTTAATTTCAAGTTCTGCCTACGGTATTAAACCTCTTAATGTGTAAATATTTTTGCACATATTTTATGCTTGCTTTTTTTAGGTTTTTTTATGTTTATAAATTCATCTTATGAGTGCATTTTCAACCTTTATTTTCACCTTTGTAGTCACAAGTTTGTTCTCAGCTTCACCATTATTTTGAGATGTGTTCAAATTTGCTACTTGATTTTCAATTTGATTATACCATTAAATTTATTATGAAGGTGCTTTGTACAATTTATCTTAAAACACAATTAGTGATTGGAAGAACCAGAGGGTATAGTTGTTATATGTCGGGCAAAGAATTCATGCCCTCATATTGCATGTGTTTGAAATTTATTGTAAACCAAATTGTTTGTGTAAAAAATATTAGAGGTTGACTAAAAAAAATAGCATATAAACCGAACAAGCTTTTAGTTGTTTAAATTTTATTTAATTGTTTTGTACATATTGTTTGTAGGAAACATGTTGGAATAAGGCTAATGATGATATATGTGGAAACTTTACAAACTTCTTTATTGTTCTTCTTGAAGCTTGTTGATCCCTGTATTTCACTTCTGCCATTCTTTCATTTGTGGATTTGAAGATGACGGTGTTATTGAAGAAGCTTCAACAAAAATATGTAAGGGTTAAAGGCGCAATGGTTCAGTGGGATGAACTTCAATCTCAATTGCTTTCACTATTTGGGAATGCCTCTTCCATTATTACTAGGTTATAGGTAGCTTTCTGCTTTAGGAGTTTTTTATTTTATTTTTATATTTTTGTGCCTCATCATATTGTATTAATTCTTTCATTTTTGAGCTCCAAATTCTCTCATCACTATTTGTGCATCACCATTAAAGTTTCTTCATACCAACCATATCAGATATCTTTGGACATTTTTCGATTCACCATGCAAAAGGCAAGCCATTGCCATACTACATGTTCATATTTATTTCATTTGCCTTTTACTTAATCAGGCTTCTACTACTGAATATAATGGTTAAAATGGGATGTTTGCTTCAAAGAAAAATAAATAATCTTCTTTGACAGTATTGAGCACTTCAATGTGAAACTTAATCAATTCAATGAAGTACATTTAGCATGCAAGTTTTATAAAAGCAAGCCTGTCAAAATTTTCTTTGAATGTATGTCTTTTTGTACTCTCTTATTTTCTATTAGCAGTAAGAGGCAACCAAGTTTATAATTGCTTAGAGTTGTCTTTGACATTGTAATTTGATGAAGTTATTGAAAATTTTATAAAACTTATGTTTTCTCTTTGAACACTATTGTGGCCATGGTATTATGCTATTAACAACTAAAAATTGTCACATTCATTTCAAATTAGTTTTTTTTTATTACGTATTACTTTCTATTTATTTTGTTGGCTATAATTGTTGCTGAAACTATACTTTGTTATGATTTTATTGAATAAATTTGTTGCATTACATACTTTTTTTTAACATTGTGGAGTAACTTATAAAGGTTATTATGTATTTATTTCATCAACGCTTGAGAATAATAATTATGATGCTCTAGAAGTTTTACTTGGTATTAAAGAGACCTTTCTTGCTAAGCGATTGAAACATTGGAAATGATATTTATATCCATGACGTGGTGTGAGTTTTTCATTATATCATCAGCTTTTTGTTTTGTGTTATTCTTGAAATAAAGAGAAACAATGTGATAATTTTCATGAAGGCTTTGAACTGAATACCTAATGTTTATTAAATATTTGCACCTGTGCGCATTCATATTTCTATTTGAGTTAAATTCCAAAATAGTTTCCTGACTATTTGCATTTGACCAATTTAGTTCGAGAGTATCATTTTTCTCTAATTTAGTCCCTAACTATACAAAATTGATCCAAGATGGTCTCTCGAGGGCTAAATACCGATCGATTTTGTATAGTTGAGGGACTAAACTAAGATCAATTTTGTATCACTTTTTCTAGATGATGAACCATTTTGGATCAATTTTGTATAGTCAGGAGACTAAATTGGAGAAATGTGATACAATGGGACTAAATTGATTACTTGCAAATGATCGGAGGATCATCTTGGGATTTATTTCTATTTCAATTTTTGTTTTATTTAATTAAAATCGCCTTGTAAAGGAAGGGATAAGGGAAATAAGATTTCTAATGCATATACCATGAACATGACATCATCTATTGCTCCTATGAAATAGTGGAATCGATAAGTCGGTTCGCTTGAATTAACATTAGCTGGTTTATCTTCTTTTTTTAACAAGTATTTACAATCTTCCTTTACCTATGAAAATTTTGATTTTCAAAATTTTTGAATACAATAATAATTATAATACCTTATTTATATAGATGTATAAATTATCCTTGTATCTTCTATTCTTTCTCTCTTCTACATATAGCTTTATTTAATAGGCAAGAAATGTGTTGAATTAATTTATTAATTATGACCTATATAAAATCATGATCTTGTATTAATTGTGGTAGTCCAACCATGAGATCCATAGTAATTTCATTGCACTTTCTTGCAATTATTGGTAAAGGTTTCAATGATTATATTAGCCTTTGATATTTCATTTTAACCATTTGAGAACTAGCATATTTTACAATAATTTTGCTACTCTTCTTTAGTTTTGGACATCAAAATAATTTTTTGAGTTCTTGGTACTTCTTTTTAATTTCTGGGTGAATAATATCTCAATAATATGATGCTTTGTATAATTTATTTTAAATTATAACAAACTCTGTTCTATTTTAACAACTCTTCAATCTCATTTTCTTTTATATGGCTTGCTTTTATTAAATTTATTTTCTTTTGAAAACCACAAGATAGTGCATCAAATATTCCAACCTTCGAAGTAAACTAAACTGTCTTCTAATTCAACAAGATGAAACTTTCATCAACATACCTAACTATTGTTAATTTTAATCAATCTGTTTTCTAAATTAATTGGTCTTGTCAAGTCAACAATCATTTTGGATGCTTTTTTGTTTAAGGCATCAACAACAATATTTATTTTGTTTAATGATATTAAATATCTAAATTATAATCTTTAATAAATTTTAATTATCATCTATCTAAATTTTTTTATTTTGGGTGAAAATATATTTTAAATTTGATTATGGCAAAGAGACATCACATTTGTCTCTATATAAATAATGTTTTTATCTTTAGGTCAAATATAACTATCAAAAACTCCAAAATTTGTGTAGGATTATTTTTTTCACCATTTTTAATTGCTTTGAAACATATGCAACTATTGCAAGTTTGTAATATGTTGCATTAAGACAATCTAATTCTTTCAATGATGCATTACTATATATTTGAAATCTTTATGTACACGATGGAATGATTAATGCTACATAGTCATTAAACAAGTCTTTACCTTTGAAATGCATTTTCACAATTATATTTCATTCAAATTTAATTGCTGTTTGAGTTATTCTTGATAACGACACATAGAAATTTCAGAAAATTCCTCAACACATCTTCTGTGATAACCCACAAGGCCTAAAAACTTTCTTATTGATTTAGGTGTGGTCAGCCTTGGTCAACCTATCATAGCTGAAATTTTGTATTAATCCATAATAATGCCTTTGCCCTTGATTGCAGGTCTCAAAAAGGCAATACTCATTTGCTATAATTCACATTTATTATACATACAATTCATTTCCTTTTAATACTTGCAACACTATATTCATATGATTGGTGTGATTGGCAACATCCCTTGAATAGGCAAGAATATTATCAATAAATAAATCACAAATATATCTAAAGTTGGATTGTTTTTTTTTTTTTTCATTAAATCTATAAGTGCATCTGTCAATCCAAAAAATATCATCATTTGCTATATCGCTTATCCTCCCTGATGAGTAGCTGTTGACAATCATATTGTAATTTTGGAGAAGATTGAAGCTCTTTTCAAGTTGCTCAAATAGATCATCAATCCTTGACAATTGATGTTAATTTTTATTTGCAAGCTTATTCAATTCTTTATAATTGATGTACAATCGTAATTTCTCACCTTTCTTTTTGATAAAATATATGAGAGCTCACCATGAAAAATGTACTAGGTCTCATAAAGCTATTTTCTAACAATTTTTGCACTTAATTAGTACCTCCTTTCACTTCTTAATTGTCATTTGATATAGTGCTTTAGTCATAGGTTTTGAGCTTAGTAATAAATTATTTACAAAATATATCACTCTCATTAGTGGTAACCTAGGTAAGTTGCCTGAAAACTTTTTTCAGAACTCCTTTACAATTATTATGTCCTTCAATCCTTTAGGCTGCTTTATTACATCTTTTATTCAGGCAAGAAAACTTTGATGACTATTATTCACCAACTTAAAAGCTGATATTATCCTTAATAATAACTTTTGATCTCTAAAGAATTTGAATTCTCCCTTTTCGGGAAAATTGAATTTGACCATTTCCTTAACAATAATATATAGTTGAAAGGTGGCTAGGCAATCAATCCAGTTATAGACTTCATTCAATTTAAACAATGATAATAAAATCAAGTTTGCTTTAAAATTTCTCTTACAAATGATTAAATTTAATTGACATATATTACTAACATTCATACATGATCCATTTGGCATGATTATAGATATAAGATAGTAGGTATGAATGAAGTACTAAAACAATCCTCATTTTCAATTTTACTTCAAAAATAAAATTGAACTTAACTATGTTCTTAATGATAATATGTAGTTATAAAATGCTAGGCAATAACGACAATAAAATCAAGTTTGCTTTAAAACTTCTCTTATAAATGACTGAATTTAATATATATATATATATATATATATATATATATATATATATATATATATATATATATATATATATATATATATATATATATATATATATATATATATATATATATATATATATATATATATATATATATATATTACTAATATTCATAAATAATTCATTTAGTATGACAACATATAAGATAGTAGTTATGAATGGAGTACTAAAACTAATAGATTTAAGAAATTCATCTTAAATGAATGAATGTGATGGTCTAGTATTAAATAAAATTCGTGCAAGTTTAATTTAAATATGAATAGTAGCTACTATGACATAAGATGATTCCTTGGCTTCGTACGGAGTTAGTTCACATACTCGAGGTTAAAACGTTTTCATAATTGATTTTGTAGTGGAGTTATGGTGAGCAATTCTATCATCCTCCATTTACCCAAGTTCTTTTGTGTTGATGTGTGGGCTCCGAAAATTCGTATCCGACCTCTCACATTGAAGAGAATATGATTTAAGTGTCAGTGTAATTTTCAGAAGGCAAATAGAATAGTAGATAAGACACTACCCAGAGATTTCATCCTCATTTTGTAAGGACTTTATCTGATTTTAGGTTTCTATGGCAAAACGATAGTTAATTACCCTCCCAATAGGAAATTTTCAAGGCTAAAAGAGAAGAATTAATAGCGTAGGTGTAATTTTAAATTTAGATGATCCCTAATTCATCCGGAGTAGTAAACCCCAATCGAAGGATCCCAAGGATGAGTTCGTCATCCAAGTAATCCTTACAGGGGTGGTAATCATCAGGAGACAATCTGTCTACCTTGCGCAGAGGATTTTGTCATATTAGGTGCACCACACCCTATGGTTCATATCTCAAAGGGCAGGGCTATTGGAGAGCATTTGTGCTACAGTCGTGATCCTAATATAATTATATTGTTTGGTGGAAACCACCCGATTAGAGGACTTTGATCATAATTGCATCATATGTGGAGCCTACTGGCTAAGCCACGCAGTCAGAAGACATGGGCCACGTCCTTGCTAGAATGAGATCAATTGAGAGTGAACATAGTAGAATACTTGATTTGACATTGACTCTTTTGTGAGCTAGAGTTTTTTTAATTTGTCACCTTTAACAAACTATTGCGGAAGGTGAGTTAAATTTTAGCTTTAAGTTTTTAGAGATTGAATTTCATTGAAGTATTTTTTTTAGATTAATACTTAATTTAAGTTAATTTAATTTGAAGTTAGAATCACATTTTGATGAAAACCCACACAACATCCTCAGATACTAAGTTTAAGCATTCAGCGTAGTGTTGGGGCCCATGCGTGTGTTTAATAATTCAAATAATCTTATTTCTAAATCATGATATTAATTTTATATTTTCATTTAATTCCAACTTAGCTTGCACAGCCTTTTCAGACATTAAAATTTGCACTCTAAATTTCTATGTTTGAGCACATACATGTATTTTTAGCTTAAATAATTTCATCTAATTAATAAAATCATTGACTTTGAAAATCATAATTAAAGTGAAATTTCTTAATTTTTGGATTTAAAGAAGCTCTATAATTCATGAAGAATTTAATTTAGCATTGCATTTAGTCTGCTTGTACGAAGAGTTGCAGATCCAGTGGCATTGAAGGAAGCTCTAGAATTAGTGTAGCATTTAATTTAGTATCGCCTTCTGTCTGCTAGTACAAAGAGTTGCAGATTTGGTGGCAATGAAGGCATTTTAAACTATTCTAATAGCATGGTAGATCCCTTGGAAATAATATTTAATTGCTTTCTTTTATTTAGAGTTGTCTAGTCTTTGAATCTTCAATAGACTCTCAATTATATCTATTGATGATCTTCAAACTCGTTACTATCTCTGTTCAATTTCTCTTTGATCCAATTTGAGAATTTATTAAGATGAATAATATGTTTCAAATATTTTATAAGAATTTCTTGATTATGCTTATTAGCAATCCTTCAATTTAATTATGAATATCTTATGCATTTTTGATTTTCTTTAATTTACTTGGAGTGAATTATATTTGAAGACTATATCTTAATTCCAAAGGGATCTCTTGTGTTTTGATTAGATATTCAATCAGATCATCTTTCACATCAATTGAAATGAGGTATTAAAGTACTAAGCTTATGTTTATCACCAAAATATCCAACTCATTTCAATTAGTTCATGATCAAGTATCTGAATATATTTCTAGACATTGCATATTTCAATCTTAAAAATGATTGAATGTTTTTTTTATTATCTCAATATGAAATGCAAGATAATTTAAATATTGAGTGAGAGATGTTTATTCATTTGAGAGCAGTTGACTAATTTTTGATTTCAGTTGGATTCAAATTTTGTTTACTTCAAAATTTTGCAAACTCAAATTAAATTTTAAAATTAGCTTATAATTTTTAATTTAAACTAATTTATTTGAGTTTTTGGTCAATGTAAAATTGGGCAAAATTTTGGCAGTATTTCGGCGTCATCCTTGCGTAGGGGGCTACATCGGAACTGTTTGGCCTATCCGTCATGCCTTGATGAGCATGGTGGTTGGTGTTTTGAAGCACATCGGCCGAATTTCAATCTCGTTACGTCCTGATAAGTATAACGAGGCCATCAATCATTTGCGTAAAAATAAATATATATATACAATTTCTACACATTTAAACCTCCTCCCTTTTTTTTAAGTCCAAATTTTGATAGTATTCTGGCATTGTCTCCGCATAGGGGGTTACATCAGAATTGTTTTGGCTTACTCGTCATGCCCTAATGAGAGTGACCGTTAGTGTTTTGAAGCACCTTGATCGAATTTGAATCACATTGCATACGATGAGCATAGCGAGGTTCTTGATCCACTAAAAAAATATATATATGCAAATATTATTCTCTCCTTTTTTTCCTAAGTCCCAGATTTAGTTAAAATTTCGGCAGTATTACGGCATGAGGGTGTAACATCTAACAGATTTTAGGCCTACCTGTCATGCCCTAATGAGCGTGACGGTTAATGTTTTAAAATATGATGGTCGATTTTTATCTCGTTATGCCCTGATGAGCATGACGAGGCATTCAAATTTGCAAAAAGAAGCATATAGATATATCATATACATATTCACATGTTTTTATGCATTCACAATCAGCCACAATGATAAACTCTGGCATCTAAACTAAATGCAGAGGAAGGAAGGGAATGAGAAAGTGTCGGAGACCAGATGAAACCCGTCTGATCATGGAGTTATTTCTTGATTTCCATCGCTTGAAAAGGAGGAAAGATGGGTTGTTTTGGATTTGGCAGATATAATCTAAATCCATAACGAAAAAAAAAGCGATGACTTTAAATCCTAGAACTTTAAATCCGTTTCTCCTCTTATTTGCTTTAAATCACATAATTCTAAATCATGTTTCTACCCGTTTTGCCTTAAATCATAGATCAATCGCATTACATGCGCGGCTTACAAGAAGGAAGGTGAGAAATCGATGATTCGGTCTTAAGGAAATCAGATGGGAGGAAAACCGAAGTGCTCGGTTTGTGGAAATCGAGAGAGAATCGAGCTTGAGATTCAAAGGGAGAAGTGAATGTGGAAGACTGGATGGGTAGGGAGACAAAGTATCTGTTGGAGAGGCACCAATGTTACAAAAGGATTGGAGAAGAGAGTGAAGGTCGGCGGACGAGGAGGAGAATCAAAGCTTACCTCTTGAAGAGATCGGGAGCCAAGATTCTTGCAATTGAGAGAAATGAGAGCCTATGAGTAAGAACTGAGCGAATGCCGAGAAGGGAGTTGAGCGTTCAATTTATAACCACATTTTCTTAGAGTAGATTTTTCAACACTTTAAATCTATAATACTTTGATAGTAGGCTATTTTATATGGATGTTTAGTTGGAAGCAATGTTCATCCTTATCTTTAGTATTATCATATGCCATTAGGGATCGTAGTGGACTGGCTTCATCTACATCTTATAATTCCACCAACTCTTTGATATTATTTGTTAAGATTTTCTTGCCTCATGTAACTTTATGATAAGAAGTATTTTCTGTAATTAGATCTGCTACAGTGAGGCTTGAGAGAATAATTATGTTCTGTGTAAATTCTGGTTCGATTTGGGTTTGTTTTCCCTGGTTTGGGTCTGATCTGGCTTGGTTTGCGCTTAGTGCAGTGAGTTAACTCACTGAGTGTTGGAACCCGTCTGAGTTGGGTTGCTAACCGGGTCCTAGCAGGTGTGATCTGGACCGTTGGATGGCGCCTTTTGAACTCAGCCGTTGGATGCTTCACCACGATTGAGTGTTTCTTACCTTTGCTGTTGGATTGCCTTGATTTCTGCTCTGCCCTTGGATTTGATTTTGGATCAGGCGGTTCTTGATGCTTCTAATGTATTAGTGGATTCCAGCTGTTGATTTCTGCGCGGCTTGATCCTTGGATCGGATCTGAACCGTAGCTTGTGTTTGCGCTGGCTGCTTCTTGGCCGTGGGATTAATCTGTGAGGGAAACTAACCTTATACTTTTGTTTTTGTTGCTTTTGTTTCGACTGTTCGAGCCGTCGAGAGCTCCCGAGAGGAAAAATGGCTGCGGCTGGAATCGGAGGAGGAACTGATGTTTCTCCGATGGAAGGCGGTGGTTTCCGGCGAGGAAAACCTAGAAGAAGCTAACAGAAAGAAGAGACGAAGGAGGAGGTTGAAGAAAGCTAAGTTCCTTTCTAAATTTCTTGATTATCCCTTTGTTTGCTTTTCTTACCACTATTTATAGGCTTTCTTGCATAGATCTCTGCCTTCTATTCCTTTGTACTACTACTATATTCATAGAGTTCTTGCTTCTTTCTGTTAGGATGGAACGTTGGAGCAGTAACTCTTTAACTGTTTTTCTTTCTATTCTTTTTGTTGAATCTGTTATGGTTCTTTACTTTCCGGAAGGCTGTGGAAGTAGTTTCTATTGATTTAGTTTAAGCTCTGGCTTGTTTCTGTTGTTCTTTGGTTCTGGACTGTTTCATACTCATTGTATTTACATTCTATAATATTTGTAGTTTTGTTTCATGCTCTGGTTTAGTAATCTTGTAATAATTTCTTCTGTTATTATCGTGGTCTCGTAGATTGATATTACGTATTATTTGTGGTATTTGGCTTTGGAGGAATTGGATTCATAACATTACCCCCCTCCTCACACTGACCTTGTCCTCAAGGTCAATTTCTGGTGATGCTTTCTGTATTTCTTTATTTGACATTCCCGAAGCATCTGTGGCTAAAAAAAAATTCTCCCCAGTGTTCTAAAGTTTCTTTACTATGTCGACTTCCCTGCATTACTTTTCTGTGACCAAAATTGTAACATGCTTAGCTAAAAGCTGCCCATCTTTGAACGGAGTTGGTCATTCTACTGGTTGTAGTGTAAAAGCTTGTCTGTATTGTAGTAGTCTTGGATTGAAGCTCTCTTCTATGTTATCGGCCATTTGTTTCATGTTGTTTTGAGCTTCTGATTTATATGGGCCAAATCTAAAATGAATGCTCCTTTGAATGTGGCTGGATTATGTGACACTGCTCTGTTTGTCCATCTTATTTGAGGCTGTTAAGGGTTTGTGCCAGCTGACTTATTACTATGGACTATCTTATTCTATATAATTGGGTTCTATCTGACATAAAATCTAAGTTAGTGGTTAGAAGTATTTATAATGTGTATACTTATACAATCTCTATGTCATTTGCCTTAGCCTGGATTGAATGGCTGATATTTTAAGCTTGTATCTAATGTCTCTTCTTGTATCCTTGAATTTCGGTGGAATATCATGTTGTAGTTGATAGTCTTGGTCTTCATTGACCATCATGAAGGCATAAGTTGACATATATGCCCTTTGTGATATTTTTCCTCACAGTTAAAACACAATCCTTTATTTCTTCTTTCTTCCATTTGGGTAGGTGTCAGCCTCAATTGTTATTAATGTTTATTTGGATTCTTTGTTGATTGGGTGTTTGTGGGAGGAGGCGGTATAGGTATTCTTTGTAATTGAGGTTATTTTAGTCTTTGGAGGTTGGTGATCTTGTAGTTTCTTGGCATTGTTACATCATCTAGCTTGTCCTCCATCATTTGGCTTGGAAGGCTTCTTTGTAGTGAATTAGGTATATGCTCTTACTTCCCTTTTATATTATGCCCAGATTCAAAACACTCTGTAAGAATTGGTGGAATACGATATCGATTTGCCAATTCCTCAAACTCATTATAAAATTGTTGTCTGAGATTTACATTTGTAATTTAGTAAGTTCACCCAAATCTCTACAAGGATGGGCCAAATCTCGAATAAGTTGTTCTCTCTAAATTACGTCCATGAGTGTAGGCGGTTATTAAGATGCATATATTGATACCAGTAAGTCAGGTCCATCCATATGGCGAGGAAATTATGAATTTCGATCCTCTGTGGAGTTATATCTTTGAAAAAAAGCACTGCTTTAAAGAGCCATCCTCGGGTCTTCTCTCCATTAAATCTGGGCATATCTATTTTAAGAGGCATTGATATGGGTGTGTGTGTGTATGTGGTATGTTTGGAGAATAGGATTCTGAATGGGATGCATCACATACCTGAATTTGAGGTTGTTTTTCCAATCTGTTTTCTATGGCAGTCAATCTTTTTTATATTTCATGCAATGCCATAGTGACTGAGGTCATTTGCTCTTCTGTTTTGTTTAATCTGGTAACACACTCTTCAAGGGTTTTGGATGTGTTTCTGGTTCCTTCTGCCATTTTCTGAGTGTTGTAAGTGTGAATCAACGAGAGCACCAATGATAAGAAGTATTTTCTATAATTAGATCCATTCTGATGAGGCTTGAGAGAATAATTACATTCGTAAATTAGTTGGTTTGGGTTTGTTTTCCACGATTTGGGTCCGTCGGCTTGGTTTTGCGCTTAGTGCGGTGAGTTAACTCACGAGTGTTGGAACCGCCGTTGGTTGTTAAGGGTCCAGTGATCTGACCGTTGGATGGTGCCTTTTGAACTCAACCGTTGGATGCTAACACATGGCTTGAGTGTTTCTTGCGCTGCTTGTAAGCCGTTGGATTGCCTTGATTTCTGCTCTGCCCTTGGATTTGATTTTGGATCAGGCGGTTCTTGATGCTTCTAATGTATTAGTGGATTCCATGTTGTTGATTTGATCCTTGATCGGATCAACAAGCTTGTGTTTTCTTGGCTTCTTGGCCGTGGGATTAATCTGTGAGGGAACTAACCTTATACTTTTGTTTTTGTTGCTTTTGTTTATTTATTCGAGCGTGAAACTCAGAGGAAAAATATGGCTGGAATCGGAGGAGGAACTGATGTTTCTCCGATGGAAGGCGGTGGTTTCCGGCAAGGAAAACCTAGAAGAAGCTAACAGGAAGAAGAGATGAAGGAGGAGGTTGAAGAAAGCTAAGTTCCTTTATGAATTTCTTGATTATCCCTTTGTTTGCTTTTCTTACCACTATTTATAGGCTTTCTTGCATAGATCTCTGCCTTCTATTCCTTTGTAACTACTTTCTGTTATATTCTGTTAGAGTTCTTGCTTCTTTCTGTTAGGATGGAACGTTGGAGCAGTAACTCTTTAACTGTTTTCTTTCTTCTTTTGGCTTGAATCTTATGGTTCTTTACTTTCAGGAAGTTTGTGGAAGTAATTTTGATTTAGTTAAGCTCGGCTTGTTTCTGTTGTTCTTTGGTTCTGGACTGTTTCATACTCATTGTATTTACATTCTGTAATATTTGTAGTTTGTTTCATGCTCACGGTTTAGTAATCTTGTAATAATTTCTTCTCTTATCGGTGTCTGGATTAATATTCTTATTTGTGGCTGTATTTGGCTTTGGAGGAATTGGATTCATAACATTACTCCCCTCCTCACACTGACCTTGTCCTCAAGGTCAATTTCTGGTGATGCTTTCTGTATTTCTTTATCTGACATTCCCGAAGCATCTGTGGCTAAAAAAAATTCTCCCCAGTGTTCTAAAGTTTCTTTACTATGTCGACTTCCCTTCATTACTTTTACCAAAATTGTAACATGGTTAGCTAAAAGCTGCCCATCTTTGAGTTGGTCATTCTGTTGTAGTGTAAAAGCTTGTCACATGTAGTAGTCTTGGATTGAAGCTCTCTTATGTTATCGTACCATTTGTTTCATGTTGTTTTGAGCTTCCTGTGATTTATGTCCAACCAATCTGAAAATGAATGCTCCTTTGAATGTGGCTGGATTATGTGACCGCTCTTGTCCATCTTATTTGAGGCTGTTAAGGTTTGTGCCAGACTTATTACTATGGACTATCTTATTCTATATAATTGGGTTCTCGACATAAAATCTAAGCTAAGTTAGTGGTTAGAAGTATTTATAATGTGTATACTTATACAATCTCTATGCCATTTGCCTTAGCTTTGGATTGAATTAATATTTTAAGATCTAATGTCTCTTCTTGTATCCACTGAATTTCTGGTGGAATATCATGTTGTAGTTGATAGTCTTGGTCTTCATTGACCATCATGAAGGCACATAAGTTGACATATATGCCCTTTGTGATATTTTTCCTCAGTTAAAACACAATCCTTTATTTCTTCTTTCTTCCATTTGGGTAGGTGTTAGCCTCTGAATTGTTATTGGTTGTTTATTTGGATTCCTGCTTTGTTGATTGGTGTTTGTGGGAGAGGAAGCGGTATAATATTGAGGTTGTTTTAGTCTTTGGAGGTTGGTACGATCTTGTAGTTTCTTGGCATTATTACATCATCAGCTAGCCTGTCCTCCATCAGTTTGGCTAACTAGAAGGCTTGCTGTAGTGAATTAGGCTACAATGCTCTTACTTCCCTTTTTATATTATGCCTTAAACCAGATTCAAAACATGTAAGAATTGATGAATCGATCTCAATTCACTCATTATAAAATTATTGTATAGTAGATTTACATTTGTAATTTAGTAAGTTCACCCCTTAAATCTCTATACAAGGATGGGACAAATCTCTCGTTGTTCTCTAAATTCATCCATGAGTGTAAGGTTATTAAGATGCATATATTGATACTAGCTAAGTGTCCATCCATGTAAACCGAGGAAATTATGAATTTCCTCATGAGTTATAATCTTGAAAAAGCTGCTTCGCTTTTAAAGAGCCATCCTCTGGGTCTTCTCCATTAAATCAGCATATCTATTTTAAGAGGCATTGACATGGGTGTGTGTGTATGTGGTCTGTTTGGAGAATAGGATTTTGAATGGGATGCATCACATACCTGAATTTGAGGTTGTTTTTCCAATCTGTTTTCTATGGCAGTCAATCTTTTTGATATTTCATGCAATGCCATAGTGACTGAGGTCATTTGCTCTTCTGTTTTGTTTAATCTGGTAACACACTCTTCAAGGGTTTTGGATGTGTTTCTGGTTCCTTCTGCCATTTTCTGAGTGTTGTAAGTGTGAATCAACGAGAGCACCAATGATAAAAAGTATTTTCTGTAATTAGATCTGCTACAGTGAGGCTTGAGAGAATAATTCTGTTCTGTGTAAATTCTGGTTCGATTTGGGTTTGTTTTCCCTGGTTTGGGTCTGATCTGGCTTGGTTTGCTCTTTGATATTATTTGTTAAGATTTTCTTGCCTCATGTAACTTTATTTCTTTGTTTTCTAAATGAAGTATATAACAATTAGGATCATTGTGCCTTATGAATTTGGATTTGAGCTATAAGGCCATTGTGTTTGCTTATTTTATTTAGGCTATTCTTGGTTATTTGTACTTGAGTTTCCATCATTTTGGAAGCTTATCTCCTTTGTATTTACGGTCCAATTCTTTTCTTCAATGGAAATAACCTTGTGCTCACTTCATGATGATTCTCCCTGAAAAAACATTACTCTTTGGCATAGCTTTTTCTGAAGTATTATTATATATTTAATAAAAAATGATTTGTCTTCTAGTAAAATCTCTAAAATATGGATTATCTATGAAAAACTAGGGTATAGTTTATTTTGGGCTTTTTCTATTGTTGCCTCAACCATTGCCTTTGGATCCACTTATCATCTTCATAATTGATGGGCTGAGATTTTAGAAATCTTTTGAGCAATGCCAATGTTAATCTTAACAATTACAATTCTTGGATTCAAAGTTTCACTAGGGTAGTCGGAGGGTTTTTCTTTGATTTGTGATTCAATTGTGACAACCATAGACTAGTTTCTAATTCTATTTTTAGCATAGTGGTGGTTTGATTCCTTCAAGTTAGATCTAATACACTATACGAAAATGTGATCTAGAATAAACAACATTGAAAATTCATCTTAATTTAAAATCTAAAGAGAATAGTTTTTTGAGAGATTTTTTAGTTGAGTTATCTTGTAATATCTAATTTTCTTTATTTATAGAGTTGTAAAACTTTTTATATACCTAGAAAGAGTCCTTTGGGTTTTGGCTAATTTGTTGGTTGAGGGCACAAAAAAATGAGGGTAAATTGAGTGTGCAATGAAATACTTTGGTCCTCTTTAAAAATCCAGTAATTTAAACCTTCAAATATTAAAACTTAAAAGAAGCTAAATACTAAATCAATTTAAATTAAAATTGAGAACACCACACAAACCTAACATATTTTTTTATTTAAATGATTAAGGTTATTTTTTTATTCTAATGCGATAGAAGAATGTCAATCCCGCATATGATGTTGTATGAAGGAGATGGTTAAGGCTTGCCTTGATCTCACTTAGAGAGTTAGCGAATGATTGAGAGAGAGATATGAGACAAGCTTCAATATTTTATTATTTTATTTAATAAATCACAATCATGTGCTCTTTATATAAACTATGGATTATAACACATTCATAAAATTCATTACCTTTTAAGGAAGGAATTAAATGCCATAATGTGTGCATATAAATGAAACATTTAAAATAACTAAAATTAAATGAACACCTACTTAAAACTTAATATGGAGAATAATTTGACAATCATGCTTGTCTTGCATCAAGGAACCCTGATTCCAAAAAAAATTTTATGGTGAAATGCCGCTTAAGCTGTCAAATTCAAAAGGATGCCATCAATAAAATTTTCTAATTTTATACAAATTATTAAATTTTTATAAAACCTTTTAGAATATTCTGTATGTTCTTAAAAACATCTTAGATCCCCTAAGAGGTGACCACATGATGCTAGAAGCTAATGAGAAGATTCCATGAGAGCTTCCTTGAAAGTTTCTATCAAAATCAGTTATGATTTGGGATTACCACTACAAATGAGGAGATCTAGTTGGTTATTTTAAAAAAAAAAAAACCTTGAATTGTGGAGGATAAATTAAGGGATAAAAGAGAGAAATGAAAAGAAATGAAATCTAGAGGAAGTACTTGTTTTGTTGTCTTTTTTACTACTAGTTAGATCACTTATTGCTGAAGATCATTGATGGCTTTCTTGCTTTCCATAAATGTTGTTATAAGCAGATGATTCTCTTATGATTGCAAAGTTTCTTATTAGAATTATTGACACTTATTGTCATCCTAGAAAATGTGAGAGTACTAACTTCTTAAAATTTTCTGGCCTTGGTGGTGAAGCCATTTAATGAGCCTTTCATGGCACATTTTTTTAGTTGATACCAATGTTTTAAAAGGCGGAGACGTTGGGCGGGGCATTTTAGCTGTTATCGGGAAGGGGCGTAAGCCTCGAGACGTGAGGTGTAATCCCCGTGATATAATTAATAAATATGACATTAAAAAATAAATATAACCATATAATTAATAATAAATATAAACTAAAATTTATAACATTGAATTTTTAATTCTAAGCTTCCGAAATAAAATCTTCAATACAAAATCATCAAAAATAAAATCACAAACATATAAAAAAAAAGTAGACAGTTTGATAAGTAAAAATAAACTAATCATGCACTCTTAATCTTAATCTGCAAATATCATTCATTCTTTAAGTTCATCCTCAAAATCTTCTTCTTCATCTCTAATAAATGTGTCCACATGACAATTAAGTCCATGAGAACTAGATTCATTCTCCATTTCCTTGAAATCATCATCTTCAATGTCTAGTGTGTTCACAATTTCTTTCTCTTTGTTATTGTTGCCTACAAATTTTTAAAACAAAAAATATAACATTAACAATCATATTAATAATTCTCATTATAATTAATAAAATATATGAAATTTAATTGATTTTTTTGTCAATTTTCTTTTTCTTTGAGACTATATAATGAAGATGTCCTTTCTTGCTTGTGCTGGATTCTGAGATTCAATCTTATTCAAATTAGTAATAGGAAAACTCCTAATTACATCAACATCAATTAATTTTTCTTACTCATCCATCCAAGAAGGTTCTTGTGGAAGAAGTGGATCTTCTTTTTCAACAATCCATTCATCATCAGAGTCTATGTCATCTATTAAAATTGGATCCAAATTTTGTTTTCTTTTTATGCTTCTCTCGCTCAATCTTGTATTGTATCTAACATAAAACAAAGTATTCAACCTCTTGTACTCTAACCTGTTCCTCTTCTTAGTATGAATTTAAAATAAAATTATCATATGTAAAAAGAAATAGATATTAAAAAAAAGGAAAATAAAAAACTTCACATATTTATATTTTCATACTGATTCAAAAGTGCTCCAATTTCTTTCACAACCTAATGAACTGCAAGTGCGGCTAAGAACTCGAATAGCAAATTTCGTTAGCTCTGATGTTTTACTACCAAATCTCATCCACCAATTAATTTGGAGCTTCCTTGAATCTATAACTCCACTCCCAAAATTCTTAAGTGTCATAAATATCAATTGAATATCGCTTTAAGGCATCTCCATTGTATCAAAAAAGCTCGTTGTTCGCGACTCGTGTTATTTCGATATTTGCTTCGTATTATTTCGTTAGTTCATAAATGAGCATAAATTTTCATTTCGATTTATAAATGAGCGAACACAACAATCCTTTGTTCGATCGTGTTCGGCTCGATTTAGCTCGAAATAAATAAATAATTTATATTAAATTTTATTTAAAATATAATTTATGTCATTAAATATTTTTAAAATTGATATTTAATTTAATTATAAAATTAGTTAAAAAAATTTTAAATAAAATAAGCTAAAATATATTAGTAATTATTATTATAAGTTTTTTTATAATTATGCTTAATGTTTACTGTTTAGATTTTAGCTCGTATTAGTTAATCCCAGCCGTAGGAATTTATATTAACGGCTGGGATTTAAAATAAAACGAGCGAACGATACCTAATATTGCCCTAGTCTCTCGACTCTTCCGCATTTCGACCGCAGCCCTCTCGAGTCTCGACTCTCTCTGTCTCACTCGACTCTCGCCTAATCCTAAATTAAGCTCTCTCTCTTGTCTCGTGTTTTGGCCGTTCTACTCTTCCTGAAGAGTCTTGAGTTGTGACTTGTGAGTCTTGCGAGTTGAAATATTATGTAAGTATGGGTGTAAATCGGTGTGATCTCCGATCTTCTATGGTTTGGTACGGATATTGTTTTCTTTTCTTTTTTATCATCGGTTTCATGTTAAAAGCCCCATTATTGGTCGTGATATGGTTTTTTTAGGGTTTGTTAGAACACAATTTTCTTTTCCTTTGGTCGTAATCTCCGGTTTTATTCTTATTTTAGCGGTTCTTTTATTCTTACTATGGAGATGTAGTGGAGAATCAGAACATGCATACCTTTATTTCACAGTTAACACATCGTTGCTTTCTTTTATTCTTACTATGGTCTATAGAGATGCAGTTCTTTTATTCTTACTATGGAGGTTATGTTCATCATGTATTTTCAGTGGTTTGGATGTTACCTGATCATATATTTAGACTTCTTGTAATGCTGTAATCTTTCTGCAACTATGGATGTCTTTCCTGTAGAATGTTGTGTATTATTTGAGAATTTGTGTTTCAAAGGAGAAATCATTCTATTATGCATACTATGAGAATGAAGTAATTACAAACTTAGAATTTATTATAACTATGGTTGTAATCTTTGTATGATTTCTCTGACTTTGGATGTTTCCAGGATGTTCTTAATTTTTTTTACTATATGGTTGTAATGTTGTATGTTGTATCTGTATCTTGTATCATGTATCTTAGTATCAGTCAGTATGGATGTTCTATTTTTTTACAACATCTGTATCTTTGTAATGTTGTTGTCATGTAATCTTTGAAATAATGGAAACATGGAATGTGTTATGTGTAAGACCCCTTTTCCTCATATTCTAGTTGATTGCTCTTGGTGGTAAGGTAGAATATTTATTTAAACTTGAGCTTGAGCTAATACCGCTTGATATCTATAGTGATGAAAAGAAATATTTATTACCTTTAATAGAATGCAATTCTATTTGATATTGTACATCTACTGTGTTCTCGATGTTTTTATGGCTGAAAAGTGTTTATCACTGTTGCTTTTTGAGGGTTTTCTTATCAACATGAAGGATGGGAGTGTTTTGTTCAATTCTAACTATCTTGTTCCTGAAAATTGGTTTTAAGTTTATGAATTCTACTGATCGGATTTCAAAGATGGTTGGAGAAAATTACTTGATTGAAAGCGTGATAGTATGGATTCTAATCATAGAGACAAACTCTATGAAAAGTTCTTAAGATTTCATAGATCAACCACTCTCTTAAGTATGTCTTTGATAGGTGCCTTACATCGACATATTCTTTTTTCATTGATATTGAAGAAGATGGTGACATTTATCGAGGCGGGATAGAATTTTTTAACAAAGTCATGCACTTTTCTTGGTTTCATTTCTGTACTCCAACATCGTTATACTTATCCTAAGCCTGCATCCAATGAGTAGGCGAAAACTTGTTCTCTTTTGGTTGATGAAATTGGATTGGATTTTCTTTGTATATTTACATAACCACGGTGAATTCATTAGCCAATCAACATAATTTTATTGTCCCAATATCATCTTAGTGACATATGCCCATTAGAATCCCCATCATCTACCCTTACTATATTTGAAACGGAAAATTTTCTTAAAGGCATTCTATAGTTTCTTTTGCATATGAATTTAATCTTTTATTTGAATCGGATCATTTGTGGAAGAGACTTGTGGAAAATCCCAAGCGGTGGTGGGACAATAGATCATCAAAGGTTAACCATTTTGTTCCCTTCACCACTTAAATGAATATTCCTATTGTCACTCTAATTGGTTTTTTTCCCCTTCTGCGATGTGCAAGACAAGGTCGATCTTCTGTTGAATTGTGTTACTGCTTAGTTATTTCCAGACCTTGAGTAATGAGTTACTAATAGATGATTAAACAGAAATATTTTGACATCTAACAAGTGACTAGGTCGACCTTTTGAAAGAGAGTTCATGGGCCTTTTTTTAAAACATTTCTCCAAAAGAGATAGCATGTATAATTATTATTCTTGAATTCTCTCTTTTCTATGTTGCACTCTGAAGTTTTATAAGTAGCTAGCGACAATTATGATTAATGATATTGATCTACAATCTATAGGACTACTTGATGATCTCATTTGATTAGATTTTATGATTATTTGTAGCTAATCAAGATTAAAGAGGCATATATACACATTTTTCTCTTTTTTAGTTCTCTAAATTTGTAAAATTTTGCACTTCACCTCGGTCGACTTGTTCGGGTATGACAATTACAAGTCATTCTAAGAATCTTAATATACATTGAGGATTTTACTAAATAGCTACATAAGCTTGTTTTATCATCCGAACCTTCTTATTCTTGTTCCTTTTACATGTTATTCTCTTCTTTTGGAACTACTATTTGGTTTGGTTTTGTTCTTTGTGCATTATACAATTGCTGGCTGGTTTTGTTCTGACAAGATCTTTTGATGCTACACTAGGTCAATTTGGAACAGATGCTACATTATTAATGTGTAATATCACTGTGATATTACATTAATATGATGAAAAACTAAATAGATATATGAGATGCAACTTAGCTTGATATTTGGCTGTATGTATTTTCCAAACATTTAATTTAATTTTTTTTATTATATTTTGTCAATTTTCAATGTCTATCATTTATTTAATGATATTTAGCTTAATAGTTTGGATTCTTTGGAACGGATGCTACACTTATTTTTTATTTTTGTGATTTCATTGTCATTTTTTTTGTGATTTCATTTTGTCAATTTGGACGATGCTACACTTATTTTCATTTTTTTTTACGTAGTCTTATTAATATTAATCTTTCATTTTATCATTTTTTTTTGAATGTCTAATATTCATACCATCAAGCTATTATGGCTCATGATTATTTATTTTAGTTTCGAGCCACTCATAATATTTATTTTATAATTTTTTTCTAGTTTTGTTTACATGAAGTCGATTCAGTTTTGAAGATTCAAGATTGGTTGGACTTTGAGGATATGAAAGCTTGAAGACTATAAAGCTTGAACATTAAAGCTGAAGCAATTGATTTGATTAGAAATTGATATTTGGAAATTTTAACTTCATTATTTTCTTAGCTTTTATTTTTTGAAATTGTAAGTTGTATATGATCATGTAAAATTTTAGGTTGAATTTATTTTAGAAAGTTGTAAATCATAAATTTTGTATTAAGTTATGAATTTGTAAATTTGTATATGCATATATGAATAAATGATATATGATCTTGTAAATTTTGTTAAAATAAATTAGTATTTGAAGTTGTGTTCAATTTTGTGTAAAAAATGATTTTGAATCTCGATTGAAAATCATTTAGTTTAAAAAAATAAATTTTAACTTTATATAATTTTGATTTTTGAATCTTTGAATGAATCTCTAATTTTAATTTTTTTGTGCAACAAAGTTTTTTTTAGTGTAAAAATAATAATTATGATTGTATATAATTATTTTGTATAATTGTATATTTTTTAGTTTTAATTCTTGTCAATAATATTTCAGTTTTTCATTGTATAAGATTTTAATAATTATTTTTAAATTAAAAATAAAAAAAATAAAAATTATTAAAATATAAAATCGAGCCAATTTAACACGAGCCTAAACGAACAATATTTTTTCGACAACACACTATAAACGAGCTATTTGAACACACAATTTGAACAAAATAATAATAAGCGAGCGAATGAACCTTATTCGCTGCTCGTTCGTTTACCCCTAATCTCCATAATCTAGCATTCTCTCCATACAAGTAATTAACCCCTTCTTCACCTCATCTTCAATCAAAAAAAATATCTTCAAAGCAAATTTGAGGGTTTAGGTAGTAACCTGCAGCATGCAATGGTTGATGAAGTCGGACTATCCATCTTTCATCAATTTTTCTCCAAATAGGTCCATGCTTTCTCTCATTATGTCTACAATTAAATGCAATCTTTTCTTTTGCATAATCTATCAACTCATAAATATAACCCATAACTAGCCTTTCTTCAGAGTTAACTTCTCTTAGAACATTCACAAGTGGAACAACACTCTTTATGCAATAAGCAAGATGATACCAAAAATGTGGATCAAATAAGATAGTAGCTCGAGCTTTTATTCCTTACGTACTATCCCACTTGCTAGAACACCAAGCTTCATGAGAACATGGATTGAAGTGATTGTTTTGTTTATAGATACTTTGCAGATCAAAAGAAGTAGCGAAGTTATTCTTTGGATGAAGGAGCTTTTCGATAAAGAATCTAATCAATTCAAAAACCAAAGTGTGCCCATAAATGAACTTCACTATTTGCTTAGCATTAACGAGTGTGCTTTGGTGGATCTTCAACTTCCCAATATCTTCTAAAATAAGATCAATACAATGTGCTACACATGGTGTCCAATAAATGTGCTTTCTTTTTGTTTCATCAATCTTTTACCGCGTTTACATAATTTGAGCCATTATCCGTAACGATTTGCACAACATTTTCCTCTCCAACTTCCTTAATCACTACATCCAAGTAAGTGAACAACAATTCACCACTTTTTATAGCATTAGAAGCATCCACAAATTTTAGAAATAGTGTACCAACTGGGCAATTAACAAAAAAATTAATTAAAGTTCTATTTCTCCCATCCGCCCAACCATCTGATATTATAGAACACTCATATTAGCTTCATGCCTTCTTATGTTTCTCTAACATCTTATTGATGGAATCCACCTCATCTTTAAGTATTCAAGTTCTCAACTCATGCATTGATGGTGGCACAAAACCTGGTCCAAAATTGGCAATTACTTCAAACATTGACACATAATATGAGTTATTGACAGCATCAAAAGCCAATCTAGCTGAATAGAAAAATCTACCTATTGTTCTACATGCCTCTTTTATTTCTTCTTTCTTCATTTGGAATTGAGAGTAGAGTTTCTAGCTTGATGAATAGTGAAAGAATCCATTAGACCTCTAACTCTTGGGGCCTTTTGTGCAGATTCCATTAATGGAATAGAACTCAAGTTTCCATCATCACTAATACTTGCACTTGCTGCACTACTTTTAATATCATTAAGGACACTTTCACATTGTACTTTTACTTTTGCAGCTTCTTCTAATATTTTCTTGCATTTTTCTTGAACTTCAATTGGGACTTTAGAACAAGGTTTAATACCTATTCGAGTACCCGCAAAATGTTATTTCATCCTATTGATTGTTCCACTACACACTTGATTGCAAAACTTACATCTGAAATATTTTTCATCAAGTGCACTTATTATGTATTGCCAAGAAAAATCCTTCTTGGTAATAGAACTACTAGTGGCACTATCCAATCCTTCTTGGTATGCTAAATTAACCACTTAATCTTGATTATTTGTATCACACAAACACTGCACATAAAAGTTAAAAAAAATGAATTTTACTTCGAATGAAATAAGAGAAATTATTTTTTCTAAAAGTATTTTAATATAATTACTTCTAATGACTTTTCCTCTTTAAATATAAATTCCCGTGCATGTAAAAAGATACATTCGACAAGTATTACATGCATATGAAACCAGCAGTTAGGAAAAAAAATGAGAATAGATAAAGTTTCATTTCAGCCATCACATGAATTCTTGAAAGAGTGATGGCTTGGAAGAAGAAATGATGACTTAATTTAAAATTGCAAAGAAAGTTTGAAGTCAACGACTAGTAAATAGTCAAAATACAATGTGCTTGAGGTATGCAATACCAACCTTTTCATTTCTTATGTATTATGTATCTTTGCTAACAAGTTAAAGTAGCATTCCTACAATGGGTGTAGAAAAAAAATTTCTTTTGGCTGAAGGAATAACCAACAATTTGAAGAATGAACACAACCTAAAAAAATGTATGTGCTTGAGCATTAAATATACCTTCTTCACCCCTTTCGGTTCACTGCAGCATCGATAGTGATGGTGGTGATCCGGTGGGCGTCTCGGCAATGTACGGGGAGGCGAGTGAGGGAGCCGAGAGCCTCTCGTGCGAGACGAGCTAATTAAGGCTATTTACGAGAATTTTAAAGGCATAAAGTTACTTAATTTCCTTTTGGGGTGTAAATTTGATGTTGGGGCACAAAATTTGTGCCCCAAGTGTGAGCATAAAGGCATGGGCTGTTCGCGTTACACAGAGGCGGGATTACTCCCGCCTCCCCCCGGGGCGCGCCCCAAAAATGGTCGAGAGAACATTAGTTTATACCCAACTTCTTTATTGTTTGGAGGAAAAGGATATCCATCGAGATTTTAGTGTCAACAAGGGTTCTATGCATATCAAAATAGTTAATAATTATGTTGAACTTCATCATGTCATTGAAGATGTTATGATTGGTAGGCTGATCTTCATTTGTAGACAAAACATCTAGTGAAGGAGTTCAAGCAAGATTTACCTTTATAGACTTCTCATTTGTTGGATTGCTAAGATGCTTTAATTCTCATCAAGAATAGAAGCAATAATTCGGCAAGCTATATTACTTAAGAGAAACTTTCATCCATGATTGGATCCTTTTATTTACTTGGCATGGCTCTACTGCGGAACTTTTTCTAGTTCCCTTTCTTTAGCTATGGTTTTAATCTGACGTTTAGATGAATAATCCTTGATGCTACACATGCATTTTTTTATTGACAAAGTTTCTGGAGTTCTCTTTGGCAAGGCTCTAGTTTTTTTAGCCATTGGAAATATTTTCAACTCTGGCTCTTTTCCCTATTCTTGCCTTAGGTTTAATGAGAAAATCAAAGGTGTGAACATTAATTTTTGAGAAGATTTGATTTCAATCATAAGGGACTAACATATAGAACATTTCAAGGAGCTAGGAGTTGTGAATAATGATATAGGAGGTCATTTTCTTGGTAGCTTTATTGCTAATTGGAGAGTTTTTCTTTATTTCTTCTTAGTGCTTTTTTGAGGGTATGAGAAAAGGATTCTTGAAATACAAAATAGAAGACATTTATAAAGCTATTATAGGGGCCATTCCTTCATAACGACTCAATCTTTATGCAATACATTGTTAGCGAGTTATTTTTATTTTCTAGAAGGATTTCCTTTCCTTGCCTATGTTGCCGATAAATTTATTTTTGTCATTTTTCTTTTGCTTTAGAAATTCTTCATAATTGTCTTTTCTTATACTTAAATCAATTATTGGTTATAATATTTTGAATTGAAAAAAAAACTTTTTTTATATGAGAGAGCTAAGTTTCATGATGTTCTCTCATGGAATTTGAGATTATTGTTAATTTGGAGTCTCTCTTAGTCCGGTGAAATCCTTGCTAATTAATGGCTGGTGGGATGTGTGACCTTTAATGCTTGAAATGTGCTAGAATTTGATTGATTTTGGCATATTATATCGTACAACTAATCTAGCACCTAACATACTTGATATTATCTTCTTTGTTTTAGTAGCATAAGGCTTAGCCAAGCTGGCATAGAGGATTTGGGGCCATATAATTGACCCTGCCATAATATTGTGGCCCTTCTAGGTTGTTGGGTTAGTTTATAGTCATGTTGAATAATGTTGTGCCTAAGTCATTTGGGTACTTATAATTGAGTGGATTGTGGCCTATATTATTGACTGGGTCCTATATGCTTGATTTTGTATCTGAGTTGGCATAAATGAGTTTGCTCTTGGTGGGATTTTACCACATATACGATGCACTTAAAGTTTTGGAAATAAATGGATTTGTGCTCTTCATAAGGTTACGTGGATAATTTATACTAATTTAATATTAAATCTATTAAAATCCTATAATCTGAATAAAACTTAAGAAAAAGATAGGTTGAATTATTTATTTTCGTGGAGTTAAAATACATATGTTAAAAATAATCTAAAAATAGCTGAATAAATGAAATAATCTCAATGTGTCTGCAATGCATTACATCTCAAAACTTTGCATTGATTGGATGTCATCACTAGATTACACCTTTAATTTTTAGAATGAGATGGATATGTTTTTCATTATATTATTTTTTAATGATAGTTTCCCTCATCTATATAAAGTGCTCTATGCTTCTGTTAGGTTATTCTATATTCTATGAATGAAAGAAATCTCATGGTTCTATAACTTAATTCTCTCTTACCTATTGTGGGCTCCAAAAATTCGCCACCGACCTCTCGATTAAGAGAGTTTCATTTATGCCGATTAAATTTTCAGAAGGCAGATAAAATAGTAGATAAGACACTACCTGGATATTTCATCATCATTTTGTGAGAACTTTAGATATGGTTCTAGGTTTTGTATAGGCGCAAGCACCTATAATTAATTACCAATCCTAATATTAAGAGAGAACTTTCGATTAAGACTAGTCATTAGATCACTAAATATGTAGCATATAGTAGCAGTATGTGGAGCTTAAAATTATAAATTTATTAAGTTCATCATTTCAACTTAAAGCGGATGGTTGGGAGAACGATGATACACCCGATCAAGATCATATGGTTCCGTCATCCCGGGCTATCGTGGTCTCTAGTCTACTTAGAGGAGGTAGTCGATCCAACCTGACCGAAGGATCCTTGTCAGCAGCCATGGGTTGCGTCATCCATGAAAACTTTTGTAGACTTGGGGTGGTGTTTGTCTAAAGAGATAAGCTTAAGTCTACCTTAGCTGACAGAGGGTTTTTTGCCCTATCAAGTGCACCTTATGGTTCACAACTCAAAAGATATAGCCATTAGGGAGCATATGGACTATAGTCGTGACAGTAATATAATAGTGTCATTTGGTAGCAATTACCCGATCAGAGGACTCTAGTCATAACCGCATCATATATGGAGCCTACTAGCCAAACAACGAGGTCAGAGAACACGAGCCACGTCCTTACTAGCATGAGATTAATTGAGAGTGAATATAAGAGAACACTTAACTTGACATTGGCTCCTTTGTGAGTTAGAGTTTTCTTAATTTATCACCTTCAGCATACAATTGCAGAAGGTGGATTGAGTTTTGCTTTTAATTTTTTAGATTGATGATTTTTATTTAAGCATTTAAATTAAGTTCCTTTTATAATTTTTTTTGTAGTTACATGAAATCTGAATTTATCTGATTTGATATTGAATCTTGAATATAATTGGATGGTGATATCCCCTCCGATTGAAATATTCATTTAACAGAGTCATCATCAGGGTATATAAGTCTGCTTAATCATTTAGTTTATTGTTACAGATCATGTTGACTCTATTAATTTAAGAATAAAGGATCTGATCTAGATTTATACTTTAAGAATTTTGAATTTAAAATTATTAAATATATATATCTTAGATATTTTAATAATGATGATCCCTCGAGTTCATATCTTCAATTAACTCAGCCATCATTGGAGAAAATAAATCTGCTTGATTATTTAATTTATTATTTCAGATCCTGTCGACTCCATTAATTTAATAATAGATGATCAGATTTAGATTTATATTTTAAGAATTTTGAATTTGAGAATATTGAATATAAATATTTTATATATTTTAATAATAATAACCCTTCCAGTTGATATCCTCAATCAACTCAGCCATTATTAGGGAGTTAGGAGATAGTTGTTATACTATCATATGACAAAATTGGCTTCCCAGAAATTTTCTCAAGTGGAGAAAGCTATAATAACATTATTAGGTTTTGTTAACCCAAACTCAGTCCGCAGACCCAATCGAGATGATTTATTACTTCAAAATTTATAGTCCTTCAAATCTTATTAACTTTAACTTCAGCATAGAGGATCGGGTTTGAGACTTTCCTCTTGAGAGTTTTAAAATGAGAAGCTACATTAACAATGATACTAATAGATTTATCTTTTGTCATTTTATGACAGAATTAGTTTCTCGGATTTTATTAAATTAAATTTCTTATATAGTATAATTGGATTTTTAGGTTTTGTTAACCCGGACCCAGTCCTAAGACCAAATCGGGAATCAATCACGCAGCATCCTCAGACATTAAGCTTAAGCATTCAGCATAATGTCGGGACCCATCTGGGTTATTTAAAATACTTGTATGAATCTTGAAAAGATCAAATTGAATTGACGATTGCTTTATAGTTTGTACAAGAATCCATCCCTTTTAAATGATTGCACAAATTCTGAAGCACTTAAATTGAGTGATAGTTGGTTCCATAGTTTATGCAAAATTAATACATTTGAAATCTATTTAGAATTTAAGCCAACGTCTTATGTCTGCTTGCATTAATGTGGTGCAGATCCGATGATGTTGTATTTTAGCTCTTATTTAATTCAGAGTATCGTACCATCATTTGTATTTGTCTCTTTGTTTATTGAATTTGAAATACTCAACAAGTCTCATATGTGCTTATTGATTTGCTTATAAGCTCATTATAAGTCTGCTTTAGATTCTTTTGGCTATCTTTAGTTCATCAAATACATCACAATAACAACAACAACAAGCCTTAATCCCACTAGGTGGGGTCGACTACATGAATCCTTTGTCTCCATTGTGTCCTATTATGTGTCAAATTTTCATTTAAATCAAGTATACTAAGATCATTTTTTATTTATCTTAACCAAGTCTTTTTAGGTCTACCTCTACCTTTCTTAACATAAGGCAAATCTAATGCATCTATTCTCCTAATTCGTCATCGAATGACGGTACGCTTTATGTGGCCAAACCATCTAAGGTGACTCTCCCTAATCTTATCTACCACTGGGGCTACTCCAACTTTTTTCCGAATATACTCATTTTGCATTCTATCTCTAAGAGGCCACTCATCCACCTAAGCATCCTCATCTCTGTAACACTTAACTTAGTCTTATGCTTCTCTTTTTTATTGGCCAACATTACGCACCATAAGTGTAGGTCTTACCACCATCTTATAAAATTTTCCCTTAAGTTTAAGTGGAACTTTTTTATCACATAATAGGTCAGATGCATTCCTCCACTTCAATCCAACTTGAATTCTACTAATAACATCTCCATCTATTTCAGATCATTTTGAACAATAGAGCCTAAATATAAACGCTCACTCTTATTAATGACTTGTTCACCTAATGTCACAACACTACCACTAGAACTTCCACAACTAAAATTACACTTCATATATTCAATTTTAGATCTACTTAAATGAAAACTTTAGACTCTAGAGTTGACCTCCATAATTCAAGTTTCTGTTGGACTCCCTCTCTAGTCTTATCAACAAGAAGAATGTCATCACAAAAGCATACACCAAGGTACATCTTCTTGTAAATGCCTAGTAAGAACATCCATAACTAAAGTAAAAGGATAAGGGCTTAAAGGCGATCCTTGATGTAATCCAACGAAATAGGAAAATATTTTGTCAATCATCCTTATGTTTGGACACTCTAGTATACATATCCTTAATGACTTGAATATAACCAATATTAACTCCTTTCTATTCTAGAACTCTCCAAAGAACATCTCTTAAAACTTTATCATAAGCTTTCTCTAAATCAATAAATATCATATGTAGATCCTTCTTACTTTCTCTATGCTTCTCCATCAAACCCTTAACAAATGTATAGCATCCATAGTAGATCTACCTAGTATGAAACCAAGCGATTGTGAGAAACTTAATATCACATCGTAACCTATGCTCATTACTCTCTCCCATAATTTTAATGTATGACACATTAACTTAATTCCTTTATAATTTGCACACTCTTGTGCATCACATTTATTCTTAAATATAGGAACCAACAAACTCTTTCTCCACTCATCTGACATCTTTTAGTCTTTAAAATGACATTAAAAGATTTGTAAGCCAAGAAATTCCTTGATCTCCTAAACATTTCTACACTTCTATTGGAATATTATCGGTCCTCTTTTCCACATTTCATTTTCTTTAAAGCTTCACTAACTTTAAATTCTGAATCTGATGATAAAATGAAATTTCTATTTTTATTTAGGATATTAAGGTTGCTAAAATCAATCGTACTGAATTCAGATCCTTCATTGAAAAGTTTATCAAAATACCTCATCCACCTATTTTCAATGTCCTTTTCTAAAAAAAATATTTTATTATTTTCATCCTTATTACACCTCACTTGAACTATATCTTTACTTCTCCTATCTATTTGGTTGACTAACTTATACATACATCTTTCACCTCCTTTGGTATCTAATCTATTGTATAAATCACTAAAAGCTAAATTTTTTGCATCATATACTGCTTTCTTAGAATCTCTACAGGCCACTTTATATCTTTCCCAATTCTCCAAGTTTTTATATTTAAACCAAGTTTTATAACAATGATTCTTATTTTTTATATCTTTTTTGCACACTCTGACTCCACCACCAACTATTCTTATTAAAAGAAGCTTTTTATTTTGATTCTCCAAGCACATCTTTAGCAACTTGCTTAATTTTACTTGGTATTTTTTCTCACATAATGTTAGCTTCCTCATGAACATCCCAAATTCCAATCTCTTGTAGCTTGCTCTTAAAAATATTTTTATTTGTGTTCTTTAAGTGTCTCATCTAATTCTAGGACAATAATTTGATTTATTTTTTCTCTTACAACCTTTCATCTTAAAATCTAAAACTAACAATCGATGTTGGGTACTTAGATTTTCACTTGGAATGATCTTACAATCTTTATAATCTAAATGATTTATTTTTCTTATTAGAAAATAATCAATCTGTGTTTTACTAGATCCATTTTTATAAGTAATAATATGTTCATCTCTTTTCTTAAATAAAGTGTTAGCAACTACAAAATCATAAGCTAGAGCAAAATCTAATATAGTCCTACCTTCTTCATTAGTCACTCCAAATCCATAACCACCATGAATACTTTTAAAATCTTCTACCACTCTACCAACATGTCCGTTTAAATCTCCTCCAATAAATACTTTTTCTTCAAGAGGTATCTTTTGTATTAATACCTCTAATTCATTCCAAAATTTTTCTTTTTCTTACCTCTAAACCTGAGGAGCATAGACACTTATAACATTGATAATCTTAGTATCAACCATAATCTTTAAAGCTATAATTCTATCTCCACATCTATTAATATTTATAACATTATCCTTCAAACTTTTATCTATAATCACACACCATTTCTAGTTCGACTTTTACCCAATACCAAAGTTTAAAACCTAAATTATCAATCTCATTGGCCTTCTCCCCAACCCATTTAGTTTCTTGAACACATAAATATTTATCTTTCTATGAACCATAATATCTATTAATTTCATTGATTTACTTGTAAGAGTACCTATATTCCAAGATCCTTTGGCTGCATCCGTCCATAATGTGGGAACCCTTGCTTATTTAACACGCACTAGGCCGTCGGCTGACTCTATTATTTTCCGTATTCAAGCCATACAAGGCCTTCCAAGGGGACATTAACACAATGATTTAAAGGATTCATGTCATGATTATTTCAACAAGTTTTACGGTGGCTGTCGACTACCTAACGCAACCCCCCACTTTTCACATCCGGACTTAGGACCGACAATGGTAGTGTTATTTTGTCTCACAATATAAATATTTAGTAAATGATTTTGTTCATTCACATTGGCAAGTTATTTTGTATCATTCATATATACTTGCAAATAAGTTATTGAGTAATTCTCTTGCTCATGGGTGAGTTATCAAACTCCCATATAAGTTCACCATTAAGTATTGCCTGAATTCAATTTTCATTTGGAAATCAACCTTCTATCTCTTGTAAGCCTAATGTGAATCCTAGAGTTGTCTTTGTCAACAAGTTCATTCAGTGAAATTTGATTCATCCTTGTTGACGAACTTTCAGCCTTATGAGTCCAACGTGTTCAATGTTTATTCTTGCTCGTAGGCAAGATGTAGAGTCTCTTGAAAGATCATTCTTATTTAAAAACTTTTAGAATTTTATGTGTAAGTTTATTATTTAATTTATCATTCTCAAATAAACTCAATTTAACCTCATCAGCACTTTTATTTATTTTTATTTAAGTCTCCTGTCAGTCCAAATTCGGCAACCTCCTGGCGTCATCCCCTTGTAGGGGGCTGCATCGGGAGGCTATTCGACCTTCCCGTCAGCTCTACTGAGCATAACGGTCAATGTCTTACATTACTATGGTCGTGGTCTTCTACCTGTTAGCTCTACCGAGCATAACAGTGTCTTCAAACATCTGCAATTTCAATTCTGATTTTAATTTTGAGCTTAGAGTTCATTTTGTGTTAAATTAATTAAATCTTTTATCAGTCCAAATTTCGGCAGCCTCTAAGCGTCTTCCCCACATAGGAGGCTGCATTGTGAGTCTATCCAGCATCTTGTCAGCTCTACTAGGCATAATAGTCGGTGTCTTGTGACACTACAGTCATAGTCCTCTACCAGTTAGCTCTATTGAGCATAATAGGGTATTCAAACTCGTCAGTTCTACTAAGCATAACGAGGTCTTCAAACAGCTGGTTCATCTTAGATACAAGCTGATTTAGTATCTTTAAACTAATGCAGTAATGTTCAGAAGTTGCCTGACTGAAGTAACTTGTAGTATCGTTCACAACCTCTCGGAATCTATCACCATCCAAATAACCAAATTTTGTAATTCAACATAAAAGTTGAATCAGAGATCCAATTACAAAATTCTACAATTCAGGTCTTCTAGTGGCAAGATAGCTTATCACGTAATTCCGGATATCAAGTCACAGCTGCAAAGAAAGACTGTATTCTGTCACTTGCTTCACAAGGCTTGAACTAGCCAACATCAAAGTGACATGTGTCAATGCATTGTCTAGTATGTATTGGCACTGTGAAATGTATTCAGCATTCATAGAAAAAAATATTTCAAAGTGGTTTCTGCATGTGTGCTCGTTCGGTTGAGTCCAAATTTTCAGTTGAGGAACACTTGGGGATTAATCACGTCAGTTGATTCTTGGCTCCAAAGAAATGGAATTTACATCTGCCATCCTCCCTTCGAACTCTCCATCCACCTCTTTGAAATTTCAGAAGGTGGCAACGACTCTGGTCTAAACTCATTCTCCCGGCAGTACATCATCGCCATCTTCTAAAGATCGCTCCGCTCAACGAAACATGCGTCAGATACAGGATCCATCACCTCTGGAGGCGTAATCGCCCCCCATCCACGAGTAGTCATCGCCACAACTGCCTCATCCTCCTCATCCTCGCCCAACACTTTTTCTGCGTCTTTCTTTTTTTATTCCTTCATTTTCCCTTTCTTCCGGCTCCGCCCTCCTCGACATGAAATTGAGCATCTCGTCTCGCTCAGCTAGCTCCCACTGGAGCGTCTCAACGAAACACTGAAGCTCGTCCTGTGAGCGTTCCATCTCACTGATCGCCAAGCGTAGTTTGGTGATCTCGTTAGCAGCGGCTTCTATCCTGTGGAGGAGGCGCTTCTCCTGCTGTTGTCATGCATCACGATGGCTAGCGACAAGCTCAGCAAACGCGAGCATTGGCTTTCGAGTCCTCCTTCCGATGATAGCGCATCAGGCGAAGCTGCTCCTCGGTATGAAAGAGATTGAGGGACAAGATACAGTTGCGAGACGAGATAGGAGGAAAGAAGGGCCGATGATGCATCTTCCATGGAGAGGGAAGAGGTTTTCGGATTCAGATATTCTTTCTTGATCGCCATAACTCGAATAGTGAAGCAGTTAAGAACTATCATAGATAGATAGAAATCAAGAGGGGAGCTCGTTCGAACGGGAGAAAGGTTTGGCTTGGGTAGCTGCTGTGCCCGAGAACCAGAGAGGAGTTCGGTCGCTTGGGAGAATTTGGTTTCAGCCTTGCGTGTCCACGGGATGAACGAGAAGAGAGGGAAATTAGAAAGTCTTCACGTGAGTAGTATAGGGAAGGGGACGTGGCGGCCTATTATTGGTTGAATGGGATGTACAGGCCTGGGGATGGGGAAATATTACGTGCAGAGTCCGCACGTAGACTACGTCGGGGAAATGAAGAAAATCGAAATCATGCTTACATTACTGCACTTATATACATGCGCCTGCCTCGATTTCTTCTTCATTTTTTGGCATCTATGTATATGACTCGCGCATTATTTCCTCTGAGGGATGGGCTGTAAGTTTGAAGGTGATGACAGGATGTGATTAAGAGATAATTAGGTAGATTTATCTCGAAATACATATAAATTTTGACAAAATTTTAAGTGTGATAATTTTAGTCAAATTGGATGTCTATTCCAGGTAATTTTGACGTTCTAGATGCAATGACGTAGTCCGTTTCCCGATCAGAGGTTATTTGATTCAATTCGGTGATGAATTGGGTCATTTTTGGTTCAAAAATGCGCATTATCGCTTCTGATCGCTCGACGTTCACGTAGATTTGCCTAAATCGAGCACGAATAGTCTCGTTTGATAGGTTTCGATATTTTGGAGTTAACAATGTGATCAGTTTTATTAACGGAGATCATTTAGGCATCGCCGCAGCCTCCCGACTCCGATATGAGCGTGATCGTTTTGACGACTCAACCTCTTGATTAGTCGACCATCAGATTATGCAATATATATATTCTGATCAGTTTTGACGTTCTGAATGCAATGATGAAATCCGTTAATCGATCAGAGGTCATTTCAACTAGCAGCATTGATCAAGATATTTTGGGATTCGATTTGCATAACACTGCATCTTTGATTCGTCAAATTCTCCAAATTTGCTTGACCTAACTTATGCGAGATATATGGAGGTCAACAACCACCTTAAGCTTGTGCAGCTTAATCACACACATTCCCCTCCTAGCGCACAGTCTTCTACTGATCACCCTCTCTCTAGCCCTCTTCCTGTCAATACCTCTCATCCCTTATCAAGGAAGAACAAGGAGGGTGAACCTAAATCACCAAGTCTCCTCTAGATTAGGATCATTCTATGGGTTGGGCTCATTTGGCATGAAGGGCAAAGAGCTTATCTTCCTCCTTGTCAAACAATGTAAGGATTACAACTACTTAAGTTAATCTAATCTTAAGACCAAAATTCTTAATATCCATAATATTCAATCAAAGTATATCATGCTATTTGTCAAGAAACATTTTCCTCTTATATTTTATCCTAGAACAATGTAGTCGGTATTGCTGTTCTAACGATTTGTGTTTCTTAAACATGTCCCTAATTTTGTTAGTTGTCTTACTTTTTTTTTTCTTTTTAGGATATTCTTTTGATCTTATTGACTTTATTATTTTCTTCTTTTTATCATATTAATATATTACTTTTTGTATAGATTGGTATTGAAAAAGAAAGCAACATATAATGAAGAATTTGAGTTTGCAAAAAAAGGACTATAACTTTGTTTTCATTATGGATATTACCCTCATAGTTGTTAATATTTGAATTTAATATTGCAATCGCATTGTTAAACTGTGAACTAAAACTTTTTACTTGACATTCCGTCACTTTATTGTGCACAACCATATTTTAAAACCAAATTTAGTGAGGTAGATTTTGAGTTTAGTAGTGAATTTTTTAGATGTTGAAATAGAAGAATCTCATTAGAGGTTTGATAAGAAAATTATTAATGTAAATCCTGACACTGCGAGAGATTTTCCTTGTTAGATGCTGTCATATTTCACTATTAGTTTTTAAGATATTTTCATATACTGATTTCATACAATTGCTTTCGCATCTTCTCTTGGTGTTCTTCATTCTTTGAATTTTTTTTTCTTTTCTATTTTTTACAACGCTTAATTGACTCTTTGTATGTGCGAAGTTCAGTGTCAATACATGGTATTCAGATGGGTTCACTTGTCGATATGATTTTCATGCCAACATCTATGTGCAAAACTTATTCTTACTTATGTGTCTGCATGGCAGATCTATAAGTCGGATAAACATTTTCTATTGGGTTTTGGATTGGTAGAGTCATTTAAGTGTTCTTTTCCATAAATCCCATCTACCTCTTCTCGGACGGAGACAAGAGGGTTATCTAAATTTATTTATAATGCTTGATATGGCTCTCAAAATACCACCAGTCAAAGCACAAATCTTGATGTCGAAAGCGATATGATTTTGAGTCAAAACCGATCGAGATCAAACACTTAAAATATCATTGGAATCGTCAATTAAATCCCAAAATAACTCTCAAATATGGAGTGTTTATAGTCAAATCGGCGTCTCGACGAGCCGGATCTAATGAGCCTAAGATCTCATAATTCCGACTTTATTTGGGCATCCAAATGCTTAAAATACATCAAATGATCAAAAGAATCATCACGAGCCGTCGATCGAGTGGTATGGGCCTATATGAATTTCCAAGAATGCTCCTCCCATTATAAATAGGCCTTCATTCATGAAGGAGGCCAAGCTAAGCTAAGTGAAGGGGAGCCAAGTGAAGAGGAGCTGAAACAAGTAAGCTGAAGCAAGGAAGAAGAGGAGGAGCCATCGGCGATTGTCAACCACCACCTGGCCGCAGCGATCCTTACCATCAATCTGCCCAAGCAAGGAAGAAAAGGAAGAGTCCAAGCAAGGAAGAAGCAGAAGAGTCCAGAACAGGAAGAAAGGAAGAGTCAGAAAGGAAGAAGCGGAAGAGTCAGAACAGGAAGAAGGAAGAGTCAGAAAGGAAGAAGCAGAAGAGTCCGAGCAAGGAAGAAGAGGAAGAGTCCGAGCAAGGAAGAAGAGGAAGAATCTAAGCAAGGAGGAAGAAGAAGCTCTGAAGCTTGAAGATCCTCCAAGCAAGGTCGCACCTCTGTTCGACGGTCATCAACCACCATCACCACTTTCATGTTGTCCTTGCATCTCCACCTGCTACCAGCAACCATTACAACCTTATCGTTGTTACATAGCTGTTTTTCCTCCCTCATATGCAACTATGTAATCTTGTCAGGAAGACTCTGTACTCTGAAATAGATATATAGTGGAAGCTTTTCTTGGGCAGTGGTTTTCCCCTCTTTTGATTTTCCGTTAAAATTGCAGGTGTCTCTTGTTAGCTCTTTAATTACACGTGTGTGTGCTAGACTTCACAACAAGGCTAAGGAGTAACTTTCACTCTGCGTTTTCCGGTACAGCAGTTTGGCGCCGTCGTGGGAAGAAAAACTCTTCAACCACAATTCCGTGAACATCCGTTATGGCCAATAGGCATGACCCTCGTCCAGCTTCGCTCCAACTCCGTCATTCTCAAAACCCATCCACGAACCAAGGCGCCAAGTTGAGCGGGCGGGAATCTCTTTGGAAGATCGTGTCGTCGAATGGAGAGTCTCAAAATAAAATGATCCGACTTTTGCAAGGATTACAACGCTACTACGGCAAACATATCTCCCCGATCGATCGTTCGGGAGGAGGTCGCTAATCCTCCCGAACCGAGTTCCTCGCATGGAGGCCATACGGATCTCCTTGACGCGCTAGTTCCACTCATCCATCGGCGTCGACTCAGGTTACTAATCCACCGATCGTTGTTGATAGCTTCACAAATGCTCATCTTGTTAATCCGCTCGTCATGACATTCGTGCGGTCGGCGCTTAATACAAGATGAATTTCACCTTCAAGGCAATCATCTTCACCCACACACAGCGGTTATGAGAGTCCTCACCTTTAGTGAAGCCATTCTTCAACATTCCTAGGTTTCAAGCTTAGAGCATTGATTCCTATGATGGGGCCGACCCACGAACACATCGACCATTATGGGACTATCATGCATATCCAATGAGCTCGACACCTTTGCTTTTCCTCTTTCGTTACCCTCAAAGGGCAAGCTTCGCCCGTGGTTCTACTCTCTTCCAAAGGGATCCATCCATACCTTTAACGAACTTCGCCGGGTTCTTTGTGGAGCAGTTCATTTCAAATCGGAGAATCATTAAAGATTCCTCCCATCTTTTCCGGTATTGACGAGCAGGGAATCACTCAAAGAATACTTCCGAGGTTCTCTTAGAAGCTGAAATACAGGGTAGACCGAACTATTAAGGAGTTTTCCTTGGAGGACTCCGTCGAGGAACCTTTCATTAGGTCATTAATGCGGGACACGGTCATCGTATGCGACTTAGTTCATCATTATCACAAATCTCCATGATGAAGCTATTAATGCCCATCATGAATAATTTGAACAATATGCGAGGGAAAGCAACACCCAGAAATGTGGACCGGCATCAAAAGCGACAAGGTAGTCATGATCTCCCTCCACGACCCCCATATCAACAACGTGAACCTCGAAAAGACATACACAGCGAACACATCTCGTGTTAACCTCGATGGCTATTCGCTGAAGAACATATCAGTGGCGCATCCATTGAGAATTGAAATCGGGGCAATATTGTCATTTTCATCGAGCGTGGACATACTGAAGCATGTATACAACTCAAGGAAGAAATCGAGAGACTCATTCAACAAGGATACTACGTCGTTTGTGAAGAATCGACCACCTCAAACAAACACACCTCCGTTTGGGGGCGCAGGACAATCATCACAAAACAACCAAATAATCATCAAATAATTGGAGAAATTGAAACAATGTGGGAGGATCGATACTACATAATCAAGTTCTGGTTCGCCCAAAGAACGAGTTGAAGAAGTCTGTATTGATCATCATTTCAATGACTCGGACTTAGAAGGAGTCCATATCCCTCATCAAGATCCACTGTCATCGTGGGGATCGGTGATCCTTGTTATAACGTTAAAGAATTTTGATCGATAATGGGAGTTCATGTCTTATTTTACTCAACTTTTCTTAACATGGGCTAGCTAGGCAAAGCTCCAACCATTGGACCCTATATGGGTTTGATAATCATCAATGCAGGCGGAAGGGACAATCACTCTTCCTGTTACCCTCGGAGAATTCCCTCGACAAGTGACTCATTTAATACAATTCATGGTGGTCAAGTCAGATTCTGCATATAATGCAATCTTCGGGAGGCCCCTCCAATCAATTTTCGGTGCTATCACTTCAGTGCCTCATCTGAAGATAAAATTTCCTACCCCCGGTGGAGTTGGGGTGGTTTGTGGAAATCAACAAGCAGCTCAATCATGTTATCTCAGACAAGCTCAACCGCGCCCTTCCATCACCTTCAGCATCGAAGATCTTAACTTTTGAGATGAAAGAGTACCTCAAAAAGCTTCCCCTGTAGAAGATTTACTCTCAATAGCATTATCAGATGACCAACCATTACGAACAGTGCAAGTGGGATCTTTACTCTCAGAAGAACAAAGGGAAAAGTATACAGATTTCTTGCACAGAAATCAAGACATATTTGCTTGAGTCGGCCAGATATGCGGGGTCGACCCAATGTAATCACGCACTCCCTCAAAATTAATCCAGCGTTCAAACCAATCATCCAAAAAAGCGGAGTTTTGCACGATGCGTCTTGGCTATTGAACAAGAAGTTAACAAGCTCATAGAAGCGGGATTCATCGAGAAGTGCATTACCCAACATGGCTAGCAAATGTTGTCATGGTTAAAAAAACAAATGGAACATGGAGGATGTGTGTTGATTATCGATCTTAATAAGGCCTGCCCAAAGGATAGTTTTCCTCTTCCTCGAATCGATCAATTGGTGGACGCTACATCCGGACATCAAATGCTCAATTTTTTGGATGCTTATTCTGGGTACAATCAAATAAAGATGAACCCAACAGATGAAGAGGCTACAGCATTTCAAACATATAAAGGTTTATATTGTTACCAAGTCATGCCATTTGGATTAAAAAGCTGGTGCTACCTATCAACGCCTCATGAATAAGGTTTTAAAGACACTAGGCCACACAATGGAGGTGTATGTGGATGACATGTTAGTGAAAAGCTTAGAAAAGTCACAACATATTTCGACTTAGAAGCATGTTTTGACCTCCTTCGACGCTATAACATACGACTTAACCCAACCAAGTGTGCTTTTGGGGTTACGTCGGGAAAATTTCTTGGATTTATGGTAACTCACCGTGGATAGAGGCTAACCAAAAAATCAAAGCTCTCCAAGATATGATTCCTCAAGAATATCAAAGACATTCAACGCTTGAATGGTCGAATTGTCGCATTATCCCGCTTTCTAGCCTGCTCGGGACAAATACTTGCCATTCTTTAAAATATTGAAGGGAGCTAAAATAATAATTTTCAATGGACCGATGAATGTCGATGCTTTTGAGCAACTAAAAGAATATCTAGCATCTCCTCGCTATCCAAACCTATTCAAGGAGAAACGTTATACTTATATCTGCTTTCTTCCACGCAATAAGCTCGCTTTTAGTGCGAGAAGAAGATGGGGCACAACAACCAATTTATTAAAATTCTCTCTCGATATAGAAAATCGTTATTCATTTGAGATAAAGTGGCTCGGCGTTAATTTTCTCAAAATTGGCCCATACTTTCAAGCTCACACCATCGGCGCTACAGATTTACCATTAAGGGCCATCTTACGTAAAACCAAGCATCCGGGAGATTGATCAAATGGTCTCAGAGAACTGGGAGAATTTGATATAAATTTTCTACCTGGTCCATAAAGTCTCAAATACTTGACTTTATGTGGAATGCACCAACCCAACTCTAGAAGAGCTATCTCTGCACGTGTCTTTCATCTCCTCAATGGACTCTCTACGTTGATGGAGCTGAAGTACCGGTGTCGGGAATCCTACTTGTTTCCCCACAAAATACCTAGAGTATGGACTGCTTAAAATTCTCTGAACTAATAATATGGTCAATATGAGGCTCTCATGTGGTTGAGACTCGCCATCGATCCAAGCCCAAAACTTAGTAATTCACACTGACTCCCAGCTTGTCGCCTCCCAAGTTGGAGGAGATTTTAATACTCATAATCCTCAACTGGTGCAATATCTCAACTTGGTAAAATCTCTTCTTACTCATTTCAAGACACATCAAATCATCCACATACTATGAGAGAAGAATACTCGGGCTGACGCTCTTGCTAAGCTTGCTACCTCTACCACTGGAGATCTATTTAAGAGAAAGCATGTTGAAGAAATACATTTTCCTAGTATCCAAGGGCCATGGATAATTCAAACTATTGATGAGGAAAAGGAACGTTCATGGATAAACCCGATCCTATCTTTTCTACAAGAAGGAACCCTTCCTGAAGATCCAACTTCCGCAACTCGTCTCCGAAGACAAGCTTCAAACTTTGCTATTATTGGAGGTGAACTATACAAGCGAGCTTTCTGGTCCATATCTCAAATGCCTTCCACCTTCGTAAGTCGACACGCTGCTAAAAGAGGTTCACCTGTGAATATGTGGGGAACACCTTGGAGGAAGAGCATTGGCCCTTAAAATCATGAGGCAAGGGTTTTATTGGCCTACAATGAAACAAGATGCCTTGAGTTCACAAAGAAATGCAAGTTGTCAATTGCATTCTAACCTCCCTCACATGCCGCATGAACTCTCATCCATTCAAAGCCCATGGCCCTTTGCTCGTGGGGATTGATATCATGGGACCTTTTCCAATAGCATCGGCAACGAAAAATTTATCATTCTAGCCACGACTACTTCACCAAATGGGTAGAGGCCAACCACTCGCTAAAATCAGAGGCAAATGCCAAATAATTTGTCCGGAAAAATATAATATGTCGATTCGGTCTTCCCGCAAAGATCATCACCGACAATGGAACTCAATTCTTGGAAAAGTCTTTACGCCCTTTTGCAAAGATCTTCACATTCACCGCCGCATACGCAGTAGCACATCCTCAAACTAATGGGCAAACCGGTTACCAATGGACCATACTCAAAGGACTAAAAACACGCCTCTTGAGAAGGTCGGGGCAATGGGTTGATGAGCTTCCCAATGTTCTTTGGGCCTACCGCACCACGTCACGAACCCCAACCGGTGAGACACCGTATAACTTGTGTTTTGGTACAGAAGCTATCATACCGGTGGATATCGGGGTTCCAAGTCCAAGAGTCCAGTTTTTTGATCATGGTAGTAATGAAGAAAAACTCCGGCAGCACCTAGATCTACTCCCCGAAACTCGTGATATGGCCCTACTTCGGACTGCCTCCTATCACCAACGGGTAGCTCGCCACTTCAACAGAAGAGTGAAACCTCGTCCCATATCTGTCGGTGACTTGGTCCTATGAAGTCTCGAGGCTGCAGGCAAAGGCCCTCAGCGGAATAAACTCTCACCTCTCTGGGATGGTCCGTATGTGGTTATAGCTATGGTCAAGCCAGGAACGTTCAAGCTCAAGGACCCTGAAGGAAAAACTCTACCGAACTTGGAATACTAAGAATCTTCAAAATATTATCGAACTCTTATCGCATAATTATTATGACTTTATCTCGTCTGTCATTTCATCCTCGTATAATTGGCCCCACCTAGCAGGATTAAAGCTTGTTGTTGTTATATTGTTTGTTGTTGTTGCAATTGTTGTTCTCATTTTCTCTTGAAGCTCATAGCTGTCTTATGATTATATCATTGAACTAGTGAATTCACAGCTTTGAGATTTACTTTCTCTTTACTTTTCCTCCCCCTTGAGGAATATACAACTCTATGTTACATCTCCATGGAGACATGATCAATCCAGGGACTTGATCGGACCTCTTCCATACGTGTTAATGTCATCGAGCAAAACTCGACAAACAACCCGTGAAAGGTCAAAAGGTCCTCGGACTTCCCACGACCTCTTCCATAAATGTCATCGAAAAAAACTCGACAAACAACCCAGGAAAGGTCAAAAGGTCCTTGGCGGACTTCCCACGACCTCTTCCATACGGGTTAATGTCATCGAGCAAAAACTCTGACAAACAACCCAGGAAAGGTCAAAAGGTCCTTGGCGGACTTCCCACGGCCTCTTCCATACGGGTTAATGTCATCGAGCAACACTCTGACAAACAGCCCTGGATAGGTCGAAAGTCCTCAGTGGATCCAACTCACCCATATTAGCAACGCCAAATAATATTTCAGCCAATTACCCCAGATGAGTGAAAACAAGATAAGGGCGTATAAAAAAAAAAAAGGGTAAAAAAGAAGAGGTATATCCGTGTATCATACTAATAATGCGATATAAGAAGGAATTAAGATCGATACACGATAATGACATTACATAGAACAAATGACTAAGAAAGACATCCATAACCAATGCTACATAATATCAATATCCTCATCACTAGAGACGCTCCTTGGAGCCCACTCACAACTCCTTCGTCTTCTGAATCTGGTGAAGGATCTTCAGAGGCTTGGCTGGGAGAAATATCCTCAATTTTGGCCCCTCCTCTTGCATGTACCGCACGAATTCCTTTCTAAAACCCTGATGAAGCCCTCCTCTAAACACTGCTCCAAATCCTTCACTTCAACATCAAATATATGGTTACGAGCCCCGGATAAAATCTTCAATTGCCACGATAAGCTGTGGAATTCTTGAAGTCTTCCACGCCTTAGGGCGATCTCGCTTTCCACTTCCGACATTCTATGCTCCTTTTCAAAGACGATCTTGTAATGTTTTCTTATCCAAGTGCCCTCGATTCTCTTCTCCATAGCCCTCGCTTCTCAATCACCATCACGAAGCGCTTCCACCTCCCCGACACGGAGAGAAAGAGAAGTTGACATATTCGCCGCCGCTCTACACTCACCAATCAATTCTCCAAGGTCACCACTTCTTTAGCTTTATCATTCATCCTTCGCTCATACTCGCCTCGCAGATATTTTATCTTCACAAATTCAGTATTCCATTCATCTAAGGCAACACTCAAATGAGCCGTAAGTCCCAATGACTGAGTTACCTAAAAAAAAAAAAAATCATCACGCACTAATGTTACATAGAAGAATAGAAGGCGTAAGGAAAACAACGCACTAATTCATCCGCCTGCTGACGCCCAAGACATATGTGATTTAATACCTCCTCGTGAATTTATGCTTAGAGTAACGAACTCTATCATGAGTCGAAATGCCTAAACTCTCGATGCTATGAACATCATTCCACAGGATATCTAACACTATTTCAACACGAAGTCTCCTCTTTCTGTAAAGATGGAACATTGCTACCGCCGTGATTCCGTGATAGGCTTCTCGAGAGAACCCTATGAGTATGAGAAGAACTCTCGTCACCCTTTCTCTTCAACGGAAGAGCATGAGACCTTCCCGCCTGGATAGAAAGACCAACCTTAAACATCCTATCTTCAACTATATATTTACTGATGTAATGCAACTCATGTTGCAAGCTTCCCACATCAGGAATATTAAGAGTTGCTAGAATATCATCCTCCGATATCAGCGACGGATCCGGAAGATCATTCAATCTTCCCCATTTCTCAGGAAGGCCCCACTCATTCTTCACATAAAAAAATCCAGTAGACCAAGTTTTGGACGGATCCGAAAATTCTATCCAGTTCTTTATAGCTCGAAAAATGCGTCCCTTGAGCATCACATGTGAATCTACACATTCGGCACAAGTATTCGATGTTCAAAGTAACCCCATGCTCCCTGAAGAAGGTTGTCAAACCAATAATGACCATTAAAGCTCGAAACGAAAATTGCATCAAAGCCACGCCACATTTTTTGAAAATCTCAATCAGCTCAGGAGCCAAAGGGAATCGCAGTCCAGCACGAAGAGTCATCTCGGAAATAAGTAACTACGGAGGCAGGCTCGATTAGACTTTGAGCCACAATAGCCACCAACTCATTGGGAAGAAAAATTTCAAAACACCATTAAACTATCTCGATGTGAGAGGCATATCGTCCCTGGCCGCCATACTATGAGTTTTCTTCGACCATCACCTCGACGCAGACGTCTTTTTTTGACTCTCCGCCACGCACAGTTGAGTAAAATTTTTCTCCCACGATCACCAAACTTTTGAGTTATGAGGACAATGGTTCTTAGCGATACCCGCCTTGGCAATTTTCAACTATTGAACCTTCCATCAAGTTTCTACAAGAAAAGTAGGTGGCCTTGACCGCCTCCCAACCCGTGACGATCCGACGAATAAACCGGACGAGGTCGGAAACCGGAACCACGACGCAGCCTTGATACTCCTAACCCGTGACGATCCGACGGGACCAAGAACCGGACGAGGCCGGAAACTAGAACCACGACGCATGGGCCTGACGCCCTAACCCGTGACGATCCGACGGCGAACGACGAGGTCGGAACCGAACCATGCGCATCGCGGGCCTTGACCGCCTCTAACCCGACGATTCGACGGACGAACCGGACGAGGTCGGAACCGGAACCACGACGTATCGGCCTGACGCTCTAACCTGACGATCCGACGGCTGAGACGAGGTCGGAACCGGAACCACGACGTCGGGCCTGACCGCCTCCTAACCCGTGACGATCCGACGGCGAACGACGAGGTCGGAAACCGGAACCACGACGCATGGGCCTCGACCGCCTCTAACCCGGACGATCCGACGGCTGCGAACCGACGAGCGGAACCGAACCACGACGCATCGGGGCCTTGACCGCCTCTAACCCGTGACGATCCGACGGACCGGGAACCGACGAGGCGGAAGTGGAACCACGACGCATGTGCCTTGATCGCCCTAACCTGACGATCCGACGGGGCGAATCGACGAGGTGCAGAACCGGAACCACGACGCATCGGGCCTTGATCGCTTCCCCGACGCCTCTTGATCACCTCCAAAGAACCTCACTCAAGAAGAAAGGGAGAAGGAAAATGTGTGCCTCTCCTTCATCCTGGGGTATTTATAACCCCACAAGGGTAAACGGTAAAACCCCTCAAAAATGGTTCAAAACGGCTCAAACCGCCCAATTTCTGGTTTCAGCGGCCGCTAATGGCTTGTATGACGCACAGCGGATGCCAAGACGTAGCCTGCCCCGCTTTTCGACCGGATCGTTTCCCCGGATGGCTGCGACCAACCAGACGCATGGTCTGAATCAGGACGCTGAATGGCTCACGACCAACCGCTACGCAATGGCGAACCGTCACGCGGAATGGAGCTGCATGGCGTAACCACCGCTGGCCATGACTCGCCCCAGCGCAAGCCAGCTTATCGGCCGCCACCGACGGCACGTCATGGAGCTACATGCTGGCTACCGGCTCAGACGCCGACGCCGACGGCGCAAGCCGTCCTAACGCCTGAAAACTTCTGTGAGTATCCAAATAGCTCCATAACCTCAAAATCTTATGCCAACGGCTACACATCTTCTTCCATAATCATAATTTTGTATTTTTATGATGGTTTATTCTCTCAAAATGTATGATTCATGGGTCCGCACGTTTCGTTGAAGAATTCATTATTTTCGAGCATTTGACACATATTTTTGGATGATTAAGCTAATGTCATCCAAAAATAGGGGGGCAACTGATATGGCTCTCAAAATACCACCACCAAAGCACACAAATCTTGATGTCGAGATATGATTTTGAGTCAAAACCGTCGAGATCAAGCACTTAAAATATCATTGGAATCTTTGGGACATCAATTAAATCCCAAAATAACTCTCAAATATGGAGTTTATAGTCAATCGAGTCTCGACGAAGGATCTAATGAGCCTAAGATCTCATAATTCTGACTTTATTTGGGCATCCAAATGCTTAAAATACATCAAATGATCAAAAGAATCATCTGAGCCGTCCGATCGAGGGGAGTGGTATGGGCCTTATATGAATTTCCAAGAATGCCCCTCCTCCCATCTATAAATAGGCCTTCATTCCTCACATGAAGGAGGCTGTTAAGTGGGGAAGTGAAGAGAATGAAACAAGAAACAAGCAAGGAAGAAGAGGAGGAGAAGCCGACGGCCGCCAACCACCAGCCGCCACCGCCGATCCTTACCACACCCCAAGGAAGAAGAAAGGAAGAGTCCAAGGAAGAAGCGAAGAGTCCAAGCAAGGAAGAAGCGGAAGAGTCCGAGCAAGGAAGAAGCGGAAGAGTCCGAGCAAGGAAGAAGCAGAAGAGTCCGAGCAAGGAAGAAGAGGAAGAGTCCGAGCAAGGAAGAAGAGGAAGAATCTAAGCAAGGAGGAAGAAGAAGCTCTGAAGCTTGAAGATCCTCCAAACAAGGTCGCACCTCTGTTCGACGGTCATCAACCACCATCACCGGCCACTTTCATCGCCAATTGTCCTTGCATCTCCACCTGCTACCAGCAACCATTACAACCTTATCGTTGTTACATAGCTGTTTTTCCTCCCTCATATGCAACTCTGTAATCTTGTATCAGGAAGACTCGTACTCAAAATAGATATATAGGAAGCTTTTAGGCCAGTGGTTTTCTTTTCGAGGTTTTCCACGTTAAAATGGAGTGTCTCTTGTTCGCTTTACTGTGTGCTAGACTTCACAACAAGGCTAAGGCGTAAACTTTCACTCTACCGCGACTGGTTTTCCAGCACACAACAATGCTGAGTTTGTAGAAACTCTATCCGATCAATCACAATTTCTAAAATACATGGATTTTGGAGCATTTATAAATTGGAGTTTGAGTAGCTTGATTTGGTATAATTGCCACCTGAATAAACTCAAAATTTCCTAGTTGACCTCCATATTTCTTCAAAAAAGTCAAACCCTGGTAGTGTATGGCTGAGCCATTGGAACAAGAGCTTGAATGGTCAAGTCTATATGCACTAACTCTAGTTTTTCTACTTTAACTTTGATTCGCTCTTTGAGAAACTAATTTTCTTTTGCTTATCATAAATAGTCTTCACAAAAACTTAAATTTATAAATTTTAACACTAGAAATTTCTTTTAGAAAAAGAGATTTCATACTTTTTTAACTCATATGATCAAATCTACGAAGCTAAAGACTTGCATTAACATTCGATTCGACTACTCTGATAAATTCAAATATATTGTTGATATGATAAAGAGCATCTTCAATGTTACCTCGAGCTATAACCATAGCACCTCTTGTCACCTTCTAAGAGTCTTTTGTGAAGGTTATCACTATGGGCCTCGAAAATTCACCACCGTTCTCTCGTTGAAGAGAGTGATTTAAATGTCGGTTAAATTTTCAGAAGGTAGATGAAATAGTAAATAAGACACTACCCAGAGATTTCACCATCATTTTGTGAGGACTTTAGATCTGGTTCCAGGTTTTCTATAGGCGCAAGCACCTATAGTTAATTACCCCTCTCAATGCTGGGAGAGAACTTTCGATTGAGGCTAATCGTTATATCGCTAAACGCGTAGCGTATAATAGCAGTATGAGGAGTATTGGATTTTAGGTTTATGAAATTCAACCTTATTTAACTTAAAGCGGATGGTTGGGGGAATGATGACGCGCTCGATCAAGATCCCATGGTTCCATCATCCCGGGCTGTCGTGGACCCAGTCTACTTAGTCAGAGGAGGTAGTCGACCTAACTTGACCGAAGGATCCTTGTCAGCAACCATGGGTTGCATCATTCAAGTAATCCTCGTAGACCTGCGATGATGTTTGTTTAAGGAGATATGCTTAAGTCTACCTTAGTTAACAGAGAGTTTTTTTGTCCTATCAAGTGCACCATATGATTCACAACTCAAAGGGCAGAACCATTGGGGAGCATACGGGCTACAATCGTGATCGTAATATAATGGTATCATTTGGCTGTAGCTACCATGTCAGAGGACTCAGGTTAGATACCATGTCAGAGGACTGCATCATATGTAGAGCCTGCTGGCCAAACCACACAGTTAGAGGATACGGGCCACGTCTTTATTGACATGAGATTGATTAAGAGTGAACATAGTTATGTACTTGACTGGGCATTGGCTCTTTTGTCAGCTAGAGTTTTCTTAATTTGTCACCTTCAACAAACAATTGCGGAAGGTGATTGAGTTTTAGCTTTAAATTTTGGATATTGAATTTCATTTAACTATTTAGAACTTAGTGATTTATTTGATTATATATTTATATTGATAATTAATTTAGATTAATTTGATTTGAGTTTACAAGCGCATTTTGATGATGAATATCCCCTCCGGTGGAAATCTCCATTCAATATAGCCATCATCAGGGTAAATGAATCATTTTGCTATTCCAGGTCCTGTCGGCTCTATTAATTTAATAATAAAGGATCAAATCTACTGTCATATGGCAGAATTAACTTCTCAGATATTTTACTAAGTTGAAAATTTTATAATATTATTATTGGATTTTTTAGGTTTTGTTAACCTGGACCCGGTCCTAAGACCCAACCGGGAATCAACCAGCACAGCATCCTCAGAGACACTAAGTTTAAGCATTCAGCATAGTGTCGGGGCCCATGTGGGTATATTAAGAATACGTGTACACTTTTGAAGCATTAAATTTAGATTTTAATCATGCATCATAATGTGTGTAAAGCTTATTCTATTGAGTTATTTTAGTGAATCTCGATATCATAAATCTGAGCATAAGATTGCCTCATGATTCGTGTATTATTGAGTTATTTTAATTTTGATTGTTTGCATATATTTTTAGACGATAAGTTTGCATATAAACTCGCTTCATAATGCAAGAAATAGTTCAACTGAAGCTTTAATTAATATCTTCTGTCCGCTTGTACAATATGTTGCGGATTCAGTGGCATTTGTTTTAGTTCTTATCGAATCAGTTAAGGTAATGCTGTTTATTTTGCATTTGGTTTTGAATTCATTGAATTCTCAAACTTTAATAGGACCTAACTCGCGTCTGTTAATGAGCTTGTAAGGTTGCTACAAATTCTGTTCATATTCATTAAATCATTTTTTATTCCTCCAATATATCACGTAGTGCAACTTCAAGTGATTATTGAAAGGCTTTGTGCGTGCTCTTTAGCAAGCTTTCAAGTCTTTATAATTTTATCTTATATAATATTTATTCTTGTTTATAGAATAGACATTAAATCCTTTTAAGCTTGTTTGAATCTAAGTTCTTATGATATGATTTTGGTTTAAAGTTTTAGAACTCCAGCATGCAATTTTGATCTTAATTTGATACTAAACTTAAGCTTGATTAGAGTAAATTTTGGTTTAAGTGCCTTATTTTAGTCCTGCTCAAACTCTATTTAAGTCCTATGCAAGTTCAGGGTTTGGCAAAATTTCGGTAGCCTCCCGACATTATCCCCTCATAGGGGCTACATCGGGAGTGCTAGAGTTTTCTTATCATGCTTAAAAAAGCATGCATAGTCAGTGTCTTGCGACACTACGGCTTAGAGAGTCTTCTAAACCTGCCACGCTTAAGAAAGCATGCATAGACTTTCAATACCTACGTCTTAATATCTGATTTTAATTTTGAGCTTAGAGTTCATTTTGCATTAAATTAATTAAGTCCTCTCATTAATCCAATAGACTCAGATGCACGCCGAGCGTTATAGCCTTCCTGTCATGTTTAAAAAAGCATGCATAGTCAGTGTCTTGCGATATTGCGGCTTAGAGAGTCTTCTAAACTTACCACGTTTAAGAAAATGCGCATAGACCTTCAATATTTTCAATTGAAATTCAGATTTTAATTTTGAGCTTAAAAGTTTATTTTGCATTAAATTAATTAAGCTCTTTGTCAATCCGAATTTCAACAGCCTTTCGACGTCTTCCCTGCAAAGGGGGCTGGTTTTGGGGTGCTAAAGCCTTCTTACCATGCTTAAGAAAGCATGCATAGTTAGTGTCTTGCGACACTCCGGCTTAAAGAGTTTTCTAAACCTATCACGTTTAAGAAAGCGTGCATAGGCCTTCAATACATAGGTGTTTGGAATGAAATTCGGCAGCCTCCCGGCGCCATCCCCGTGTAGGAGGCTGCATCGGGAGTGCAAAAGCCTTTCCATCATATTTATGGGAAGCGTGCATGGTAGGTGTCTTGTAACACCACAGCTTAAGAGGTCTTCCGAACCCATCACGCTTAAGAAAGCATGCATATGCCTTCAATATATGTGTAAAAAGCATCCTAGTTTTCTCGCCACATCGAAACAACATGCACAAGTACTTATGTCTAGCAAATATTTACAATTGTATTAAAGCAGCACGTATAGGAATTTAAAATACTAAACAGGCATATGCACATATATTTGAAATGATATTCGGCAGCCTCCGGGTGTCATCCCCATGTAGGGGGCTGCATCGAGAGTGTTAAGATCTTCCCACCATGCTTATGGGAAGCATGCATAGTAGGTGTCTTGCGACACCATAGTCGAATGGTTTTCTTGCACCTACCGTGCTTATGAAAAGCGTCGCGTAGGCCTTCAAACCTGTATAAAAAGCATTCTGATTTCCTCGCCATGCTAAAGTAGCATATACGAATATTTATGTCTAGCAGATTTCCCCACCGTATTGAAACAACACAAATGACACTTCATTAATTCTAAAGAGATATATATTCTCATTTCTTCTTCATCTATCATAATAACTATGCGAGAAAACTAAAAATAAAAAAGCAAGGGGTTGTCAAATGGAGGTTGATAGGGTAGGAGGTCTAAATGCCTTGCACGTGTTGTCCAATCAAATTTGGCTAGAATGAAAGTAGGAAATGAAAGGGAACTATGGAGTTGATATGTTTATTTATCTTTTTTTTTTTGGCAATTTTTTTAAATTAAGTATAGTTAGTATATTAATTAGTTAATTTAAGTATCAATAAAAAATTTAAGAATAAGTATAGTCGCACAATTAGTGGGCGACTGGCCACGCCACGTCGACTCCGACATGGCGTGGCTTTGCCACGTTAAGTCCGAAGTCAGTCGCCCACTAATTGGGCGACCGGTCAGATACAGCCGCACCCAATTAATGGGCGATCGGCCAGATTGGCTGGCCGCCCACTAATTGGGCACCGCCCAACACTATTAGGTCGACGGCCTAATACCTCGGTTTGTTTCGATGCGATTCCACCGTGATTCCTCCGCACTCTAGAGCTCGAGCATGCAACATCCCCGTTCGACCGCCGTTCTCACAACATCGGAGCTTCCCGGCACCCGTCGGCGTATCTCCAACCCTTGCATTGTGCCGTCTCCCTCTGGTATTCGAAATAAACTTGTTTTTCTTGCCGACAACCGCGTTTAAGGCGTTTGACACTTTCCTCTCTCATATAGCAGGGTTTGGAAGCCATCATTAGCCTCCGGCAATGATTCCGGCGGCTCCATTTTATTCAGGGAAGTTTCCTGTGATGAATTTGACTTATTTTTACGCACATCCCCATCGTTATTTGTAAACTCACGATAAATCCCTATTTCTATCAATTTATAAAGTAATAGAGTATGTATGGTAGGAATTTGAGTAGTATTTTTAGACATTTGTTTGGGATTTGAGTTGTATGTTTGCGTAGGCATTGCGATTCAAGTGTTAAGTAGCTATATAGTTTGTTTGGCAAGAATGAACAGAGAATTTGTTTCGCTGATCCTTTTCTATGGAGGCAAACTAAGTATCGAAAGCGTCAAAGAGAGGGAGGTAAATCGCCCGCAGGTTCTGGCCACAAAGACCTTACCTGAATTGAAGCAACGAATTAGAATCTTGCACAATGATACAGAGTGCACACATTCACTCTAACAGGTCATTATCCGGTGGGTGGTGATTTATAGCGTCGTAATCTCGACGATGACGCTTGGTTACACTTGACGAAGCTTCCGATGTTGGTGTTGTATGTCGAAGTGGAAGATGTTAATATTGCATCCATATCAGCTGATCCAGTAGTAAGGTAGTAGATATACCACTAATGCATACACAGGATTTCATCACACAAGAACCTCCCGGGATACAACGCAGTTTTGATGAGTTGATTCCCAGGTAGTATATGGTCAACATTTATCTGATTATACTTATAATAATTAATATGATAATTTGTTGCTCAACTTATAAGTTATGTGACAGTGACGATGCTGTCTATCATTTGGATGAACCGTAGCCTCAGTGCCAAGATGAAGATGAGTATCGACTATGAGTAGTGGCTCAAATAGTGAGTCCGGGCAGATATTAGTGATGATGAATGTTGGGTTACCGCTTTGAGAATATACGTCATAATATGCTGAAAAATCACTCATTTCGTAATATTGATAGTGAGAGTCATATGTTGTCCACAAACGAGTATGTTCGGATGTGTCAAACTACGAGAGAGTGAGATAACGATGTTTACTTTGACGACCCATCCGATGAAACTGCCCTAACAGATGAAATTTAAATTCCAAATGACCTTGTTGAAGGTATGTGTTTTGCAAGTAAACGGAGTCTATAATTTGCTGTTATTGGGTGGTGCATAGTAAATAATGTTCAATTCCAAACAGTTACATCTAACCAAAAGAACTACACGGTTGTATGTGTATAGCACGATAGTCCTACAAGACCCTGTAAGTGGTGCTTGCATTGTAGTAGCAGCAGACGCTTAAGGGGTGCTTGGAGAATATCAAGAGTTGGTGAAAATTATAGATGTGTCAATACGAAGTGCATCCCACATCAGTAGTTCAAAATTCATAGCGTACTTCATCATACAAAGGCGCCAGATTGATCTGAAGCCTAGAGAGATTATATGTAGAATGGAGTCGAAATTCAATGTTAAAGTTTCATATTTGAAAGCTTGGGATGTAAGGCGTAAGGCAATAAAAGCAATATTCGGCAATGGAAGAGTCCCATAGGACTCGCCTTTATATGAATCAGTAGATTTTACCGTATAGTCTAGAATTCAATCTACCACTACGCAAAGATTTCAGGACTTTTTTGGGCCTTTGGACCTTCAATAATGGGATGGAGTAGCTGACAACCAGTGTTGAGCTTAGACGGTACTTTTTTGTTGGGCAAGTATCGTGGTACATTATTAACAGCCGTAAGAATCGATGATAATAATGGTTTGCTTCCTCTAGCTTTTGCTATTGTGGAGTCCGAGAATGTTGATTCATGGTTGTGGTTCTTGCTGTGCTTTCATGATGTGTTGCCCGTCGTGTCTGCTAGATGTGATTTGTGCATAATATCTGATAAACATGATGGTCTGTTATGTGGATGCAAAGAGATTTTTCTATGGGCAGCTCACAGGCATTGTTTGCATCATTTGTGTGAAAATTTTAAAAAGGTCGTACGCAGGTTGGAGATTGGTGATGTTGAGTTTCTATGAAAAAAAATGTATATGGCAGGTAATACTGATGATATTCGTCAGTTCAACCGTTTAATGTTAGATATTAAAAATGTTAAAGAAGAAGCGTACGATTAGCTTGTAGAGTGCGACCCTGTTAAATAGTCCCTTCTGCAAGATGGTGGTATGCGTTATGGGACAATGACGACAAATGCATCTGAGTGTTTTAATGGTGTCCTGAAATGACGTGGTTTGATTCAGCTTTAATCACTTATCTATTACAACTTAGTTTGTTCATGAAAGTTTATCCACTACTACTCAGCAAGAGGAAGTCAGCTTGTCTATTTATACTCAAAGGATGTCCACACTGTTACAGCGTATTGAAATGGAGGTTAGGTATTTCCCTGAACCTGTAAATATCAACCCACGTGAGATGTAGGTTTTTGACAGGTCCAGCCGATCATTCAGAGTTGATTTGCTAGATAATGGCCTCTGTCATTGTAATTGTGGCAGAACGATCATATATCATTGTCCATGCCCACATGTAATTTCTGCATTGGGATTTTGACGGTTAAACCATCTCATGTGTGTGTCACAGTACTACACTCTACAGCTATATAAGCTGACATACATAAATGAATTTTATACTCTACCGATCGCTCGATTGGCCATCTCTCGCTGTAGCATGGATTAGTGCATACCTAATCCGCAGAAGGTCAAGTACCTGCATAAATAGATTCAAAAACACAATGGATGAAAATATAGGTAGCATTAGCAGAACTTGTAGTATATGCAAAACAGCTGGTCACTACAGGTCATCGTGCCCTCATAATATTAACAGTCGATGGTACATTTTTCCTTTTACTTATAGGCTGTTAGATTTTACACATAGGATAATGCTTATCTTTCCATTTCTGGTTGTACTGCTCTACTTAGATTTTGCAATATTAACACTATTATATTTACTCTTCTTTTTCTGACAGATACGATGGCAGAGGAGTACCGCCCGCCAGCTAGACATCGGCGACGTAGCCATGCTAAGGAGACCACCCCACCATTGGAGCCTACACCTGTTGAGGTTTATCCTAGCATTGCCTCCCCTCGCGTAGCATCGAGCCGCTCACCCCGAGCATCGTAGTGATTTTTTTTTTTATATTATACCTCGCTTACCTTTTATTTCTAAGTGACATTATTATTTTTTTTGCAAAGAACGTACTTGAGGTCACATCACACTTGCTTATGCTGAAGGAGTGGCCCATCACGCGTACAATTCATCCGCTGGGAGTGGCTCCGACTGTTAGTCAACTACGCTTCATCTACTAGATCATCATTCATTTACCTTGGTTGAGAGATGGTCTCCGCAGACCAATACCTTCCACCTTGCTGTAGAGATGATGACGCCCGTGATGTGACGATGATCCCGACTACGGGATGCACCTATCATGATTGTGATTGGCGAGGGAAGAGATGGCACACTACCGATTGCGATGATTTGTTGGACGACACCCCTTACCCGACGTGATGTATTATGATCCCATCGGTCCCGATCGCATCGATCATTCGTGAACACGCAGAATGTATGCCACCGAGGTGGCCGTGGACTTTCTGCTGGGGAGTTATACACCGCCCGAGCACGGAGTTCTTCCGACACTTGCACGCTTATATTTTATTTCGACCGCTTTACCGCCGATACTTTCGAGGTCCACCCGCGATTCACCACTCTTGGATGACCTTGATTCCTTTAGCATGATATCTATGGGTGGAGCAGTTGTAGCTCATCTATATAGGGAACTACATGACACAGGCCAACATAACATGGTGGTTGCCTACACCTCCTTCGATTTGGGAGCATATTCATGTGGACATGACTCTATATGTTCCATATCGCTTCGCCTTTCGGTCGTTTTGCGGTATGTGTTGTTAATTGCACTTTCAAATTATGACTTATATATATGTTTAAACTGTTTCGTGTGTAGATAGAATGAGAAGTATGTATGCCCAATGACGAATGTTGAAAATAAAAGCTAGATGGCGGAAAACACATGTTGGATCTAGCAGATAACACTTTAGTTCAAATATCTCAGAATCTGATTATATTTTAACATAGTTTTTACTATATGTGCGTGATCCGGGAGTATGTGAAAGGATCACAACACATCTATCGATACATGCGAGGCTCGACATATGAAGAAGTCCCTTATCACCGGAAGAGGTTGAGTGACATTTAATGATAGTATCGCCGCTTGGCCTTATTCCCAGTAGATGTAGCCTAGTTGACCCCGGTTTCAAAATGGTCGATGGTGTCGGATGTCTTGGGTTGATTACCACCAGTCACACATTGCTACTTGGGAGAGGCGGAGGGATTGCCTCCGAGGGCCTAGATGAGTGGATAGAAAGACGTATTAGCAAGCATGTCGGTTCGTGATCGTGGCTTCTCAGATTTTTACCGCCGACATCCTCCCAGACCACTTACTACGCTAGAGCACCAGTGGAGCATATTTATGTAAGTCCTGATATAAGTATTCATCTGAATTCAATATTTATATAAGTGCTAATTTTACATACTATTTTTCATGTATGCGAAGCATATCGCGGTGACTCGGGATATCTTTCAGCCATACTCATTGTGGATGATCACCTGGATGTGTTGATATGACGATATGCAGACGGATGAGCGTACATATTGGTGACACATATTACGGATCGGCTCTGAGGTTATCGCACACCATGATCGCCGCCATCTACTGGCGATCCGTGTCCTTCTACGTATGTCGATCCGTGTCCTTCTACATATCACCTACATATGAGTTTACCCTATCTTCTAACAAGATGATATGACGCATCGCCGAGGATCTTGCAGAGGCCACCATCACCGTGATCGCCCATCCCGCACTCACCAAGACACACGGAGTGGTGCAATTTCACGCAGATGCTTGAGGCGGGATGTTGACAAGATACTTTTGTGTTTGTTTATGTTTTATTTATCTGTTTCATTACAAACTTGAGAGTCATGTACATGTTAAATTTGGTTATGTCATAATGAACTTCTTATTATTTGTCTATTTCTAAAATGAATTTGTTAACTTCATATGATTGTCATCCATTAAACTATTACCAACTTGATGCGGTCATGAACCATTTCAAGTTTAAACTGCACTTTTTTTTCTTTGTTTTTAAAGTAGGTTTATTACTCTTTATTTTTTAGAAGAACAAAAATTGAAGGATTAAAATTTGTTTGATGAGTATGAAACTCTATGTATAATCACGGTTCTCTCTCTTCATAGCCCTAAACCGTGACGCTATTACTCATCTCACACAAATCACACCTAAAATTATTCGATGCCGCCCAATTAGTGCAATCGACTCGTGACTTAACTGACAAACCCGCCATGCCGAGTTGACGCAGACGTTAACGCTTCACTAAGGGCGACTATACCTATTCTTAAATTTTTTTTAATAATACTTAATTACCTAATTAAGCTTCTATTGATACTTAGTTTAAAAAAATTGACTTTTTTGTATAGATGAGTAGCCATCGTTGCAGTCCAACAAATGGGATGGATCGGAGCTGATCGTGAGGTAGGGAACGGCTGCCTCGTGTGGGAAAGAAGAGGACAGGAATCAAGTTCAGCTCTAGGATGGGAAAGAAGCAAACTACAAGGGATTCAATTGCTTAACTGAGAGAGCGTCGGACAGGCTTTGGAAAGGGCATATTGCTGCTGTCGTCCGTTTGTGTGAATAGGAGGTGGGATCGAGAATGTCGCTCGGCTGAACAGGAGTGAGTGTGAGAGGGAGGCCGAACGTTCATTCGGTTTGCAGCTGCAACTGACGGGTGAACGAGAGGCTTGCGGCTCTTGCAAGTTCACTGGAAATGGGCGAACAGGAGGGGGGCTTGCCGCTTATTCGACCGAGAGAGTGCGTTTATGGAGATGTAAGAGAGGGGATCGTTCGGTTGGCCTTCGATCGGGAGAGAGTGCGGAGAAGACGAGGGAGTTGCAACGCGTGGAATAGGAGTCGAGGTTATGAATAGAATTCTTTAAGCTTAGGTATTAAGGGACTGTTTGGTTGGGTGCATTTGGAATGCTGCGTTGGAATCTGCATTCAAATGCCTGATCTTCATTCTAAATGCGCTTTTAAACATTTCGCGTTTGGTTGCAGTAAAGTAAAATTTCATAATGTAATATATTTCAAATACACTAGAAAGGTTAATTTTAAATTTTATTTAGCGATTTCCAATTCCAAATACTACCATAATAATCTGACGGCACGCCAGTCCATTGCCACTGTCCGCCGCCCTCCCGTCGCCGCGACCTCCGCCGCCACCGGCGGCGCCACCGCCGCCGCCGCCCGCATGGCCGGCCGGTCATCGGACCGCGCTACCGGACGGTCGCCGCCGACACCCGCCATCGACATCAAAACCTTCTTTATTCATTTTTTTTTGAAAACAAAAAAAAGCAAAGTCGAATTTGTAAAAAACCAATATAAAATAATCCTTGAATTACATTGTATTTCTTTTACAATGCATTCCAAATGCAGGCAACCAAACAGCTCCTAAGAGAGATATATACAGATAGACTTTCATTTTTTATTTGAGATAAAATAAACTCTAATTTTGACTTTTCACGATTGTATCACCATACAGATAAATTGGATATCAATCTATGATTATTTAGATGTTTTGGACACAATGGTGCAGTCCGTTTCGCGATCGGAGGCTGTTTGGTTCAAGTTGGCGTCGAATCAGGTTAATTTCAGTTCAAAGTTGCGCTCCGTCGCTTCCGACCGCTTGACATTCGCGCAGATTCTTTCGAATTAAGCGCAGACAATCTCATTTGATAGGTTTCGACGTTTCGATGTTAAGGCGTGATGATCAATTTAGCGAGCAGGTCGTTTGGGCGTCGCCCGTCGACTGGATAGGCTGCGTCGGCAATTTTCTTCATCGTTCAACCGTCAAATTGTGCAATATGTATATTTTGATCAATTTCAACATTCTAAACACGATGGAGAAGTTCGTTCGTCAATCGAGGCCGTTTCGACCAATTTCGACGATGTCCGATACATTTCAACTCCGATTTGCGCACTATTGCATCCGAAATCCGTCAAATTTGGCTTGTGAGCTCGACTCAATTTATGTAATAGACATTGAGGTCAACAATCACATAACCTGAGTGTGCAAGCTAATTAACAAAGATTAGATTTCTCTTTAATTATAAAACATGTCTGACATCTTTTAATTTTCAAATTGATCTATCTGTCAATATAATATCAACATCACCATTTTCTATAATGTTGTAAGCCTTATTATCTCTTAGATACACCTTTGCTAGATCACCTTGAGTATATTTTTGAACACATCTTTATTTAGATTTGCTTTAAATAAAACACTTGAATCTACAACCTAGGATTTAATATTGTCTAGAGACAAAATTAGAGCATCATCTTGAATTTCATCTATAGAAATATTTGTAGAATGACTTTTATTTTGACCTCCATCACTAGATTTCTTTGGAATACTATAATCCTTCTTGAAGAGATTTTTCTTCACATAGGGCACTCAACTTTCCCTCTTCTTGATTTTTGACCTTCTTCTTATAGATTTAGATCTTCCTCGGCTTGAGTTTATGTTAAGCCCCTTCTTTTGGTTTTAACATTGAAGACAAAGTTTGAAGTTTTACCATTTACTTTCTTGTGAATTTTGTCATTCAATACTAACCTCACAACATTATTAAAGTTCAGTTTTGCAATTCATGAAGAGTTACCATAGTAACTAGACCATCCCAGCCATCTAACAATGAAGATAGAAATAATAAAACTCGAACCTTGTCATTAAACTTGATGATGACAGGGTATAACTGATTTGTCACAATGTTGAAATTATTTAAATATATAAATATTGAACTATCTATCATCTTCATATTGAATCAAGTGTTCATTAAAAAAATTTATTTAAAGCTAAAAGCTTCTCATACGTTCTTGTTAGTGCAGCCATGAGATCGACATTAGTCTTCTCATTAACAATGTTGAAAGTAATGAATAAGGAAAGTGAAAGTCGAATCAAATCTAGGGCTATTCGATCAAGTACTTCTCATTTTTTTCATTGTCATCGATTTTGACTCTTTGGTAATTCCATTGTGGCAAATACAACTTTTTTTGATATAGTAGATCTTCGATTTGCATCTTCCAAAAAGGAAGATCAAATCATTGAACTTCATAATCCTATACCTTGTTTCATTGATCATTGCTCCCACTCGAGCCAAAAATCATTGACCTTAATACTAGTTGTTGGGAGAAGAATCGAGAAAATTGGATCAAGCTTAAAATGAAACAAACAAAATCAAAAACAGCAAGAACACCTAATTTTATATGGAAAATATTAAAATGAGAAAAACTATGGAGCCACACTACACAAAGAATCTATTATGAAGAAAATTGAGGATTCACTCAAGCTTTTCTAGTAGTCTCCAAGCCTCACTCACTCTATATCACACACTTTTCGCATACACACACAAGACGACAATGAAAATAACACCTTAAAACTGCAAAAAAATTGCTTGAAAATGAACTGTTGCTTCGTAGTGCCGTGAAAGTAGCACTTAGGCGCTGACCACTTTGTCGGTTTAGCTCCTCTGCATGGGTTCAAATGCCACAGTATTTTGTCATAGTTCTAAGGCTTTGGCTCCTCTATCTTTTTGGCAAAATCACATTAATCTTGACACTAATGTGCTATTCTCTAGCACTAAGGTGTTGCCTTCGCCCTCGAACCCTTGAGCAGGTGATGCACTACCCCCTGTGATCTACCAGTGAGCTCACTGTTGAGCTCGGCTGGTGAAATTGAAGGCTGAATTGATAGTACTTTCTCAATTGTTTGACACAATCATGCTCCACAAAATAATATTAAATTTTTTTCTTACATGAAATAAGTGATATTGGTTATATTACAAAATACTTCATCCTTTTATTTTCTTTTCTTGCCTTAAGTTTGGTCATTGTGATAGCCTTTCGGAAAAAGAATTGACCTACTATCAATGTTTGATCTGCTACCAATGTTGTTGTTAATTTCATTAATATGTTACAAAGCATAGTAGTCATTACCCCTTCGGAGGATCGAGGCTTCATGGGCTATACGCATAGCCACAAAACAGATTAAAACATAATGAAGTATGACCAAGCATATTTTTGTGCTTTACCACTTATATACTATGTTATTAAAAACTGACTATCATAATGCTGCCCGAGCATGCTCTTGTTATTCAAAATTAAGTATAATAAATGTTGAATCGTTGAGAAATAAATTTCTTTCAATCTTTCCTATTTAAGTTATTTTCTCACAAATATGCATGATTTCTTCATCAAATTGTGGTTTTTCTGTTTATAATAATGAAATGTGTGAGGTCCCCAGTGATGTTGTGGAATTTTATCTTATTCATAGGCCAAATATTCCATACCAACTTTAATATTGAACAATAGGTATTTGTATAAATTTCCCTGTTGCAACATTTACACAAGTTAACTTCTTAAAATTACTCATTCGTACGTCATTTTTTTCTGTCACTGGCTGCTATATGGTTATTCAAACCATTTTAAATATTTTCAGCATGCTATAGTCGATACAAAAGTCTTTTTTTTTTTTTTTTTTCGTTCCAGCTTCCGTTATCTCCATTTCAGAGAATTTCTGATGGTCCTCAAATTCATCAATTGTGGGCGAACGACTCTCGAATCCCTTCAGATGCTTCTCTCAAAAAGGGTATTCCGACATTGATATCATGGTATCATGGCGGAAATGACGTTGCAGTGGAAGGCTCATGGGACAACTGGACCTCAAGGTATGAAAACATTTCAAACAAGAACTTCTTCATCATCAATCAATCTTGCAACTCCACAGTTGTTTTGGTCCAAAATAATGTATAAATATCAGAGAAAAATCCATCTTGCTAGTCCTCTCCACAGGAATATACCACTACAAGTTCATAGTGGATGGCGAATGGAGGTTCATTCCAGATCTTCCTCACATGACTGATTTCACAGGGGATACAGCGAACATTCTTAAAGTCACTGTGAGTGCTCAAAACCATTCTTTTTTTACCTTCTCAACTCCATGATAGCTTAGAAAGGTCCTTTATTTAATTTCTTGTCTCTCGCCTTCTTGTTGGATTGGTGGCTTAGGACTATGTTCCGGAGAATCTGGAAAGCATTTCTGAATTTGAGCCACCTGCCTCGCCGGAGTCTAGTTACAGGAGGATGTCCCGGCGGACGATGACTTTGCGAAGGAGCCGCTCGCCCTCCCGCCACAGCTTCCTCTCATGGCGCCGAGCTCGAAGGTGTTGGAGTTGAACTCATCTTTCAGGAAGCCACATCATGTAGAGCTCAACCATGTCTTCATTGAGAAGGGGTGGGCTTCACAGTCACTTGTCGCACTTAATTTAACCCACAGGTTAGTATGTGACCGTTACTCTCTACAAGCCTCTTAACAATTAGCGAAGAGATCTTACTTGCGAGACTTTGTACGGCTTAATTTTTAAATTAATCCTAAATAATAACGTAATTAGCTAATTAGCTCGCTTAAAAAAAATTTAAAAAAAGTTCTCAGTCGATTAGCTGGCGTCTATCGACTCAGTTTATTTAATTAAATTTTTTTAAAAACTAATTAATAATTATAATAATCAGGGCTAATTTAAAAATTAAGCCCTTTTGCACAGCCGAATAAGTGTTTTGGGTGAAGTATGGCAACTCTTGTAGAGATGAAGTGAGGCTGCTTTTTGCGATGTGTATTTCTTTCTATCTAGAAATGAACAATATTTAGAAACATAATGTCTGAAAATATAATAAATGTGAAAAATATAAAAAATTGATTTTAATACAAAATTATGTGATTAATTTATAAATATCAAGTGCTATTGTATAAATTATTTTTTTATAGTAAATGATTTTCTATTATTTGGTGTAATTAAATCCTTGTTCTATGAGTTAGAAAAATTCATATCTTTAATTTTATTTAAATCATGCGATTTAATTGCAAATAATAAGTATCAAGTTATTTGCATTTGTGAATTAATTTTATTTTATAAATAAAAAATTAGTCATAAATAACATTTATACTTTTTGATGTTCTGAATTATATGCAATATTGTACTTCTGTGATAAATCAGCAAATGCCTTGAAGAGACTTAGGATAGTCAGCTGAGGGGAAGGGAAAATTTGAATGTTTACAATTTTCCTTTATTACTTTTTATTGCTCTGTTTGGGATCAATTTTATTTTATATTATTTGTTTTTATTTTTATGTTATTTTTGAAAATATGTTTATTTAGAGTAATTTTTTATGTGATTTTATTTTTTATTTTTAAAAATAAAAAATATTGTTTTTAAAAATATTCAGAACATTTAAAATATGTTTTGACTTTTTTTTTTTAAAATAATAAGTATAATTAAATAAGTTTTATTTTTAATAAAATATAAATAAAATAAAATAAAATTATAAAATAAAAATATGTTAGTAACTTTTATCTTATTATGTTTATCATTAACTTTCTTATATTATTCTTATTGTTACTACATTTTTTATTCTAATTGTTATCATTATTTTTACTATTAATATTAAAATTATTGTCATTATTATTATTATTATTATTATTATTATTATTATTATTATTTTCAATATTATTATTAATGTTATTGATATTGTTATTATTTTTTGTATTAGTATTATTGTTATATTATTATTATTATTATTATTATTATTATTATTATTATTATTATTATTATTATTATTATTAGTAATGTTGATATTGTTTTTATTATTTATTACTAATTTATTATTCTTATTACTTTTATTAAATTTTTGATATTTTTGTTAGAGCAATGCAACTAATCTTTAATTCAACTAAAAATTGATTTGAGATAATATAATCATAATGAGTCAACAAGTATCTATCATAATGTTAGTTTATGATGGGCACGGTATTAACCGATGATTTTGCCTTTCACTACGTTGGAGGTTGTTGGTGACCACTTCGGATAGCTACACAATCAAATTTTGTTCAGTTCAGCTATAACGCAGAGTCGTCCATGCTTTAAAAATTAATCCAATGACTATAAGCGTTTCTTTGATCAACAAGTTTTTAGCTGATGAAGGTTTCATTGCAATGTCCATTAAGGATGATGAAATTACATAATGTGTTATGTTAAAGGCTTCAAAGAAAATGTTAGTGAACTATATCAAAATTGTGACTACTACTGAGATTGAACCGAGCTACATCCACACAATGCCCGAGTTCTCAACAGAACCTTCCTCACAGTACATCGCTCTTGATTTCATTGAGTTTTTTTTTTTGGATTATACCTCATGAACTTTCAAACATATAAGTATTTTAAATTATTACTTGAACTATTTCAAAATTTTCATTGAAATTAAATCTACATTTTTTAACAACCCATCATGACATTCATGCATTGAACCCATTAACCATAGCAATTAAATAAAAGCTGATCTTGCACTAAATTATGCACAAATTATGCTACATATGGATAGGTGATGGATAGTGGTACAAGTGAAAATTTTAGTGATGATGATGCAACTATAGACATAGGCACAACCAAAATTATAGAATATGACTTGCATAGAAAGTATTCAGTGGCTAATATAAATAACCTAGACATAATGATGTCTACCAAAGAATGCATCCATGCTTCTCATACCACTAAAGATTGGGATGAGGATGACAATGTTGATGGTCCAATAATTAATTTGAACATAATGTTTGAAGGGTTGATTCTTGATGAATTAATAGAAAATATTTTTTTTTCAAGCAAAAGCTGATTTATAATACATAAATAAAGATTAGTGCATAGTAAATAATGTAGAATATTGTATCATTAATTCAAATAAAATGTGATTTTTGTTAAATGTGTGCACCATAAACAACCATTAAGACAATATTGGAGATTACATGCTGCTAAAAGTAAAAGATTAGTAGGTGCATGAAAATTTTCAATTATAACTTATCAACGTACCCATGCACATAAAATTTTAGTGGGCTGCCACCAACAATACACATCCTAATTTTATTGTTATTTTATTCTTCCTATCATACATTTCCAGATCGACTTAAAGCTTAGGAAGATAATATAATAGGTAGAAGTCAAATTTAACATATGTATTTCTCATGTGAAAGCTTGGGATGCTAGATGAAAGATTATACAAACTATTTTTGGTGGTTGGGAGGAGTTATATTATTCATTATATAAGTTGATGAATGTTATTTGTAATGTAATGAGATGATTTGGATATAGAAAATAATATGATATCACAAATCATTTTCAATGACTTTTAGGGATTTCAAACCATTCATAGACGGTTAGAGCTACTATATGCCAATACTTAGCTTTGATGGGATATTTCTTTTATAAAAATATCAAAAAATATTACTTAGTGTGATTAGAGTCGATGCAAAATGGGCTTTTCTTAATAGCATTGCAGTAGTAGAATTTGAGCGAAATGAGTCATGGTGATAATTTTTAAGAGTTGTATACAAGTTGTTACATGTGATTACTTTACGATCGAACCTGTGTATAGTATCAGATTGACATTTTGGGATTATTTTTTGTTGTGAGGACATATTACTTAGGCAACATAGGTTCTATTTAAAGTACCTTAGGGAGAACTTTAAGAAAACAATAAGATAGATGAGAATTAGTTATGTTGATACGATATGCTATAAGATGTGTTGGACAAGAAATACGGATGATAGACATATTTTCAATCAACATATGAATGACATCAATAATGTAAAATAAGATGCTTATGATTGGTTGGTTGCGAAAGATGTCGTGGGGAGGATGTTATCGCAAGATAGTAGGTTTAGATATGGAATAATAGCTACTGATGCATTTGAATGCTTTAATGGTGTTCTCTCTCATGTTAGAGGACTCCCTATTCAGGCCTTAATTTGAACATAATGTTTGAAGGGTTGATTCTTGATGAATTAATAGAAAATATTTTTTTTCCAAACAAAAGCTGATTTATACAGAAATAATGATTACTATATAGTAAATAATGTAGAATATTGTATCATTAATTCAAATAAAATGTGATATTTTGTTATATATGTGCACCATAAACAACCATTAAGACCACATTGGAGATTACATGCTCCTAGAAGTAAAAGATTAGTAGGTGCATGAAAATTTTCAATAATCGATCAACATACACTGCACATAAAATTTTAGTGGGGCCACCAACAATACACTTCCAAATTTTATTGTTATTATATTCTTCCTATCATCATTCTAGATCGACTTAAAAGGAGATAATATAATAGAAGAAGTCAAATTTAACATATGTATTTCTCATCTGAAAGCTTGGGATGCTAAACGAAAGGTCTTACAAACTATTTTTGGTGATTGGGAGGAGTCCTATTATTTATTATATAAGTTGATGAATGTTATTTGTAGTGTAATGAGATGATTTGCATATAGAAAATAATCTGATAACAAAAATCATTTTCAATGACTTTTTTGGGATTTCAGACCATCCATAGAGGGTTGGAGCTACTATATGCCAATACTTAGCTTCAATGGGATATTTCTTTTAGAAAAAATATCATAAAATATTACTTAGTGCGATTAGAATCGATGGAAAAAAAATGCAATTTTCTTAATATCATTGCAATAGTAGAATTTGAGAGAAATGAGTCGTGGTGATATAAGAGCTGTATATAGTTGTTACTTCTGATTGCTTTATGATCAAACCTGTGTATAGTATCAGATTGACATTTTGGAATTATTTTTTGTTATGAGGACATATTACTTAGGCACAACATAGGTTCTATTTAAAGGACTTTAAAAAGAACTTTAAGTAAACAATCAGATAGATGTGGATTAGTTATGTTGATACGATATGCTAGAAGATGTGTTGGACAAGAAATACTAATGATAATCAGATTTTCAATCAACATATGAATGGCACCAATAATGTAAAATAAGAGGTTTATGATTGGTTGATTGTGAAAGATGTCATGAGGAGGATGCTATCGCAATATAGTAGGTTCATATATGGAATAATGACTACTAATGTGTTTGAATGCTTTAATGGTGCTCTCCTTCATGTTAGATGACTCCCTATTCAGGTATTCAGACCTTAATTTGCTCTATTTACTACAATATCATGTCATTATTTCTATATAGTACATAGTTGCATAAAAATAAGATATGACTAAGAGTCAGTTATTACTGCACGAATAAAAACTATAGTCTAAATATATGAATGTAAGATAAGAAGGTTTCTAATACCCACATGCATCAACTACAATGAATACAAAGTATATGATTTCGGTTACAGATCACTCTATGTGGACCTTAACTTGGATGGGACTTGTGCATGTGGTTGTGATAAACCACATACATATTATTTATCATGTCCATACGTCATAGCTACCCTTGGCCTCAGACATGTCAATCATCTGCCTTATGCTTCACAATATTACACAGCTGAAAGCTTTAAGAATACATATGTAGTAGAATTTCAAGTCATCCTTGAACAATCAACATGGCCAAACTTTAATGCAAGTTTTGAAATTGATGAGCTTGCTTCACCAAATTTCAAACGTAAGAGTGATTGTTCGCAAATAAGAAGATACTTGAATATATTGGTTAAGTGAGTCACACAGAGTCATTGATAGGTTTGAGGAGTCTTGCATTAGAATGCAGCATTCGATGTACTTCTTCGATACATCATCCAGAGCAGATGATTAACCTAAGAATGTTGGACTTGTTACGCAAGTCATGTGGATCTTTAACCATCCACATTTACTGATTCTATTTCTTCCATATACACAACATCGTCTCTCACGCATCCCACATGGACAGTATATGACTTGTAATTGGGAGGACCACATGGTAGCATTCTAGACAGTCACCATTTACTTCTTCAGCATTCTTCAGACCAAGACCTTTTTGGATGATACGAGATAGTGAGCGTGTTAATAGTACCATAAGAGTCACAGTACCAGATGTCCATTGCAACTCTACAATCTTATGAACAACAATTTTGAGGACCTTCTACCAGTTCACTACCACAAGAGTAGCAATTCTTGTTATATTATGTATTCAAGTCCACAACAATAGAGGAGAAGACCTAGCCTGCGCAACTAGAAGAATAGCATCATGACTTGCAAGATGGGCCACAACATGCTCCTGACCACTACACTCCAAGCAGTGAAGCCATACCATAGAGATAACATCATAGGCATTAGTAGGAGAACATATGCATTATATATGCCATACTTTTTTTAATTATTAAGAAGTACTAGACTTCAATTTTAGTAGATACACTTTTTTTGTGTTTATGATTTCAAAATTAGTGGTTGCAATTTTTATTTGTTATCATTTTTCTTAAAAACTCTTTTTTGAAAATTTAGTAAAAAAAAATCACATTTTAAATAATATAAAATTCATATTAAGTTTGTAAATAATAATTAAAAGTAAATAAATAAAATATTTAAAGCTCAGACTAGCATTTATAAATATATATTCATTAAAATTTTTAGAGGTCAGATTAAACGCTTTTTTTAAAAATAATAATTTCAAATAATTTATTGTAACTTTATGCACATTATTTTAAATCTTTTAATATGATTATATTTTCTAATTTCAACACGTACTAACATATTAAAAAGTACTGTGCGCTATCAATTTCATATTTTTTAATCAAAACTATTTTAAAATTATTAAATTTATTTTGAATTATGAAATTTACTTAATAAATTCTAAAACATAATTTTGGATTAATAAATAAAATTTATAATATTTTATTCTCTCTAATAATTTATTTATAAATATTTTAAATAATAATTATTTATAATAACTTTATCTATTAAATTTACATTACCATATCCATTAACTAGGAAAAAATACTTAGAGCATTGTACACGGCATGATCGTTGACAATGTGTTAAGCTAGCATTGTCTACAACAAGGCCATCCACAGTGTCAATCTTTATAATTTTTTTTTTCTGCATGGATTTTGTTAAATAAGTTTAATAGGGTGTCAATATTAAAAATTTCATCTCAATAACCAACAAATTTTTTAATCCATCATTCCCTACTCTTATAGTCTTCTAAAGCCATATACAAGTAAGGAAGAAGAATGTTTTCGATTTCATGCTTATAATTAGCTCTATAGATTGATATTAAGTGGTTCAAATTATGGAAAAATTCATAATTAGTCAAAGAAATGCATATAAGTAAAAATTGATGACTAACATAATCACAAGATACTAATTATATGTACATATATGTATGCAGAAATATAGAAGATTCATACTACGAAGTCCACCACCTCTACACCCTTTTAGGCCTCGTTTGATTTCGCTTTTTTAGCACGTTACGTTCTACAAAATATCATTAATAAATTTTAAGATCTGTTTGATTTTTTTGCACTTTTAAGAAAATGTCAGTTTCCTCTTTTTTTAGAACGGTATTTATGTATAGCGTCTTAAAATAGCTTTCTTGAAAGCTATTTTAAAACAAACTTTTTAAAAATTCAAAGCTCAGCCAAACGAGCCCTTAGGATAAGTGGCTCACTTCGTCAACTACCACTATAGATTCCCAAAAAAAATTTCTCATAATTTAAGTTTCATTAAATGAGTTGCATCGCAAGCTTGTGAGTCCAACTTCAATAGAATTTGAATCACAAACTCTAACATAGAATGATTAAAAATCACTTAGCCATAATCTTATAAGATTATTTGGTGGCATACCTAATATACAATATTTCATGAATCATATTTAATTCAAATTGTTAGCCATCTGATTTGCATCCTTGCATAACCTATCTTCATCATATCCTACCAAAGGAGAGGACATCGAGCAAGCTACTTTAACTAAGATCTCGGCACAAATTAGGCATACAGAAGGAGTCAATGGTAAAGCAGTTGAAGCACATATACAACTAAAGAATTTTCTCAAGCCTCAGCCAACCAGTTATCACAAGATTTATGAAGGACCTCTGCTTTTTGTCCATGAAACATGTGCTCATGTGGGGATCTCAATGGCACATGTAAGCATGCTAGAAGAAAATTTTTGAAAGGACGAAGTTTCCAATATAGTATTACTGAAAAGCGTAGAGCCCGGAGTTTAATTAAATAGATTACCATGTATAGCTTAGTTATTTAATGTCATCAATGTGATCTTCCCCATGGAACAGGTGCCAACTAAAAGGTAAAGCTGTCCTGGACCTGATAAGTACCCGTTGAATACTTCGTGTATCATGTGGAGTAGGATTAATTTATTCAGCACTTTAAACAAGAGAGAATAAGCATTCTCAGTTATAAAATGTTAGTATAACTCATGAAGTTATTATATTTTAAAAAGATTTGTGCATGTGATATGTTTTATGGAAGAGCGACATAGTTTAGGTGAGTTAGTCCATCCACATTGCTTTTATAATATAGAGAGTAAAAGAAATATGTTGACAGCATTTCTCTGCTGATTTGTGAACAAAATTTTATATATTTCGGAGTAATGATGATGTCACTGTGCACCAAAAACATGTTTTTTATCTTTCTTTCTTCTTATTGGGATCATAAGAATATCTAAGCGATTAGTTATCTAGTTTGATGAGAGGCACGCACTTGAATTAATTAAAAAAGTAAACCGGTTTCTGATTTTATTAGAAAGAATCAATCTTATAGAATCGGCTCATTAGAGCTGATCCAAAAACGATTTTCTGACCCAGCATGGCCATCTTCTTCTTTGTGCCTATCTTGGACGCATGAAGATAAAATGTTTTCTCTTGCGTGGCAATGACCTAACTGTAAAATGATCAAATTGTCTGCAGCTGGAAGGAATCGTGAACCAAGAGTAACGCCTGTATAAAAAAATGTTCCTATTTATTTCATTGAATCAAAGCACCATAGATAATGTATTTTTTGGGAAGTTTAGTCTGATAAAAGACTAATTAGAAAGATTGTCTTCCATGGGATCTCCAACTATTTTGGAAGCTGAGACCAACTATCCTATTCCCTGTAGCTTATAATACTGGAATGGCCTTCATGCAATTAATAGAATATGCCAATCCTTGCAACAGCTTCCAAGGAATAGTAAATAGGTTGTAGAGTACTTCCGGAGGTCTGAATTATCAATAAAGATCCAAAATAATCGGAACCATCCTTCAATTCTAAATCAACAAAATATTAAATTAAACGACGCACAAAGGATCTAGAAAACATAATCAACCATGGTCACATATAAATTCTCAATATTTCTTCTCAGTATTGCTAATGCAAGAAGAATCCAACAAAAATGGAAAATAAATCGTTAATCATTCCATTTCTGGTGGCGCTGTGTTGGAATTATTTGGAGAAAGTTTGGAAACCAACAGCAGTGTCAATCTGCTCTTTGTCGGCTGGTGAATTGAAAAAATCGCCGGAAGAAAAATATATTAAAAACTATGGTGGGCTAACCTGAAATAATGCAGTCTGCGGCCATTTTGATGAAACAGAAGAAAAGGGATTAAGAAATGACAAAAGGAGGTATCCAAATAGATCGCATGATCCAAAATCCTACCGTTGCTGTATGGACTGTGGAAGGATCAATGCGATCCCTTTGGATGCATCCTCGAGCCACAAGTAATTTTGTTCATAAAAAAATCCCTCGATCGCCGGCTTTCTCTCTCTGCCTAAATCACTCATAAGTAAACGGTGGTTCTCCCTCTTGCTCTCTCAGGAAGATGAGAATGTTCCGGTCGTCGGCTTGCATTTTATTGGAGCCAAATCTTACGAGTTTGAAAATTCAGTGAGCAGCATTTAAAGGAAAGCGATAACATCTTTCCGCCTGAATGGAAAATTTTAAGAGAGATTAGCTAATAAATTTGTTTATTTGTGGAGCTATTTTTAAGATAGTAATACTATATTATGTAAGATTATGAAAATCAGTCTGACATTCAACTACAATATAATTATTTGTATATTATATATTTAGAAATATATATGTTAAATATATTTAAAAACTAAGAATAAGTTTTATAACATAGATTTACAAATATAAATATAATTTATAATAAAAAAATAATATTTATAACATAAAAAATATTTTAAAACTTTATAAAATATAAATATAAAAAATTATATAATATGTAAAATATTTATGACATTTATGACATTAGTATAAATATCATATTCTTTAAATAACTTGTTGATGTTATAAAATAAAATTTATAATTAGATAATAAAGTTAAAAATTAAATTATTGTTCTAACATTCTTATATTTAGAAGCTCATTTATTATTTTCAAAGCCTAAATTTCTAGTCTGATTTCTCATTCCTATAGCCTAACTTAAAGTTTCAACACATTTAATGTAAGAAGGTAATTTATTATGATTTCATGAAAGAAAAAACACAATGAATGTAATAAAATAATTTAGTATAAATTTGAAATATATAATATAAATAGTTGTTGTATAATAATAAATATTATGCAATGTGATGACTTTTTTTTTACTCCATATAAATAAAATTTTATTTAGTGGTCTTAATTTTTATGCATAAATTTAGACACAATTCTTATATGCTCCTTTGTTAATACATAGATATTTTTCTTAATGAATTGATATATCTTTTTATTTCACAAAAATTATGTCAAAATCTCATAATGTCAAAAAAATCAACTCGAGTTTTTGAAAAAAAAAATCTCTATTATATGTGTATTAGCAAATTTTTTTTATTGTCAAGCTGATTCAAGTGCAATGCATTTCTCTAAGAGTATCACTCATGTAGTTCATCTCTAATAATTTTAAAACCTCTTGATTTTACACTCAAGAAATTTTTTTTTGCTAAGGATCACTTCAAACACTCATTTTAATGACATTTATCATTATTTTCACAAATCTCACTTAAATTATCTTGAGTTTTATAAAGCATTTGTCAAGGTATTTTTAGGAATTAGGATACTTTTTAAAGATATTTAAACCACATTTATTTTTAATAATAAGGAATGTTAACTTCTATTTTTTGTTAGTGCTTTAATATTCTCTTATTTAATTCAGTTAACACATTCGATGCATCAACTTGCTCAATATATTATGATGATATGTATTGTACACTATAAATACCAATAGAAGGCATTATTTATTAATGAGCCCATGCATGTTCTTATTAATAAAGCATAATAAAGTTTGTAAACATTTGCTCTAATTAATCTTATTTAGGATTCAAGAATCTTACTAGGCATTGCCTTCTCCCTCACCATCTTCCTTTGATTTGGATCTTCTTTTAGGTTATGTTATCTTGGCTACACATTTCCTTTTGACTATATCTTGGAACATGCACAAAAGATTAATGTTATCTACTTTTTATTTTTCCTTCTATCTGTTTTCATGAAACTCATTCACCCTCTTAAGAAGACTATAATGCAACTCTCATACTCACTTGTTGTGCTCTAATCAATGAAATAGTGAATAATTTATTTCAACCAACCACATAATAAATTTATGTCATTTGATTGAACTACTCTAAAAGCTTTTTATTTTGTGATTGTCTCCATATAGAATAATCTAGATATAGTCATTCTCAATTTTTGAACTTTTTATGGCATGTAGTTACATCTTCTCAAGAATAAATGAGTTTATATCATCTACACAATCCTATGATTAATGGATATTTTAGTAAAGAGCATATTCATGGTGTAGATGAATTATTAGAATTTGTATTCATACAAATAAACTAAATGGATGCAAAAAAAAAAAAAAAAGATAATTAGTCCATATTAAAAATTAGAAAAGACATTTCTCAATCATAATGATTGTACTCTTCATTTTTGCAATAAGGGATTCATGAAGGACTTAAATGAATGGTGTCAACATGATGAAATAGCACTTCATCAATCAACAATGCACTAAAACATAATATGAATTGATACATAATTTTAGGATGGATTCAAGGGGTGCCCAAGAAAAGCAAATGAAGATATAGGCATTTAAAGTGTTAATTTAGGGAAGCAATTAAATTCACATGCAACAAATTTTTATAAAATTTGTAGAGATGTATATAAACCATAATAAGATGGTATTAAATATTTAAAGTTAACTACAACCATTAAACTTTTGAATGTAAAGGCTAAGATCAACATTAAAATGACTTAATTCATAATTTAATATTATTAAGTCAATATTATATAAAATGAGAAAGTTACCGGTAGACACTTATAAATAAAGGAAGATAAAGGCTATTTGACTTCAATATAAACTAATAGATGCTTAAATAAATAATTATATTCTTTTTTTTTTATAAAAAGAATTATAATATGCAAGAATTATTAAAATGCAATCATCCACACTTCATGATTAAAAAGATGCAAGAGGAAAGTATTTTGAAATCTCATATAAGATAATGTAGATAGTTTTTCATTGGTGCTTATACTCTAAGATTATGCATGCCTAAGAAAACTATAGGGGATGAGACATGGCATTCAAAACATTATATGATGATCATATTGCCTTAATGATAATGAGACTTGAAAATAAGTTGTTTTCATATATATATATATATATATATATATATATATATATATATATATATATATATATATATATATATACAGTTATTAAATATAATAAAAAGTCTTAATAAGGCATGGGAAGAAGAATTTTTGAAGAGGCTTTAAATAGTATTTTTATGTGTTTGACAAAATAATTAAGATGAGTTATTTTGGCTCACTTGTGAGACTATACAAATTTGAGTGGTTTGATACTATCGGAGGAGTTTTATTAGTGATTATCATGTAATTCACCCATCAAATTGGATAAAGGATTGATGAGTTATATACAAAATATTTGCTTGGATTATTTTTAATAGATATAAAATTAATATTGAAGAAGAATCTAGAGATGGTGGATAAATTTATTAAACAATAGAGAAAGATAGACATTCTAGCATTAATATATCAAATGATCCTAATGATCAAAGAATTTTAGCTAGAATGATCATTATAAGGTGTTTATTTTTCACCTCAAACTATTAGTCTTATGATGAATTCATCGTCATTTATTGTACTTGGTGATGTTAAGAAGGAAAATATAGATGAGAAAGAAGAGTATCAATCTAATAATTAGTATGATATGAATTAGTTTTGTAGAATTTTGTGCAAGCATGGCATTAAGAAAATATTTATATTTTTGGTAATAATTTTTATGATTCATTTATTCATTATATAATGCCCATTTAGTATTTAATGTGTAAATGTTTACCTTTTAAAATATTTTTTTAATATTAATATTTCATCATCATTTTAATGTTCCATTAACATTTAGGGGATGCTTAAGATGTGATTCTAGAGTCAAGTCTCCCCATCAGAATGAACATATTGGCAATGCCCTAATAAGCTATAGGAGGCAGATTCCTTGATTGAGACAAGCATTATTTGATATAACAGTCTGGAAAAAAAATTATATGGGACAATAACATGAAAAAAAAGTTAGAAGTTAAGTTGTAGAAAGTTTTAAGGTCTTATGTGTTGAACTCTAGACAACCTATAGGATCATTGTGTGTGTGTGTGTGGAGAGAGAGAGAGAGAGAGGTGGTAAAATTTCTTTATAGGGCTGCAAATGAACCGAGCGTTCAACAAACTACTTGTGGCTCGGCTCGATTAGAGCTCATTCATGTTCGTTTGATTAACTAATCAAGTGAGCTCGAACACTTTTTGAAATACTAGATTGTAAATGAACAAGCTTCAACGGATTGCCATTCTGTTCATTTATTTTCATGAACATTATCATTTAAAGCTCGTAAATCAAGCTAGCTAAGGAGCTCGATTACGGCTTGATTACGACTCAATTAAGGGTTTATGAACAGTATTGTTCAAATTATTATTTGTTTAGGCTTAATAAGCTTTAATTGATACAACTCATGTATATTTCTCAACAAGCTGCTCGTGAACAAGCTCGATTAAAGATTGATTAAAGCTCGTTTATTTTATTAAATGGGATGTTCGTTAACAAGCTCGATAATCCAATTTGAATCGAGGTCATGAACAAACTCGAATCGAGCTCGAGCTCGATAATGATAAATAAGCTCAAGCTTGAACACTATTCTTAAAAGCTCGAATCGAGCTCGAACTCGATAATATTAAATATGCTCAAATTTGAACACATATATACTCGGCTCAGCTCGGTTCGTTTGCAGTCCTATTTCTTAATAAGTTATCTCTGAGATACTTTTACAGTTGCCCACCCTGTAAATTTATTTTCCTTTATAGTAAAGGCAAATTTTGTATTTTCCCTTCCTACTAAATTATTTGCCCAGGGAAAAAAAACCACAGTTTAATTTGATCACCCTCTTGTTCTTTCTAAAACTTCTTGCCACACTCATTCCCATTATCCGTTTCTGCACTCTCTCTCTCTCTCTCTCTCTCTCTCTCTCACAAATCCCAACCAAACTTCTCTCTCGTAGCTAAACTCTCAGTCCCAAGGTAAGCTGCACTCATTTCCCATCATCACATTGTTTGCAAAATCATATTTCGAGCCAATGTTTAATTTTTTTAAAAACTTCAAAACAAATTTTCTTAAATAAACATACCAAATCTGAGAATGATTTGTTGTTTTATTCGCTATATTCTATTCTATTTATAATATCTTGCATGGTACCTGCTAAAATCTATTTTATTGGAATTATTGTGCTGAAATCTATTTCATTGAAATCCTTTTTTTTTTACTGAAATCTATTTTACTATAATTATTTTTCTAGAACTCATTTTGTTAAAATTTATTTTGCAGGAATCATTTTGATAGAATTGTTTTGTTGAAATAAATTTTATTATTTATTTCATTAAAATCTATTTTATTTGAATCATTTTGGTAAAATCAATTTTATTAAAATTAACTTTTAATGAAATAAATATGTTAAAATTCACATATTATTATTAGCCAAGTTTTATAATCACAATAATCAATACTCAAGTTTTGCAATCAATAACATTATTATAAATTAGTTTAGTTAAGGTATGGGATAAATTTTATTGTGTTTTTCTTTTATTTTTTATATTGTTTTTTTTAAACATAGTTGTTTGATGCATTTTATATGCATATTTATTTAATTTTTTATTTTTAAAAATATTTTGAATATTTTTAAAAATAATTATCACCATCAAATATATTTTATTTCAAATCAAAATATAAACAAATGTACAAAAATTAAAATATAAAAGAGATCTCAAACAAGTAATGATTACATAACACATTATAGCCAACTGTAAACAAAAAAAAAAAAACAACTTCTATTTAAAACTAATTTTCTTCAATTCTCCAATCTTAATGAACGTTCTCCTCTCTATGCAACAGCAAAGTTGCTAAAATTTGTAATATTTATCCGAAATAAAATTAGTACAAATTATTTTTAAAATAATTATAAAAAACTAGTTTATTATATCTTTTCAAAAGAATCAAACTTAAATTGTTAGTTGGAATATGAGACACATATTAAAGTTTAATTTTTAACTTTCCTGTAATGAGTCGGGCATACTTATGCTAATAGCAATGAAGAAATCAGAATTTATATCTGAAGGAACATTTGTATACACGCTAGGAAACTCTACGGAGTCATAGCCTAAGCTTCCAATTTCCAATAGTTTTAATTTCTTGTTAGCAATACCTAGAAATAGGGGTTTAAATGAGCCGAGCTTGAGTGAGCTAAATTCTTGTTTGTATTTGGCTCATTTGAAAATTACTTTGTTCTTTTTCGGCTCGTGCTAGAAATGGCTCGAAATTTCACTGTTCGTGTTTGACTCGTTTGGAAATTGCTTTGTTGGTGTTCGGCTCGTATTCGAAATGTAATAATCCGAAAAATATGTATGAGAGAGGATTCGAACCTGGGCCAATTTTTTGTATGACAAAAATTTTAACCACTAAGTCATACTTATAATTTCCATACATATATCTATATATATATATATAATAATAATGATAATAGTAATAAATAATAATAATGATAATAGTAATAAAAAATAATAATAAATAAAATAATAGTAATAAATAATAATAATAAATAAAATAATAGTAATAAATAATAATAATAAATAAAATAATAGTAATAAATAATAATAATAAATAAAATAATAGTAATAAATAAAATAATAGTGATAAATACTAATAATAAATAAAATAATAGTGATAAATAATAATAATAAATAAAATAATAGTAATAAATAATAATAGTAAATAAAATAATAGTGATAAATGATAATAATAAATAAAATAATAGTAATAAATAATAAGAATAAATAAAATAATAGTGATAAATACTAATAAAAAATAAAATAATAGTAATAAATAATAATAAATAAAATAATAGTAATAAATAATAATAATAAATAAAATAATAGTAATAGATAATAATAATAATAAAATAATAGTAATAGATAATAATAATAATAAATAAAATAATAGTAATGAATAATAATAAAAAATAAAATAATAAAAAATAATAATAATAAATAAAAATAATAGTAATAAATATTAATTATAAATAAAAATAATAGTAATAAATAATAATAATAGTAATAAATAATAATAATAAATAAATAAAAATAATAGTAATAAATAATAATAATAAAAAAAATAAAGGGTAATAAAATAATAATATAATAATAAAAAAAAAATAATAGTAATAAATAATAATAATAAATAAAATAATAGTCATAAATAATAATAATAAATAAAATAATAGTAATAAATAAAAATAGTAAAAAAAAAATAATAATAAATAATAATAAATAAAATAATAGTAACAAAATAAACAAATAATAAAAAAAATAGTAATAAAAATAATAGTAATAAAAAAAAAAAAAAAATAGTAATAAAAATAAAAAAAAAAAAAATAATAGTAATAAAAAAATAATAAATAAAAATAATAATAGTAAAAAAAATAATAAAAAAAATAATAGTAATAAAAATAATAACAAAATATAATAGTAATAATAAATAATAAAAAAATAATAGTAATAAATAATAATAATAAAAAAATAATAGTAATAAATATAATAATATAATAATAATAAAAAATAATAGTAATAAATAATAATAATAAATAAAAATAATAGTAATAAATAATAATAATATATAAATAAAAATAATAGTAATAAATAATAATAATAATAAATAAAAATAATAGTAATAAATAATAATTATAAATAAAAATAATAGTAATAAATAATAATAATAAATAAAAATAATAGTAATAAATAATAATAATAAATAAAACTAATAGTAATAAATAAAAATAATAGTAATAAATAAAATTAATAAAATAATAATAATAGTAATAAATAATAATAAAAATATAATATAATATAATATAATTTTTTATTTCAAACTAAATCATCAACACGATCGACAAACGATGTTCACGCTCGTTTTATTTATTAATTGAGTTTGAAATATTATTTGTTCGTTTAGAACGAACGAAACAACTTAATAAAACACCTGTCAGAATAATTACCTTTTTTGACAGCCTTACCTAGAAAATAGCAATAATAAGATTAAAAAAAAATTAGCTGAAATAAACGAGTTTTCCTTCAGTAACCAGTCAGCTGAAACAAATAAGTTTGTAATAATTATAAAACTTCAAACTTTAATGCATACTTCTACTTCAATAAGCTGCCAATTTCACACCATGTTTTTTTTCTCTTTGAGCAACTCTTGAAGCCTGCAGATAACCACATATAAATTTCTTACATAAATAAAAAATATTAGGGGCCTTTACATACATAGCACACAATTTTTATATATTTACATATCCACTGCCTAAATTTTAATATTTATATAAATAGCACATAAATCTCTAATATTATTTCAAAAATATCACTATCATTCACTTATTGAAGTTAAATGCACATTTTCGTGCATATTAAAAGTGATATTTTCGTAAATGCATTAGAATTGAGTGCTATGCATGTAAATCATCCAAAATATTATACTAATATAGAATCAAAATATTAATGAATAAGCAATTAGTAACAACCAAGCACTTGTTATCTCCTTTATTAATAAAAAAATAGCCAACCATACCACTATGAAGCATGCACTTATATTAAATATATTAAAAAGTAAATTTGTTGCCCCCATTTGATGATGAACATCTTACCATAGGCTTATTGCCTTATCAAAATATACCACTAAACAATAATTGCTTAAGAAAAATAATAAATTAATTATATAGAAAATAATAAAAACCAATGACATCAAACATCAGGCATACACTTAAATAATAAAGTAAACCAAGTTATAGAATTCTAAGATATGCATCTTATTATCACATTAAAAAATAATAGATCTAAGACATGTGCCCTATTATCATATGAAACTGTCGATAGATTGGAGATACTTTACCATCTATTATCCACTGGCAAATAATTTGGTAAAAGCCTTTAACAAAACTCTGATTCAATTTCTCAGAGATATAATATAGATTGGAGATACTCTATCATCTACTACCCACAGGCGAATGGTTAGACATAAGCCTTCAACAAAACTCTCATTCAAATACTTAAGAAGACACTCGACGACAACAAGCGAAAATGACATGAGCAGTTAATTGAAGTCTTTTGGGCTTACCACACTACTTACCGAACTCCAACACAATATACACATTCTCCTTAATGTATGGGTTCAAAGCCGTTTTACCATTAGAAGTTCAACTCTCATCCCTATGGATATGTGTAAGTAGCAAAATCATAATTAAATAGAATGCTAAATTGCGATTAGAAGAACTCGAAGATTTGGAGGAGAAACGCTTGTGAGCATGTTATAACCTCGAGTTATACAAAGGAAAGATAGTTCAAGCTCATAACAAGTTGGTCCGCTCTAAAGCTTTTTGAGTAGGAGAGCTCGTTTTAGTTCTAAGAAGACCAATTGTTGCCCATCGTAAGATGAGAAACAAGTTTGAACTTACTTGGGAAGGCCCTATTGCCATAGAGAAGACCTACTAGGGTGGATCCTATCAACTCATAACTCACAAAGATGAACGCCCGATGCTCCTGATCAATAGGCATTATCTAAAGAAATACTATGCATAAACAATGTCCAAAATTATTTTCCATTAATAAAATTCTATTTTGATCAAACTTCTCTCCAAATTAAAATGTTTCCAATTACCAAATTCTTGTGATATGTTTAGGGTAGATATAAGAGAACATGAGCGGCATCCTATCCCTCATTAGCACATCTCAAACACAAAATTACACACAAATACAAACAAATCAAACATAAATCCAATCACTTCGGGCTACTTTGAGTAGAGATAAGACCCCGAGCGGCCCTCACTCAGTAGCTGCTCTAGGTTGGGCTCAATTCACTACTTGGTTAGTGTGTCTCCCCAATGGTTAATCTCTCACTTAGGAGGATGTGAGCCCCGTGCTTTCTTCCTAGCATAATCACTGTAAACCAATGAGCACCTTGTTAGTGTGGTGTGTCTTATTGCATGACCAATAAGCTACTTGGATGCTAGCTTTGCTTAAGAAGATGTGAGTCCCAGAGCTTTCTTCATAAACTAACCACCACACACTAACTGGGTTCGAGTTTATATTTGAGGATTAGGGTAAGACCCCTAGTGGCTCATCTTCCTCCTAACTACTTCAAGTTCGTGTTCAATCATTCCACTTAAAAAGATATGAGTCCCCGATGCTTTCTTCCTAGATTGATCATCGCAAACCGATGGACACCTTAAGTTCGCTGGTGTTTGCCTTACTGATAGCAACCCACCTGATGGAAAACATTGCTTAGGTAGATGTGAGTCCCCGCACTTTCTCCTTGAGCAGACCGTCGTATACCTACAGGCTTTATATTTCAGAGATTAGGATAGGCCCCCAAAGACACCTTCCCTGTGGGCATTTTATTTGGATTACGTCTTCATGACCCCATCTGGACATGAGCTAGGTTACGACCAGATTGGATAGTTTTCTTTTCTTAGTAGCCACCTCTATGGTTGGAAGCTCCGTACTACGGATGTACAGACTATCCCTTGAGCCAGTAAATCTAAGATAAGCCAAAGTCCTCATGGCTCATTCTTAGTGTGGTCCACTGCAAACCAACATGGTCCACGCTAAATAAATAAACAAAATGAAATCTCTTATGGATTAGGATAAGACCCCTAGAGGCACTTCTTCCCAAGTAGGCATCCTATCTTTTGGGCAGTGTTAGCAAAACTCTCAATAGGAACCACCTTGACTACTCTAAGTTTAGATAATACCCCTAGAGGCACTGAGTTAGTAGTTTCCCTAGGTCGGGTTTGACTTGTTGTGCCATCAACAAGTGGCACAAAGTGGCACCAATGCCTGACTTTATTTTGGAAGATGTGAGTCCCCGAGCTTTCTTCCTGGTGTAACCATTGCAAATCGATGAGCAACCCTTGGGTTGGATAGTCTATATTGTATGGCCGATAGATTACCCATTTAGACTAGTAAATCTAAAGAAGACCCAGGCTCACATAGCCCCTCCTTAGTGCGGTCCATCACAAACTGATAAGGTCCACACACATTCAATAAATTAAATCAAAATCAAAATAAATCACTAAACTCAAACCAAATCAATCAACATAATCAAATCAACACAAAACCCAAGTGCAAATCAAAACTAATCAACATAATTCAGATAAATCAAACAAGTTCAACTAAGTCTCAATCCCCAACGGACCCCCCTTTATGCCTTTGGCATAAACCCACCTACAATCCAATTAAATTCATGTGCAAATCCCCAGCGGATCTCTTTTCGTGTCCTTGACACGAAATCAATTCTTAACAGATCAAACCAAATTTACTCATCTCTCCCATGCCCTCGGCATTAGAACGAATTATATCGTGTTAGGATCCATGGTTTCATCTACATATTCATTGGTTTATAGATAGCCATCATTAGTGCTTATGATCTTCACAAGTGTTGTTGATCTTCTCAGTCAATGTCAATACATGAGGTGTGCCTTGCCAGTTACACCGCACCTATTAGGGTACTTTTGTTGACCTCACTTTTGGAGTGAGGATTGACCTTCCTCATTTTAGGCTTAGGAACCTTCTAAGCACTAGGATTTTTTTTAATGATAAGAAACTTCTAATGACTAAGGGAACATTAAACTCAAGCCTAGAGACTTAGGAAGGCATACCCTAAGCTTAGATTATACCCTAGGGTAAATAGGTTCTACCTATCCTATGGCCTAAACTAAGACCCATGCTTGTCCACTTATCCAAAACCAACCTCAATCTCACACAACCAACCTCAATTGAATTTTGTTTTCTATCCAAGCTCCAAGCCAAATTAATTTAGCCCTTAACCTAAGTTAATTCCACCATCATCCTATGGATCTAACCCAAAACCCATTCAAGCTAACTAAACACAAATTGATTTTACAAAAGCATTCCAACCATTCAATAGACTATTTCAAACCTCCCAAATACTCATAATTAAATAAATCAAATCAAATGAATCCAATAAACCCAAGTTAGTCCTTTTGACCCAAAAGGTCCAAATGAGCAAAGATCCAATCAAACCCAAATCAATTTCAATCAAAGCCACCAATCAACATTAAATCCATCATCGAATTCTTCTCAACACCCAATTCAATCCAATTAAATATAATTCAACCCAATTAACCCAATTAGTCCACTTAACCCAAAGTGGCCTAAATGACCAAATTTACTCAAACTCCAATCCAACTCAAATTGGATTGAATCAACCCATCCAATCCCTTCCATGATTATTGTGGATCATCTTGGATAGTTCAATTGCAATTAATTGGGTTAAACCAAATGGATTTGATCATTTGACCCAAGTTGACCCAATTAACTCCTATGGACTGTTGACCTCACTTTTGGAGTGAGAATTCAATCTTCTCGTCTTAGACTTAGGAGTCTTCTAGACATTAGGATCTTCTTAGTCATAGGATACTTCTAGTGACAAGGTGAACACTAAACCTAAGCCTAGAGACTTAGAAGGTATATCATGGGTTTATGCTATACCTTAGGACCTAAGAAGACCTACCTATCCTATGGCCTAAACCAAACTTATGCCTATCCCCTTAGCCAAATTCAATCTTAAATTAATCCAACCAAAACCCAATTGAATTCCATTTCATATTCAAGCTCAAAGTCAAATGATTTAAACCCAATCATATCCTAAACCCATCCTATGGACTTAACCCAAATTCCTTCAATCAAACCTAACTCAATTGATTTTCAAAAAAGCATCCCAACCAAATCTTCATTTCAAACTCTTCCATGATCTACAATCAAGCCATTTGATCAAAATCAATTCAATTAACCCAAGCTAGCTCATTTGAACGCAAAATATCCAAATGAGCCAAAATTTAATTAAACACAAATCATTTGTGATCAAAACCATCAATCAGTCCTAACAATCATCAAACTCAACTCAACCTAAAACCAATTCAATTGACCCATTGGGTTCACTTGACCCCAAGTGACCTAAAGGACTCATTTGAGCCAAATCTCAATCCAACCCAAATTGGATTGAACCAACTCATCCAAAACCTCATATAATGATTGTTTATCACCCTTGATTGATTAATTAGAATCAATTGGGTCGAAATAAGATAATTTGATCACTTGACCCAAGTTGACCAAATTAGGCTACATGAACCAAATTGAACCAAACTCCATTCTGAACTCAATCAATTAAAACCCATGATTTTTGTCAACTCAAAATTAATCATTGGATATGACTTGACCATCAATTAAGCCAAACCAAGTCCAATTGGCATATTAACCCAAGTTGACTGAATTTGACCTAAAAGATTAAATTGGGCCAAATCAAATCCTAATCCAAATTTATTGCAACCAATGACTCAAATTCATCTCAAATTGGTTATTGAACATGATCAAAATCTTAGTTGAACCCAATTGATCCATTTAGCTCAAATTGACCTAAATGATCAAATTAGTCTAAATCATTCCTAAATCAAAATTGATTGAAATCAAAACCTATAATTATCTCCAAATCATCAATTGGACCTAAACCAACACCAAACCTAAGCCAATTTGACCAAATTGGTCAACTTAGCCCTTTTGACCCATATGAACTCATATGAGTCAAATTCAAATCTAATCCAGATTAAATCAAACAAATTGATCATAAATATCTCAAATCATCATTTGAACTTATCACAACCCATAGCTTGACCCAATTTGACCAATTGATCAACTTAACCTAACCTAGCACAATTTGACCTACATGGGTCAAATTGAGCCAAACCCAACCAAACCAAGCTCAAACCATTCAAAGTTGGCATGACCCATTCTTAGGTTACCATGGGTCAGCCCAAATCAAGCCAAACCCAAACCAAACATGATTTGACCCAATACACATTAGGTAAAGTATTCTAAATGGGACAAAATCCACATTTAGGTGGTCTCACCTACCCCTTTTCCCTTGGTAGCCACCCTTAGCTTAGTTTGGACCTTTGACCCACTGGCTAACCTGACCCAAAGCTAGTTGGGTCAGCTATGGGTCAAAGGAGGTGAGCTAGCCCTCACATTCCTATTGGCACACCTAGGAAGAGGACACTCCACCTCAGCCTTGGCAGCTCACCTCAGACCCTCACCCACTCAAACCGAGCCACATCAACCACTCCTTAACATCCCTGACCACCTGCGTCGGCCAGACATTTGCCCAAGGCAGGACTAATCCGAGCCATCAAATTTGAGGGGGAGGAGAGTATACTTTTCTCCATTCCACTCAAACACATAAGCAAGCTTTCTCGGAGTAAGAGTGAGTTGAGATGAGCTTCCCGAGCACTTCCCCATTCTCCCGTGAGCTCCTCATTACGGTAAACAGTAGACCCAAATAGGGTAGAGCCTCCACTCTATCCAACCTCATCTAAACTTAACCAAACTCAAATTAACTTTACCCACACCTTCATCAAGCTTTGTCAATCAAGAATGAATCAATTCCTTGTCAATTCGAGCACTGAAGACCCTTCTAAGACCAACTCAACCGAGGATTCCATTGGTGTTTGGTCTACAAAGCCATCGACGAGGAGGAAAGGCGCGAGCTTCTTAGCAGGGCTTTGCCTCTTAAAGACGAAGCTATCCTGGTCAATAAACTGCCGGTCTTGAGCTCTGATGAGGTAAATTCTAAAAAATCATAGAAAATCTAATTTATATTAGGCATTTGTGAAGAAAATATTGATTTCATGCAATTCCAACCATATGATCCCTCTAGATCTTCTCACTAAAGCTTTTGGAGTCGATCTGATGCATCACGAGCTCCGATGAGCTCGGATCGAGTAGGGGAGGGCGAGCGATGTCTATCTTCCATCTTTCGAGCGATGAAGGATCATCTGCCATCCATTCCGCGTGATTGGAATAGATGACCATGATTAATCTGATTAGATTTATTCAATTTAATCCTATAGGAATTTTCAGATTAATCCCCACCATCCAATTCAAGATCAGATGGTGGGGATGAAAGAGTGCTCACCGTCGTTGACTCAGTTGTCACATCAGATCATTTAAGTTACCAATCCCATGGAGCCACGTCGAAAGCGCTACCACGTCAGCCTCCCACATGGCGCAGATGGGATTAGGGCTTAATTAGGGTTTAAAATGTGATTAATTACTATGAAATTACTTAAAATCATAACTAATTGTAGAAAAATCCAAGAAAATAAATAAATACATTTGGGAAAGGTTAAATAGAGGAGAATTTAATAAAAAAAATTTATTTAATTTTGAATAGTGATTAGGGATTAATTAGAATTTGAATATTTCATTAATTAGCTTAATTAAGCCCTAATTATTTGGGTAATTAACCTCAAACTTGGCATGTAGATTTAATAGGATGACCTCTGCCTCCCATAATTTTATTGGAATTTATTGGCTATGTAATTAGTGGAATTTGAAATTCAATCTTAATTTCTCTCTTAAGTGATTTAATGATAATTTAAGATTCTAAATTGTAAAATTAATTGATTTAAATTCATTAATCATTGATTAATAGTGAGATGATTAGGGAGAGTGATTGGGACCTCTTTCCTAATTACTTTTTCAAATTAATTTCATTAAAGAGAGTTAATTAATATGAGGTTTAATTAAGAGGTTAATTAATCAATTAATAATAAAATAAAATCAAATTAAATTGATAATCACTTCAGATGATTAACATTCAAATCGTGGGTTCCTCTTTATGTGTTCAATAACATAAAGACCCTTAAGGAAATTATGATTAACTCATAAATATGGAAAAATCATAAAATACTTAATTGGATTCTTTAATCTAATTAATCTATAATCATGAGCCAATTGCATTAGGCCCTTTACGAGCATTGCAATTTTATTTCCCTCATGTGCATATCATTTGTGGCTCATGATTAAATGGCTAATTAAATTAAAGAAGCATAGGAAAGGGTAATTAAATGGTTCAACTTAATTAAATTATAAAAATCACTTAATTATCTTTCCTTGAACAAATTAAAATCACCAACATGGGGATCATATAAAAATAACAAGTGTTTTCTTTTCTTTAGGTTTAATCAAAATCCAAAATCAAATTAATAAGAAGTTTTGGTTTTCTTTAAATGATTTTATTTAATGTGATTATCCTTAGGAATTAGTGTAGTTGAATGAATTGTGTGGAAATGTTTGGTTATTCCTTTTCAATCACCTTGAATGTTGTATGTCATGTGATATCATGCATTCATATTTTAAAAATCAAATGAAATTTACTTATGTAAAATTACATGTGTTGGCTTAATCTTATTATTTGTGTGGCTATTATCACTAATAAATTCAAAATTATTTTTCAAAAGTTATAAATTGATAATAACATTCGGAGTGATAGTTATTATTAATGTATATAGAATTTATATGTGATTATGGCTTAAGCATGTGAAAGTAGTGCTTTCTTTCCTATATTCATGTATGAATTTACATATGTTTGAATGATAATAAGTATATAGTTTGGACACCCCGGGAATACAAGGCTTTCAGTAGCTCTACGGAGGTCATTGATTATGCACTGTTGACCTCACTTTTGGAGTGAGGAGTTAAACTTTTCATCTTTGATCTAGGAGTATTCTAGTCATAGGGCACTTCTAGTGACTAAGTGAACACTTAACCCAAACCTAAGGACTTAGGAGGATTCTCCATATAATCAAGCTATGACTTAGGATTAAAGAAACCTACATACCTTATGGCCGAACCCATGACTTATGCCTAACCTTAAGTCTATGACCAACTTCAAATCAATGCAAAACTAAACCCCAAATCAAACGAATACCAATTGAATCCAATCTCATATCTAAACTCCAAGCCAAAATCAAACCCATCTTAACCCTATGATTCAATCCTATGGATTTGATCCCAAACCTCCCTCAATCAAACTAAACTCAATTGATTTTCTCAAAACATTCAAATCATCATCTCAAACTCTTCCAAAAACTACAATCAAGCCCATTGATAAAAATGAATTCAACCAACCCAAGCTAGCCCATTTGAACCCAAAATATCCAAATGAGCCAAAATCCAATTAAACCCAAATCAATGAACCAAAGCCACAAATTAATCTTAATATCAAACTCACTCAATAAAAAATTCAACTCTTGACCCATTAGCCTCACTTGACCGAAAGTAACCTAAAAGGCCCATTTGAGCCAAACCTCAATCCAACCTAAATTGGATTGAACCAACCCACTCAATAGCTCCTACAATGTTCATTGATCACCTTTGATTGTCCAATAGCAATCAATTGGGTCAAACCAAGTCAATTTGGTCACTTGATCAAGTTGATCAGTTTAGCCTACATTATCCAAATGAATCAAATCTCATCCCAATTCAAATAAATTGAAACCAATTATTCCAATCAATTAGAAATCAACCCTTGAACATGATTTGACCATCAATTGAGCCAAAGCGTCCAATTGGCCTCTTACCCAAATTGACCCAATTTGACCTAAAAGGCCAAATTAGGTCAAATCATAATCTAATCCAAATTGATTGCAACCAATGACTCAAATCCATCTCAAATTGATTATTGAACATGATCAAACCTTTGGTTGAACCTAATTTGACCAAGTCAACATAATTGACCCATTTAGCCCAAATTGATTTAAATAGTCAAATTGGTCTAAATCATTCTTCAATACAAATTGATTGAAATCAAAGCCTTCAATCATCTTCAAATGATTAATTAAACCTAAACAAACACTTAACCCAAGCCAATTTGGCCAATTTGATGAAATTAGTCAACTTAGACCATTTGACCCATATGAACTCATATGAGTCAAATTCAAATCTAATGCAAACCAAACCAAACCTATTGCTCCTAAATATCACAAATCATCATTTGAACTTGTATCAACCCATGGTTTGACCCAATTTGACCAATTAGTCAACTTGACCCAACTTAGCCAAATTTAACCTACATGGGTCTAGTTGAGCCAAACCCAATCAAATCATTCTCAAACCCATTCAAACATGGCATGACACATCCTTGGGTCACCATGGGTTAGCCCAAATCAAACCCAACCCAAGTCCAACCCGAATTGACTCATTACCCATTGGGTAAAGTCTTCTAAATGGGCTAACCCATATGACTCGAAACCCATTCTTAGATGGTCAAACCCATTCTCCCACCCTTGGCAGCCACCCTAAGCTCCAAATGGACATAAGGACCATTGGCTCACCTAACCTAAAGCTGGTTGGGTCAGCCATGAGCCAAGTGGAGGTGAGCCAACACATTTTCTCCCATTGGAACACTTGGAAACCAAGTACAAGCCACCTCAGCCCTTGGTAGCCCACTTCCCTCACTCACCCACTCAAACCGAGCCACCTCACCACCTGCCTACCACCCATGACCGCCTGTGTCGGTCGGACACCTACAATTTATAGAATTCACCCAAACCATCAGTCTAGATGGGGAGGAGAGAATACTCCTCCCCAATCAATCTCATTCCACACAAACATCCTCGAGAGGACCTCAAAGTCTCCCGAGCTTTCCCCTCAAAGTTCCTATCACCAGAATTCCAAGCTTGAAATAGTACAGAGAAAATCTCCATCCAACCTCCTCCAAACTTCACCATTTTCAAAATAAATTTACCCACACCTTCATCAAGCTCCGGTGAGGAGAAACAAATCGATTTGAGCATCGAAGACCACTCCAAGCCTAACTCTGATGACCTTTTCGATGATGCTTGGTCCACAGAGCCACTGACGAGGAGGCAAGGCATGCACTTATCAGGCTCTCTTCAAGGACATACATCCATTGGTTAGCTCAAGATAAATTCGCAAATTGACATTTTCTAAATTTTGAAATTTTATTTTTTCATTGTGAATCCCACCGTAGGATCCCTTTAGATCTCCTCTGTGAATGTTTTGGGATCGATCCAGAGCCTTCATAGACTCTGGAAAGCTCGAATCAAGCAAGGAAGGGCAGATGATGTCCATCTTCCGTCGCTCGAGGGATGAAGGATCATCCGTCATCTGTTCTGCGTGATTGAAATAGACGACCGTGATTTATCACTTGATTTAATCCTATAGAAATCGCAAGATTAATCTCCACCATCTGATCTTAGATCAAACGGAGGGGATGAAAATGCGTTCACCGCTGCCATGTAAGTGCTGCATTGAACAGTTTAAGTGGCCAATCCTGTGGCACCACGTGGAAAGCGCTACCACGTCAGTCACCTGCATGACACCGATGAGATTAGGGATTAATTAGGCTTTAAAATATGTTTTAATGGGCTGAAACTTCCTAAAATCATAATTAATTATAGAAAAATCTAAAAAAAATAAATGAATATATTTTGGAAAGGTCAAACAGAGGAGAATTTTTAAAAAATGATTTCATTTGATTTTGAGCAGTGATTAAAACTTTATTAAGGTTTGAATATTTTTCTTAATTAGCTTAATTAAGCCCTAATTACTTGGGCAATTAATTCCAAACTTGGCGTGAAGATTTAGTGGGATTATCTCTGCCTCCCTTGATTTTCTTGGGATTTATTGGCAATGTAATTAGTGAAATTTGAAATTTAAATCTTAATCACTCTCTTAATTAATTTAATAATTAATTAAATTTCTAAACATTAAAGATTAATTAATTTAACTCCATTAATCAGTGATTAATTGTGAGATGATGAGGGAGAGTGATTAGGATCTCTTTCCTAATTACTTTTCTAAATTCATTTCATTAAAGATATTTAATTAAAACATAACTTGATTAAGGAATTAATTAATTAATTATTGGCTAAATCAAAACAAAATTAAATGCTAATCACTTTAGATAATCAACATTAAAATTAAGGATTCCATTTTATGTGTTCAATAATATAAAGAACCTTAAGCAAATTATGATTAGCCCATAAGTGTGGGAAAATCATAAAAGTACTTAATTAGATTCTTTAATCTAATTAATCTCTATTTATGAGACAATTTCATTAGGTCCATTAGGAGCATTGTAATTTTATTTTTCTCATGTTCATATAATTTGTGGTTCATGATTAAATGATTAATGAAATTAAAGAAGCATAGGAAAGGGTAATTAAATGGATTGCTTAATGATTCAACCTAATTAAATAAAAAAAATCATTTAATTATCTTTTCTTAAACAAATTATGGTTACTAACATGGGAATGGGATAAAAAATAGCAAATGACTTCTCTTCCTTAAGTTTAATTAAAATATAAAATTAAAATTAATAAGAAGCTTTAGTTTTCTTTAAATGATTTTATATAATGTGATTGTCCTTAGGAATTAGTATAGTTGAATGAATCATATGGTCATATTTAGCTATTCTTTTTCAATCACTTTAAATGTTGCATGTCATGTGACTTCATGCATTAATATTTTTAAAATCAAATGGAATTTACTTATGCAAAATTGCATGTCTTGGCTTGATTGTATTATATGTGTGGCTATTATCACTAATAAATTAAAATTTATTTTTTTTCAAAATGCTATAAATTGATAATAATAGTTGGAGTGATAGTAGTTATGAATATACATAAGATTTGCATTTGTTTATAACTTAAATATGTGAAGGTAATGTTCTCTTTTCTATATTCATATGTGGATATACATGTGTTTGAATGATAATAAGTATATAATATGGACATCCCGGGAATACGAGGCTTTTAAGTAGCCCCAAGGAGGTCATTTGATTATCTCACTTCCCTGATTAATAAAGGCACGTACTTATTTAATTTCATTCCTATGTGTATTCATATTAGAATTTGGATAGAGCTTTAACTCACATGTATAAATAATTCAATAAAAAAATACAACCTTTTGCATGATTTTCATTTTCCCAGTTATGTATGCATTCATATGTATTCAAGATAGCAAGTATATAGTTTAGACATCCCGGGAATATGAGGCTTTAAGTAGCCCCAAGGAGGTCATTTGATTATCTCACTTCCTTGGTTTAAAAAATGGCATGTACTTACTTACATCTTTTATACATGTGTATGTGTATTATATTAAAGAATGAGAATCTCATTTTCTACTAAAAATACATGCATCCACAATCATTTAAGTACACTAAAAGGTACTACATGTAAAGGTAGTGCTTTCTTTTCTATGTTCATATATAAATTTACATATGTTTGAATGATAATAAGTATATAGTCTGGACATCTCGGGAATATGAGGCTTTAAGTATCCCTAAGGAGGTCATTTGATTATCTCACTTTCCTAGTTAACAAAGGGAGCTTTAATTTATATATATAAACAATTCAACCAAGTTAAATATAACTTCTAAATGTATATATCCATAATCATTTAAATGCGCCAAAATATGTTGTATGTATAGGTATATTAAGTGTTAAATCACATGCATGTTGTGGGTGATGAAAATGAATGGTCCAACATATGCCACATGATTGTAATTCAACTACATTAATCTTAAGATGCCTTTCATGTCAAATAGGATTCTTTAAGATTAACCCAAACTTAAGATTAATAATATATTTAATAAATCATGCACTAAAGAAAACCAAATTATAATAATGTGCTTTAGAAAGTGGTTTAAGGTAGGGATGAAGAGTGTAAGCTTCTTTCTTCTCTTCATAACACTTAGATGCTAAGTGTAAATCTAATGAAATAAAATAATACATAAATTAAAATTTATAAATCATCTAAATAACTTAAAATGAAACCACCCATCATGTTAAATTAAATAAATTTTCAAACTTAGAAAATTATCATTCAAATGCTTAGCTAAGACACACCACATGAAGCCTAAGCATGCACATTAGAATGTTAAGTCAGTACTTCTAGCCTTAGGTTAGGACGGTGTATGTAATGATGTTGTATTTTATTTTGTGATGTAATATTTTAGACTGGATGTTGGGAATGTAGATCATAGATTAGATATTAAGCCTTTGATAGCCTAATATTATTTTATGCAAGGGATTATGCTAATAGGGTCACTATAAAAATAAACATAAATGTTCTACTTGCAGGTTACTTATGCCCCTTTACATAATCCATAATTAGGACAGGTAGGCTTGGTTACCCATGTGTAGGGTGTTAAGTCCAAATTATAAACTATAACTGCTTGGGTTTGTATGTATGTTTAGCAAACCTCTATTTTGCAGGCATAATTAGATTTACTTTTCCAAAATTATAATTTTGCAATAGGAATTAGGATTAGTGAAATGGGGATTAGGATGAGCAGTGGCTAGAAGGCTTAGTCTTTGGGTTCCTTGTTATGCCTTAGAGCAAATCAAAAGAAGAAAGAAGAAAAGAAGAAGTGAGGACCCCTATATCATGTATACAATTTTGATTATAATATTATTTTATAATTTCAGGTTGTATAAGGGTAGAGCTCGGCTACCCAATCTTTTCTCTTTTTTGGGGTGTACAGCAGTACCCGACCACACTAACATTTTATTCTTTTATAAAATCTATTCATGTTTGATTGATGTTATGCTTAGATTACGCAATAGAATTGCATCTTCTTCATAGTTTCTTAAACTTGATAATTGAATGTATGGCCTGGATGCAGTAGGCTCTTAGGACAATATTAATTTTTCAACCCCAATTAACAACTCATAATTCAATTTTAAACAACTCACAACCTCATCTTAAAGCTTAGTTTATAATCAAAATAATTAAAAGATTTAGCAACCCCTTAGTTGTATGTTGTATGTCCAACATCTTGCATGGAATATTCTATCACTCTTGCAAAATGAGGGCCTCCATTCTTGCACTTTAGGGACTGCTTAACCTATGAGAGCAACCCCTTATGATGGAGCTTCACCCTTTCTTCTTTTGATTTGGCCAATAACCAAATTTCATCATGCATTTAGGCATAAGAAAACTCAAAGCCTTTATCTAAATGAATGTGTTAAAATAATATTAAATTTAAAAAGATTTTACATTTTTAGACTAAGTCATATGCTCAAACTAAACATGTTATAGTCTCTTAGGGAGTGAGGGGAGGACTCTAGCCTCTTTCCAAATTAAATAATAGCTTAAACCATCTTGCAATTAAAAAAAAAAACTAGGCTACATGATTTTGAATCGTAGGAGGTGTTAGCTTCTAGCCACTTCAGGCGGTTATAAATCCAAAAGAGTCGGACGGGTTTATCTTCCCCGTGGAATGGGCCCTTATGTTCCCTTTTTCTTAGATTTAGGTCATGCTTTAACTTGTGTTAAATCTCCCTATATTTATAATATGAGGTTGCTTTTTTCCCTTGGGCTAGGAGCATAAATTCTCACCTCTTAAGCATTTTCATAATCTTGTATTGATGGATTATAAGCTCTACCATTCTAATAAAATTTTAACTCAAAATAAATCCTCTCACATTCAAACATATAAAGCCTCACCATAAGATATGTTGAAGTCCTCACTAGGCTTCCTAGTATCATGAACACTTCCTACTTACTTTCCATTGGATTCTAAAATAAGTCTTTTAATTAAACAATCTCATTTGATTTTCCAAAATTGCCAATCCTTTGATAGTCTTAACCTTGAAATCATTGGAGATAATAATTGACTACTTTAATTGAGAGTGTTCTTAGGAAATCCCATTTCCTTGGATGTAATTAACTATGGAGGCTTTCCTCCATAGGGAACTAAAGAACTCAACATAAAATAAACCTTGCTTTACCATTTCATGTAAAGTAAGGGAAGAATCTCTAGTATATACGAAGACCCATCATGCCTTAGGAGTCCTTATTAGGTGATTAGGGCCATTATAGGAAAATATTTCTATCTTTTGAGATAGTACATCATACCTCAATGTCGCACCTGATAACTTCAATAGGTATCCCCTACAATCTGCATGGTGTGCATACGAACTATCTGGAAATAAACACCACAATCACTTCCCTAGTTAATAAAGGCATGTACTTATTTAATTTTATCCCTATGTATATTTGTATTAGAATTTGGATAGAACTTTACTTTACATGTATATAAAATTCAACCAAAATTATAATCTTTTGCATAATTTTCATTCTTATAGTTGTATATACATTCATATGCATTTAAGATAGCAAGTATATAGTCTGGAAATCTTGGAAATATGAGACTTTAAGTAGCCCCATGGAGGTCATTGATTATCTCTTCCTTGGTTTAAACAACGGCATGTACTTGCTTAAAACTTTTATACATGTGTATGCGTATTTAGCTAAAAAATAAAAAATCCCTTTTTCTACCAAAATATATGCATTCATAATTTTTGAGTGTGCCACAAATATATTGTATGTGTAGGTATATTAAGTCCTAAATCATATGCATGTTATGGGTGATGAAAAGGAATGGTTCAACATTATCTATCTAATAGTAGTTTAATTATATTAATCTTGAGATCCCTTTCATGCTAAATATAATTCTTTAAGCTTAACCAAAATTCAAGAATAATAAAAGATGTAATAAATCATTCACTAAATAAAACTAAATCATAATAATATGCTTTAAAAAATGATTTAGGATATGGATGAAGGATGTTAAGTCCCCTTCTTCTCTTTATAGCACTTAGATGTTAAGTGAATACTAAATGAAACAAACAAAATACAAACTAAAATTTGAAAATATTCTAAACAATTTAAAGTGAAGCCACCCATCATGTTAAATTAAATAATTCTGAACCTAGATAATTATAATCCTAAAGCCTAGCTAATACATACCACACTAAGTCTACACACACACATTAGATTGCTAAGTCACCACTTCTAGCTTTAGGTTATGACGGTGTATGTATTGATGTTATTTTTTATTTTGTGATGTTATATTTTAGAGTGGATGTTAGGAATGTGGTTCATAGACTGGATGTTAGGCCGTTGTTAGCCTAATGTTATTTTCTACAGGAGATTGTTCTAATGGGCTACTAAAATAAATATAAATGCTTTATCTACAAATTGCTTATGCCTCTAAGCATAATCCATATTAGGACAGATGGGCTTGGTTACCCATGTGCAGGGCGCTAAGTCCAAATTATAAACATAATTGCTTGGGTTTGTAGGTATGTTTAGCAAACATCTATTTTACATGTTTAATTAGATTTACTTTCCATAAAATGTAATTTTATAATAGGAATTAAGATTAGTACTATGGGGTTTAGGATGAGCAATGGATATAAGGCTTAGTTTTGGGATGCTCTGTGATGCCTTAGAGAAAATCAAATCAAAAGAAAGAAGGAAGAAGAAGAAATGAAGAATGAAGACCCCAATAGCACGTATTCAATTCTAAATTATAATATTATTTTGTAATTCTAGGTTGTATAAGGGTATAGCTTGGCTACCTAACTTTTCTCTTTTCTGGGGTGTACGGTGGCCTATTATTCTTTCACGGTAGTCTATAAAATGATTGTTGTTGTGTTTAGTTTGCATACCAGAATAACATGATTTTCATAGTTTTTTAGTGATTGATAATTGTATGTGTGGCTTGGATGCGGTGGGCTCTTAGGAAAGAAATAATTTTCTACCCAACTAAATTACTTATAACTAAATTTTAAAATAATTCACAACCTCATTCTAAATCTTAGGTTGTAATCAAGATAACTAAAATATTTAGCAACCCCTTAGCTATATGTTGTATGTTTAACATCATGCATGTCATATTATATCACTCTTGTAAAAATGAGGGCCTCCATTTTAGTAATTTATGAACCACTTGACCTATAAGATCAACCCCTTATGATGGAGATTCACCCTCTTTCTCTCTTGATTTGGCCAATAACCACATTTTATCATGCATTTAGGCATATGAAATCCCAAAGCCTTTGTCCAAAATATTACGTCAAAATTATATAAAACTTGTAAAATTATGTATTTTTGACTAAGTCATCTCATGAGTCTCTTGGGGAGTGAGTTTATGACTCTAGCATCCTTTCCAAATTAAATAATAGCTTAACCATCTTGCAATAACATAAGGCTGGCCTACATGGGTTTAAATCATAGGAGGTGTTAGCTGGCAGCCACTTTAGGCGGTTGTAAGTCCAGAAGAGTCGGATAGGTCAACTCTCTCTTATGGAGGTAAACCATTGTATCCCTCTTTCTGCTTAAATTTAGGTTATGCTAAAGCTTCCTAGATTTAGGATCTGAGGTAGCTTGTTTTCCTCAGATTATGAGCATAAATCCTCATCCCTTAGGCATTTCCATAATCTTTTGTTGATGGACTATAAGCCCTAACAATCTAATAAAATTTCAACTCAAAATAAATCATCTCACTTTTAAAAATATAAAGCCTCATCATAGGATAGATTGGAGTGCTCACTAGGCTTCTTAGTATCATGAACATTTCCTACTCATCTTCCTTTGGATTCTAAAATAAGTCTTCCAATTAAATAACCCCATTTAATTTTCTAAAGAAATACCAATCCATTGATAGTTTTAACCTTAAAATCTTTGGAGATAATTGATTGACTACTTTAATCAAGAGTATCCTTAGGAAATCCTGTTTCCTAGGATGTAATTAACTATGGAGACTTGTCTCCATAGGGAACTAAAGAACCCGATATAAAATAAACCCTGCTTTACTTTTCCATGTAAAGTAGGGGAAAGATCTCTGGTATATACGAAGACCCATCTGCCTTAGGAGTCCTTATTAGGTGATTAAGTCTATTGTAGAGTGATGTTTCTACCTTTCGAGATAGTACATCATACCTCAATATCGTACTCGATCACTTCAATAAGTACACCTTAAGATCTACGTGGTGTCCACTCGACATCCGAAATAAAACACCACATGGACCAAAGTAAACCAAATCCTGTTCCAACCTTAATTGAATGAATTCAATGACTCCCATCAATCATAAATTAATTATTAGACATAGCTTAATCACCAATTGATCCTAACCAAGTCAATTTAGTCTCTTGACCTAATTGACCCAATTGACCCAATTTGATCTAAAGGGATACATTGAGCCAAATCAAATTCTAAATTAAATTGATTGAAACCAATGCCTCTAGTCAATCATAAATTGATTATTGAACATAATCTAACTCTCAATTGAACTCAATTTGGTCAACCCAACCCAATTGACTTGCTTAGCCCAATTTGACCTAAAGGGTCAAATTGAACTAAATCATTCCCAAATCTAAATTGATTTAAACCAACATCTAAAATTATTCTCAAATGATCAATTGAACCAAAACTAATCTTTCACCCAAGCTAATTTGACCAATTTGACCAAATTGGTCAACTTAGCCCATTTGGCCTAATTGAACCGATGTGAGCTAAAATTAAATCCACTTCAAATTAAACTAAATCAATTAAACCAATATATTCCAAATGATCATTTGAATATATCCAAACCCTTAATTTGACTTAATTTGACCAATTAGTCAACCTAACCTGATTGAACCTCATTTGACCCATATGGGTCAAATTGAGCCAAACCAAGTCCAAACCAAACCAAACTTGGCACTACTCATCCTTGGGTCACCATGGGCAAGCCCAAGTGAACCTAGTTTGGGTCAAAACCCTTGAACCAAGCCACCCAAATAAGGCAAAAATCTAATTTGGATGGGTTTACCCACTTCCCAAGCCTTGGCAGCCACCCTTAGCCCTTTTTAGACACTAGGACCACCGACCAACCTGACCCAAGGCTGTTGGATTTAGCCTTTGGCCATGACAGGGTGAACTCACCCTTGGTTCTCCAATGGTTCACTTGGAGGAGGACGTACACCCCATGCCAGCCCATGCCACTGCCTCTCAAACACCTCCACCTTAGCAGTCCACTACCATCTCCGACCACCTACATCGGCCGGATGACTGCCAAAGGTTGAGCTAATATAAGCTCTTGGTTCACTTGAGGAGGAGAGTATACTCCTCCCCATCCATTCAAACTTCACACAGAGCTCCCTCGCAACATTCCGAGCAGTCCTAGACCCTTCCCCGAATCCCTAGAGCTCTCCATCGCCAGCAAGACCAACCACCGATCAAAACTGAGATCCTTGTCCATTCAACCTCACCAAAACTCCACCAATCTCAAATTAACTCTTCCCACACCTTCTCCTCACTTCGGTGAGTTGAAATGAATCGATCCCTAATCGATTTGATCACTAGAAGGCACTCCAAGACCAACTCTACCGAGTTTCACGGTGATGCTTGGTCCGCAAAGAAATCAGCGGGGAGGCAACTCAAGATCTTCTCAACAGAGCTTCATCTCTTCAAGATGAAGCTACCTTAGTCAATGGACTGCCAGTCTCTAGCTCCATCGAGGTGAAAATTGGGCAAACTGTAGATTTTCCCCTAGGTGTTGGTCTTTTGTAAAGGAAATTAAGTTTGCACGTGATTTCCACCGTAGGATCCTCTTAGATCTCCTCCCCGCACATTTTGGAGTTGATCTCGTCATCCTACAAACTTCAGCAAGCTTGGATCAAGCAGCGAAAGGTGAACGGTGTCCGTCTTTAGGCACTCGGGGGATGACAGATCATTGGCTATCCATTCTGAATGATTAGAATGGATGACCATGATTTAATCCATTAGATTATTCAATTTGATCCATTTGAAACCACATGATTAATCCCATTCGAGATTGATGGGATGAACCGCATCACCACCACTAACTTAGGTGTGCTTTTAAATAACCTATCCCATGGCCATGTGAAAGTAATCGTCACTTTAAATGGTTTAGGGGATTAATTTGGTGATTAAAATGTCATTAAATAGCCAAAACATTAGAAATTTATAACTAATTATAGAAAAGTTATAAAAATACAAATAAACCCATTTTGTAAAGGGTAAATAGAGAAATCTTTAATAAAAATAAAATCTCTAATGTTTGGTTAATGAATAGTGCTTAATTAGGGTTTGAAGTTTAGGCTAATTATCTAAACTAATGTTTAATTACTTGGCCAATTGATCTCAAATTTGATAGGTTGATCCCATAGGATGTCCTCTACCTCCTATAATTTTCTTGGGATTTATTGTTCATGTAATTTAGAGAATTTAAAATTCTAATCCTAATCACCCTCTTTAATCAATTTAATAATTATTAAAATTGCTAAACAAGAAAAAAATTAAATGGTTAATGATGATTAATCACTATTAATAATGGGAATGATGAGGAAGAATAATTAAGTCCTATTTCCTATTCTTTTTCCTAAATATAATTTTAAAGAGGGTTTAATTAATGCATGGCTTAATTAGAGATTAATTAGGCAATTAATGATAAAGTAAAAAATCAAACTAAAGTGATGATTGTTTCAAATGATTCAAATTGAATTCATGGGTTCTCCTTTATGTGTTTAATTACATAAATAGCCTTAAAAACTTATGGTTAACCCATGGGTGTGGGAAAACCATATAAGTACTTAATTTAGATTCTTCTTTAATCTAATCAACTCTTAAGCATGAGCCTAAACTGCATTAGGTCTCTTTAAGTGCATTGAAAATTTTAATTTCTCATTGACATATCATTGGAGACTCAGGATTAAGTAGTTAATTAAATTAAAGAGGCTTGGAAAAAAAAATTAAATTAATTGCTTAATGATTTAAACTTAATCAATCCATAAAATTTACTTAATTATTTCTTTTTAAATACATTAAATCACTAACATGGAATGGGGTAAAACAACAAATATCATTTCTCCTCTTTAAGTTTTAATAATTCAAATCCAAAATTTAAACTTCATAACAACTTTGGTTTATTTTAAAGAATACTTATTTGACTTGATTTTCCTTAGGAATTAATGTGGTTGAATGTATTATGTGGCAATGTTTAATTATTCATTTTCAATCATTATAAATTTGTATGCCATTTGCATCATGTATCCATGTTTTCAAATAAAAAAAATAAAATGACTATGGTTATATATGTATAAGTTGCATGTGTTGAATTTATCTTAGTATATGGTGTGGCTATTATGACTAATAAATCTCAAATTATTTTTAAAATTATAAGTTAATGATGAAAATTTAGAGTGACATTAGATTCAAATATTATATGTGATATACATTTGCTTATAGTTTAAGCATGTTAAATGATTGTTCTATTTTCATAATAACAGTCTAACATCTAGTCTACACACAAATAATCTTAACATCTAGTCTAAAATAATACATCACAAAATAAAATACAATAGTACAACATACACCGTCCTAACTTAGAGCTAGAAGTGGTGACTTAGTATTTTAATATGTGTGCTTATGCTTAATGTGGTATGTTTTAGCTAGGTTTTAGAATTATAATTATCTAAGTTTGGAATTGTTCAAGTTAACCATAAGGGGTGGTTTCATTTCAAGTTATTAAGAGGATTGGTGGATTTTAATTTATATCTTCTTTTATTTCATTTGATAGTTACTTAGCATCCAATTGTTGTAAAGAGAGGAAAGAGGCTTAACTCTCTTTCATCCCTATCCGAATTCATTTTCTAAAGCATGTTATTATAGATTTGTTTCTTTTAGTGAATAATTTATTAAGCATTTTTATTAATCCTAAATTTGGGTTAATCTTAAAGAATCTTATTCAAGCATGAAAGGCCTCTTAAGATTAATGAAATTGAGTTACTATCACATGGATAATGTCACATCATTCCTTTTCAACATCAATAGTGTGCATATGATTTTGAACTTAAATACCTATACATGCAGGCACACTTAAATGATGGTGAATGCATATAATTTTTTTGGTAAAAAAGAGGGATTCCATTCCTTAGCTAAGTACACATACACATGTATTAAATATTTAGGCAAGTACATGCCGCTATTAAAACCAGGGAAGTGAGGCAATCTAAGACCTTCTTGAGGCTACTTAAAACCTCGTATTCCTGAGATGTCCAGACTATATACTTGTTATCTTAAACACATGAATGTATACATAAACATAAGGATGAAAATCATGCAAAAATTATAAATTAACAAATTTATTTATTCATATAAAGTAAAGTTCTATCCAAATTCTAATGCATGTATATGAATGAAATTAAGTAAGTACGTGCCGTTGTTAACCAGGGAAGTGAGATAATCTAAGACCTCTTTGGGGCTACTTAAAGCCTCGTATTCCCAGGATGTCTAGACTATATACTTACTAATCATTCAAACACAAGTAGACATACACATGAATCTTGAAAATAAAATAACACTTTAACATATTTAAGCTATAGGAAAATGTAAATCATATGTAATATTCATAGCCAACATCAATTTAAATTTTCATCATTAATTTATAATTTTGAAAAATAATTTGAGATTTTTTAGTGTGTGGTGTTTATTTTTGGATTATGTATGGGGGAACACCATGCAGATCGTAGGGGGTACTTATTGAAATGATTGGGTATGACATTGAGGTATAATATACTATACCGAAAGATAGAGACATCACCCTTCAATAGACCTAATCACCTAATAAGGACTCCTAAGGCATGATGGGCCTTCAAATATACCAGAGATTTTTTTCCCTGCTTTAGATGAATGAATAAAGTAGGGTTTATATTAAATTGGATTCTTAAGTTTCTTATGGAGGCAAGCCTCCATAGTTAATTACATCTTAGGGAATGGGATTCCCTAAGAATACTCTTAATTAAAGTAGATAATTATTATCACTAAATATTTTAAGGTTAGACTATCAAAGGATTGGTTATATTTGGAAAAATCAATTGGGAGAGTTCAAGGAGAAGACTTATTTTTGGGATCCAGAGGGAGGAAGTAGGGAATGCTCATGATACTAAGAAGCCTAGTGAGCATTCTAATTTATCCTATGGTTGAGCTTTATATATTTGAAGGTGAAGAGATTTATTTATTTGAGTTAAATTTTATTAGATTATTAGGGCTTATAATCCATCAAGACAAGGTTGTGGAAATGCCTAAGAGGTGAGGATTTATGCTTATAGCCCGAAGGAAACAACTACCTTAGATCCTAAATCTAGGGAGCTTTAGTATGTGCTAAAACATGACCTAAATTTAAGCGACAGGTGGACATAATGGTTTACCTCCATAAGAGAGAGTAAACCAGTCCGACTTTTGGACTTATAACCGCCTGGAGTGGCCCCCAGCTAACTCATCTTACGATTTTAAAACTATGCAGTCCTATCTTTATGAATTGTAAGATAGATAGGATAGTTATTTAATTGAAAAGAGACTAAATCATAAACCCACTCTCTAAGATATTAGAGCATGAGTGGTATGAGCATATGACTTAATATATAAATGCAAAAATATTTTCAATTTTTATTTTTGTTTTTGACACATCATTTAGACTAAGGCTTGAGATTTCTTATGCCTAAATGCATGATGAAAATAGGTTATTAGATAAATCAGTTAGAAGAAGGTGTTCTCCACCATAAGGGATTCCCTCACAGGTCAAGCATTCCCCTATCATGCAAGCATAGAGATCCTTCATATTCAAGAAAGAAGGAATATGATATGCATGATGTGATACATACAACTATATAGCTAAGGGGTTGTTAAATCTTTTAATTATCTTAATTATAGCCTAAGCTTTATGGTGAGTTTATAAGTTGTTTAGAATTTAATTATGAGTGGTTAGTTGGGTAAAAAGTTTATTTTACCCTAAAAGCCTAACATATCCAAGTCACACATTAAGGCATCAAACATGAAGAAAATTATGAAAAATATGCAATCCTAATTCATAATTTAAACAAATTATCAAACAATTTTATAACTATCACAGAATAATAAGAGGCTGGTGCGGTCGTGTACCACCGTACAACCTAAAAAAGAAAAGATGGGTAGCCTAGCTCTACCCTTATACAACCCGGTGTTGACCTCATATTTAGGATGAGCTCTCAACTCCTCCTTCTTAGGCATAGGATTCCTCTTAGACTTTAAGTGTTCCTTAGTATTAAGACACATCTAGCCATTAGGTGGACACTCCACCTAGCCCTAGTGACTTAGAAGGGTTAGCCATAGGAATAGGTCATGCCTTAGGGGTGTTAGAAAAACTTGCCTACCCTTAGCTTGAACCATTCCTCACCTTCCTTCCTTCAAGTCAAACTTCAAATCAATCTTAATTGATTTTCTCAAACTCCAAACCAATCTTATTTGATTTTCTCCAAACTCAAATCAATATCACATGATTGAAATCCATGATTGAAACCCATGAATTAAATTCCTAAGTCTAAATCTTTCTTTAAGTCCTTAATCTTCCTCTTAAGGACTTAGCCTAAATCATATTCAAATCAATTCAAACTCATGATATTTTTTCACCACTCATTTATATTCTCATTTATATTCACATATATAAATGAAATATAAATACAAATCAATCAAAATAAATCCAAAACTCCAAAATTTCCACTTAAAAGACTTAGCCTAAATCATATTTAAATCAATTCAAATTCATGGGATTTTCTCATAACTCATTTATATTTTCATTTATATTCACATATATAAATAAAATATAAATATAAATCAATCAAACCAAATTCAAAAATTCAAGCTTCAAACTCCAAAAACCTAAGTCCTTTAAATTCCCTCTTAAAAGACTTAGCCTAAATCATGATCACTTCAAATCCTTGAAATTTTTTCATGATCCATTTATATTCTCATTTAGATTCACATATATAAATGAAATATAAATTGAAACAATCAAAACCAATTCTAAAAATCAAACTCAAATCCACTCAAAATCCAACCTAAGCCTTTCAAGTCAAAATCTTGAACTTAGCCAAATCAATTTCAAATCAAGCCAAAATCTTCATTTTCCTTCATGATTCAATCAACCATACAATCATGAATCCAAATATAAATACAAACTTCAATCACTAAATCAAAACCCAATCCAAAAATCAACCCCAAATCCATTCATATTCTTTCTTTGAATATGAAATTGTCAAATGAATCAAAACCCATTTGACTTCAAACCACTTGTAAATCGATTTATATTTCAATCATAAATCTATATATAAGTTCATTCAAACTCAAATCAAGCTTTGACCAAGCCATTTGACCCACATAGGCTTACTTGATCCAAAGTGACCTAAAGTACTCTTATGAGCCAAATTCTAATCCTAACCAAATTGGATTGAATCAAACTCACCTATACCACTCATCATGATCAACAATCATCATGGGATGATCAATCAATCAAATTGGGTCAAATCAAGTCAAACCTAAGGGTTGACCAAGTCAACACTTAGCCAAAATGAAACCTAACATAGCCAAAATCCACCATAAGCCAAATTGATTGAAACCATTGATCTAAGTTCATTCATGAACTATGTTTGAACTTGACCAAGTCAACATTTGAGCCTAACCTATCCCAATTGCCACTTTACCCAAGTTGACCCAACTTGACCTAAAAAGTGAAAATGTGTCAAAACTTAATCTAAGCCAAATTGATTGAAACCAGTGGGTCAAGTTCATTCCAAATCACTTGTTGAACTTGACCAAAGCCTTAATTGGCCAAGTAGACCTAACCTAGCCCAATTGACCTTGAACCCAACTTGACCTAAAGTGGTCATGTTAAGCCAAATTCAAACTTAACCAAAATTGATTGAAAACAAAGATACCAATCCACTCCATATGACTAACCAAACCTAAACCTACCAATGACCTAGCTCAAATAGGTCAAATGGGTCAAATTGGTCAACTTGACCCATTTGACCTAAATGAAGTCACATGAGCCAAACTCAAAACTAAACCAAATTGAAATAAACCAAAGCCACCAAAACATTTCAAATGGTCATATGAACTTGACCCAACCCTTAATTTGATCGAATTTGACCAATTGGTCAACTTGACCCAAGTTGACCCATTTTGACCTAAATGGGTTAACATGAGCCTAACAATATCAAATGAACTCCAAATCCAATGAAACTTGGCCAAACCCATTTTCTCAATATACCCAAAATATTCAAATTCAAAAATCAATAAAATGTCCATTCTACCCCTAGGCCATAAAAGAAATGTTGGTCAAATCCATGGGAAATTTGGTCAATCCATCTTCATATCAAGTTGATATCTTCCTAATAGGTCAAGCGGACCCTGTGGAGGGTGGTGCACCCAACCTAATGGGTTGGGTCAGCCCAAATGAACCCAAGGCCAAAATTGGCCCCCTAGCTCAAATTGGTCAATTTGAAAACCTCCCTCCACTTGATTTGAAGCACATGGGAGGTTACTAATCCACTCTTAAGCTCAAACTGACCATATGCCAACTCCAAGCAGATCAAACAACCTTTCCATATGATCAATTGGATCAAAATGACAACCATAGCTTCGACCATCCAATTGCCATAGGGGGAGATATACTCCCCCTAATTCCAATTGAATTCAACATCCTCATTGTCGATTGAGTAAGGGAGAGGTTAGGAGCCATCAAAGAGTGATCCCTAACCTCTTAGAGCTCTAGCCATTTTCTCATTCTCAATTTTTGAATAGTGAAAATAGGGGAGCTCCATTGAATCCTCAACTTCCTCTTCACTCAAAACCACTTCAATTCTCTTTGCATACTTCAACAGAGGATCAAGTCGACTCTACTCAACACCTTTCCCAAGCTCCAAAGGCAAGGAGAGGCTCACCTATATCAAAATTGAGCTCACAAGCAAGGGGAGTTGGTCCATAGAGCAAACTACCCAACCTCAAGAGCTAATTCTCTCAGCAGAGCTTCGTCTTAACCAGACGAAGCTCCTCAAAGGGAATCAAGCGTCGGTCTCCATTGATCCTTAGAGAAGAATAGGGGTGATCCCTACCGTCCATCCATGCATTTTGATGGACGACCAAGATTAACCACACATTTTATAAATCGACTTATCCTTTTAAAACCACAGGGTGATCCCTGGCCATTCGATCCTTGATCGAATGACGGGTATCAAACATCATCCCACTGTCATACCACATCGGTGATGTGATGTTTAAGTAATTTGCTCATAGCACGACGTGTTTAAAGCGCGCTGACCGCCGCCGCCGTGTGTCGAGCTGTGGGCTAAAGGATTTAATTAAGGTTTTAATTAATTCTAATTATTCCCCTAAACTCTAAAAATTCATATCTCCCTGAATAAAAATTATAAAAATATTAGATAAATTTTTACTGAAATAAAATTCCATCTAGAATATTTTAAAATTAATTTTAATGAATTTTGAGTTATATTTTTCTCCAATTTTGGGTTTTAATGGAAATTTTATTTTATTAATTACCCCTTAATTAATATTTTGATTAATCCCAAACTTCTTGGGTATGTTTTGGGGGATGACCTCTACCTCCCCTAATTTTCTTAGGATTTATTGAAAGTTTAATTGGGGGAATTGCAAATGCATTTCCTAATCACCCTCCTTATATAATTAAGGATAATTAAGGGTTTGATTAGTGTTTTAATTCCTTATTGGAGTTGAATGAGGTTAGATCTAGGGAATAGAAGGATTGGAGAATAATTTTGGGGTATTTTCCCTAAGCTATTCCCTAAACCCCCTTTTTTTCTTAATCCTATCTTAATTAAGGTCTAATTCATTAATTACCCTCTTAATTAATTTCTAAAAATTCTAAAACCTTCTAGAACTTAATAAATCTACTTTGGGTAGATGCTTAGGTGTTCAAGAGCCTAAGTTCAATTAAGGAAATCAAAACCCAACACATATGTGCGAGGGGTGATTTAAAATTACTTAAGTTAAATCCATTAGCTTAATTAACCATTAATCATGAGCCAAATTGCATTAGGCCCTTTTCTTCCTAGGTGCATTAAAAATTTAAATTCCTTGTGAGGTTTTATGTCATTTCATTGGCTCATAATTGTTTGGTTAACTATGCCAAGGTGGTGTAGGTAAGGATTAATTAACATGTTTAATTCGTACTTAATCAAAATCTAAAATAAATCTAATCATTTAAAAATTAAATAAAATGTCAAACACATGTGGGAATGGGTTAGGAACAGCAACCTCAACTCACATTTGCAAAATTAAACTAAACTCAAGATAAAAAAAAATCATATTAAATAAACTTTGATTTACTTTAAGCTTTCTTATTTCATAAGATTGTCTTTATGATTTAATTAAAGTGAATGTGTTTACATACTTTCATTGCTTTAGTTCTTTCCCCAACATGCTAAATATATGTGTCATGTGATTTCATGCATTCTTACTTTTCAAAATTTAAATTTAAAATGAAAATATTTACTTTATGTGAAATTGCATGTGTTGACTAAAGTAATAATATGAGTGGCTATTATCACTATTAAATTCAAATTATTTTCAAAAATATATGAATCAATTATCAAAATTGAAAGTGTGTTAATTATATTTTAGTTATAAGTTTGCATGTGAGTAAGATATAAGGATGTGCTTAGTATAGATTTTCCTTCTCTTCTCTTTTAGCATGATTTTGAATAGGATTTGACAAGATGTATGGTTCATTTTAAAAGAACCTAACAGTTTCCTAATTCCATTTCCTATTCATTCCTATGCTATTACCTATGAAGGATGTCTACACTTGCACACATAAATTGCATAAACAAAAATAAATCAACTAAAATAAACTTTTGCATTCTTTCTTTTTTCCATTCATTTCTTTTGTACATATGTTTGTATTTAAGGAAAGTGGTATATTAGTCTGGACAACCCCAAGATTGTGAGACTTTAAGTAGCCCTAAGTAGGTCTTATACCTTACACCTTTGGTTAACAATGACGCTATTCTCACTTATATCTTTCTTACTTTCATGTGTGCATGTGAAGATTGGATAACAAATCCCTTTTCTACTTAATGAAAATCATGCATCATAAACTTCCAAATTTTCTTAAATGAATTACTTAGCATGCATCAAAAAGTGTGTTAAAAATTCTCATTTGTGTGTATAGATATGCATGTTATACATGTTGGGAAAGAAATGAAGTGATGTATGTTTTGTGAATTTGGTTCATTTTATTTAATCTTAAAATGCCTTTCTTTTTGAATAGGTTTGTTTAGAGTTCATCTAAACTTAGGATTAATTTAAACACTTAATCAAAATATTCACTAACCAAACCAAAACATGAATCTACTTTAAAAATTACTTAGGTTAGAGAAGTTCTCTTCTCTTTCCATCTCTTTATAACCTAGTAATTAATTGTAGGATTCATTTGAACCTAATCAAAATATGAAATAAAATGAACCCAAAATAATTAAACAACTTAAATGAAACCCTCCTCTAAGTTGAACATCCTTCATGCTTAGAAAACTCTAACTTAAAACCATAGCTAAGCATACCACAGAAACCCCAAAAGCACACACATTAGGCTAAGTCACAACTTCTAGCTTTAGGTTAGGGCAGTGCATGGTTTGATGCTTGCTTTTATTTTATGATATATGTTTTAGACTAGATGTTAGGATATATGTGCGTAGAATGAATGGTTGGATGATCTTAGTCTAACTATTATTTTGTGCAGGGGATTGTGCTTAAGGGGCACTATAATAAATAAAAATACAAATGCTTTTGCTATGCAGGTGCTTATACCCCTAAGCATAATCTAATAGGCCAAGTGGACTTAGTCACCCATGTGTGGAGTGATAAGTCCAATATACATGCTTGGGATTTCGTGGTTTGTTTAGTTAGCCTTTATTTTGCAGGTGTTAGCTAAATTTAATTTACCTTTTCATGTACATTTTGCAATTAGGATTTTGGAATGATTGTTATGGGGATTAAGATGAACATTGATCATAAAGTCTTATCTTATGCACCATGTGAAGCCTTTTGGAGCATCCACCTTCCAACCATCCAAAAGAAGGAACCAAAGAAGAAAGAAGAAAAGAAGAAGAAAGAAGAAAAGAAGAATGAAGAAATGAAGCTTGAAGACCCCCATAATAATGAATTCCTTGCTTAATTATATTTAATTCATTTGTAATGGGTTGTATAAGGGTAGAGCTCACTATCCAAATTTTTTCGTGTTTGGCGGTGGTGCACCATACCATAATCTCTTATTCTTTTGCGCTTAGCTTTATAAATTAATTAATGATTTGTTTAACTTGTGCATTAAGTGGCATCAATTTTTTAGTTTATTCCTTGCTTTATGTATGGCCTAGATGACGATTAGGCTCTTAGGGAAAAATAAATCTTTTATTGAATTTAAAATTGAAAATAAAAAAATAAAGAAGTCATAACCTCACCTAAAGCTTAAGTTTAAAATCAAGATAAAAGAATTAGCAATCTCTTAGCTGGATGAGTATTTCTTTTATAACTTCATACACAAATGCATCTTATTTCACTCTTGATTGGAGGGCTTCCACCTTTGCTAGAGAAACTTGGCTTGACTTGTGAGAGCCATGGTGGAAACGCACCTCCCCCTTCTCGTTGATTTTGGCCAATAACTTTATTTCTCATGCATTAGGCATATGAATCCTATTATCCTGAGTCAAAATGATTGTCCAAAAATGAAAAAAAAAATGAAATATGAACTGCATTAGATTTAGGTCATTTGAAGCATGCCCTTACATGATCTAGTCTATTTAGGGAGTGAGTTTAAGGACTTAACCTCTTTTTAAATAAATAACAACCTTTGTTATCTTGCATAAAGTATATGACTTGCTTGCATGAATTTAAAATCAAAGGAGGAGTTAGTTGGCGGCCACCCCCAAACAGTTGTAAGTCCAAGCAGTCGGGTGGTTTGCCCTCTCTTTTGGAGGCAAACCAAATACCCTTTTTTTGCCTTAGATTTAAGTTGTGCTTTCAGCCTTCGCCAAAGCTCCCTATATTTAGGTTCTGAAGTTGCTTCTCCCCTTTGTGGGACATAAGCTTAAATCCTCACATTTTAAGCATTTTTCATAATCTTGTGTTATGGAATTATAAGCCCTCATATTCTAATGAAAAAATTCAACTCAAAAAAATTAAATTAATTTCAAAAATGTAAAGCCCAATCATAGGATAGTTTGAGATGCTCGTTAGGTTTCCTAACATCGTGAGCATCTCCTACTTATCTCCATTTGGCTTCGATAATAAATCTCTCTTTGATCAATCCCATTTGATCTTCAAAAATGAACCAATCGATTGATAGTCCTTCCCTATTAAAATCTTTAGAGATAATGATCATTTACCTTAATCAAGAGTTTTCCTATAGAATCCCCATTCCTTAGGATGTAATTAACTATGGGGGCTTGCCCCTGTACAAAACTTAATGAACCTGATTTAAAATAAACCCTGCTTTACTTTTCCATGAAAGTAAGGGAAGAATCTTTAGTACACCTCGAAGACCCAACGTCTTTAGGAGTCCTTATTTTGGTGATTAGGTCCATTGTAGGGTGGAAATTTCTATCTTTCAAGATTGTACACCTCTCCTTAATGTCATACCCGATCACCCTAATAAGGCGGATCTGCGTGGCGTACTACCAAGGCAATTTTATATTCCCCTATGTTCTTCTCATTCATTTTATTCTTTCTTTCCACCTCAGAAAGGAAAGCAGGAATAAGAATGATGGTGAGAGGAGGACATATGGGGAATGTGAAATTTTTCCCCACAACCCGGTATATGAATAAATAATTATAATTTTATTAAATTCTATGGGGGTCTTCATTTCTTCACTTCTTATTTGATTTGAATGTTCTTGCTTTAAAGGTATCACAGGGTAGTCCAAGACAAAGCCTTCTTTCCGTTGCTCTTCCTAATCCCCCATAGTACTAATCCTATTTCCTATTACAAAATTATATTAAGAATAGGAAAAGTAAATCTAATTACACATGCAACACATAAGTTAGCTAAACACACATACAATCCCATGCAGTTTTATATATGATTTGGACTTAGCACCCTGCACATGGGTTACCAAGCCCAGCTATCCTAACTTTGATTATGCTTAGGCATTTAAGTAACCTACAAAGAGGGCATTTATATTTATTTTTAAGCATCCCTTAAGCATAATCCCCTACATAAAACATGATTAGGCTAAGAGTATCCTACCATCTAGTATATGAAGCATACAACTTAACATTCAGTCTAAAATAATACATCACAAAACAAAATATTTATCACATCATACACCACCCTAACATAGAGCTAGAAGTGATGACTTAATTTTAATGTGTGTGTTAAGGTCTTCTGTGATATGTCTTAACTAAGCATTAGAGTTATATTTTTCTAAGTTTAGTAATTGTTCAAGTTAACGTGATGGTGGGTTTCATTTGAAGTTGTTTAATTGATTTGTGAATTTTAATTTGTATTTTATTTTGTTTCATGTGGTTTACACTTAACATCTAAGTGTTATAAATAGAAGGAAGATGATTACCCTCTTCCATCCTTACCTTAAGCCACTTTCTAAAGCATATTGATTTGATTTAGTTCTCTTTAGTGGATGGCTTATTAAATAATTTTTAATTAATCCAAAGTTTAGGATAACTTTAAATGACCTTATTCAATATAAAGGCTTCTTAAGATTAATCTAATTAAATTACTATCACATGTCATATATTGAATCATTCCTTTCCATCGCATGTAACATGCATATGATTAATACTCAGCATGCCTATACATACATTATGTTTTGGCACACTTAAATGTTAATTAATGTGTATGTTTAGAATTTATTTCCATTGAATTATATGATCATATAAATTAAAGCTCTGTCCAAATTCTAATACCAAAACACATAAGGATGGAATCACATAAGTACGTGTCGTTGTTAACTAGGGAAGTGAGATAATCAAATGACCTCCTTGGGACATGCTAAAGCCTCGTATTCCTAGGATGTCTAGACTATATACTTATTAACATTCCAAACCTATGTAAATCTATACATGAATAAGGAAAAGAGAGCATTAATTTATGTATCACACATACTAATGACTTAGGTGAATATGAATGCATATATTTTTTTAGTAACAAATGGGGATCTTCATCTTTTGATTAAGCACACATACACGTGTATAAAAGATGTGAGCAAGTACATTTCATTATTAAATTAGGGAAGTGGGGTAATCAAATGACCTCCTTGGGGTTACTTAAAGCATCATATTCCCGAGATGTCCAGACTAAACACTTACTATCTTAAATACATATGAATGTATGCACAACTATAAAGATGAGAATCATGCAAATATTGTATTTTCTTTAATTAAATCCTTTAGGAATATGAAATAAAGCTCTTTCTAAATACAAAAACCAAATGAGAATGCTTATTGTTAAATCAGGGAAGTGATGTAATCAAATGTCCTCATTGGGGATACTTGAAGCCTCATATTCCCGGAATGTCTAGACTATATACTCATTGGTGTTCAAACTCATGGAAATCTATATTATAAGAAAGAAAGTTTTATTTAATTTGCTCAAGCTATAACACATGCAAATCATATGTGTATTCATAACTAGCACAACTCTAAGTATTACAATTGATTCATAAGCTTTAGAAAATAGTTTTGAATATATTAGGGATAATAACCACGCATATATTTAATTAATCCAACACACGCAAGCTTACATAAAGGAAATTCATTTAATTTATTTAAATTTGAAAGTATAAATGTATGAAATCAAATGACATGCTATATTTGATGTGCTTGGAAAGGAACAATTGAATATAAATACATGATTCATTCAATTAAACTAATTCCTAAAGACAATCACATTAAATAAACCCATTTAAAGAAAAACAAAACTCCTTTATTAATTTATGATTTAGAATTTTAATTAAGTTGAAAGAGAAGAATTTATCACTTGTTGGTTTAATCCCACTATCACATTTATAATTTGATTTGATTTAATAAAAGGTAATTAGGTTAATTTTATGAGCTAATTAGGTTGTGATATACATTAAATACATTAATTAACCCTTACATATGTTATCTTAATATAATTATCCAAATAATTATGAGCCAAGATGATATGCATATGAATTGAAAATTAAATTAGTAATGGTCTGTGGTGTTTATTTTAGAGAGAGAGAATGTGGGACACCGCACAGATCTTTGAGAGTACTTATTGAAGTGATCAGGTATGACATTAAGGAATGATGTACTATCTTGAAAAATAGAAATCACCACCCTATAGTATACCTAATTACTTAATAATGACTCTTAAGACATGATGGGTCTTCGAATGTACCGTGGATCTTTTCCCTACTTTACAAGGAAAAATAAAGTGGGATTTATTTTAAGTCAGGTTCATTAAGTTCCCTATGGAGGCAAGCCCCCATAGTTAATTACATACCAAGGAATGAGATTCCTTAGGAATACTCTCGATTAAGGTAAATGATCATTGTCTCCAAAGATTTCAAGGATAGGACTATCAATTGACTATTTTTTAAAAAAACTAAGTGGATTGAGCAAAAAGAGGGAGTTATTATCGAAACCAAAGGGAGATGAGTATGGGATGCTCATGATACTAGGAAACCTAGTGAGCATCCCAAACTAACCTATGGTTGGGCTTTATATTTTTGAAATTGAGGGGAATTATATGTTTGAGTAGAATTTTTATTAGAAATCTAGGGCTTACAATTCCACAATACAAGATTGTAGAAATATCTAAGAGGCGAGGATTTATTCTTATAGCCCACAAAGAGAAAACATCGACCTTATATCCTAAATCTAGGGAGCTTTGGCGAGGGCCAAAGCATGACCTAAATCTAAGGTGAAAATGGGTATATGACTTATCTCTACAAGAGAGAATAAACCACTCAACTATTGGACTTACAACTACCTAGAGTGGCCACCAACTAACTCCTCCTATGATTTTAAATACATGCAAGCAAGTCTTATGCTTTGAAAGATGGCTAGGCCGTTATTTATTTAGGAAAAAGACTAAGTCCTTAAAACTCACTCCCTAAGAAACTAGATTATAAGGGGCATGAATTCATGACTTAATCAAATGTAAATTTTGTCAAGTTTTATTTTGATTTTTAGAAATTTTTATTTGACACAAGCTATGGGATTTTATATGCCTAATACATGAAAAAATTGGTTGGGACAAAATCAGAAAGAAGGAGGTGTGTTTCCACCATGGCTCTTAAAGGTCAAGCCATTTTCTCAAGCAAAGGTGGAAGCCCTCCATTGGCAAGAGTGAGACAATATGATTTATGCATGATGTGAGACATACAACATTCAACTAAGGGGTTGTTAAATCTTTTATTATCTTGATTTATATACCAGGCTTTAGGTGAGGTTATGAATTATTTAGTTTAATTTTGAATTGATTAATTGGATATAAATTTTATTTTTTCCTAAAAGCCTAATCGCATCTAGGAAATTCAACAACCATCAAATAATTAAGAAACTAAGAAAATCATGCCATTCTAATTGCATAATTAGAAACATAACATTAATCAATTTATAAATTAGTGCAAAAGAATAAGAGGCCGATGTGGTCGGGTTCCATCGCACAATCCAAAAAAAGGAAAATGGGTAGCCGAGCTCTACCCTTATACAACCTGGATTACAGATGGATAATTACAATTAAAAGGAATTCATGTTATGGGAGTCTTCATTCTTCATTCTTCATTACTTCATTTTGATTTTCTTCTTTTCTTTCTTCCTTTTGACTTGATTGGAAAATGGTTGCTCCAAAGGCATCACATGGTACATAAGACTTGGTCTTATAACCAATGTTCATCATAATCCTCCATAACATCATTCCAAATCTTAATTGCAAAATTTACATCAAAATGGGAAAGGTAAATCTAACTAAACCTACAAAACAAAGGTTAGCTAAACATACCACACAACCCAAGCAGTTATATGAATAATTTAGATTTAGCACCCCACACATGGGTAACCAAGTCCACCTGTCCTAGTTTGGGTTATGCTTAGGGGTATAAGCAACCTACACAGTAAAAAGCATTTATATTTTTATTACATTGCCCCTTAAGCACAATCACCTGTAGAAGATATAATTAGGCTAAGATCACCCTATTATCCAATATACACACATACACCCTAACATCCAGTTTAAAATATTACACCACAAAATAAAATCATACCTCAAACCATGCATCGCCCTAACATAGAGCTAAAAGTGGTGACTTAGTCTAATGTGTGTATCATTTAAGGTTTGTGTGGCATTTCTTAGCTAGGCTTTAAGGTTGGAATTTTCTAAGTGTTGAAGATTCAATTTAGAGGGTGGTTCCGATTTAAGTGATTTAATTAACTTGTCAATTTTAGTTGGTGATTTGATTTGGTTTCAATGAACCTACACTTAGTGACAAAATGTTGTGAAAAGAGGAAAAGAGAAGAGAGTTCTCTTTCATCCCTACCCTAAAACATTTCTAAGGTAGATTCATTAATGAATTTCCTTATAGTGAATGATTTATTATGTATTTTAATTAACCCTAAGTTTATCTTCTTTATAAATAGTCCTATTCAATAAGAAAGGCCTCTTAAGATTAGTTAGGGTGGATTACTATCACATAACACACACCCATGCATTTCTTTCCACCATGTATACCATGCATATGAATAATCCTAAGCATACCTATACATGCAATGCATATTTTAGCACACTTTGATGATGAATGCAAAGAGATATAATTTGAAAATTTGGATATTCAATTAATGCATGTCTTTGTTATGTAGAAAAGAGGGATTCTTTTATCCATTAGTTAAATGCACATCCATATTTATAAAAAGTATAAGGTACAATACCTACTTGGGGCTACTTAAAACATCACAGTCCCAAGATGTCCAGACTGATATACCACTTTTCTTAGATACATATAGAAGTACAAAAAGAACCAAATGGATAAAGAATAATGCAAGAGATTATGTTTGATTTAGTTGTATAATTTACATGTGTAACATGAAGGTCCTTCCTAAGTCCTAATATAGAGATACATAGGAATAGATTTAGGCCAGTGTTATGTTCTTTTCAAATGAACTATACACTTGCAAATCCTATGTGAATCCATATTAAGAGAAGGAAAAAGAACTTCATAATACACATTTTATGCTATCATCACATGCAAGCTTATAATTATTTATAACTAGCATCACTTCATTTATAATCTTTGATTTATAAGTGTTGAAAAATAATTTTTGGTTTAATAGTGATAATAGCCACTCATATTCTTAATTTTAGCCAACCAATTCAATTTGACAAAAAAGGAAACATTTTTTAAAATTAATTTTCAAAAGAAATGAATGCATGATTTCATATGGCAAATAATATTTAACATGATTGGAAATAAATAAAGGAATGTAAGCATATGACTTCATTCACTCTAATTAATTCCTAAGGAGAATCCTATAAAAATAAAATCATTTAAAATGAATCAAAATTCTTTAAAGATATTTTTAATTTTTTTGAATTTGATTTGACTTAGAAAATGTGAAATGGTTAGCTAGTCCTAACCCATTCCTCCCATGTGTGAATTGGTTTGGTTTAATTTAGAATAATTAGGTTGATTTTTAGGTTTTGATTAGGTTAAGGTATGAATTAAATCCATTAATTATCACTTACCTATACCACTTTAACATAATTATCCAAGTAATTATGAGCCAACATATGATATGCAATCACATGGAAATTAAATCAACAATGCACCTAAGAAATGAAAGGGCCTAATGCAATCGACTCATAATTATTGGTTAATTTAAGCTAAAAGGTTTGATTAAGTACTTTTATAACCCACCTACACATGTAGTTTGATTATAATTTCATTTGGAATTCTCTTAGGTTATTGAACACCTAAGAATCTACCCAGGAATTGAATGATAAATTCTAGAATGATTTAGTTTTGAGTTTGATTAACTAAACTATTTAATGAAGTGATTAAGTCATTAATTAATTACAATTGATTAAGTGTTATTCAAATGAAATAAACTTAGGAAAAAAAGATTAGAAAAGAAGTCCTAATCTTATTCCCTATGACTATTTAGTGTTTCAAAATGATTAGCAAACTTAATTTCACAAGCAATTCCCCTAATTAATCAAGTAACACAATTCAAAAAAATCATGGGAAGTAGAGGTCATCCCACTAATTAATCTCAGAAAGTCTGGAGTTAATTGTTGAAGTAATTAAGAAGTAATTATCTTAATTACATTTCTAATAAAACCCAAATTGAGTTAAATCACTATTCAAAATCAATTGATTTTAATTTTATATTATTCTTCTATGAATTATCTTTAAAATGAGTGTTTATTTGTATTTTTGGATTTTTCTACAATTAGTTATGAATTTTGGAAGTTTCATCATTAAAATAAAATTAATTAGGTCTAATTAAACCCCAAATCTCGTCATGCCATGTGGTGGTTGATGCAGTGCGCTTTCCATGTAGCACAATGGGAGAGGTTATTTAAGTTGTCACATTTGTGAGTCGGTGGCATCATATCTCTTCTCTGTGTCGATCTAAGATTATGTAGAGATCAATCCTGATTTAGGAATGAATAAGAGGGGATCTAGCATGATCTGATCACAACCATCCATTCTAATCACGCGAAACAGATGACATATGATCCTTCTCCTTTGCGAGCGATGAGAGACGCACACCATTTGTCTCTCCTCGTTCAATTTGAGCTCACCCGAGCTCGAATTAGGATCAAAATGATTCCACACCTTTGGAAGGAGGGGGGATGCACATCCAATGGTCAAGATTTTATGGGGTGACAATTTCCTTCGAAAAGGACCAACCAAAAAATTCCTATGGCTGCAGTCAAGCAATTACCTCAGGAATATCACCGGCCTTCCAAGCGAGGTAGCTTTGTCTAGTAGGCGAAGCCCTATTGATGGAATTTTGGTGGTTTTGTTGACCAAGATGCCCTTCAATGGTGATCTGCCTTGATCGAAATGGTGCTTCCCGTGGCTTGGAGACTTGGGGAACATTTCAATTGAGCTCGATGAGGTCCAAGGATAGTGTGGGCAAGGTTAATTTGATTTTGGTTGGGAATTGAATGAGTTGGAATTTGAGCTCGCATCCCTTATTTTATCTTTGAGTAAAATCAAGAATGGGAAATGGGGGAGCTCAGGAACGGCATGTAAAATCTTGGGGAGGCTTCAATTCAACCTCTCAAGCTCTATGGAAATGATTCCTTTTGGTTTGAGTGGGAATGAGGGGGTATATCTCCCCCTCCTTGGATCAGATGGTGATAGGCTGATTTGCCATTTTGGCTCAATGGCTTGGATTGGAAGCACAGTTTGAGATGCAAAACACCCCACATGGGTCATTTTGGGTAGTGGAGTGAAGGAGAGTGGATGCCCATGTGCTAGGTGAGTGCATTTGGAGTTCCAAGTTTTCAAATGCCATTGGGGAGGTTAATTTGGCCTTGCCTTGGGTCATAGCTGACCCAAGCTCATTAGATCATGTTCACCACCTTCCTTGGTTCGCATGTGGACTAATAGAAGGATGCCAAGTGGCCCTGAGAAAGAAATGACCAAATTTCAAGTGAATTTGGTCATAAGATACCCTTTGACTTAAGGGCAAAGTGGTCATTTGGTCATGACTTTGATTTGGCCAGATTTAAAATGATTTGAAAATGGGTTGGGCCAAATTTCAAGTGATTTAGAGTTCATTTGATTTGATTTGGCTCAATTTGACCCATTTATGTCAAGTTGGGTCAAATTGGGTTAGGTTGACCAATTGGTCAAATTGGGTCAAACTATGGGTTAGGTCAAGTTCAAATGATCATTTGGAGCCTATGGGTATCATTGGTTTGGTTCAATTTGGTTTAGATTTAGTTTTGGTTCATTTATGTTCATTTGGGTCAAATGGGTCAAGTTGACCAATTTGACCCATTTGACCCAATTGGGTTAGGTCATGAGTTGGTTAAGGCTTGGTTGATCATTTTAAATGTATTGCAACTTTGGTTTTAATCAATTTTGATTTGGTTTGATTTCAAGTTGACTTGACCATTTAGGTCAAGTTGGGTTCATGGTCAATTGGGCTAGGTTGGGTCTAATTGGTCAATTGAAGCTTTGGTCAAGTTTAACAATCAATTTGGAATGAATTTGACCCATTGGTCGTAATCAATTTGGCTTAAATCAAGATTTGACCTATTTTGGCTTTTTAGGTCAATTTGGGTCAACTTAGGTCAAGTGGCTAAGTAGGCTTGATTTGGCTCTTTTGATGGCTTGATCATGTTCAATCATTGATTATGGATTGGTTTAGATCAATGGCTTCAATCAATTTGGCTTATAGTAAATTTTGGCATGTTTATGTTTCATTTGGGCTAAGTGTTGACTTGGTCAAAGGCTAAGTTTGACTTTGGTTTGACCTAATTTGAGTGATTGATCATTCTAAGATGATTGTTGATCATAATGTGAGGCTTAGATGAGCTTAGTTCAATCCAATTTGGGTTGGATTAGAATTTGGCTCAAAAAGGTCTTTTAGGTCACTTTGGGTCAAGTGAGCCTAAAGGGGTCAATTGGCTTGATCAAGGCTTAATTCAAGTTTGTGTGAACTCACATACGAACTTGTGATGAAAATATAAATCTAATTGCAAGTGATTTGGAGTTAAAAGGGTTTTGGTTCATTTGACAATTTCAAGTCAAAAGGATGAACATTGGTTAGTTTCATTTTGGTTTGATGATTGTAGTTTATGTTTATGTTTGAGCATGTTATTGAAGGAGTGATTGTTCGAAGAGAAAATTCAAGGGTTTGGATTGATTTGAGAATGATTTGGCTAAATCCAAGAAATTGACTTAATGGATATAAGTTGGATTTCGGCATAATTTTGGGTTTAGTTTTGGCTATTAGAATTTATATTTCATTTATATTTGTAAATATAAATGAGAATATAAATGGGTTATGAGAAAATTTTTGAGTTGGAGTGATTTGGATTTGGTTTGAGCTAAGTCCATAAGATGAAATCAAAAGGGCTTAGGAAAGATTTTGAGATTTGAATTCAATCATGGGTTTCAATCATTTGCTTTGGAATCGATTTATGATTTGAATTTTGGAATTAATTTATGATTTGAGAAAATCAATTGAGTTGAAATTGATTTGATATTTGAGAAAATCAATTGAGTTGGAATTGATTTGAGATTCGATTTGCAAAAAATCAATTGAGTTGGAATTGATTTAAGATTTGAGAAAATCAATTGAGTTGGAATTGATTTGAGATTTGATTTGGATTGGTTTGAAGAAGGGAGGCAAGGATTAGGTTCAAACTATAAGGTAGGTAAGTCCTCCTAATACCCCTAAGGCATAACCTATTCTTATTGCTAAATCATCTAAGTCTCTAGGGTTAGGTTAAGTGTTCACCTAATCACTAGAAGTGTCTTAAGACTAAAGAACTCTTAGTGTTTAGAGGAGTCCTATGTCTAAGATGGAGAAATTGAAAGCTTACTCCAAAAGTGAGGTCAACATGGTCCTAAGAAATAAAAAGGGACTAATGTAATTGGATCACAATTAATGGTTAATTAAAATTAATGAACTTAGTTAAGTACTCTTATGGTTTCCCCACACATATGGGTTAACCATAATTTCCTTAAATAGCTTTATGTCATTAAACACCTAAAGATCTACCCATGAATTAATTAATTAAGATCTGAAATGATTATGATTTTAATTTGATTAATTAGGTCATTCACTTGATTAATTACACCTTTTATTAATTCAAATCAATTAATCTCCTTTTTAAATGAAATGGACTTAAGAAAGAGATTGGGAAAGAGATCCCCATCTCATTTCCCTTTCCCACTCACTGTTCAATAATGATTAACATGCTTAATTAATTCATTTATTTGTTGATTAAGGATTAATTAATCACTTAATTAATTAAGAGAGTGATTAAGGCTAAAATGAATAATTTTCTTAATTACCCAAGCAACAAACCTCAAGAAAATTATGGGAGGCAGAGGTCATCCTACTAAATAATCTAAAAAAATTTGAAATTAATTACTTGAGTAATTAAGGTGTAATTAAGCTAATTAATTTTTTAATTAAGCCTTAATTATTATTCAAAATCATTTGGGATTAATTTTAACTGATTTTCCTTTGAAATACCTTTAAAATGAGTATTTATATGCATTTTTTAGATTTTTCTATAATTTGTTATGAATTATGGAAGATTCAACCACAAAAATTAATTAATTATCCCTAATTAAGTGTAATCCCATCGACGTCATGCGGCCCCTAGCGTTTGCTTTATGTGGCATATTTGGTCACTTAAAACATTCATTTCGGTGTTGGCGCGCGACTTGCTTCAATCCGTCCAATCTCAGATTGGATGACGTAGATTGAACCCGCAGTTCCTTAAGGGATTAAATCAAGATTTAACTAGCAAATAATCATGATAGTCCATTCCAATCATGTGAAATGAACAGTGCATGATCGATCGTCCCCCGAGCGATGAGAGACGGAGGCCATCCGCCATTCCTCACTCGATCTGAGCTCACCCGAGCTCGGAAGGACTCCAAATGGATCTCACACCTTCGCAAAAAGGAGCCTAAGGGATCCAACGGTTAAGACCACACGGTATGCAAGTTTCCTTCAAAAAGCTCCAACCCATTTTCACCAAAAGCTCGGTTTCATGGAAATACCTCGTTGGAGCTCAAGACCGGTAGCGAATCTGATTGAGGAAGCTTCGCCTAGTGAATACGAAGCCCTATTGAGCAGCAATTGGATCAATTTCTCACCATTCACTCAGAAGGCCATGAACTGACGATTTGGAGGTCGGTGTTGATCAAAGTCACACTTCCAGTGGTCAAAGGGCTTGGGAGGCGATTTGTTCTTGCTCGATGAGGTGTGGGGATGATGTGTGTAAAGTTAATTGAGTTTGGTGAAGAAACAAGGGAGTTGGATCGAAGGAACGAATGCCTTATTTTGGTTTTAAGCTTTTCTGCAATAGGGGAGCTCAGTTTGCTTCGGAGGGGGCTCTAGGGTTTTCTAAATGGTCTCTTGGGAGTTTTTGAGAGTGAGTGTGTTTGATTTGCATGAGATCTTGGCTAAGTCCATGAAATTGGCTCAAAGAGCTTAGAAAGGATTTGATTTAATTTGATTTAGTTTTGATGATTTAAAGGTATATTTTATTTTTATTTTTGAAGATGATTGAAGATATGATTGATTTATGAGAAAATCAATTGACTTTAGCTTGATTTGAAGGAAAATTTGGCTAAGCTCATGAAGGTAGGTCACATGGCTTAGATTTGGATTGGTTTGATTTGGCTTTGATCAAGGTTATTTGAATGTAGATTTGATTTATATTTGGGAAGATAATTGTGGAAATAATTGATCTATGAGAAAATCAATTGAGTTTGGATTGATTTAAATGGGTTTTGACTAAGTCCATGGAATAAAATCATAGGGTTTAGGAAGAGTTGATTTGATTTGATTTGGTTATAGATTTCAATCATTTGATTTGGATTTGGATTTGGATTTAGATTTGGTATTTGAATTGAATTTGAGGTTTTGTTATGACTTAAGAAGGTGAACATAGATTGGGTTTAGGCTGTAAGGTAAATGGACCTCCCTAAGTCCTAGGGCATAGCCTAATCCTATAGTTATCTCTTCTAAGTCTCTAGGCTTAGGTTAAGTGTTCACCTAACTGCTAAAAGTGTCTTATGACTAAGGAAGTCTTAGTGTCTAGAAGACTCATAGGTCTAAGAAGAGGAGATTGAATCCTCACCCCAAAAGTGAGATCAACATAGTGATAATAGCCATGGCATATAATAAGATTAATTCAACACATGCAACTTATACATACATACATACATACATACATACATACATATATATATATATATATATATATATATATATATATTAATTTGATTCTTTTTTTAATTGAAAATATGAATGCATGATATCAAATGCCATACAGATTTATAATGATAAAAAAGGAATAACTAAATATTACCACATAATACATTCAACTACATTACTTCCTAAGGACAATCAAGTTAAATAAAATCATTTAAGACTAACCAAAGCTCCTTATGGGATTTAATTTTTATGTTTGAATTATTAAATCCTGAAGGGGAGAAATGATACTTGTTGTTTTGCCCCATCCCATGTGAGTGACTTAATGTGTTCAAGGAGAAGATAATTAAGTGCATTTCATGGATTAATTAAGCTCAAATCATTAAACAATTCATTTAATTTCTCTTTCTTATGTTTCTTTAATTTTAATTAACCACTAAATCATGAGCCTCCTATGATATGCAAATGAGAAATTAAAATTTGCAATGCACTTAACAAGACCTAATGCGATGAAGCTCAAATTTAAGGGTTAATTAAATTAAAGAAGAATCTAATTAAGTACTTATATGGTTTTCCCACACCCATGGGTTAACCATATGTTCCTTAAGGGTCTTTATGTTGTTAAACACATAAAGAGAAACACATGGATTCAGTTTGAATTATATGAAATAATCATTATTTTAATTTAATTTGATTTCACCATTAAATTACTTAATTAATCTTCAATTAATCCATGCATTAATCAACCCTCCTATGGAAATACACTTAGAAAAATAACCAAAGAAAAGCCCTAATTATTTTCCCTCATGATTCCCACTATTAATAGGGATTAAACATCATTAACCATTGAAATTTTACTGTTTAGCAATTTTAATTATCATTAAATTGATTAAGAAGGGTAATTAAGATTGAAATTTTAAATTCTCAAAATTACATTGCCAAAAAATCCCAAAAAAATTATGGGAGGCAGAGGGCATCCCATGGAACTAACCCACCAAATTTGGGGTCAATTGGCCAAGTAATTAAGCCTTAATTAGAATAATTATTCTAAACTTTAAACCCTAATTAAGAATTGTTCATTAATCAAAACTTATGGATTTTATTTTTATTAAATTTTCCTCTATTTACCCTCTCCAAAATGGGCTTACTCATAGTTTTTGGAGTTTTCTACAATTAGTTATGAATTTTGAAGTTCTGGGTAATTAATTGCATTCAAATCACTTAATTAATTCCTTAACCTATTAGCGTCATGTGGGAGTTGAAGTGGCGACATTTTCCATGTGGCACCATGGGATAGGCTATTTAAAACATCCCCCATGGTGGTAGAGTCGTTGGACCACCGCCCAATCTCGCATCGGTGGATATTAATCTCGTGATTTCTATTAGATTAAATTAGATTTTCTAACGGATTAAATCACGACTGTCTATTATAATCATGCAGAATGGATGGTCGATGATCCGCCATCCCCTGAGCGTCGAAAGACGGACACATTCTACCTTCCATTGCTTGATCCGAGCTCACCGGAGCACATGGAACAACGTGATCGACTCCAAAATGTGTGGGGAGATGATCTAAGAGGATCCTAAGATGGAAATCACGTGAAATTACAAAACTCTTAAAAAAAGACCAACACCTAATTGATTTTCTACAGTTTGCTAGAATTTACCTCTCTGGAGGTCAAGATTGACAGCCCAACAACTAAGGTAGCTTCATCTTGAAGAGATGAAGCTCTGTTGAGAAGATCTCGAGTTGCCTCCCCGCTGACGCTTCTGTGGACCAAATGCCACCTTGAAGGTCACCGGAGTTGGTCTTGGAGTGGTCTTTGGTGATCAAATCGATTGGGAATCAATTTGTTTCGACTCATCGGAGCTTAGGGAAGGTATGGGAAGAATTAATTGAAGTTTGGTGGAGTTTAGGTAAGGTTCGACAGATGAGGCTCTCGGTTTCGAACAGAGCTTGATCTCACCGACAATGGGGTGCACTAAGAGATCGAGGGATGCTCTAGGATAGTTTGAAATCACCTAGGATTGCTCTATGTAAAGTTTGAATGAATGAGGAGGAGTATACTCTCCTCTCTAAGTTAACCAAGGGCTGAGATTGGCTCAACCTTTGACAATCGTCCGGCCGGGGTAGGTAGCTAGAGATGGTAGTGGACTGCTGAGGTGGAGCCGCTTAAGAGGCTTAGAGAGCTACAAGGGCTGGCATGGGGTATACCTCCTTCTCCAAGTGAACCAACGGGATGACTTAGGTGAGTTTACCCTCTCATGACTTAAGGTTGAACCTAACAACATTGGGTCAAGTTTGGGTTAGTGGTCCAAGTGTCCAAAATGAGCTAAAGGTGGCTACCATGGGTTGGAGAGTACGTGAGACCCTCCAAATGGGGATTTAATCCCATTTGGATGGGTTGTTCCTATGTGTTTTGACCCAAATTGGCTTCACCATGGGTTGGGCTCATTTTGGCTAACCCATGGTGACCCAAGGATGGGTCAAGTTTGGTTGAGTTTGGACTTGGTTTGAATGAGTTAGGCTCAATTTGACCCATATAGGTCAAATGGGTTTCAAATGAGCTAGGTTGACCAATTAGTCAAGTTGGGAAAACCCAAGGGTTTGGATGTGTTCAAATGATGATTTGGAATGTATTCATTCTTTTGGTTTAGTTTAAGTTGAAGTGTATTTGATTTTAACTCATATGGGTTCATATGGGTCAAATGGACTAAGTTGACCAATTTGGTCAAATTAGCCAAATTGGCTTGGGTGGAAGGTTGGTTTAGGTTTAATTGATTATTTAAGAATGATTGTTGATGTTGTTTTGAATTGATTTAGATTTAAGAATGATTTAGCCTAATTTGACCTTTTAGGTCAAATATGGCTAAATGAGTCAATTAGGTTGGTTTGATCAAATTGGGTTCAATTGGATGATAGATCGTGTTTAATAATCAATTTTTGATTGATTATAGGCATTGGTTTCAATCAATTGGGTTTAAGATTTGATTTGACCCAATTTGGCCCTTTAGGTTAAATTGAGTCAACTTGGGTCAAGATCCTAAGTTGGCTTCGTTTGGTTCAGCTGGTGGTTGAGTCATGTTCAATATTGAATTTATGATTGATGGGAACCATTGAATTCAAGCAATTGGGTTTAAAATGGGATTTGGTTTATTTTGGTCCATTGGTTAATTGGGTCAACTTGGATCAAGTGATCAAATTGGTTTGGTTTGACTCAATTGATTGGAAGTGGTCAATCATAGATGATCAATAATCATCATAGAGAAAATTGGAAAGGTTGATTCAATCCAATTTGGGTTGGATTAAGGTTTTGAACTTTGGGTGAAGTGGACCAAATGGGTTGATTGAGTTGGATTAGGTTGGATTGGGTTGAAATGAGTTCAATGATGAGTTTAGGATTGATTGATAGCTTTGATTGCAATTGATTTGAATTTAATTGGATTTTGGCTCATTAGGACCCTTTGGGTCAAACGGGTTAGCTTGGGCTGATTGGACTTAATTGGTTTGAGTGGCTTGATTATAAGTATTGGAAGGGCTTGAAATAGAGTATTGACTGGTTAGAGTGCTTTTGTGAAAGTCAATTGAATTGGTTTCAATTGAATAGGCTTTAGGTTGGATCCATAAGATGATGGTGGAATTGATTTAGGTTTAGGGTTAAGGTAATTTGTCTTAGAGCTTGGATATAAAACAAGATTTAATTGGGGTTAGGTGGCTTGAGGTTGGTTTTGGATGAGTAGAAAAGCATGGGTTTTGGTTTAGGCCATAAGATAGATAGAACCTATTTGTCCTAAGGTACAACCTAAGCTTAGGATATGCCTCCCTAAGTCTTTAGGCTTGGGTTTAGTGTTTCCTTAATCACTAGAAGTGTCCTATGACTAGGAAAATCCAAATGTCGATTCTTAAATCTACGACGAGAAGGATGAGTCCTCACTCCAAAAGTGAGGTCAACAAATATGGAGAATCATCTCTTTGTAGAGTTTAAGCAAATAATTTATATTATAGTGCACCAGTTCCCGATGATTGTTAAGGAATTCTCAAGCTTTTCTAAGCATGAGATCAGGCGTGACTTTCATCCATCATAAGATATTGAATGTTCAAGGTTTAGATACTATCATTTCATTTATGGTGCTTATTCAAGGTGTTTGGGAGCTCAATTTTGATATGCTCTTGGACTACACAAATTGAAGATTTTGGTTTAGTTGCTTGAGCTCACCAATTGACATATCAATATAGAAGATTATATGTATATGATTTAGATTCATTCTTAAAGCCACATCATTATTAGCATATAAAATTCTTTATGTGAAACTCTCAAGAAAAAAATAAACAAAGTTACATAATTATTAAGACAAGTCAACCAAAAAGTTACATCACCATTGCTATCAATAGTAGCAACACTATGAATTTTTTCATGAGTGGTAAGATAGAAACCAAAAAAATCTACAATCCTATGACAAGGGAGAGATCTCCATATTAAGTGGTCAAGATATATTTTTCTCTAATGGTCAATGGATGATTGAAGAAGTCAATCATGATAAGGAGTTTTTTATTGACTTCTATGCCATGCCAAATGCTTAGAACATGCTAAAATTTTATGACTTTCACAAAGATTATGGGAAAGATATAAAATATTGTTGCCACTTTAAGGATTAATTAAGAAAAATATTTTATAATAATAAATTTAAGGATTCATTTTTATTGATCTTGGATAATGTGTTGATAAGTTACTTATGGAAGATAATTGTAATCAACATAACTCAGCTCAAGTCATTCACATCAAAGATAAACTTAAGCTAAGGAGTATGACTAAAGTGCAAAGAGAGAGAGAGAGAGTTCTAAACAATCAATAGTGGTGTATTTTATATTTAATTTGATGTTTTCTTCTTTGGTGGTAACTATTACCTCTAATAACTTTGTTTGACTATCAATCATAAATCTGTATATTGGTGTAATCATCATGTTAATGTTGATCACTATCAATTTGGAAGCATGCTAATTAAGATTTCAATTAATAATATTTTTAATTGTCTTTAACCAAATACACCAAGAGTTTTATTGCTTGGCATCCACTATTAGGTATCATTATAATATTTCTACTGAATGTAGGGAGATCAATGGCCAAATTACACTATTGATTGTCATGGAGGAGGTTGACCAATAATACATCATCATAACCAACTTCATTATAGTTGATACAACAATGCAATATAATGCCATATTTGGCCATATGCTTTTAAACACATTCAATGTGATTATCTTAATGTATTATGAAGGTGTGTTTTCATTATTTGTGGATATTTATTGCAACCCTAAGCATGTTACCTAAAAGTAGTTAGCAATGTTTAAGTTGAGGTGCTATAACTAAATCTCCAAAGGGAATATGACCTTGAAACCTTTGAGACCATTAAAGAGTTCATCATATTGTCGTTATGTCGCAAAATATTAATATTGAACACGTATGTTTTCTCTGAATTTGCATAAAAATGTCAAAAGTTGACATTAATGTTGTTTGTCTTCATCTTAACCTTATGTTGGATTGACTAAATAAGGTATGAATCTATCATGTTGTCCTAACTTTGGTAGGGTTTATCTATTATGAGGTCTAAAGCTGCTAAAAGATAGCTTCAATCATGAAGTTTAATACTTGAATAGGATTTTAAATGTCATAATGAAACAAAAAGCTAATATGAAGGGGATGATTTGTTGATCTCACTCATTTGAACCAAGTTTATCCTAAAGACAACATATCACTCCCATAAATAGATGTTCTAGTTAACTCAAGAATCAATTATCCCATCATAAGTTTCTTAATTATCATGTTAAGCTATCATCAAATCAAATTATATTATATTAATTATGAGAAGATAGCTTCTATTATCAGTAATATTTTATACCATTATAATTTCTTCTATTATCAGCAACATAGGATTATCACTAACTTGATTTGCAACTATAAGTTCACTTACTTACTCCTCAAGTACTATGTAGTGAAATCCTTACATCATCTCCATTTAAGGACAATCACATCCATGCTTGATTCGATGATACATCAAATTTCACTTAACACATCACAAAGAATGTAAAATAATAATCAAAATTGTCTTGAATGTTGGGGGCGATCTACTGGCTATCACCATAAAGATACAACACCATCTCTATTCTCATAAATAATAAGATGCACAGCTTAAAAAGAAAAAAAAATTAGAGCAACACGATAAAGTGGTTGAGATATATAAGATATTATCAAGAATGAAGCCCATGAAGAATTGCTTATGATTGCTAAAGATTTCAAAATTTTTTTTTTTTTTTTTTTTGAAATTTCTTCCTGTCCATTGTGCCTCCAAGAAGTTGAAACAGCATTTTGGTTATTTTTTGTAACGTTCTTAATTTATGATAAATTAATAAATATAAAACTAAGATTTATAACATTATATATCAAAATAAATGCAAAGATCTCAATGAATTCAATATAGTCCAAAAAGTTAATTCATTAATTCTAAAATAATTGCATAATTACTACTTAACTAACATGCATAGGCAAAGTTAATGTTAAGTGTGCAACATGTAGAACAAAATAAAGTTATCAACACATGAAATACAATATTTAAAAATATTAATGAAATTCATCTATATATATATATATATATATATATATATATATATATGAATTTTAGGAATATTTCCAAACGCCCTCTGAACATCAAAGCATCATAAAAACCAGTGGCCGACATTGTCTTAGCAGATTTGAAATTGAAGGATTCATGGTACTTCTCTTGTTATTATAGTCAGTGCTGCAACGTCTGAGATACGCCTCATTAATTCACTGGACAGAATTGTTAGTCCCATATACTATTTGTCACCCAACCAAAGTAGCACAAGGGCTGCTTTAGTGGAGATTTCCCCATTTGTTCTACTGCAAATTATAACCTTTCTTCGGAGAAACAAAGTGGCTCTGAGTCCATGCTTCTGCAGAAGATGAATGGTTCTTAGAATAAAGGCAGATGCAGCAGTCAGTGCTATTTTCACGTAACCCACTTCTAGCCCCCCTCGTATTCTGACTTGAATCTTTCTTCAGATTTTTGTTTCTTTAGTGGAAGACCAAATGACTTGGCCATTACAACATCATCAATTATTCTTCTGATTCTTCGGCAAACAATGGCCATTTATCATCATAATTCTGCTTGCCAACTTCTGAATTAATCCTTAATTACATCTTCCAATTTTATAAGGATTACTGTTATAAAAGACTTGCTGCTTTCATGACTTCTTACTATTGCCAAAAGGTATTTCCAGTCATTAAATTGAATTCCATAATAAGAAAGATATTTCAAAGTTGTTTGGGTGGGTGGACTCTCAGAGCTCCGGCAATGGAAGTAGCGAGATATAAGCACATTTATTTTGAGGAAAATTACAAATTTCAAAAGTATCAAATTGGGTGGGGAGGAATTTATTTATGGAGGGTTCAGGGAGAGGACCACAAAAATATACCGTTCTCACTGCTTGGAATTCGAAGTTTTTTTAAACAAATAAATATAGTTCAATATTTTTTTTTATTATTGTCAACAGACTTGCTATCCATAAGTTTAAATTTGAAGTCCTAGCAACTTGTTTTTTTTAAAAAAAAAAAATTGAAAAGCAGTCGTCATCATTGAAGCATTTTCTTCTTATGCATGGCATGTGAATGGATTAAGGCGATTCGGAAGCATCTCATGGAAGTTGTAATTAAGCTTTAAGGCAGAAGCATATGATCTTTTTACTTAGATTGGAGCGAGTGGTATTCCTGTTTTAACCAAAGGTTAGCGCAGGCTAAATTTATTTTATTGCAATCAGTTTATATCATCAGTGATAAATTAAAACATCGCCAGAAATCACAAAATTTTTACATGGAAATTTAGAAGGAGAAAAAACTAGAGGGAGTAGCTAAGTAGATATAATCTATTATGTAAGTAAAATTGCAAATGTCGGCTCTTCCCCTTAATTAAAGAAGGACGGATTACGAAGTACAAAACACTACTTTGGTCTCCTATGACTATAGTGAAGATGTCATAGCAATAATGAGGATGATGATGATGGTCAAGCAAAAACAATTAAGTGATGGTAGTTAGATAATGGTGGGTGAACTATGATAGTTAGATGATGGAGATTAGATAAAGCTTGATGAGCTAAAATGATCAAGCAATGACACTCGAATAGAGATATTTAAGCAACGGTGGTCGTGATAGTAGTTGGATAGTGTTGATAGAGCAAAAGTCGTTGGGTAGTTGCTAGAGATTGTGGTCACTGGCAATGATCATTGACATCAATATTAAACAGGGCTCTAAAGTTCTTCAGGTTTTTAAGCTCCCTTTAATTTTAAGTTGAAGTTCCTTTCATGTAAAGAATTGCTGTTTATTTATAAATTTTAAATTGATATTTTTGTAATTTTAGTCAAAAAATTGAAGCATTCCATTAGATAGCCCATATTGATTCTCTTAATTATAGACTGGTCTTTTAATATTTAAGTATCATAGTGATCTAAAATTTGAGTTATCTTAACTCCTTGATTCCTTTCATCAAGAGACTTCGTTTGAATAATAAGCACAAAATTCAAAGATTCTTTATTCCATGAAATCATATCATGAAATTTTCAAGCAGTACTTGATTTGGGTTCATTCAAACTTGGATTAGAATAATTTTTATATCTTAAAGTTACTCAGTTTGATTATAAGTTTATTAAAGCTTAGATGATCCTAAATTTAACTTGATCAAGATTTGTTCTTTATTAAATTAATTTATGGTGATCTATCAAGCTTCATATGTCAAAGTTCTTATTTCATAATTAATGTCTAGAAAATATTGAAAGAATGTAATTAAATGTGTATTTTTTTATAAAGGTTTAATGGAGGTGATTGTATTTAATACATATAGAACATCAAATTGTAATACATTTTCTAATTAACCCATGACATTAAATGTCGTAATTAATAAAGTGCTATTATAAGTCATTATGTTGGATCCAAAATTACTAAAAAAACTATATATTAAACCCTACTTAAAGTTATTAGTCAAATCACAGGAGGTGATATTGAGTGAATAATAATAAGTTCGATCCTTGTAAGCTCTCAATTGAATAATTAATTAAGAACTAGGTCAAATTGTATTGAGTAAGAGTGCACGAGCTTCATAAGAGAGAGGGAAAATGATTGGACAAAAGAAACCCACCCTTGGTCTTCTCCTTATAAGAGAGAATCAAGGTTGATGCTAACAAGAAGCTATGGCTAGCAATGTAGTAATCATATAGTCATCTCTAATGACATGAATATTTTGGAGGTGTTCAATCTAGTGTAGGAGAAGGATGTACTCTAGTGCTTAGAATTTTGAGTAAGTATTGCTAGATGGTTTATGAATGCCTTTCAATTGAGTTCAATAAATATGAACCAAGGAGTAAGTTTTATGTGGGATGAAGTATTAATTCTTTCGGTGACCCTCTCTTGTTGACTTTAGATAACTTTTCAATGGGCAACTTCATGTTTAATTTGTTCTACAAATGAATCTAGGGTTCGACAATTTACTTATGGCTTGACTAGATAAGAGCAGGTTAATGATCATTTGATTAACTAAACAAACAACATGAATATACTTATAAAAACTCAGTTATTAAATGAATAAGCTTGAACAACTTGCTATTCGATTCATTTATATTCATGAACATTATTGTTTAAAGTTCATAAATAAGCTTGTTAAGATACTCAAATAAGGCTCAATTAAAGCTCGATTTAAAATTTGATTAAGACTCAATTTAAAGCTTGGTTAAGCCTCGATATAAAGCTTATTAATATTTATTGAATAAACCATTGATTAATAATTTTTAAAATATAATAATATCTTATATTATATTATATTAAATTATAAATAATATAAATTAATTTAATTTGATTTTTATTTAATTATTAATTAATTTTTCTTTTGATTTAAATTTTCAAAAACCCCAAAACCTAAACCATACTCAACCGTAAGGCTTGTTCGATGAGTTATTAAGCTATTTAATCACTATGCTCATTTATAAGCTTGGTAAAGGTTGTTTAGGTAGCTAACAAAAAACTTGAAAATAAAACTTGTTAATTAGCTCTTCAATACTCAAATCAAGCAATTATTTTAAAGCTTAACAAGTTTTGCTCTTTAAGCGAAATGAGCTCTAAATAAAAGTTCAATAATTATTAAATGAATTAAGCTCAAACTAAGCTAAGAAAAAAATAAGGAATTTAAACAACCAAAGCTTAAACACTATTATAAAAGATTGAATCAAGCTCGAGATGAGCTTGAACAAAATTCTGATAAGTGCTTTGCTCAACTCGGTTCATTTGCAACCCTAGTTTTATTGCAAATCATGCTAGTTCATCTTTCAATCACTTTCTTGAACTAGACTTAGATTCATGTTATGACGTGATTAACCTAGCCTAAGTAAATATAAATGAATTTATATTAGTTCTTCAACTTTTTTACTCTTTCTAGAGACAGAGTATAATAAGAGACTAACAACACCAACCATTCATATCTCTTGGGTATTGTTGACCTCACTTTTGGAGTGAGGATTGACCTTCCTCATCTTAGACTTAGGAATCATCCTAGGAACTTGGGTCTCCTTAGTGATTAAGGGAAAACTAAATCCAAGCACAGAGACATAAGAGGCATACCCTAAGTTCAGGATATGCCTTAATACAATTAGTTCTACCTATCATATGTCCTGAACCAAGACCCATGCCTATTCACTCATCCAAGGCCAAACTCATATGAATGAGACATGACCAACCTCAAGCTTACTCAATTAACCTCACTTGAATTTGTTTTCTAATCCAAGCTCCAAGCCAAATTAACTTAGCTTTAACTTTAACCCATCATGACCCATGATCCAACTCATTCAAGCAAACTAAATCCAGATCAATCACCAAACCATTCAATGATCCTTTCAAACCCTCCAACACTTACAATCAAACCAATCAAATTCAAATGAATTTGATCACTAAACTCCATTTGACCAAGTTCAAATGAGCTAAAACCCAATCAAGCCTAAATCACTACAATCCAACCACTAACTCAAATCCATCATTGAATCAACACCTAATTGATCAACTCAACCCAATTGGTTTGCTTGACCCAATGTGATCAAAATGACCAGCTTGATTCAAACTTTAATATAATCTAAATTGGATTGAATCAACCCATCCAATCCTTCCATAATTTTTGTTGATCAACCTTGATTATCCAATTGCAATCAATTCGGCCAAATCAAACTAATTTGACCATATAACCTAAGTTGACCCAATTAACCTAAAGGGAAACATTAGACCAAATCATGTTCTAAGACAAATTAATTGCAATCAATGACTCCCATCAACCACAAATTGAGTATTGAACATGGCTCAACTACCAATTGAACCTAACTAAGCCAATTTGGTCTCTTGACCCAAGTTGATCCAATTTTATCTAAAGGGCCAAACTGAGTCAAATCAAATCCTTAGCCAATTTGGTTGAAACTAATGCTTCTAACAAATCATAAATTGATTAATGAACATGATCCAACCTTCAATTAGACCCAATTTATTCAACTTAACAAAATTGTCTTGCTTAGCCCATGATCAATTCCCTAATCCTACCTAAAGGGCCAAATTGAACTAAATCATTCCCCAATCAAAATCAATTCAAACCAACACTTGCAGTCATTCCAAAATGACCAATTGAACCTAAACCTAACCCATGCCCAAGACAATTTGGTTAATTTGACCAAATTGGTCAACTTAGCCCATTTGGCCTAAATGAACCAAATCCAAATCCAATTCAAATTGAATCAAACCAATTACATCAATGCATTCTAAATGACCAATTGAACTCACCCAAATCCTTGGTTTGACCCAATTTGACCAATTGGTCAACTTAACCAAATTGAAGCCAAATTGACCCATATGGGTCAATTTGAGCCAAACCCAACCAAACTTGGCATGACTCATCCTTGGGTCACCATGGGCTTGCCTAAGTGGACCCAACCCATGATGAACCTGATTTGGGTCAAATCCCTTGAACCAAGCTACCCAAATGATATAAAATCCCCATTTGGATGGGTTCATCCACTCCTCATGCCTTAGCAGCCACCTTTGTCCCTTCTTGGACAATAAGACTACTAACCCAACCTAACTCAATGCTATTGGGTTCAGTTTTTGTCCATAAGAGGGTGAGTTCACCCATAGCGCACCATTGGTTCACCTAGGGAAGGTGGTACACTCCATGCCAGCGCATGCCACTCACTTGGCCACTCAAGCACCTCCACCTCAGCAGTCCCAGCCACCTCCGACCACCTACCTCAGTTGGACGACTGCTAAAGGCTGAACTAATCTCAGCCCTTGGTTTAAGTGGGGAGGAAAGTATACTCCTCCCCATCAATTCAAACTTCACAGAGACCTTCTTCAAAGCATTCTGCACATTACGAGCCTTCCCCTCAAGCTCCTTGTGCACCCCATCACCGGCAAGACCAACCACCGAGCAAAATCGAGAGCCCCATCATCGAAAGTCCACCAAACCCAAATTAACTCATCTCACACCTTCACCACACTCCGGTGAGTCGAAACAAATCATTTCCCGAGTGATTTGATCACCCAAAGGCATCCCTATACTAACTCCGGAGAGTTTCACGGTGGCATTTTGTCCACAGAGGAATCGACGAGGAGGAAGCTCGAGATATTCTCAACAGGACTTCATCTCTTCAAGATGAAGCTACCTCAATCGACAGACCACCGGTCTTTAGCTCAGACAAGGTAAAAATTTAGCAACCATAGATTTTCCCCTTAGGTGTTGGTCTTATGTGAAGTAAAATGTAATTTCATGCAATTTCCATCGTAGGACCTCCTTTGATCTTCTCCCAAAATATGTTGGAGTTGATTTCACCGTCAAACGAGCTCCGGTGAACTCGAATTGAGTGGTAAAAGGCGGACGATGTCTGTCTTTTAGCGCCCGGGGGACGACAAATCATCGGTCGTCTCTTCCGCATGATTAAAACAGATGACCATAATTTAATCTACTAGATTTTCTAATTTATCCCTCTAAAAAAAATAATCATCTTATCCAAGATCGATGGCCATAATAAAAGTGCCTGAATCAGGATGTTTTAAATAGTCAATCCCATGTCATCATGTGAAAAGTGCTACCACATCAGCATCCGCGAGGCGTCAATAATTTAAGTGGTTAATTAGGCTTTAAAAATGTAATTAAATGGCAAGAACTTCAAAAAATCATAACTAATTATAGAAAATCCAAAAAAAATACAAATAAACCCATTTTAGAAAGGCTAAACAGTGAAGAATTTAATAAAAATAAAATCCCTAAAGTTTGATCAGTGAACAGTGCTTAATTAAAGTTTTAAATCTAGGTTAATTACCTTAATTAAGGCTTAATTACTTGGCTAATTAAATCTAAATTAGGTGGAATAGTTCTATGGGATGTCATTTGCCTCTTATAATTTTCTTGGAATTATTGGCCATGTAATTTAAATAATGTGAAATTTTCAATCCTAATTACCCTAATTATTCAATTTAATATTCATTAAAATTGTTAAATAGTAAAAAATTAAATAATTAATGATAATTAATCACTATAAATAATAGGAATGGTGAGAGAAAATAATTAGGACTTCATTTCTAATTACTTTTCTAAATACATTTCCATGGGAGGGTTAATTAACATGTGTAATAATTAGGGATTAATTAGAAAAATTAATGATCAAATAAAAATCAAATTGAGTTAATGATTGTTCCAGATAATTTAAATGTAATTTATTAATTTTCCCTTTATGTGTTTAATAACATAAAATCATTAAGAAATTTATGGTTAACCCATTGGTGTGGGAAAACCATAAGAGTCCTTAACTTAGATTTTTTCCTTCTTTAATCCAATTAACTCTTAAGCATGGCTTAATTGCATTAGGTCCCTTAAGTGCATTGCAAATTTTAATTTCTCATAAGCATATCATTGAAGGCTCATGATTAAGTAGTTAATTAAATTAAAGAAGCTTATGAAAAGCTAATTAAATTGATTTCTTATTGACTTGAACTTAATCAATCCATAAAACTTACTTAATCACTTTCCTTAAACATATTAACTCACTAATGTGGGATGGGGTAAACATTAAATATCATTTCTTCTCTTTAGGTTTTGATAATCCAAACATCAAAAAAATGAAATTTCATGAAAGCTTTGGTTGATTTTAAGGAAGTTTATTTGACTAGATTATCCTTAGGAATTAATGTGACCGAATGTATTATGTGGCAATGTTTAGTCATTACTTTTCAATCATTATAATTTTGCATGTTATTTGTTTCATACATTCATGTTTTCAAAACAAAAATCAAAATAATATAGATATATTTATGTTATATGTGTTGGATAAATATTATATAGTGTGGCTATTATGACTAATAAATCTCAAATTATTTTCAAAAGTTATAAATTAATGATGAGAATCCAAGTTAATGTTGGCTATGAATACTCATTACAATTTACATTTAAACATGGTAAAACATTATTTTATTTTCATAATTCATGTGTATGTTTACATATGTTTGAAAATTAGCAAGTACACAGTCTAGACATCTTGAGAATATGAGGCTTTAAGTAGCCCTAAGGAGGTCTTAGATAATCTCACTTCCCTAGTTTAACAACGCACTTAATTTCATTCATTCATGTGCTATAATTTGGATATAACATTACTTTACATGAATAAAGAATTTAAAATTATGTAATCTTTGAATGGTTTTAATTTTTATATTTATGTATATATTTAAATGTATTTAAAATCACAAGTATATAGTCTACATCCTGAAAACATGAGGCTTTAAGTAGCCCCAAGGAGGTCTTAGATAATCTCACTTCCCTGGTTTAACAACGGCATGTACTTGCTTAAATCTTTAATACATGTGTATATATGCCTAAATAAAGGATGAAATCTCTCTTTTCTACCAAAATAGATGCATTAATAATCATCAAGTGTGCAAATAAAAAAAATATATATATATATATATATATATATATATATATATATATATATATATATATATATATATATATATATAATATATAATATATATATATATATATATATATATATATTGCATGTATAGATAAGTATGTTAAATTAAATATGAATAAAATAATGATGATTGATGAAATGTTATCCATATGATAGTGATTCAATTTTATTAATCCTAAGATGCCTTTTATGTTTGAATGAGATTCTTTAAGATTAACCAAACTTAGGTTTAATAAAAATATTTGATAAATCATTTACTAAACAAACCAAAGTCATAATAATATACATTTAGGAAACAACTTAAGATAGGGATGAAGGAGGTCAAACCTCTTTTCTCTCTTTATAATAATTATATGTTAAGTATGCATCAAATGAAACAAAGAAGATACAAATTAAAATTATCTATCCTTTCAATAATTTGAAGTGAAACCTCCCCTAATATTTAACTTAAACAAATCCAAACTTTAGATGATCATACATTATGGTGTTTATTTTTGGATGTGTATGAGGGCAACACCACACAGATCGTAAGGGATACTTATTAAAGTGATCGGGCACGATATTAAGGTATGATGTACTATCCCAAAAGATAGAGGCATCACCCTTCAATGGACTTAATCACTTAATAAGGACTCCTAAGGCATTATGGTCTGAATATACCAAAGATTTTTCTCTACTTTACATGGATGTATAAAGTATATTAAATTGGTTCTAAAGTTCTCTATAGAGACAAGACTCCATAGTTAATTATATCTTAGGGAATGAAATTCCTCAAGAATACTCTCGATTAAAGTAGATATTTATCATCTCCAAAGATTTCAAGGTTAGACTATCAAAGGATTGGTTATATTAGGAAAGTCAATTGGGAAAGTTCAAGGGAGAAAACTTATTTTGGAAGCCAAAGGGAATAGGGAATGCTCACTAGGGAAGCCTAGTGAGTATTCCAATCAATCCTATGGTTGGGATTTATAATTTTAAAGTGAAGAGATTTATATGTTTTGAGTTAAAATTTTATTAGATTACCTTATAATCCTCCAACACATGGTTGTGTAAATACCTAAGAGGTGAGAATCTATGCTTGTAGCCCAAAGGAAATAGCTACCTCAGATCCTAAATCTAAGGAGCTTTAGCACGAGCTAAAGAATGGCCTAAATCTAAGTGAAGATGAGCACAAGATTTACCTCCACAAGAGAGCATAAACCACCAGATTGCTAGGCATACACCTTAGTGGCCACTAACTCCTCCTACGATTCAAAATCATGTAGTCTAGTCTTATAAATTGTAAGATAGATAGTTATTAATTTAGAAAGAGACTAAAGTCCTTAAACCCACTCCCTAAGAGACTAGAGCATGAGTGGTATGAATAATGACTTAATCTAATGTAAAATATTTTCAAATTTTATTTAAATTTTAACACTTCATTTTGATAAAGTCTTTAGGATTTTAATTCCTATATGCATGATGAAAGTATGTTGTTGGCAAAATTAGCCTCATAGGTCAAGCATTACCCTATTATGCAATAATAAAAATCCTTCATTTTTAAGAGTGAAACAATATGCATGCATGATGTAAAGCATTCAACCATTCAGCTAAGGGACTGCTAAATCTTTTAATTATCTTATTTAAGATCTAGGCATTATGGTGAGGATATGAGTTGTAGAAAATTTTAGTTATGAGTGATTAAATGGGGTAGAAAAATTAATTTTTCTCTAAGAGCCTAACCATATCCAGGCCATATATTAAAGCATCAATCATAAAAATCTATGAAAGCATGTCATTTCTAATGCACAATTTAAACATAACATTAATCAATTTTATAAACTACCATAAGAGAATAACAGGTCGGTGCAGTCGGGTGCCACCATATAACCCAAAAAGAGAAAAATATGGGTAACCAAGCTCTACCATTATACAACTCATATTATAGAGTAACAATTATAATTTATAATGAATGAATGCTATGGGGGGTCTTCATCCTTCATTCTTCATATCTTCTATCTTCATGTCTTCATTTAATTTGATTTGCTCCACTTCAAAGGCATCACATGGCATCCCAGGACAAAGCCTTCTAGCTAATGCTCATCCTTATCCCCAATAACACTAAAACTAAATTTTAATGCAAAAATTATATTAAAAAAGGAAAAAATAAATCGAACTACACCTGCAAAATAGAGGTTAGCTAAACACACATACATTCCCAAGCAGTTATATTTATAGTTTGGACTTAGAACCCTGCACGTGAGTAACCAAGCCCATCTATCCCAACTTAGATTATGCATAAGAGAGTAAGCAACCTGCGAAGAGAGCATTCATATTTATTTTTAGGCGACCCCTTAAGCATAATATTCTGTAGAAAATATGATTAGGCTAATATCGGCCTACCATCCAGTCTACAAAACATACACCTTAACATACAGTCTAAAATAAACATCACAAATTAAAACATACACCAAACATACGCCGTCCTAACTTAGGACTAGAAGTGGTGACTTAGTTCTAAGGTGTGTGTTAAGGCTTGTGTAGTATGTTTCAACTAAGCATTAATGTTGTATTTCCTAAGTGTAGAAAGGATTCAATTTAACATGAAAGGTTGATTTCACTTAACGTTGTTTAGTTGATTTGAGAATTTTGATTTATATTTTTTTTGTTTCATTTGATTACACTTAGCAACTAAGTGTTATAAAGAGAAGAAAAGAGGATTACCCTCTTTCATCCCTACTTTAAGTCACTTTCTAAAGCATGTTAGTTTGATTTAGTTCTCTTTAGTAAATGGCTTATTAAATGGTTTAATTAATCCTAAGTTCAGGTTCACTATAAATAATTCTATTCAATATGAAAGGCTTCTTAAGATTAATCTAATCGAGTTACTTTCACATGACATACATCATCAATCATTCCTTTCCATCACATGTAACATGCATATGATTTAATTCAAAGTGTATCTATACATGCAATATGTTTTAGCACACTTATATGATGAATGCATACATGTGTATTTAAAGTTTATTTCATTTTATGTGATCAAATTATTTAATCATATTAGTTTAAAATTCTCTAAATTTTATAAAAAAATACATAGTGATGAAATTAAATAAGTACGTGTCATTATTAACCAAGGAAGTGAGGTAATCAAATGACCTCCTTGGGGCTAACTAAAGCCTCGTATTCTCAAGATGTCCAAACTATATACCCATTCACATTCAAACATATGTAAATTTGTATGCATGAATCATAGGAAAGAGAGCATTACCTTATATGTAGCATATGCTAATCATTTAGATGGTTATAGAATGCATGTATCCTTGATAAAAGAAAAGGATTCTAATTCTGTAATTATATACTCACACACATGTATAAGAGACATAAGCAAGTACGTGCCATTATTAACCAGAAAAGTGAGGTAATCAAATGACATCCTTGGGGCTACTTAAGGCTCGTATTCCTGAAATGTCCAAACTAAACACTTGCTTTTCTCAAATACATATGGATGTATACATAAATGAAGGAAGGAAAACCATGCAAAGATTGTATTTTTATTTGATTGAAACATTTATGCATGTGGATTAATTTCTATCCAAAATCTAATGTAGAAACACATGTAAATGAAATCAAATAAGTATGAGTCATTGTTAACCAAAGTGAGGTAATCAAAACCTCCTTGGGGCTACCTAAATCCTAATGTTCAGGATGTCGACTATATACTTATTAACATTCAAATACATGCAAAACTATATATGAATTAAGGAAAGCTTTTACTTCACATATCTAAACTATAAGCACATGCAAACCTATACATGTTCATAACTACTATCACTGTAATCAATGTAATTAATTTATAAACTTTAGAAAGTAATTTGAATTTATTAGTTATAATAACCACACATATTATAAATTAATCCAACACATGCAAGCTTACATAAAGGAAAATCATTTGATTTTATTTAATTTTGAAAAGATGAATGCATGATTTCAAGTGGCATACAATATTTAACGTGATTGGAAAGAAATAAATGAACATAAACACATGGTTTCATTAAATCAAATTAATTCCTAAGGACAATCATATAAAATAAAACTATTTAAAGTAAACCAAAGTTTCTTTAATGCCATTTTTAATTTCATGTTTTGATTTGATTTGAGGATGTGAGGAAAGGTTTACTGATCATAACTCATTCCCATGTTTGTTAATTAATTTGGTTTAATAAAATATAATTAAGTTGATTTCATGAGTTAATTAAGTTGTAATATGCATTAAATCCATTAATTAACCCTTTCCTATATTACCTTTATAATTATCTAAATAATGAGCCAACATGGTATGCACATGCATTGGAAATAAAATTAGCAATGATCTAAGAAATGGGCCTAATAATTGGCTCACAATTAATAGTTAATTAAGCTAAAGAACTTAATTAATTACTCTTATGGTTTTCCCACATATGTGAACTAATCATAATTTAATTAAACTCTTTTAGATTATTCAACACCTAAAGATATACCCAAGATTTAATTAATCAAGTTCTGATGTGATTATGATTTTAATTTAATCGATTGAATAATTTAAGTAATTAATTAATCCTTAATTAATTTGATTTTAATTAATGGAGTGAACTTAGGGAAGAACACTAGAAAGGAGGTCCCAACCTTATTCCATAAGTCCCCTCACTATTAGGCAATGATTAATGAGCCCAATTAATTAATTAACCACTATTCATGTGATTAATTAACCCTTAATTAAATTTAAAAGTAATTATGGCTTAGTTAACTAATTTCCCTAATTAATTAATAAATAAATTCCAAAAAAATTAGGAGAGGTAAAGGTTATCGCCTTAAATAATCTTAAAAAGGTTGGGCTAAATTAATTAATTAATTAGGGAGTAATTAAGCTAATTAATTTTTTTAGTTAACCCTAATTAAGCCCTAATTACTGTTCAAAATTAATTAAGAATATTTTTAATAAATCCCTTTCAGAGATACGTTTAAAATAAGCTTTTATTTGTATTTTTTAAATATTTTTCTATGATTTGTTATAATTTTTACAAGTTTCAGCCATTAAAACATATTAATTAGGCTTAATTAACCCTTAATATTATCGACGCCACGTGCCGCACTGACATGGCGTGCTTTCCATGTGGCACCGCAAGATTGGTTACTTAAACATAATCCTAGTTAGTGCTTGCATAGTGGCGGCAGATGCGCTTTCCCGTGCACCATCCGATCTACGATCGGATGACTATGATTAATCTCACGATGCTAAAGGATTAAATCAGATAATTCTAACAGATCTAATCATGATCGTCTATTCTGATCATGTGGAACGAGTGATGCATGATCTATCATCACACGAGCTAGGGGGAACGAAGTTCGTCCGCCATTGCTCGTGTGATACAAGCTCACCTAAGCTCGTATTGACTCTAAATGGATTCCACACCTTCACGCGAAGGATCAAAGGGGATCCAATGGCTAAGATCACATGGGATGAAAGTTTTCTTCAAAAATCTCCAACCAATTTTCATACAAAGGTCAGTTTTAATGGTATACCTCACCAGTGCTTAAGACCGATGGAAATCTTGATTAAGGAAGCTTCGTCTAGTGCAGATGAAGCTCTACTGATTAGCACGGGCTCCAATTTGAGGTGGTTTGCTCGGAAGGCCAATACTCAAAGAATTGGTGGTCGGTATTGATCGAAATCCATCTTCCGGTGGTTGGAGGGCTCGGGAGGTGATTTGTTCTTGCTCGACTAGCTCCAAGGATGGTGTGTGCAAAATTAATTGTACTTTTGTTGAGCTTTGAGCAAATGGGAATGAGAGGAAGCTTGCCCTATTTCAGCTTGAAGAAAATTGAGAATGGGGAACTTGGGAACTCTCTAAGAAGCTCTTGGCAGCTCATCTTAATGTTTTCTATCTTTGAGGAATGAATTCATGTGTGTTTGAGTGAAATGAGGGGTGTATACCTCCCATCTTAATACAGGCGATAAATTTAGATTTTTGTGATCATCCATCCACCTCAGAGCGTCGTGGGTGGCAAGGAGTGGATGAGTTGGCTCAGTTTTATTGGGTGAATGTGTGGAGGTGGTTGTCAAGGAGAGTATAGGGTGTCTTTGGTGTTTCAAATGCTCTAATGGGGGGAGGTGAGGTGATTTTGCACCCTCCCCTTGTCATGGTAGACCCAAACACCTTTGGGTCGGTTAGTGTCTAAGAGCTTAGGTGGACTAATGGGAGAGTGCCAAGTGGCCAAGGAATGGAAATTATAACTTATATTAGTGATTTATCTCATGTGATACCCCTAGCCCATGGGTAGGATGGTCATTTAGCATTGGATTTGATTTAGCTAGATTTGAAATGAGTTAAAAGTAGGTTGGGCCTAATTTCATGTCATTTGGCTCAATTTGACTCATTTGAGTCAAATTGGGTCAAACCAAGGATTGGGTTAAGTTCATATGATCATTTGGAGTGTATTGGTGTCATTGGTTTGGTTTAATTTGGTTTAGATTTGGTTTTGGTTCATTTGAGTTCATTTAGGTCAAATGGGTCAAGTTGACCAATTTGACCCAATTGACCAAATTGGCTTGGGTCATGGCTTGGTTTGGATTTGGTTGAGCATTTGGAATATGTTATGGGTTTTGGCTGAGTTTAACTTAAATTTGATTGGGTTTTAGGTTGGTTTGACTCTTATGTCAAATTAGGTTCAATAGGTCATTTGGGTCTAGTGGGTCGATTGGGCTCAATGGACACTTTGGACAAGTTTAACAATCAATTTGGAATGAACTTGAGCCATTAGTTGCAATCAATTTGTATTGTATAAATATTTTATCAATTTTATCCATTTAGGTCAAATTGGGTCAACTTGGGTCTAGAGGGCCAATTGGGTTAGGTTTGACTCGATTGAAGGTCAAGTCATATTCAACTATTGATTTTAAGTTGGTATGAATCATTAGATTTCATTAATTTGTCTTAGATTGCAATTTGGCTAGTTTAGGTCCATATGGGTTAAGGGGATTGACTTGGTCAAAGGACCAAGTTGACGTAGTTTGATCCAATTTATGATAATTGATCAACCTAGGGTGATCAACAATCATGATGGGAGGTTTTGGTGGGCTTGGTTCAATCCAATTTGAGTAGGATTGGAACTTCACTCAAATAGGTCAAATTAGCCACTTTGGGTCAAGTGGGCCAATTGGGTTTAGTTGGCTTGATTTTTGGTTGAGTTTGATTTAGTTTAGTTTATATATGGACTTGGGATTGATATATAAATTGAATTGCAATTGGTTTGGGTTCAAATGGGTTTTGGTTCATTTGAATATTTCAAGTCAAATGGGATAAGTTGGGTTTGACTTGGCTTGATTTTGATTTGGCTTGATGATTGTATATTTCATTTATATTTATGAAGAGGATTGAGAGAATAATTTATTTATGAGAAAATCAATTGAATTTGGGTTTTGGAATGAAGGAATTTGGTTAAGTCCATGGAGTTGGGTCATGTAGCTTTGGTTTGGATTTTGATTTAGTTTGATTTAGTTTTGATGAATTGAATGTATATTCCATTTATATTTGTGAAGATGATTGAAGATATGATTGATCCATGAGAAAATCTATTGTGTTTGAAGTGATTTGGGTTAAAATTTGGCTAAGCTCATTAAGGTTGATTCATATGGCTTAGGAAGGGTTGTGATTTAATTTGATTTAGTTTGATTTAGTATTGATCATTTGAATGTATATTTGATTTATATTTGGGAAGATAATTAATGGAATAATTGATCCATGAGAGGATCAATTGAGTTTGGATTAATTTAGATGGGATTTTGGCTAAGTTCATGAAATTGATTCCAAGGACTTAGGAAAGGTTTCAAGTTTGGATTTAATTTGATCATGAGCTTCAATCATTTAGTTTTGGAATTGAGTTTTATTGCAAGTTTGATAAATTGATTGATGGATTGAATTGATATTTGACAAAATCAATTGAGTTTAGATTGATTTGAATTTGATTAGGGCTAAGTCCATAAGATAAAATCATAGGATTTGGGTTGATTTTGAAATTAGATTTGATCATGGGCTTCAATCATTTGACTTGGAATTTGGATTTGGATTTGGACTTGGTATTTGAATTGAATTTGAGGTTTGGTTTTAGCTTAAGAAAGTGAACATGGATTTGGTTTAGGCTATAGGGTAGGTCGATTTCCCTAAGTCCTAAGGCATAGTTGAATCCTATGATTAACTCTTCTAAGTCTCCAGGCTTAGGTTAAGTGTTCACCTAAGTGCTAAAAGTGTCTTATGACTTAGGAAGTCTTAGTGTCTATAAGACTCCAAAATCTAAGGTGAGGAGGTTGAGAACTCACTCCAAAAGTGAATTCAACATACATGTACAGCTTAGCTAAAGACATACCTCACCAAACCTTAGCACACACATTAGATACTAAGCCACCACTTCTAGCTCTGGGTTAGAACAATTTATGTTGTAGTGTTATATTTTATTTTGTGATGTAATATTTCAGACTGGATGTTAGGGTTATTTGTGCATAGACAGTATGTTAGGTCGTTATTAGCCTAATGATATTTTTTACAGTGGATTATGCTAAAGGGGCCACTGAAATAATAAATAAATATAAATATTCTTGCTTGCTGGTTTCTTATGCCCCTAAGCATAATCCAATTAAGACAGGTGAGCTTGGTTACCCATGTGCAAGGTGCTAAGTTCAAATATATGAAATATAATTGCTTGCCCTATATGTTTGTTTAGCTAACATTTATTTTGCAGATGTAGTTAGATTTTATTTTTCATTAACATGTAATTTTTGTAATAGGATTAGGATTTATGCTATGGGGTTTAGAATGAGCAGTGGCTAGAAGGAAAATACCTTGGAGGCCCTGTGAAGCCTAGAGCAAAGCTAATCCAGAAGAAGAGAAGAAAAGAAAGACAAAAATTTGAAGACCCCCATAACATCTATTCCATTATAATTATATGATTCTTTTGTAATCCGGGTTGTATAAGGGTAGAGCTAGGCTACCCAATTTCTTCTCTGGGGTGTACGGCAGTACACGACTGCACAAACCTTTTATTCTTTTACGATAATTCAAATGTTTGATTGTTATGTTTAGTTTGTGCAATAAAAATGACATATTTTTCATAGGTTTTTAAAGTTTGACGATTTGATTTGTTGCCAGGAAGCGGTAGGCTTTTTATGATAAAATTAAATTTTCTATTCTCACTAAACAACTCATAATTAATTTTTAATTAAAATCATAACCTCACCTTAAAGCCTAGGTTTGTAATCAAAATAAATAAAAGGTTTAGCAACCCCTTAGCTGAATATTGAATGTTGTAACATCATGCATATCATCTTATTGTACTCTTGACTAGGGAGGGTCTCCATTCTTGCACGATAGGGGATATGCTTGACCTTTGAGGGCATCCCTTGTAGTGGAGAACACCTTCTCCTATTGATTTATCCCATAACCTTATTTCATCGTACATATAAGCATAATTTTCTCAAGCCTTAGTCTAAAATGAATGTGTCAAAATGGTGTAAAAATACTATAAATTTTTGCATTTGTCTAAGTCATGTCTTCATACCAATCATAATCAGGCCTCTTAAAGAGTGAGTTTAGGATTCTAGCTTCCTTCCTAATTAAATTACAACCTTGCTATCTTGCATACACATAAGACTCACTAACACGATTTTTGAAGCGTATGATTTTTGACTTCACTTTTGGAGTGAGCTCTCAACTTCCTCATCATAGATCTAAGACTCTTGTAGACACTAAGAGATCCTTAGTCTTAAGACACTTCTAGTGATTAGGTGAACACTTAACCTAAGCCTAGAGACTTAGAAGGATTAGCCATGTGAATAGGTCATGCCTTAGGGAATTAGGAAGATTTGCCTACCCTATAGCCTTAAACCCAATCATTGCTTCCTTCCTCAAACCAAACCTCAAATTCAAATCCAAAATCATAAATTAAATTCAAATTCCAAAACCCTTTCTAAGCCCTTTGATTTTATCTTATGGACTTAACCTTAACCAAATTCAAATCGACCCCAATCTAATTGATTTTCCCAAATACTAATTCAATCTCAAATCAAATTCCAAATCAAATTTCAAATCAAATGATTGATACTCATGATCAAATTCAAATTCCAAAATCCCATCCTAAGCCATATGAACCGCCTTCATATACTAAGCCAAAAACCCCTTCAAACCAAATCAAACTTGGTTGATTTCTTTATAAATCAATCATTCCTTCATTTATATTTATAAATATAAATGAAATCCAAATTGAAATAGCCAAAACCAAATCAAGACCTTTCTTAAGCCATATGGACTTTCCTCCATAGGCTTAATCAAATCTCAACTCAAATCAACTTAAACTCAATTGATTTTTTTATAAATCAATCATTCCTTCATTTGTATTCACAAATATAAATGAAACCCACCCTCCAATGACCAAAATAAGTCAAACTAAATCAATTCCCTACTTAAACCCTTTTGACCTACATCCTTAGATTTGGTCAAATTTGCTTCCAAATCACTCCAAACTCAAATGATTTTCTCATGAATCATTTATATCTTCATTTATATTCACAAATATAAATGAAATATAAATCCAAATGGCCAAAACCAAACCCAAATCAAATCAAATCTCCAATTTTAACCTTTTTAGCTAAATCCTTAAACTTGGCTAATGATATCAAAATCAACTCAAAACCCATGGATTTCTTCATGATTCAATCATTCCTTCAATCATTGTTTCAAATATAAACACAAACTACAATTATCAAAGAAATTCCAAGTCAACTCAAGTCAAGCCCATGTTGACCCCTTTTGACTTGAAATTGTCATATGAACCAAAATCCATTTGACTCCAAACCAATTACAATTAGATATATATATTTCAATCCTAGACTCTTATGTGAGTTCAACTAAACTTGAATCCAGCCAAAACCAAACCAATTGACCTATTTAGGTCCACTTGACCCAAAGTGAGCTAAAAGACCTTTTTGAGCCAAGTTCTAATCCAACCCAAATTGGATTGAACTAAGCCCATCCAAACCTCATATCATGATCAACAATCATCCTAGGATGATCAACTACCTTGAATTTGGTCAAACCAAGTCAACTTGGTCCTTTGTCCAAGTCAACCTTTAGCCCAAATGAAACCTAAACTAGTCAGAACCCACCATATACCAAATTGATTAAAACCATTGATTCAGACCCATCCATAATCAATGATTAAACATGTCCAAACCTTCAATTGAACAAAACTAAGTCCAATTGGCCATTTGACCTAAGTTGACCTAAAATGGCCTAAAAATCCAAAATGGGTCTAACCATTATTTGATCCAAATTGATTGCAACCAATGGCTCAAGTTCATTCATTCTAAATCATTTATTGAACTTGACCAAAGCCATGATTGAGCCCAATTTGATCAATTGGTCAACATGACCCAACATAGCCCAAATTGACCTACAAGGTCAAATTGGCAAAATCAAATTAAACCCAAATCAAACCAAACCAAAGCCTACAATCATTTTCAATTAACCAATTGAACATAAACCAACACTTAACTGTATCCAATTTTTTCAAATTGGTCAACTTAGTCCATTTGACCTATTTGAATCCAAATGAGCCAAAATCAAACCAAAGCCAAATTAATCAAAACCACTTGAACCAAACTCTTCAAAACATCATTTGAGCCTAACCCAAGCCTTGGTTTGACCCAATTTGACCAATTGGTCAACCCAACCCAACTTAACCCATTTGAACCCATTTGATCATATGAAGCCAAACCACCCTAAACCAACCCATGGGACCCTAGGACCTGGCCAAACCAGACCCAAACCATTCCTAGATCTTTCCCAAACTAGTCCAAATCTAAGTGGGACCCAACCCAAGTGAATTAACCATTGGACAAGCTCATTTAAATAAGATTATTGCAGTAGGATGTATGGTCCACTCTCTCATCACCATGGCAGCCCATCCCATTGCCAAATGGGGTATGCCTAGCCTCCCTAGCCCACCCTATAACAACTAGGATCGGCCATGGACCAAAGGGAGGTGAACCAAGTCACCTCCCTTCATACCCGAGCACCCAAAGGACCAACCCAACTCAATCCTCCCATATCTTGCCTTGAGCTCCCTGCGATAGCTTCCTCCACTCCTAGCAAGCCACGTGGAGCTGACGGCGAACCCTCCAATGCCTCGATGATGGTGAATTGATGAAAATTCAGGGATGGATCCCATCCATCCATCACACATGATTTTGGGGTATACTCCCTCAATTCGGTTGGTAATTGGCATAATTCGCCTAGGAGATCCCCTTGAGTGATTTTGAAATCCAAGAGAGTTTCCTTGAGCATTCCAAAGCCTATCGAGCTCGCATTCCTTTCTCCCATGCACGACCGAAACAAGGGAGGCCAATCCGAAGTTCCATTTTCTCTCCACTCAATCAAATCTCAACCAACCTTGCACACACCATCACCACACCTCGTCGAGCAATACCAAGTCATTTCCCAAGCTTTCAAGCTATCGAAGGTCCAAGTTTGATCAAAGTCGAAGCTCCTACGTGTGTGGATTGGTCATTTGAGTAGCTCAGTTCAAATTGAGGTCCAAGCTTCTCAACAGGGCTTTATTTCTACCAAATAAAGCTACCTCAGTTGATCCCACCGCCGGACATTTGCTCTGATGAGGTAATTCCTCAAAATCATCAGTTTAAGAAAAAGTGGTTGGTCTTTTTCGAAGGAAATTGGTGTGTTATGTATTTTTTACCGTTGGATGTGCTTGCCTTCTTCTCTTGATTGTGTGGGATCAATTTGATCCCAATCTGACCTCTAGTGAGCTTGGATCGAATAGAGAAAGATGGACTATATCCATTTTTCTCCATTCGCAAAGAAGACAGATCACGAGCCATCCATTTTGTGTGATCAGAATGGACGGTCCTAATCTGATCATATTAGATCCTCATATGTTTCCCCCCTTAATAGCGAGATCTGATCATGGTCATCCAATCTTAGATCAGACGATCCACGGTAAAGCATGTACATCATAATCTCAGTCAGCTTCTCGATTTGACAACTTAAATACCCTATCCCATCACACCACATAGAAAGCATGCCGCAGCGTTGCAAACCACATGGTGGCCGAGATTAAGGGTTAATTAGAGCTATTTTAAATAACTAATCCTAGAAAAATCTAAAATATAAAATGGCTCATTTTAAAGGTATTACAGAGAGAATCAAGAAAATTATTATTAATTTTTTAAAATAATTTCTACTTAATTAAAGTTTAATTAAAATTTAGTAATTAATTACTATTAATTATCCAATTAATTTTTTAAAGATGTTTAGAGGGATGGCCTCTACCTCCCCTAATTTTCTTGGAATTTATTGGATAGTTAATTAGGGAAATGGATTGATTAAGCCTCAATTACTCTCTTAGCATAATCAGTGATAATTAATCAAATGAGCAATGAATTGATACATCAATTAAGTTCATTAGCCTCTATTAATAGTAGAGAAACTTAGGGAAATGGGTTGGGACTCCTCTTATAATCTTTTCCTTATTTCTTCTTCATTCCCTCTTTAAAATTAATTAATTAAGACTCAATGATTAATTAATTAATCAAATCAATCAAAACCCAAATTATATCTGAACTTTAATTAACAAATTGAAAAGATTTAGGGATTGACTTAGCTTCTTTCTTTGTTTCTCTAAGTCCATTTCATATTATTGATTAAGATTTAATTAGATAATTATCAAACTTAATTGACTTGTTTAAACCTACCTTCCTTAATTAACTCTTGGGTAGCTCTTTGGGTGTTCAATAACCTAAAGAGAGAGCTAATAAAATTATGGTTAGCTCACATGTGTGAGAAAACCATAAAAGTAATTAAGTTAGTCCCTTAAGCTTAATTAACTATTAATTATGAGCCAAATGCATTAGGCCCCTTTCATTTCTTAGGAGCATTGCTAATTTACTTTCCATGTGGTTGCATCTCATGTTAGCTCATCATTATTTAGTTAATTAGCTTAAGGTAATGTTGGTAAGGGTTTAATTAATTGATTTAATTCATACCTTAACCTAATTAAGCCATAAAATTAACCTAATTGCTTTTCATTAAATGCAATTAACTCACACATATGGAGAATGGGATTAGGATTAGAAAACCTTTTTCACATTTCTTAAATCAAATCAAACATAAAGATCAAAAATGGCTTTAAGAAACTTTGGTTTATTTTAAATGAGTTTGTTTAATATGATTGTCTTTAGGACTTAGTTAGATTGAAATTACATGATTGTGTTTCTTTATTTTCTTTCAATCATGTTAAAATGTTGAATGCCACTTGTATTCATGCATTCATTTCTTTCAAATTAATCAAATGAAAATGATTTATTTTATGTCAATTTGCATGTATTGACTTAATTAGAAATATGTGTGGTTATTATCACTATAGACCTTAAATATATTTTCAAAGCTTATTAATGAATATGATATATATATATATATATATATATATATATATATATATATATATATATATATATATATATATATATATATATATATATATATATATATATATGCTTTAGTTATATATACATAGGAGCTGCATGTGAATATAAGCTTAGTATATGAAGTGAAGTCTCTTTCTAGGTATATTAGTCTGACATCCCGGGGATGCAGGACTTTAATTGGCCCCAAGGAGGTTCTTACTTCACTCCCCTAGTGCGTAATAATGGAGACGTACCTATTTGATTTCATTCTTATGCATTTTGACATTAGAATTGGGTAGAGCTTTGATTCATTTGCACAAGTAAATTAATTAAATCAAATTCTACTTTTTCATGGTTTTCTATTCTCATAGTTGTTTATACATCCATATGTATTTAAGAGTAACAGGTATATTAGTCTAGACATTTTAGACACGCTGCAAAGGAGGTTTCACTCCCACAGTGCGAAAAAATGGCATCGTCTTGCTTAAAACTTTTATACATTTGAATGTGTATTTAGCTAATGAATGAGAACCCTATTTTTATTAAAATGACATGCATTCATATTTTTGTTCAAGTGGTTGGGTTGATTAGTCATATAATTTAGAGTTCTTTTTTATGATTTTGCATAAGAATTTAGATAGAGCTTCAAATTAATATGATAAAAATGATTCAACCAAATGAAACATTTTCCAAGTACATTTGCCTACATTCATCATTCAAGTGTGTTTAGGACTTAAATCATATGCATGCCATATATATGATGGAAATAAATGAACAAACATGTGTTATGTGAAAGTAATTCATTCCAATTAATCTTATAATATCTTTCTTATTGAATGAGTTTATTTAAAGTAAACTTAAACTTAAGATTAATAAAAACATGTAATAAGCCATTCACTAAAGAGAATTGATTAATTAATTTACTTTAGATGTGATTTAAGGTAGGGATAAAAGAGGGTGGTCCTCTCTTTCTTTATCTTTATAACACTTAGTTATTTTGTGTAAGCAAAGAAAATAAAAGAAGACACTAAGTAAAATTCCCAAAATCAACTAAATCACTTAAAGAGAAACCAACCCTTCATAATTAAATCTCCTCATACTTAAAAAATCTTAACTCTAAAGCCTAGTTAGGGCATACCGCACAAGCCTTAACACACATTAGAATTAAGTCACCACTTTTAGCTTTATGTTATGGTGGTGCATGGTTTGATGTACATTTATTTGTGATGTATTATTTTAGACTGAATGTTATGGTGTATGCTTGGTAGACTGGATGATAGGCTGTGATTAGCCAAATCATGTTTTATGTAGGAGATTGTCCTTAAAGGGCGCTTAAAATAAATATAAATGCTCTCTTTTGAAGATTTCTTAACCCCTAAGCATGATCTATATTAGAACAGGTGGACTTGGTTACTCATGTGCAGGGTACTAAGACCAAATTATAAATATAACTACTTGGGTTGTATGGTGTGTTTAGCTAACACTTATTTTATAGTTGTAGTTAGATTTTCTTTTCATATTTTTGATGTAATTATGCATTAGAAATTTGGTTAAGTATTATGGGGGTTAAGGATGAACATTGGCCAAAAGGTTTAATTCTGGGGTGCCATGTGATGCCTAATAGCCTACCAAATCAAATGAAGAAATGAAAGAAGCATGAAGATTTGAAGACTCCCTTATAATACTTATCTTTTATAATTTATAATTATTCTTTCATATATCATGATGTATAAGATAGAGCTCTACCCATTTTTCTATCCCAACTACAACTCATAACTAAATTTTATAAATAACTCATAACCTCATATAAAGCCTAGGCATTAAATCAAGATAATTAAAATATTTAGCAACCCCTTAGTTGAATGTTATTTTCTTAACATCATGCATATCATATTATTTCACTCTTGCTAAGAGAGGATTTCCATCCTTGCACGATAGGGGAAGACTTGACCTTTGATGGTCTCCCTTGTGGTGGAAAACACCTCTTTCTCTCTAATTTAGCCAATAACACTATTTCATCATGCATTTAGGCATATAAAATCCTATGGACTTTTTCAAAATGAAGATTCAAAAATTAAATAAAATTTAAAAAAATTTGCATTTGACAAAGTCATTATTCATGCCACTCATGCTCTAGTCTCTTAGGGAGTGGGTTTAAGGACTTTGGTTTTCTTCTAAATAATAACAACCAAACCATCTTACAAAACATATGACTTGATCACATGGTTTTAAAATATAGGAGGAGTTAGCTGGCTACCACTCCAGGTGGTTATAAGTCTAACAATCGGGTGGTTTACTCTCTCTTGTGAAGGTAAACAATATACCCATTTTCACTTAGATTTAGGTCGTACTTTGGCCATCACTAAAGCTCCCAAGATTTAAGATCTGAGGTTACTATTTTCCCTTAGGCTATAAACATAAATCCTCACCTCTTAGGCATTTCCACAATCTTATTTTTTGGGATTATTAGTCCTAGGTCTCTAATAAAATTTCAACACAAACATATAATTCTCTTCAATTTTTAATATATAAAGCCCAACCATAGGATAGTTTGGGATGTTCACTAGGCTTCCTAGTATCATGAACATCCTCTACTCATCTTCTTTTGGCTTCAATAATAAGTCTCTCCTTTTGATATATCCCACTTGATTTTCAAAACATAACTAATTTATTGATAGTCATATATTTAAAATCTTTGGAGATAATAATTACCTACTTTAATCGAGAGTATTCCTAAGGAACTCACCTTCCTTAAGATGTAATTAACTATGGGGGCTTGCCCCCATAGGAAACTTTAGAACCCAATTTAAATAAATTATTTTCTTCATCCATGTAAGAGAAAAATCTTTGGTATATCAAGACCCATCATGCTTAGAAGTCCTTATTATGTGATTGGGTGGTAGGTAGTGATTTCTATCTTTCGAGATAGTGCACTATTTCTTGATGTCATACCAGATCACCTCAATAAGTACACCCTTAGATCTGCATGGTGTCCCCCCACCCCACCATATACATATAAACTAAAAATAAATACCACAATGATGTGTTAGCTGGCGACCACTTCAAACAGTTGTAAGTCCAGAAGAGTCATAATGGGTATACTCTCTCTTGTAAAGGTAAACCAATATGTTCCATTTTTTATTAGACTTAGGTCATGCTTTTAGCTTGTGCTAAAACATCCTAGATTTAAGATCTGAGGCCACTTATTTCCTTTGGGCTATGAGTATAAGTTAGCACCTCTTAGGCATTTCCATAATTTTTATGTTGATGGATTATAAGCCCTAACATTCTAATAAAGATTTCAACTTAAATAAATTCACTAAATATGTAAAGCTCACTATAAGGTAGACTAGAGTACTTACTAGGTTTACTAGTATCATTGGTGCTCTTTACTTATCCTCCTTTGGAATCTGTAAATAAGTCTTTCTACTTGAACTCTCCCACTTGACTTTCATAAATACCCAATCCTTTGATATTCAAGCTTTGAAATCTTTGGGGACATTTATTGACTACTTTAATCGAGAGTATTCTTAAGAAATTTTATTTCCTAAGATGTGATAAATTATAGAAGCTTGCTTCTATAGGGAACTAAAAAATTTGGCATAAAATAAACCCCGCTTTACTTTTCAATCTAAAGTAAGGGAAAGATCTCTGGTAAATGTGAAGAACCATGTGCCTTATGAGTCTTTATTATGTGATTAGGTCCATTGTAGGATGATGTTTTAGAGATGGTACATCATACCTTAATATCGTACTTGATCACTTCAATGAGTACCCCCTAAGATCTGTGTGGTGTCCCTATGATTCCAAACTAAAAATACCATAAATTTTTCTGGCTAATTCACTGGGGATCATTCATCTCTCCATATTTAGTAGTCAATCATTATTCCTAAACATAGATAATGGACTTATATTTATGTGAGTCCAAAATTATCATTCTTTCTGTTGGACACCTTGCCTATTTTATCCTTAAGCAAGGGTGACCAATATCCTTTAGGTTTTAGGGCCTCACTCTAGTAGGTCTTGAAACTCCTACTGAACCTTCAATAGGTAAGAAACTTAATCAAAGAAATCATCTATAATGAATAAAATCAAGAACCTCTTACCACTGGCTTGGCAGAGTAAGGTTCATTCAATATCTTCAATACTCAGTTGAAATCACTTTCTTGTGAAGTTCAAGAAAAATAAACACGTCTCTCCAAAATTACAAATCTCTCCAACATACATATGAACCCCATTTAACATAACAAAAATTTATTGGATGAGAGTTTTAATTCAAAATTCAAGTAAAAATAATAATAATCAAAACAAGGTCTAATTTTATGCCCTTATTTTCCAACAGTGAAGAAGAAAGCTCTGTTTCCATTCCTTACAAGTAGTCAGTTACAATGTCTTCTAGAAAGCTCATTTTTCCTTTGCCTCAAGTGTGAATCTAGCCCTGGATCTAGCCATACTCACCTCGACCCCAATCACGAAGTTCAACCTTGAATTTGAGCATTTCAAAGTTACTTAAGATGGCCCTACCCTTAGCATAATTAGTAGGGAGGAGGTGGTCGACAAGAAGCCACTTCTGTAGTTTGACCTCCAATTAGACACTGAGTTCCCATCTTTGAAGAGGAAATCCTTAGAGGTTCCCTTGCAGTGAGTACCACTTGTGCATGCCACAATTTCTACTAGGACTAGTACCACCTCTATCGCAACCCCAGTCCTTAAGGAAAAGTCCATTCTAGCTTCTGAGATTGTCTCCTCAATCTTTTAGGCTGGTTTTAGCTCTCGCCATGCACCCTTGACCATGACTCAGTGCCGCAATAAGAATAAGAAGACCAAGAAGTATTATGAGCACATGGCCAAGGTAGTTGAGGTGGCCTCACATGTAGCTAAAGAGGGATCCATCTGTGAGACCTCTCCCCTTCTTGGTGGCAGTAGGTTTCACCCACTCTCAACTGCAGAGGGAGAGGAGGATGTTAGAATAATAGCAACATCACCCCTATGACCAGTAGAGTATGAAACATCAGATAGGGAGAGTAGGAAGCCCTATGCTAGTATGAGGTTCGTGCTCAGAAGAGTAGGGAGAGTTCATGAACGCTCTAAGTCTGCCATCATTCATGACTTGAGATGAGTGATCCCTAGGACTGTGAGGGATCATATATATAGGGAGAAGGCCACAGAGACCAAGATTGGTTCCCAAGTGGACAAGAGAGATAAGAGGAGGTTTATTAGGAAATAGGCATTGATGATTGACCATCATGATCGACAAGTTGATAAAGCCAATCATTTTGAATAGGATAGTTCTCGGTTCCACCACATAAGGAGACCTTAGGTGGAGAGTTAGTTGGTGTCACCACCATCACACTGCTCCACTCTCCGACCACCGTCACCTATCCATGTCCCATCATCTGAGGTGCCCACTAAGTATCATGAATTAGCATCAAGAGGAAAGACATTCCCTTTGGTGATATGGTTATGTCCCAAGGACCACACTCCATCTACTTTAACAATTGAGGTTAGGCCAAGCTCTTCTACTCAACTTTCCACCCCAACGGTAGAGAAGAAAGAGTGGCAGCCAAAGAGCATCATAGTTGCTCCATCATCGCTACTAGAGGAGAAGAAAGGAGGAGATACCAGGTTGACTCCCATGGTTGTTGGCGTGAGATAACTCCCTCCTATCCGAACAATACATCATCTCTTGAGCACGTCACAATAGCAAGTCACTACCTAGCATATGTCCTAGTAGTTTTGGGTATAATGGATGACCGATCGCTAGAAAAAATTGTGTTATTTATTTTTGAATTTATATATGGGGACACCACAAAAATTTGAGGATGTACTTATTGAAGTGATCGGGTATGATATTGAGGTATGATGTACTATCTTGAAAGATAGAGGCATAACCCTTCAATGGACCTAATCACCTAATAAGGACTCCTAAGGCATGATGGGTCTTCGAATGCACCAGAGATTTTTCTCCTACTTTATATGGATGAATAAAGTAGGATTTATATTAAACTAGATTCTAAAGTTCTCTATGGGGGCAAGCTCCCATAGTTAACTATATCCTAAGGAATGTGAATTCCTTAGGAATACTCTCGATTAAAGTAGGCAATTATTATCTTCAAAGATTTCAAAGATAAGACTATCAATAAATTGGTTATATTTAAAAAATTAAATGGGATATATCAAAAGGAGAGACTTATTATTAAAGCCAAAGGAGATGAGTAGGGAATTTTCAGGATACTAGGAAACCTAGTGAGCATTCTAATCTACTTTATGGCCAGGCTTTATATTTTTGAAATTGAGGAGAATTATTTATTTGAGTTGAAATTTTAATAGGGACTTATAATCCGACAATACAAGGTTGTGAAAATACCTAAGAGGTGAGGATTTATGCTTATAGCTAGAAGGAAACAGATACCTCGGATCCTAAATCTAGGTAGCTTTAGCACAGGGTAAAACATGACATATATTTAAGCGAAAATAGGCATAAGATTTACCTCCACAAGAGAGGGTGAATCACCCGACCATTGGAATTATAACTTCCTGGAGTGGCAGCCAGCTAACTCCTCCTATACTTTAAAATCATGTAGATAAGTCATATGATTTTGCATGATCGTTGGGTTATTATTATTTAAAAAGAAACTAAAGTCCTTAAACCTACTCTCTAAGAGACTAAAGCATAAATGGTATGAGCAATGACTTAGTCTAATGTAAATCTTTTTAATTTTTATTTGATTTTGGACTCTTCATTTTGATAAAGGCCATAGAGTTTTTTCATGCCTAAATGCATTTTGAAATGAGTTATGGGCTAAATTAGAGAGAAAGAGGTGCTTTCCACCATAGAGGAGACCTTAAAAGGTCAAGTCTTCTCCTATCGTGCAATGATGGAAACCCTCTCTTAGCAAGAGTAAAATAATATGAATGCATGATATTAAGCATACGACATTCAGCTAAGGGGTTGTTAAATCTTTTAATTATCCTGATGTAATACCTAAGCTTTGTATGAGGTTATGAGTTATTTATAAAATTTAGTTATGAGTTGTAGTTGGGATAGAAAATTTAATTTTTTCCTAAGAGCTTAATCAGATCTAGGCTTAAATCAACGTTCATAAAGAAATTATAAAAAAGCATGCCATTTTTATTGCATAATTTAAACATAACATCAAACAATTTTATAAATTTAATGTAAAAGAATAAAAGGTCAATGCGATCGGGTGTCACCGTACAACCTGAAAAGAAAAAAATGGTTAGCCAAGCTCTTCCCATATACAACTTGGAACATGAAAGAATATTTACAATTTACAAATGATTAAATGCTATTGGGGTCTTCTTATCTTCATTCTTTATATCTCCTTCATTTCTTCGTTTGGATGTACTTGCTTCAAAGGTGTCACATGGCCTCCCAGGACAAAGCCTTCTAGCCACTACTCATCCTAATCCCTCATAACACTAATCCTAATTCCTAATGCAAAATTACATTAAAAATAGGAAATAAAAATCTAACTACGCCTACAAAATAAGTGTTTGCTAAACACATCATATAACCCAACCAGTTATATGAATAATTTGGACTTAACACCCTGCACATAGGTACCAAGTCCACTTGTACTAATGTGCTTAACACCATACATAGGCAAGTGATTATAAGTATGTTTATTAAGCAAGAGAAATTTATATTTATTTTAAGCACCCTTAAGTACTCCCTATGATGATTAATCATGGCCTACCATCGATCCATGAAGTATAACATCCATCATACATCATAAAACCAAAATATATCAAATCAAACCCTAACATAAAGCTAGAAATGGTGACTTAATTCCAAAGTGTGTGTATTAAGGCTTGTGGTATTGACTTTCTTTATCATGATTTTCTAAGTATGAAAGAATTTAATTATAAGAGATGGTTCCAATTTAAGGGGTTTAATTGATTTACAAGTTTTTAATGTTTTTTTTGTTCCATTTGACTTACACCTAACAACTAAGTGTTATAAGAGAAGAAAAGAAGATTACTCTCTTTTATCCCTACCTTAAGTCACATCTAAAGAAAATTAATTAATCAATTCTCTTTAGTGAATGGCTTATTATATATTTTAATTAATCTTAGATTTAGGTTCACTTTAAATGACCTCATTCAATAAGGGCATCTTAAGATTAATTGAGTTAATTACTATCACATGACACATGTTCATTCATTTCTTTCCATATATGTAGCATGCATATGATTAAATCCTAAGCATATCTATACATGCATCATATTTTTAGCACACTTAAATGATGGATGCAAGCATATTTGGAATTTAGATGTTTCATTTGATTGAATCAATTTATCATATTGATTTAAATCTCTATCTAAATTCTCATATAAAAATACATAGGAATGAAATTAAATAGGTATGCGTATCATTATTAAACCGGGAAAGTGAGGTAATCAAATGACCTCTAGCTAAAGCCTCGTGTTCCCGGGATGTTCAAACTATACACCCATTACATTCAAACATATGTAAGCTTATACACATGAACATAAGAAAGAAGGCTTTAAATTATCTGATTTAATCAATTCAATCACTTGAACAAATATGAATGCATGTCTTTTTTAATAGAAAAAAATATGGATTTTCATTCATTAGCTAAATGCACATACGAGTGTATAAAGGTTTTAAGTGGATACTTCGCCATTGTTAAACAAGGTGAGTGAGGTAAAGATCTCCTTGGGGCTACTTAAGTCCTTGCATCCCTAGAATGTCTATACTAGATATACCCATTACTCTTAAATACACATGAATGTACAAGTAACTACAAGCGTGGAAATCCATGCTAAAGTTTCATTTTTGAAATATTTATGCATATGGAATAAAGTCTTATCTCAATTCTAGTATTGAAGCATGTAAGAATGAAATCAAATGGAGTGCGTGCCTATTGACCTCACTTTCAGAGTGAGCTCCCAGCTTCCTCATCATAGGTCTAAGACTCTCATAGACACTAAGAGTTCTTTAATCTTAAGATACTTCTAGTGATTAGGTGAACAATTAACCTAACTCTAGAGACTTAGAAGAGTTAGCCATAGGAATAGATTGTACCTTAGGAATTTAGGAAGACTTTCCTATAGCCCAAACCCAATCCTTGCTTCCTTCTTTCAAACCAAACCTCAAATTCAAAATTTGAATTCCAAAATAAAATCAACTATCCAATGATTGAAATCCATCACTAAATTCAAACTCAAAATCCCCTTCTAAGCCCTTTGATTTTATCTTGTGGACTTAGCTTTAACCAAAGACAAATCAACCTCAATCCAATTGATTTTCTTAATTATTAATCTCAAATCAAATCCAACTATCAATGATTGAAATCCATCACTTAATTCAAACTCCAAATCCCTTCCTAAGCCATTTGATTTTATCTTGTGGACTTAGCCTTAACCAAATCCAAATCAACCTCAATCCAATTGATTTCTTCAATTATAAAATTCAATCTTAAATCAAATTTCAAATTATAAATCAAATCCAGCTATCGAATGATCGAAATCCACCACTAAATTCAAACTCCAAATCCCTTCCTAAGCCCTTTGATTTTATCTTATGGACTTAGCCTTAACCAAATCCAAATCAACCCCAATCCAATTTATTTTCTCAATTATAAAATTCAATCACAAATCAAATTCCAAATCATAAATCAATTCCAAACCCCAAATGATTGAAACCCATGATCAAATCCAAACTCTAAAATCTTTCCCTAAGCCATATGAACCACCTTCATGTGCTTAGCCAAAACTCCTTCAAACCAACTCAAGCTTGGTTGATTTCTTTATAAATCAATCATTACTTCATTTATATTCACAAATATAAATGAAATCCAAATGAAAACCATTCAAATCAAAGCAAAATGAATCAAACCAAATCAAAACCCTTCTTAGGCCATATGGACCCACCTCCATAAACCTAATCAAATATTGATCCAAATCAACTCAAGCATGATTGATTTCTTCATAAATCAATCATTCTTTATTTATATTCATAAATATAAATGAACCCATCTCCAATAATAAAATAAATCAAACCAAATAAAACCCAAGTTATCCCTTTTGACCTACATCCCTTAGCTTAATCAAATTTTCTTCCAAATCACTCCAAACTCAAGTGATTTTCTCTTAACCCATTTATATCTTCATTTATATTCACAAATATAAATTAAATATAAATTCAAATGACCAAAACCAAAATCAAATCAAATCACCAATTTTATCCCTTTTAGCCAAACTTTTGGACTTGGCTAAATGAAACCCAAATCAACTCAAAACTCATGGATTTCTTCATAATTCAAGCATTCCTTCAATCATTGATCCAAATATAAATATAAACCATCATTATCAAACCAAATCCAAGTCAACCCAATTTGACCCTTTTGACTTGAAATTGTCATATGAATCAAAACCCATTTGGCTCCAAACCAATTGCAATTGGATTTATATCTCAATCCTAAGCTCATATGTGGGTTCAACCAAACTTGAATCAAACTTTGATCAAGCTAATTGACTCAGTTAAGCTCACTTGACCAAAAGTGACCTAAATAACTCTTTTGAGCTAATTTCTAATCCAACCCAAATTGAATTGAACTAAGCCTATCTAAATCTCAATCATGATCAACAATCATCACGGGGTGATCAACCACCTTGAATTGGGTCCAACCAAGTCAAACCTATTTCATAAAAGTCAACATTTGGCCCAAATGAAACCCAAACTAGCAAAATCTATCATATGCCAAATTGATTGGACATTGACTCAAACCATCATATTGAGCCAAACCAAGCCTAATTGGCCACTTGACCTAAGTTGACCCAAATTGGCCTAAAAAGCAAAAATGGATCAAATCATGATTTAATCCAAATTGATTGTAACCAATAGCTTGAGTTCATTCCAAATCACTTATTAAACTTAACCAAAGTCATGATTGAGCCCAAGTTGACCAATTGGTCAACTTGACCCAACTAGTGAAAATTGACCTAAAAGGTCAAATCAGCCAAAATTCAAATTAATTTCAAATTAAATCAAACCAAAGCCTACAATCATTTTTAATCAACCAATTGAACTTGTCTCAACTCCTAACCCAACCTAATTTGGTCAAATTGGTCAAATTGGTCAGTTTGACCTATTTGACCCTTTCGAATCCAAGTCAAATCCAAACCTAGGCCAAACCAATCCAAATTAATTGAACCAAAATAACCCAAATCATCATATGAACCTAACCTAGGCCTTGGTTTGACCAAATTTGACCAATTGGTCAACTCAAACCAACCTAGCCCAAATTAAACCCATTTGACAAATCCAAGCCAAATCACTCCAAACTAACTTATGGGACCCTAGTACTTGGTCAAACCCGACCCAAACATGTTCTAATTCATTTCCAAATCAGCCCAAGATCCAAGTGGGCCCCACCAAGGGTATTAACCATCAAACCATAGGATTTAAACCATAAAATCAATGAATCCAAGCCAAAGTCAACTTTCCCATCCCCATGGCAGCTCAGTAACACTTCATGGAACCTTCTCCTAAGCCACCTAGCTAACCTAACTCACTCTAAGTTGGCCAAGGACCTTTGGGAGGTGAGTTGACTCACCTCCAACCCAAATCGAGCATCCATTGGATCATAGCCTGGGATCCTTGCACATTGGGTCCATGATAGCCTCCCATCATTCCTCACATCCCTAGCATGCCTCTTTGACTTGATGGAGACAAGTCCGGCTGCAAGCCAGTGCAAAATATGTGCATGTTGCCATCCATCCATGATGGGAAATTTAGGGGTATACCCCCTCAATTCGAGCATGATTTTGCATGGAATTATGTCGTGAGCTCTCCTAAGTGAATTTTGAAGCCCCTCAAAGTGTTTCCAAGGCTCCCCAAGCCCTCTCCATTCAACATTTTCCATTCCCAAGCAAAGTCAAAATAGGGCATCCCAATCCCGAGCAATACTCCCTCATTTCTAAATCAAACTTCAATTCCCCTTAGCCAAACCATCACCATAACCTATCGAAGCCAACCAAAGTAATTCCCAAGCTTCCAAGCCACGGGAGGACTGAGTTCGATTGGAGCCAAAGCCTTCGCATGCGTGGATTGGTCAACTGAGCCTCCCACACCAAATCAAGTTAAAAGATATTCAATAAGGCCTCGCCTCAACTAGGCCAAGCTACCTCCGGCGTTGCACCACCGGACATTAGCTCCGGTGAGGTAATTTCTCAAACCAAGCTTTATATGGAAAAGTGGGTTGGTCCTTTGTGAAGAAAATTTCAATTTCATTAAATATTGACCATTGGATGTGTGTGTCTCCTTTCCTTGAAGGTGTGGAAAGAATTTGGAGACAATCCGAGATCGAGTGAGCCCAGATCAAATGAGGGAAAATGGACGTCATCCATCTTTCATTGCTCACGAATGGGATAGATCATGAGTCATCCATCCCACATGATTGGCATGAACGGCTCTAATAAAATCCCATGGTAGAGCCCTCGATTCCTTTTCTAAACTGTGAATCGAATCGTGGCCATCCGATCTTAGATCGGATGGTCCATAGAGAAAGCGCATCCACCTCCGGCTGAGTCAGCATGCGGATGTGACTACTTAAATAGCTAATCTTATCGCACCACATGGAAAGCACGCCATGTCAGTGCACCGTGTTAACAGCCACGTGGCTCAATGAGATTAAGGCTTTAATTAGGGTTAATTAATTAGTTTTAATCCTGAAACTTTCTAAAATCATAACTAATTGTAGAAAAATCTAAAAAATATAGCCTTAGGCTCATTTTAAAAATATTTTATAGTAAAATCTAGGAAAATTATAATTAAATGAATTTAAATAGTGATTTTAGCTTAATTAAGGTTTTATCAAAAATATAATTAGTTTAATTACACCTTAATTAAGCACTAAATTAATCTCAATTTTTTTGTGAATGTTTAGAGAGATGACCTCTACCTCCCCTATTTTTTTGGGATTTTATTGATTGCTTAATTAGGAAAATTACATGATTAAGTCCTAATCACTCTCTTAATCTAATAAATCATAATTAATTAATGAACAGTAACTTGTTTAATCATTTTAACATAATTATCCATTATGAACAGTAAGATAATTTAGGGAATGTGATTGGGGATATTTTTCCTAATTCACTTCCTAAGTCTTCATTATCTTTAAAAATTAAGTTAATTAATGGTTAATGGAATGTTTAATTGATTAATTAAGTAAATAATCTTCAAAATAAGGAAATCAAAATCTAATTGAATATTTAAATGATTTACGGATTAGGATTGGAGCCTTGCCCTTTTCCCTAAGCTAATTTTATCATTCAAATTAAAACATAAGCAAAATGTTTAATCAATTGATTAAAGGCTTAATGAAATTAAAATTAAAGAATCAATTCATCCACACTTGAGCAACCTTTAATTGACCTTAGGTTGCTCCTTAGGTGTTCAATAACCCAAGGTGAGAGATAATGAAATTATGGTTGGCTCACATGTGTAAGAAAATCAAGAAAATCATAAAAGTAATTAAGTGAGATCCCTTAAGCTTAATTAACTATTAATCATAAGCCAATTACATTAGGCCCCTTTCATTTCTTAGAGCAAAATTTATTTTCATGTGGTTGCATAACATATTGGCTTATTATTAATTAATTAACTTAAGGTGATATAGGTAAGGGTTAATTAATTTATTTAATTCATACCCTAACCTAATTAAAACATAAAATTAACTTAAATATTCTTCATTAAACCAAATTAATTCACACTTGGGGAATTGGGCGAGGATTAACAAACCTCTCTCATACTTACTAAAATAAATCGAACTCAAAGTTAAAAATGTCTTTAAAGAATTTTGGTTCATTTTAAATAGCCTTATTTAATATGATTATCCTTAGGAATTAATTGGGATGAATGAAACCATATGCTTACATTCCTTTATTTCTATCCAATCATACTTAATATTGCTTGCCATATGAAATCATGCATTTATTTCTTTTAAAATTAATTAAACAAAATGTTTTATTTTATGTTAAATTGCATGTGTTGACTTTAATTAAAAATATGAGTGACTATTATCACTATTAAATCAAAAGCTATTTTCAAAATCTATAAATCAATTATTATAAATGAAGTTATGTAACTTACAAATATCAATAAGCTTGCATATGATGATAGTATAAGATGTATAAAATGAAGTTCTCTTTCCCTCTCTTAACATAGATTTGCAAGTGTATAGTTCATTTGAAAAGAACACAACAATTACCTAAATCTATTCCTATGCATCTCCATGTTAAGACATAGGAATAATTTCATATCACACATGTAAATTAAACAACCAAATTAAACATAATTCTTTGCATGATTCCTTATCCATTTGGTTCATTTTTGTACAATCATATGTATTTGAGAAAAGTGGTATATTAGTCTGGACATCACAGGGCTGCGAGGCTTTAAGTAGCCCTAAGTATGTCTTATACCTTAAGCCCCTGGTGTAGAAAATAATGGTGTCGTACTCACTTAAAACTCTTATACATATGCATGTATGATGTGGCCAATGAATAAACAATCATAAATCAAATAAATCAAGTATAACCTTTTGCATGGATTTTTCTATCCTTATAGTCATTCATACATTTACATGTATCTAAAAAGTAGTATATTAGTCCGACATCCTGTGGCGAGGCTTTAAGTAGCTAAGTAGGTCTTGTACCTTATGCCCCAGAAAAAATAATGGCATACTCACTTAAAAATTTTATACATGTGAATGTGCATTTAGCTAATGGATGAAAAATCCCATTTTTCTATATAATAAAGACATGCATTCATAAATCAATCAACAAATGAAATATTTAAATTTAAAAATACATCTCTTTGCATTCATCATCAAAGTGTGCTAAGATTTACATTGCATGTATAGATATGCTTAGGAGTATTAATATGCATGATATACATGATGGAAAGAAACGAATGAATGTGTGTTATGTAATAGTAATCCATTTCAATTAACCTTATGATGCCTTTCTCATTAAACAAGTTTATTTATAATGAACATAAACTTAGGGTTAATTAAAACACATAATAAATTATTCAATAAATAAAATTCATTAATTAACTTACCTTAGAAATTACTTAAGGAAGAGATAAAAGAGAGGTTCCCTCTCTTTCTTCTCTTTACAACACATAGTTTCTTAGTGTAGGCCATATGAAATAAAAGAAAATATTAAGTAAAATCTCCAAATCAACTAAACCACTTAAAGATAAATCAACCCTTTATAAATTAAATCCCTCATACTTAGTAAATCATAACCCTAAAGCCTAGTTAGGACATACCACACAAGCTTTAACACATGCACATTAGGCTAAGTCACCATTTCTAGCTTTATGTTAGGGTGGTGCATGGTTTGATGAATGTTTAGTTTTATGTTGTACTATTTTAGACTAAAAGCTATGGTGTATGTGAGTAGTCTGAATGTTAGGCCGATATTAGCCTAATCATATTTTATGTAGGGGGTCGTGCTTAAGGGGTTGTTGTAATAAAAATACAAGTGCTTTTTTTGTGCAAGTTGATTAGCCACTAAGCATAGCCCAAGGTAGGACAAGTGGGCTTGGTTACCCATGTGTAGGGCACTAAGTCCAAATTATTAACATAACTGCTTGGGTTCTTTGGTGTGTTTAGCTAACATTTATTTTGAAAATATAGCTAGATTTACTTTCCTTCTCTTTTAATGTAATTTTTACATTAAGATTAGGATAAGTGTTATGGGGGACTAAGATAACATTGGTTATAAGATTAAGTCTTATACACCATGTGATGCCTTTAGAGCAAACAACATCCCAATCAAGCTAAAAAGAAAGAAAAAAATAGAGCAAATCAATGAAGGAATGAAAGATGAAGAGTGACGAATGAAAGATGAAGAATGAAGACCCACATAACACTTATTATTTTATAATTGTAATTATTCTTTCATTATACTGAGATGTATAAAGGTAGAGCTTGGCTACCCACATTTTTTTTTAGATTGTACGGCGATACCCGACCGTATCGGCCTCTTATACTTTTGTGATATGTTTAGCTTCAGCATTAGAAATAGCATGTCTTCTCATAGTTTCTTTATGATTGATAATTGTTGTATGGCCTGGATATGATTCGGCTCTTAGAATGAAAATAAATTTTCTATCCCGCTAATAACTTATAACTAAAATTTTAAAATAACTCAAAACCTCACATAAAAGCTTGGAATTAAATCAAGATAATAAAATATTTAGCAAACTCTAAGCTGAATTTATATGTACAATATCATGCATGTCATATTCTTTCACTTTTGCTAAGAGAGGGCTTCCATCTATGCCAGAGAATAAAGGCTTAGCCTGTAAGAGCCTTTGATGGAAAGTCACCTCTTTCTGTTATGATTTGGCCCATAATCAATTTCTCATGCATTTAGGAATACAAAATCTTATAGCCTGTGTCAAAATAAAAAGTCCAAAAATCAAATAAAATTTGATAAAATTTGCATTATATTTAAATCATTGTTCATGCCCTTCATGATCTAGTCTCTTAGAGAGTGAGTTTAAGGACTTAGTTTCTCTTCTAAACTAATAATAGCCTAACCAACTTGTAAAGCATATGACTTACCTACACGAATTTAAAGCATAGGAGGAGTAAGTTGGCTGCCACTCCAAGCAAAAATAAGTCTAGCAGTCGGGTGTTTTACTCTCTCTTATGGAGGTAAACTATATACCCACTTTCACCTTAGATATAGGCTGTGTTTTGGCCCTCATGAAAGCTCCCTAAATTTAGGATCTAAGATTGATGTTTCCCTTTGCGGGCTACAAGCATAAATCCTCACCTATTAGGCATTTTCATAATTTTGTATTATGGAATTATAAGTCCTAAATTTCTAATAAAAATTCAACTCAAGCAAATAAATCTCCTCAAATTCAAATACATAAAGCTCAACCATAGGATAGATTGGAGTGCTCACTAGGTTTCATAGTATCATGAGCACTCCCTAATCATCTCCTTTGGTTTTGATAATAACTCTCCCCTTTTGATCCCTCCCACTTGATTTGCTAAAATAAAACCAATCCTTTGATAGTCTTATCTTTGAATTCTTTGGAGACAACAATCGCCTACTTTAATCGAGAGTATTCTTAAGGGAGTCACTTCCCTTAAGTTGTAATTAACTATGGAGGTTTGCCTCCATAGAGAACTTAATGAACCTAATTTAAATAAACTCTGCTTTACTTTTTCATGTAAAGTAGGGAAAAAATCTTTGGTATATTAAAAGACCCATCATGCCTTAGGAGTTCTTATTAGGTGATTAATCCCATTATAGGGTAGTCACTTCTATCTATTGAGATAGTACAGTATTCCTTAATGTAGTACCCGATCAACATAATAAGTACATCCTTAGATTTGCGTGGTGTCCCCAACACATAACACACTCAAACCAGAAAAATAAACACCGTAGATTTTTTTGGCGACTCCGTTTGGGATGGTTTCTCTCTCCATCTCTAGTAGACGATTGTTGTCTCCAAGCATCGATAGTGGACTTGCATTTCATGTGAGCCCAAGAGTATCTTTCCTTCCGTTAGCACTTAGCTTATTTCATTCTTAAGCAAAGTTAGCCAACATCCTTTAAGTTTTAAGACATCACTTCATATAGGTCTTCAAACCCCTATTGGGCTCCCGAATAGGTGAAAATAGAATTTATCAATGAAAGGGGAGATGATAAAAATTTAGAACCTCCTCACTACTAACTTGGTGAGGCAAGGTTCAACATAAAATTTAATGAAAATAATTTCTTTCACAAAATGACACTTTCCAAAAGTACCTTTCAAGAAACTCATAAAATCACAAAAACAAAACCCTCCATTTAATGATCCCTATGACTATTACATGGAGGTTCTTTTTAAAAGCACATTCTTGAAAAATAATCATGCCTATTTATTGACCTCATTTTTAGAATGAGCTCTCAACACCTCCATCTTAGACATAGGACTTCTCTTAGACTTTAAGAGTTCCTTAGTCTTAAGACACATCTAGTGATTAGGTGGACACTCCCCTAGCCCTAGAAGACGTAGAAGATTTATCCATAAAAATAGGTTATGCCTTATGGGTATTAAGAAAACTTCCTACCCTTAGCTTGAACCATTCCTCATTTTCTTTCTTTCAAGTAAAACTCCAAATCAATTCCATTTGATTTTCTCAAACTCAAATCAATTCCATGATTCAATTCCATGATTGAAATCCATGATTGAAGCCCATAACCAAAATTCCATCAAAATTCCTAAGTTCAAATTTTCTAAGTCCTTAACCCTTTCTTAAGGACTTAGCCAAAACTATGATCTAAACCTACTCAAATCTTTAAGATTTTCTGATGATCCATTTATATTCTCATTTATATTCCCCAGATATAAATGAAATATAAATTCAAATCAATCAAATCAAATTCAAAATTCTAATTCAATTCATGAAATTTTCTTAAGTTCCTTTAATTTTCTATTAAAGGACTTAGCCAACATCAACCCTAAATCTTGATCAAACCTATTCAAATCCTTGTGATTTTCTCAAAACCAATTTATATCCTCATTTATATTAACATATATAAATGAAGTATAATTATAAATCAATCAGATCAAAGGAAAAAATTAAATTCTAAATTAAAAATGCTTAAAATTCCCTTAAATCCCTTAATTTTTCATTAATGGATTTAACCTAAACTTTGATCAAACCATTTCAAACTCATGGGATTTTCTCAAAATCAATTTACATTCTCATATATAAATAAAATATAAATATAAATCAATCAAATACAATCCAAAAATTGAATTTTAATTTAAAAAATTCTTTTAAATCCTTTAAATTCCCTTTAATGGATTTAATCTAAATCATGATTAAACTCTTTCAAATCCTTAAACTTTTCTCATGATCAATTTATATTCTCATTTATATTCACATATATAAATGAAATTTAAATTCAAACAATTAAAACCAACTCCAAAAATTAAAACTCAAATCCACTCAAAATCAAATCTAAGCCTTCCAAGCCAAAATCTTGACCTTAGCCAAAATCAATTCAAATCAGGCCAAACTCTTGATTTTATCTCATGGTTCAATCAATCCTACAATCATGAGTTCATATATAAATCCATACTTCAATCCTTCAATCAAAACCCAAATCAAAAATCAAATCCAAAACTCCTTCATGTTCTTCCTTTGAATATGAAATTTTCAAATGGATCAAAATCCATTTGATTTTAAACCACTTGTAAATGGATTTATATTTCAATCATAAGTCCATATACAAGATCAATCGACTTCAAATAAAGCTTTGACCAAGCCATTTGACCCACTTAGGCTCACTTAACCTAAAGTGACCTAAAGTACCCTTATGAGCCAACTTTTGATCCTAACCAAATTGGATTGAACTAAACTCATATATCCCTCCCATCATGATCAACAATCATCATGGGATGATCAATCAATCAAATTGGGTCAAACCAAGTCAAACTTAAGGGTTGACCAAATCAACACTTAACCTAAAATGAAGCCTAACATAGCCAAATTCCACCATAGGCCAAATTGATTGAAACCATTGATCCAAGTTCACTCATGACCTATGTTTGAACTTGACCAAGCCAACATTTGAGCCTAACCTAGCCCAATTAGCCCACTTGACACACGTTGATCCATTTTGACCTAAAGGGCCAAAATGTATCAAAACTTGATCTAAGCTAAATTGATTGAAACCAATGGGTCAATTCCATCCCAAATCACTTGTGAAACTTGACCAAAGCCTCAATTGGGCAACTAGACCTACCTAGTTGACCTTAGACCCAACATGACCTAAAGGGGTCATGTTGAGCCAAAATTGAACCTAACCCAAATTGATTGGAAAAAAAGATACCAATCCCCTCCATATGACTAACCAAACCTAAACCTACCCTTGACCTAACCCAAATAGGTCAAATGGGTCGAATGGGTTAACTTGACCCATTTAACCTAAAAGAGTCATATTAGCCAAAACCAAATCTATACCAAATTGAATCAAACCAAAGGCAACAAAATATTTCAAATGGTCGTATGAACTTGACCCAACCCTTAGTTTGACCCAATTTAACATATTGGTCAACTTGACCCAAGTTGACCCATTTTGATCTAAATGGGTCAACATGAGCCAAACCCAATCAAATGGATTCCAAATCCATTGAAACTTGGCTCAACCTATTTTCTCAACATACCAAACATACCCAAATTGAAAAAACAAAAAATGACCATTATACCCTAGGCCATATAACAAATTTTGGCCTAGCCTAATGGTATTTTGGTCATACACTCATCACAATCACTTGAGGCTCTCCTAAAACCTCAAGGGGATAGTGATGAGTGGTGCACCCAACCCAATGGGTTTGGGTCAACTCATTTGGCCCATGGACCAAACTTGACCTATAGCCATGAAATTCAATTTCCAAACTCTCCCCAAAGCTCAATTGGATGCACATGGGAGTTACCTTCCACTCCTCTGGCCAAACCGACCATGTGCACACCTCTAACAGCCAAAACAACTCATCCCATATGGTCAATTGGATCAAAATGGCAAGCCCATTGCCTTTCATTTGATTTCCATAGGAGGAGATATTCTCCCCCTAATCCACTAAAATTTTCATTACCACTTGATCGATTAGAGCCTAGAGAGAGTTAGAAAATATCAGAGACCTTTACCAAGGCCCCTAGGGTGGATTTGGATCTTTTCTTCTTCAATTTTGCACAGTGCAAAATAGGGGAGCTCATGTGAAATCGATCCTGAGTGCCGGTGATCACCTCCGACGATGTTAGTAATTTTCTGACCACTTATGCTAAGAGGTGTTGGTCCTTCGTGAAAGAAATTTTCATTGCATGTGAAATCCACCATTGGATTGGCCGCTCTTGTCCTTTAGATGGTGTGGGTTGAGTCTTGAATGAATCTATGGAAGATCGAGCTCGGATCTCCCCTTAGATTGTGAATGATTCACATTCATCCTCAGGGAAGAACTCAGCCCATCTCAATCATCCATCCACACATTTTTAGATGGATGATTGAGATTATTAGGCACATTTTAGAAATTAATTCTCCTTTTAAAACCACAGGTGTATCCTCAGCCATACGATCTTTGATCGGACAGCTAAGGATAAAATCTTGTGCACCATCATCGTCCCCTTGATTTGACAAGTAAGGGGCTCATTGTGTGATGCGTGTAAAGTGCGCTAACTGCCGCCACCATGCGTCACACCGTGAGCAGGTATTAGCCATGGATTAGTTAGGGATTATTTATAATTCTTAACTAATTCAGATAACTTCAAAAAATCATAACTCCTTCAAGAAAAATTAGAAAAATATAAGAAAAAATGTTATGGATAGATAATTTTACCTAGAATATTCTCAAAATATTTTCAATGTATTTTGATTTTCCTTTTTCTCTAAATTTGGGTTTATTTGGGAATGTTAATTAGCTAATTTTTTTCCCTAATTAAGTCACCAATTAATCTTAAACTTCTAGGGTTAATTTTATGGGATATCCTCCGCCTCTCCTAATTTTCTTGAGATTTATTGAGGCTTTGATTAGGAAAATTGCTAGCTCATTCTCTAATTATCCTCTTCATATAATTAAGGGTAATTAAGTTGTAATTAGTGGATTTCCTCTTGGATTAAGTTTGATTAAGGTTAGATTCAGTGAGTAGGGGTTTTATGGAGTAATTTTAGAATATTTCTCCTAAGCTATTCCCTAAACCCCCTTTTATTTCCTTAACCCCCTTCTTAATTAAGGGTTAATTCATTAATTATCCCTAATAATTTTCAAAAATTCTAAAAATCTCCAGAACTTAATTGATCTACCTTGGATAGATTCTTAGGTGTTCAATAGCCTATGTTTAATTAAAGAAATTAAAACCCCTCTCATAAGTGTGGAGGGGTGTTTTAGAAGTACTTAAGCTAAACCCCTTAGCTTAATTAACTTTTAATTATGAGCCAAATTGTATTAGGCCTTCTCATTATTAGGTGCATTACAAATTTACATACCTTGTGGGTTTTATGTCATCTCATTGGCTCATAATTACTTAGTTAATTTTTCTAAGGTGGTGTAGGTAAGGGTTAATTAAGCCCATTAATGCATACCTTAACCTAATCAACAATTTAAAATGGATTCAATTATCTAAAAATTAAACAAAAATACAAAACACATGTTAGATTAGGTTAGGAACAACAAACTCATCTCACATTTTTCAAAATTAAATCAAACTTCAAATAAATAAAAATCATTTTGAAATTCACTTTAATTTGTTCTAAATTTTCTTATTCTTTAAGAATGTCTTTAGGAATTAAGTTAAGTGAGTTTGTTTACATGATTACATTGCTTTAGATCTTTTCCAACATGTAAATTGTATGCCATGTGATTTATGCATCCATGATTTCATGTTTACAAAGTTTTAAAATAAACTTGTTTACTTTATGTCAAATGTGCATGTATTGGCTAAAGTAAAATGTGAGTGGCTATTATCACTACTAAATCTAAAGTATTTTCAAAACCCATAAATGAAACATCAAATCTGAAAGTGTGCTATTCATATCTTAATTATTAGCTTGCATGTTATGAATTATAAAGTCATGTTTAGTGTAGTCTTTCCTTCCTTTCTTATGTTAGCATACTTTTGAATATGGGTTGGTAAGATGTAGGGTTCATTTGAAAAGAACCCAACACTTACTTAATTCCAAGTCCTATTCATCTCTATGCTCTTACTTAGGGAGGATTTCTTACACTTACATGAATAAATTGCATAAATAAAAATGAAACTATTAAACAACTTTTGCATATTCCTTCTTCATTTCATTTCTTTTATATGCATGTTAGTACTTAAAGAAAGTGGTATATTAGTCTGGACAACCCTGAGGTTACAAGTCTTTAAGTAGCTCTAAGCAGGTCTTGTACTTTACACCTCTGGTTAACAATGGCACTGTGCTCAGTTATGCCTTTCTTACTTTCATGCATGTATGTGAAATTTTTGATAAGGAAAGCCTTTTCTACTTAAGAAAATTCATGCATCTAAAACTTCTAAATTTTCTTAAATGGATTACTTAGTATGCATCATAAAGTCTGTTAACTATTCTCATTTTCATGTATAGATATGCTTAGGGTTCATCCATATGCATGTTATATATGTTGGGAAAGAGTTGAAGTAATGTGTGTTATGTGAATTTTGATTCATTTTTCTTAATCTTAAAATACCTCTTGTTTTGAATAGGTTTGTTTAGAGTTGATCTAAACTTAGGATTAATTAAAATATTTAATTAAAACATTCACCGAAATGAAATTAAAAATGTGAACTTACCTTAAAAATGAAGAGAGGGAACTTCTCTTTCCCTCTCTTCATAACTTAGTAATTAATTATATGTTTCACTAAAACCAAATTAAAACATGAGTTTAAATAACCCAAAATCACTAAGCAACTTAAATGAAATCCTCTTCTATGTTGAACATGTTCTTCACACTTAGAAAATTTCAACCTAAAGTCCTAACTTAAGCATACCACACAAACCTTCAAAGCAAACACATTAGCCTAAGTCATCATTTCTAGATTTTGGTTAGGTCGGTGCATGGTTTGATGTTATATTTTGTTTTATGATGGATGTTTTAGACTGGATGTTAGGGTGTATGCTCTTAGAATGGATGGTAGGATAACCTTTGTCTGATTATTCTTTTATGTAGGGGATTGTGCTAAAGGGGCGCTATCATAAATAAAAATATAAATGCTTCTTGCTTGGAGGTGTTTAAACCCCAAAGAATAATACATAGGCCAGGTGGACTTAGTCACCCATGTGTGGGGTGATAAGTCCAATATACATCCTTGAGATTTGTGTGGTGTGATTTGACTAACCTTTATTTTGCATGTGTTAGTTAGATTTATACATTTTGTTTTCATATAAAAATTTGTATAAATAAGATATTGAAATGATTTGTCATGGGGATTAGGATGAACATTGATCATAAGATATTATCTTATGTACCATGTGAAGCCTTAGATCATCTACCATTCAACCAACCAAAGGAAGATCCAAAGAAGAAAGAAAGAAAGAAGAAAATAAAGAAAGAAGAATAAAGCTTGAAGACCCCCCCTTCCATAACAATGAATTCCTTTGCTTAAATTGTAATTCAATTCATTTATAATTCAGGTTGTATAAGAGTAGAGCTCGGCTACCCACATTTGATTTTTTTGGGTTTGTACGGTGGTACCCAACCACAAATGATCATTTATTCTTTTTACACTAGTTTTATAAATTTATTGATGTTAGTTTAACTTATGTATTAAGTGGCATGCTTTTCCTAGTTTCTTCCTTATTTTATGTGTAGCTTGGATGTGGATTAAGCTCTTTAGGAAAAAATAAATCTTTTACCCAACTTAATAATTCAAACTAAAATTAAACAACTCATAACCTCATCTAAAGCTTAGAATTAAAATTAAGATAAAAGAATTAGAAACCCTTTAGCTGGATGAGTTCTTTTATATATAATATCATGCACAGTAGCATCTCATTTCATTCTTGATTGGAGGGCTTCCATCTTTGCCAAAGAACCATCTTGACCTTTGAGGGCCGTGGTGAAAACTCACCTCCTAAACTTCTAGCTGATTTTGGCCAGTAATCTATTTTTCATGCATCAGTCATAAAAAGCTTATTAGCTTGAGTCAAAAATGATTTTCCAAAAATAAAAATAAAATGAAATTTGAAATGCATTAGATTTAGGTCATTTGAAGCAAACCCTTTACATGATCTAGTCTCTTTAGGGAGTGAGTTTAAGGACTTAATCTCTTTCTAAATAAAAATAGCCTAGCTATCTTACATAAGTATAAAGACCTACCTACATGTATTTAAAATTATAAAGTTAGTTGGCAGCCACCCCAGTTTGTAAGTCCAAATGTCGGGTGGTTTGTCTTTGTCCTCTCATGGAGAAAACCAATTACCATTTTCACTAGATTTAGGTTGTGCTTCTATCCCTCACCGAGGCTCCTTAGATTTAGGTTCTGAGGTTGCTTCTCCCCTTTGTCGGCCATAAGGATAATTCCTCACCCCTTAGGCATTGTTTTAATCTTATGTTAAAGAATCTTAAGTCCTAAAATTCTAATGAAAAAAATAACTCAAATAAATCAAATCAATTTCTAAAATGTAAAGCCCAACTTTAGGATAGTTTGAGATGCTCACTAAGCTTTCTAGCATAGCGAGCATCTCCTATTTATTCCCATTTTGGCTTCAACAATAACTCCCTCTTTTGATCAAACCCATTTGATCTTCAAAAACATAAACCAATTGATTAATAATCCTTCCCTATTGAAATCTTTAGAGACAACAATCACTTACCTTAATCGAGAGATTTCCAAAGGGATCTTGTCCATTAGGATGTAATTAACAATGGGGGCTTTCCCCTGTAGGGAATTTAACAAACCCGATTTAAAATAAATCCTGCTTTACTTTTCCATGTAAAGTAAGAGAAGAATCTCTAGTACATATCTGATTATCATGAGTCCTTGAGGTGATTGGTTCCATTAAAGGGTAGTGACTTTTATCTTTTGAGATAGTACACTAAACCTTGATGGCGTATCCGACCACCTGAATAAGTACATCTGTGGTTCTGCATGATGTCTTACCAAGATGAATTTTTGTAAGGTGTCCTCTTTCTTTTCTCCTCACAGATTTGAAAGGCTACTCCCTTATAAGAAGTTTTCATCACACCATTCAATATACTCAAAATTATTGAATGAGGAGTCCATTTTTCAAATAAATTAAAACTTCATCTAACAAATTTCATAGATGTTGGTGTTGAAGCTTCCCTCTTTGCAAAAGCAAATCATGTCATGCTTGATTCCTACTTAACATTTCCAAACTTGTTAAGTGAGAATCTCTATTTGAATCAAACATAAATTTGACCTTCACTTAACATATTCAATTTGTTAAGTGGGGGTCTCATTTTCAAAACATAAATTTGACCTTCACTTAACATATTCAATTTGTTAAGTGGGGGTCTCATTTTTGAAACATAAAAATTGGCTTTCACTTAACAATTTTAATTTTTTAAAGTGGGGGTCTTATTTTTAAAATATAAAATTGACTTTCACTTAACAATTTTAATTTGTTAAGTGGGTGTCTCATTTCCAAAATATAAAATTTGACTTTCGCTTAACATATTTAGTTTGTTATGTGAGGGTCTTACTTTCAAAAAAAAATATACATTTGGGCTTTCACTTAGTATATCCAATATTTCTAAGTAAAAGCCTCATTTTCAAAGCATATATTTGGCTCTACTTAACACAGTAAATTTGTTAAGTAAGAATCACATAATCATGTCATATTGGATGCCCACTTAACATACCAAATTTGTTAAGTGAGAATCTCATTTTCAAGTCATATCATACTTTGATTTCCACTTAACACACCAAATTGTTAAGTGGGAGTCTCATTCTCAAAAAATAATAATAATAATAATATCAAACACATTTAGGCTTTCACTTAGCATACCAAATTTGTTAAGTGAGGGTCTCTTTTCAACACACATTTGATCCCTATTTTAACAAACCAAATTTGTTAAATAAGGATCCAATTTTTCATATCAACAACACTTGAGCTTTCACTTAACATGCCAAATTTGTTAAGTGTCTCATTTTGAAAAGAAAACTAACATATCTCAAACACATTTGAGGCTTTCACTTAACATACCAAATTTGTTAAATGGGACTCCCATCTTCAAAGAAAAGTAAATCTATCTCACAATCACATTTTGCTTTAACTTAACATACCAAATTTGTTAAGTGAAAGTCTCATCTTCAAGCACAAATCAAACACATGTGGCCTCTACTTAACGTACCAAATTTGTTGAGTAAGAGGCCCCATTTTTCAAATCAAAATATTACACAATCAAATTTTCACATGCAAAAATATTTCAAACACACAATCACAACCTCTTCTTAGCATACCCAAATTTATTAAGTTAAGGTCTTTCAAACTAACAATATTTTCAAACAAAAAAATATATAAAATACAAACAATCTCCAAAAAAAAAAATCTCTCCTCAAATTTTTAAACCCCACCCAACCTACCTAAATTGGTTGAGTATGGGTTCTAAAATCAAAAATAAAATGGCAAAAGACTCTCCTCCAAACATCCAAATCTCTCCAATGAACCCCACTTAACATATTTGAATTGTTGAGCATGGGTTCAAAACTCCAAACTTCTATTACTTTCTTGAAGCAAATATCAAGGCAGTGATCTGATACAAGTCACATCAATGTATGCAGACATACAACTCAAATCAATCAGTGCAGTATTTACAGTCAAGACACATGGCCACTCAAAAGTTTATTTTCACCTTTCTATTCGAGATGGATTTGGCCTTGGATCAGGCCAGCCTCCCTCAAACTGACTCTACCCATCTAGTGTTCTTTGGCCGAGGATTTGAGGGAGCCCCCATTACCTGTAAAGGGGCGACCCTCACCACTATTAGCCGGGATGAGGTGATTGGGTAGAAGCCAATCATTCCCATCGACCTACCTTCTGACACTGAGTATCCTTCCTTAAAGAGGAAGGTGGTTGAATTTTTTCCAGTCATACCAGTTCTCACTCAATCAGTTGCTCCCATAGCTGCTCAAGTGCGTGCTAGCACCTCCTTGTTGGTCCTCTCTAAGGGGAAGGCTATCTTGGCTTTGAAGATAGTCTCCCCTACCTTCGAGGTAGGATCTAGCTCTCACACCTCCTTGCTCAGCCGTACACAGTGCCGCACATAGCGACACAATAGGAGCCGCAAGATCAAGAGGCACCATAAGCATGCCACCCTAGAGATGGACGTCGCATCTCACATTGTATAGGAGGGCTCCCCCTGTGAGGTTTCTCCATTTTTGACTAGCAACCAATTCCACCCCCTCTCAACATCATACGGAGAGGAGGACTACCAGAGGATAGTTGCATTGCCTCCACCTCCTACATACAATGAGGTTTTAGTTAGGGGCAGGAGGAAGTCCTATGCCAGTCTATGAATGGTATTATGATAGGTGGGTAGGGCACACAGACGTTCAGAGTCTGGTACATTATTTGACTTGAATTCAATTATCCCTAGGAGTGTTACCAAGCACATTCATAGTGTTAGAGCGCAGAGACCAGTAGCAATCAAGGGAGGAGTGGCGAATGTTTGTGCAACGGACCTCGCTAGTAGATTTCCCATCATAGCAGGGACCTAAGTATTGATGGGTACCACCAGTCGTAGGGGGAAAGCCCCAGTGAGGGTAGAGTTGATGTTGCCTCCATCACACCGATCCACTCTTCTCCCACCGTCACCAATTTAGGTCATGCTATCCACCATTTCTATGAAGGCATAGAAGATAGTATACGAGGAGAAGAAAGCCCCCTTGCTGATCCAGCTACAGCCAAAGGATCCCACTTCATCTACTCTACCAATTGAGGTAAGTGTGAGTTCCCCTACTCGACCTCTTACTTCATTCTTGGTGAAGAAGGAGTGGTGACTCTGTAGCATCATGGTCGCACCACCACTACCATCAGAGCCAGTGACAGCAGCAGCTATAGAGGGGGAAGGGGACAGTTCTACGGTACCCATGGCAGTGGATCTCCCTAGGGACACCACTTTACCCATGAGCAATCATGAGCATATCTCTTCCAACAGTCATGACCCTCCCAGAGCCAGTACTCAAGTGATAGGTAGTGTTAGGTGCATCTCTAGTGAGCACCTCTAGGTGACGTGCATATTTGGCCGGCATTAGATTGCTCCCTAGATGATATTTTAGCATAGAACATTGCAGAGAAGAGAGAACTTCTACAATGTGATCGTTCAAATTGTGAGGAGGGAAAGGTCAGCTTTCATCCAGTTAAGGATGATCTTCTTGAGGATTCAATCAAAGTTCACATAGTCGATACCAGGAGTTCCCTTCAAAGAGATCAACATAGTCAAGAAGGTAATATAATTGAAGAGAATGACACCGCCCATTCAACTCAGTACCTCCTCCACCAGCTTAGGCAAAGGGATGATCATACTGACCAAATGGGGAAGAAGATCGAAGAGTTGATGATAGTGGTGTTAGCATTGCAGAATTCAGCTCCGATTTCATAGTCTTCTCCCACAGTAACTGATAGAGCAGAGTTGACATGCACTTTAGATCATCCTAGATGCATTCCTACAAAGGGAGATAGTGGTAGCTTACATAGGAAGGTGGTGGATAGCAACTCCATGCATGAAAAAGATATTAAACATATGGTGGAGCAACAAGTGACAGATGTGTTGGCCCAAGCCCACGGTGGCTCATCTGTTATAAAAGGTAGACCCTACCTGGCAGAATTTGATGGTGTCCAATACCCTAATGGCTTTCTACCTCTGTCTTTCAATATTTTTGATGATTGTGGGAACCTCGGCAGCACATAGCACATTTTAGAGTCGAATGTTGCAATGCCGGTGGCAGTGATGCACTCTTATTTCGCTGCTTCATCAGCAGCTTGATAGGCATCATATTTGATTGGCATGCTGAACTACCTAATGGTTCAGTGAAGACATTTGCTGAGTTGGAGCAGATCTTTATTAAGAGATTTGCTAGAGCTTAGCAAAGGGTAACTGCAGGCGATCTCATTGTAGCTCAACAACTTCTCAGTAAGTCCCTTATTAATTACATTCTTAGATGGTGCAATTTAAGTATGAAATGCAAACCACAACTATCTGAACAATATGCCATTAAAATTCTACTCAAGAATATTTATGGCCCGATCACCTTCATGCTTAAAGGGTTCACCATTAAGATATTTGAGAAATTAATCAAGGTAGCTAGTCTATAAGGAGAGGTCAAATAATTACCTTTCCAAGATTAGTCAGCTAAACCTGGACCATAGAAGGCATTTTAAAAAAAGCCATGGGCAATCATAGTAGTTGATAAGGAGAAGCGATTGTAGGTTGGTGGACATACCTTGAGATTAGTAGCCTTCACCCGCCTTGGCCGGTATCCCCATCCGACATCTGATAGTATTCCTATCCACCACCAGGTAACTATCACTTACATACTCTTGTTGACAAACTAAATAAATCTTATTCATTCAAGAGGGAGGTAGTCAGGAAGATCTTTAAGAACCTCTTAAAGAAGCCTAATTTTCAATTACCAGAGCTTAGGAGGTCAAAGGATGTGGACAAGAGTCATCTACCACCACATGCTAGGTCATGTCTTGGAAGATTTCTTTAGTTTTAAGGACTAGCCTGAGCATAGCTATAAGTCGGGTGCCATCGTCATCCCTAAGGAATACCTACTAGAACAACCCTCTCATTTAGTTAGGATAATTCTTAGGGATACACGTGATCTTCTCAAGATAGAGGAAGGTTGGGATATCTCCCTATCCCGAACCTCTAAGAAAATCATTTCTAAGATCGAGTTACCACAAGCAACTCAAACCTCCAATTCTAAGGAAGGTTTGTAAGTTACTAAGGACAACTTGAGGGAGGCAGAAGCCCAGCAGGAGTAGCGATAGCTTCCACTTGCCCAGGATAGCACATTAGTGCAACCACCGACCGAGTCCATCACTCCTTCCCCAATTGTAGTGTGGAGAAAAATTTCTTTATGGAGTCGCCTTCAAATCTGTAGGGAGAAAGAAAAGGCAAGGCACTATAAATTTTTTTCTTAGTAAGACTATCAATCGATTAGTTTTATATTTGAAGATCAAATGGGATTGATCAAAAGAGGGAGGTATTATTGAAGCTAAAATGAGAAATAGGTAGGAGATGCCCACGATGCTAGGAAACCTAGCGAACATCTCAAGCCATCCTAAAATAGGGCTTTACATTTTAGAGATTGATTTAGTTTATTTGAGTTGCATTTTTTCATTATAATTTTAGGACTTAAGATTCCTAAACACAATATTAAAGAAATACCTAAGTGGTGAGGAATTATGGCCCACAAAAAGAAAAAGTAACCTCAAAACCTAAATCTAGGGAGCTTTTACGATGAAAGCACCAAATCTAAGGCAAAATGTGGTTTGTCTCACAAGAGAAAAACCACCCGACAACGAACTTACAAGCCTGTGGTGCCAACTAACTCCTCCTACTATCTTAAATACATATAGGAAAGTCTTTATACTTATGCAAGATAGCTAGGCTGCTATTATTTAGAAAGAGGCTAAGTCCTTAAACTCACTCCTTAAATAGACTAGATTATGTAAGGGGTATGCTTCAAATGACCTAAATCTAATACGCTTTAATTTTCATTTTATTTTTATTTTTTGGACAATTATTTTGACTCAAGTTAATAGGATTTTTATGACTAATGCATGAGAAAGAAGATTATTGGCCAAACTCAGCGAGAAGGTAGAAGGTGAGTTTCCACCATCGCCCTCAAAAGTCAACCCGGGTTCTCTAGAAAAGATGGAAGCCCTCCAATCAAAAGTGAAATAAGATACATTTGTGCATGATATTACAAAGAAATGCTCATCCAGCTAAGGGGTTGCTATTTCTTTTTTCTTGATTTTAAACTTAAGCTTTAGGTGAGGTTATGAGTTGTTTAATTTTATTTTGAATTGTTAAGTTGGGTGAAAATTTTATTTTTCTCTAAAGAGTCTAATACATAACCATACCATACATAAAGCAAGGAAGAAACTAGGAAAAGCATGCCACTTAATGCAAAAGCTAAACAAATCATCAATCAATTTACAAAGCTAATTGTAAAAAGAATAAATAGCCTTTTGTGGTCGGGCACCACCATACAAACCCGAAAATATCAAATATGGGTAGATGAGCTCTACCCTTATACAACCTAGATTGCAAATGAATATTACAATTAAGCAAAGGAACTCATTATTATGGGGGTCTTCAAGCTCTATCCCTCTTTCATCTTTCTTCTTTCTTTCTTCTTCTTTTTTCTTCTTCTTCTTTTGGTTCCTCCTTTGAAAAGTTGGATGGTAGATGCTCCAAAGCTTCACATGGTGCATGAGAAAGGATCTTATGACCATCGTTCATCCTAATCCCTATAACAAATCATTCCAAAATCCTACTTATATAAATTTTTACACAAAAAGGAAAAGTATAAAACTAACTAACACATGCAAAATAAAGGTTAGTTAAATCACACCACAAAAATCCCAAGCATGTATATTGGTCTTATCACCCCACATATGAGTGACTAAGTCCACCTGGCCTATGGATTATGCTTAGGGCGTATAAAGCTCCCGCAAGCAAAAGCATTTATATTTTTATTTATCTCTTGCAGAAAAGAATAGTTAGGCTAAGCATGTCATACCATTCATTCTACAAGCATACACCCCAACATCTAATCTAAAATATATATCACAAAATAAAATACAACATCAAACCATGCACAGATCTAACCTAAGGCTAGAAGTGGTGACTTAGGCTAATGTGTGTGCATTGAAGGTTTGTGTGGTATGCTTAGCTATGGCTTTAGGTTTGAATTTTCTAAGTGTGAAGGACATGGTCAACTTAGGGGAGGGTTTCATTTAAGTTGTTAAATTGTTTTCGGTTAATTTTATTTCATGTTTTAATTTAGTTTAAGTGAAACCTATAATTAATTACTAAGTTATGAAGAGAGGGAAAGAGAAGAGAACTTCTCTTTCTTTCCCTAACCTTAAGTAATTTCTAAAGTGAATTCACATTTTAGTTTCATTTAGGTGAATGTTTTGATTACTTCTTTTAATCAATCCTAAGTTTAGATCAATGCTAAATAAACCTATTCAAAAAGAAAGGCATTTAAAGATTAAATAAAATGAATCAAAATTCACATAACATACATTACTTCATTTCTTTCCCAACATATATAACATGCATATGGATGGACCCTAAGCATATCTATATATACAAATGAGAGTAGTTAACACATTTTATGATGCATGCTAAGTAATCCATTTAAGAAAATTTAGAAGTTGAATATACATGATTTTTCTTAAGTAGAAAAGGCTTTCCTTATCTAAAATTTTACATACATGCATGAAAGTAAGAAAAGCATAAGTGAGTACAATACCATTGTTAATTGAAAAGGTGGACCTACTTTGGCTACTTAAAGCCTCAAAATGGAGTTGACAATATACCATTTTTATTAAATATAAACATGCATATAAAAGGAATATGCAAAAATAATATGCTTAATTGATCATGAGAAAATTTCAAGGATTTGAGGTGGTTTAATCATGATTTGAGTTAAATCCATTATAGGGAATTTAAAAAAATTAAGGAAATTTTTAAATTGAAATTTAATTTTTGGATTGGATTTGATTGATTTATATTTATATTTCATTTATATATGAGAATATAAATAAGTTTTGAGAAAATCCCATGAGTTTGAAATGGTTTGATCAAGGTTTAGGTTGAATCCATTAATGGAAAATTAAGGGATTTAATGGAATTTCAAGGATTTTAAATTTGAAATTTAATTTGAGGGTTTGATTTGATTGATTTTTATTTATATTTCATTTATATATGAGAATATAAATAATTTTTGAGAAAATCTCATGAATTTGGATTGATTTGATCAATATTTAGAGTTGATTTTGTCTAAGTCCTTTAATGGAAAATTAAAGGGACTTAAGAAAATTTTCATGAATTGATTTAGAATTTTGAAGATTTGATGGGTTTGAATTTATATTTCATTTATAAATATGAATATAAATGATAATATAAATGGATCATGAGAAAATCTCAAAGCTTTGAATAGGTTTCAATCATGATTTTGGTTAAGTTCTTAAGGGAGGCTTAAGGACATAGGAAAATTTTGGACTTTAGGAATTTTTGATGAATTTTGATCATGGGTTTCAATCATGGAATTGAATCATAAAATTGATTTGATTTGGAGAAAATCAAATAGAATTGATTTGGGGTTTGACTTGAAAGAAGGAAAGTGAAGGATGGTTCAAGCTAAGGGTGGGTAGATTTTCCTAACACTCCTATGGCATGACCTATTCTTATGGCTAACTCTTCTAAGTCTTCTAGGGCTAGGTATTAGTGTCCACCTAATCATGAGATGTGTCCTAAGACTAAGGAACTCCTAAAGCCTAAGAGAAGTCCTATGTCTAAGATGAAGGGGTTGAGAGCTCATTCTAAAAATGAGGTCAATAAAGGGCACCCAATAGGTGTGGTGTGACACAAGGAACACAGTGCGTATTGATGTTGACTAAAATGATCAATAATAGAGATCACAAGCACTAACAAAATAATCTATCCTTAACCCAAGGAAAGAAAGAATCGAGCTTAGTGCAATGTGGCTCTACTTATGTCCAAGACATAAGAGGGAGGGATGAAATCCACTAAGGGATAGAGTGTGAACCTTTCACTAGGGAAGCAGGTTCAAGTTATCTACAAGGAGATGAAAGGTTTGATATGATTTTCATTTTTATTATATTTGACTTTTTAGATGAACCTTGTTGGTTTGCAATGGGTTATACTAAATATAAGCCATGGAGGCTAAGACCTGAGTCAAATTTACTGATCCAAAGGGGTAGTCTACTAAACACATAGTAGGATTAACCAACCAAATGGATGCCTTTCGGTATGCAGCAGTTGTACTAGGAGAAAAGCTTAGTAGACTTACATCCTCCAAGTAAGGACCAGTTATTATGGTAATCTACTAGCAAGGCAACAGATTGAAACTCAACCTAAGGCTGACTATTGAGTGAATGCCATTGGGGGACTTAGATCAACTCAAAGATAGTTAAGATTGATTTCATTTTTAAATCTTTTTATTTTAATTATGATGGATCTCATAGGTTTGTGAACTGCACTAAGTAGGGGCCATGGAAGCCTAGACATATCTCAAATTTACCAATTCAAAGGGAGTAGTCTACCAACCATAAGATAGTACTATCCAACCAAGGAGAAATGCCTTTCGGTTTGTAATGGTCAAGTCTTAAGAAGAAAGTATGGGGACTCACATCTTCTAGAAACAAGGAACCATTAGGGTGATCAGTTGGCAAGACAACATATCAAACCTACGTAGGGCTAACTATTGAGTGAATGCCGCTGGGGGATTTAGATTAGCTCAAAGATAGTCAAAGATTAATTTTATTTTTTAGATTATTTATTTGTTTGTTTGTTTTAATAAGTTTCATCGATTTGTGATGGATCACACTGAGGAGGAGCGTATAGAATCCTAGACCTATCATAGATTTACTGAACTAAAGAGAGTAACTTCCCAGCCGATGAGAGAACTATTCGACCAAAGGAGTGCCTTTCAGTTTGCAACGATCAATTGAAGGGAAGAAAGCTCGAGGACTCACATCTTCCACTAGAAAATACCACTGGGATGATCAGTTACTTTAGGCAACAAATTGAACCTGACTTAGGGCTACCCATCGATTTACGATAATCATGCTAGAAAGAATGCATCATAGTCTTATACCTTTCAAAGCGAAATGTGGGTAACTGCTTGTGGCAAAATAGATTGAACGACTGGGTGACTACTGAGTGAGTCAGGATTTATCTCAACTTAGTCGCAATTCCTATAGGAGTTCTCACGAGCCTAAAGATAGGATGTGTGCTTGGGAAAATGGGACCTTTGTGGGCTTGAATTCCTAATCCACATGCAAATTAATTTTGTTTATCTATCTTAGTTTATTTTAGTTTATTTATTTATCATCGACCCTATTAGTTTGCGAGGGATCAAACTGAGAAGGAGCTTATATCTGCCTAGACCTATCTTAGATTTACTAAACCAAGAGAGAATATGTGCATCCGTTGAACAAATTCTCTAACCACAAAGGTGGCTACTAGGAAAGGGGAACTGCCTAATCTAAGAGTTACCCGGGTAGTGACTAAATGGGGTCATAAAAGACATGATCCAAATAGAGTGCCCGTATGGGATGGGGCTAGTAAGGGCTTAATCCAACACCTTGGAGAGGATGACATGGCTAGACATAAATTTAAAAGATATTCGATGTCCAACTCAAGGAGAAAGTATGGGGACTCATATCTGCCAAGAGTGGTGAACTCATTGGGTGAGTCACTATCAGCATAGCAATCAGCAACCAACCTAAGGTGCACAGCAACAATCGCCTGGGAAGAAAGCTGACTCACATCCTTCTATAGAAAAACCGATTGTTGGGATCTTCGGTCGACAGTGCTATCCACCTACTGAGTGAATGCCATTGTGAGACTTACATCAGCTCAAAAGTAGTCAAGAGGAAAGGAGCCTCTGGGGGACTTATCCTAAACCCCAAAAATATTCGACCTAGTTAGAGCATAATGGCAAGTTCAAGAAGAAAGCACGGGGACTCACATCTTCTTAAGCAAAGTCAACATGAGGTAGCTTACTGGCTAGGCAGTGAAGCATACCATACTAACAAGGTACTCATTAGTTTGCAATGGTCAAGTTAGGAAGAAAGTGTAGGGACTCACATCCTCCAAACAAATGACTAATGGGGTGACATACTAGCGAGGTAGCATGTAGACCCAACCTAGAGCAGTTAATGAGTGAGTGCCACAGGGGGCTCGCTCCCACATCAAGTAGCTCGAGATTAAAGATTTGTGTTTATTTTGTATATGTGCTAAAAGGAATAGGATGCCTCTGGGGAACTCTTACACCTACCTTAAAATACACTAGGGAATTATGAAATAATGCTACAGATGGCAACAAGAATTTTCACTAAGAAAGGATGCCACTTGGGTTCTCTCACACCTAACTTAGTTATGATAATCAAAATAGGATGCCTCTCGGGTTCTCTTATACCTATTCTAAAAGTATCAAGAGATTGTGTTTGTGTTGTGAAAAAGGGATAGGATTCCACTAGGGGGACTCTTACACCTACCCTAAACACGTCACGGTGGATTCGCAAGATAAGCAAACAACACTTCGAAAGAAGAGAAGATTTGATGAATGGAATCAAATTTTGTTCTTTTTATTAATGAATTATTTTCAAACAAGTTATATTTCATGGATAATATTTCTTTAGATAGAGCCCATTAATTGGAAGCATCGGGTGTTCCCCCTTACAATCAATAAGCTGATAAGATCCTCCTTGGTGAAGGCCTTCTATGACATGGGGCCTTCCCAAGTGGGTTCAAATTTTCCCATCTTTTGATGGCAATCTCCTTAGGACTAACACAAGTTCTCCTACTCGAAAAGACCTAGGGTGGACCAGCTTATTATGAGCTTGAATCATTTTTGCTTGGTACAACTTGAAATTTTGGCATGCCTGTAAGTGACTCTCTTCCAAATCGTTGAGCTCTTCTAACTACAACATTGCATTCTGCTCCGTAGTGATCTTGTTACCCAATGCTATCCTTAGTGAAGGGAGTTGAACTTCTAAAGGAAGAATGACTTCAGACCCATACACTAAGGAAAATGGGGTAGATTGGAAGTTGATGTAAACAGGCTTCAACCAAGCCATTCCACTATTATTTATTATCATCAAGAGTCTTCTTCAGTATCTGGATGAGAGTTTTGTTGAATGCTTCTAGTAAGCCATTATCTCTAGAGTAGTATATGGTGGAGTATCTCCAATCTATATCATGTCTTCTAGTAAAGCTGTTGAGCTTCATGCTTTTAAATGCAGTACCATTATCGAATATAATTTATTGAGGCACCCCAAACCTATATACAATATGATTCCTAAAAAACTGAAGCACATGGTGAGCTCTGACCTCTATGAGTGGGATAGCTTCCGCCCACTTGGAAAGTAGTAGGTAGCAGCTAAGATGAATTGTGCCCCTTGGAAGAAGGAGGATTTATCGGACCTACAATGTCGGTACCCCAACACTCAAATGGCCATGAAGCAAAAATAGGGTGTAGAATATTGGGTGGTTGGTGGAGGACCACACCATGCACCTGACACTGATGGCATCTCCTAGCTATGTCCATGCAATCTGTGATCATAGAAGGTCAGTAGTATCCAAGTATTTTGATCTTCATCTTCATCTTTGGACCGGACTGATGCGCTCTACATAGACCTGAATGTACCTCAATTATAATTCTATGGGCTTCGTGTTTGTCCAAACAACACAACCACATTTGGTTAAAGGATCGGTATATAGGGTGCCATCAATAAGAGCATATGAGAGAGCTCTCTATTTCACCTGATGGGCTTGTGATTTCTCTTGAGGTAGTTCATCTCTATGAATGGTTGCCTCCAATTAGCTCCTCCATTTTGGCAAGGTAACCTCCCCTTCAAGAGAAAGTCTCTCAATGAGTTCAGCATCAATAAGGGATAGAACTTGTCTATCTTGGACCCTTCTTAAAATGAACTCATCTTCTAGACATGCCAATTCTATGACAAGTTTGGCCAAGGCATCAGAAACTGCATTCTCTGCTTGGGGAACCTTGTAGATGGTGACTTCAGCAATTTAGGCCAACAGCTTCATGGTATACTCGTAGTAATGACGAAGCTTGGGCTTGAGGACCTGGTAAGATCCGGCAATCTAGTTGATGACCAACTATGAATCCCTAAATATGTTGATGCTCTTGACATTGATAGTGATGGCTAACTCCAAACCAGTAATCAAAGCCCCATACTCAGCTTTGTTATTGGTATAGGGGTTGGAAAGATAGTATGAGAATCTCATCACATCCCGATTTAGAGTTAGAAGAACTATTCCTACCCCTACCTTTCCCGGGAGAATAGATTATGGTGCATCACCTTTAAGAAAAGAAGTAGCATAATCAAAATACATCTCCCATCAGCGATTGCCGGCCTCCCCTATGTTCATGATTTATTCATCGGGGAGATCATCACTAAGAGAATCCAGAAGTGGGTGTCGCTAAGAAATCAATGCCTATCCTTTTATCGCATGAGGGTACAAATGTGATATCAACTATGAGAGTATCATGGACCAATGATCCAAATGTCCAAAAAAGGTTGATGTCATGATGAGGTATGCTGATTGGTTTTTTGAGATCAAGTTCAACTTATGAGAAAGCATGTAGTGTTGTAGTTTCTGAGATGCAAAGATTAAAGCTAGGTAATATTTCTCAATAGGTGGATAGTTTACTTCAATAGGGATCAGATGATGGATGAGATAATAGAGAGCGCTTTCCTTTCTCTCATCGTTGGCTTGGGCCAACAGAGCACCGAGAGAGTAGTCCAATGCAGCAATGCAAAGGATCAATGGCCTGCCCGGGATAGGGTCTTCTAGAACTGGTGGCTTCACCAAGTACTCTTTGATGTCTTTGAATGTGTGCTAGCACTTGTCATCCCACTTGAACATGGCATCCTTTTTTACAAGTGTTGAAAATGGCTTTCATCTCCCTAATAAGTTTGAGATAAAGCATCTTAGATACGCCAGCCATCCTTAAAAGGATCTGAGTTGAGTTAAACTCTAAGTTGGTGGCATTTCTAAGATAGCTTTAATCTTTTAAAGATCTATTTCTATTCTTCAATTTCAAATAATAAACCCAAGGAATTTCCCTGAAGCGACTCTGAATGCACACTTCAGAGGATTTATTTTGAGGTTATATTACCTTAATCGTTCGAAAACTACTCTCAAGTCAAAGAGGTGGTCTTCCTTTTCTAGACTTTTGACTACTAGATCATCAACATAGCACTCAACCTGATGATGGATGAGTTCATTGAAGATCTGAGTGTCATGTTGGTATGTAGCACCAGCATTTTAAGGTCGAAAGGCATGACCCTATAAAAGAAGATTGATCGGGTTCAAAAGTAGTGTTTCTTTCATCTTGAGGAGACATCTTGATTTATTTATAGCCAGATGACCCATCCATGAAAGAGAAGACTGCATGAGATGAGGCGATGTCCACCATTAACTCTAGTATAGGAAGAGAAAACTCATTCTTAGGATAAGCCTTATTTAAGTCCCTAAAAATGTTTATGCAAATTTGATCATTCTCCTTCTTAATTGGGATGACACTAGCTAACCATGTAGGATATTTTTCTTCCCTGATGAAACCAGCATTGATCAATTTCTTGACTTCAGAAATGACCTATTGTTCAATTTCTAATCGCATGCGACTAGGAGCTTGCTTAATAAGGGTAATGTTAGGGTCTATTGCTAGCTTGTGGACTGCAATATTGGGAGATAATCTGGGAATTTCTTCATAACTACATGTGAAGCAGTCTTTAAACTCAGTCATTAGCCTAACTAAGTCATTGATTTCTTCTTCATTCAGCAACAAGCTAATGTATGTCGGGCATGGATTTTCTTATATCTCGAGGTTGATTTCTTTGAGCTTGTCGATTGTTAAATGAAACTCCTCTTCAAATTCTAGTGGTGCCTCTTTGACTTGGAGATCATCAGGATCATCTAAAGTTTCTAAACACATATTCTCATAAGAGTTGGGGATGTGTGAGAAGAACCTATCAGATTCCAAATGGTTGGTAACAACTAGGCAATAATCTTCATCATCAACTAGACCCACTGTGTCAAATCCTAGCCTTGCTCTTGATTATGCTTCTCTGCATGTATTGTTTCATAGCTTTTCAAAATATTCTGACTTGTGCCTGGACCATGTGTAAGGAACTAAACCTTTCTGTATAAGATTTTGAACACAAGGTGAGCAAAATTTAAAAGACAATTCTATTAATTCTTTAAAAGTATCTTCCTCAAGTCCTACATCAAGCTCTGGACTTGAGGATGATGAACCTAAAAGAACCTCTTATGCTTCATGTCTTTGGAAGACTTAGGGACTTCCTTAACTACTAAACCTTCAACTTTTTGAGATGTAAGTGAGGTTAGAGCTAAGGTTCCCAACACGCCTAGTTTCACATATAAACCATTGAATACTTTGCTTTGCTTGGATGCCTGGTCTTCATCTCTGGCTGGATCAAAAGTCACCTCTAATGGAACCCGCTGAGAGGGGTTGGCTGGTATACTAATCACACTAGACTCATCCTTCGAGTTAGATTCCAAGTCTATTTGAATAGTAGGGGTACTCCTATGAACTGGAACATGACCTATATTGGTTGAAGGCTAACTAGGGGTCTTCCACCTCACCTCTTTTCTTCCTCTACCTACGGTGGAGGTTGAGCCATCTACCCATATATCCATATGATGGAATGAACTGTGGGTGGAATGTGATATGTGGATCCACTTCTTCTTCAATTCCCCTTTATTGTTCACATGGACCTTTATTTTTCTTTTCATTTTCTTTTATCTTCTCTCTTGCTTCATTTTCTTTTGCTTTTGAATTTGCACTTGAATTTTATCCAAGTTCAGAAAGGGTATTTTGAGGAAGATAGTAGGTCACATCCTCATAGATCTCAACCTCTAAGAAAATGGCTTTTCATCCCGTTGACATGATACTCAATTCCATATTTTGAACTTGATGCAATCGATGAAGGGAGGATGGAATGATCTTATTGATGTATCCAAGGCCTACCAAGCAAAGTAGTGAATGAAGTATTCAAATCAATGATGTAGAACTAGCTTCATCTTCTAATCACATCTCAATGGTAACACTATAGAACCTAAAGCTGCTCACTTGATCATTGAATCCTCTCAACATCATCTATCTCCTCGAGTGTAGAGATGTTGATCTTCAAGGGTCTTTAGACTCATAATGTTTATTGATGCAATCCACAAGAGAACCCAATGAGTCCGAACTCCATGTCGACTATTGTATAGGGGATTGTGCTCAAGTCCCCAATAGAAGGTCTTCATCTGAAGGTGATCCCTTGGGCTTCTTTGCATAATGTGCTTCCTCACCTATAGTGTGAGCTAAGCATATTTTAGAGGAGGGCCTTGATTAGTGATTCCCTCATCTCTTTGGATAAGATAGGGCATCATATATGCTTAGCTTAGATGGCAACTTTCTTAGATGAGAAAGGATTGTAGTCCACCTTGGTTGGTCTTCCACAAGCATATCCAAGGGTGGAGCATCTGGAAGGGGCTTCTCAATCTTCAATACCAATGACTTGTTTCCTATCTGAGGTGTACCTAGGAGGTAGAACCTTACCACTATGGAGGTTGACAAAATCTCGGAGGGTGGTGGCAAGTTCTACGCACTTCAGCTCACCTAGCTTCTCCTATGGGACTCTAATCGGATGATTCCAAGTCTATCTCAAGAGGTGAACATAGTATTGAGTTGGAAAGTCCAACTCAATGAAAGAGGAAGATCAATTATTATAGTTAATTAGACTTGAAGAGTTATCATTAGGAATAGAAAGAAGATAACTCATCAAAAGACAGATGTAATTCAAAGCTTTATTCTTAATTTCTTGGAAGTATTTGAGGTATAAAGTAAAGTCAAGTAGAGTGGGAGTAAGGGATTTGATGCCCTTATCCACTATACAAGAGTTCTACTAGAAGAAAAAAGAGCTAGTGAAATGGAAGAAGTCGTGTGGAAGCCGCAACTAAAGGTCGGAGTCGAGGGTGGTCTGAAAAAGGGCTATCGCCGACACATTGTTGCTACTGCTAGAGCTGACTCCCACTTTCTAGAGTTGTAGTAACTTGCAAACCTTCCTTGGTGTTGGAGGTTTGAGTGACTCAAGCACCGCAAGGAAAGCTTCTTGATCTTCTAAATTATTTTCTTAGAATTTTAGACAAGATGTCCCAACCTTCTTTGGTTTTGGTAGGATCACTTGTATCCCCAAGGATTACCCTAATGGAAGGTTGTTCCACAAGGTATTCCTTTGGGATAACTACGACCGATCTTGAAACTGTGTTCAAGCCCCTTGAATGTAAAGCAATCCTCCAAAATGTGGCCCAGCATAGGGTGGTAAGGGCAAAAGTTTGGATCATGACTTTGCCTACTTCCTAGTCTCCTAGGCTTGAGTAGCTAAAAAAATCAACTTTCTTTAAGAGATTCTTAAAGATTTTCTGATTACCTCTCTTAAAAGAATAAGGTTTTTAACTTATCTAAAGAGTAGGTGGACCATAGTACCATGGCGGCAGATATGCATGTCGGGGTGGTGGTATGAGCTGGTGGTCGGAGGCCGAGGTGGAGGCCGGTATACTGGTGGTGGCAAAGGAGGGAGGCTTGAGGTCATGGTCTCTCCGATCTCTAGCTGCTTCCCTTATCAACCACTACTGCTCAAGTTTCTTCTCATAGACCTTTGGGATTTCTTGCAACCGATGAAAAGGAAACTATTTGGCCTCTCCTTGTAGACAAGCTGCCTTGTTGATTAGCTTCTCAAATGTCTTTATGGTGAAGCCCTTAAGCATGAAGGCAACGCCATGGATATTCTTCAAGAGAATCTCAATGGCATGTTTCGATTGTGGTTCACACTTCATAGGTTATGCCATCGAGAATATAATCAACAAGTGACTCACTGAAGTACCGTTGGGCTACAACGAGATCACCTACAGTAACCTTTTGTTGAGCTCCAATAAATCTCTGATGAAGAGTTGCTCTAACAAATAAATGTCTTTGAACCATTGGGCGAAACATACCAATCAAAAGTGATACCCATTAGGCTCGAAAAGAGTCTAAAGAGTAAAGCATCACGCCACTTGCACAATAAGCCCCAAAGTGAGCTATATGTTACCATGGATTCTCACTGCCATCAAAGCTTTTGAAGGAAGGAGGCACGAAATCCTTGGGATACTAGATAGCATCGAATTCCTCTAGGTAGGGTTTACCCTTTGGAACCGATGATCCTTCCTGGGCTTGAGCCAAAGCTTCATTCACCTGTTGCTCAACCATGGATTTCAAATATTTTTCATGTATGGAGGTACTATCCACTACCTTCCTATACACTCTAGTGCTACCTTGCTCAATGGGAGGTAAAGTCTTATCTAAGACATATACCAGCAATGACATCGATACTATGTGAACTGAGGCTTGCTCAAGCACCAACACCGCTAATCAAGTCTATGTTGTGACATCATATCAATATGCTCATCTTCGCCTTTCTATGTCGAGGTGATGGGCTAATTGTGGTGTCTTCTTGATCAACCTCATCACCTTCCATGGCCTTGTCCCAAGAAGAGAATCCTCTAGTTCAACCATGCACCCAACAATCCCCATCAAGTCATCTTGGGATCAAGCGACTTTTCTTTCATCGACCATGCACCTAAGATCTCCTTCTTCTCCATAAAATAGTGTGCAACTATCTCATCTAAGGATCAATCTAACTCAGGTACAAATAACTTGGGCACGGTGTGATCTATCATGCACCGACGAACCTCACTATTTGGGAGAGTCAATCTGTGCATGTACTCACTAGAAGAATGATATTGACCGGTTAATGGGGTAACAATCTAGGATGATCTACCACTACCAATGCATCTGGAATATATAACATCACCATCTCCGATCCATGTATGGAGTTGGTGAAGGAACGACCATAATGCTCGAGGTCGCCACTCCACACCACTGGTAAGGTTGAGCAAAAGAGCACTACATAATGGGTGAGAGGGTAGGATCCCTTGGCCATAGCATCACCAACGGGTATGTTTTTCCTCGGCCTTCATGGCCTTAGATGGAATGGGATATGAAACTTGCATAGCGATGGCGGTGTGGAAGAGGGTGGGTGGAGACACCACTCACATGTCCTCCTGGATGGTGGTCCCCATGAGGAGAATACTATCGATGGTTGAGTAGCGTAGAATGGAAAGTCAACCAAAGTAGAAGGTACTAATGGTTGAACCTTCACTCTTGCTAGTAATGATGATGTATGGGCCTCACGACTCTCTCATGGATCTTCCTCCCTTACACTATGAATAACATATCAGATGAACTAGGACTCGAGCATTTGTATGCTCACCTGTAGAATAAGAAGGCGGCATATGACCTACTCCTAAAACTATTGGCTAGTGCACTGAGGAGGTGATGAATGATCCTCCCGCATCCTCTCTATCTAGAGAGGATGAAACTAGTTTATCAACCGTGGTGAAGTGATCATGGGAGACTCATCCATGGTCATGCACGCCTCTAGCTCTAGCTATCCGAGTGGAACCGCTTACCATACATTCTTGTTCCTATGTCAGTGGGATGAGAGCGAGCTCAATGTACTACCAAATGTGGGAGCCAAACCAGGGAGCCTTACCCTTGGAGGTATAGATGGTAGGGTGTTGCACGGGCAACATGAGCAACTCAGGAAGAAAACTATAACTAACTACCACTTGTCGCATCAACCACCTAAGTTCAATGGTGAGTGCCATGACCCATCACCTCTTCCTGGCCGTGGTGAGGGGAATGCCCACAGTGATCTGCCCCTCAAATCAGCCAAATGGATCAAGTGGATATGGTCCAAATGAGGGAAGTCATCCTGATCTAAGGCTAGATCCATACCATGGGGGAATGTAAAGATAAATTTCTGGGAACCTACCATTTTACTAATTGTACCTAAATCAAACTATATTTAAATCGACAAAAAAATTGCTTGAGAAATGAATTTTGCCTTTATCTCTATAGATTTTGAATTTTGAATTTGAAAATTTGAACCCACATCCAACAACTTAAGTGGGTTCAAATGAATTTGGAAAGATTGATTGAAAGAGGAATTTGAGTATGAATCCAATCTTCAACAAATTTGAGTATATTGAAATACAGATTCAACATTTTGATAAGATGCTTCCATAGATTCATTTATGTTTTGAAATTAAGTTTTTGGTTTTGGAGGACCCTCTCCTTTAACAAATTTGGGTATGTTAAAGTAAGGGTCAAATGATTTTGTGTTGTTTGATTTTGAAATTTTACTTAGCAAATTTAGGTATGCTAAGTAAAAGTGATTTTTCTTTGAAAATTTTGTCTTATTTTGATTTTTGAAAATTTTTGGAATTCTTACTTAACAAATTTAGGTATGCTAAGTAAAGAATCCAAGTGTGTTTTATTTTTTAATTTTTTTTATTTTTTTGAAAATAGGATTCTTAGCAAATTTAGGTATGTTAAGAAAATCCTAAGTGTTTCATTTGTTTGGAATGTTTTTGATTTTTTAAAAAGGTAGGATCCTTAAAAAATTTGGTATGCTAAGGGGATCCCAAGTGTTTTGTTTTGTTTTTGAGATGATTGAAAGTGGAGATTCAACTTTAGCAAATTTGGTATGCTAAAGATGAAATCCCACTTAGTTTTATGAAATGGAAATTTCACTTAGCAAATTTGAGTATGCTAAATGAAATTCCAAATGGTGTGTTTAAAATTTTGATTTCATTTTTGATTTTGAAGAATGGAAACTTCTCCTTGTGGTATGCTAAGGAAGAAGTTCCAAAGGTGTTTGAATGTTTTTTTTTTGACTTTGGAAACTTTACTTAGCAAATTTGAGTATACTAGGTGAAGTCCCAAAATATTTTTTGAAAAGTTTTAAATTTTTTATTTGGAAACTTTACTTAACAAATTTAAGTATGTTAAATGAAGTTCCAAATGTGTTTAGAAAATTTTTAAATTTTTTGATTTGGAGACTTCACTTAACAAATTTTGGTATGTTAAGTGAGATTCCAAAATGTGCTTTGAAAATTTTTGAAATATGATTGTTGATTTTGATTTTGGATTTGGAAACTTCACTTAGCAAATTTGATTATGCTAAATGAAATTCCAAATGTGTGTTTGAAATTTTTTTAAAACATGATTGTTGATTTTGATTTTTGATTTGGAAGGTTCACTTAACAAATTTAGGTATGTTAAATGAAATTCCAATATGTGTTTCTAAAAATTTTTGAATTTTGGGATTTCGAGACTTCACTTAACAAATTTGGGTATGTTAAGGTTCCAAATGTGCTTTAAAAATTTTTGAAATATGATTGTTGATTTTGATTTTTGATTTGGAAGGTTCACTTAACAAATTTAGGTATGTTAAGTGAATTTCCAAAATGTTGTTTGAAAAATTTTTGGATTATTATTGTTAACTTTGTATTTTAGATTTGGAAATTTTACTTAGCAAATTTGATTATACTAAATGAAATTCCAAATGCGTGTTTGAAAATTTTTTGAAACATGATTGTTGATTTTGATTTTTGATTTGGAAGGTTCACTTAACAAATTTAGGTATGTTAAATGAAATTCCAAAATGTGTTTTTGAAAATTTTTGAATTTTAGGATTTGGAGACTTCACTTAACAAATTTGGGTATGTTAAGCAAGGTTCCAAGTGTGCTTTAAAATTTTTTGAAATATGATTGTTGAGTTTGCTTTTTGATTTGGAAGGTTCACATAACAAATTTAGGTAAGTTAAGTTAACTTCCAAAATGTTGTCTGAAAACTTTTTGGAATCTGATTGTTGACTTTTGATTTTGGATTTGGAAATTTTACTTAGCAAATTTGATTATGCTAAATGAAATTCCAATTGTGTGTTTGAAAATTTTTTGAAATATGATCGTTCACTTTGAAATGTGATGGAAAATTTTGATTTTTTTTTTTTTTTTGGATTTGGAGACTTTACTTAACAAATTTGGGTATGTTAAGTAAGGTTCCAAATGTGTTTGGAAAATTTTGAATTTTTGGATTTGGAGACTTCACTTAATTGGGTATGTTGTGGTTTCAAAATGTTTAGAAAATTTTGAATTTTGGTTGTTGATTTTGATTTTTTTGGATTTGGAAACTTCACTTAGCAAATTTGATTATGCTAAATGGAGTTCCAAATGTATTTTGAAAATTTTTTGAAATATAATTATTGATTTTGATTTTGAATTTGGAAACTTCACTTAGCAAATTTGATTATGCTAAATGAAATTCCAAATGTATATTTGAAAATTTTTTGAAATATGATTGTTGAAGTTTTAATTTTTGAAAAGGAGACCTCCATTCAATAAATTTAAGTATGTAGAATGGAGATCAATTTTATTTTTGAAATGTAAAATTTTTGTTTGTGACTATTGATTTTTGAAAGAGAGGAATTCTAACTTAAAATATATGTGAGATATGTTTAAGTAGGATTTCCTTAAAGATATTTTTATTTTTGTTGGGAATGAAACCTTCATTTAATAAACTTAAGTATATTAAATGAAGGTGTTCATGTGTGCTGTTTTTGAAAATTTTAATTTTGTTTACAAATGAACTTTCTATTCAATAAATGAAATTGAATAGAAAATTCATGTGTTTTTGAAAGTTTTAATTTTATTTACAAATGAACTTTCTATTCAATGTATTGAATAGAAAAATTCATGTGCTTTTTTTTATGATTATGATTGTGATTTTTTGGAAAACATGATTGTTCATTTTATTTTGAAAATGAAATCTTCATCAAAGTGAATTGAAAGAAGATGTTCATTTGTGCTTTTGGAAAATATTGTTTAGCTTTATTTTTGAAAATCCCTACATATAATAATTATGGGAACTGTTAAATGAGGGTGACAAAATTTTGTGGAAAAATATTTTATTAAGTGCATTTTTGAAAAGGTGCTTTTGAATATAGAAGAATTATTAATTTTAGGATGAACGTTTCCTTATCATGAAAATGATAAGGAGGAAGCCTTTAAGATGCTTTTTTTTATTTTAGATCTTTTAATTTTACCCATTAGAGAGACCAATGGGGGTTTTAAAACCAATAAGGAATGCAGTCCTAAAACCTAAAGATGTTGACTAACTCAACTCAAGAATGAAATGAACTAAGTGCCAACAGAAATAAGGATATTCTTGGATTCATACCAACGTAAGAACTTACAATTGATACTCGAAGATAATGATCATTTACCAAAGATGGAGAGAAGAACCATCCCCAGCGAAGTCGCCAAAAAATCTGTGGAGAAAAATTTTTATAGGGAGTTGCCTTCAAATCTGTGGGGAGAAAGAAAAGGCAAGGCAGTATAAAATTTTTCTTGGTAAGATGCCAAGCAGATCTACAGATGTACTTATTTAGGTGATCAGATACATCATTAAAGAAATAGTATACTATCTCGAGAGATAGAAATCACTACCCTTTAATGGAACCAATCACCTCAATAAGGACTCTTAAGAACGATGGGTCTGCATATGTACCAGATATTCTTCCCCTACTTTACATAAAAAAATAAAGCAGGGTTTATTTTAAATTGGGTTCGTTAAGTTCCCCACAAGGGCAAGCCCCCATAGTTAATTACATCCTAAGGGATGGGAAGCCCTTGAAAAACTCTCGATTTAGGTAAATGATCTTTGTCTGTGAAGATTTCAATAGGAAGGACTATTAATCGATTGGTTTTATGTTTGAAGATCAAATGGGATTGATCAAAAGAGGGAGTTATTATCGAAGCCAAAATGAAAAATAGGTAGGAGATGCCTACGATGCTAGGAAACCTTGGGAGCACCTCAAACTATCTTAAAATTGGGCTTTACATTTTAGAGATTGATTTAGTTTGTTTGAGTTGCATTTTTTCATTAGAATTTAAGATTCTTTAACACAAGATTAAGGAAATGCCTAAGAGATGAGGAATTGTGCTTATGGCCCATAAAGGGGAAAAGCAATCTCATAACCTAAATCTAAGGAGCTTTGGTGAGGGATGAAAGCATAACCTAAATCTAAAGCAAAAATAGGTAATTGGTTTGTCTCCATAAGAGAGGACAAACCACGACTTGGACTTACTTTGGGGGTGGCCAACTAACTCCTCCTATAATTTTAAATACATGTAGGCAAGTCTTTATGCTTATGCAAGATAGCTAGGCTGTTATTATTTAGAAAGAGACTAACTCCTTAAACTAACTCCCTAAAGAGACCAGATCATGTAAAGGGTATGCTTCAAATGACCTAAATCTAATGCATTTCAATTTTAATTTTATTTCCATTTTTAGACAATTATTTTGACTCAGGCTAATAGGGTTTTATGACTAATGCATGAGAAAGAAGATTATTGGCCAAAATTAGTGAGAATGTAGAAGGTGAGTTTTCACCATGGCCCTCAAAGGTCAAGTCAAATTCTTTAGCAAAGGTGGAAGCCCTCCAATCAAGAGTGAAATAAGATGCATTTATGCATGATATTATAAAGAAATGCTCATCCATCTATGGGGTTGCTAATTCTTTTATCTTGATTTTAAACCTAAGCTTTAGGTGAGGTTATGAGTTATTTAATTTTATTTTGAATTATTAAGTTGGGTAAAAGATTTATTTTTCCCTAAAGTGTCTAATCCACATCCAGGTCATACATAAAGCAAGGAATAAACTAGGAAAAGCATGCCACTTAGTGCAAAAGTTAAACAAATCATCAATCAATTTATATAGCTAATCACAAAAAGAATAAATGATCATTTGTGGTCAGACATCATCGCACAAACTCAAAAATATCAAATATGAGTAGTCAAGCTCTACCCTTATACAACCCGAATTACAAATGAATACTATAATTAAGCAAAGGAATTCATAGTTATGGGGGTCTTCAAGCTCTATTCTTCTTTCTTCTTTCTTTCTTCTTCTTCTTTCTTCTTCTTCTTTTGGTTCCTCCTTTGGAAGGTTGGATGGTAGATCCTCCAAGGCTTCACATGGTGCATAAGATAGGATCTTATGACCAATGTTCATCCTAATCTCCATAACAAATCATACCAAAATCCTACTTATATAAATTTTTACATGAAAAGGAAAAGTAGAAATCTAACTAACACCTACAAAATAAAGATTAGTTAAATCACACCACACAAATCCCAAGCATGTATATTGGACTTATCACCCCACACATGGGTGACTAAGTCCACCTGGCCTATGGATTATTCTTAGGGGGTATAAAGCACCTGCAAGCAAAAGCATTTATATTTTTATTTATGATAGTGCCCCTTAAGCATAATCCCCTATAAAAAAGAATAGTTAGGCTAAGCACATCCTACCATTAATTCTATGAGCATGCACCCTAACATTCAGTCTAAAATATATATATCAAAATAAAACACAATATCAAACCATGCACCAACCTAACCTAAGGCTATAAGTGTTGACTTAAGATAATATGTGTACTTTGAAGGTTTGTGTGGTATGCTTATCTATGGCTTTAGGTTTGAATTTTCTAAGTGTAAAGGACATGTTCAACTTAGGGGAGGGTTTCATTTAAGTTGTTTAAGTGTTTTGGGTTAATTTTATTTCATATTTTAATTTGATTTAAGTGAAACCTATAATTAATTACTAAGTTATGTAGAGAGGGAAGAGGGCGACTATCATCTAAGAAATCTTAGTGAGACTCAGTAGTAGTACTTTAGGAACTTCTCTCTTTCTAACCTTAAGTAATTTCTAAAGTGGATTCTCATTTTAGTTTCATTTAGGTGAATTTTTTGATTATATCTTTTAATCAATCCTAAGTTTAGATAAACTCTAAATAAATCTATTCAAAAAGAAGGGCATTTAAACATTAAATAAAATGAATCAAAATTCACATAACATACATTACTTCATTTCTTTTCCAACATATATAACATGCATATGGATGGACCCTAAGCATATCTATACATGCAAATGAGAGTAGTTAACACACTTTATGATGCATGCTAAGTAATCCATTTAAGAAAATTTAGAAGTTGAATATACATGATTTTTCTTAAGTAGAAAAGGCTTTCCTTATCAAAAATTTCACATACATGCACGAAAGTAAGAAAGGCATAAGTGAGTACAGCACCATTGTTAACCAGAGATGTAAGGTACAAGACCTATTTAGGGCTACTTAAAGCCTCACAATCTCAGGGTTGTCCAGACTAATAGTCCACTTTTCTTAAATACAAACATGCATATAAAAGAAATGAAATAGAAAAGGAATATGCACAAGTTGCTTAATAGATTCAATTTTATTTATGCAATTTATCCACGCAAGTATAGGTAAACTTTCTTAAGTGATAGCATAGGGATGAATAGGGTATGAGAATAAGTAAGTATTGGGTTCTTTTCAAATGTACATCTTACTAACTCATATTGAAAACTGTGCTAACATGAGGAAGAAAGAGAACCTATGCTAAGCATGCTTTTATAATCCATCACATGAAAGCTTATAATTAAAGTATAAGAATAGCACACTTTCATATTTGATATTTAATTTATAACTTTTCAAAATAATTTGAATTTAGTAGTGATAATAGCCACTCATATTTTACTTTATCCAACACATGCACATTTGACATAAAGTAAACAATTTCATTTTAAATTTTGAAACATTAAATTATGAATGCATGAATCACATGACATACAACTTAACATGTTGGGAAAGATCCAACCCAATGAAATCATGTAAACAAACTCACTTTACTTAAATCCTAAAGACATTCCTAAGGAATAAGAAAATTTTAGAATAAATCAAAGTGAATTTCAAAATAATTTTTGTTTAGTTTGAAGTTTGATTTAATTTTGAAAAGGTGAGATGAGTTTGATGTTCCTAACCCATTCCCACATGTGCTTTATATTTTTGTTTAATTTACAAATTGTTAAATTCATTTTTAAGCATCGATTAGATTACGGTATAAATTAAGTTGGTTAATTAACCCTTACCTACATCACCTTAGAAAACTTAACCAAGTAATTATGAGCTAATGAGATGACATAAAACCCACAAGGTACTTAAATTTGCAATGCACCTATTAATAAAAGGCCTAATGCAATTTGGCTCACAATTACAAGTTAATTAATCTAAGGGGTTTAGCTTAAGTAATTTCAAAATACCCTTTCACACATGTGAATTAGATTTTGATTTCCTTAATTGAACTTAGGCTATTAAACACATAAGCATCTACCAAGGTTAATTAAGAACTTTATTATTTTGAAAATTGATTAAGGTGATAATTAATGAGTTAAACCCTTAGGAGATTAAGGAGAGGGGGGGGAAGGGAATAGCTTAGGGGAAATGGCCCTAAAATTATTCCATAAATCTCCTACTTACTTGATCTGACCTTAATCAACCCTAATCATAGGGTAAAACTACTAATCATATCTTAATTACTCTTAATTGCATGAAAGGGATAATTAGGGAATGAAATACCAATTTCTCCAATTGAACCCTCAATAAATCTCACGAAAATTAGGGGAGGTAGAGGTCATCCTCTAAAATGAACCCTAGAAATTTGAGATTAATTGATGACCTAATTAAGGGATAATTAGCTAATTAAAATTCTTAAAGAAACCTAAATTCATAGAAAAGAGTAATTCAAAACCCATTGAAATTATTTTTAAAATATTCTATATAAAATTATCTTTCCATAGCATTTTTTATTTTATTTTTTTGATTTTTCTAGAGGGAATTATGAATTTTTGAAGATCCAAGGATTAATCATAAATTAATTGGGCATTTTAAATAACCCCCAACTAATCCGTAGCTCACGGCATGACGCGTGGTGGCAGCGGTCAACGCGCTTTACATGCATCACGTTGTGAGGGGGTGACTTAAACATCACATCCAAATGGTGGCAATGACGTACGCGTTTATTTCCTCCATCGTCCGATCAAAGATCGGACGGCTAAAGATTCACCCACGATTTTAAAAGGGTAATTGATTTCTAAAATGTGTTAAATAATCTCAGCCGTACATCTAAAACATGCAGATGGACGGCTAAGATGAGTCAAGTTCTTCCCTGAAGTCAATGGAGATCGCCCATGATCTAAGGGGAGATCTGAGTCTGATCTAGCATGGAATCATACAAAAATCAACCCACACCATCTAAGCACAATTATAAACTTATCCAATGGTGGATTTCACATGCCATGAATGTTTCTTTCAGAAAGGACCAACACCCCCTAAGCTAAGTGGTCGAAAAATTTCATACCTCATCGGAGGTGATCACCGGTGCTCGAGATCAATGAGGTAGCTTCGTCTGGTGGAGATAAAGCCCTGTTGAAATTCCTAGGCCTTGGGATTTAGTGGATCAATGGGTGGACCAACACCACTTCACTTGCACTTCGGCTTTGATTGAATTAATCCTCTCCTTGCTATGGGAACTCCAATGTGAGCTTGAGTGAGCTCTGATTGGTCCTTAGAAGAAGTGTGTAGGAGGAATTGGAAGGAATTCAAGTGTAGAGGATGTTAGCAATTCACTCCACCTCCCCTATTTTTGCACTGTGTAAAATCGACAAGGAAACATTCTAACCCTCTCTCAAGACCTTGGGAATGCTCCCTGATGATTTCTAAGGGTTCCTAGGATTCAATAGACAAAGAATGAATTTAAATTTCATTGAATTATAGGGAGTATATCTCTCCCTATGGAAATTAGGCGGCTGACACCTCCTTTGCCATTTTTATCTAATTTTTGAGATTGGGAGGGTTGTTTAGGCTATTAGATCTCTGTACATGGTCGGTTTGAGGTGTTGAGTGGATTAGCAACCTTTCATGTGCATCAAATTGACCTTAAGAGGGAATTTGAAAACTCAATTTCAAGCTATGTGGTCAGTTTTGGTCAATGGGATAAATGGGCTGACCCAAACCCATTGGGTTGGGTGCACCACTCATCACTAAGTCCCCTTGAGCTTTTAAGAAAGCCTCAAGTGATTGTGAAGAGGGTATGACCAACATACCCATGAGCTAGGCTAAAATTTGTTCTACGGCCTAGGGGTATAATGGTCATTTGCTATTTTTCCACTTTGGATATGTTGGGTATGTAGAGAAACTAGGTTTGGCCAAGTTTCATTGGATTTGGAATCCATTGGATAGGGTTTGGCTCATGTTGACCCATTAAGGTCAAAATAGGTCAACTTGGGTCAAGTTGACCAATAGGTCAAATTAGGTAAAACCAAGGATTAGATCAAGTTTATATGACCTTTTGAAATGTTTTGGTGCCTTCAGTTTGGTTGAATTTGTATTATATTTGGATTTAGCTCATGACTTCATTTAGGTCAAATGGGTCAAGTTGACCTATTTGACCCATTTGACCTATTTGAGGTAGGTCAAGTGTAGGTTTAGATTAGGTTAGTCATATGGACTGGATTGGTATCTTTGTTTCCAAATAATTTGCGTTAAGTTCAATTTTGGCTCAACATGACCCTTTTAGGTCATGTTGGGTCTAAGGTCAATTGCGCTAGGTTGGGTCTAGTTGGCCAATTGAGGCTTTGGTCAAGTTCCACAAGTGATTTGGAATGGAATTGATCCATTGGTTTCAATCAATTTGGCTTAGATCAAGTTTTGACACATTTTAACCCTTTAGGTCAAAATGCATCAACTTAGATCAAGTGGGTCAATTGGGCTAGGTTAGGCTCAAATGTTGGCTTGGTCAAGTTCAAACATAGGTAATGAGTGAACTGAAATCAATGGTTTCAATCAATTTGGCCTATGGTGGATTTTGGCTATGTAAGGTTTCATTTTATGTTAAGTGTTGACTTGGTCAACCCTTAGGTTTGACTTGGTTTGACCTAATTTGACTGACTGATCTTCCCATGATGATTGTTGATCATGATGAGAGGGATATATGAGTTTGGTTCAATACAATTTGGTTAGGATCAAAAGTTGGCTCATAAGGGTACTTTAGGTCACTTTGGGACAAGTGAGCCTAAGTGGGTCAAATGGCTTGGTCAAAGCTTGATTTGAAGTTGGTTTATCTTGTTTATGGACTTATGATTGAAATATAAATCCATTTACAAGTGGTTTGAAGTCAAATGGCTTTGATCCATTTGAAAATTTCATATTCAAAAGAACAATATGAAGGGGTCTTGATTTTGATTTTTGATTTGGGTTTTGATTGAATGATCCTAGTTTGGATTTATATATGAGCTCAAGATTGGAAGGTTTATTGAACCATAAGAGAAAATCAAGGATTTGGCTTCATTTGAAAATGATTTGACTAAGTTCAAGATTTTAGCTTGAAAGTCTTAGATTTGGTTTTGAATGGATTTGAACTTGATTTTTGGAATTGGTTTTGAATGTTTGAATTTATATTTAATTTATATATGTGAATATAAATGAGAGTATAAATGGATCATGATAAAATTTCAAGGATTTGAGGCAGTTTAATCATGATTTGGGCAGTTCAAATCAAGGATTTGGCTTCATTTGAAAATGATTTGACTAAGTTCAAGATTTTAGCTTGAAAGTCTTAGATTTGGTTTTGAATGGATTTGAACTTGATTTTTGGAATTGGTTTTGAATGTTTGAATTTATATTTAATTTATATATGTGAATATAAATGAGAGTATAAATGGATCATGATAAAATTTCAAGGATTTGAGGCAGTTTAATCATGATTTGGCGTTCAAATCAAGGATTTGGCTTCATTTGAAAATGATTTGACTAAGTTCAAGATTTTTAAAAGTCTTAAATTTGGTTTTGAATGGATTTGAACTTGATTTTTAATTGGTTTTGAATGTTTGAATTTATATTTAATTTATATATGTGAATATAAATGAGTATAAATGGATCATGATAAAATTTCAAGGATTTGAGGCAGTTTAATCATGATTTGGGTTAAATCCATTAAAGGGAATTTAAAGGATTTTAGGAAATTTTTAAATTGAAATTTAATTTTTGGATTGGATTTGATTGATTTATATCTATATTTCATTTATATATGAAAATATAAATGAGAATATAAATAAGTTTTGAGAAAATCCCATGAGTTTGAAATGGTTTGATCAAGGTTTAGGTTGAATCCATTAATGGAAAATTAAGGGATTTAAGGGAATTTCAAGGATTTTAAATTTGAAATTTAATTTGAGGGTTTGATTTGATTAATTTGTATTTATATTTTATTTATATATGATAATATAAATATGTTTTGAGAAAATCTCATGAGTTTGAATTGATTTGATCAAGATCTATAGTTGATTTTGGCTAAGTCCTTTAATGGAAAATTAAAGGGACTTAAGAAAATTTTCATGAATTGATTTGAAATTTTGAATTTGATTTGATGGGTTTGAATTTATATTTCATTTATAAATGTGAATATAAATGAGAATATAAATGGAACATGAGAAAATCTCAAAGCATTGAATAGGTTTAAATCATGATTTTGGTTAAGTCCTTAAGGGGATGCTTAAGGACTTAGGAAAAATTAGGACTTAGTAATTTTTGATGGATTTTGATCATGGGTTTCAATCATGCAATTGAATCATGAAATTGATTTGAGTCTCCTTTAAACATGGTTAAAGTTCAAAATCAAAAGAAAAATAAACAAAAGAAAAATAAAAATAAATTGAAAAAGAAAAAAGGAAAAGAAAAAGAAAGTACAAGTGAGCGAGAATCAGATACTGAGGGAGAGGGAGAGCCAGATGTTAGATTCCACCCACAGTTTGTTTCTCCATATCAACACATGGGTGGGATGACTCTACCTCCACCAAGAAAAGCAAAAGGCAAATCCAGAGGCAGTTCTAGAGGTAGAAGACCTCCTTGTTAGTGGCTAGCCGGTAAGAGCTATGTTCCAACTCACAAGAGTACCCCCGCTATCCACATTGACTTAGAGTCTAGTTTGGAGGATGAGTCTCATGTGATTAGCACCACGACCAACCCCTCTCAGCTGGTCCCTTTGAAGGTGACATTCGAGCCAGACAGTGGTAAAGACCAGGCCTCTAAGCAAAGCATGAATGTATCTGAATCGTCATTATGTAGAACTGTCAGGCAACAGTTGAAAACTTTAGTTATAACCTCACTTTCTTCCCATAAAGTTAAAAGTTTGGTAGTTAAGAAGGCCCCCCAAGTCATCCACAGATGCCAGGACAAAGACATTTTTATTGGGAGCATCATCCTCAAGTTAAGAAGCTGATGTAGAACTTTAGGATGATTCATATAAATATTTAATACAATTACCTTTTGATTGGTATTCACCTTGTGTTATTAACTTATCAAAGAAGGGATTAATCTCACATAGTTAGTCTAAACATAGGTTAGACTACTTTAAAAAATAAACCCAAGCAGACACTATTAATCAAGATCATGACTAGGATTCAGCATAATGGGTCCCATCGACAATGACAACCATTGCCTAGTCATCACCACTCATTTGGGGTCTGATAGGTTCCTGTCAAATCATGCTAACTCTTATGATGAAGCATGTTTAGAAACTTCGGATGACCCACATGAGCCTAAAGCCAAAGTTGCACCACCAGAGTTTGAAGAAGAAATCAAATCAACCATTAATGAACTCAAAGAAATCAACTTGGGAACAAAAGAAGATTCACGCCTGATGTACATCAGTTCCTTGTTGAATGAAGAAGAAACCAATGACTTAGTTAGGCTATTAGCTGAGTTTAAGGACTATTTTACATGGAGTTATGAAGAAATGCCCGATTTATCTCCTCACATAGTAGTCCAGAAACTAGCAATAGAAATTAATACTAACCCTATCAAGTAGGCTCCTAAATGCATGCAATTATAAATTGAACAACAGGTCACTTGTTAAATCAAAAAAATGATCAATGTCAGCTTTATCAGGGAAGAAAAATACCTTACCTTGTTAGCCAGTGTCATCCCAATTAAGAAAAAGAATGGCCAAATTTGCATATGCATCGATTTTAGGGATCATAACAAGGCATGTCCTAAAGATGAATTTTCACTTCCTATACTGGAATTGATGGTGGACATTGCATCATCTCATGCAGTATTCTCCTTTATGGATGGGTCATCTGGCTACAACCAAATCAAGATGGCCCCCGAGGATGAAAGAAACATTGCTTTTCAAACACTGATCAGAATCTATTTTTATAAGGTTATGCCTTTTAGCCTTCAAAATGCTAGTGCTACATACCAGCGGGCCATGACTCATATTTTCAATGAACTCATTCATCATCAAGTTAAATGTTATGTTGATGATCTAGTAGTCAAAACAAAGAAAAGGAAGAACATCACTTCAACTTGAGAGTAATTTTCGAACGATTAAGATAATTTAACCTCAAAATGAATCCCCCGAACTATGCATTCGGAGTAACTTTAGAAAAATTCCTTGGGTTTGTTGTCTAACATCGGGGAAAAAAAGATCGACCCAAAGAAGATCAAGGCTATCTTAGAAATGTCACCCCCTAAAACTCTAACTCAATTCAAATCATTCCAAGGGCAGTTGGCATACCTAAGGTGCTTCATATCAACCTATCAAGAAGATGCTAGCCATTCTCAGCACTTGTCAAAACAGATGCCAAATTCAAGTGGGATGATAAGTGCTAGCATGCTTTTGATGACATCAAGCACTACCTAATGAGGTCGCTAGTTCTAGCAGCCCCTATCACGGGCAAGCCATTGATCCTCTACACCACTGCATTAGATGACTCTCTTGGTGCCTTGTTGGCTCAAACCAATGACTAGGGGAAAGAAAATGCTCTCTACTACCTCATTCATCATATAATTCCTGCTGAGGAAAACTACACACCCATTGAGATGCACTGCCTAGCTTTAATCCTTGTGTCCCAAAAGCTACGACATTACATGCTTTCTTATAAGGTGAATCTAATCTCTAGAATTAAACCACTGCAATATCTCATGATATGGCCAACGTTATCTAGATGGTTGGCATGATGATCCATGATTTTGTCACAGTTTGACATCACATTCATTCTACGTGAAACGACAAGCAAACTTGATTCTTCTTAGCACACCCACTTCCCGATTCTTCAGTGATGACCTCACGATGAACAAATCATGAACTTAGGGGACCATTGGGAGATGTATTTTAATGTGCGGCCACTCAAAAGGAGAAGAACCATGATCTACTTTCCAAGGAAGGCAAGGGTAGGAATAGTCCTCCTAACTCCAGACCGTGATGTGACGAGATTCTCATATCATCTGTCTAATCCATGCACCAACAATGAAGCCGAATATGAAGCTCTAATTGTCAGTCTAGAGTTAGTCATTATACTATGCATCCATAGCATCAACATCTTCAGGGATTCTCAGCTCGTTATCAACCAAATTACTGGGTCCTACAAAGTTTTAAAGTCTAAGTTCCATCATTACCACAAGTACACCATAGAGTTATTGGCTCAAATCCCAGAGGTCATTATCTATAAGATTCCTCGAGGAGATAATGTTATAGCAGATGCATTGGCCAAGCTCACCAAGGAGTTAGCATGCCCAAAAGATGAGTCCATTCCAATAAGGGGCTAAAATTGACAAGTCTTATCTCTTATTGATGTTAAACTCATCGAGAGACAACAAGGATGATGAGTCAGATTGGAGGCAACCATTCATGGATTACCTAAACATAGGCAACCTACCTCAAAAGAAGTCATTAGCCCATCAAATGAAATAGAAAGCTCTATCTTATGCTCTCATGGATGTCACCTTGTATCGGTGGTCTTTCGATCATATGTGGTTATATTGTTTAGCCAAACATGAAGTCGATAAGATTGTGATTGAGGTACATTCGGTTTATGCAGAGCTCACCAGTTCGGTCCGAAGATGAAATCCAAGATCAAAAGACTAGGATACTATTGGCCTTCGATGATTACAAATTGTATGGATGTAGTTAGAAGATGCCACCAATGTCAGGTGGACAGTGTGGTCCTGCATCAACCACCTAACATTCTACATCCTACTTTGGCCTCATGGCCATTTGAGTGTTGGACATTAAATCAATCCACCTTTTCCAAGGGTCGCGGTTCATTTACTGTTTTTTCCAAGTGGACAAAGGCAATCCCACTTAGAGAGTTCACAGCTCAGCGTGTGCTCCAATTTTTAAGAACCATATCATATATAGATTCGGGGTGCCTCGATAAATTATATATGATAATGGTACTACATTCAAGAGCACCAAAATCAATAGATTTGCTGAGAGACCCGGCATAGATTGGAGATATTTTACCATCTATTGCAGCAGCTAGCGAAGCATTCAACAAAACTCTCATCTAAATAAAGAAGACACTTTCGGCGATAACAAGTAATAGTGGCATGGCGGTTGGTTGAGCTTGTCAGACTCCATATAGAACTCCAACTCAATCCCATTCGTGTATGGTTCTAGTTCATTAGAAGTCTAAATCTCATCACTAAGGATAGCTGTGGGTAGCAAGATGACTACACAGTAGAATTCCAAGCTATGGTTAGAAGAACTCGAAGGTTTGGAGGAGAGATGCCTCAGGGCATTCCAGCACCTCAAGTCATACAATGCCAAAATGATTCAAGCTCACAACAAGTTGGTCCGTCCTAGAGCTTTTCAAGTAGGAGAGCTTATTTTAGTTCTAAGGAAACCAATTATTGGTCGTCAAAAGATGGGAGGCAAGTTTGAACCCACTTGGGAAGGCCCTTTTTCCATAGAGAAGGCCTACCAAGGAGGATCTTATCAACTTATAAACTTTAAGGAAGAGTGCCCTATGCTTCCAATCAATGGGCTCTACCTAAAGAAATATTATCCATAAATTTTGTTTGAAAATAATCATAAATAAATCTTCTTTTCATATCAAATTCCACCTCTTATGTGTTATAAACATCTTTTATTTGTCAATCTGCCACGACGTGTTTAGGGTAGCTATAAGAGAACTCAAGCGGCATCCTATCCCTCCATAACACAAACATAAATTGCATTCAATCCTCTAGTGCTACTAGGATAGGTGTAAGAGAACCCAAGAGGCATCCTACTTCGACTAGTACAACTAAGTTAGGTATAAGAGAACCCAAGCAGCATCTTTTCTTGGTGGAGTAACATTCTTACGTGTTTAGGATAGGTGTAAGAGAGCCTAAGTAGCATCCTATTCCTTCTCTCATAACACAAAAAACACATATCTTTTGTCTTGAACTATTTTGATGTGGGAGCAAACCTCATGTGGCACTCACTCATTAGCTTCTTTAGGTCGAGCTGATATACTACTTTGCTAGTATGTCACCCTAGTGATCATTTATTTTGCAGAAGTGAGTCCCCATACTTTCTTCCTAACTTGACCACTACAAACTAATAAGCACTTTGTTAGTTCATTAGGTCTTACAGCACAGTCGGTAAGCTACCCCGTGTCAACTTCATTTAAGAGGATGTAAGCTTGCATGTATTCTTCTTGAACTAGCCATCATGCACTAACTAGGTCGAGCATATTTGAGGCTTAGGGTAAGTCCCCCAGTGGCTCCTTTCCTCTTGACTACTTCAAGCTTAGGTTTAGTCCTTACACAAGACTCCTCTCTTAGTAGTCTCCCTAGGTCAAATAGCCCCAGTCGAGCTAGAGACAGACTATCCTGGTGATCAGTTTTGCTTTGGAGAGATGTAAGTCTACACGCCTTCTTTTTAGATTGATTGTCACAAACTGATGGAAACTTTAGGGTGGTTGGTTATTGCCATGATAACGGTGACCCACTCGGTGGATATACCACTCTTAGCAGATGTGAGTCCCCGTGCTCTCTCCTTGAGTTGACCACTGAATACCTACAAGCTTTCTTTTACAGGGTTTTGGATAACGCCCCTAGCAACATCTCCCTTGTGGGCACTCTATTTGGATCACATCCTTGGTCACCCCATTTAGACACTATCCTAGTTACTCTTGGATTGAACAATCCCACTTTCCTAATAGCCACCCCTATGGTTGAAGAATTTGTTCAGTGGATGCGCAGATTCTCCCTTGGTAAAGAGAGATAAGACTTGGCGTGATAAGCTCTTACTGGTGTGGTCCTCATGAAACCAGAGGGCCAAACATAAAATAAACAAATTATATCTTTGCATGTAGAATTCAAACCCCAAGTGGCCTCTTTCCCAAGCATCTATCTTTAGGCGCAAAACTCCCATAGGAATTGCGACTACTTTGAGTTGAGATAAGTCCCAGTGGCACTCTCTCGGTAGTTTTCGTAAGTCGGGTTCAACTTTTTTGCCGATAAGTTACCGGTGGTCATCTTTGCTTTGAAAGATATAAGTCTATTGCATTCTTTCCCGGCCTGTGTCAAGCGGCGGGCAGGTCGTCAGTCGATTTATTGGGCAAGCAATCGATCACCCTACTGGTTCCATGTTTAGGAAGATGTGAGTCCCTGCACTTTCCACCTAATTTAACTATTGCAAACTAAAAGGCACCCCTTTGGTTAGTTAGTTTTCCCCCATGGCCGGTAGACTATCCCTTTGGATTTGTAAATCTAAGATAGGTATAGGCTGATATTAGCCCCTTCTTAGTGGGTCCATCACAAACCAAAGGGATCCATCAAATTAAAATAATTTAAATTAAAACAAATGCAATTCAATCAAATGACATTATCTTGACTACTTCTGAGTTAATATAAGTCCCCGAGAGGCATTCAATAGTCCTAGGTTGGATTTTTGTTTCACAGATCACCGTCCCTTGCTTTTGGAAGATGTAAGTCTACTACGCTTTCTCCCTAGCACAGTCGTTGTACATCGAAAGGTAACCCCTTAGGTCGAATACTTCTACCATGTGACTAGTGGACTACCCCTTTGGATTGGTAAATCTATGATAGGCCAAGGCCGACATAGCCCCTTCTTTGTGCGGTCCATCACAAACGGACAGGATTCATCTTGAAATCTAAAACTTAAATGAACAATCAACCAATTCTCCCTAATGAGACGTCAATCATCCTGACGTCCTTAGTGGAGTCAATTAAACCCAATTCAAACTTGCATTCCTCAGCAAGCACACCCTCAAAAGAAATTCAAACCCTCCTTATCTCTAGTGGATAACCTAAACATGCTTCCCTAGTGGAAGGTTCATGCATCTATCCCCAGCGGATACTCTACCCAAACCATACCTTGCATTCAAATCCAAACCTCTTATCCCCATTGGAAAGTGCTTCCCTAGTGGAAGGTTCACATGCTTGATCCCTTGGTGGATACCTTCTTCCTCCCTTATGCCCTTGGCATGAGTGGAGTTGCATTGCACTAAGATCTTGATTCCTTCTACACCTCGAGTTTAGGAGCAGATCATTTCTATTAGTGTTTGTGATTCCTCGGACGTTGTTGATCATCTCATCAATGCAATACATGTAGTGTGTTGAGTCACACATAGGCCCTTTGACCTCACTTGTTCTCATCATACAAAGAGATTCTTAGTCTTAAGATACTTTTAGTGATTAGGTAAACACTTAATCTAACCCTAGAGAACTAGAAGAGTTAACCATAGGAATAAGTTGTGTCTTAGGGATTTAGGTAGACTTGCCTACCCTATAGCCCAAACTCAATCCTTGCTTTCTTCTTTCATACCAAATCTCAAATTTAAATTCAAATTCCAAAATCAAATCCAACTATCCAATGATTGAAATCCAGCACAAAATTTAAACTCTGAGTCCCCTTTCTAAGCCCTTTGATTTTATCTTGTGGACTTAGCCTTAACCAAATCCTAATCAACCTCAATCCAATTGATTTTCTCAATTATAAAATTCAATCTCAAATCAAATTTTAAATCATAAATCAAATATAACTATCCAATGATTGAAATCCATCACAAAATTCAAATTCCAAATCCCCTTCATAAGCCCTTTGATTTTATCTTGTAGACTTAGCCTTAACCAAATACAAATCAGCCTTAATCCAATTGATTTCCTCAATTATCAAATTCAATATAAAATTAAATTCCAAATCATAAATCAAATCCAACTATCCAATGATTGAAATCCATCGCTAAATTCAAACTCTAAATCCCTTTTTAAGACATTTGATTTTATCTTATGGACTTAGCCTTAACCAAATCCAAATCAACCCCAATCCAATAAATTTTCTCAATTATCAAATTCAACCTCAAATTAAATTCCAAATCATAAATCAATTCCAAACCCCAAATGATTGAAACCCATGTTCAAGTCCAAACTCCAAAATCTTTCCCTAAGCCATATGAACTACCTTCATGTGCTTAGCCAAAACTCCTTCAAACCAACTCAAGCTTGGTTGAGTTCTTTATAAATCAATCATTACTTCATTTATATTCACAAATATAAATGAAATCTAAATTCAAACCATTCAAATTAAATCAAAATGAATTAAACCAAATCAAGAACCTTCTTAGGCCATATGGACCCACCTCCATAAACCTTATCAAACCTTGATCCAAATCAACTCAAGCATGATTGATTTCTTCATAAATCAATCATTTATTTACTTATATTCATAAATATAAATGAAACCCATCCACTAATGACCAAAAATAAATCAAACCAAATCAAAACCCAAGTTGTATACATCCGCTTAATAAAATTTTTTGAAATCACTCCAAACTCAAGTGATTTTATCATAACCTATTTATATCTTCATTTATATTCACAAATATAAATGAAATATAAATTCAAATGACCAAAACCAAACTCAAATTAATCATTCCCAATTTTACAAATCCAAGTCAACCCAAATCAATCCCAAATTGACCCTTTTGACTTGAAATTATCATATGAACCAAAACCCATTTGGCTCCAAACCAATTACAATTGGATTTATATTTCAATCATAAGCTCATATATGGGTTCAACCAAACTTGAATCAAACCTTGATCAAGCCAATTGACTCATTTAGGCTCGCTTGACCTAAAGTGGCATAAAGGACCCTTTTGAGCCAATTTCTAATCCAACCCAAATTGGATAGAACTAAGTCAAACCTAGCATTTGTTCAAGTCAACATTTGGCCCAAATCAAACCCAAACTAGCCAAAATCCATCATATGCCAGATTGATTGAAACCATTGACTCAAACTCATTCTTAATCAATGAATGAATATAACCAAGCCATTAATTGAGCCAAACTAAGCCTAATTGGCCACTTGACCTAAGTTAGCCCAAATTGGCTTAAAAAGTCAAAATGGGTCAAATCATGATTTAATCCAAATTGATTGCAACCAATGGCTCAAGTTCATTCCAAATCACTTATTGAACTTGACCAAAGCCATGATCGAGCCCAAGTTGACCAATTGATCAACTTGACCCAACCTAGCCCAAATTGACCAAAAAGGTCAAATTGATCAAAATTCAATTTAATTCTAAATTAAACCAAACCAAAGCTTACAATCATTTTTAATCAGCCAATTAAACTTGACTTAACACCTAACCCAACCTAATTTGGTCAAATTGGTCAAATTGGTCAACTTGACTAATTTGACCCTTATGAATCTAAACGAGTCAAATCCAAACCTAGGTCAAACCAATACAAATTAATTGAACCAAAAATATCCCAAATCATCATATGAACCTAACCTCAGCCTTGGTTTGACCTAATTTGACTAATTGGTTAACCCAACCCAACCTAGCCCAAATGAAATCCATTTGACCAATCCAAGCCAAATCACTCCAAACCAACTTATGAGACCCTAGGACTTAGTCAACCCAATCCAAACATGTCTTAATTCATATCCAAATTAGCTTAAAATCTAAGTGGGCCCCACCAAGGCAATTAACTATCAAACCATAGGATTTAATCCATAAAACCAATGGATCCAAGCCAAAGTCAACTTGCCCATCCCCATGACAGCTCATTAACACTTCATGGAACTTTCTCCTGGCCCACCTAGCTAACCTAACTCACCCTAGGTCGGCCAAGAACCTTTGGGACGTGAGTTGACTCACCTCCAACCCAAACTGAGCACCTGTTGGATCCAAGCCTTGGCATCCTTGCACATTGGGTCCACGGCAGCCTCCTATCATTCCTCCCATCCTCGGTGCCTCCCACTTGATGGGAGACAACATATGAGCCAATGCAAAATGTGTTCACATTGTTGTCCATCCATGATGGGAAATTGAGGGGTATATCCCCTCAATTCGAGCATGATTTGATATGGAATTGCATCATGAGCTCTCCTAAGTTAATTTTGAGCCCCTCAGAGTGATTCCAAGGATCCCCAAGCCCTCTCCATTTGGCATTGCCCATTCCTGAACAAAGCCAAAATAGGGCATCCCAATCCCAAGAAATACTCCCTCATTTCTAAATCAAACTTCAATTCCTCTTAGCCACACCATCATGATACCCTATCGAAGCCAACCAAAGCAATTCCCAAGCTTCCAAGCCATGGGAGGACTGAGTTCGATCGGAGCTGAAGCCTTCGTGTGCGTGGATTAGTCAACCAAGCATACCACACAAAATCAAGCTCAAATCTCTTCAATAGGCCCTCGCCTCAACTAGGCAAAGCTACCTCTAGCATTGCACCGCCTGACATTAGCTCCAGTGAGGTAATTTCTCAAATTAAAACTTCTATGGAAAAGTGGGTTGGTCCTTTATGAAGAAAACTTAAATTTCATGAAAATTTGATTGTTGGATGTGTGCATCTATCCAAAGGTGTGAGAAGAATTTGGAGACAATCCGAGCTCGGGTGAGCTCGAATCGAACAAAGGAAGATAAATGACATCCATCTTTCATCGCTCACGAATGAGAGATCATGAGTCGTCCATCCCGCGTGATTAGGATGAACAGCTTTGATCAAATCTCATTGTAGAGAATCGCAGCCGTTCGATCTTAGATCAGATGGGAAAGCACGTTGCGTCAGCGGGTCGTGTCAGCAGCCACATGGCTCGATGAGATTAAGGCTTTAATTAGGGTTAATTTCTTATTCCTGGAACTTCCTAATATCATAACTAATTATAGAAAAATCCAAAAAAAAATACAAACTTAGGCTCATTTTGAAAATATTTCAAAGTAGAATCTAAGAAAATTATAATTAATTCATTTTGAATAGTAATTTTGGCTTAATTAAAGTTTTATCAAAAATTTAATTAGCATAATTACACCTTAATTAAGTACTCAATTATTCTCAAATTTTATGTGGATGTTTAGGGTGATGACCTCTACCTCCCCTATTTTTCTGGGATTTTATTGATTGCTTAATTTGGAAAATCACTTGAATAACCCTAATCATTCTCTTAATCTAATAAATCATAATTAATGAATGAACAATAACTTGATTAATCCTTTAAACATAATTATCCCTGTTGAATAGTAAGATAACTTAGGAAATATGATTGGGGATATTTTTCCTAATTCATTTTCTAAGTCTTCTTTATCCATAAAAATCAAGTGAATTAATGGTTAATGGAATGCTTAATTGATTAATTAAGTAAAATATCTTCAAAATAAGGAAATCAAAATCTAATGGAATGTTTAAATGATTTAGAGATTAGTATTGGGGCCTTGCCCTTGATTCTTTTCCCTAAGTTAATTTCATCATTCAAATTAAAACATAAGCAAAATGTTTGATAAATTGATTAAAGGCTTAATGAAATTAAAATTAAAGAATCAATTCATCCACACCTAAGTAACATTTAATTGATCTCGGGTAGCTCCTTGGGTGTTCAATAACCCAATGTGAGAGAAAATGAAATTATGGTTGGCTTACATGTGTGAGAAAATCATAAAAGTAATTAAGTGAGATCCCTTAAGCTTAATTAACTATTAATCATAAGCCAATTGCATTAGGTCCCTTTCATTTCTTAGGAACATTGCAAATTTACTTTTCATGTAGTTGCAAATCATATTGTATTATTATTAATTAGTTAATTAACTTAAGGTGATAAAGGTAAGGGTTAATTAATTCATTTAATTTGTACCTTAACCCAATTAAAACATAAACTTAACTAAAATATTCTTCATTAAACCAAATTAATTCACACATGGAGGATTAGGCTAGGATTAGCAAACCTCTCTCATACTTCCTAAATCAAATCAAACTCAAAGTTGAAAATGTTTTTAAAGAATTTTGGTTCATTTTAAATAATTTTATTTAATATGATTGTCCTTAGGAATTTATTGGGGTGAATGAAATCATATGCTTACATTCCTTTATTTCTTTCCAATCATACTAAATATTGCTTGCCATATAAAATCATGCATTTGTTTCTTTTAAAATTAATTAAATGAAATGTTTTCTTTTATGTCAAATTGCATGTATTGACATAAATTAAAAATATGAGTGGCTATTATCACTATTAAATCAAACGCTATTTTTAAAACATATAAATCAATTATTATAAATGAAGTAATGTTACATACAAATATCTATAAGCTTGTATGTGATGATAGTATAAGATGTGTAATATGAAGTTCTCTTTCCCTCTCTTAACATAGATTCACATAGGATTTGCAAGTGTATAGTTCATTTGAAAAAGAACACAACACTTGCCTAAATCTATTCTTATGCATCTCTATGTTAAGACTTAGGAAGAATTTCATATCACACATGTAAATTATACAACTAAATCAAACATAATTCTTTGCATGATTCATTACCTATTTGGTTCTTTTTGTACATTAATATGTATTTGAGAAAAGTGGTATATTAGTCTGGGCATCCTGGGGCTACAAAGCTTTAAGTAGCCCTAAGTAAGTCTTATATCTTACGCCCCTGGTGTAGAAAATAATGGCATCGTACTCACTTAAAACCCTAATACATATGCATGTATGATGTGGCCAATGAATAAAGAATCATAAATCAAATAAATCAAGTATAACCTTTTGCATGGATTTTCCTATCATTATAGTTATTCATACATTTACATTATCTAAGAAAAGTGGAATATTAGTCTGGACATCCCGGGGCTACGAGGCTTTAAGTAGCCCTAAGTAGGTCTTGTACCATATGCCCCTGGTGTAAAAAATAATAGTGTCGTACTCACTTAAAACTTTTATACATGTGAATGTGCATTTAGCTAATGGATGAAAAATCTCTCTTTTCTATATAATAAAGGCATGCATTCATAATTCAATCAATAAATGAAATATTTAAATTTAAAAATACATCTCTTTGCATTCATCATCAAAGTGTTCTAAGCTTTACATTGCATGTATAGATATGCTTAGGAGTATTCATATTCATGATATACATGATGGAAAGAAATGAATGAATGTGTGTTATGTGATAGTAATCCATTTCAATTAACCATAAGATGCCTTTCTCATTGAATGGGATTATTTAGAATGAATCTAAACTTAGGGTTGATTAAAACACATAATAAACCATTCACTAAATGAAATTCATTAATTAACTTACCTAAGAAATGACTTAAGGAAGGGAGAAACGAGATGTTCCCTCTCTTTCTTCTCTTTACAAAACTTAGTTGCTAAGTGTAGGTCATATGAAATAAAAGATAACATTAAGTAAAATCTTCAAATCAACTAAACCACTTGAAGAGAAATAAACTCTTTATAAATTAAATCCCTCACACTTAACAACTCATAACCTTAAAGCCTAGTTAGGACATATCACATAAGCTTTAGCACATGCACATTATACTAAGTCACCATTTCTAGCTTTATAGGGAGGTGCATGGTTTGATGAATACTTAGTTTTATGATGTATTATTTTAGACTGGATGTTAGGGTGTATGTGCATAGTCTGAATATTAGGCCAATATTAGCCTAATCATGTTTTATATAGAGGGTCGTGCTTAAGGGGCTGCTATAATAAAAATATAAATACTTTTTTTTGTTGTGCAAGTTGCTTAGCCCCTAAGCATAGCCTAAGTTAGGATAGGTGGGCTTGGTTACCCATGTGTGGGGTGTTAAGTCCAAATTATTCACATAACTGCTTAGGTTGTATGGTGTGTTTAGCTAACATTTATTTTGCAGGTGTAGCTAGATTTACTTTCCTTCTCTTTTAATGTAATTTTTACATTAGGATTAGGATAAGTGTTATGGAGGACTAGGATGAGCATTAGTTATAAGATCAAGTCTTATACACCATGTGATACCTTTGGAGCAAACAACATCCCAATCAAGCCAAAAAGAAAGAAAGAAATGGAGCAAATCAAAAATGAAGGAATGAAAAATGAAGAGTGAAGAATGGAGGATGAAGACCCCCATAACACTTATCATTTTATAATTATAATTATTCTTTCATTATATCAAGATGTATAAGAGTAGAGCTTGGCTACCTACATTTATTTTCAGGTTGTACGGCGGTACCCGACGGCATCGACCTCTTATTCTTTTGTGATAGTTTTATAAAATTATTTGATATTTTGTTTAGCTTGTGCATTAGAAATAGCATGTCTTTTCATAGTTTCTTTATGATTGGTGATTGTTGTGTGTCCTGGATGTGATTAGGCTCTTAGGATGAAAATAAATTTTCTATCCCACTAACAACTCATAACTAAAAATTTAAAATAACTCATAACCTCATATAAAAGCCTAGGAATTAAATCAAGATAATAAAATATTTAGCAACCCTTAGCTGAATGATTATATGTATAACATCATGCATGTCATATTCTTTCACTCTTGCTAAGAGAGGGCTTCCATCTGTGTTAGAAAATAAAGGCTTAACCTGTCAGAGCCTTTGATGGAAAGACACATCTTTCTCTTGTGATTTGGCCCATAATTAATTTCTCATGCATTTAGGCATACAAAATCCTATAGCTTCTATCAAAATAAAAAGTCCAAAAATTAAATAAAACTTGATAAAATTTGCATTAGATTTAAGTCAGCATTCATTCCTTTCATGAGAGAATTAGTTTAAGGACTTAGTTTCTCTTCTAAATTAATAACAGCCTAACCATCTTGCAAAGCATATGACTTACCTGTATGGATTTAAAGCGTATGAGAAGTTAACTGGCTGCCACTCCAGGCTATAATAAGTCCAGCAGTCGGGTGATTTACTCTCTCTTATGTATGTAAACTATATACCCACTTTCGTCTTAGATTCAGGTTATGTTTTGGCCTTTGCCAAAGCTCCCTAGATTTATAATATGAGGTTGTTATTTTCCTTTATGGGCTACAAGCATAAATCCTCACATCTTATACATTTCCATAATCTTGTATCGTGGAATTATAAGTCTTAGATTTCTAATAAAAATTCAACTCAAACAAATGAATCTCCTCAAATTCAAATACATAAAGCCCAACCATAAGATAGATTGGAGTGCTCACTAGGTTTCCTAGTATCATGTGCACTTCTACTCATCTCCTTTGGTTTCGATAATTACTCTCCCCTTTTGATCCATCCCACTTGATTTTCTAAAATAAAACTAATTCTTTGATAGTCCTATCTTTGAATTCTTTGGAGATAACAATCTCCTACTTTAATCGAGAGTATTCTTAAGGGATTCACTTCCCTTAAGATGTAATTAACTATGGAGGCTTGCCTCTATAGGGAACTTAATGAACTCAATTTAAATAAACCATGCTTTACTTTTTCATGTAAAGTACGGAAAAAATATTTGGTATATTCGAAGACCCATCATGCCTTAAGAGTTCTTATTAGGTGATTAGGTCCATTATAGAGTAGTGACTTCTATCTCTCGAGATAGTACACTATTCCTTAATGTAATACCAGATCACTCTAATAAGAACATCCTTGGATCTGCATGGTGTCCCCAATACATAACACACCAAAATTAAAAAAAATAAACACCATAGTGCCATTGTTAAACTAGGGAAGTATGGTAATCAAATGACCTCCTTAGGGCTAACTAAAGTCTAATATTCTCGAGATGTCTATGCTATATAACCATTAACATTCTTACTTACATAAATCAATGCATAAATGAAAGAAACGATACTTCACTTCATCCACATAAGCTATAATCACATACATCTCCTATGTATTTATAACCAGCATTCATAGCATATATAATCATTCATTTATAAGTTTCAGAAAATAGATTTAAATTTAGTAATGATAATAACCACACATATAGTAATTTAAATCAACACATGCAAGCTTGACATAAAGGAAACTATTTAATTTGATTAATTTTTGCAAAAATATGTATGCATGAATCAAGTGACATACAACATTTAATATGATTGGAAAGAAATAAAAAAATATGAGCACATAATTTCATCTAATCCAATTAACTCATAAGGATAATCATATTAAAAAATCTCATTTAAAATAAACCAAAATTTCTTAATGTCATTTTTAATTTCATGTTTGATTTAATTTAAGAGATATGAGAGGAGGTTTGCTAATCCTAATCACATTCCCCATGTGTGAGTTAATTTGATTTAATGAGAAATAATTAGATCAATTTTATGGATTAATTAGGTTAAGGTATGAATTAAATCAATTAATTAACCCTTACTTATGTTACCTTAATATAATTAATTAAATGATTATGAGCCAATGTAATATGCAAATGAATTGAAAAGTAAATAGAAATGCTCCTATGAAATGAAAGGGGTTTAATGCAATTAGCTCATAATCATTAATTATTTAAGCTTAAGGAACTCACTTAATTACTTTTATGGTTTTCTCACACATGTGAGCTAACCATAATTTCATTAACTCTCTTTAGGTTATTAAACACCTAAAAGCTCTACCCATCGATCAAATTAAGAGATGATTACATTTTAAATTAAGTTAATCAAGTCATTAATCCATTTCTCTTTACTTAATATTTTGGTTAAGATAAGAGATGGAAACTTAAGGAAAATATTAGGAGGGAGACCCCAATCTAATTTTCTAAGTCTCCACACTATCCACCAGTGATTAAGGGGTCCAACTTATTGATTAAATACTATTCACATACTTAATTACCACTTAATTAAATTAAAAGAGTAATTAAAGCTTAAGCAATCAATTTTCCCAAATTAATCAACCAATAAATTCCAAAAAAATAGGGGAGGCAGAGGTCAACCCCCTAAGCATTCTCAAAAAATTTAAAATTGATTGGTTAATTAATTAGAGAGTAATTAGGCTAATTACATTTTTAATTAAACCCTAATTAAGCTAAAATTACTATTCAAAGTTAATTAAGGATATTTTTAATGGATTCCCCTCTAAAATACCTTTAAAATGAGCTATTATTTTTTTAGATTATTCTATAATTAGTTATGAATTATTTAAGTTTCTACCTTAAAAATACATTAAATAACCTTAATTAAGCCTAATCTGGTCGGTGCCACATGGGGAGCTGACATTGCGCGCTTTCCATGTGGCACCATGGGATTGGCTATTTAAGTAGTCACATTCACGTGTTGAGTCAGCTAGCGGCGGACGCGATATTGATCTCGGATCGAATGGTGCAGATCAAGCTCATGGCATAAAGGGAGAAAATAGGTGGATTTAGCACGATTTGATCAGAGCTGTCCATTCTAATCAAGTGAAACTGACAGCCTTTGATCCTCCCTCCCACGAGCAATGAACGATGAAGTCATCCACCATGGATCACTCAATCCGAGCTCACCTGAGCTCGGATTCACTCTAAAATGAACCCACACCTTCGCACAAGGGATCCATAAGGATCCAATGGCTAGGATAGGCTCACATGCAAATTTTCATCAAAAAGCTACAATAAAAACATCCTATTTCTATGATTTTAGAAAATTATCTTGTTGGAGCTGAAGATCGACGATGGGATCGACGGAGGTAGCTTCATTTTAGAGACAAGGCCCTATTGAGTAGCACGCAAGCCAATTCCCCTTAGTTCATTCAATAGATCAACTTTTGTCACTATGGAGTTCAGTGGTGATTCAAGTCCCTCCTCTGGTGGCTTGGGAGCTTGGGAAATGACTTGGGTGGCTTCGACAATGTGTCTGGAAGGTGTGTGTGTAAGAGGAATTTGGTTTTGATTGAGAAATGAGGGAGTTGGAATCGGGATTAGAGTGCCCTATTTCTGTCTTGCTCTAGGAGGAGAAATGCCGAAGGAGGGAAGCTTGGGATGGCTCTGGGGATTGCAAGGAGGCTCGAATTCTCTTTTGGAAGTTCAGACAATTCAAATTGATGCATTTCCAGTGCGAATTGAGGGGGTATACCCTTTGGTTTGTTGAGGTGGATGGATGGGATTGCTTCCTATTTTTTGGTTAGCCCACCATAGCCAGAGCGCCAGAGTGGTCACCATCAAGTCCACGTAGCTCATCTAGATTGGGAGAAGCCATGGCAGGAGGCTCCAAGATTGATATGGTCTGATCTCTTTCTCTTGATCCTTTGAGTGCTCAATTTGTAAGGGAGATGAGTTAACTCACCTCCCTTTTGTCTATGACTGACCTAGCATGGGTTAGGTGGCTTAGGGGGCTTAGGTAATGCCTCATTTAGATTAGTGAGGGTTGCTAAGGGGAAAGGAAGAGTGGACTTTGCCATATAAGGAAAGAATCCAATGTGGGACAGGATCCATGGGGGTATGCATTGGACTTGGCTCCCAATGCATTTGGGCTAATTTTGGGCTGACCAAGGATGGGTTTGGGTCAGGTTTGGTTAGCCTCCAAAGTCTCATGGGTTGGTTTTATAGGTTTTGGCTCAATTTGGTTATATGGGTTCAATTTAGGTCATGTTGGGTCAAATTAACCAATTGGTCAAATTAGGTCAAACCAAGACTTAGGTTAGGTTCAAATAATGATTTGAAGTGTTTTGATTCAAGTGGTTAATTAAAAAAAGAGTGTAGGCTTTGGTTTGAATCAATTTGGATTTAATTTAGATTTTGGCCCCCTTTAGGTCAATTGGGCTAGGTTGGGTCAAGTTGACCAATTGGTCAAATTGGGCCCAATTATGGCTTTGGTCAAGTTCAATAATCAATTTGAAATGAACTTGATCCATTGATTGCAATCAAGTTGGGCTAGATTATGATTTGACCCATTTTGGCTTTTTAGGCCAATTTGGGTCAACTTGGGTTAAATAGCCAATTAGACTCGGTTTGGCTCAATTAAGGGTTAAGTCAGGTTCAATCATTGATCATGAGTTGATGTGAATCAATAGATTCAATCAATTTTAGTGCAGAGTGAGTTTTGGCTAGTTTGGGTTTCATTTGGGCTAAAGGTTGACTTGGTCAAAGAACTAAGTTGACTTGGTTTGACCCAATTCAAGGTGAATGATCATCCTAGGATACTTTTTAATCATGATATGAGGCTTGGATGGTCTTGGTTCAATCCAATTTGGGTTGGATTAGAACTTGACTCAAAAAGGACTTTTAGGCCACTTTGGGTTGAGTGGACCTAAATGGAATTGGCTTGGTTTTTGATTAATTTAAGTTTAGTTGAACTTATATATGAGCTTATTTTTAAAATATAATTCCAACTGCAATCAATTTGGAGTCCAATGGATTTTGGCTCATTTGAAGTTTTCAAGCTAAAAGGGCTAACTTGGGCTTAACTTGGGTTGACTTGAGTTTGGTTAGATTATTATAGGTTTCATTGATATTTGGATAGATGATTGAAGGAATGATTGATTCAAGAAAAAATCCATTGATTATGGCTTGGTTTAGGTGGATTTTGGTTAAGGCCAAGAGATTGGCTTAAAGGGTATAAATTGGATTTTGGTTTGATTTTTGGTTTGATTTTGGCTATTTGAATTTATATTTTATTTATATTTGAGAATATAAATGAGGATATAAATGATTTATGAGAAAATCACTTGAGTTTGGAGTAATTTGGAAGCAAATTTGACCGAGCTCATGGATGTAATTCAAAAGGGCTTAGAAGAAAATCAATTAGTTTGATTTATTTTGGTCATTAGAAGGTGGGTTTCATTTATATTTAAGAATATAAATAAAGGAATAATTGATTTATAAAGAAATCAATTAATTTTGGGTTGATTTGGGTTAATAATTGGTTAAGCTTATGGAGGTAGGTCAATATGGCTTAAGAATAGTCTTGGCTTGGTTTGATTTAGTTTGATTTGATTTGGTTCATTTGAGTTTGGATTTCATTTATATTTGTAAATATAAATGAAGAAATAATTGATTCATAAATAAATCAATCAAGTTTGGGATAACTTAGGTAGAGATTTGGCTAAGCTTATGAGAATGGGTCATATGGCATAAGAAGGAATTTTGGAGCATGGATTTGATTTTGGGATTGAATTATTTGAAGTTGAATTTGGATTTGATAAATGATTGACAGATTGTTTGATTGAAGGATTGAGTTGATATTTGAGAAAATCAAATGGATTGGGATTTATTTGAATTTGGTTAAGGCTAAGTCCATGAGATGAAATTAAAGGGCTTAGAAAGGGTTTTGAATTCAATCATAAGGTTCATGGAGAATTTTTAGCTTGAATTTGATCATGGGATTTATTATGAGTCTCAAAATTTTGATTTGGATTTGGTATGTTGTTTGAGAAGGAAAGCATGGACTGGGTTTAGGCTATAGGGTAGGCCAGTCTCCCTAAGTCCCTAAGGCATGACCTATCCCTATGGCTAACCCTTTTAAGTCTCAAGGCTTAGGTTAAGTGTTCACCTAATCACTAGAAGTGTCTTGAGACTAAGAAGCTCTTAGTGCATACAAGAGTCCTAGATCTATAATGAGGAAGTTAAGAACTCACTCCAATAGTGAGGTCAACAGAGATATTAGAGGACTATCATGTCGCGATGAGGCAGATAGTTAGAGATGATCATTCTGACCAAGAGAAGGGTATGATAGACTTCAACACCGATGAAGATGGCCTTTTGGATAACACTACCGAAGTCCATATAGCAGATACTCGAGGATCCTTGCATAGGGAACAACCTAGCCAGAAAGCTCAGGGCATTGTATTTGAGAAAGGTGAGGCATCCAACTTAACTCAACTCCTTATCCAATAAATCAAGCTCAAGGATGATCAGATCGATAGGATGGAGAAGAGAGTAGAGGAGTTAATCGCAGTGGTCTTAGCATTGCATAATCAAGCATCTACCTCACAACCCACTTCTACAGAGGCCAGACCTGAGTTAGTGCATATCTTATATCATCCCAAGAGCACTACTCCGATGGATGAGGATACCGGTAGCTTGCATAGGAAGGTAGTTGATAGTACCTCCATGTGTGAGAAAGACATCAAGAACATGGTGGAATAGCAAGTGAAGAAAGTGTTGGCGCAAACCCAAAGGAGCTCATCAGTTCCAAAAGGTATACCTTATCTAGAGGAGTTTGATGTACTTCAATTCCCTAAGAGTTTTGTGCCACCATCCTTCAAGATATTTGATGATCGTGGTAACCCTAGGCAACATATAGCACACTTTTGAGCTAGTTGTTACAATGCCCATGATAGTGACGTCTTACTTTTTTAGTAGTTTGTTAGTAGCCTTTTTGGAGTAGCCTTTGATTGGTATACCGAACTACCCAACTGTTTGATGAAGTCTTTTGTGGCATTAGAGCAACTCTTCACTAAGAGATTCGTAGGATCTTGGCAGAGAGTAACTGTAGCGGATCTCATTTTAGAGAAATAAAAACTCAACAAGTCCTTTGTTGATTATATCCTTAAATGGCAAAACTTAAGTACGAAATGCGAACCACAACTACAAGAGCAACATGTCATTTAAATATTTCTTAAGAATATTCATGGCTCGGTCACCTTCCTGCTCAAGGGCTTTATCATAAAGACATTTGAGAAACTAATCAACAAGGTGGCTAACCCACAAGAGAAAGATAAACAGTTGCCCTTATTAGACTAGTCATCCAAGTCCAAACTCTAGAAAGTATTTGAGAAGAAGCTAGGGACAGTAGTAGTAGTGGATAAGGTGAAGCGGCCAGAGAGAGCATAGTTTGAGAGGCCTAGAGTTCAGCAGCCTCCACTCCCACTTCCTCTTCCAATACCTCAGCCACCACATTAGCCTATGCAACAACGATACAAGTGTCTGCCACCAGGTAGCTACTATCCACCTACTCTTGTCAATAAACTTAGCAAGCTATACTCATTCAAGAGGGAGGTAGTCAGAAAAAATTTTAAGAACCTTCTTAAGAATCCTGATTTTCAACTACCCTAGCCTAGAAAGGCGAAGGAAGTGGGTAGGAGTGATGGTCCTAACTACTGCGCCTACCACCGCATACTAGGCCATGTCTTAAAGGATTGCTTTACATTCAAAGATTGGATTGAGCACAGCTACAAGTTAAGGGGCATAGTGATCCCCAGGGAATACTTAGTAGAATAACTTTCTCACTCTATTAAAGTAATCTTTGGAGATACATCTGATCCTCTCAAAATAAAAAGAAGGTTGGTATATCTCTCTATCCCGTACATCTAAAAAGATCATTTCTAAAATCAATAAACTTTCTCTCTAGGTGCCTGACTTAGCTTATACCTCCAACACTAAAGAAGGTCTGCCAGTTGTGAGGGACAACTAGAGGAGGGTGGAAGCCTAGCAGCAGCAGCAACCATCACATGCTCGGGATAATTCCATAGTGCCACCAACGTCTGAATCTAGCATCCTTCCTCCCACCATTGTAGTTACCACCTCTACTAGCTCCACCACCTCCAGCAAGATTGTTGTATCCGCGGATGAGGGCACCAAGCCACTCATACTGCTTACCTTACTTGACTTTTACTATGTACCACCAAAGCTTAAGAAATCAATGAAGAAGAATAATTCAGCTTACATCTTGTCTACTTTTGAAGATCAAAATGATTTTATTCCTATTGATAGCTCTCCAAGTCATAATAATAACAATCTAAATAACTATGATCAATTTTATTCTAATTCAGAAATAGATTGCCATTTTCTGAATATTTGGGGTTTACCACTTAAGATTGATTTGGAGTCATCTGACTCCAGTGATACTTTAGGAGAAGCTATAGGTATATTCGATGAACAGGCTGAACTTTCCACAAGCTCCTCATCATAAGAAGTCATTGAAGTCAACCTCCGTAGGTGTAAAGTTCTACCTTCTAAGGTAGCACCTCAAGATAAGGGTAAACATGTCATTAGTTCTAGTGAACAGATAGCCCCTCCACAAGATGCTCCACCCTTGGATATGCTTATGGAGGACCAACCTAAAGTTGATTACAATGTCCTGACATACATAAAAAAGTTGTCAGCTAAGTTAAGCATATATGACACACTTGTTTTATCCAAAGAGATGAGGGAGACACTAGTCAAAGCATTACTTGACCCTGAAAAATGCTTAGCTCAATTGGCCACTACTAACCCAACTGGAGAGGAGGCATGTTATTCAAAGAAAGTCTTAGGAATCATATTCTCATATGAAGACTTATTACTAGGAACAACAGAGCACAACTGCCCTTTTTACATCACCATGGATGTTGGCAAATTTAGGTTATCTAGAGTATTGGTTGATCCAGGTACATCAATGAACATTATGAGTGAAAGAACCCTTTCCTACTTGAGGATCGATATCTCTAAACTTCAATCCAAGAAGATGATGTTGAAAGGATTCAATTAATAAGGAGAGAGAGCCTTAGGCTCCACAGTGTTACCTTTGGAGATAGTTGATTAGAAGATGAGAGCCAAGTTTCACATAATAGATTCTCATACATCTTTCAATGCTTTGCTAGGGTGACCTTGGATTTATAAGAACAGTATGATTTCATCCTCCCTACATCAGTGCATCAAGTTCATCAAGGATGGGATCGAATATTGTGTCAAAGCAGATCTCAAACCATTTGTAGTACATGAGGTTAGGATTTATGAGGATGCAGCCTATTACCTCCCTATGAAATAAAATGTCTTCTCTCATGAACTTAGTCAAAATCAAAAAGAAAAAAAAAAGAAAAAAGAAAGAAAAAGAAAGAAAATAAAAATGAAAAAGAAAAGAAAAGGTGGCGAGAAGAAAACCTTAAGGAAGATATAGAGCCTAAGATTAAATTCCACCCACAGTTCGTTACCCCATTCAAACAAGTGAGGAGGATAACCCAACCTCCACCATGATGAGGAAGAGGCAAGTCTAGAGGGAACCCAAGAGGTGGAAGACCACCATACCTACCACCGACCAGGAGGTTTGTCCCAGCATTCAGGAGTACATCTACTATCTACATAGACTTAGAATCCAGTTCAGAGGATGAGTCTTATGTAGTGAGCACATTGGCTAGCTCTGTTCATTAGTAGATCTCATTAGAGGTGACACTAGAGCCTGACAGTGATGAAGATCGGGTCCCCAAGCAAAGCGTGAATGTATCTAAATCTCCTTTATGTGAATCTATTAGGCATCATATGGGAGCCTTAGCTCTAACCCCATTTTCATGACAAAAAGTTGAGGGTTTGGTAGTTAAGGAAGCTTCCAAAATATGTGCAAATGCTAAACCCTAAAGGTTTTATCCAAGAGCAACATCCATAAGCCTAGAAGTTGATGTATACCTTGAGGATGAATCATTTAAAAAATTAATAGAACTATCATTTGAGTGGTACTCACTTGCATTCTTAAATTAGTAAAGAGAGGTTTAATTCCACATGCAAAGCATAAGTTAGAGTATTTTAAATTATTATGGAACAATAAGTGCAAGAATTCTCAATCAAGACTTGTACTAAGCTTTGGTACAGTAGGCATTATGGACAATGACGATTACTCACACTAATCATTAGTCTAATAGGTTCTTCTTAAATCACATTACCTCATATGATGAGGTGTACTCAGAAACTTCAGATGATCCAAATGATCTCCAAGCCAAAGATGCACCCCTAGAATTCAAAGAAGAAATTACATCAACCAATCGATGAACTCAAAGAAATCAACTTAAGACTAAGGATAATTTGCGCCCAAAGTACATCAATTCCTTGTTGAAGGAATCTGAAACCAACAACTTAGTTAGGCTACTCATTGAGCTTATGGACTGCTTTGCATGGAGTTATGAAGAAATGCCATGATTAGCTTCTAAAGTAACAGTTCATAAGCTAGCAATACAGCCAGACGCTAACCTCATAAATCAAGCTCCTAGACACATGCAATTGAACATTGAACAACAGACTATTTTTGAAGTCAAAAAATTAATTGATCTGGTTTTATCAAAGAGGAAAAATACCCCACCTGGTTGGCTAGCATCATTCCAATTAAGAAAAAAATGGCCAAATTCACGTATGTGTCAACTTTAGGGATCTTAATAAGGCATATCCAAAAGATGAATTTTCACTACTGATACCATAACTGATGGTAGACATTGTCTCATCTCATACAGTCTTCTCTTTCATGGATGGTTGATCTAGACATAACCAAATAAAGATGATGCCTGAAGATGAAATAAACACTACTTTCAAAACCCTGGCCATAATCTATTATTATAAGGTCATGCCTTTTAGCCTCAAAAATGCTAGCGCTACATACTAGCGGGCCATGCCCCAAATCTTCGATGAACTTATTCATCACCAAGTCAAATGCTACGTTGATGATCTTGTGGTCAAAATTAAAGAAAAGAAAGACCACCTCTTTGACTTTAGAGTAGTTTTTAAATGGTTAAGAAAATATAACCTTAAAATAAACTTTCTAAAGTGTGCATTCGGAGTGACTTCAAGTTCCTAGGGCACTCTCCTACACCCTAGTGGATGGTGTCATATACTGATGGTCTTTTGATGATATGTGTTACACTATTTAGACAAACATGAAGCCCGTAAGACCATGACCGAGGTCCACTCAGGACTACAGGAGCTCTCCAATCCAGTCCCAAATGAAAGCTAAAGTTAAGCAACTTGGATACTACTAGCAAACGATGATCACAGATTACGTGGATATAGCAAAGCAGTATCACCAATGCTATGTACATGGGGTGGTTCTACACCAACAACATTTTTACACCTTTAGCTTCATGGCCATTCGAGTGTTAGGTCACTAACATAGTCGATCAATCCTTCCTCATCCAAGGGTCATCGATTCATTGGGTACTGACTACTTCTCCAAGTGGGGGGAGGCGATTCCGCTCAGAGAAGTCAAAGCTCAGCATGTGCTCCAATTCTTCTGGAACCATGTTGTGTATAGATTTGGACCCGTTATATCCTCGACAATGGTACCACTTCCAAGAGCACCAAGATCAACAACTTCAGACACAACATAGATTAGTGGTACCTCTACTACCCATGGGCGAATGGTTTAGCAGATGCCTTCAATAAAACTCCCATCCAAATACTCAAGAAGACGCTTGATGACAACAAGCACCAGTGGCATGAGCAAATAGTTGAAGCCCTATGGGCTTATCGTACTACTTATAAGACTCCAATCACAATCTATCACATTCTCTTTAGTGCATGGGTCCAAAGCCATTCTACCAATAAAAGTTCAACTCTCATCACTACGGATAGCTATGGATAGTAAAATTACTACCAAGCATAATGCCAAACAGTGGTTAGAAGAACTCGAACGTTTGGAAGAGAGACGCTTACAAGCGTGTCAGAACCTCAAGTTGTACAAGGAAAGAATGGTTCAAGCTCATAATAAGTTGGTCCACCCTAGAGCTTTTTGAGTTAAAGAGCTTGGTTTAGTTCTAAGGAGACCAATTGTAGCCCATATCAAGATGGGAGGTAAGTTTAAACTAGTTGGGAAGACCATTTTGTCATAGAAAAGGTCTACCATGGTGGATCTTATCAACTCATCAATCATAAATGCAAACACTCGATGCTCCTAATCAACGGGCTCTACTTAAGAAAATATTATGTGTGAAAAATATTTTAAATGACTTTTCATCAATAAAAAAAATTTCCATTTTTATCGAACTTTTCTCGAAGTCAAAATATTTCTAATTACCAAACTTGGGATAAGTTTAGGGTAGGTATAAGAGAACTCAAGCGACATCCTATCCCTTATTAGCACAACATCAACATAAAATTACACACAAATGCCAACAAGTAAAACATAAATCCAATCATCTCATGCTACTTTAAGCCCAGATAAGATCCCTAGAGGCTCTCACTCAGTAGCTGCTCTAGGTCGAGCTCAATTCACTACTTCGCTAGTGTGTCTCCCTAGTGGTCATTTCTGCTTAGGATAATGTGAGACCTTGTGTTTTCTTTCTAGTTTGATTGCTACAAATCAATGAGCACCTTTAGGGCTGTGAAAGAACTGAACCGAATCGAGCAGAGGCTTGTTCGGGTTTAAGATCGTTTATCATTACTGAGCTTGAGCTCAACTCAAGCTCAATTCAAGCTTTTAGGATGGTGTTCAAACTCGAGCTCATTTAAAAAAAATCTTGTTCGAGCTCGGCTCGAGCTTATTCATGAGCTCAGTTCATATTGGGCTCATCGAGCCTATTGACAAGCAGCTCATTTAATGAAATAAATAAGCCTTAATCGAGCTTATTCGCGAGTAGCATGTTAAGAAATATAAATGATACTATTTATGAACATTTTAATCGAGCCATAATCAAGCTGTTATAGAGATCCTTAACGAGCTTGTTCACGAGCTTTAAATGTTACTGTTCATGAACATAAATGAATTGAACAACAACTTATCCAAGCTTGTTCATTTAACAATCGAGTATTTACAAAAGTGTTCAAGCTCGTTCTATTAGTTAAATGAATGAACATAAATGAGCTCTAATTGAGCTGAGTCATGAGTAGCTTGTTGAATGCTCGGTTCATTTATAGCCCTAAGCACCTTGTTAGTTTAGTATGTCTTATTACAAGACAAAAAGGTTACCTCAATGATTTGCTTTGCTTAAGAAGATGCGAGTCCTCGAACTTTCTTCTTGAACTAGCCGTCGTGCACTAACCAGGTTCGAGTTTATATATTTGAGGATTAGGGTAAGACCACTAGTGGCTCCTCTTCTTCCTGACTACTTCAAGTTCAGGTTCAGTCCTTCTTTGTGACTCCCCACTTGGTAGTCACCCTAGGTCGAATAGCAGCTATCTAGCCGATAACTAACTATCTCAATGATCAGTTCCGCTTAGAAAGATCTGAGTCCCCGTGCTTTTTCCTAGATTGATCATCACAAATCGACAGGCAACTTAGGTTGGCTGGTGTTCTCTTTGCTGACAGCAACCCTCTCAATGGATATTACCACTTAGGTATATGTGAGTCCCCAGGTTTTGTCCTTGAGTCAGTCGTCGTATACTTATGGGCTTTATATTTCAGGGCTTATGACAAGACCCCCAGAGGCACCTTCTTTGTGGGAATTCTATTTGGATTACGTCTTCACATCCCCATCTAAACATGACCCAAGTTATTACCGGATTAGATAGTTCCCCTTTCCTAGTAGCCACCCATATGGTTGGAAGCTCAGTACTACGGATGTACACACTATCCCTTGGGCTAGTAAATCTAAAATAGGCCAAAGCCATGTAAATCCTTCTTAGTGTGGTCCATAGCAAATCAACAGGGTCCACACTAAACTAAATAAATAATAAGATAAGATAAAATCACTTGTGGATTAGGACAAGACCCCCGAAGGCATGTCTTCCCAAGCAGGAATCCTATATTCTTGGGTAGTGTCACCAAAACTCTCTATAAGAATCGCCTTGACTACTTAAAGCTGAGGTAAGATCCCAAGCAATTCTCAATAAGTAATCACCCTAGGTCAGGCTTGACTTGTTGTACCATTAGTAAGTCACCCCAATAGTTAATTCTACTTTAGAAGATGTAAGTCCCCGAGCTTTCTTCCTAGTGTAGCCGTTGCAAACTGACGGGCAACCCTTAGGTTGGGTAGTCTCTACTATATGGTCAGTAGACTATCCCTTTGGACTAGGAAATCTAAGGCAGGTTTAGGCTCACATAGCCTCTCCTTAGTGCGTTCCATCGCAAACCAACAGGGTCTACAGTCATTCAACAAATTCATATAAAATTAAAATTGACAACGAATCACCAAAATCAAATCAAATCAATCAACATTATTAAATTAAATCAAACATAAACCTAATCGAATCTCAATAACTCCTAACAAATTCCCACTCATACCCTTCGCATAAATCAATCTATAATCCAACCAAATTCATGTGCAATCCCCAGTGAATCTCTTTTCGTGTCCTTGGCAAGAAACCAATTCTCAATGAATCGAACCAAATCTATTTAACTCTTTTCATGTCCAATGGATCTCTTTTCATGCCCTTGGAATTAAATGAATCAAATCGCACTATGATTATAATTCCATTTACCTCTCCACATAGGTATGGATAGTTGTCATTAGTATTTGTGACCTTCTCAGATGATGTTGATCATCTCAGTCAATACCAATACATGTGGTGTGTCTTGCTAGTTACACCACACCTACTGGGGGTCCTTTTGGAGTGAAGATTGACCTTCCTCATCTTAGACTTAGGAATCTTCCTAGGCACTTGGTTCTCCTTAGTTATAAGAAACTTCTAGTAATTAAGGAAATACTAAACCTAAGCTCAGAGACTTAAGAGGCACACCCTAAGCCTAGGATATGCCTTATGACAAATAGGTTCTACCTATCTTATGGCCTGAACCAAGACCCATGTCTATTCACTCATCCAAACCCAAACACATATGAATGAGACATGACCAACCTCAAGCTTACTCAATTAACCTCACTTGAATTTATTTTCTGATCCAAGCTTCAAGTTGAATTAACTGGGGCCTTAACCTAAGTTAAACCCACCATGACCCTACGATCCAAACCAAACCCATTCAAACAAACTAAATCCAATTTGATTTTCTTAATTACTCTAACCATTCAATAGAACCTCTCAAACTCCTCCAACACTTACAATCAAACCAATCAAATCGAATCAAATGAATTTGATCAACTTAAGTTAGCCCATTTGACCCAAAAAGTTCAAATGAGCTAAAACCCAATCAAGCCTAAATAAATTACAACCAATGTCACTAATCAACTCTAAATCCATCATTGAACCCCTATCAACACCTAATTGATAGCAACTCAACCCAATTGGTTTGCTTGACCCAATGTGACAAAAATGACCAAATTGATTCAAACTTTATTATAATCCAAATTGGATTGAATCAACCCATCCAATCCCTTCCACAATGATTGTTGATCATCATTGATTACTTAATTACAATCAATTAGCCAAATCAAACCAATTTAACCATATAACCAAAGTTGACCCAATTGACCTAAAGGGTAACATTAGACCAAATCATGTTCTAAGCTAAATTAATTGCAATTAATGACTCTCATTAACCAAAAATTGAGTATTCAACATGGCTCAACCACCAATTGAACTTAACTAAGCCAATTTGGTCTGTTGACCCAATTTGACCTAAAGGGCTAAATTGAGTTAAATCAAATCCTAAGCAAAATTGGCTCAAACCAATGCTTCTAACCAATCATAAATTAATTATTTAACATGATCCAACCTTCAATTGGACCCAATTTGGACAACCTAACCTAATTGACCTACTTAGCACAATTTTACCTAAAGGACCAAATTGAACTAAATCATTCCCTAATCTAAATAAATTCAAATCAACACTTGCAATCATTCTCAAATGATCAATTGAACCTAAACCTAATCCATGCCCAAGCTAATTAGGCCAATTTGACCAAATTGGTCAACTTAACCCATTTGGCCTAAATGAACCCAAATGAACCAAATCCAAATCTACTTCAAATTAAATCAAACCAATTACACTAATGCATTCTAAATGACCAATTAAGCTCACCCAAACCCTTGGTTTGACCCAATTTGATCAATTAGTTAATTTTACCCAATTGAACCCAAATTGACGCATATTGGTCAAATTGAGCCAAACCCAACCAAACTTGGCATGACTCATCATTGGGTCACCATGGGCCTATCTAAGTGGACCCAACCCATGGTGAACCCAATTTGGGTCAAATCCTTAGAACCAAGCCACCCAAATAGGATAAAATCTCTATTTGGATGGGTTCTCCCACTCCCTATGCCTTAGCAGCCACCTTTGGCCCTTCTTGGACAATAGGACCACTAACCCAAGGTTGTTGGGTTGGCCATAAGAGGGTGAGTTCATCCATGGCACACCATTAGTCCACTTAGGTAAGGTGGTACACTCCATGCCAACTCATGTCACTCACATGGTCACTCAAGCACCTCCATGTCAGCAGTCCCCTGCCACCTCCGGCCACGCACCCCAGTCAAACGACTACCAAAGGCTGAACCAATCTCAGCCTTTGGCTCAAGTAGGGAGGAGAGTACACTCCTTACCATCTATTTAAACTTCACAAAGACCTTCCTCAGAGCATTCCACACAGTCCAAGCCTTCTCCTCAAGCTCCTTCTGCACCCCAGCGCAGGTGAAACTAACCACCGAGTGAGACTGAGAGCTCCGCCAGTTCAACCATGCCAAAATTTTACCAAACCCAAATTAACTCTTCCCACACCTTCACTACACTCCAACAAGTTAAAATAAATCATTTTCCAAATGATTTGATCAATAAAAAGCATCCCTAGACTAACTCTGGTGAGTTTCATAGCGGTGTTTGATCCATAGAGGAATCAGGGAGGAGGAAGCCCGAGATCTTCTCAACAGGGCTTTGCCTCTTCAAGATGAAGCTACCTCAATTGACGCACATCTGATCTTTAGCTCCGACAAGCTAAAAATTTGGCAACCAAAGATTTTTTTTTTTAGGTGTTGGTCTTTTATGAAGTGAAGTGCTATTTCATGCAATTTCCACTATATGATCTCCTTAGATCTTCTCTCTGAATATTTTGGAGTTGATTTCACTCTCAAACAAGCTCTAGTGAGTTTGGATCGAGTGGCGGAATGCGAACGATGTTCATCTTCTAGCACTCGGAAGACAACGGATCATTGGTCGTCCGTTCCACGTGATTAAAATGGATGATCATGATTTAATCTACTAGATTTTTTTTTTATTTTATCCCTCTAAATTTATGGGATTAATCACGGATTGGATGGCCGAGTTGACACCTCATCTGCTGCTGTTGACTCAACTGTTGCATCGGATATTTTAAATAGCCAATCTCATGGAGCCATTGAAAGCTACAAAGATCCATGTGATGTTGATGGTTTAAGTGGTTAAAAGGCTTTAAAAATGTAATTAAATGGATAAAACTTCAAAAAATTATAATTAATTATAGAAAAAATCCAAATAATACAAATAAACTCATTTTGGAAAGGTTAAAGAGAGGAGAATAAAAATAAAATCTTAATGTTTGATTAGTGAAGAATACTAAATTAGAGTTTTAAATCTAAGTTAATTACTTAAATAAAGGCTTAATTACTTTGCTAATCAATTCTAAATTTGGTGGAATAGTTCTATGGGATGTCCTCTGCCTCTCATAATTTTCTTAAAATTATTGGCCATGTAAATTAAAGAATGTAAAATTTTCAATCCTAATTACCCTAATTTATCAATTTAAGATTCATTAAAATTGTTAAATAGTAGAATTTAAATAATTAATGATAATTAATCATTATAAATAGTGGGAATTATGAGGGAAAATAATTAGGACTTCTTTTTTAATTTCTTTCCTAAATGCATTTCCATAGGAGGGTTAATTAACATGTGTAAAAATTAGGGATTAATTAAGAAATTAATGATCAAATAAAAATAAAATTGAGTTAATGGTTGTTCCAAATAATTTAAATGAAATTTATTAATTTTTCCTTTATGTGTTTAATAACACAAAGTCATTAAAGAATTTTTGTTAATCGATTGGTGGGAGAAAATCATAAGAGTACTTAATTTTGATTCTTTCCATGTTTAATCAAATTAACTCTTAAATATGAGCCTAATTACATTAAGTCTCTTAAGTGTAATGGGAATTTTAATTTCTCATAAACATATCATTGGAGGCTCATGATTAAGTAGTTAATTAAATTAAAAAGCTTAGGGAATGATAATTAAATTGATTATTTAATGACTTGAACTTAATCAATCCATAAAACTTACTTAATTACTTTCCTTAAACATATTAAGTCACTAATGTGGGATGGGGTAAACATTAAATATCATTTCAGGGGTGTATAAGGTTACAACTGATTTCTTTTGAGTAATATACCAGGCCTTTTATTCTCTTATGAAAATTCAAATGTTTGATTGTTATATTTAGTTTGTACAATAGAAATGGTATTTTTTTTTCATATGTTTATTAAAGTTTGATAATTTGATGTGTGGCTTAGATGTTGTAAGCTCTTTAGGATGAAATAAAATTTTATATTCTCACTAAATAACTCATAACTAAATTTTAAGTTAACTCATAACCTCGCCTTAAAGCTTAGATTTGTAATCAAGATAAATACAAGATTTAACAACCCGTTAGCTGAATGTTGAATGTTATAACATCATGCATATCATCTTATTTCACTCTTGAATAGGGAGGGTCTCCATTCTTGCATGATAGGGGATATGCTTAGCATTTGAGGGCATCCCTTGTAGTGGAGAACACCTTCTCCTAGTGATTTAGCCCCCAACCATATTTCATCATGCATATAGACATAATTATCTCAAGTCTTAGTCCAAAATGAATGTGTCAAAATTGTGTAAAAATACTATAAATTTCCTTATTAGTCTAAGTCATGTTTTCATACTAATCATGATCTAGCATCTTAAGGAGTGAGTTTATGATTCTAGCTTCAATCCTAATTAAGTAACAGTCTAGCTATCTTGCATACATATAAGATCAGCATACATGATTTTGAAGCGTAGGAGGTGTTAGCTGGCGGTCACTCCTGATGATTATAAGTCCAGAAGAGTCGGGATGAGTATACTTTCTCTTATAAAGGTAAAAAATTATATCCCATTTTTTATTAGACTTAGGTCGTGCTTTTATCTTGTCCTAAATTATCCTAGATATAGGATCTGATGCCACTTATTTCCTTTGGGCTACGAGTGTAAGTCCTCACATCTTAGAAATTTCTACAATCTTGTGTTGATAGATTATAAGCCCTAGCATTCTAATAAAGATTCAAACTTAAACAAAATAAATTCTCTCTTTCAAATATGTAAGCCTTACTATAAGACAAACTAAAATACTCACTAAGTTTCTTAGTATCATTGGTGCTCTCTACTTATCCTCCTTTTGAATCCATAAATAAGTCTTTCTACTTGAACTCTCCCACTAGACTTTTATAAGTACCCAATCCTTTGATAGTCTGACTTCAAAATATTTGGGGATATTTATTGACTATCTTAATTGAGAGTATTCTTAAAAAATTCTCATTTCTTAATATGTGATTAACTATGGAAGCTTTCTTTCATAAAGAACTAAAAAACCTGGCATAAAATAAATCCCGCTTTACTTTTTTAGGTAAAGTTGGGTAAAGATTTCTAGTAAATATGAAGACCCATCTATCTTAAGAGTCTTTATTAGGTGATTAGATCCATTGTAGGGTGATGTTTCCATCTTGCGAGATTGTACATGATACCTTAATGTCATACCCAATCACTTCAATGAGTACCCCCTAAGATCTGTGTGGTATCCCTACGATTCCAAACTAAAAATACCACAGGTATTCTAAGATTTGTAATGTGTGAGATTTAATTTGGTATCATTGATTTCATGAGAAGTTGAACTATTTACACACAACACAAGCCTTTAATAATAAGCATTACTTATTATATTTTTTTTTATTTGATGTATCTACTTGAGTTCTGAGGTTTATAATGAATGTTAATCCGAATTTTCATACAACGAAATACTTCATAGGATGTCTTGCAAGTTTACTATTAGAAGTTAGAAACTTGAAGAGAAAGTTTAGGGGAAAAATCTCATAAAGAAAATCATATTTGTTTGTGCAATACATAAAATTAATGGATAGGCCTTTAGTAAGGATAAAATCTTACACAAAGATTAAAGATCACTAAAATTGATTTTTGGTTCAAAAAGAGCCAAACTAGCTGAGTCACATGTCAGTTTTTTAGCGTGCCCCAATTATTAAGCTAATTTTTTAATATAATAATATGTGTATATAAGTATATATACGTTTTAATATTTCTAAAAAATAGAAAATAAATGATTTTGAGTCAATTTAAGATCAAACAAGCTCGATACAAGCTAGCTCAAAGTTGAATGAATTCAATTCATGAGATAATTTCAAGCTAGCTTATATAAGTTTGAGCCAATTTTAAACTGGCATTGAATTGACTCAAAAGCATATCATTTTCATCCCTATTTTTTAATCAATCTACATTGATAAAATTGAAGATTGAGCTTATGAATGTAGATTTTAATGACCAAGCAAAGTTGTAAGAAGTGAAAGAAAATTTACAAATGATCCTTATACTTTATGACTACTACTCTATCTTTAGCATTAATAATCACACTCATTACTATTGTAGTTTCTATCCCACATCTAGAAAAATAAAGAATGAGATCCATACTCATGCATGGCCTTAAGAATGAGATCCCACACAGCAAGAAGAAAACTTCTTATCTTGGCATGATTATGGTGGTCCCTAGATGAAAGTGCTTATCCTAGAGTCAATCTCAAGCATTCTTTATTCTATAGAGAAATCAACTTCTCAAATTTCAAAATAACTTTTCTACTCTAAATTGCATCTCAAGAGTTTGATATTTTGTGTGATTGAATGATTGCATTAATAAATTTCCAAGAATATTAAGGCCAAGTTATGATGGATGAAAAGTCAAGTTCATAAATAGTCAAGTTAGATGGGATCTATTATTATAAGAACATTACTAAGAAAGTTAATCATTCTTGCCCTTATGCTTTTAAACTTTTTGAGAAAGGGTGGAGAGAGAAAATTGAAATCTCATATTTTGATTTGGTATGTTCTCCAAATGTGAATAAATTATTAGATGAGTCATCCAAGGAATAGCCCGCAATTGACAATCCATTTGAGGTCAAGAATGAGGTGTCACGAGTAAAGGCAGCAGAAATTTAAATAACTCTAAATTTGGAAATTGCTGCTTGTGGTTTAGGATAATATGATAAAATGATGGCATTATTTGACGAGCACTTTTAAATAACAGAACTAAATCAGTAGTGTTGGAAATGGACCTCAAATAAAAAAATTCATATAAAGTTCTTGTATCAAAAACTTTCAAATGAGAGGGTGATAAATTAGTTAGGATAATACTTAAATTTTTAGTAAAACTAGATGAATATAAAAAATGAATACATTAAAGTCACACTATAATACACACAAGTATATGTGGTTCAATGATATTCACTTATATTTATAACCATACAAAGATTAAATATTATACTAAACTTTAAAAAAGAATATATCAAAAAATTATTTTCAAAGAAGTTAAAGCTAAGAACAAAGATATCCTTTTCTTTATTTCAATGATTAAGAGTGAATGTGGCTACTTGATACAAAATTGAGAACTAAATGTGCAAAATAAGATATTATTATTATTACAATTATCATTTTCTCTTTTTGATTGAAAGAGCATCATTCTTTTTTTTCACCTCTATTATAGGAGCTTCTCTTTACTATAGCTTAAAGTTTAATCAACTTCTCCACTCTCTTCTTTTCATTTAGTTTGGTTGTGGAATGTATCAACCCAATGGAACTATCTCCTCATATAATTACTGAGAGTTAGGTATCAAGCTTAATTTTATTATATAGATGGCGATAAATATCATACTATTAATATTATGTGGAAGATCATAGCTAAGAAATTTATAAGATTTAGGTAAGAGAAGTAGACATAAGCTTACAAGAGTTGGGCAAATAAATTTATTTATTTTTAATAATCTTCCTCTTAGAGATACAATTCTTAATATACATATTTAATATTTGGTGTTTAACTATATCTTTAAGTGGTACCTCCTTATTATCATTTATGAAGGTTAACTTAAGTATTATAAAGCCTTTTTTTTTGTGCTACTTTTATGATCATATCAATTTTTTTCTTCTTTAGTTCTAATAGGCTATAAGATATCAGATTCAAGTACGTTTATATATGTAATGGTACTATAATTATTATTTTTATAAGAACTATAGAGTAGTATTGTTTGTCAAGGGAATGACACTTTGACAATGACAAAAAAGGCATCTTATCTTCAGTTCATTTCTTCCAAAAAATACCTTTTAGTCAAGTTATCATCTAGTTAGCTTTTGTGATAGCTATGAATTTATCTTTTATTATTTATAACATAATTATCTTTTAAAAGTGTGACATATAATTAATGTCGATGCTACCCCAGAAGTAGATGTGCATAATAATTCATTTTTACGTATATAGATCTCTTCTTAAGTCCCTATCATTATATCCCTATAATTTCAAATCAACCTTTTTTATGTTTTAGGTAGTTAGGATCCACTTTATAGCGTCCTAGTTTTTTTTTTAAATTTGATATATACTAACTAATAACTTAGACGTGTAATGTATGGTTTTACTCACACTATTATATACTATAATAGCCAATTATTAATGCATGAGGAACCTTGTCCAAAGAATCATTTTCATCATTTATCTTTAGTAATTACTTTATAAGAGCTTGAAGTCACATGCAAATGGTGTGCTCATCATTTTTTCTTTTATCATATTGAAGATACCAAAATCATGTTTAATGTATGAAGATTATAATAGGTTCAAAGTATTTGAGGCTTTATCTCAATCTATTATCATTTCATGATTTTTTTTATTTTTTTTATTTTTTGCTTTCCCTTAAGCCGTTTATAGCAAATTTCATTGATAATTATCTTCAAATCATTAATTTTCTCAATATCTATCTTCATAACCTTGTCATTAACACATAAAATCAAGATGATATAATACATGCCATCATTAGATAATTTTAGTTCCTTTTTACATAGCAACAATGATAATTATTGCATCTAAGAAAGTCAATATTATGCATGAATCAATCAAACCTTTGATATTATTGGTGTGAGGCTTATTTCAAACTATAAAAGTTTTTATTGGATTTGCATACTAGATTTTTCTTATCCTTGTACAACAAAGCCTTTAGAGTTGAACTATATTGAGGCCTTCTTTTAGGATATCATAGAAAAAACATTCTTAATAGCCATTTCTTATAAATATTAAGTCTTATAGGGTTTTGATGCTCAATATTAATCATATAATTGTTAGTTTAACCACACGAGAGAATTTTAGCATTGTTAATACATTCTTTCTATTGGAAGACATTCACTACCATTCTTGTCTTGTACCTTTCATTATCATTTTATTATTTAATTTTGTAGATTCATTATTTGAAGTATTTTTTTCATAGGTAGCTTAGTCAATGTCCATATGATTTTTTGTGGAGAGAATAAATATTGTCATTCATTTCTAGCCCCCACTTAGGTAAATTTTTAACCTGCATACCTTCTTCATAATATTCAAGGTCACCTGCATTAGTAAGTACCAAAAATATAGAGAAAAAATAATTGTAATTATAGGCTTTAGAATTCTTTGTGATAGCCTAACTTTTGCAAAGGAGTATTAGCTATAGCTAATTTTGACTATTATTTTATTTTCTATCTTTTATCAAAATAAAGGAGCTCTTTCAACTCAACATGCTATGTAGTGTGGTTCTCCTTTTCAATCCCACTCAACCATTGTATATTTTAGTAATTTAAAAATTATTATTTTTTACTTCTAATTATTTTTTCTATTTTTAATATTTTAAAATATGTAAATACAATCACCACTATCATAACTAAAAAAGTAGCACTTAATTGATTTTAGGTCGAGCTTGTCTCATATATTAGCATCTATGTGCACATAACAAATGCAACTAAAAATGTTCGAATATTAAAAATATGCCTTCTTTCCAACCCAAGCATCTCAAAGAAGCCTAAAATCGAAAGATATAAATAGGCCTTAATTGATGAAGTATGTTGAAGTATTTACTACGCGAACCCCGAATAAAGTTTACTTATCTTATATATAGTCTCATGCTTCTAACCCTTTCTTTCAAAGTTTTATTCATTCTTTTAGTAAATTTTCTTTATTGGAGAGTTTCAAGAATCATCATTCCATGCAAATTATATTAACAATATAATAAATTCCATGCAAGGGCTTCTTTATCTATTTTCTTTGCTATTGTAAGATCTTATTATAATGGCTGAAAGTTTAAGCCTTCTCCCCTTCCTTTTCTTTTTATTTGACTGGAGGATCTACCAGCATAATGAAATCATCTTCTTACACAATTACTTAGAGGTAGTATCAAGCTTGAATTTATTAGGTTGATGATGATTAGTATCAATATATTATTGCTATGTGGAAGATGATAAATAATGCATATATAAGACTTAGGTAAATAGATTCATCTTCATTTTTTAACAATATTTCACTTTAAAAAATATAATTCTTGATATACCTATTTAATAGTTTGAACATCTCTTTTTGTGGTGCCTTTATATTAACATTTATGGCGGTTAATTGAGACATTATAAAGCCTCCATTTTGTTGAAGGTTGTTTTTATGAGCATGCCAACTTTTTTTAAATTAAATATAAAACATCAATTTCTATTAAGTTATATATGTAGTGATATTTGAGTTATTTATGCTTTAAATGGAAGTGAAAGGCAGTATAATTTGTTAAGGGAATGACACTTCAGTAATTACAAAATAAAGAGACATTATTTTATGATTGATTTCATTCAGTCGAAAGGCCTTAGTTATGTACTCAACATTTGTTATTGATAATACAACTATCTTTTGTAATTATTCCAACTAATGTTGATGCATTCTGAGGAGTCTACACACTTAAGTAATATTTTTGATATATTTAGGTCTTCTTATGCATAATAATTTATCATTAGCTCTTTATTAAAAAAGGAATGGAATAATGCACGAGTAAAATATTTATGATATTATTGGGCTATCGACATTGGCAATCAACGCAAGTTAAATTCTTTTCACGATAACATTCACAATTTCTTCTTGATATATTTGTCCTTATTTCAATTCTTTGAAATATTCTTTATAATATAGCACAGTTGTGCACATTGTCGACATCCACCTATGCCCTAGACATCCACAAAATGTGCTGATATTATGATATACATTAGGTCATACTTTTTTATTCATATCTATCTATTTCTAAATAATTACATTTATTTTGAGACCTATTTATGTTGTCAATATTCAAAGCAAAATATATATATTTATAAGAGTTGTTGATTGCTATTACTATACTATTCCAACTTTTAAAGAGCTACAAAAGTGAATAAAGTATGAATTTCATAATTAAAGTTGATATTTATCAATTAATTATGATTGAGTTAAACATATTAATGCTAAGTAAAAAAGGCTTATTTTGAGATCTTTAGCCAAAAAAATTTATTTGTAAGGTATATGTTATTAACAAATAGAAGGATTCTCATATATATTTAATAATGACTTTATTATGCATATTATGATTTTTTTTTTTATTAAGAATGTTAAAGGAAATATTCTTAGTCATGAATAGATGAATAACTACTCGTGTTTGCTTGTCTATCAACTGTTGCTCATCTTGATTAATATAGAGTGCTTTGATCCTTTCAAACTTTTTTTTTTTTTTTGATAAAGATAACCATCTATTTCCATCTTCAAATAATCAAAGTCTTGAACATCAAATTTATCGATCTTAAACTCTTTTTTTTCATTACTCAAAATTTTGTGGCTTAATCAAAAGATTTACTATTAGTTATTAAGAATGAATAAATCTAAATTAATAATTAAAAGGTACATAATTTTATGTCATTCAATGATATTCATGTATGTCCAAGACTGCATAGAGATTAAATATTCTACTAAGCTTTAAAAGCAAAGCACAACAAAATTGAAGATAAAGAGCAAGATGATCTATCATGGCGATGTATATAATTCATGAAAAACAAATAAAGACTATGAAAGTTATTTTTGGCACAAAAAAATTTATTGAGATAGCACATAGTCTCATTGGGATACATAACATCTAAATGAGATACCATAAATAATGCAAATGAAGAAAGGATGGGAAGCCACCATTGAGTCTAAGCTAGACAAACTATAATGGAATATCATATTAAAAATGGAAGCATGGCAAGGACAAACTATTATAATGTTACTTTGATGAATTGATCATAGTAAGACTTCCAAATCATGTGAGAAAAAAATATATATGACTAGGGAAGATTGAAAGTGAACATAAAATTCAGCAATATTGTTATTGTAGTATGACATAAAATTAATTACAATCTTTCATGTATAAATCAAACTAGAATGTAATGATTGAGTGCAAATAGCATTGTAAGAAATTTATTAAGAATGCATGATAGGTCAATTAATTCATTTAATTATTTATATCATCATTTTAGACAATTTATATAATCTTAATTTAAGTTTGCTACTCTTCATTCCAAAGAATGCTTTATAATTTTTTCTTATAAAACTCATCATGAATTTTAATCATAAAATTTCATTAAGCTCTCGCCCTTTCTCTTTGATCGTACTTTTGAAACTTCATTTTCTATTATCAATCTTATTTTTTAAAAACTTAATTTACAAAAGATTCAAAAGAATTCACAAGATTAAATTTATTCGGAAGTCTTATTCTTAGGAGTAAATATGTGTCAATAAATGTCAGAAAAAATTGTATGCTTCACCACAGCAGGAAATCTTGAATAGTTCAAATTTGTGATATTACATTTTTGTTTATAAAAAAAATTAAGAGATATTCACTCTAAGATAAAGATCACGCGATAATTACGTATGAATTATAAAGTGATATACGATATTTATATATACAAGAATACATAATATTTTACAATCAATATAAAACTTCTGTATAATTTTTTGAAAAAAAATTATGAGATTTTAAGTTTATACCACACAAACTTTTGCTTTTTTCTAAGAAATTTGAGTTTAGAAGCACAAATTACATAGACAAGGCCAATAAACGGAAGCAAAATTAATTTTTAGAACATTTACATAAATAACATATCATTTTTATATATATAAATAACACTTAAATTTGCATATATATATATATATATATATATATATATATATATATATATATATATATATATATATATAAGATTAACTTGTATCAACACTTGGTCGATGAATCTGCATCTACGGCTTGGGGACCACCAACCTGGGCCCACCTAAACGCGCCACTCCCGGCGATAAAAAACCCGACGGCATGTCCGGCCACGGCGGCGAGGAACACGCCGACATTGAACGACATGACGGCAAGCATAACCAAATAGAGCAATGCCATCTTAAGCACGTGGGCAGCGGTGAGGGCCAGGCCGAAGGCAGACCGACAAGCGGCCGAGGCGGACGGCTGCGGAGCAAGGCGGCGGGAGAGGACGGAGAGGCATTCACAGATGGCGGCAGCGGCGGCGACGAGAAAGAGAGCGAGGATGTAGATGTGGCGGCCACGGTCGCCGGGCCAGCCCGAGAAAAGAATTTGAGCCCGCTCGCCCCAAAAGAATGTCATGTGCGAAAGGCTGCCGTGGCCCATGCCACCGCCACCGCCGTTCGGCATGGCCGGAGAAGCCGAGGGTGTGACCATGCCCCCCATCTCGCCGTCCATATTCATCTCTGGTCAATGAGGGTTCGAAGAAGAGCAGGGGGATGAAATATTGAAAGTTCAAGATGATTGGGAATAATTGAAAATTACTATTCAGAGGCTATGGTTAATATATAGAGAGGAAAAGAAAATTCTTGGGATTAGAATGTCATTATTAAAAAGCAGTGAAGATGGACTTTAGATTTATTTAAAAAATATATCTTAGTTAAAATATTATCATATATTTATTTAAATTTTATCTTTTAATATAATTAAATTTAAAAATAAATATTTTTAAACATAAATTACATAGATAAATTATTAGAAATATAATTACATGATCATTATATAAAATTTATAAATCTAATTTCTCCTTTATATGATTACTTCAAAATTACAAAAGAAAATAAACTTTAATTTTAAATAATATAATTAAATTATTAGAAATTCATGATAAAATATATATTGGAGTCAATAGAATTATAGATAATTTTTTAAAAAAATATTTTATTGATTTTACATATGATAATAAAATTAATAATATTCTAATAAAAATATATTTAATAATGGTACAATCTTTTTCTTTAAAAAAAATTGCAAAAAAAAGTGAAATTCGAGAGTACAGCACGTCATGGCAACCAGCCCTAAACGGCAAAAGGAAAACGTACGGCGAAAGCCGGTTGCCGGTAGAGTTAAGCTTTTAAATGATGTTATGCTATTCGATTGATTAAAAAAATAAGCTATATAATCTGAGGATAATTAGAGAAATTATTTGATTATATTTCGAATTAGTTTAGATTATGCAATTAAAAATTATAGGACTAATGCAATTTTTATTTTAAAGAAGATTTTCATAAGATTTATTTAATATTGTTTAAAATTTAATGTTGTTATAAAAATAATATTTTTTTATAAATTTAAGTGTGATCATGATTTAAGGGCAAATCACAATATAATAAGAAATGAAAAAGGAAATTATAATTAAGAGAATCAAATAAAATTGACTTCATATGAAAATTATAAACTTATTTATTAACAAATTTTTAGAGCTATAAGTCTTATCTTCTAAAGGAATCCTTCAGATTAGTCATTATTTTAAACTTATCTTCTTTTTTATTATATCTATTAAAAAATATTTTCAATATGAATTACATCTAAATTATATTGATTAGGTGGTGTGTGTGTGCATACTTCTCAACATCTAAGTATGATTGGTGTGACAATTTGGAAGCCTTGAATCTTTGAGCTTGGATGAGTCAATAATCATTTATATTGTATTGACTTTTTTTTATTATTGAACTCCATCTCTATATGTAGGGCTCTCAAAAAAGCTTGTTATTTATGAACAGCTCATATTCGGCTCGTTCATTAATTAAGCGAGATGAATACGAACAAATAGTTTAAGCTCAATTTATAAACGAGTCGAACATGAACAATCCTTTGTTCGATCGTATTCGGCTCGATTTAGCTTGAAATAAAAAATTATTATTATTATTATTGATATGTCATTAGAAATTCTACTAGTCGAAGCACAAATCTTGATGTCAAAAGCAATCTGATCCTAAGTCAAAACTAGTCCAGATCAAGTACTAAAATATCATTGAAAACTTTAGGATATTAGTTAAATCCATAAATAATTTCTAAATATGGAGTGTTTATGATCAAATCGAGCGTCTTGACGAGTCAGATCTAACAAGTCCAAGATCTCTTGATTCTGACTTCATTTGACATTCAAATACTTAAAATACATCGGATGATCAAGGGAATCATTTTGAGCCGTCCGATTGAGTGGTTAGGATTTTGCATATATTTACAGAAACATCATCTCTCTAATCTATAAATAACACATCATTCTTCACGGGGGAGCTCAAGCTAAAGAAGAGAGCTTGCGGCTTGAAGATCCTCCAAGCATATCGTACCACTCGAGCCGAACCACCGCCGACCGCCGTCACCACCATCGGCCCTCACCACTATCAACCACCGCTAGGCCATCACCGCCGACCACCGCCGCTACCACCGCCGTTTGCCACTACTATAGACACCAATGTTGGTGCCACGCTACCACGCACCGCCGCCGTCGGCCACCACCATCGATCATCGTCGTCATCGACCACCGACGGCCATCGTTGTCAGCCATCTCCATCGATCATTACCACTGCCGACCATCGCCGTCGACCGCCGATCCACCGTTTCATCATCACTAACCGCCGCAACAATCGTTATGCCTTAACCATCGCCAGATAGATGTTGTTACTGATGGATTCCCATTGTCGCTTTATCATATACAATTGTAATCCCATTATCGGAAAATGTTGTACTCAAATGATACATGAAAGATCTTTACCTGCTAGCCCTTTTTTCTCGTCCGAGTTTTTCATATAAAAATCTTAAAGTTTCTTATTCATTATTCAAATATATGTGTGTGTGCTAGATTTCACAATAAAGTTAAGGCATAAACTTTTATTATACCGTAACTGGTTTTCTAGCACGCAATAGTTTAGTGTCATCTATGAGAACCAAACCCTACAATCGCAATCTTTGTTAACACTTGCATTATGGCCAACAGGCGCAATACTTGCAACAACGGAGTCTCCCACTCCAACTCCCGTCACTCCCGAAACCAATCCTTGAACCAAGGATGCTAAGTTTTTGCCTCACTTCCCCTTGATAGGCACGACCCTGTCGGTGAAGGTGCAACAGGAATATCTCTAGAAGATCATGTTCGCCGAATGGAAGAGTCTCAAAATGAAATAATCTGACTTTAACGAGAAACTCGGCAGCCACTGCTGCAGCAAATGCATCTCTCCCAAGATCAATCGTTAGCTAGGGGAGGTTAAAATGCTAATATGGGGCTTTCTCACCATCAGGCTGAAGTTCCTCCGCTTCTAGACCGTGATGCTGACCTCCTTGACACCGCTAGTTCTACTTATCCATCACTTACAGCTCAACTAATTGCTAATCCACCAATTATTGCTAGTAGCTTGGCACATTCTCGTCATGTTGATTCTACCCATCATGTTATACGTGCGGAATTACAACGCTTAATGCGAGAAGAATTCCACTTTAAAGATGAAAATCATCTTCCCTCTCATCACGGCTATCAGGAGTCTTCACCTTTGACTGAAGCTATTCTTCAATATCCTATTCCCATAGGGTTCAAGCTTCTGAGTATCGACTCCTATGATGGGGCAACTGACCCATATAAAACCATTACAGGACCATCATGCATATCCAACGAACTCCTAACACACTGCTTTGTCAGATCTTTCCAGTCACCCTCAAGGGTCAGGCTCGCACTTGGTTCTACTTCCTTCCAAGGGGATCCATCCATATCTTTGACGAACTCGCCAAGATTTTTGTAGAATAGTTCATTACAAACCGAAGGATTATTAAAGATTCCTCTCATCTCTCAAGCATTCGTTAAGATGAGGGTGAAACACTTGAGTACTTCCAGAGGATCTCCTTAGAAGCTCGCCAAATACCTGGAGTAAATCATGAACTATTAAGAGGAGTTTTCCTTGGAGGGCTCCATCCTAAGCCTTTTTACTCGTCACTAATGCGATATATGGTCCACTCATATGCCACTTGTTCATCGTGGTGTGTTAAATTTTGCTGATGAGGCTATTAATGCTCATCAGAAATAATTTGAACAATCCATAAGAAAATGTAAGAGTGCCTGAGGGAACACAGATCGACAATCCCATCAAAAGAAGCAAAGTGATCTCCTCCATCCCTCACATCAATGAACTACCACCGAGAAAATAATACACACAACACATCTCGTGTTAACGCGTCTTGATGATTCGAGATGAAGAGACCATTAAGTGATCACATCCACTAAAACTAAATTCAAAAAATCGAGATATTGCCACTTCCAAGTCATGGACATACTAATGTAAACAACTCAAAGAAGAGATCGAGAGGCTCATTCAATAAGAATATCTACTTCGATTTGTGCAAAATCAATCAACTCAAGCAAATATAACTCCGACTTGGGGGTGACTAGGACAATCATAACAAAAATAATAAAATAGTGGACAGATAGTTGGAGAAATTGAAACAATCGTAGGAGGACCACTATTATCTAATCAAGTCCTCATGAAATCTCGTATTGATCATTCCATCACTTTTAATGACTCGGACTTAAAAGGAGTCCAAGTTTTCCATCAAGATCCACTTGTCATCAGTGCGGGGATCGGCGACCCACACTATAATGTTAAGAGAATTTTGATTGATAACAGGAGTTTTATCGATGTCTTATTTTACTCCATATTTCCTAGCATGGGCTTGGTTAAGGAAAAGCTCAAACTCACTGTACGACCATTATATGGGTTTGATAATCGCACTGTATGAGTGGAGGGGGCAATCACCCTTCCTGTTATCCTTGGAGAATTTTTTCAACAAGTGACTCATTCAATTCAATTCATGGTGGTCAAATCAGATTTAGCGTACAACACTATCTTCGGAAGGCCCCTCCAATCATTTTTTGGTGTTGTTACTTCGGTATCTCATCTTAAGATGAAATTTTCAACCCCCATTGGGGTTGGAGTGGTCTGTGAAAATCAATAAATAACACAATTATGTTATCTCAAACAAGCTCAACCATGCCCTTCGGTGATCTTCGGCATCGAGAATTTTAATTTTTGAGATTAAGAAGTATTCCAGAGAGCTTCACCTGTAGAATACTCGCTCCCTATTTCATTGTCAGATGACTAACCTTTACAATAGTAAAGTCAAATCTACTCGATGACAGAGGGTAAAATGCATAGACTTCTCTAAAAAATTAAGACATCTTTGCTTGGAGTCTGATAGATATGCCTAGGGTCAACCCCAATGTGATCATGCGCTCCCTCAAGATTGACCCAACATTCAAACCAATCATCCAAAAGAAGTGGAGTTTTGCACCTGATCGGCTCCAAGCTATTGAACAAGAAGTTAAGAAACTCTTAGAAGCGGGATTCATACGAGAGGTATATTACCATACATGGCTAGAAAATATTGCCATGGTTAAGAAAGCAAATGGAACTTGGAGAATGTGTAGTGATTACACTGATCTCAATAAAGTTTGCTAGAAAATAGTTTTCCCCTCCCCCGAATTGACCAATTAGTTGATGCTACGTTTGGGCATCAAATGCTCAATTTTTTGGATACTTACTCTAGTTACAACCAAATAAAAATGGACCCAACGGATGAGGAAGCCACATCGTTTCAAATATATAAAGGTTTATATTATTACCAAGTTATGTCATTTGGGTTAAAAAATGCTGGTGCTACGTATCAACGTCTTATGAATAAGATTTTTAAAGACCTGTTAAGCCACACAATGGAGGTATATGTGGATGACATGTTAGTAAAAAGTTTGGAAGAATCACAACATATTTTTGACTTAGAAATATGATTTAACCTTCTTCGATGTTATAACATGCGACTTAACCCAACCAAGTGTGCTTTTGGGGTTATGTCGAAAAACTTTTTTGGGTTCATGGTCACCCACCACGGGATTGAAGCCAATCCCGAGAAAATTAGAGCGCTTAGAGATATGGCTCCTCCAAAGAATATCAAGGAAGTTCAACGCTTGAATGGACGAATTACTGCCTTATCCAGCTTCTTAGCCCGTTCTGGAGATAAATGCTTGTCATTTTTTAAAATAATAAAGGGAGCTAAAAATAATAATTTTTAGTTGACTGATGAATGTCAAGCTGCTTTTGTGCAACTAAGAGAATATTTAGCATCTTTACCTTTACTATCCAAGCCTATCCAATGAGAAATATTATACTTATATCTCGTAGTCTCTTCTCACGCAATAAACTCAATTTTAGTGCGAGAGAAAAATACAATACAACTACCAATTTATTATGTCAATAAAATTCTCTCTGATATAGAAGGTCGTTATCCACTGGAAAATAAGATGGCTTTGGCTTTAGTTTTCTCAACGTGAAAATTGTGTCTATACTTTCAAGCTCACACCATTGGTGTTTATACCCATCTACCACTGAAGGCTATTCTATAGAAACCAGAGACATCTGAAAGGTTAATCAAATGATCCGTAGAATTGAGAGAGTTTAATATTCATTTTCTACCCATGTCAGACATAAAATCTCAAGTATTCGCAGACTTTATAGTAAAGTTCACTGTCCCTACTCCAAATGTGCTGTCTATTACACCCCTTTCATCTCCTCAATGGACTCTCTATGTTGATGGAGCTTCAGGAAGTGCTGGTGTCAGAGCAGGAATCTTATTTATTTTCCCCCCAACAGGATACCTTAAAGTATGGACTTCGCCTAAAATTTCCTATAACTAATAATATGGTTGAATTTGAGACTCTCATCTCAGGGTTGAGACTTGTCATCGATTGTGAAGCTCAAAACTTAATGATTTACACTAACTCTCAGCTTATCACCTCCCAAGTTGAGGGAAACTTTAATACTCATAATCCTCAGCTAACACAATACCTCAGCTTGGTGAAGTCACTTCTTGCCCATATCAAGACACATCAAATCATTCACATACTTTGAGAGAAGAACACTCGAGCTGATGCTCTTGTTAAGCTCGCTACATCTACTACTGGAGATCTATTTAAGAGAAGGCATGTTGAGAAAATATATTTTCCTAGTATCCAAGGGTCATGGGTAATACAAACAATTAATGAGATGAAGGAACCTTCGTGGATGGACCCCATCCTATCCTTTCTACAATAAGGGACCCTTCTTGAAGACCGAACAGCTGCAACTTATCTCCGAAGATAAGCTGCAAACTTTATTATTATTGGAGGTGAACTATACAAATAAGCTTTTTCTGGGTCATACCTTAAATGTCTCTCACCATCAGAGGCCGATTATGCATTAAGAGAGGTTCACTCTAGGATATGTGGAGAACACCTAGGAGGAAGGGCGCTAGCCCTTAAAATTATAAAGAGAGGGTTCTATTGGCCTACAATGAGGCAAGACGCCTCGGAGATTTCACAAAAAATATACGAGTTATCAATTACATTCTAACCTCTCTCATACACCATATACAGAGCTCTCATCCTTTCAAAGCCTCTAACATTTTGCTCAATGGGGAATTGATATCATTGGACCTTTTCCAGTAGCATCAAGGCAACAAAAATTTATCATTTTAGCTGTTGACTACTTCACTAAATGGGTGGAGGCTGAACCACTCGCTAAAATCACGGAGGCAAATGCTAAATAATTTGTTTGAAAAAATATAATATGTCGATTTTACCTTTCTGCAAATATCATCACCCACAATGGAATCCAATTTATTGGAAAAGTCTTTACATCTTTTTGTAAAGATCTTCACATTCAACTGCTACATACGTAGCCATCCTCAATAGAGATAAAGCTACCATGAATATACTCAAAGGGTTAAAATTCATCTCGAGAAGGTGGGGGCAATGGGTTGAGGAGCTCTCTAATGTTCTTTTGGGCTTACTATATGTGAACTCGGTGAGACACCATATAATTTGTGTTTCAACACAGAAGCTATTATACTAGTAGATATCAGAATTCTAAGTCTAAGAGTTCAATTATTCAATCATAATAGTAATGAAGAAAAACTCTAACAAAACTTGGATCTACTCCCCGAAACTTGTGACATGACACTACTTCGGACTGCTTCCTACCACCAAAGGGTAGCTCACTTCAAAGAGTGAAACCCATCTCTATCGATGACTTGGTCCTGTGAAGTCTCTAAACTGTGGGCAAAGGCCCTCAATGCAATAAGCTCTCACCTCTTTGGGATGGCCCTTATGTGGTTATAGCTATGGTCAAACCAAGAACATTTAAGCTCAAGGATCTAGAGGAAAAAAACCTTGCCTTGAACTTGAAACACGAAGAATATCCAGAAGTATTATCAATAAATCCTACTCCATAAATATTGCAACTTTTATTTGGTCTCATTTGTCATTTCCTCTTCAACTCATATCTTTGTTAAATTATCTTATGATTGCATAACTGACCTTATCAAAGTAATGAGTTTATGACATTTTCTTTCAAGCTTGTTGCATATAAACAATCTCATTCCTTTAATCCTCTCACTTAAGGAATGCACAACTCACGTTGTGTCTCAGTCGAGGCATGATCAATCCCAAGGGGATTTGATCAAACCTCTTCCATGCAGGTACAAAATCAGGTAACACTTTGACTAATGCCTAGGAGAGATCAAAAAGTCTTAGTGGACATTCCACGGCCTCTTCCATACAGGTAAGAAGCCAAGTAACACTTTGACTAATACCTAGGATAGGTCAAAAAGTCTTTGGTGGACATTCCACATCCTCTTCCATACATGTAAAACGTCAAATAATATTTTGACTAATATATAGGATATGCCTAAAAGTCCTTGGTGGACTTCCCATGACCTCTTCCGTACAGGTTAGTGTCATCGAATAATATTCTGACCAATCACCTCGGATAAGTTAAAATAAAACAAGAGCAAATCACCCAAAATTTTTAGTTTACTAATGTCATTGATAGCTCTAGCATGATGATATAAGAAAGAATCAAAATTATGGATATAAAAAGTAATAATAATAATAAATAATAATACATAGATAAAAGAAAAAGAAATGCATTCTCAAGTGATACTACATGATATCAATGTCCTCCTCACCACTGGAAGATGCTCCCTTAAACTCACTCTCAACCCCTTCTTCTCTTGAATTTGGTGAAGGGTCTTCAGATACTTGGCTGGGAGACAGATTCTCAATACTAGCTCCAGTTTTGTGATGTACTAAGTAAATTCCTTTTAGGAATCCTTGGATGAAGCCTTCTTACATACATTGGCGCTCTAATTCCATCACTTCAACATCAAGAATATGATTACAAACTTCTTGGATATGATCCTCGATAGCATCGCAATAAGCTAGGGAGTTCTTAAAGTCTTCGACTGCCTTCAAGGATACTTCATTTGCTTCCGCTTCTGACATTATAAGCTCCTTCTCAGAAAGACAATCATATAATACTTTTTTCTCCAATTCAAGAGCTTTCTTCTCTAGTATAAATGCCTTGAGTCTTTTCTCTTTCTACCTAGTCTCTACCCTCACCTCAATCAACTCATCACAAGTACGCTCAACCTTCTGATGCTGGAGATAAAGAGAAGTTGACATGTTTGCTAGCTCAGTTCTACACCTGGTTAGTTGATCCTCCAGAGCTACCACTTCTTTGACCTTAGCACTCATCTTTCGCTCATACTCGCCTTGCAAGTATTTTACCTTCACAAATTCAGTATTCCACTCATCTAGAGCGACACCCAAATGAGCCATAAGCCTAATATTTGGGCTATATACAATCAAAATCACAAATATTACACAAAGAAAAAGGAAAGAAGAAAAGAAAGAGAAAGAGAGGAAAACGTACTAATTTGTCTACTCATTGACGTCTAATGCATATGTGCTGTAACACTTCTTCAGGAATATGCGACTTCAAGAAACGAATCCCCTCATTATGAGTTGAGATAACTAAAGTCTCAGAGGCCAACTGGGGGCGAACATCTTCTCCTCAAATATTTGACGTAGTTACTTCGGCACATGTCTTATTTTTCTTTAAAGAAGAAATATTGTTTTCATCATGATTTCGTAACGAGCGTCTTGAAAGAATCTTGTGAATATAAGGAGATCTTTCATCTTCTTTACTTGATCTCTTCAGTGGAAGAGCATGAGATCTCCCTCTCTGAATAGAAAGGTCAACCTTAAATATTCTATCTTCAACTATATACTTGTCAATGTGACGTAACTCATGCTGCAAGTTTCCAACATCATGAATATTCAAAGTTATTAGGATTTTAGTCTCTTCAATTAGTAATGAATCTGGAAGGTCATTCAATCTTCTCCATCTCTCAGGGAGGCACCACTCATTTTTCATAAAAAAACCCATTAGACCAATTTCTAGATGGATCCCGTGCTAAAAATTCTATATAATTCTTTATAGCTCGATGAGAAACATGTCCCTGAGTATCACATGTGAATCTACGCATTCGGCACAAGTATTTGATGTTCAAAGTCACACCACGCTCTCTAAAGAAGACGGTCAAGCCAACTATAAGCACTAAAGCTCAAAATAAAAATTATGACAAAACTACACCGCATATTTTAAAGACCTCAATCAATTCAGGAGCCAAAGAGAATCACAGTCATACACGAAGAATCATCTCAGAAATAGTAAAGTATCATAGCTTAGGAGAACATGCTCGATCAGATTTTTTGACAACAATAGCCACCAACTCATTGAGAAAATGAAATTTCTTGCGGAGCACCATTAAACTGTCAGCTGTAATAGTGGATGATATATCATCTATAAGCTCACACTATTGGTTTTCTTCCATCATCCTACAAAATACATAATAAATATGAAATAAAAAAGAGAAAGACAAAGTCAAAATGTGAAGTAACTCACTCATCCCAATATTTGGGCATATCCTTTCCTGACTTTGTTGCTCACTGACAGTTTTGGGTAAAATTTTTTGCCTACGATCTGACAAAAATAAATGCATACATATGAGGTCAAAAAAGAAAAAAAAGCTATTTCTCTCTAATGATACTCTGAAATTACCTGCCAGATTTTCTGAATTTTTTGAGGGATGGTTCCTAATTGACGCTTCCCCGCTATCTTGGCAGTTGTCAATTGCAGAACCATCCATTGGAATTTCAAGAAATTCAATTTCCTACAAAAAGAAGTAGAAACATGGGCCTTGATTGCCTTTAAACTCGGTCGGTCCGACGATGATAGTTGACGCCTCTCTCGAGGGAAAATCAGTCGGCATATGAACTATGACTGGCGCCTTGAGCAAACTTGGGTCTTATGAGGGATTGCGCCTCTCTCGAGGGAAAACCGGATCCTCGCCGTATAAACTATGAGCCTTGATCGCCTTCAAACCCGATCGGTCCGACGAGGACAGTTGACACCTCTCTTGAGGAAAAATCAGAGCCTCGCTGTATAAACTACGGGCCTTGATCACCTCCAAATCTAGTCGATCTGACAAGGTCAGTTGACGCCTCTCTCGAGGGAAAATCGGAGCCTCATCGTATGAGCTACGGGCATTGATCACCTCCAAACTCGGTCAGTCCGACGAGGACAGTTGACGCCTCTCTCGAGAAAAAACCGGAGCCTCACCGTATAAGCTACGGGTCTTAATCAGCAAAATGAATGACCTTCTCTTAAGAAGAAGATAAGAGCTTCGCTGACAAAAAGAAAAGAAAAGGAAAAAAAATTTTATCCTAGCCCTTGAACTTCTACTAGATAATTTATCATCAAACGCAGAAGAACACTAAAGCATATGGGAGTTATGTCTCCTTATCTGATCCTGGGGGATTTTTATAGACCCACTATAGAAGCAAAAAGCTAATATATCAAAAAAATGGAAAGAAATGGAAAAAATAAAATTGCTTATCGTGCATTTCGCCTGTTACCAGGCCCGGCATCGATGAGCAACCTCACCGTCGCGGCAGAACCCTCGCCACCGTGCTGCGAGCCTGTGGCGATGAGAATCGGCGGAGTCAGCAGCCTAGAGCCTTGTGCACCGCCACCGCCCTACAGCTTAGTGATCATAATCTTATGCACCCATGAAGATATATTCTCTCAAACTATATGGTTATTGAACCCGCAAATTTCATTGAAGAATTTATTATTTTTAATTATTTGGCATATATTTTTGGATAATAGAGATAATATCATTCAGAAATAGGTGTAAACTGATATGACATTAGAAATTCCACTAGTCGAAGCACGAATCTTGATGTCAAAAGTAATCTGATCCTAAGTCGAAACTAGTCCAGATCAAGTACTTAAAATATCATTGAAAACTTTAGGATATCAGTTAAATCTCTAAATAGTTCTTAAATATGAAGTATTCATGATCAAATTGAGCATCTTGATGAGCCGGATCTAATAAGCCCAAGATCTTTTGATTATGACTTTATTTGAGCATTCAAATACTTAAAATACATCAGATGATCAAGGGAATCATTTTGAGCCGTCCGATGGAGTGGTTTGGATTTTGCATGTATTTACAAAAATGTCATCCCTCTAATCTATAAATAGCCCCACATTCTTTACATGAGAGAGTCAGGCAAGAGAGGCTCGGGGCTTGAAGATCCTTTAAACATAATCATGCCACTTTCGTGACGATGTAGACCCGTTTGTCGGCGCGAATACCGCCGCCGTCGGCCACCACCGCCGTTGACCACCATCACCGATTCATGCTCTGCGACCACCGCAGGCCATACAGCGTCGTCCATCACCATTGATCATCGTCATCTTGACCAGCCATGGTGGCCGTACCGTCATTGTCGGCCATGCTTGGTCATTACCACCTCAGGCCCCGTATTCATCATCACCATATCACCAACAAGCGATTCTGTCAACCATTGTATTATGCTGTTATTACGATTACGGGATTCTCATTGTCGCTACCGTATCTGATGCATAATCCCATTATTGGGGAAAGCGTATTATAAAATAAATACATAGTGGAAGATCTTTACTATGCTAAGCCTCGTGATTTTTTCCCCCTCTTCCGGAGTTTTTCTATATAAAAATCCTAGAGTTTCTTGTTCATTCTTCAAATATGTGTGTTTGTGTGTTGGTTTCACAACAAAGCTAAGGCATAAACTTTTATTCTACCGCAACTGATTTTCTAACACGCAATAATTAATTATTATTATTATTATTATTATTATTATTATTATTATTATTATTATTATTATTATTATTATTATTATTATTATTATTATTATATAAACATATGTATATATTATGGTTGCAGATATAAATTTTAAAATTTTTATTATGTAAAAGATTGGCCCAGGTTCGAATCCTTCCTCTTATAGATTTTTCGAATTATTATATTTCGAGCTGATACGAGTCATTTCGAATAATATGAGCCAAAAATGAACAATGAAATTTCTAGTCATTTCGAACACAAGCAGAATACGAACAAAGCAATTTTCAAATGAACCGACTATGAACAAGAGTTCAACTCGCTCAAGCTCAGCTCGTTTACACCCCTATGTGTGTGTTCAAGGAGGCGAGGGATGGAGGTGGGCTACAAATTTCTCCATTTCATTTTTATATAAAATATTTGCATTTCTTTTTAATATATGATGAATAAATATAATATCATCTGTCAATAAAATAAATATTTGTTTACTAAAATTTAATATGCATAAACTATATGGGATGAAATCATTAACACACAAACCAAGTCTCACATTTGTTAACTCTAACTCTAAATATATGCAAACAAAAGGCTATTATGTTTTCAGCATCTGATACATAAAAAAAAAATTAGTTTTTTCTCTTTCTTATGATGCCATCTTTTATATTTAATAGTGATCCTAAATGTAAATAATCTTTTTTTAGTTATGAGATAGTAAGCAAACAAATTTGTCCTAGTAGAGACATTCTTTTATTTATGATAACTTCTTATTTTTTATTTGTATATGGGTGCTCCATAGTATTTGCATTCTTTTTGGTTGTGTTATCCATTAGTAGACTAATTTATCTTTTTTGCTTTTTGATCCAACTTGGACGTTGTTGAAAAGAAAAAAGGATGATGTAAGGGAACTTTTGTAAAAGAGATTTCATAATGAAATATAATGAAAAATGTCAGTCTAGGTATGATCAATAAGTCTGATATTAACTTATTTAAAATACTCATTGGAAGTTATATTATTGATTTTAAATTCTAAGATTAGAAATAAAAAGAGTTTTGGCTCATACGTATTCCAAAAAATATATATCTCCTATGATTAATTATACTTTCAAACACCTCTAAGAGACATTCTCCAAAAGAAAGCCATATTTGTATTATGGTTTTATCGGATAAATTAAGGACAAAAATATAATTTAATGATTGTTATCTTTATAAGATAATTTGCACTTCAAAATGAGCAAGATCATATGACAAGGAGAGTGAATCACTATGGCCAAGTAGATAATTATATTCTCACATAGAAATCTTATATAATGATGATTGATAAATCATTGAAAGTCTAGGGCTAAATTTTTATATTAAGTCTAATTAAAACTTAATTAATTAAATAAGAATGAAAAATAAAAAATTTTAAAATAGGCATAGTCGCCCATTGAATGGGCAACTTGCGCTGAAGTGGCATCCATGTCAGTGTCAGTCACCCGTTCAAAGGGCGACTAGGCCTGAGTTAAATTTAAAAATAAAAATAAAAAATTGGCGTAGTCTCAGTATTTTGCTCGTATCAGACTCATCCAGTGTTGGAATCGAGTGAACTTGATATCGTTGGAAACATAACAAAATTTTTCACTACTTTCATGTTGACAAAAATCTGTCATTCAAGCCCGGTAAGTTGCAGTTTTTGCCAACTCTCGCAAAAATTTTGGTGCAGAGTTGAACATTTTGGCAGAAACTACGGTGTACCGGGCTTGAATCGCTAATTTTTGTCAGCATAAAAGTCGTGGGAAATTTTGTTATGTTTTCAACGATATCAAGTTCGCCAATTCAATCGATGAGTGGATAATGAGTAAAATTGCTTGTGCCAAAAATTTTAACTCCACGTTTTGTGAGCGTTTGTAAAAATTGCGGCTTATCGGGCTCAAATGACAGATTTTTATGAACATGAAAGTCATGGAGAATTCGTTATGTTTCTAACGATACCGAGTTTACTCGATTCTAACATCGGATGAGTCCAATACGGGCAAAATACTGAGACTGCACCAAATTTAAAAAAAAAAAAAAGCCCAGGCCTAGTCACCCATTGAACGGGTGACTGGCACTGACGTGGATGCCACATCAGTGCAAGTCGCCTGTTCAACGGACGACTATGTCTATTTTTAAATTTTATATTTCTTGTGCTTATTTAGTTAAATTAAAGTTTTAATTAGACTTAATATAAAAATTTAGCCAAAGTCTAACTACAAGAATGAGCTCAAAGATGACAGGTGTAAGAAATATTATAAAATAAAAATATAACCTAACTAGGATTTCATTGATTCATCATTTTATGTCATAAAGTTCCTCATCACTTAATCATGATTGGTGATTAACCTAACCTAATTGTAAGATATAATATCAAAAATCATTAATTAAGTCATTTAGATGAATTTTACGATATCTAATTAAGAAACAAAAAGATAATTTTTAGACAAATAAATCTAGGTAATGGATCTAAAAAAGATGCTAAGAATTATGATTTTTAGAAATATAAGAAAAAATATATAAAAAGAGGTTTATGGTATATGTTGACTACTTAAGTCAAGACTACGCAATACTTTATCGTGTGTCTAAGCAACTAATTAGGCTACTTTAATTAATTCATATTGCCAAGTTAAGTGAAAATATTTTAAGAGGGCGTGAATGTAAATAAAATTATATGTTCTTAATGTGAAGATATTTAACTCTATGCATTAGAATAGGCTTTGATATGCATGTGTATTAGCTAAGGCTATTTTAAGGGCAAATCACACCATAATAAGTAATGAAAAAGGAAATTATAATTAAAAGAATCAAATAAAATTAAGTCCATAGCATAGAATAATACTAAAAGCAAATATGTAATTGGATCCATAAAGATAATCTTAATAAAAATAAAAAAATTATCTGAGCTCCTTATAAATACAATAGAGTTTAGAAATTTGCTAGATATTAGCACACGACTATACAATATACTAATATCAAGTCGCCACTATTATTATTCTTTATCTCATGAATCATCTGAGGTGCTCTTAGATCATTGAAATTGATCTTTACTCCTAGATTTGATACATTCTAGCTAGAAATCCTTCCTTATACCTTATAAAATCATAAGTTTTTAGCTAAATAATACATATTTAAAAAAACAAAAATATAGGTGGAGTGGCATATTTACATATAGATTTCTTCTAAACAAACCAAATTATTTAATAATGTGCATACATAGAAAGCTATTATTTTATTCATATAAATAACACAAAAGAGCATATGTAGCCACAAGGTCTCAACCAATCAATTAAGAACATAATCATGGTGGTGCCTATTCTAATTGCACCAAACCCTAAACCTAAATTGAATAAGCATATACGAGCATCTAACATAATAGCTAGCTAGCATGTGTAGAGATCAAAATATGATCAAGACATAATTCATATAATTGTGATAAAGTTATTAAGCCAATTCAATGTTATTGATGATTGATGCTATCATCATATAAACTTATTCATTTAATATTTAATAAAATAAAAATATATATTTTTTAGATTTCAAATATATTTTAAAAATATAATATAAAATAAAATATGAATGTTAAAAATAAAAAGAATATTTATATTTATAATACATAGTTCTTATATATTTACATGTCTTATCTAAAATTTAATATTTATATAAATAATAACTAAAATATTATCATCATTATTTTTTAAAAGTAAAATATATTTTTATATATAAAAAATATTAGATATATAAATATATAAAAATTATAAGTTATGTAGCTAAATTTTTTTAGCTGCATTCTGATCCGCCGCTTTTTCGGTTTGCGTGGCTTCGTTCGCTCGTTGGCTTTCCCTCCTGCCGGTGACCGGAGAGAAATTGCTCGCGGAAGCGTCCTTCAGAGGACGTTGGATTGTGTCCCTTCGCGGCCACAACTACTTCCGCTGCTTCTCCGCTGCCACCGCGTCCACTGGACGCCCGTTCGATTACTCCGGGATGACCTTAGTCGGTGGCCCCAGGCACCTGTGTTAATCGGTACATCAGAGTCATCGTGATGTCACTTGCAACTTGTATAGGATAGAGGTCCGCTTCATTTGTAGTTGTCGAGTAGACGGCTGGATATGCTGGTCGTTTTATAGAAAATTGGGGCAGCAATAAGTGGCCCATCTTCTTTTTTATAGTATACTTTGCTTTCAACAGATACCAGCAACTTTTGTTTCATGCTCGTCTCGATCTACAGTGTTTGATACTCCCTCTCATATGCGTCTTTTACCTCCCCTTCTCTAATACTGCGATTTAGCGTTCGCTCTTCTTCTTCTTTCTTTCGACTTTATTGATTCTCGATGCCATCAAACTTGTGGTTGAAGGGGTAGATCTCGCGCCTAGGCGCACATCCTCTGTTGATAATTCGCCCAGATTTAGTTTTATTTTTTTCTCTTTATTGTGATGTCTAAGGTTTTTAGGTTTCAGCTTGCCGAGTTTTTTTTTTGGGTGTTATTCCAATTTTATCACGGTTCTTGCTTTGTTCTACTCCAAGTCTTCTTTTTGGATATCGGATTATGCTGTTGTTGGATCTATTCTATAGTATCATCCATTTTTTTATCTATGATACTTGTTTACTTCTAAAATGGGGATCTACTTATTTTCTTACTTGTGTATTTCCATTACATTGCTTTTGGTCCAGCTCTTGGCCGCTCACCGTCCATGTTCCAGTTTTTGTGCATTTCTCATGGTATTTAATTTGATTTATGTTTTTGATTATATGATCTAGGTAATAGAGGTGAGGTGCGTTGAGTGCTGCGCCAGAATCATAGGCTGATACCTTGGTTTAGAGGTATGTTTTTGGACTTGTTTTTCCTATTTTGGATTTACTATGTTTTTCTTTGCACCTATGTGAAAGGACCTGAAAATATGCATATTGGCCAACCAAAATAAGTTTAGATGATCTAAATGTTTTCTGAATTTTATTGATGTATTTACATATCTAACATCCAAACTTTAATTTTTACATATATAACACCTTAATCTTCAATATCACATCAAAAATACCATCATCACTCACTTTTTAAAAGTGAAATGCAACTTTTTAAGTATAGGAAACTGTTAGATAAGTAAATATCTAAACTTTAGTTGTTAGATATGTAAATACATAAAAATTATGTAGTATGTATGTAAATCTTCCTAAAATATTTTATGTATGTAAGCTGTAATGTTGTGCCTAACTCATAGGTAATGTTTTTTGTTTCTTATAAGTACTTGAATCTTAATTCTTATACTCGATTAGTAATCAGATGGGCAAAAGACTTTTACTAGATGTTTAGGAATAAGCTCTTAATGTTACATTATTTAAGATCAATGTTTGGATGCTGAAAATTTGAGTGCAAAGAAATAAAGAAAAGTTGAAAAGCTTACATTAATGGTTGTAGAGTCTTATTCAACCAACAAATCTTGGGGATTTCATTTAGCTTCTTTCACTTTCATTTAGTCCAAGCAAAACCAAAGTACAAATAAGATAGGAAAGATTTTGTTGAGTAATTTAATGTTGATTTTGCTAGTTGAAAGTTGATAATTTGCATTTACTGTTTGCAAAATTCTATTTCTAATTTTGTATGAGAAAGTAAACATGGTGTAAAAGAGAGCTAGGAATAATATTTTAAAAGATGGCGGCATAAAACAAGTCTTTTGTCAATAATAACATGGGGTGTAAGATCCATGAAATTTATTTATTAATAATTCATAGATAAAAATAATTAAAATATCAAATATAAGAAAAATACAAATAACTTTAAATTTCTAAATTTCATAATAGTATGAATGATTCATATTCTCTTTGTAAAGTCTATTTGCACAAACCTATATTCAAATAAATTAAAGTGTGAAAATGAAACAAGATGAAAGGTGACTCGACATCTTGGTGTAATGCTGAAGTTTTCGGCGAAGCGAGCAGAGATAAGAGATAGATACAAGGGAGACGAAGGTGAGTTGGCTTTAGGGATTTTATGTTTCTTCTTGTCGTAGAAGATAAAATGTTTTGTTAAGACTTAACACTTAGCATATTAAAATAATTTTTTTCATTCATATTTTTGTGTAAATAAATAGGAAACTATTTTTTATAAAAAGTTAACATTTTAGTAATATGAGAATTTAATTTCGTATTAGGGAACTAGTGCCACACTAACTATATGTGAAAGGTGAGTATTAAGAACTCTGGATGACTAGAGGTGTGCATTAATTGGTTATAACTAAAAAATCAATTGAATCCAATTTGTTTAGACAATTTGATTTGATTTTGAAATCGGTGGTTTGAGTATTAGTTTTAGTTAGTGAAATATTTGTTTTTTGGTTTTTGGATCGATTGGTGTATTAAAATTTTGGATAAAACCAAAAAATTAATAAAAAATTTGATAAATTAAAACTCATTTCACAATCCAATTTTTTGGTTTCACTTCAGCTTCACCATTTATGCTTTGGACTTCATAATTCAACACTTTGTATTAGGCTATAATACGCTTATCAATAAAATTGTTAAGGATTTTTTATTTTTTTAATTATTTTCATATTTCATTTGCTTCTCTATTCCACCTTCACTATAAATTGCATGAATAATTTTCAAATATAATTAACTTGATATATCTTAAACCAATTCAAAATAATCGAATCAAATTATTATTTGTTCTATTTGTTCGGTTTAGTTTATATTTTTGGACATCAAAAACCAATTGGTTTTATAAATTTTTCATTCAAACTATATGAATCGACCAAATGCATAACCCAATGGATGACACTTCAACTTGCATGCTAAGTGCCACCCTTAATTGCTTAGGACTATATTACCCTGCCTTGTGTTGAGAGGAACCCTATACTACCCTCAAAATGTCTTGTAAAACATTAAATGGTGGAAAATTGAAGAAATTCTGGGTTGTGAAAGATAGGGTTGATGTTTTTGCGTGTATGCATTCTTCTTTTTTTTTCAGTTGAAGATGCATACTGGAATTGAAGTTGGCATCTCCCAATTCAGTTATGCAAGATACTCTAAAAGAGCCTACATAAGGAGAGAGAAATATAGTCTAATCAAGGATAGGTGTATATTGTTCTCATCTATGTTAGATACTTGTAATATTAAGTGTAAGTAGATTATATTTTACCTTCATTTTGATTTACCATGAGAACTAATGTACTGCCCCTAAATCAACTTTTTTTTTTATTATGACTAAGGAGTTGTTTGCTTAATATTTTTTATATTAACATATTATTTTGTAATATATGTTTTTTGTTATGATAAAAAAATGCATGCCCAACTCTTGAATAAACATTCTTCTTAAGGTTAAGGAATTGTGATGTTTTTCCTCCAATACAAAATGAATTCTACAATCATATTTACCATGTGTTCATACTTCATTAGAAGCAGCCACTCATAAGGTAAGAAATACACCCGGCTTGAATGGGAGTTAATGGTTGCCAACTTGAATTCACTTAGGTCTTTTGGCTTCTACTAATTTTTAAGCATAATATTATGATTGAATAATAAAATGAGTACACATAAGATAATTACAAGGAATTCCTAGATTAAAATGTCAAAAGCAAAAATCACATTTTAAGATTTTTAGTGTCTATTAGTGTATTTTAATTTTTTTAGGGTAGAGGCTCTCCCCTTAAAGACATCATCCATATACCTATAAAATTTGATTCATTCGATTTTCCTTGTCATAATTTTTTGTTACAGTTAATATTTGTATTACTAGTACACTTTTCAGGCTCTGTTTGTTTATTATACTTCGTAGAAATAATTTATTCAAGAATTTATTGCATTTACATTTGATTTATTTCACTATTTCTTTGAGTTTCATATGTTGGTGTTGTGTAATAAGGTATCGTCAAACTTCTTGTGAGCCTTTTAGGTACTTTCATCTAGGGAGAAATATGTGTACATTCAAATTGAATTAAAATATTTAATTTAAACCCATCAACCTGTTTATTCGTGCTTTCAGATTCATTTTTTTTCTGCAACTATCAAATATGTGCCAATTGGCATTGATGTTACTTTAGATAATGACAACTCAGACAATTCTTATCTGGCTTTAGTTTATTCAAAGTTTTTAGTGCTTCCGATCTTCTGCTTTGAGGGGAGATGGGACTTTAACTACAACAAAAATAGGGAGGAGAAGAAGGTTATTACTCGATCTTTGGAATTTTTTGTTTTTTAAGCAATTTCTTCTACAATACTCAAATTTTGTTTATTTACAAAACTAATAGCTAACCACTTCTATATGCAATAATTTCACCCAATGTGGGCTCCAAAAATTCGTGCCCAACCTCTTGATAAGAGAGTGTAGATTTTATGCCGAACGAAATTTTTAGAATTTAAATGATTTTTGTTGTAGATAAATATGAAACTACCCGGAGATTTTACCCTTATTTGATGAGGACTTTAGATTTGGTTCTAGGTTTCCTATAGGCACAAGTACCTATAATTAATTACCCATCCCTGATCAGTGAGAGAGAACTTTCGATTAAGATTAGTCATTAGAATTGCTTAGTGTGCAGTAGCAGCAAATTGGGTTTTGAAATTTTAGGAAATTCATTAATTTTTTTTTATGCTTAAAGCATATGTTTGGGGGAATGATGACGTGCTCAATCAAGATCATTCACTGAGTTATTATGGCTCTACTACTTAATGTAGGCGACACCCATGACCAAGGATTTTGTCAGAGTTATGAGTTGTATGCCCAGAGACCTTGTGTATTTGATATTTATTAAAGGAGATGATCTTAAGTTCATAACTGATAGAGGACTTTGTGCCTTGTTTAGTATACCCTATGATTCATAATTCAAATGAGATAAAAAATTATTATAGAACATATGGGCTACAGTCGTGATCATAATATAGTGGAGCCTACTGTCCAAATCATCCGATTAGAGGGCTCTTGTCATAACCGCTTTATGTGTGAAGTCGATTGCCTAGACCACATTAAGGGTGTGCATTTTTTAGATAAATCGAAAATTTGAACCGATCCAATCCGAATTTTTGAATTCAGATCGGTTTTATAAAACTTTTTTTTGATTTCGATTTGGATTTAGTAATACTCTATTTTCGGCTTTTGATTTTCAATTCGATTTTGTATCATCTAAATCCAGTTAAACCGATCAAACCGAAAATAGCTAAAAAATCAATTTTTTTCATTTTTTTTAGAAAATTCCTATCAAAAAAGTAATTTCAATGATAATTTTATATATTATAAGTTTCATTTGTTAAAGAGTTATTTGATTTTATATGAAATGATTTGATAAAATGATATAATTAATGTAATTCTTTGAAAAATAATATTATATTTTCAATTTTCAATTTTTTTTAAATCGAATCGAAAATCTATAAAAAATTTTGGTTTAGATTGGTTCGGTTTATGTTATTGATTAAAAGAATTAGTTTTTTCGAATTTTGGATTTAAAATTAATGGTTTAACAAATTTTAAAATCGATTTGTCCAAACACCGACAGACACCCTTACAATATACATGTAGAATACGTCACGCCCTTATGTAGGATGTTAAAGTATGAATCTAAGAAGATACTTAATATAATATTGGCTCCTTTATAAGTTGGAGTTTTCTTAAATTATCATTCTCGACAAATAAATGCAGAATGCGGATGAATGAATTTTGATTTAAGTTTGTTTAATTGATGAATTTCGCGTTTAGGCCTTTTCTTATTTCTAGAATTTTCCTAAACAGTTTATAATCAATTAAAACTTGACTTCAAGAAAATTTGATATTGAAATTTAGGAAATTTTGATAAAAATAAACTCTCTGATTAAAATTCTCAATCAACACGGCCATTATCAGGATAAATTTTATCAACTCTGCATATTTGCTTATAAAAGATTAGGTCTACAATTTTGAAATCTCATTATATCATATCAGATCTTATCGACTCTACTCTTATAGTAGAAGAATCAGATCTATGGATTGAAGCCTGAGTTATATTTTATGATTTTTGAAATTAAATATTTAAATTTTTAAACATGAAATAGCCGTATTAAGACTATTAAAAGCTTTACACAAATACTAAGAGTAAGCTTAGCATGATCAACTTGAGGGCATCATTTTGTATTAATTTTTATATGCAATCTTAGTGAAATTAATCACGTCAAAGTATATTTAATGTCCTATCCAAAGGAATCGATCTCATGCAGCGCGGAGCTAGAAAATTTTGTTTGTGGGGGCATAAAATGATAAATTTCAATAATATCTTTAATATTTTAATTCGAGATTGAGACTTACATAAGTAATTTTTTATTTTAATATAAATAAAAAATGTGATGATAAAAACTTACAAATTTATTATTCTACAACAATAACAATAACAAACCTTAATCCCACTAGGTGAGATCGGCTACATGAATCCTTCGTCTCCATTGTGTCCTATTATGTGTCAAATTCTCATTTAATTCAAGTATACTAAGATCATTTTTTATACATCTTAACCAAGTCTTTTGTCTTCTACCTTTCTTAACATAAGAAATCTAATACATCTACTCTCTTAATCAGTCATCTGGACTACCGACGCTTTATGTGGCCAAACCATCTAAGGCGACTCTCCCTAATCTTATCTACCACCTGAGCTACTCCAAGTTTTGCCCAACATACCTATTTTGTATTTTATCTCTAAGAGTAAAGCACTCATCCACCCGAGTATCCTCATCTCGTAACACTTAACTTTAGTCTTTACGCTTTCTTTATTGGCTTAACATTCTGCACCATAATCGTGTCTTACCACCATCTTATAAAATTTTCCTTAAGTTTTAAAACTTTTCTATCACATAATAGGCCAGATGCATTCCTCTACTTCAACCATCTAACTTGAATTCTACTAATAACATCTCCATCTATTTCACCATCATTTTGAACAATAGAGCCTAAATATCTGAATTGCTCACTCTTATTAATGACTTGATCACCTAAAGTCACAATACTATCACAAAAACTTCTACAACTAAAATTACACTCCATATATTCAATTTTAGATCTACTTAAACAAAAACCTTTAGACTCTAAAGTTGACCTCCATAATTCAAGACTTCTCTAGTCTTATCAACAAGAAGAATGTCATCAACAAAAAACATACACCAAGGTACATCTTCTTGTAAATGCCTCGTAAGAACATCGATAATTAAAGTAAAAAGATAAGGGCTTAATGTTGATCCTTGATGTAATCCAATTGAAATAGGAAAATATTTTGTCAATCCTCCTTGTGTTTGGACACAAGTAGCAGCTCTAGTATACATATCCTTAATGACTTGAATATAACCAATATTAACTCTTTTCTATTCTAGAACTCTCCAAAGAACATCTCTTGAAACTTTATCATAAGCTTTCTACAACAACAACAACAACAAGCCTTAATCCCACTAGTGGTGCCATATGAATCCTTCGTCATCAGGTCTATTATGTGTCAAATTCTCATTTAATTCAAGTATACTAAGATCATTTTTTATACATCTTAACCAAGTCTTTGTCTACTCTACCTTTCTTAACATAAAGGCAAATCTAATGCATCTACTCTCGTCATCTGACGACGCTTTATGTGGCCAAACCATCTAAGCATTCTCCCTAATCTTATCTACCACTGTAGCCAACTTTTTCCAACATACTCATTTTGCATTCTATCTCTAAGTGGTAAAGCCACTCATCTACCTCGAGCATACTCATCTCTCAACACTTAACTTAGTCTTATATTTCTCTTTTATTGGCCAACATTCTACACCATAAGTCATCAGGGTCTTACCACCATCTTATAAAATTTTTCCTTAAGTTTAAATGGAACTTTTCTATCACATAATAAAGCCGATGCATTCCTCCACTTCAACCATCCAACTTGAATTCTACTAATAACATCTCCATCTATTTCACCATCATTTTGAACAATGAGCATAAATATCAATCGCTACTCTTATCAATGACTTGATCACCTAAGTCACAACACTACCACTAAAACTTCTACAACTAAAATTACACTCCATATATTCGCTTTAGATCTACTTAAACTAAAAACCTTTAGACTCTAAAGTTGACCTCCATAATTCAAGTTTCTTGGACTCCTCTCTCCTTATCAACAAGAAGAATGTCATCAAGAAAAGCATACACCAAGGTACATCTTCTTGTAAATGCCTCGTAAGAACATCCATAACTAAAGTAAAAAGATAAGGGCTTAATGTTTATCCTTAAAGTAATCCAACTAAAATAGGAAAATATTTTGTCAATCCTCCTTGTGTTTGGACACAAGTAACAGCTCTAGTATACATATCCTTAATGACTTGAATATAATCAATATTAACTTCTTTTCTCGTTTCTAACTCTAAAGAACATCTCTTGAGATTTTATCATAAACTTTCTCTAAATCAATAAATATCATATGTAGATCCTTCTTATTTTCTATGCTTCTCCATCAAACCTCTTAACAAATGTATAGATCCACATAAGATCTACCGCATGAAACCAAACTGACAGTGAGAAACTTCAGATCACATCGTAACCTATGCTCACTCATTACTCTCTCCCATAATTTTAATGTATGGCACATTAACTTAATTCTATAATTTGCACACTCTTGTGCATCACCTTTATTCTTAAATATAGAACCAACAAACTCTTTCTCCACTCATCCGCATCTTTTAGTCTTTAAAATAACATTAAAAGATTTGTAAGCCAAGAAATTCCTCGATCTCCTAAACATTTCCACACTTTTATTGGAATATTATCCATCTACCGCTTTTCCACATTTCATTTTCTTTAAAGCTTCACTAACTTCGATTTACTATAATGATAAAATGAAATTCTATTTTTGTTTAGTATTAAGCTTTAAAATCAATCGTACTTTCGGATCCTTCATGAAAAGTTTATTAAAATACCTCATCCACCTATTTTCAATATCTTTTCAAGAAAAGATTTTATTATTTTCATCCTTAATACTCATCATCACTAACCATGTTTTACTTCTCCTATCTCTTTGGTTAACTTATACATACATCTTTCACCTTCTGATCTAATCTATCAGATAAATCACTAAAAGTTTTCAGATCCCATGCTTTCTTAATCTCTACGCGCCATTTTATATCTTTCTCAATCCGAAGTTTTACATCTAAACCAAATTTTATAACAACGCTTCTTATTTCTTATATTTTCTGATACCGACTCACCACCAACTATTCTTAAAAGAAGTTTTTTTCCGATTCGCCAAGATATCTTTAAGAAACGCTTAATTTCACTTGATATTTTTTCCCACATAACGCGTTAAATTTCCTCTGAACATCTCAAACTCTAATTTCTGCTTGCTCTTAAAATATTTTATTTCATGTTTAAGATCCCCATCTAATCCTGAACAATAATTTAGTTTATTTTTCTCTTACAACCTTTCATCTTAAAATCTAAAACTAATACCGATGCCGCATTAAAATTTCACTGAATGACCTTTACAATCTTTACAATCTAAACGATCTATTTTGCTTATAAAAAAATAATCAATTTGTTTTACTAGATCCATTTTATAAGTAATAATATGTTCATCTCTTTTCTTAAATAAAGATAACAACTACAAAATCATGTGAAAAAATCTAATATACCCCACCTTCTTCTTATTAACTCCAAATCCATAACCAATACTTTTAAAATCTTCTACCACTCTACCAACATGTCCATTTAAATCTCAATAAATTTTTTTTTTCAAGAGGTATCTTTTGATTAATTCCTCTAATTCATTCCGTTTTTTCTTTGACTTATCTCCAAACCTACAGGAGCATGACACTTATAACATTGATAATCTTAAGATCAATAATCTTTTTTATAATTTTATCTCCACATCTATTAATACTTATAACATTATCCTTCAAACTTTTATCTATAATCACACCTACACCATTTAGTTCGACTTTTACTAATACCAAAGTTTAAAACCTAAACTATCAATCTCTCGGCCTCACCAACCCATTTAGTTTGAACACATAAAATATTTATCTTTCATGAACCATAATATCTATTAATTCCATTAATTTACCGTAGTAGCATACCTATATTCCAAGATCTTAACCTAATTCTAGCCATGGACTAACTTACATCCGCCCATAATGGGAACCCTTTTATTTAACATGCACCGGCCGTGCAATGGCTTAGCACATTTTTCACTATATTCAAGTCATACAGCGCGTCGCTTCCAGGGGACGCCCTAACATTAACACAATGATTTAAAGTATTCATGTCATGATTATTTCGACAAATTTTACGCTGGTTGTCGACTACCTAACGCAACCCTCCACTTTTTGCATCATAAGCTTTCTCTAAATCAATAAATATCATATGTAGATCTTTCTTACTTTCTCTATGCTTCTCCATCAAACCTCTTAACAAATGTATAGCATCCATAGTAGATCTACGACATGAAACCAAACCGATTGAAACTGTATCACATCGTAACCTATGCTCAATACGCTCTCCCATAATTTTAATGTATGGCACATTAATTTAATTCTCTATAATTTGCACACTCTTGGCGTCAACTTTATTCTTAAATATAGAACCAACAAACTCTTTCTCCACTCATCCGACATCTTTTAGTCTTTAAAATAACATTAAAAGATTTGTAAGCAAGAAATTCCTGATCTCCTAAACATTTTCACACATCTATTGGAATATTATCCGGTCTGCTTTTCCACATTTCATTTTCTTTAAAGCTTCACTAACTTGATTTACTAATACTGATAAAATGAAATTCTCTATTTTTGTTTAGGGTATTAAGATTGCTAAAATCAATCGTACTTTCAAATCCTTCATTGAAAAGTTTATCAAAATACCTCATCCACTTATTTTCAATATCTTTTTCTAAGAAAAATACTTTATTATTTTCATCCTTAATACCTCTCACTTAAACTATATCTTTACTTCTCCTATCTCTTTGGTTGATTAACTTATACATACATCTTCCACCTTCTTTGGTATCTAATCTATTGTATAAATCACTAAAAAATGTGATAATAAAAACTTACAAATTTATTATATTACCTAAAATTTTGCCGTCCAAACTTTTAGATATTGAAGTTGTTGTATAATATCAACACAATTAAATTTGTTATTATTTAATAAAAAAAAATTTATAAGATTATGCAAGTGATTTTTTATAACTATTAAATACAAATTATGATAATAAATCTAATTAAATAAAAAATTATGTAATCAATTAAACTCATAAACAATTTTAATTTAATTAACTTAAATTTTTTATTAATATTAATTAATAATTACTATAATGTAACATTTGTCTTGATTGATTTACAAAAAAAAAGTTTGGTATTGTGACAATGATTCGCTATTTCGTCAAACCTTTATTTTTCTTCATCTAATGCTAGCTCCGTTCCTACTAAAAAATTAAAGAAGTGAGAAATCATAAAGTTAACCTCACCTTTCCTCCAAATCATCTTCGTGCATGCTTCAGTTTATGTAAATCATGTAAGATGTAAGTCCACCAAATTTAAGGATTTACTAAATCAAAGCTTCAAGGCAAAATAGATGGAGGAGAAATAGACTTAGATTTTGCAACATTTAGGTTTGTTTATATACAAATGATTTAACCCAAGTGGCATTTAGTAAATTCAAGAAATCTGCTTTAATAAATATTGTGAAAGTTAAAAAGAAAATAATTTGATTTAGTTAAATGCACTACTATTTGGTTAATTATATCAAGATTTAAGTTATATATTTTATTTAAATTTTAAATAATGAATATTTAGAGGTTATTTTTATTATATTTTTTTATCACTAAATAAAACTAAAAAACTAATTAAATAATTAAGTCAAGAAGATGTAAGCTAAGTAATTAAGAATATAATAATAATGTAAATGAAAATATTAATTGAAATTATAAATATTCAAATGATAGTTATAAAAGCACAACGAAAATAAATAAATAAATGATAGCGATTAATGTATCATTCTTAAATATTATTTAAATATTCAATAAAATATATAATTCGTCTATGTTAAGACTATAATCGAGGATATTTAATAAGTAAATTAAATAATAATTTATATTTAGTTTATTTATATAAAATAATAATCATAATTAAATTAATTATAATATATTTATCATAGTATAATATATCAATTAATTACAAATCTCTTAATCATTCATAAAGTAGTAAGCCTATATTAATTACATCTAAGTCTATTAAATTATAATTAATCTAAGATAATATATTAATTAATTATTATCTAAATAATTTAACATTAACTAAAATTAAATCAAAATAAAAATAATTTAAGAAAAGGAATTGACGGTTAGCATTGAAATTTCATCTTTGTACTCCTTCTTGGTGAAAAAGAAGGTGACATCAAAGATTATCCATGTATTCCTTTTCTTTCCCACCCTCCTTGGCGTTCTTAGCTTGTCTAAATCCGATAAATCTAGCAATAGGATTTAGTAAATCCGATTTAACTTGCGCGGTTTTAACTGATTACAAATGCAGAATTTAACTTGTCCAAAAATACCCTTTGGCCGGATTTAAGTTAAATCCGGCTTAAATCCTCCACAAATCCTACAACCTCCTCTCTGCCAACTCAGTCTGGGCACGTGCCCCCAGTGCCCCCACTGTAGATCCGCCGGTGGACTCTCATCGACTCCAGTCTCTATGGAGAGAATGATTTGATTGATCGAATGGGACTTAAATTTTGATCATATGAATGTTTTGACTTATTGAAATGCATATATAAGTATATATTTAGAACTTTGAATTCTAGAAGGTGCTTAAACTTTCAAAATGATTGTCTGTTTCCAAATGTTTGCACAATTTTCATTGCAAGACATTTAAGTTAACTCAGTTTTAATATGCGCAACATCCTCAGATACTAAATTTAGAAATCCAACATCGTGTCAGGGCACATGCAAGTATTTATAGCTTAAATGATTTCATTTAATTGATAATATTGTTAATTTTAAGTATTGCAATTGGAAATGAAATTACTTACTTTTGGATTAAAGTGGGCTCCAAACTTTATGTAGAGTTCTCACTTGAAGCTGTCTGCATGCATTTTGGTATAACTGTATGATGCGTTTGCATCATTACATAAGCTTGATGCACATATATTGTATGCTCATATAACTTTCACTACATATGTATAGCATATTTGCATGAATTTTGATATGATTACACCATGTATTAACGCTCTTTTCAATGAATGTACTTATGTAATGCAATTATATGTTAATACACCTTTTTAGAATACTTACACAACTTACTAAGCTTCACAATTAGCTTGAAAATTATGTCGTTAATCATGCTGGTCTTAAAATAACTCAAGACTTCAAATTTTTATACAAATATCCTCAATATTAAATAATGCACAAATTTTATTTTTTTTATTTTTAAACAATGCCTTCTGGTCGCTTATATTTGAGCGTTGTGGATCCGGTGGCAATTGATACTTTAGTTCATGCTATGATTTTTAGCGATACACCATTGTATTTGCATTCAACTCTCAACTTGCCATAAAAAATAAAAAAATAATAAAATAAAATAAAAAAAAATCTCTCAACTTGCCATATTTGAATTGTTCAATGAAAGTTATAAGAATTTCATCATGCCCTTACCGAGTCCCTTGTGAGTTTTGCTCAAGGTTAGTGATGAGTTATGGAGTCCATCAAAAGACTAGCCTTTTTTTTTTTTATCATTACCATGATTTGAATGTTCAATAAAAAGCCTTGTCAATGCTTTCAGTGAGCTATTAAACATCGCCCTTGCTCACAAATGGGATATCTATTTTCCGTTTGAAAATTAGCCTTCAAAGTCAATGCAAACTCTTTATATATTTTGTATAAATTCTAAGTCTTGCTTGCATTTGACTTGGTAACATATGATATAATGTGTATCAAATGCTCACTTAGTTTTGTTCCTCCTTGTCAACGAGTGTTTCATCTCGTTATAGCTTATAAACAAGCTATTTAATCTTCTGTTGTTCAAATATCTATTGAAATGTCTTGTTTTATTTATAAGTGAATATTGGGTTCAATCACAAGCTTCATTTGCATTCTTATTTTCATTAGTCTCACTTAATTCCATTCCACTCTCTTCAACCCATCCAGTGTAAATCATAACACCATTTAATTTTCTGTTGGGAGTTTTGTTCATGTTTATCAACAAGCTGCTTTGTCCCCTATGGATTCTCATTTCGAGCTTAGTATTTGCAATTGTGTTTATTTTTGAAGTTATAGCTTAATATTTTAACTTGTTGTAATTAGACTTTTGATTTAGATCTTTTATTATGATTAATTTGAGACTTGTGATTGTCTTTTTTGAAGTTCTGTATTAATCGAAAATCTGGCAACATTCTAGCAACATCCCAACTTCATTCACGTTGGAGAACTGCATTGGGTGTTAGAAGGTCTACCTGCCAATGTTATGCCAGTTTAGGCGTGACGGTCAGTATTTTAAGGCATCATGATCAAATTTTTAATATTCATTACATCAACTTAGGCTCAATGAGGTCTTCAAATACCTGCACAACAATTTTTCCTGCGAGGTTGAACCTTGACACACACAAGTACTTAATTTTACAATTTTTTTTGCGAGTCCGAACCCTAACACATGCAAGCACTTAATTTTGAGTTTAAAAATTATACCTTCACGAGACGATAGATGACGACAATGAATTACACAAATTTAGAGATGATTTTGGTAAGATCAAACACACAATCTCTCTTTCTTTTCAATTTTTTTTAGCTCAAAGAGATGGTGAGGCTGCTTGGGATGTTAGCAAGGGGAATAGAGAGGTGTTCGGCTGTTATGATTTGATTGGTGTAAATGTTGTCATTGACAATGCAAACAGTAGTTGTAGAAGGTTGTGATAGGGCCTGAGGAGGCAAGGTCGGCATCTGTAGAGGTGAATAGGAGGGGAGTGAGGATAGAGGAAATTGTCAGTTTGATCAGGATTACTGGCATCTATTTAATTGAGAGGGCTTCTAGTACATTTAGGAGCTATTTGGTTGGAAGAATTTTGAGTGTAAAGTAAAATAAATATAGAGATTTTAATTTTTTTGGTATTTGACTTGAAGTAAAGTAAATTTTCAAGGTAATGTAATGTATTCTAAATACATTATAAAAGTCATTTTTGGTGTATTTAGAATTCGCCTGATTTGGACAAATTCTAAATACACCGGCCAATGTAAAGTGTTGTTGCCGTCGTTACCACACGCGCTCGCACCACCCGCCCGTAACTGTCGTTAAATCAAAACTTTCAAAATACTTTATATTATATTTTTTTAACCAAACAGAAAAAAGCAAAATTATGAATTTATGAAACTCTCAACCAAACAACTCTAAAGTAATCTTTTTACACTATATTTTTTTTACACTGTATTTTTTTACATTAAATTTCTTTTTCAGCCAACCAAACAATCTCATTAGAATGGGATGGGAATTACAAGATAAATGTAATAATAATATTAGTAAAGAAGAAGAGGAGCAGATCTACTAGTGGCAGTGAGGTGATGGACCCGTGGGGAGGAAACAATAGAGAAAGAAGCTTCTGATCGTCCAAATAGGAGGAAGAAGCAGGCTTATGGCATTCACTGTGCTTGTATGAGTCGGCTTGCAAACAGTGCATACAGTGCTGTTTCAAATTGGAAACGCAGGAGTGTTTGGTAAGGGATTGAATTTAATTCAAGTAGGATTTAATAAATCTTATAGTTATAGAGTTAATAAATTTTGAACTATTAAATTCTTAAAAATGTTTGATATATTAATAATTAAATCATCTTAAATCTTAAACAGATATTTGATAATTTATATTTGGATTTATTTTTGTTAACTCAAGTAATAATTTTAAATTAGTTAAATTAGTTAACTATCAAATTTTATTTATAATAATTATAATTATATTTATTAAATTATATTTTAATTTTAATTATTTATAAGTTGATCATCAATAATATTTTATTAATTTAGTTAAAATTACTTAAATACAATTATCTGTCAAATGATAATTATATTTCATAAATTATAATTAATTTATAATTACATATTAATGAATAATTAATAATATTAAATTGAAATTAATTTATCATAATATTTTAATTAAGTACAATTTAGTAATTAATTAAATTATTTAAGATTAGTAATCTTTATTAAGAATTAAAGGAACGTTTATTAAAAATATATCATAATATTCCTTCTCAGGTCTCAATTTGTGTAAATACCGTAAATCCATCTTTTGTAAGGATTTACTAAATCCAGAATTTAAGAGAATTCACCGGATTTATAAGATTTATAATTTATTGGATTTACTAAATCCAGAATTTAATAAATTCATTTTTCTTTTTTTCTATTTGTTTTTTTTTTTTTTCGCAGTATTTACCCGATTTATCCTTTGCCAAACACCTATACTTTTTTTATAAATAACAAATGCGAAGAGAGATGCCTGTTTATTCAAATGGAGGAGAAGAATACCTTCGGCATTGCAGGCTGAAGGAAACGAAGGTCGTGACGTGTGCAGGTGGAATGCTGAGTAGGGATTTTTTTGGTTTTGTTTCTTGGGTAGGTGCAGCAACAGAGAAAATGAGGAGTGGAGTTTGTTGGCTGCAGGAGACAGTAACCCGGTTTAGTGCATGTCGGCGATAAGAGACGGGCACAAGAGAGAGACGAAGGTTAGGAGATGCTGGGAAGGTGCGGCATAAATTGAGAGGCGGAGACAGGATGCATGCTGCAGATTTCTCGTGTGGGAGGAGATTGGAGCAGCTGATTTTGCATCAAGCAGGGATTTGGACGGCGAGTTGTTGCAGGTTATTGGAGAAAACAAAGAGATGCAGAAATCAGGGAAGCATGAACTGCGGCAAGGGTGGCTGTAGTTTTTACTGAGCGAAATGAGGAGACGGGAGGGCCAGGATGGTTATTGCAGCTTAAAAAAAATTTGGAATGGGGAGAGGGGATTTTGAAGAAGGAAGAATTACTTCCAAGAGAAAGAATGCCTTGAGTGTCTGCTAGAGACGGGCTGAAAGCTACTGGAGAGAGAGCTGGAGTAAGAGTCGCGTGTGGAAGAAATGGGAGATAGAGAATATCGGGGAAGCTCTGCGTGAATAGGAGGCTGTGATTCTCGGCTGGGAGGATGAGTCGCTTTTTTTTTTTTTGTCATATTCTTAACAGGTAAGGACAGGAATTATGGGGAGTGCAGGTACGGTGATGACAGGTGGCACAAAATGGGAATAGTGTGATCATGATTTGATGAGGTTTGGGATGGGTGAGATTTTTTTTTTTTAATTTTCTTCATTTTCTAATATAATTTGGTAATATACACAAACATTATTTATTTTGTTATTTTCTATGAATTTATGTTTGTAGATTTTTATCACAAAATTCATCGTAATTTGTCATCTTGAAATATGTATCGTTGCTTGCATGTAAGTAGTTTTGTGTTTCATGTTTGTACCACTATTAAGGCAAATTGGATGTCATTTATAAGTGATTTTGACATTTTGCACCTAACAACATAGTCATTTTTGCGAGCATATTTCATTTAGGTAGTTTTGACTACAATTGAAGCAATTCTAGTCTAATTTGCATTATGCCTATTCATATCCCTCCATTATCTTTTTTGCTTGATCAAATTAAATGCAAAAAGTCTCTTTAAGTAGATATCAATGCTCCAAATGCGTCGATAAAGCCAATTTCATGAACAAACAATATTCAGGTAGATTTTGATGGCGATCAAAGCTATTTGACTCTGACTTAAATGATTTTATGTTTGTCATCTGTCGATTCTACTATGTTTGCTTAATCTGATTTATGGAACTAATGTAGAGGTCAACACCCAATTCTTGAATGGCTTGACAAATACAATATCTATATTTTTTTCTCTCATTAATTTTTCAATGATTTGGTTATAGCATGCATAAATATATAGGTTTGCTATTTTTTTAGTTGTGTAATTGTGTTAGACATGTAAGTAATGATGATTTTGATGATATTCATATAATTCACTTTTTTATTACTTTAAGCGTGGAGGAATAATTGGGCATCAGTGGTTTGAAATTTTTCTTAAAGAAAAAAGAGAGAAGACACCAAAAATGTAGATTAAGAATGAGGCTCTTCAAACCCTAGTTCAGTCGAATTAGTAAGCAGATAAATTCACATTTAATACTTGTCAAATGAAGTCCTTAAAATAATTTTATAGTATTTCTTGGAAACTTCTAGAAGGGTGAAAAAGGTTCAGAAGGTTCTGTCATGAAGTGTCCATCTTAACAAAAAAAGCCTACGCATAGAATGCAAATAAGCTATGCTGGAGTGATTAATGTTTTTCTTATTCCTTCAAAGTTGCTTTTCCCTCCCTCTCCTTTTTAACTTCTCCTAAGGCCTTGCTTGACCTTCCTGTGGAGTTGCCATTGCCTCTCTTTGTGGCTCCTAATCTCTTTGAAGTTTCTCCCTTTTTATTGTCTTCGGTTATTGAGCCCCTTTCTTCTCATCCCTCACGCTCCTTTGCAAGTGTGATTCGTGGCTTGTTACTAACAGATAACCTCCCCTCTTCTCAAAACAATCCCTCATTTTACTTTCATCAACCTTCAAATAACCACCAACATAAACAAAATTCTTCCTTCCAAGGGAAGCCTGCTCTCTTCTTTTTTGATGATGAAATAGCTTCGTTTGTTAGGCCTTTCTCCTTCTCTCTTGTTGCCAAATTCTTTATGGGTAGGCCTAACATTGAGTCATTCACAAATTTTGTAGTTGATTTACATATGATTGGTCACTATTATGTTGTGCTTATTCATTCTAGACATATCATCATAAAACTCTTCTTAGTAGCATATTACATTAGACTTGTTTCTCATCGATCTTATTATGATTAATAGCTTTCTGATATGCTTGATGGAGCCTCCTATCTTGGATAGCATTTTCACGTGTTTGACTACACTATTTCAACAAATCTACCTTATTATGTTTAGCTTCCATTTTTGAAAAGTCGTTATAGGTCGATGCTGCAATAGATCATTTTACTAGGCCCTTTGTGGCTAGAGTCTTGGTAGAATTGAATGTTACAACCATGTTTCATAAAGAGATGTGGATTGGATTTCATTAGTTGGCATTTTTGTAGAAATTTGAAAACATTCCTTCATACCGTTCTTCTTGTCATATTTTTGGGCATGTTGCATCCTAAAAATCTTAGAAATCCAGTGTTTGCATCAAAAGCTCTAAATTACCTTTCTAAATTCATCAAAAGTATCAAATAATTTATGATTATTACTAGTAGTTTTAACTAACTTTAGTACCAGAAAATCTAGATATAGAGAATAAACACCAAAATGGATACGACATAACAAGATGGAAACAAAGAATAAATACATCAACCTCTGCTTGCATATTTTGATCTACAATTCAAACACCAAAATCCACATATCCTAAAAGCCAAGCAATTTTGCTTTGTTAGAAACCGGCATAATCATCGCTACAAAAAATTGGGCTTGACGGGTTTCTTAATTTCTTTACAGATTAAAAGAAAACTTCACATAAAACAAAGATTCATAGAAAGGGAGGAGAGGGGTGAAGAGAATAATGTCACAGACAAAGGCGATCGAGTCTCTAGAGGCAGGAGGGAGAGAGGGATGATCGGTACCGAGCCCTAAAGAGCAGCATTGTGGTTCACCTCTTCGTGGTTACATCATCACAAGACTTACAACTTGCAAACGATGTACTTATAGGATTAGGGTTAGGGAGCCGAGATAAAAATTACAAGTGATTATATGGGGTAGGGTTTTTATCTTATTAAATTTTGGCCTTGCTTTAAGATCTAATGACTATAATTTTATCATAGCTTTAAATTAATTATAATTCTTTATAATACATCTTAACCTTTTTAATTAAGAATTTTTATTAACTAATTCATTTATTTAAATAAATATTAAACTAAATAATATATTTTTAATGATATAAATACATTTTATATAATATTTATATAAATGTTTTTAAATATTTATTCATTTCGAGCTAAATTGTGCGGAACACGATCAAACAAAGGGTTATTCAGGTTCTACTCATTTATAAATTGTGCTAAAAATATTTTTTCGTATTTGGCTTGTTTACTTAATGAACTATTCGAACGCGAGTTATTCACGAACGACGAGCAATTTTGGCAACCTTAATTATGTCATGCCAGCATGTTTAGTTTAACAAAACTATCAATATATTACTTGGTTTGTACACTACCAAAATTATACTTTAATGGATCATTTATGTGATGTATGTCAACTAGAAAATTAAACTAGAATATTATTTAAAATCAAAAATCACATATTAACTAGTAGATCATTAAAATTATTACATATGAATTTATTTGGACACATTAACCCTACTAGCCTAATAAGAAAGAGATCAGGGCTTATAATTAGATATGACTATCTTAAGTTTACTAGGGCCATATTCTTAATTAAAAAAATGATGCACTACTAGAATTTATTAAATTTATAAAATAAATACTAACAAGGACTATCAATCACTTGTATTAGAAGTGACCTTGAGGAAGAATTCATAAAAAATATATTGGAGTCGTTCTATAATAAGCTAGGTAATCAATAAATATTTTAGCCTTTAGGTCATCGTAATAAAATGATACCTTAGAACACAAGAAAATCCTCTTGGGGATGGAATTATTCTCAATGGATGTAGTCTAATAGAATACATTTCGGCATAAGCAATAAACATGCCTTAGCATGTAAGCAATAGAACAAACATTTAATCACTCAATAAGAAAACTACCCATGAAATTTGGAGAGATAAGAAACCAAGTATATCTCATTTATATGTATTTGGAGAGTTAGCTTGAAGAAATTTGATATAAGATTAGATAAAGTGATCTTTTTTGTATTTTTTTTAGTTATAGCAAAGTTCATAGAGTATTTAATGTAAGAAAAGCTTAATAGTAAAAGAATCAAATATAATCTTTTATGAATCCCATTAAAAACTATTTATGATAAGCAATTTTTGATGAAGATAATATTAGAATTGAAAATTTAAACCTAGATGAGACTAAAATTAACAAGAATGATTCACCCACTTTTGAACCACCTAAGGAGTGGAGATATATATCTATTCATCTTAAGTACCTTAATCTTAAAGATACATTTCAAGGTGATTGGAATATAAGTAATTTTAGAATGAAATAAACTACTTAGCATTTATGTAATGTATGCAACCTTTAAACATTAAAATTAGCTCTAAAAGATGGATTTTATATTTTGGCACAAGATGAATTGAATCAATTTGATAGGAATGATGTGCGGAAACTAGTTCTAAGACACAAAAACTAACATATAATATAAATTAAGTGGGTCTACAAGAGTAAGGTTAGTGAGTCATGTGTTATGATTAAAAATAAAGCTAGATTAATAGCACAAGGTTATAATCAAATTAAAAATATAAACTTTAAAGAACTATTTGACCTTATAGCTCTGGTTTATTGATTATGTCTCTACTGACTATGTATAGAAAGTAAAGAATGTGTTTTATTGACTAAAGCAAGACCTAGGACTTAGCATGCGAGGTTAAGCTTTATTTTGAATAATTTGTGTTTAACAAAGGGATTGTAGGTTTCACTTTATTCATTAAAAGAAATAAGATGGCATGAATATAACATAAATTTGTATGAATGATATCTTATTTTAGAGATATAAAAGAATATTTATGTCATGAGTTCACTACTATAATATGCGAAGAGTTTGAGAAGAGATTCATTGGAGATTTTTCTTTCTTGGATTATCAGTAAAATAGAAGGATAATAAAATTTTTGTTTCTTAAAGAAAATATGTTAAGGAATCAATTTCACAACTTAATGTAAAGATGTGCAAATTACTATGTACCCCCTTGAGCCCTTCTACAAACTTATCTAAGGAAGAAAAAAAATATCTATAAAATTAAAGCTCCATGGAGGTATAACTAGTTCGTTTTTATACATAATAGCCAGTAGACCGCACATTGTATTTATTGCACGTTTTTATGCAAGATTTCAGTCAGATCTAGAAGAATCCCACTTAATATTAATTAAAATGATTTTTGGATGCTTGATTTGCACTTTAAGTTATAGGTTTTAAGTATCGAAGAACATCTATTGCTATTTGTAGACAAGCTCATTTTTTATGAGTTTCTGTATTTTTATCCTCAGGTTTAATTACTGTTTTCGTTCAATCTAATCTTGCAGTACTGTTTATGAATTTATGATATTTGTTACTATTATTATCTGATCTTATTATTATGTATGTTTTTATGCTGAAATCCCTATTTATTTTCCAATCATGATATAGATAAGAAAAGAGAATTCAAATATTGGCTCTTAGACCATACTATGGATTGTATTATTAAATGCTTTTAAGGCTCGAATCTTTTGGCTGTCTGACTCTTTTTTTATAGGCTATTTCTTTCGTGGTAAGTGAAATTTCATTGATCCAGGGCATTATAATATTATTTTCACAATTTAATGTTACTCTTTCAGTGACTTGCTTGGTTATGCTTCTGCTTATGTCTATCAGTTCCGAAGATTCAGATTCATGTTCTTGTTGTTTATGCTTATGTTTGGGTGACATTTTCTAGAATTTCAAAACCTTTGGTGTATGCAATGCTTATTTGGCTCGTGTAACTGAAGTTTCATAATCATCACCATTCCTATGATAGATCTTGGGGAACTATGTTGCATAATATTTATTTATTTTTTGTATCATTGAAATTCTTGCCTACTTTCTTGTATTTTGATGTGGCAGCAATTGGTCTTTAGACCTCTTGCCTATTTTATTTCTTGTATTTCAGAACTTTTTCTGTTTAGTACGGATATTTACTGAGATGATGAATTTGTATGGTTTATTTTTTTAATTTAATTACTCCAGTTCTTTTTTTTTTTTCCCTGCAATGGTCTGACAGACATGTGTTCTGCAGCAACTGTTAAGATTTATTTAATGGTCTTAATCATTTGGTGTTTGCATATTTCAATGATTTTAGTAACGTTTTTTGGTTAATTTCAAAGTTCAGGTTACCTAGATGCTTCCTTTTGTTTTGTTATGTAATGTTTTTTGTGCTAGTTATCCTTTTTTAAGAAAATTGTTACAAAGCATGCATACTATAGGGTATAGTGTTTGGGTGAAGATCTAGAAAGTGCTACAAAGGTTTTGTTTAATGCGTACTACTAGAAGATCTGGCAAGAACAGCAAGAGTCCTTTGCAAATGAGAAATTGAAGAATATATTCTTTATTAAAGAGATATTTTATCAGCTCCAGCCGAGATATGTATGTGAAATTGATTTTTTGATTTGATAATCTGGTGGCATATTGGACACTTTGATTTCTAGTATTCCTGATTCTACCATTAAGGACAATTAATTTTTTGTATATTCCTTGAGGACGTTTTTAGTATGTGCAACCATTTTTTCTTGTGTGTTAGCTGCAAATTTCTATTTTATTTAATCTCGAAGCTATATGTAACAAAAATATACTTAGTTGCCAAAATTGCTTTTTGATATGTATAGCATCACCTTATTTTAAAATGCTTATTTGTTTGTGTATGTGTAATAATTGGTGGTTATTTTTTTCATTTCAAGAGATATTTTCAAATTATGATGGATTTCTTGAAGTAAATATGAATTGGTTGGTCTGCAGAGCCTGCAATTGTCAGTATGTGGTTGTGGTTTTCACTTTCCATAAATCAAGTTGCTATTTGAAGGCATTAATATATTTGATTTCGTATCACCTGATTGATTTTTTTTCCTTTACAATATTAGTTAATATTACATTTACATAATTATGTATTTTTATTTTAACAATATAAAAATTTACAAATGATGAAGCTAAAGAGTATTTAAAAGAATGGATATTTTCTGAAGTTTCAGAAACTTGAGTTCCTTGAGTATATTATCATCATCACTAGTTTATTCCAACCATTTTTGATTGGCTTCATTAGTCCTTGGCTATAAAAATGTTTTTTAATTGTTCTTAATTGTTAATAACAATCATTGTTTCATGTAACCCAATTTTATTTTTCTTTATGCAATTTTGGAGTTATCTCTCATTGAAAAAAATGCTAGTACTAGTTCTTTTTTTCCTTGATTCCTCTATTAAGTTGGATGGTTATATTAGTGTGCTGCTTTTAACACTTTTGTTTAGATACGTAATTGCTTATTATCATGGTTTTTTCTTCTCCTTGTCATGTTCTTTTCATGTTTTGATGTTCCTTTTGACTATATCTGGGCTAGTACAAATATGTGATAATGTTAATATTTTTTATGATGTCACTACCCATTTTGATTTTAGGTACATGTAAGTAATGTATTATTTCTGGTGTTATTAAAGGAGCTAGACTCCTTTAAGGTAGCATGGCTATTTATTGCCCAAGACCAGCGCTTGTCTAAACAAAGCGAGGCAACAAGCTTTTTGCTTATTTTAAATACGAGGAATATTTTTATAGAGTATGGTATAATGGACATCATAACAAACTACTAAAATATAGATGGGAGCGCTTGGGCATCCAACTCCTTAGACCAAGTTTGTAGTGATAGGCTCACATGAGAAGTGTTTGAGGCATTGGAACCTTATTGCACCTTGCCACGGCATAAGGTGATTGTTTTACTACTGATTAATTGGTTTTATTTAAAAATTATATTTTATGATTTAACTGCTATTGTTCGTATGCCTAAACACTAACTAGTCTGGAAAGATCAAGTTTGTTACCATTTTAGTTACGTTCTTTTCATTGATACATTTGCTAGTTGATTCATTTGTCTAGAATTTTGAGTTTACTTGTTGAATGAGACTGAGCTACATCATCATGATATCATTAGCCTTATCCCAAATACTAAATACTTTTAGATACTCATATTTTTTCCCTATTGTTTTGTAAAATAAACCAAATATTCTTAATTTATAATACTTAGATGACACTTCATTTTCTAATAATATTAATTGGTATTAAAAAAAATGAACTTTAATAACAATCATTATTCTTAATTGTTAATATCACACCCATTATAATTGCTTACAAGATATCATGTCTTTATTATATTAACTTTATGCTGCCATTTTCAAAATATTTCTTTCTTTTGGACAATAAAACTATCATCTCAAAAAGGATATGAACTCACTGTTAATTCTGATGTAATCCTATTGTATTAAAAAAAAATCTTTAATTACTTCACAATTATTTCTGATATTAGTTAATGATCCATCATATATATATATATGTATCTTAATAATTTCAACATGTATCTAACACAACTTTCTTTCTTTTTGCATGCCAATTTAATTCTCATGCAATTCAATTATATGATTTTTCGATATCAATAATTATCCACATGAATATTCTTTTTATAGTCTTTCTAATTTTTTTAATTTTCCTAACACAAAAATCACTTCAATAATTGATCTTCCTAGTATTAAATCACATCAATCTTGAAATAGACATTCTTTCTTAGTCTATGTTGCATTATTTTATTTGATAGCTTTATTATATGATTTATAGATTTGATTTCTTTAATCTCATTTGTTTGTTGAATGTTGATATCAAAATACATCTTTAATTATTTAACATCTTCTTAGTCTTCAAAATTTCATTGAAATAATTTATTAGCTAAACCATTGCAATATATCACTAAATCTAAAATTTTATCCAAACTTAAAACTTTGCCTTTATGCTTCTGTTTTTAATGGTAATTCCATCTTAGTTTTTAAATCAATTTATAATATACCCTTTTTATTTTTTATGCTTTTCAAAGTAAATTTTAAAATTTTTTTTATTGAATTAATTTTCGTAGTTACATTTTTTTATTGACGTTTTCATGTTCTATTAAGTTTTTATTATTTTTGCTTTTAATATATTACTTTGTAGATTTCCTTTCACTTGTTTAGTTATTTTATATGATTTATTTTCTTTTTTCAAGTACTAAACCTATTATAAAAAAAAATTATAATTGTTTTGCTCACTTTAGCAAGACTTTTAACTTCCTTACAGTCATTAATCAGCACTATTTAACTTTTTAGTTTTTAGGTACACATTGTTTCTCTCAACATTCTACCAATAAGTTTTCCTATTAATGCACCATCCATTTTTAGATTCTCTTAAATTTTTTATAACAATCTTAATGGAATTTGCTATGTTATCTCACATTAGGTTTTGACTTAACTAAAAATTTCAATTTATATCTCTAACTAATTTATTTTTAAAAGATAAATATTGTTTTCATTTTTTAAATTCTATCACTATTTCTTAAGGAATTATTTATTCTGTTATTTTTCTTTATGCTTATAATATCTATATCTTCTTATTTTTTAGAGTATGTATTCACTGTTGTAAGCTTATAGGCTATTGATAATTAACATGGTTTATTGCATTTTTTTTTATCTCTATCCTATTTATATATGATAAATTATTTTCCATAATTTTTTTTTTTAAGTTAAACTGTTGTGTTACGTTTAGTCTTTATGAAATTTACCAAGTTCTCAGTTACTGATTTCAATTTGTTATTTCCTGCTAGAAACTGTTGACATAAATTGCCATAGTTTTAGGAAGAATTAGTGCTGCTTCAAGTAGGAAAATTATGCTTCTATACTATCTACGAAGTATTAATTATAATATTCCTCTTATAAATTGTTTCTCTAGAACTTGGCAGTAGCTAGTGCGACATGAGTTTGAAAATTTTTTCTATGGTATGCATTATCTACCAAAAGTTTAGTCAGTAATTATGCACTGTGGCTGACCATCACTTGAATATCGGTTGCGTCTGCAGATTCATAATTATTTTTTTGCAACTACCATCAAGTTCATCTTTGGACCTTGCATATCTTACGAAGTGGCGGTTGTCCGGAGTAGTGTGCCTTTTATGTCTGAATTGGACTCTTTTTATTTGGGATCAATTGGGCTGCTTGGAGAGTACCGCCCTACTTCTAGGAAAAAGCACACATGCTTTTCTGAAGAACTTGGTCAGATTCATCTTGAAGCTATAAGGGATTTAATATTAATCAATAGTCGCCACTTTATGCAATCTGCTTTTCTTGAGATCTATCCCAAAGAAACAAGCCTTCCACTTTTTTTTACTGCTGGTAGTGTCTAGCACAACCTTGTTTCTTCAGTTTCCACTGGTGAAGATGGCATTCCAAAACATAGGTGCAGCCAACAGTGACGATGCCTTCTACAGGTATAAAATGCCCAAGATGATAACCAAAATTGAGGGTCGCGGAAATGGAATCAAGACCAATATAGTGAATATGGTTGATATTGCGAAAGCGTTGGCTAGACCGGCCTCTTACACTACCAAGTACTTTGGGTGCGAGCTCGGAGCCCAATCCAAATTTGATGACAAAACCGGTACATCGCTCGTCAATGGAGCTCATGACACTGCTAAATTAGCTGTTCTGCTCGAGAATTTCATCAAGAAATATGTGCAGTGCTATGGATGTGGCAACCCTGAAACTGAAATTATCATCACAAAGACCCAGATGATAACAATGAAGTGTGCTGCATGTGGCTACATATCTGATGTTGATATGAGGGATAAGCTCACAACCTTTATTCTCAAGAACCCTCCTGAGCAGAAGAAGGGATCAAAAGATAAGAAGGCGATGAGGAGGGCAGAGAAAGAAAGACTCAAGGAGGGGGAGGCTGCTGATGAAGAACAGAAGAAGTTGAAGAGAGAGGCAAAGAAGAAGAGCTCCAAGGAAGCAGTGACGTCAAAATCTACTGCTAAGAAGAAGACTGCCAGCTCTGATGAGGAGCGAACCTCACCAAATGGAAGTCAGTTTGATGACCATGATGAGCTGGTTGATGACGAAGACAATGTCCAGTGGCAAACCGACACCTCTCTTGAAGCAGCTCGCCAACGTATCCAGGAGCAGCTGAATGCTGTAACAGCTGAGATGGTCGTGCTTTCAACTAACGAGGAAGGGAAACCAGAGGAAGACGAGAAATCTGAATCCCACAAACTTAATGGACTTGTTGAGGAATCCAAGAAAGTAGGCACTCGTGGCAAGCTCGTTAGGGAAATCAGTGGCAAACTGGAGAAGGGTTCCAAGCCAAGCAAGCTAGCCGCATTTGCCAAGTCGCTGTCTGGTTCTCCGCAGGAGGTCATAGATTCTCTGTTTGAAGCTCTCTTTGATGGGACAGGGAAAGGGTTTGCCAAGCAAGTGGCCAAAAAGAAGAATTACATTACTGCTGCAATGCAGGAAGAGGAGGGTGCCCAGATGCTTTTGCTTCATGCTATTGAGTCCTTCTGCAGTAAGTGTGATGAGGATGCAGTTAAGGAGGTTGCTTTGGCTGCTAAAGCTCTGTATGATGCTGACGTGCTTGAGGAGGACTTCATAGTCCAGTGGTATCAGGAAGGCATCATAGGAGCAACTAAGAATTCTCCAATGTGGAAGAACATGAAACCTTTTATTGAGTGGCTTCAGAGTGCTGAGTCCGAGGAAGAGTAAGTTTGGTCTTTGAAAATTATTAGAGTGGTTTGTTTTAACAGCAGATCGGTGTCTTTTTATTGAGTGGTTTGTTTGTAAGTCTTGCTTTTAATGATGATTCAATGGAAGCCTAAATGTTATTTTTGAGTCCATTAGATCCTTTGTTTGGAGTCTAAGTGCTACTGTTTTGTGGTTGTGTTGGCCACATTGTCTCATCGTAAAGTGCTTTGTATGATGCATACGTTCTATGATGCGTACTAAAAATAAAGGACGTATTGTCTGATGATTGTTTCAGTTATGTTGTGCGTGTTATAGCTATTCTTTTCTGCTTTGATGTGAAGTGTTTTATTGATATTTGGGGAGCTTCAAATTACGGGGACTATTTGTGGTGTAGAGGATTATATTTTTTTTTAAAGGCTATTTCAGATTTTATGATAAATTTTATTAGCATATTTTTTTTAGGTTTGGCGTGAGAACTTCTAAAAAAATATTGTAGTTAAATAAAATTTGTCTTCTGATTGGAAAATAAAATTATAAAATAATTATCTCAATTTGCAGTAAGATAATGAAAAAAAAGTGATAAATTAATGGCAGATTATGGCCTCTAAAATCAATGAGAAAGTTCCTAAGAAATAGGTGATGCAAGACAACATCAATATCCTGTGGGATATTAACATAGTAACAAACAAGAGACCACTGGACGAGTAAACCAAACTGTGCTAAGTCTATGAGTTCAAAATGTTTGTGACAATAAAATAATTAATCTCCAGCTTTCTGAGATGCTCTTTTTTCCAATCGAAATAAAATGAGATGAAGAAGATAGTGTCAAGACTAGAAGTTAATATTCCTCCCAAATCTAAATAATGTGTAAAAATTGTGAGTTTTTACGCAAATGGAATAGAGTCGAAGGGTCCACAACATTGCTTTTGAATGAGAAAGGAAGAATTATTTGACAAGCTGGTGGGGGAGAGAGAAAGAGAGATAGAGAGAGAGAGAGAGAGAGAGAGGTAGACGAGAAAAGTAAGTAGTGTTTATATTATTTTATTGATTCAAGAATGTGGGGATTAAGAAAAACTACATGTAATTTAAGAAGGGAGTTCTTGATAGAATCTCTAATGTTTATTCTCAAGTTAGGAGTTGTATTTTTGTCTAGAAGAATTAAGGTTAAGAAACAACTAGAAAAGGGGTCTCAAAAATTTCCTAAAATTTGTGTCTATCATCAAACAAAACTATAAATTGATAATGTACCAAAGAGATGAGTTGATTTTGAACATACAAAGAACATTGCCCACAAAAAAATTATAATAGCATAACAATCTTCATAATATGTGGTTGCATAATATATAACTTTCTCATTTAGAATCATGATTCTTTATAATAAATATATAATATAAATTGTCATATTGTATTAAAAGTAACCCATGCTATAACTAACACTCCCTATTTTTATAAGGAGAAGTTGGTCTTCAGTATTAATATTTGAGAGGGAACATAATCGAAGAATAGATTCAAGAAAAAGTTTTTTTCCTTCTTGTATGTTGCCTAATTATCATTATTAATGAAATATCATTCTTAGTTTCTCGATCTTTAATCCACACATTTTGCTAGATGCATAAACTCACGAATCAATAAGTATTAGAAGAAAAATATACTTGTTATAATTAATACATTCATAATTTCTTAGGCCTCTCAAAACAATCATCTTTTTAAAAAATAGATATCTTGGCCCATATGTGTTATGTCACAAAAAAACTATAAAGATAAAAATTATCTACATAACCATATTTGCTATGATTGATCAGAAATCTAAGTAGCCTAAAGCATGCTATTCTTTTTAAAAGAAACTGATTTTTTAAATTTATTTTATTTAAAAAATTATACACATGATTATGATAAGTTAAATATTTCAAATCTATTTAAGAAATTATAAACAAGACACATGTTTAGATACATTTTTGCTAAATTTAACAGGTTAGACGACAACATTAGTTTAGTTGGATATCTAAGATAATTAAGCTTAGTGTTTCTTTCACAATCATATGAGTTGACCTTTTGCCTTTACTAATTAATGCACACATGAAATATTATGATAGGCACATTCTTAAATATTATTAGTTTAGCATATTATATAGTTATGTTTTTATCTCACTTGTTATAATGTGTTATAATTTTATGATTGATAGTATTATTTATAATGACTAATTTTATTTTTATGTGACCCGATTAGGAGAGTAGATGCATTAGATTTGCCTTATGTTAAGAAAGGTAGAGGTAGACCTAAAAAGACTTGGTTAAGATGTATAAATAATGATCTTAGTATACTTGAATTAGATGAGAATTTGACACATAATAGGACACAATGGAGACGAAGGATTCATGTAGCCGACCCCACCTAGTGGGATTAAGGCTTGTTGTTGTTGTTGTTGTGCATTATGATGAAAATATATTTTTAGTTTTTTAGAGGCTCAAAGATATTTACTATCCTTCAAAAAATAAAATATTGGTTAAGATAGCATTGAACTAAGACAAAAGTAAAATTTAGAGGCAATCAAGGTGTATGCTTAATGCCAAGCAACCTTTGGCTTTCATTTTTATTTAGAAAGCTATGTAAATGAGTACAAAGTACAATAATGAATTTACAAGTACCATCTTAAACTAAAGAACTAAAGAGACATGGACTAAAAGTAGAAAGTATATAGCTTGTATGTTGAATTCATATCATTTTCCTATATGTTTTTATCGATGTTTAAGCTTAGATCTAGCTTGTCTTATGTAGAGTTTAATAGTTTATTTATTTTTCTCTTTTAATGAGATACAGTTGTAGAACCTAATTGCACATAACATTTTCTCTTTTCAACTTGCAAAATATTTAAAAATTTATTCTCTCTCTCTCTCTCTCTCTCTCTCTCTCTCTTTATATATATATATATATATATAATGTGCTGTTATATACACTTTTTTTATAAAGTTAAATCATATAATTAGCAAAAGCATCACTAATGCATTAATTATGATGTGACCATTTATATTAGTCACACTTTTATATTAAGAGTAAATGATATTGCATTATTCTTATCTTAAGAAATATATTACTTAATTGATACTATCCAAACATCATGATGTCCTTAGTTAGGTTGTAAACTAATATAATTAGGTAGTTTAGTGGTAATTTTGACCTAGATTGGACTTAAGAAGACTAATAGTTATGTTCTCTCATTTGTAGGTGTTGTTTTACATTAGAAGAAGAGCAAACATTATTTTCCCTCATATCTATTATATAGAGTCAAAATAATTCTGTCTTTTCTTTGACATTAATTTTATGAGATTTCTTTCATAACCCTAAATGATGTATCAAAGCATTCTTGCATGACTTATGTATACCTTTTCTAACTTTTTTTTTCATCTTTCAAACTCCTTTGAGGCCACTCATTTCTCTTGAATATCTATTAAGGTTAAAAACTTTTGAACACTTTAGCTAAAATTAGAACACAAACTTAATTTCTTTTGCAAGAGTATTCTTAAATATGTCCAAGATGTAATTAAGTTTAGAAATAATATTTCTTTAGGGGGACTTAAATTCCAAAATAAATAAAAAATAAAAAAATTATGGTTTAAATATAAAAAAGTTTAATTGGATTTTTTATTTCTTTTAATAAAATTAATTAGTCCTATACTTTAGATATCTTCTTTTATCTCTTCACATAAATTATATTATCTAAAATCTTTTTCAAAATTTTCAAACCAATCACAAGAAAGGCAACTCCATTGTGGATAAAATTCTTTCTCTATCTCACACTGTTTTAAAAGTTATGCTTCTATTTTAGTTTTATATCTTTACTTTTTATCTACTCAACCTAAGTCAAATCTATAATCTTATCTTCTTAGGATGACAATCATTATTACATGTATCTAATTGATATCATTTTCTTTTATCTTATTTTTTTTGGCATATCAATTAATACACTTAGTTGTGCATAATTAAAGTCATTTAATATTTAAAAATTATTTAATATATTTAAATGTATTTTTTATAAAAAATGATAGTAGTGTCTTTTATAAAAAATTACAAACTTGGTGGTCTTCAACTCTTTATTTATTTATTTATTTATAGTGTTGGTACTATTTCTTTTGTTTGGATTGTGTGGATTACCCAACAAACATAATCTTAGAAAGTCATATGCATGTCGAGGCATATTTTTTATTCCTTTTTGAAAGAAAGATAAGTCAGGCATTTACTTAAGCTCCAACAATGATTGCTTATGTTAGTATGACCTTTTTAGAAGAGGCCAATACCTTATTCATAATAGCATCAACTTTATTTCATATTTTTTAGAATATTTATTGGCCACCTCTTAGCCTATCCACCCCATCAACCTCTAACACGCTTATTGCTCTTAAAAAGTTTGTAGTAGGGACTCCTAATGAATTGTCCACCCATGAAATGGGAAAAAAAGCTTTGAGAACTTGATATAGAATGCTTAGAGCACAAGAATACTAATAACAATGATAAGTGCAAAATAAAGACCAAATATTATAATTTAAATATGATGTTCTGATTGATTTTATCAAAGAACAACATTTTAACATGGCTAGAAAGTCTTCTACACTGCTTTGAGCTAAAACTAATCTTAAGCATATTATTTAGATTACTTATGAGACTTCTCAAGTGTAAATTCAAACATATAGAATGTATTGTCATTGTAATGAAAAAAATAATAATAACTACTAGCTATCATCTTACCTCTTGGATATCCTCAACCTCCAAGCAAGTCTTTAAGTAGTTCTCTTATTATCTTTATCATGATAATCATTATGGTGCAACACCTAAGGATGTTTAAGGGTTCACTATATTGCCTCAACTGTAGTTATTATCTTTTTAACATTTCCATATAATGTATCTATTCAAAAAATTTAAATAAAAAAGAACATAAGATTGATCATTTTTCTTCTTTATGAACTCAAAAAAGATAATGAATGCTTCATATATTGACAACAAAAAAAATCTAAACTTGTTTCTTCTTTCTTTTAGACATCTTTCTATAAATGAGAAGTTAGAATGGAGACCTAAAGATTATCCTTTTAAGTTGCCACATTATTTTCCGTTGCCATAAAAAAATTAATAGCGGGTGAGCTAAAATAATTAAGTTAATCTTCTAAAAAGTCTATTAAAAATCCAAAAGAGCAAATTCTTATCGATTATTATTCTCTTTTTTTTTTATGAAAAAAGTTGCTCAATAGATCTCTTTTGTCATATCTCTCTTAAAACATAAGATAATATTGATGACCTTTATGATGATTATATGCCCCATTTTGATGATATTCCTTTGAAATGTGTTATAATTATCTTTAAGAAGTTAAAAGGATTACATTTTAATGAACCTTTTTTAAGAACTCTATCAAGTTGGGCATCTTGAGTCCTCTTAGATCTCAAATTTCTCTTTGATTTGCTAGAGAGATTAAAAAATGAAGAAAAAAACTACTAAGTTGCAAGATCAAATAATATATAAGCTCTTCTCAATCACCCCTCATTATTTCATGTATATCCTAAATAGTATATAAGCTCATCCATCTAGCACCTAAATCTTCAAATTTGCTTCAAAAATTTTCTTAAAGCACACCACTCAAATTAGATGAATAACCATCTATCAAATAATTCTTTGACATCATTACAAGGCCTTAAATCATAGCAAACTCCACTAAACACTCTAGATTATAATTTCTTTCATTTAATAACTCTCTACTATCATTTTCCTTCATTTATTTCATTTGTTGCTTTTTTTCTCTTAAATGTTTTCTTGACATAACACATTGGTGCAATAGTACTCTACTTTTAGAAATAACTTTACCTTTGGTATAAATCAAAATTTGACTACTTACTTTACTTGGTTAATTATTATGGTTAACAGGAAATTTATTTTGATTACTTAAGATAACTTGCTTTTCTAAGATCTAAATATTTTATTGTATTATCTTTCTTTTCTCTTTCTCATTTAAATATCATTTCTCTCTAATATCTTTATATATAAGATATTAAAAAAATTATTTACTTGACATCTAAATTAGTCTTTAAAATCAAGTTAAAAATAAGACCATATTAATAGATGTCTTATATATTAAGATAAATGAAAATAATTTAAATATACAAAAAATTTAAAAGAAATTAAAAACTAAATGCAAAAACTTAGATAATAAATACATGCTCTTATGAGTCATCTATAGAATAATAAACTCTTATGTTTTTGTTTGGGACATTTATTTTGTGTTTTTTTTTTTTTTTTGTGTTACTCTTAAAAATATGTTTGTTTGATATATTTTTTATATTTAAAAGTAAATCATATTATTTTAAAAAATTATTTTAAAATAAATTTTAAATATTTTGAGTATTTTTAAAAATAATTATCATCATCAAATAAATTTTCTTTTAAATCAACAAATAAACAAAATTAAATTAAAATTAAAGAAAAAATAAAAAATAAAAGGGATCTCAAATGTCCCTTAAATTTATTAATTACTAATTAAAATTTTATTAAATCAATAAAATTTTAATTAATATTTTGATTTTAATAAATTAATAATTATTTATAACGCTTATATAATTATAATTAAATTAAATTATAATTAAATTAAATTATAATTAGCTTAAGATATTATATTAATTACTATCCATTAAATGAATTAAAAATAAATTAGAATACATTAAAATTAAAAATATTTTTAATCTTATAATATTTTTATTAATAATTATTTAATAAATTATAAAATTAACTTAACTTAAAAAGTTTTAATTAACCAAATTAAAATACAAACAACCAACCACTAATTAATAATTGCAGGCGAAAGCCTCGTTTTTCTCCCGTGCCCGGCTACACCGTGCTCCACCGTTGGCGGAGACGAGAACCAAGAAGAAGGTTTGAAGCGAGTAAGACGCGACGAGAGCTCGACAGTGAAGATATCCTCCCTCTTTCTTGCCCTTCGCGCGCTTGTATCGCTAAATACCGTAAATTCGCCGAGCTACTGGGTTTACTAAATCCGGGATTTACGGCAGAACAGGGCAACAAAGGGATTTAAGATTTCGTGGGATTTAAAGTTGTCATTTTTTACTGTTTGGCAGGATTTAGGTTAAATTCAGTTTGATCCTGCTCTCAAATCATGCTACGGAACTGCCCCTAAGAGATTCAAGGTGTAGATCTTCTCGAGTGAGCATATAGTGGAAGTACCAGCAGAGATGGCCTTGGAAGATGGCCAGGAGCAGCAGGAATACGCCCCGAAGAAGAAGAAATCCGATGAAGAGTATGAGAAGAGGTATGTCCCTTCGTATTATTATTATTTGCTTTTCCTTGCAGTGTAAAATGGGAAATTTCTTTGAGGATTATTGGGGCAGTTCGACGTCATTCAATTTTTTGTGTAGTATTTTTCTATGTGCGTTTTTGACATATGGAAGCGGAGAGAAAACCTCGATAGTGGCATCATTAAGTGACTAGAGGAGCAAGCATTGAGATTTAGGAAAAGAGTTCCAAATCTACAATTTGATAGTGGTATCATTAAGAGCAGAAGTTGACTGGAGAGGGAGTTTTTCTTAGTTGTATTGGTTCTGATCTCATCAAACGCCCACATTGAGTCCTGATAGCTGCATTAGTATCACGAGCCTCAGAGCTAAGAAGGATTAACATAGGAAATTATTATTTCAAAGTACGATCCACAGCGACATTGCCTTAATTCTAATTCGTGTTGACGTGAAGGAGTTTTTGTATCCAGAAATCTTTTGTCTGGTTACTGGGGAACTATGATGGCTTCTCAACAAAGAATAGCAAATATTAAATTTCTCTTTATAATATCTTTCTGAAGAATACTTTGTCCCTCTCAATGCTGATATTCCATCGACAGTTTTGATGACTTGTTTAATAGCTTGTTGGTGGGTGCTGTAGTTGTCTTAACAGAGGCTTGGGATATTTGTCACGTCTTTTCATGCTCTTGACATAATGAAGTTTAAATTTTGCTAATGATGCACTTATATGAATATGAAATTTTTTGCACCAGTGCCATTTTTTTTTTGCTTAAATGTTAGATTTAAGAATTCATTCGCTAAGTAGTTTTGTCGAACTGTGTCATTTTCACATTAATTGTACTTTTCATACTGGTAAAAAACAAATTTGAACTATGAACGTGTTCATAACTGTGCTTATATTGTCAGATATTGTTTGAAACATGGTGACTATTCCTGGCAATATTATTTTAACAAAACTCTAAGACTGCCTCACTATTTTTAAATTCTCCTTATCAGAAGGAAAAACATTACTCCTGGAAGCTTGATGAAAGCAATGATTAGATCCGGAGAGGGCATTGCAAAACCTGTAGAAGGAGATCAGGTTCGAGTTTTTTTTTACAAGCTACTATTTTTATCAATAATTAATTACTAAAATGAGGTATCAGTGGAATTATGTTATTGTTTGACTCACATTCTGGTCTATTTGGATTTCTTTAAAAGTATTATACACATTCAGTATTTTTTCATTGATTCTTAGGTAAGGCCCTTATAAGCTCTTGGATTATCAAAATAATGAAGAATTTACATTTAATTTTTCACTACTTTACTGTGGTATCCTTAACATGTTCAAAATGCAAAAAATTGATCAGAGAACAAGAGAGCTTTTGCTATTCACTATCTGATCCTTATGAGTGTTGTCAATGACACCTGGTAAAGTAATCTCATGTTTCATGTTGACTCTTTTACAGGTCATATTTCACCTCACCATTCGAACTTTGGATGGAGTGATTGTTAACTCTACAAGATCAGAACATGGAGGTATATATATTTTTGCATGATCAGCTGGCCTAGGTTATCATACTCATATGTTTGCTTGGATTTGATTTTTGGTACAAAAGCACATCCTGTTTTATATGTAACATATTTGTGCTTCTTAAAAGGAAACTACTAACTTACCAATTTGAATGTGCGTATTACTTGAAATTTGTAAATGCTTAATGCCCTAAGAGTCACAGATTTCTTGATCTTGCTTTTTCAATGAACTTTTGATATGTAGCTTTCATTTTATTTGATACTTTAAAACTACTTGAAGTATTAACATGAATATAACTATATTATAATATAGATTAATTGAAGCTTTGTGAACTAAAACAATCAAAAGCAAAGCAATTGTTTGTCTGCTCCTCTCCAAAATGCAATATTGCACTTTTTATGAAAATTACTTCTATTTTTACAGCTAATTGTGAAACTGTTATCTATGCGAGAGTTGGCAGCAAAAGATCACTTTTGTTCTTGGCTTTCTTTATTTTTTTTTTGTTTCTGTTCATTGTTGAATATCTTTATTGAATATTTACCTTGGTAAATCCCATGGCTTTAAATTAATGAGTATATTTTTCTCTTGTTTTTTTCATATTTTTTTTGTTTCGTAACCAATTCTGCTTTATGAAATTATATTTGTTCTTCTATGTGGAATTTTGTGATTACTGTACGTGATAAACATTGCTTGTGTTCTTTGTGTAATACCCATTATTTTTGTTTGGTAGATAATTGTTTAACTGCGATATGCTGCATTAATTACCCAACATGTTTTTTTTCCTGCCATTGTGTGACCCTTTTGTTCTTCATCAATATCAAAACTTAGTTTGTTGTCTAATCTTCACACATGTCCATTCTTTGAAAAACTCTTGCGATATGGAGCCATCTAAAGACTGGATGGTGTAATTCTTTTTTGATAATGGAGTTGATGTTAGTCTTCATGTTGACTGAACTTATGTTTGGGCGTTAATCATTGATAGAATGGTGTAATTCTTTTTCTTCATTTATAGGCTTCTCTTGCCACACTAATATTAGGCGCATGTAAGCTTTTGCATGAAGCGTAAAGTTATAACTAAAATCATTAAACTGCTCATAATTTTGAATTTTTAGCAAATGACCTGGCCATGATGCAATTTTGTTTTGTTGCCTCTGCTTTCATTTATTCTTAAACAGATTAATTCTTAATCTCTTTATTGCTTGTGACCTTATGTTTATTTATTTATGTCTTTGTTATGCTACAGGCAAGGGATATCCTAATAGGTACATTATGGGGAAGAGCAAGATGCTACTTGGACTTTGTGAAGGCATTTCCACTATGTTGAAGGGTGAAGTAGCCATGGTATTTTATCTCTTTGCTTTCCTTGTTCACAGTTCCTAAATGGTGGATTATTCTGGCAAATGTCCATTGCCTAATGCATAATTTTTCATAATAATAGCTTCATCCTATATTTCCAATTTCTTGTTGAAAGATTCTATTATATAAATTTTAGAAACAAAATCTTTATTTTCAATGTTCGAGGGACAGTTTTTGGTCATTATATATTTTTTTAATGCATATCCTGTTCAGTCTTTCTTGAGACTTGTATTGATGAACTTGAGTATATGTAAAACCCAGGAGATGCTCCTTGATTGTGAGGATCTTCTATTCTGCATTGGAGGGCACTTTTTGGTGATGCCTGTAGGTTGTTTAGTGATGTAAATGGTTTCTTTATGTCTATGGGTCTGCTGGAAGTCAAATGTTTGTAGTTTGATAAATTCAACCTTGCATGATCTGGATAAGGTCATCCTAAAAAGTGGCTTACAAATTATGAGATTGCTCTATAGCTATTTGATAAATCTTTTTGTAGGGTGCAACTCAGTTGGTTTTATTCAAAAGGGAGAACTGATCTTATCCTAATTAGTTCATATTTTCTAGAATCAGAACAATACTGGTTGTTTCTTGGACTTCTAATATATTTGTACTGGCTACTATCAAGTTGGCTTAGGATCGATCCTCAGGTCCTTTCTTAATTAAGGACCAACCTATGGATCACAATTTCATTGCTCCTCTCGTTGCATGCTGTGGTGCTATTGGCTGCGAGAACTCATAAGGAGTAGAAGGGCTTATGGATAAAATTGCAATAATCAATGGTAGCAAAATTTGGATGCTTCAATGAGGTAAACATTGGGATCAGCATGAAATTAATGAGATAATGAAGATCAAACTAGATGATAATGATTGCGATGAAATTTCATAATGGGTTTGAATGTTTGAAAACTATTATAATGGTAACTTCTTCTTGCAATGACAAGGATAGCAATGAATTCTAATAGTGACAATAATGTTTCTATTGAGAAGCAGCCACAATGTATGTAGATAAACAGTACTAGGTGGTTTAGGAGGGGAGATGGGGGTGTCTAGGTGGTATATATTCATTTCACGTGTTGGTTTTTGGTATCAGAAGACTATGACAGAAAATGAAACTGGCTTTTTGATTCTAGATTTATGAACCAAATCCAAGTGGTGATTGGCTAAAACTTTGGGTCAGTTCCTTCTTTTTTGGGATATTTTTGAGCCCTTATTGTTTTTAATTACTTCAAGAAATAATTTTGCATACATGTTACTTTGATTTAGATTTGAGATTAACAACTATAGTGTTTAAATTATGCATATCAAATTTTATTAGTAGTAAACATTATAAAAAGTGCATATAATGAGAAAAAAATGGAGCACTAAAATTCATAATTTTTTTTTCCAGTTTGTTGTTACTCTCCTCAAACATGTGATCATATAGATGCATCTTAGAACCCAAACACATAGGATTTTCAACTTAGATTTGGAAAGCATATGCAATGTCTAACAGTCTTTATTCTATGTCAAATTGATTTTTGGAAGGGATGCAAATATTGTCATTATTGAATTTTCAGTGGATGTTATAGCATGTCTAAACAGAAGGGATAGATTATTTCTCTCCATTTTGCAAGTAAAACTGTCTGGTTGCCCAGAAAATTAGTTTGCTCCAAAACGTTACACCTCTAAGGAACTTGGATCTTGACTGCTCTACTGTAATTGAGTGATCTACTTAGCATGTTACTCAGAGGCATTCATTCTTGGATGGTTCTATACGTAGAAAGGATAAGTTTCAGCAGCTTTATGTGCAAATGACATCATTTAAGATACTATATTGGTATACCAGCTAGGTTTTACTTTTGAGAGAATTTGCATATAAATTTGAACTTTGAATTGAGGTTTATTGAATAACATGTTTGAGCTGTGCATATGAAGCCTTATATTAATTGAAAAGGAAATCTTTTACTGCAATTTTAGGCAGGCTCTAGGTAGATGGGATGTGTTTTTTTGAGCATTCATATACATTTTTATTGTGAATGTAAGTTAAAAGAGGAAGAAATAATTTGAATTCTTGAGTATTTCATTGATAATCTTACAACCTTATTTGTACAACAAGATTCTATGCTATACTCGGCAATTCTCATTTGGAGAAAAATAAGTGCACAATGATTTCTTGACAAATATTACTAGGACAAAATATACAAAGTATTAATAATGTTTCTATATATCTTCCTTTGAGAATAAAGGAATAACTACAACTGGTTTTCTATGTGATAGTCTCACGAATTTGGGTTCCAAGGTTGGTTCCCACCACCTAGGCTTAGAAATCCCATCTAGGTCTCAATATTCATCAAGTTGTATAGTAGATATTTTCCGTACCTGACTTAGAGGAGATGTTCTTGAACACAAAGTTGAAGAGTACTTAATGTCTGCAAGTTGTTTGTGTCTCAACATATGTGATGCATATCAATTCATTCTTTAATTTTTCTTTGGTGAAATGTTGATTAATTTTAATGCATTTTGTTTGGCCATGTTGGATTGGGTTGTGTGCAATATTTATAGCTGATTTGTTGTTGCAAGATAACTTAATTTTTTTTCTTTTTTAATTCTCAAGTATTTAAGATGATTTTAATCCTAGTTTGTAGATTCTTATGACCATTGCACGAAATTTAGCTTTAACACTAGATCTAAAGGCCCTTGACTCCTTGGTTTTTTATGTGATTATATTTCTCTGCAGGAAGGTGCAATAACTATTAGTAAATTTCTTATCCATGAGGTGTCCCGTATATTCACTATCTATGTATGCATATAGATTGAGTATTCTATTCCTTTAAATTAAGATTCTATTTTTTAGAGTTATTTTGAGTATTTAAAGAGTTTTATATGCAACTTGCAAATGAATTTCTTTAGCTTTTGCATGAATTTGTTTAGAGTGCATACAATATAAACTATACCTAGTTTTGTGTGCACAAGGTAAGTAAGCTTCTCATTTAGCCTTTGATATTTTTCTTTGTCAACTTTGGCGCGGTCGCCTACTTCTCCAAGCTGGTTGCAGTAATCAATTATAATTTTATAGGTCTTGCATCCCACCGTACCTATTTCATTAAGTAGATCCATAATGTGTTTTTTAGGAGATGAAGAACCCATTTCAGTCCTTGAGTGAGCCACTTCTATTTTAAGAAAGTATTTGAGTCTTCCCAGATCTTTTGCTTCAAATTCTTTATATAGTTGGTCTTTTTATTTCTTTATGTATTTATAATCATCTCTTATCATAATGTCATCCACATAAACTATTAGAACTAGGAGTTTATCTTTTTTGGATCTTTTTATGGGTAGAGTATGATCTTCAATGCTTTGCTTGAATTCATCCTCAAGACTTAGTAAATCTTCCAAATCATGTTCTTAGGGATTGTTTGAGCTTTTTTTCTCTCCTAAATTTGCATACATGGTTAGTGTTGAAACCATGATTAAAGCTTAATGGAGTTTCATATAGGCTTAGTCTGTCACATAGAAATGAATTTTTATATCTAATTGTTGTAAGGAAAAATTGAGGTTTGTTGCAATGGATCATGGTATTTGAATGATATTTAGCTTTGTAATTGGTGCAAAATTTTCCTCATAATCAATTCCACTATATCTTTTTGTAACGAGTCTAGTTTTATACTTTTTCTCAATTTGTATTATATTTGAAAGTGTATACTTCAAATTATTTTTTTTCTTTATGGTAATTCTCACCTACCAAGTTGTGTTTCTTGTAAGAATGACATTTCTTCAATCATGACTCCTTTTCATTATTTATTTTCAAGTGCTTCTTAATTAGTTTTAAAATATTGATATTATTTATCTTAGAGAGGAAGGTTTTGTGAGATAAGAAAATGTTGGAAAGAGAAATAAAATTAGCTATTTGGTGTTGAGTATTGGATGCATTTAGGGGTGTGCATTATTTGGTTTTAATCAAAAAATCAAACCAAATTAAAGTTTTTGAGCATTTTGGTTCGGTTTTGAATTTAGTAATTTAGTTTTGGTTTTAATTAATGAAAACTTTAGTTTTCGGTTTTTGAATCGGTTTATTAAATGAAATTTTGGATGGAACCAAATAAACTGAATTTATTTATTACTTGGTAATTTTTTTTTAGCTATCATGAAAATTTAAATATTTTAAATATTTTTAATGCATGAAAGTAACTAATTGCTTTTTTAATTTTATATATATATATATTTATAGTTTTATTTATTAATTGTTCATTATACAAAAAAATTGCATAATGAATATAAATTTCACAAATAGTTTTAAAATATAGTAAACTTCGGTTTATTCAAAACCAAACCAAAATAACTGAACTAAATTGATATTTTGTTTGTTTGGTTTTATATTCTATTTGGTCGGTTTGGTCCAATTTTTTGGGAATCCAAAACTAGTTAATTTTTAAAATTCATTTCCAAACCATCCAAACAAATCCAATGCACACCCTAGATGCATTTCCATGCCTCCTTTCTTAGAGCAATAGAAATGCATGTATCATGGTGAGTTTGAGTTTTAGGGATAGAGTTTGTTCATTGCATGGTGGTTGACTTATATATATATATATATATATTTGGGTAATTGAATGGAGAAACTAAATTAAAATTGAATTTTGAATTTTTTTTTCTATTTTGAGTTTTTTCCCTTTTATTTTTCTTAGAATTAATTTTTTTTAAATAGGGTGTATGGTTATTGGGGAAAACTACTAGTTGGTTCAACTATTGAAAAGAGAAAAATAATGGGGTGTATGGCTATTGGGGAAAACTAGGGATTGGGCTTTTCAATTGTTAAAAGGAGAAGAAAAATCGAGAATAAGAGAACTAACCAGAGTGGAGTGAAATCGAGGGAGAGGAATCTTGCCAACAAACTAATGAAACTAACACACCTTGCTTTGTAATGATTTGATGGAGGTGTGAATTTTTCTTTTTGGTTCGTTGGACAAGGAAGAGGCTAATGTTAAGGTCTCTCGTGGAAGTTACGGGAGAAGGATGGTTCTTGAAAATTCTTGAAGAAGTTGATATGAGAGGATACACATTGCACATATAACTTTGATGAGAGGAAAGGAAGAACTTCACAACACAACTTGTGATTTGCATATTCAATTTGGATCAATGGAAAGACGCAATTAGTGGCCTTAAGACAATCAAATTTAATTCATTAACTAGCTTAGAATTCCATACAATGAGTCCTATTTATAAATTAAAAGGAAATCCTAAATTAAGGATAAGACTGTGCTTGTTCGTATTACATTTAATTTGAATAAAAAATTTGAATAAATAAGCAAAATTCAGCTAAAATTAATTATGGGTCTAAAAAGGTTAGAAAATTGGTGTGATTCAACTTTTTAGTAGCCTGTTCCTGCTGAATGTGATTGGTTGCATCATCCTTCTTCTTTCTTGAGAGAGCGAATCACCAAGAAACAGTAGAAGTTAGTAGTAGAATGCTGATCATTCACATCCCTAGGCCAATCGAAAAAATAGCATGGAATGATTGTGAAGCATTAATGGAAAGCCTGAGGTATGGTTTGAAACCAAAAGATTTAAATAAAACTAATGCCTGTTGCCTCTTAGTAAGAATGGAAACTAACTTGATCAAGCACATTTTTTAAAAACTTGACCAAGCACATATGCTGCAATGATGATGAATGACTTATGTTGTAGGCATTACCATCGTTAGCCTTACGGCAACTAATTGTGTCTGCCATTAGGAATCCTCATTCTTCATTTTCAGGGTAATGTTTCATGAAATGTAAAATCTATTCACCTGGTTTAATCATTCTTGCTAATCTTGGAACATTCATTTACTTTCTCCTCTATATATTATGTTTTTCATGTTCCCTTGAATGTCTTCCAATTTGACGATCGGTGGGTAAACAATTGATGGCGTGATGTGGAGATTAGTTGAACATTCACATCCTGCATGGAATTATTCTTGCTTCTTTACTTTCATCACATTTGAGAATTCTTAAGTTGTGGAAGTAGGCCATTGAGCTCTATAAAATCCTCATACTTGAATTTTGTGCAAATTTGTTTCTCATTAATAGAAGAATGTCTGTTTTTATGACTTGCTTTAGGTTCCAAAATATTTCTTTGGTTTCTGATTTTTTATTTTTGAGTCCTCTATATAAACTTGACCTAAATTTTATTATATTTCATCACTGCTAAATTTAAATTTTAAAGTACTTATACAATAAATAGGTGGTTTTTTAAAAAAGGTATTTATGATAAAATAAGTTCACATTATATATGCATAACAAAGATCAAAGGTTCTTATGCAGACAACATAATGGTGTGAAAAATGCTTGTGATGTAGAATTGCATGGACTGCTTTAAATGCATTATTTTAAATAATATGAATTAAGGTAATTTCTCTCTTTTTGTAAAATAGAATTATCTAGGTGCTAATATATCTTCTTTTGCAGTTTAAGATGAAACCAGAGTTGCATTATGCTGAAGTTGATTGTCCAGTCACTGCTCCAGAGAACTTCCCTAAAGATGTTGAGCTTCATTTTGAGATTGAAATTTTGGATTTATTTAAAGCCAAGGCAAGAAGGGTTTTTCTATTCTAAAAGAGTTGCTTCAAGCACCTTGCGAGTTTGATTCCCTTTTTAATTTTAATTTTTTTTTAATGTTTAACCATATCATTATTATTTTATCTTTAATACCTTCACCTTGTATTCATAAATGCACAACAGTTTTACTTGATTCTCTTCATAGGGCCGTTTTTGTCGGCAGGCTCCATCTTCTAGCTAATGTGGTGGGGAATGTGCCATCAAAAACTGCAGGCTGAACTTGTTTGGTGTTGCTTTGGAAAGTACTTTTCTTCTAGATGATGCATCCCTTGTTTTAGCAGCTGTTCCAGCTATGCAGCTTTTGACATAAATTACCTATTTCATCTGGATTAAACAAAACCACAGGATGCTAATATTACATGTTGGCATTTGATTTACCTTTATTGTACATATAATCATATGCTAGCCTTAGACAAAGTATTTCGTTTATATATATACTATAATAGAAATTGCGAACCTACCTGAGTATTAAAAACTAGTCTGCATGGCATAGCATTGAGACCACCATTGAAGAAATAGCCTTTTACATATCAGAATCCAGCAATCAATATTAAATCTTCCCTAATTTTGAATAAAATAGGAAGAAAGATAAATGAGGATTTAAGTTTGTGGCAGAGTTGAGTCATGATTGAGTTGGGGGAGCTCCGGTTTGACATAAGACCTATAACTTAAAGTTGAGCTTATCCGATTTTGTGCTTTGCTTATCTTTAAGTTTTTCAAAAGTTTTTCTAATGTTCTATCATATTTCTGTGTGATTTTGAGTCTCTGGTTAGATATGTATTACTTTTTGGTGTTGTGATACTTTTGAAGTCTTGAATATCATTAACTAGAATACTTAATTTGCAGTTTGGTTTTCATGGTCTTTTTCTACATTTTACTAGAATATCATGAAAATAGAGCCAACTTGATTGGTTTCCTGTTGTTTTTGTAAAAGTAAACTAGGATTTGTGATTTGTCCAAGGATGATAAATTCAACTAAATAAGCTCAATTTCATGGAATTAGTGAGTATACAGCCTTGAACTAAGAACACTACCATTTTGAACCCATTAATGCAGCCTTCTGTTCAAATTCATTTTAGCTTGTTGTGAACCTATGGTCTATATTTCAGTTTTCTGGTCAGTACTTTTCCTTTGTTAATAAGCAGAAATTTCCCAAAATATGCATTTAACCATAAAATCATTTAGCTTTTTAAATATGATCTAAAATATTGGTCATGGAGCCTAATTTTCTGCTTGAAATTTGTAGCAAGCAAGTGCATTAAGTACTTTAGGATACCGCCAGAATTCATCCTTTTCTATTTGTGCTGTACCATGGAGGGGTTGCATATGTTTTTTTTCTTTTCTTATGAATTAATGTTCACACCTTTGTTTTCCAGATTGTCAGCGAGGACATGGGAGTAGTGAAGAAGGTATTGGAAACAATGTTACTCATTCTGATATTTTTTATTTGTTTAATGCATTTTTTTGTTGTAATTAAGAATAGAATCATCCATTCTTTTGACAATGTTTAGGTTGTTTAATTTAGTTTTTTTGTTAATTTTAACATTAACTATCTTCTATGTTTGAGAAGCCTACTCCAAATAGCTTGGGTGATTGGTAAGAATGATTATGATGTTGGTGAGAAATATTCTAAAAATTTAGTAAAATCCCTTTTTTGTGGCATTTCAATTTTTGAGCTTGCTTCTAGTTGATCATAATATACAGGATAGATCATAAACTTTGCATCTTTTTTGTAAGAATGTTCCTGATTTCTTCAAAATTCCAAAATTGTCTATTCCTCAAGTCTTTATGTGCTTATTAAGCTTAGAAAGATCTGGGAACTAACATCCATATAGTGGACTTTGTTATCTAGAATCTGCAGCAATGAGTAGCTAAACAAAGAATATAATGTGCCATGAATTTATATGCAAACAAAAAGCGATGAGCAATAGATTCTTGTGCTAAACTAAGAGGAAGTCTATAGATTGTTTCTTAGCTGTTGGAATTGAATGGTTAAGATGGGCCATAGATTTGTAAATTAAAGATGGAAAGAAGAGTGTTATGGATTGATCCCTAAATGAAGCAACTGGAAAGCAACAAGGAGAGTATTTTATTAAAATTTCGTTAAAGTGATTCAGCCATTGAATAAAAATTCAATGAACTTAACCATTTCTTTTTATAAACTTAACTTTTTATGCTTAAATGCTTCAAATATCACCGTTAATTAAGCTATATATTATTATAATTGTTCTTAAAGCTCAATATATTATAATATTTAGATTAAAATAAAAGTTATTTTCTTAGATAAAATATTTTCATGTGCACGTAAGGCATTCACATTGTTACTAGTTATAAGGTCCATGAAGTCAAGTATCTTAGGCTAGGCTAAATTTTTTAATGTTCCATAACTTTAACCCCATAAGTAAACTCAATATTTATGTCCCCCATCAACTATTGTGGGTCATTTTTCTAAATCTATCTAATTCAATTGATTACACACCATCAACAAGGTTCCTAAATTTCTAAGTTGCTTTGATACCTTGCTTGGCATAGATTTCAACAACTTTTTTTTGAAGGCGCTTTTTTGAAATAAGCTGAACTTCAACTCAAAAATTACACTTAACTTACCATGAGGTGACCTTTGGATTTAAGATAAAATTCTCTACTATGTGGTTCAATCACCAAGGGTGGATGGGTTCAACAACAACATAATAATGTTTATTCTCATTTTTATTATGTGTCAAATTCTCATAAAATGTCTTTTTTATCTCTACCTTTCTTAACATAAGGCAAATCTAATGATCTCTCTCCTAACCTCGATTGACCAACGCTTTATGTGGTCAAATCATCTAAGGCGACTCGCTCTAATCGTATCTGCCACTGGAGCTACTCCAACTTTTTCCCGAACATACTCATTTCACATTTTATCTCTAAGAGTAAAGCCACTCATCCACCTGAGCATCCTCATCTCTGCAACACTTAACATAGTCTCATGCTTCTTTTTTATTGGCCAACATTCTGCACCATAAATCATTGCAGGTCTTACCACTACAATAACAACAATAATAACAACAACAACACCAAGCCTTTATCCCACTAAGTGGGGTCGGCTACATGAATCCTTTGTCTCCATTGTGTCCTATTATGTGTCAAATTCTCATTTAATTCAAGTTTACTAAGGTCACTTTTTATACATCTTAACCTAGTCTTTTTAGGTCTACCTCTTCTTAACAAGGAAAATTTAATGCATCTACTCTCCTAACTGTAATTGACGGACGCTTTATGTGGCCAAACCATCTAAGACGACTCTCTAATCTTATCTCTCTTGTAGCTACTTCAACTTTTTCCCGAACATACTCATTTCACATTTTATCTCTAAGAGTAAAGCCACTAATCCACCTGAGCATCCTCATATCTGCAACACTTAGTCTCATTCTTCTCTTTTATTGGCCAACATTTTGCACCATAAATCATTGCAGGTCTTACCATCATCTTAGAAAATTTTTCCTACAGTTTAAGTGGTACTTTTCTATCACACAACAGGCTAGATGCAGTCCTTAGGTAACACTTGGGTCAATTGTGCGACATTGGCCATGGCTCCTTAGCAAGTGCCATATGACACCAAAAATCACTATAATCTTTTGTGTCTCTTGATATTCCTTTTTTAGGATATGCTTGGGTATAATAAACTTCAATTCAAAAATTAAGCTTAACTCTTCATGAGGCAACCTATAGATATAATATAAATAATCACCTTAAAAGCAAATAATTGGTAGGTATAAAACTTGGGGGCACTTGTTTGACATTGACCATGGCTCCTTAATAGGTGCCATAGAACACAAAAATAACTATTACTTTTCATGTCTCATGATATTCTTTTTTTAGGTTAGGCTTGGGCTCAACTCAATTTGGATAATTGAGTTAGTTATTCCATCTTTTTAAGGCGTATTAGTTATCATAGAACGTCTAAATTGTACTCGGCTTGCTTTGTGCCTTTGAACTAATTTTAGTGCGAATTGACCAAGCCAAGTTGCCAAACCTTTGTAATTCATATCCTTGCAGCTTTGATCCATTATCATTCTTGTTTGTACTTTTGTGCTCTTTTCCATTTAGGATTAAATTTGAACTTTAATTTAAGAGGATGTATCCTTTGACATATTATCACCTGGACTACTCAATATATTCGTTAGGAGGCAACTTGTAGTTTTTAATTAAATTACCTGGACAATACGACTTAGCTGTTTTTTGTTGGTAGACTGGGTTAACTAGATTGTCTTGGGATACTAATGCTATAAGATTTTTATCTATTGACCATCCATCCCTATGCATCCCCTTTGTTGACAGAATTTAGCATCTACGGGGTACATTATTTTTAATTAAGAGTGTTATCCGTATCATATTGGAGATGTAATTAACAACTGGGCCCAGCTGATGGGAAATCTTATTCCCTCAAAATTAAAATAAAATTAGTCAGTTCGTCTTCTAACTAGTTGAAATCTTAGTGATTTCGAGCAATCAGCCTTTAAAGTCCTATTCAGCACTTCTTTAAACTCCAAAAGTGCAAAAATCAAATCCTGCAGCGCATATACCTTTTAGTGTTAATGATCACAAGAGCAAGATGTTTGGCTCCGCCCTGCGCTAAAGCCTCTGAATTTGTTTCTACTTATTGAGCTTTTTCCTCCGCTTCTGCTTGAAGATAAACTAGTCCCACTTCCTCTAGCATTATGGTTGGCTTTTAATCTTTGAGAGGAGTTCTTTCTAGTTTTGAGAATTCATGCATGATCAACACAAGCCATTACTTATTTTCTTATCAGAAATGTTTGGCGAGCAGTTAGTTCTTTATGTCATGTTTATGTTACAGTATTCTTTTTTGTTGTTTATTATGAATGTTCTTTATGAGGGGAATACTTTTTGCTAGGTTTAGAAAGATGTTTTGCTAGGTTTATGAAGGACATGTACTTCTCCTTCATTGGTTGGTGCTACAGGACCAACGAACCCTTTGTCTTAGCTAGTGCCAAGGCTCTCATTTACTCCCTTCTAGTTGGTTCCTAGTAATCCTTTTCCTTCTCTCCCTATTTTTGAGTTTCTTCAAATTCTTGCTGTTTTTCCTTGCCATACAATTTTGCAGCATACTTGCTTGTAAATTCTCTAAAAACAAGAGATGGATGTATGAAATGCAAGGTTTTGGTTCTTGCAAATGGATTACCTTATCATAAGCTGCACAAGATGAGCGGTCTTGTACTTTTACTCTGGGAGAGTGCCTGTGTTAGTTCTGTAGCATTTACTCAAACATCTTTCTTTTCTTTTCTCTCGCTTACCTCTGAATGTTGATTTGTACCATTAGTCAACACTCTCCAAAACATGATGGCTTGTGCAAGAATACTTCTCAAGATGTAATTTTTTACCTGCCAATTGTCTATTTAGATCCTCCACACTTTTTTTTTTGTTCAGATGATTGACGAAGGACAGGGATGGGAATGCCCAAGAGAACCTTATGAAGTAGAAGCTTGGTATATTTCTCTTTTTCTCTTCATCTAGCACGTCATGTGCATCTTTTTCTTGTTCTTTCTACTTTGATATGTCATTGATGGCTGGTTAAATGTCTTAGTATGGTGAAAATGTTTTCATCAAGAACATCATGGTAGTTCTATCTTCAGGATAACTGCAAAAGCAACTGATGGCAAAATGATCCTGCCATGTATGAACAATCCCTATCACTTTACATTTGGTAAATCAGAGGTTTGTAAAAAATTTCTCTTTTCAGTTTTTTTTGGTTGTTTAATATCTTTAGAAGTTTATGCCAAAAATTGTTGCATGATCAACCTTAACTTTGTATCCTTCCTGTATAGTAGGTTAATTGGTTTTCTAGATTTCATTGAGACTTATTTTTTTATTCACCCTGTTTTATATGACGTTTAGATTATCATCTCTACCTATTTGTATAGTTTTTGATATTGATATGCTTAGTATAGATACCAAAAGGACTTGAGATGGGAATCGGAACAATGACAAAAGGAGAAAAAGCTGTAATATTTGTGAATGATAGCTACTTGTCAAAGTCTTCGTTGATACAAATTCCTGAAGGCCATGAAGAGGTTCAATTTGAAGTGGAACTTGTGCATTTTATTCAGGTAAAGTCATTTTTCTAAATGAATGAGCTTTCTATTTTCCAATCTCATCATAGTCATTTTTGCGGTGGATAGATCGTTGCTTATTTTGTGCCTGAGTTGATTTTCTGTATGGAAGAAATTTGAGTAACATTTAAATATTTCTTTTGCGCCACACTGAAATGGTTGAATTCAATGTGTACTTTTTTAGTGGTCATAATATTTTTATATATTGTCTTGAAATGATAGGTGCGTGATATGCTTGGTGATGGACGTCTCATAAAGCGTCGAATGCATGATGGAAAAGGTTCCTATCTCTAAATACTTTTCTTCTTTCTTTTAAATTTATAAACTAGGATTGTGGATTTTTATAGATGCTTAATATTTTTTCATTAGGCACATCTAAAGTTTTGCTGCAACATCTCATTGTTACATCTTTGTGACCCTTCAAGACCAGAATGAATATGCATTTATCCTTCAATTTTTTTTAATATGTTTTACTATAATTTAAGCATTTTATATCCTTTACGAAATACACACAAAATAGGTTATCCTTCCTAGAGTTTCAGTTTTTATTTAGTAACTGTTCATTTTGAAAAATAAAATTCTTCTTAAAATTATCAATTTTTTATTCACCAATTTTTAGCCACTCCATATGTTGTTTCCCCTCTAATTTGTCGTCACCGTTTAAGTTGGCAATATTGAAATAGATAATTACTAATGAAATCTCTATAGCTGCTTCTAGGGTGCACAAGTATTTAGACCTTTTGAAGAATAACCTCCTCCTTAAGATTCTTGTACCATACATGAGTTCATGAAGATGGTGCTAAGTATACTTGACGAGTGCCAAAATTCAGACTCTTCAAAGGAGAGTTCTACCGGAAGAATGTCAATTTTGATGCTCTAGAAGCTAATTCTCTTGGCTTCACAAGAGTTAATGAATCACATATATCTAAGTTCTAATTCATGATTGGACTTAAGTATAGATTAAATCCAAATTATATCATATCATGAATTTGCATTTATTTTATTTTAAATTTGGTATATTTTTATTTAAATTATATATGAATTGTCTTTTAAGTTAATCTTGTTTTTTAACGTGATTTAGATGATATGTGTTAGCTTCATCTTATGAAGGTTCCCTATTTATAGTCATTGGACCGTGTTTATTTGAGTGTCCTTTGGAACATTGTATATGTTCTATTATTATAAAATAATAGGTGGTAGGATGTGGGCTCCGAAAATTCGTCACCGACCTCTCGATGAAGAGAGTGATTTAAAGTAGGAAATTTTGAAGATGAAATAGTAGATAAGACCTGCAGAGATTTTGCCTCATTTTGTGAGGACTTTAGATATGGGTTTTCAGAGCAAAGCACCTATAGTACTCTCTCACGAGAGAGAACTTTCTATTAAAGAATATTATCGCTAATACATACAGAAGAAGATGTGAAGTTTTAGAATTTGAATTTATGAAATTCATCATTATTTAATTTAAAGCGGATGGAATGATGCGCCCATCAAGATCCTATGGACATCCGTCCGTGTCCCCTACTTAGTAAGAGATAATGACACGACGGAAGGATCCTCAGTTGCGGCCGCCCAAGAAATCCTCAGAGGTGATGTTTGTCCAAGGAGACATGTGTCCACCTAAATAGAGATTTTGCCTATCAAGTCCAATCATCCACAACCAAAGCGATCATCGGAGCATATTTATAGTGGCATATAATAATTCAGAACCACTCGATCGAGGACTCTAATCAGATCATAAAGGAGCCAAGCACGCAATGAGGATACAGCCACGCCCTTCCCGACATAGATTGAGTGAATATAATTATGTACTTGATTTGATATTAGCTTCTTTGTGAGCTAGAATTTTTTTAATTTGTCACCTCCGACAAACAATAGTGGAAGGTAGGTTAGATTTTAGCTTTAAGTTTTTTAACTTAATGATTTTCATTTAATCATTTTGAGTTTAATAATTTATCAAATTTCTTATTTGAATTGATATTTAACTTATATTAATTTGATTTGAAATAACTATCACGTTTTGATGAAAGTATCCCCTCTGGTTGAAATCTTCATTCAACACAACCATCCTCGGGCCATATAAGTTTGCTTGATCTTTTAGTTTATTGTTTCAGATCCCGTCGACTCTATTAATTTAATAATGAGATATCGGTCATAATGTAATTAACTTCTCGAGATATTTTATTAAGTTGAAAATATTATAACAAAGATCATTATATTTTTAGGTTTTGTTAACCCTACCATCCTAAGACCAACCGAAATCCTCACGAACATCCTCGACACTAAATTTAGGCATTTAAGAGGCTCTGCAGGGTATTTTAGATTGCTTGCATAATTTTAAGGTATTGAATTTGAGTTTTAATCATGCTTTATAATGCATGCAAGAGTTTAATTAAAGCCTTAATTAACGCTCTTGTATTATGATTGTAATTCGGCGAAAGTGTTTCAACTCTTGTTCAATTATTTTGATTATTATTCATTTGTTTGCATTTTATATTATCTAAATTATAGACTATATCGATAATTGAAAGTCCAATCTTATCTCAACAGCTTAGTATATTAGACTTAGTTCAATTATTGATCTTATTACTCGTTTAAGCTTTAAATATTCTTCAACTATTTCATTTTTATTAATTATTAATCTTTATTTTGATGAAATTTCGCCACCTCGAATGCGTACCATATAAGCGTTGGACTAGACTTCATGCTTAAGAAAGCATGCATAGTTAGTGTCTTGTAACACTGCAGCTTAGAGAATCTTTTAAACCCACCACGCTTAAGAAAGTGTGCATAGGCCTTCAATATCTGTGTTTGGAATGAAATTCGGCAGCCTCCGATCATCCCGCAGGGTGGACGGAGCTGCCCCATCATGCTTAAGAAAGCGATGGTAGATGTCTGCACCGCTGCCGAGTGATTTTCTTAGACCTACGTGTTAATGAAAAGCGTGATAGCCTTCAAACCCGTAAAACAATCTGATTTTCTCGACATGTTGAAGTAATACGCACGGTCTTATATCTAGAAATATTTGTAATTACATTGAAACGAAGTACATGAATTTAATATGCATATGCTAGCACGACGCTTGAAATGAAATTGAAATTTTCAAGGCCATCCCCGCATGATTGAGCGCAGGCCTTCCTCCACGCTTATGGGAAGCATGGGTCTCGCGACATAAGTGATTTTCAGACCTACCGCTTATGAAAACATCGAGCGCCTTCAAACCAGATAAAAGTATCATAATTTTTTCTCCATCAAGAGATCATGCACGAAGTACTTAATTATAAGTAAGTTTTCCGTATTGGAACAATGTGACGATTTATTTATATTCAGCTGGAATTAAAAATACAACCGAAGCTCCCATTTGTTATAATATAATTTTCATCACAATTTTAGCTGAATTTTGATTTTGAAATATTCAAACAGCAAGCTTTTTGAACCGGAAAGCAACAACAACCCCCTTTAATTGGATCTCCACTTCATGCGATGAAATGCAGTATAGCTCATATATAATCCCTCATTGAAATAAAGACCAAACAATTATACATATTCAAGATCTTAATGTTTCTGATCCAAATAATATTCCTGTTCTTTGACATGGTGCTTCCGTAAACAAAGTAGTTCAAATCAAAGTGGCTCCCAAAACTTGTTCTTCCTTGTTCATGAATGCATCATTTTCGATAGATAACCATCGCGGAAACCGCAGTAAATAGCAGCTTCGATCTAAAAAAAAATCATCACATCGTAATGTCACCCAAGTAAATATATAATGCTACCAACACAACACAATCTACACTCCTTTCAAACCATATCCGTGAAAAGCCTAACATCATGCCATCATCAATGCTTCTTCATTGTTGTATAATAAATACTTGCAAACAACAAACAATTGTCTTAAGATTGACTAAATAGTGAATCTTCGGGAAGAGGTAATCGACGAATGGGGAACAAAACTAACCGTAGATGAGATGGAGATCTCATGAATGAGGATGTTGGTCCTTTCATTTTCTATCTTCCTCATCACGGGCCAAGATTCAACAAGAATCCTTCTTCGTGCAAATGTAAATGGCAATGCGAGGGAAGGAGGTGAGAGTGGAATGGAGAGGAGGTTGATGTCAAGCGAAGCATGTGATCTTCACCTCGCTTTCAAGCAAGTCTAAGCAAGGGGATGACAAGCTCCTGGACATTCTGGCCAAGAGGAGCTCGTGCGGTTGAAGAACCGCCGATGCTGAAGTCGGAGTAACCACTGACTACCGCAGAGGGGACTAACTGGGAGAGAGGATTCCCTTTACTTCGACCTGACGAGACGAGGGAAATCGAGTGTCGCTTCCCGAAGGTGTGATGGGGTATCAGGCGAATGGAGAGGTCGGTCGGGACCGGGAGCGGCTCGACTGCTGGCCCAGGGAGAGGAGAGGAGAGGCTTACTCTGCTGCTCAGACAGAAGGGGAGAGTTCGTCCGAGTGAGAGAGAGGAGGGCGGCTCGTTCGATTGAGAGCAGGAGTCGAGAGTTGCGGCGCATGGAATGTCTCCTCAGGGTTACATGTAAAGGGTATTTATAAAGACATCTTTGCTTGAATGTCTAATTAACCCTAATTTGGGCTTTTACGGCGGCATCATTATATGGTTAATATATATATCAATTTACAGTTATTTCGATATTCTGACGCATCAAAATTTCCATCATATTATTTGGTTGTCGGTTAAGTTTAAGAAATTACATCGTCACTTCGCCGCTAACATTCATCATTAATTGAGCACAGCCTTATTTTTTTTAAAGGTTTCATGCTAACGACGCATCAATTTCCAAACAAGGTGATTGCCGCATTTAGTAAGCACAATTTTTTTGATCGGTCTGTTGAATTGCAATATATATATATTAATTTAATTTTGGCGTCGAATGAAACGTTCGTCATCGAGGTCATTTATTTCTATCCGGTGCATTTCGAAGCGCGCGCTATTGTGGAAATTGATCGAATTTCGCTCGCTTTATGAATTCGATTATACATGGAGGTCAACATAGGATAGACAAATACATTTTCTCTCAACATGATATCTGAGTGTGGTTAATCTATCAGTAATTGTGTCCTATTCCCCCACCTCCTCTTTCTTTTACTTATTGTCACTCACACCTTGCTTGAGTTGCTTATTGTGTACATTATTTATGCATTTGCAACCTCATTCATTGCAAGCTAAGCACTCATCACACTGCATGCTCTAGCCCATTGTTGTATTCACTTGTAGTCACACACAATTGTCATTCATTCCTCTGCATTTGCCCTCACCATTCATCTAATATTGGTTTTAATTATTACCTCTCTCCACCATTCGACTATGCTAATTAGTCCTAGCCACACTTGCATTTAATCTAATGCCACCTTTGGACTAATGCTTGTTTCATGATTTAACTCTTCTATTCTTCACACTCTTTCCTAGTGCTATGGCATTTTAATCTTTCTTACATGATCCAAAATCTCCACTGTTGACCTCATTTTTAGATAATGTTAGTATCATTCATAATCTTAGAAATTAGGATTCTTTAATCTTAAATTAAGAGCTCCCTAATTAGACACTTAAGACACTATATTTAGTGGCTAGGTGAACAAACTGAATCCTTAGTGGCTAGGTGAACAAACTGAAATAAAATAATAAATTGAATCAAATACTAAATTTGAAAAAAATAAATTGAATTCAAAATAAAAGCCATAAATCATCCTAGTGAACCTTTCTAGGACTTAACCTAACTCAATTAGATTGGGTGATTCCAAATCAAATGCAAACTTAATAAAATTCAATAAAAATCTAAATAAATATATTTAAATTAAAATCTAAATTCAACTAAGCTCGGATTGAGGTAATTGAGTTGATTAAATCAATTAACTTATTTGAGCTTAAAGGCACTTAAGTCCAACTAAAATCAAATAAATCAGAAATAAATCAAATTAAATCAAACCAAAAGTATAGAATCAATGCATAAATATAAATAAACACAAAAATAAATTTAGAAGAAGTTTGAAGTGGCAAAAGTGGGTCCCATTTGGTCAGAAGGTTAACTTATTACAATTGGTCAAATTCAAAATATAATCTGCATTAATTATAGTAAATCAATCTTTAGATGTTTTAAATAATTCAAATATATTTGAAGCTGAAACATAGCCTAAATTACCTAATTAAAGCATTTAACCCAAAGTTGAACCACTTAGGCCAAATTGGGTCAAACCCAAAATTAATCCAAATTAAATGGAATAATTGGCCAAAATTATTCCAAATAATTCACCAACAACAATAACAACAACAAGCCTTTACCCAATTAACATCTCCATCTATTACACTATCATTTTGAACAATAGAGCCTAAATATCTGAATCGCTCACTCTTATTAATGACTTATTCAATGTCACAACACTACCATTAACTTCTACAACTAAAATTACACTCCATATATTTAGATCTACTTAAAGCGAAATCCTAGACTCTAATGTTGACCTCCATAATTCAAGTTTCTCTTGGACTACCTCGTCTTATCAACAAGAAGAATTTCATCAAAAGCATACACCAAGGTACATCTTCCGTAAATGCTTAGTAAGAACATCCATAACTAAAGATAAGATAAGGGCTTAAAGTGATCCTTGATGTAATCCAATAGGAAAATATTTTGTCAATCCTCCTTGTGTTTGGACACAAGTAACAGCTCTAGTATATATATCCTTAATGACTTGAATATAACCAATATTAACTCGTTTCTGTTCTAGAACTCTTCAAAGAGCTTCTCTTGAAACTTTATCATAAGCTTTCTCTAAATCAATAAATATCATATGTAGATCCTCCTTACTTTCTTTATACTTCTCTATCAAACCTCTTAACAAATATATAACATCCATAGTAGATCTACTTGACATGAAACCAAACTGATTGTGAGAAACTTTTGTATCACATCGTAACTTATGCTCAATTACTATCTCCCATAATTTTAATGTATGACACATTAACTTAATTCCTCTATAATTTGCATACTCTTGTGCATCACCTTTATTCTTAAATATAGGAACCAATAAACTTTTTCTCCACTCATCTGACATCTTTTTAATCTTTAAAATAACATTAAAAAGATTTGTAAGCCAAAAAATTTCTTGATCTCCTAAATATTTTCACACTTCTATTGGAATATCATCAAGTCATACTGTTTTTTCACATTTCATTTTCTTTAAAGTTTCAACTCGATTTACTATCTGACGATAAAATAAAATTCTCTATTTATGTTTAGGGTATTAAGGTTGCTAAAATCAATTATACTTTCAGATCTTTTATTGAAAAGTTTATCAAAATATCTCATCTACTTATTTTCAATTTCCTTTTCTAAGAAAAACACTTTATTATTTTCATCATTAATACACCTCACTTGAACTAGGTCTTTACTCTCTTTCTTTTTAACTTATACATACATCTTTCACCTTCTTTGGTATAATATATTGTATAAATCAAAATTTAAATTTTTGATCATATATTGCTTTCTTAGAATCTCTACAGGTCATTTTATATATTTTCCAATTTTTCAAATTTTTACATCTAAACTAAATTTTATAACAATGTTTTTTATTTCTTATCTTTTCTTGCACATTCTGACTCCACCAACTAATTTTATTAAAAGAAGTTTTTCCTTTTGATTCTCTAAGCACATTTTTAGCAATTTGTTTAATTTCACTTGCTACTTTTTTTCACATAATTACTTCCTTATAACATCTCAAATTCTAAGTTTCAGTTGCTTCTTAAAAATATTTTTATTTGTGTTTTAAATGTCCCCATCTAATCCCAAGGCAATAATTTGATTTTTCCTTTATAATCTTTCATCCTAAAATTTAAAACTAACAATCATGCCGGTGACTTAAACTTTCCTTGGAATGACCTTACAATCTTTACATCTAACTGATCTATTTTTCTTATAAAATAATCAATCTGTGTTTTACTAGATCCATTTTATAAGTAATAATATATTCATCTTTTCTTAAATAAAATATTAAGAATTATAAAATCATAAGTTAAAATCTAATATACCCCTTTTTAATTAGTCATACCAAAATCCATAACCACCATGAATACTTTTAAAATCTTCTACTACTCTAACAATATGTCCATTTAAATCTCCTCCGATAAATATTTTTTCTTCAAGATGTATTTTTTGAATTAATCCCTTTAATTCATTCCAAAATTTTTTTTTTGAGCTTACATCCAAACTTACTTGAGGAGCATAGACACTTATAACATTGATAATCTTAGTTTCAACAATAATCTTTAAAACTATAATTCTATCTCCACATCTATTAATATTTATAATATTATCCTTCAAACTTTTATCTATAATCACACCTACACCATTTCTGGGCTCGATTTCTACCGAAAATCAAAGTTTAAAACCTAAACTATCAATCTCTTTGGTCTTCTCCCAACCCATTTTGTTTCAACACATAAAATATTTATCTTTTAACCATAATATCTACTAATTCCATTAATTTACACGTAAGAGCACCTATATTTCAAGATCTTAACCTAATTGTTTCACTGACTAACTTCTTTCGCATCCGTCATAAGGAACCTTACTTATTTAACATGCACTGGATCTGCCCTGCACATTTTCACTAATTCCAAATAATTCACATTAGATGAAAATTTATTTTTAAGAGTCAAACTAAGAACCTAAGTATCCTAATTAATCCATTTACTTAAATGATTTAGTTGAATTGATTTGATTTGATTGATGTTTGTTTGATTTGATTTAGATTTCAAAATTTGAGTTTGTTTAACTTCATGTATTTTGATTGATTAATTTTGGATTCATTAGATTTTAGTTTGATTTGATTAAATTTTGATAATTCAATATTCTTTAAATTAATATCTAATTCCTTTCTTTTGGGTTTCAATTTAAGATTTTAACTTTATATGATTAATGTTAATTAAATTATTTCAATGTTATTTAGATTTATTAATCTTATATATATTCCAATTAACTTATGATTTAATTGAAGTTTAAAGTACTTTTTTATTTGTATTTCATTAAGGGTTTAATTCCTTAAATTTAGTCATTTAGTTTATATATTGATCATTTTTGGTTTGATGATCAATTTAATTTAGTTTGATTAATTCCTTATCATAGTTTGATAAGCTTGTTTGTTTTGTTTGAGTTTTCTGTTGATTGTTTTATTTTGATAATGTTTGAAATTGAGAGTAATTGGATGTGATTTGATGACTTAGAGGTTATATTTAATTTTATGTTTATTTAATTTGATTAAGGTTTAAAATGATTTATTGTGATTATTCAATTTCATATATTTCTTAGATCGATTAATTTTATTTATTTAGTTAAGGTTCAAGTTATAATTTATTCATTTTGTTGAATTTAATTTGATTATTTTTTAAGTTTAAATGTTTTAAACTATTTGATTGGTTTATTGATTATTCAGTTTAGTCTAGTTATGTTTGATTTTGTTTAATGATTATTTAGTTTAGTTTAGTTATGTTTGGTTTAGTTTGGATGATTTAATTAGAAGTTATATGATTCAGTTAAAATTCTAATTTAATTTAATTTAAAGATCGATTGATTAAACTTATTCTTTTTAACTTTATTGCATTTTATTAATATGTTTATTGTAGTTTAATGATTATTTGGTTCAATTTAATCTTTTGATTTAATTTAATTAATTTGATTTGTTAAATTTTATTTATTTATTGACTTGCTTAGATTAGGTGAATTAAATGCTTACTTTGATTTCAATTAAACTTGTTTGTTTGTAATTAGAATTTCACTTACTTTGATTCGTCTATTATGTTAATTGTCTTTAATAATAATTCATGTTGAACTTGATTATTTAAACTTATATATTTAATGGTTAATTAGTTCACTTTAGTTCAAATAGATTGAAACAAATCTAATTTGGGTTTCACTTGGTTAAGCATATGAGTGACTTAGTTTATCTAGTGTAAGTTGCTTTGCTTTGATTAGATTATGTTTAATCTGATTAATTTCAATTCTTATTCGGTTAGTGATTGTTTAAACCTTCAACCTATTAAATGTTTGATTTGATTAAGAATTTAATGATCAATTGATTCAACCCTCATTAGGTAATTGTATAGTTACATTATCATTAACCTAGGAATGATTTTTTTTTTGGCTAAATAGTTGATTAAATTTCATGTTAATTGAAGATTTCTTGATTTGATTAATCAATATTCTAAGTTATCCATATAATTGAGATTGGATTATTAATCAATCAAGTTTGTTTTTTAATTAAATGATTAACTTATTTAAATGATTAAATTTAGTTGGACAATAAATATTAAACTTAATTAGAGATTACCTGAGTATTTTGATTAAAGATTAATTATTTCATTATGATTTTCTTAATTAAGGTTTAATCATGGGTTGATCATGGCCTTCTTATCAAATTAATTAGAGTTTTATTTGACTTAGATTATTTGGCTAAGTGTTTTAAGGTTAAGATTTATGTAAGATTATTTGTTTATTTGATAATTTATTCATCTAATATTTATTGCAATTAATATTCAATTAAATTTGACTAAGTTTATTTGATTAAAATATCACTTAAATAAATGCATTTGCAATATTAATTATAGTTTGTTTAGTGTCCTTAAATAACAATTCAATGTTCAATTTGATTACTTCACTTAGATTTCAACAATCATTTGTTTAATTCATTCAAATTATTTAATTGAATTGATTCAAGTTGTTTGTTTGATTAAGGTTCATATGTTTAGTTTATTATTTATTTAATTTAAATGATAGATTTAATTAGGACTTCATAATTGATCAATGATTAATGATGTCAATTTGGCTATGGATTTGATTAACCGATTTTAGCCTATTATCATCTAACTTTGATCAAATTGTGCTTAATGATTAATTGGATACTTATAATTATCTTGATTAATTAGTTTAGATAATTGAAATTTGATTAATGATTATCTTGATATATTTTAATTAGCTTAATTGAAATTTGATTAATGATTATCTTGATATATTTTAATTAGCTTAATTTATTCAAATTGGATTTAATTTTTTCAAATATTTAATTAAGGATGATTTAATTCAATTGGGTATTTGACTTGATTAAAAGATTTGATTGAATCAATTATAGATTAATTGATGGCAATTAACCAAATTATTTTATTTAATTATTTAAAACTTAATGTAAATGATTGACTTAATTAGATTTCTTTAATACTATTAAGATTAATATAATTAACAATCAATTAAGCCTTCATGTTTAATTTGATTGACTTGGTGTAGTTGGGGTTTGATTAATAGTTATCTTAGTTTATCTTATCAAAACTAATTTGTTTATATTATGTTTAATTTGGGTGTTGGGTTAATTAGACTAAATTAAGGGTTTAAATTCAATATGATTAATTTAATTGTATGATTAATTTAATTATATGATTAACTTAAGTAAGAGATTTTGATTAAATAAATTATAGATTGATCAATATTTTAATTAACTGAGATTATCCTGATTAAACTTAATGGTGACTTTAACTAAGTGTTTGGCTTATGTTAAGCTAGATTTAAGGATTGATTTTCTTGTTTAAATTAAATTAAATTAAATTAATTTAATAATTAGTTAATCTTAATTTAAAATTTTAATATTTATTTAATTGAAAGTTAATTTTAATTGTAAATTGATTAGATTAAATAGTTTACCTGATTTGATTAAAAGGTTTGATTAGATTGGTTAGATGCCAATTAATAATTCAATTAATCATGATTAATTTGATTAAGATTTTGATAAATATTTATAATTAAGTGTTTAAGTTTGATTTAAGGATTATTTTAATATAACTTGTTTACCTTAACTTAGTTTAATTTAAATGAATGATTGAATTTTCATTAACAGTTGTTCTTAATTAGAAGTGATGGATTATATCTAATCTAATTGGATAATTAATTCAATTAACATAAGTTTGATAATTAATTACGCCTTTATTTTATTAAGTGTTAATTTGATTAAAAGTTTAATTTACTTAATGATTAATTAAATAATCTTTAATTAAGTGATCATTCATTGGATAATTAAATGCTTATCTTGATTAATTAACTACCATAATTAATTAAAATTTAATTTGCGATTAGTAAAGTTAATCATAATTCATTTGATTAAATGATTGACTTAATTAATATTGGTTAATAATTAATTAGTTTTTTTTGTTTACTTAACCAATACAACAACAACAACAAGAAGCCTTAATCCCACTAAGTGGGGTCGGCTACATGAATCCTTTGTCATCCTGGTGTCAAATTCTCATTTAATTCAAGTATACTAAGATCATTTTTTATACATCTTAACCAAGTCATTTTAGGTCTACCTCTACCTTTCTTAACATAAGGCAAATCTAATGCTTCTACTCTCCTAACTGAGTCATCGGACAGCCGACGCTTTATGTGGCCAAACCATCTAAGGCGACTCTCTCTAATCTTATCTGCCACTGGAGCTACTCCAACTTTTTCCCGAACACACTCATTTTGCATTTTAATCGACAGCCAGCATAAAACTTGTCGAAATAATCATGACATGAATCCTTTAAATCATTGTTTACTTAACCAATGATTGATTTTAATTAATGATAAATTTAATTCTCATGATAATTAGATAATTATCAGATTAAAGATTAGTTGATTATTAATTATAATTGTTTTAGTTAAGTAGTTCATTTTACTAAGATCAAGTTGATAATTAATTGGATTTTGTATTAATTAAATAATTAACTAACTAGGTGATTGGAGTTTGATTTGATCTTGGAATTATCACAAAATAGTTTAATGAAATGTTAAACTTAATTAAGATTGATCAAGCAATTCCCTTGCTTAATGATCAAATATTTATTAAATCAATTTTAATTGGTTTAATGAAGTTTAATCATATGTTGACTATGATTGATCTCAATTAAACCTATTAGAATTTGACTTGGTTCATTGCTTTTGAAGTGATTTAAATTACTTAATTAGTCTTATATGAATTAAATCCACTTTGCTATAACTAGTTTAATTAATGATTGATATGTTAAATTAGTTTGATTAAATTAGATTTAAAGCTTAACTAATTCTTAATTTAACTAAATTAAGTTTAGTTTTGTTTGATTTAACTTAAATTTAAGTTAACGGGGGCTTGAGTACTATTTTATCTATAATTTTAGTTTGATATTTAATTTATTGAGATTTAAGTTTTAATATTAGTGTTGGTAATGATTTATCAAATCTTAATTAAATAATTTTTAAATTTATTAAGCTCTAAAGAGGTTCAAATATTTTTCTAAAGCTTTTTGATGTTAATTAAAATGTTTTGAGCTATTTCATTGATTTTCCATGATTTCTATAGTTTTTAATTATTTATTTTCTTAAAATAATCCATTTGATCTTCAAGATTTAATATCTCCCAATCCAGAAATTATTTTTACTTGAAATTTTTATGATAGGTGTGTTTTGATCTCAACTTTATTCCCTAAAAGTTTCAGGTTAATCTAATTAATATTTTAGGATTAATTAATTTTTAGTAAAACCTAAATTAAACTCAAAATATTTAATGGAAATTAGAGATTTTGGGTTTATTAAATTCTTCTTGAAAAGACGAATTCAACGAGCCATTATTTGCAATGTTTTGATAAGTATTTTATTTTTAATGAAGTTTCAGGCAATTTTAAGCATTTTTTAAATCCAAAATGATGGATTTTTCTATTTAACTCAGTGTCTGCGCTATGTGCCGTTGACTAGGCTTCGCTTTTTGCGTGTCGAAGCTTGATTGGGCCGTGTGACTTTGCGTGGCAATTGAGTGGGAAAATAAGGGTCTGATCGGATCGTCCGATCGATGATTGGACGGTCCAGAACATAGAGCACTATCTAATGGACGAAATCACATCCTAATATCTTATAATCTTAGCCGTCCCTTAATGGGGATGGACGGTTGCCGTGCCCTCCCCCCATGGACAAAACCGATGAACGGAAATGACGCCATAGTTCGTTGAGCTTGATTTTCGTAATTTTGTGAAAAATGCCCGTTCTCGCATTAGGATCATTTAAAATAGAAAGTGCAAGGGCTATCTAATGGATATTCCTAAGATTGTGCGAACATTATCACAAACAAAGAGATCTATGGCTGGCTAAAGATTGATGAAATTATCTCACTCGAGCTGCTATCGATTGGTCAAATCAATTCGAAAATGTTTCCGGATGTGAGACAAAGCTCCAAGGTAAGTGTGCTCGCTTGCCTCTCTGGTCGTCGAGAACACCAACTTCCATCGCCTCTTGTCGGAGTTTCCTCGATTTTGATCGATTTGGGGTCGGGGAAGGTGGGGAAAGGCTTGATTTCTCTCCTTAGATGATGATGAGTGTGTAGGGAATGTTCAAAGTGGGTGAGGAAGGCTGGACGACCCTTTGGTGGAGGTGGGTGGTGGTCGGCCATAGGTACTTAGAACTGGGCAAAGTCTTTGGGAGGTAGTTAACTGATTGAAGAAGTGCTTTTGGTCAATCAAGTGGAAGAGTGGAGGATGATATGGAGGATTAGGGACTTTGGAGGTTTGTTTCAATTTTCCTCCTTTGCATTTAATCCCTCATCCCACTTGATATCTTATCAAGCCACCAAAATTGAAGTTCAATTCATACTTTAGGTAGACCAGTTGATTTTAGGGTCACCAAAGTTCAATTTGGACTTTGTGATCTTGATTTTGAATTAGGTGAATCAAGTTGGGTTTAATTAGGTGAATCAAGTTGGCTTATTGGCTATGAATTTAAGATTCAATTATGCCAAATTGGTCATTCAATTTTGTTGTGTTTAATTAGTTTAGTTGAATTTGAGTTTGAGTTGATTCAAACACATTTTGACTCTTTTTGACCCAAATGGATGTGATTGAGTTCCCATGGCCCAATTGATCATGTTGGGTTTGGATTAGACTTCAATTATGCTTGAATAATCATTTATGATTATTTTGATTAATTAACTTTATTTAGTTTGGATTAATTTTGAATTTGAGCCAAGTTTGATCAATATTTAACCAAATTTGATCAAAATTGGTTAAATTGATTTATGTGATTCAATTTATTATTTTATATTTAGATTATACTTTAATCATGTTTTATGAATTATTTGGAATAATTTTGGTTAATTATTTCATCTAATTTGGATTAATTTTTGGTTTGACCTAAGTTTGACTCAAGTTTGACCCAGTTTGGCCTAACTGGGTCAAATTTGGGTTAAATGCTTTAATTGGGTAATTTAAGTTATGTTTCAGCTTTAAATATATTTAATGAATTATTTAAAGCATCTAAGATTGATTTATTACAATTAGTGCAGATTATATTTTGAATTTAACCAATTTTAATAAGTTAGCCTTTTGATCTTGTGGGACCCACTTTGGCCACTTTAAAGTTATTCTGAATTTATTTTTGTGTTTATTTATGTTTATGCATTGATTCTATATTTTTAGTTTGATTTAATTTAATTTAATTTTGATTTATTTGATTTTATTTGGACTTAAGTGACTTTGAGCTCAAATGAGTTAATTGATTTAATCAACTCAATTACCTCAATCTGAGCTCAGTTGAATTTAGATTTTAATTTAAATATATTTATTTTAGATTTTTATTGAGTTTTATTAAGTTTGCATTTGATTTAGAATCACCCAATCTAATTGAGTGAGTTAGGTTAAGTCTTAGAAAAGTTCACTAGGATGATTTATGGCTTTTATTTTAGGGTATTTGAATTCAATTTAGTTTTTTCAAATTAAGTATTTCATTCAATTTGTTCACCTAGCCACTAAGGGGCTGTTTGGTTCCAAGTAATTACCGTGTAATGTAATTCAAATACGCGCAATTCTTCTTTTTTCGTGTTTGGTCGAGTAATGTGTAAAATTTCACGCATTTCGCTTTTCCTTTTCAAATTATTTTTAGAATCTAAATACCGAACGTATTTCATTTAATGGAGGAGAGGGAAAAAAAAGTTTTTTTTTTTTTTCTTTGAGCGCTGGAAAACAATTTTTTTTTTTTAATTTTTTTTTTCGAATTCGCTGAATCTGTAATGTTAATTTTAACTTTAATTAAAATAAATATTATTATAACTTAATTAAGATTTAGTAAATATAATTATGTTTATTTAAATTAATGATAAATAATTCATGATAAATCAAAAAAATTAAAATAATTATTAAATTTTAGTTTATTTAGTAAAAAAAAAAATTAATGAGTAAACTATTTATTAAAGAAAAAATATTTAATAAATAAATATTAAATCTTGATTAATTTATTTAATAAAAATTCCTATTAATTAATTAATATTTAATATAGTAATAAAATTATATATATATATATATATATAATTTGGGTCATTATGTTAATATAAATTGATAATATTCAAATTTTATTTATTTGTAACACTAATAATTAATATCTTAGAAAATTTGTAAATTATTTATTAATTGTATTTGATTTTTTTTTAATATCTTAGAAAATTTGTTAATTAATTACTAATAATTAAATATTCGAAATAAATTTTATTTGTATTTGATTTTATTTATTTTTAGTCAAGAAAAAAATTTTATTTATAATTTATTTATATTTTATTTTTTTTTTAATTGAATACTTTAATTAGTGAATAAATTATATAATTAATTTACATATAATAAAGTATTCAGAATACAAATATTTACTTTACATTAATCCAACCAAACAGAAAAAATAGTTTCCATATATTTACTTTACACACAACCAAACAACAATAAAGATAATTCAGATTCATTTAGATTATTTTTTTTACAGCATTCCAAATGAAAACCAAAACAAGTATAGTGTCTTAAGTGTCTAATTATGGAGCTCTTAATTTAAGATTTAAGGATCCTAATTTCTAAGATTATGAATGATACTAACCTCATCTAAAAATGAGATCAACAAATGGACCCTCAATATGTGTGGTGGACTAACAATAGTACACCGCACATATTGGCATTGACCGAACTTTGCCAATAGATTTAATAGAAATTTCAAGCAACACTACTTGAGAAGATTTGAATTTTAGATTATGAATTTTATTTTGAATTTTGTTTTGATTTTGATTTGATGTTTTGTTTTGGATTTGATTTGCAATTTGGATTTTGAATTTAGTTTTGATTTTGATTGTGAAAGACAAGCATAAAAATGCCATTGGTAATTTAAATTCATTCTTAGGAAAATCTTAAGATTAAAGGATCCTAATTTCTAAGATTATGAATGATACTAACCTCATCTAAAAATGAGATCAACAAATGGACCCCAATATGTGGTGGTGGTGACAATAATAGTACACATATTGGTATCAACTTTTTGCCAATAGATTTAATGAAAGACAAGCTCTTAATTTAAGATTAAAGGATCCTAATTTCTAAGATTATGAATGATACTAACCTCATCTAAAAATGAGATCAACAAATGGACCCCCAATATGTGTGGTGGACTGACAATAGTATACCGCATATATTGGCATTGACCAAACTTTGCCAATAGATTTAATAGAAATTTCAAGCAACACTACTTGAGAAGATTTGAATTTTAGATTATGAATTTTATTTCGAATTTTGTTTTGATTTTGATTTGATGTTTTGTTTTGGATTTGATTTGCAATTTGGATTTTGAATTTAGTTTTGATTTTGATTGTGAAAGACAAGCATAAAAATGCCATAGGTAATTTAAATTCATTCTTAGGAAAATCTAGATTCACTAGTTTCTAAGAAGAATGAAGATGTTATTAGGAAGAGACTCCGTAGGGAATTTAATCTTAACATAATGGTGATATCCAAAAAAGATGCCTCTGAGGGGCTTATTCTTATCCTGACTATCACATAGTTTGGTTCTGCTTGGTTTTCAATAACTAACATAGGAAGAAAGTACAGGGGCTTACATCTTCCTAGGTGAAATTAGTCTAAGGGATAGTTTCGATAACTAACCAACCTAAGGGGAGGATATATGGATGCCTACACTGAGGTAGACTATATCCTATATTTTATTTTGTTTTTTCATCGATTTTCAATGAGTAATCTAGGAAGAAAGTACTGGGACTCACATCTTCCTAAGTGGAGCTAGCCAATGGGGTAGCCCTAATGACTAACCAACCTAATGAGTTCTCATCAGTTTCAATGACTTTAGGAAGAAAGTATGGAGACTCACATCTTTTTAGGTGGAACTAGTCAATGGGATAGCCCTAACGACTAATCAACCTAAGGGGAAGATATATAAAGGCCTATACTGAGATAGACTAGATCCTATATTTCATTTTTTTTCCTGTCGATTTTCAATGGCTAACCTAGCAAGAAAGCACAAGGATTCACTTCTCATTAGGTGGAATTAGCCAAGGGGGTAGCTCTAATGACTAACCAACCTATGGGGTTCCCATCGGTTTTCAATGACTAACCTAGGAAGAAAGCACGATGACTCACATGTTCTTAGGTGGAACTAGTCAAGGGGATAACTTTAACGACTAATCAACGTAAGGGGAGGATTTATAAATGCCTACACTGGGATAGATTAGATCCTATATTTTGTTTTGTTTTCCATTGGTTTTCAATGGCTAATCTAGAAAGAAAAAATAGGGACTCACATCTTATTAGGTGGAACTCGCCAAGGGGATATTCCTTATGACTAATCAACTTAAGGGGAGGATCTATAAATGCCTACATTGGGATAGACTAGATCCTATATTTTGTTTTGTTTTGTTTCCCATCAATTTTCAATGGCTAACCTAGCAAGAAAGCATAGAGACTCACATCTTACTAAGTGAAACTAGCCAAGGAGATAGCCCTAATGACTAACTGATCTAAAGAGGTTCTCATCGATTTCCAATGACTAACCTAGAAAGAAAGCACGGGGACTCACATCTTCCTAGGTGGAACTAGTCAAGGTGGGTGGTGGCCTTTTTATGGAGGATTAAGGACTTTGGAGGCTTGTTTCAATTTTCCTCCTTTGCATTTAATCCCTCATCCCACTTGATCTCTTATCAAGCCACCAAAAATGAAGTCCAATTCATACTTTAAGTAGATCGATTGATTTTAGGGCCACCAAAGTCCAATTTGGACTTTGTGATCTTGATTTTGAATTTGGGTCAACTCAACTTATGTTGACTCAAATGATTTGGGTTTAGTTAAGTGATCCAAGTTGGCTTATTGGCTATGAATTTAAGATTCAATTATACCAAATAGGTCATTCAATTTAATTGTAATAAATTTAGATTAATTTGAGTTTGAGTTGATTCAAACACATTTTGATCCTTTTTGACCCAAATGGATGTGATTGAGTTCGCATGGCTCATTGGTCATGTTGTGTTTAGATTAGACTGCAATTATGTTTGAATAATCATTTATGATGATTTTGATTAATTAACTTTATTAGAAGTTGATGGATTATATCTAATCTAATTGGATAATTAATTCAATTGACATAAGATTGATAATTAATTAAGCCTTTATTTTATTAAGTTGTTAATTTGATTAAAAGTTTAATTTATTTAATGATTAATTAAATAATCTTTAATTAAGTGACCATTCATTGGATAATTAAATGCTTATCTTGATTAATTAACTAACATAACTAATTAAAATTAAATTGGTGATTAGTTAAGTTAATCATAATTTATTTGATTAAATGATTGACTTAATTAAGATTGGTTAATAATTAATTAGTTTTTTTTGTTTACTTAACCAATGATTGATTTTAATTAATGATAAATTTAATTCTCGTGATAATCAGATAATTATCGGACTATGTTTTGTTTTGTTTTCCGTCGGTTTTCAATGGCTAGCCTAATAAGAAAGCACAAGGACTCACATCTTACTAGGTGGAACTAAGCAAGGGGATAGCCTTAATGACTAACCAACCTAAAGGGTTCCCATCAGTTTTCAATGACTAACCTAGGAAGAAAGTACGGGGACACACATCTTCCTAGGTGGAACTACTCAAGGGGATAGCCCTAACGACTAACCAACCTAAGGGGATGATTTATAAATGCTACACTGGATAGACTAGATCCTATGTTTTGTTTTATTTCCCATCGATTTTCAATGGCTAACCTAACAAGAAAGCACATGGACTCACATCTTACTAGGTGGAACTAGCCAAGGGAGTAGCCCTAATGATTAACCAACCTAAGGGGTTCCCATCAGTTTTCAATAACTAACCTAAGAAGAAAGCACGGAACTTATATCTTCCTAGGTGGAACTAGTCAAGGGAATAGCCATAATGACTAACCAACATATCTACCTCACTCCCCTGGTGCGAAATAATGGCTCCATACCTACTCAAAACTTATATATATATGTGTATGTGTGATATAACTAGTAAATGGAATCTATAATTTAATCAAATCAAACTTTACTTTTGCACGATTTTCCCATTTTTATAGTTGCATATACATCCATATGTATTTAAGAATAGCGGTTATATTAGTCTGGATATTCTGGGGACACATGGCTTTAAGTAAACCCAAGGAGGTTCCTATCTCACTCCCCTAGTGTAGAACAATGACAACGTACTTACTTAAAACTTTTATAGTTTTGAATGTGTATTTAGCTAAGGAATGAACCCTATTAGGGATAGACTAGATCCTATGTTTTGTTTTGTTTTCCATCAGTTTTCAATGGCTAACCTAACAAGAAAACACAAAGACTCACATCTTATTATATGGAACTAGCCAAGGGGATAGCCCTATGACTAACCAACTTACGGGTTTTCATCTGTTTTCAATGACTAACCTAGGAAGAAAGCATGAGGACTCACATCTTTCTAGGTGAAACTAGTCAGGGGGATAGCCCTAACGACTAACCAACTTAAAGGGAGGATCTATAAATGCCTACATTGGGATAGACTAGATCCTATGTTTTGTTTTGTATAAAGGATGCCACTATGGATACTTACGCCTATCTAGGATGGTAGTTGGGGAGGACGTCACTGTGGATACTTACTCCTCATCAAACTACACTGTTTTCAACTAGAGAAGGATGCCACCGGGAAACTTAGTACCTAATCTTGCCATATTAGAGAGATGGAATGCCAATGTGAATACTCACTCTTACCCTCATAGTACTTAAAGGTTTTGTTATTATTATTATTATTATTATTATTATCTTTTATTGTAATTTATTTTGTCACAGGAGAGTCAATTTTCGTAAAGAGGATATCATTCTAGAATGATGCTTTACTCTTAACACACACATTTTTTTAAATTTGAATTAGAGAACAACACAAGTGCAATCATGAAAGCAAAATTTTATAGCTCAAGATTCATTTCCAAGTACATTCAGGTGTAATAGAGGCGTTAAAGTTAAAGTGCTCGCATATTTATTCATCTTTTCATACATATAAATTTCAGACTCATCCTTCAGCCCTTGGACTTGGTCATCATCATTGTCAGATTCTATACAGATTTCAAACTTTGGCCAAGGATTATTCTTTTCATTTATTTTTGAAATTTCGCCTCGTACACTTAACTCTTCCTCGAAACTTGATTCTAAGTCAATATGTATTACTGGCGTTTTATCTTCAAATATCTCTTCTTTTTTATTTTCAATTTTATCCTTTTCTTCATCTTTTTCTTTCTCTTTTTCTTTATTTTCGTTTTCTTTCTTTTTCTTTATTTTCGTTTTCTTTCTTTTTCTTTTCTTGGCCAAAGTTTCTACCCTTTGAAATGACAATTTGCTTCTTAGGTAAATAGTAAGCGGCATCCTCATAGATCCCAATCTCATAGATAGAGAATGGTTGTATGTCTCCTTTTATAATATATTCGACCCCATCTCGCATGTATTTGATGCATTGATGGAGGCTAGAAGGGACCATTCTATGTTTATCTATCCAGGGTCTACCAAGAAGAGCACTAGAGGATGTTTCTGAATCTATGATATGAAACTTAACTTCAGTTTTCAAATCGCCTATTTCTAGTAACAATGTAATTGAGCCTAAGGCTCTTTCTCCTTTTTCATTAAATCCGCGCAGCATCATCTTGTTAGAGCTAAGTCTGCGTGCATCCACGCTCAAATAAGCTAAAGTTTTGACATTCATGATGTTGACTGATGCACTCGGGTCAACAAGCACTCTAGAGAGCTTAAAGTTATTCACATTGACCGTTATATAGAGAGGTTGGTTATAGTCAGCAGTTCTTAGTAGTAAATCTTCATTGGAGAAGATAACCCCAGGAACTTCCTTAAAGTAGAGTGCTTCATCAAAGGAAGTTGCTGCCAATTGAGCAAGGCAAATTTCTAGGTCGAGCAATGCCTTGATCAATGATTCCCTCATTTCCTTAGAGAGAACAAGGGCATCGTAGATACTCAACTTTGCATGTAGCTTCCTAAGATGAGCCAAAACATTATAATGAATTTATACCATTAAATTTTATCATGATGGCTCTATTAATTAATCCAAAGCTTACCTGAATGCCAAATTCTTTATTCAAGTTTATCTCATCAATCACTTCAACGCATGCTCTTTTGTTTCTATGCTCAATTATGTCCTTTTTTTGTTTTCACCCGTTAGGGTTGACTATTGCTACAAATGGATGTGAGATATGCCTTCTTCCATGGCAACCTTATCAAAAATTTTTTTATGGAACAACTACTTGAATGTACCACTGAAGATGATATTGGAACCCGTGGACTTGAACTAAGCCTTTAAGTTTAATTCGATATGTTCTGCAGAATTATTGCTAAGATTAGCCTTCACAACATCATTATAACTTCATCTTTGTAAGGCATTCAGCTTGATCTGTTATCATAGATGTCTATGTTAATGGCATGTTTATATTTTTCAAAAATATAGAAACTTATCATATATATTTTATAGAGGGATAGAAGGCCAATTACAAGTTTTTAAGAAAAGTCATTGTAGAGGGTGAAACCTTGATACCGAAATTGGTGCACATTTGGTTTCTTTTTAAGAAGTGAGCAATAGTGTGAGGAGTGAGAATCGAACCTATGTATTCACAAGACTACAAGAAATATAGTCCAAATGAATAGTTTTTGTAGTTTCCATGATTCATATGATGTTTCATTGTTGGTCTTCATATAATATTTTTGGGCTTTTGTATTTTTTTTTCATAAGTAATTCTTGGTAATTGCTCTTGTTATACATTTATTCTCATATTATACCATGCTTTATAAAACTATATTTCAAACTTTTAATTTGATGGTGCTCGATCTTTTCTACCAAAGAAAATTTGACCATGGTCATAATAATGTTTCAACGGGAATTTTATCCCAAAATTCTAAAACAATCAGTACTTTTTTTATAACCTTCCATCAACATTAACCTTGCACTATTACTATAACAACCCTTGATACTTTTAAAGAAACCCCCTTCATTAGGAAAGGTGTTGACAACATAGTTCAAAATTATTTCACCAAAAATTCTAAGGCCTATTTGGGATCATTTTTTATTTCTTATTTTTATTTTCATATTTTTTTTTAAATATATTTGTTTAGTATTTTATTCCTATGCTTTTATTTTAATTTTTTTAAAAAAATTAATTTGTTTTTAAAATGTTCAAAATAACTTTTAGTCATTTTGAGTATTTTGAAAAATAACTATCACTACCAATAGTTGTCAACGCCTTTAGTCGACTATTTCCACTACTGCCCACTAGTAACTAGATGTTATTAGTTGCTACTCCCATCACCGCGTAAATAACTTTGTTCAATATTTAATAAATATAAAAACATATTTTTCAAGATATGGAATATGTTTTATTTCAAATCAAAATTTAAATAAATAAAATAAAATAAAAAATGAAAGTGATCCCAATTGGTTCCTTAGTAAATTTTAAGTTGATAAATATTAATTAGAATTACTAGAAGATCAATATCTATCTTGGATTAAATATGTTAAAATAATTGTAATTAACATATGCCAAACTAACTTTTAAAGTTAAGGCTAATTTATTAAATTGGTGAATTTGCTTGTAAAAACTATGATAAGAGAATTCCTTGATGATTTTGTACGGTAAAATTTTCAAGTTGCAAATAGACGACTCTATTAATAAATTTTAGAGTTGAGCAACAAAGATATCATTGACATTTAAGTTTGATGTAGTAAAAATGAGAATATAAAGATGGATGTGTTGTAAAATTAGGAAAAATAAAATTAAACTATTATTTAAGTGAAATGGTTCAATTAGCATGACGCGTATTACACATAAGGGTTGATACATCATGTAAAAATTCATCCAATCAAGCATGAATCTTAATGTAATTTTTGAGTTGAAAACTTTCAAATGTAAATTCACGGTTGTTCATTCTTCAATTATATCAAATTTATAATTGAACTGAATGTCTCGATTATATGAACTCGAGGACATTTAAAGTGGTTAAATTTGAGTTCAAATGAGTTTAAATTAAGTATCTAAAGCATGATTTATAATTTTGGAGTGTTAATCAAAGGGTCAAGCGATCTTCAAATTTTATATGCTGATAATTAAATTGAGTGTATCAACAAGAGGAATCCAATGAGCCTACAAATCACTCGATTATGAGGTCATTAAGACATTTTAACACTACCATTGTCGGTCCCAAGTCCGAATGTGAAAAGTGGAGGGTTTCGATAGGTAGTCAACAGCCAACATAAATTTTGTCGAAATAATCATGACATGAATCCTTTAAATCATTATGTTAATGCTAAGGCGTCCCCTGAAGCGACGTGCTGTATGACTTGAATACAAAAAAAATGTGCAGAAGCAGCACGATGCGGTGCGGTGTTAAATAAGCAAAGGTTCCCATATTATGGGATCGAGCAAAGAAGTTAGTCCATGAAACTAGAATTAGGTTAGGATCTTAGAATATGTACTCTTACGTAAATTAATGTAATTAATAGATATTATGGTTCATAGAAAAATAATATTTTATGTGTTGAAACTAAATGGGTTGGGGAGAAGACCAAGGAGATTGATAGTTTAGGTTTTAAACTTTGGTATTCAGGTAGAAGTCAAACTAGAAATGGTGTAGGTGTGATTATAGATAAAAGTTTGAAGGATAATGTTATAAATATTAATAGATGTGGAGATAGAATTATAGTTTTAAAGATTATTGTTGATAAGATTATCAATGTTAGAAGTGTTTATGCTCCTCAAGTAGGTTTGGATGTAGCTCAAAGAAAAATTTTAGAATGAATTAGAGGAATTAATACAAAAGATACCTTTTGAAGAAAAATATTTATTGGAGAGATTTAAATGGGCGTGTTGGTAGAGTGGTTGAAGATTTTAAAAGTGTTTAATGGTGGTTATGGATTTGGGTGATTAATGAAGAAGGTAGGGTATATTAGATTTTTCCCACATGATTTTTGTAGTTTCTTACTTTATTTAAGAAAGAGATGAACATATTATTACTTATAAAAATGAATCTAGTAAAACAGATTGATTATTTTCTAATGAGAAAAATAGATCGCTTAGATTGTAAAGATTGTAAAGGCCATTCCAAATAAAAGTTTAAGTACCTCGATTGTTAGTTTTAGATTTTAAGATGAAAGATTGTAAGAGGAAAATGAATCAAATTATTGTCAATTAGATGGGGATACTTAAATAACACAAATAAAAATATTTTTAAGAAAAATTCTGAGCTTGGAATTTGGGATGTTCATAAAGAAGCTAATATTATGTGAAAAAGTAGTGAAATTAAAGTTCTAAAAATGTCTTGGAGAATCAAAAGGAAAACTTCTTTTAATAAAATAGTTGGTGGTGAGTCGAGTGTCAGAAAAGATAAGAAATAAGAAGCGTTGTTATAAAATTTGGTTAAGATGTAAAATTTGGAGAATGGGAAAGATATAAAGTGGCTTGTAGAGATCTAAGAAAGCGATATATGATGTAAAATTTAAATTTTTTAGTGATTTATACTGATAGATTAGATGAAAAGATGTATGTATAAGTTACCAAAGAGATAGAGAAGTAAAGAGCACAGTTAGTGAGGTGTATTAAGGATGAAGATAATAAAGTATTTTTCTTAGAAAATGATATTGAAAATAGGTGGATGAGATATTTTTATAAACTTTTCAATGAATGATCTGAATGCACGATTGATTTTAGCAATCTTAATACCTTAAACAAAAATAAAGAATTTTATTTTTATCGTCGTATTAGTAAATCTGAAGTTAGAGAAGCTTTAAAGAAAATGAAATGTGAAAAGCGGTAGGACACTGATATTCCAATAGAAGTGTGGAAATGTTTAGGAGATCAAGGAAATTTTTGGCTTACAAATCTTTTAATGTTATTTTAAAGACTAAAAGATGTCGGATGAGTGAAAAAGAGTTTGTTAGTTCATATTTAAGAATAAAGGTGATGGTGTGCAAATTATAGAGGAATTAAGTTAATGTGTCATACATTAAAATTATGGGAGAGAGTAATTGAGTATAGGTTATGATGTGATACAAAAGTTTCTCACAATGTCTTGGTTTCATGCCGTAGATCTACTATGGATGCTATATATATTTGTTAAGAGGTTTGATGGAGAAGTTTAGAGAAAGTAAGGAGAATTTACATATGATATTTATTGATTTAGAAAGCTTATGATAAAGTTTCAAGAGATGTTCTTTGGAGAGTTGGAATAGAAAGGAGTTAATATTGGTTATATTCAAGTCATTAAGGATATGTATACTAGAGCCGTTACTTGTGTCCAAATACAAGGAGGATTGACAAAATATTTTCCCATTTCAATTGGATTACATCAAGGATCAGCTTTAAGCCCTTACTTTTTTACTTTCGTTATGGATGTTCTTACTAGGCATTTATAGGAAGATGTACCTTGGTGTATGTTTTTGCTGATGGCATTCTTCTTGTTGATAAGACTAGAGTGGGAGTCCAAGAGAAACTTGAATTATGGAGGTCAACATTAGAGTCTAAAGGTTTTCGCTTAAGTAGATCTAAACCTAATATATGGAGTGTAATTTTAGTTGTGGAAGTTCTAGTAGTGTTGTGACATTAGGTAAACAAGTCATTAATAAGAGTGAGTGATTGATATTTAGGCTCTATTGTTCAAAATGATGGTGAAATAGATGGAGATGTTATTAGTAGAATTCAAGTTGGATGGTTGAAGTGGAGGAATGCATTTGGCCTTGTGATAGAAAAGTTTCACTTAAACTTAAGGAAAAAATAAGATTGGTAAGACCTACAATGACTTATGGTGCGAATGTTGGCCAATAAAATAGCGATAAGACTAAGTTAAGTGTTACAGAGATGAGGATGCTCAGTGGATGAGTGGCTTTACTCTTAGAGATAAAATGCTGAAATGAGTATGTTCGGGAAAAAAGTTGGAGTAGCTCGTGTGATAAGATTAGAGAGAGACGCCTTAGATGGTTTGGCCACATAAAGCGTTGGCTGTCCGATGACCCGGTTAGGAGAGTAGATGCATTAAATTTGCCTTATGTTAAGAAAGGTAGAGGTAGACTTAAAAAGACTTGGTTACGATATATAAAAAATGACCTTAGTATACTTGAATTAAATGAGAATTTGACACATAATAGGACATAATGGAGACGAAGGATTCATATAGCCGACCCCATTTAGTGGGATAAAGGCTTCTTGTTGTTGTTGAATGGTCTATGATAAAAAGTAATACAAATCGTTTAATAGAGTGTTTTAGAATATTTATCAAAATAACTAAAATATCACTCTTAAAATTATAAATAGAGCTACATGCTTTACATAAGAGGCATGAGGAGACTTGAATTTTGAGGGAATCTAGAGATTTGAAGAACTCTTTACTATTATCATCACTTGATTGTCATCGTTGGACTATTGTGGCTTGATCGTTGTGGTCAAACCATTGTCTCCTGACCTTCCTCATCTTAATGTCGTCGCTAGACCAATGTCATCTTGTTGTATTACCGATTATTGATTCTTGGCCAATGTCACTTGACAGTTACCTAATCATCGTCATCCTTTCACTACTCCCACAATCTTTGCTTCAACTACAAAAAATAAAGTAAATGCTCCCGCTTTTTAGTCTCATCATCTCCGGTTATGGGGAAGAGCAAATTTCTGTAGCTTCATATAAATAGTGAATTATTCAAACTTTTTTAGGCCACATGATTTTACTCTTTCTGGATATTCCACATAAAAAGTTTTTATGTCTCGTGCATTGTTTTTATTTCTGTGAGTTTTAAATCTTCATATTAAAAAATATGTTAAAATCTCTCCCTCTATCGCCGATAATATTCTAGCACTTTACAAGAGTAAAAAATTGATTTATGTGGGTCGCTTTTGTACAATGAAGTGCAAAAGATATATCAGTATAATTTGGCAAATAAAATTTATGTACAAGATTGAAAAGGAACATTGTAGCACTTACAGAAAGGTTAGAGTTTGTGAAAAATATTTGCATGAACTAGAGTTTGTGCCTTATCTTACACTCAATAGATATGATTTGAGTATTCATAAATGTGATCACAAGCTAAGGTATATTGTCTAATGATGATGTAACTGGCCGATTTATGTTGTAGTTAGCTAATTACTCTTTTTAGATTATTGTGTTTGTGTTAGGTAAGCTATATTAGGATTGTCAGCTATTAAATTAAATATGCAGAGTTATTTGTTACTTGTCTAGTAGTCTAATCTTATTATTTCACTTAACTCATTTTTCTTTTAATTCTCGCCTACTATTAGGTGAGTTCCCTATGGACTGTCCACTTCAGGATAGTTTGTTGAGGGTGCATTACAAAGGGATGCTTCTTAATGAGGAGAGGACTGTGTTTTATGACACAAGAGTTGATAACAATGGCGAGCCTTTGGAGTTCTGTTCTGGAGAAGGACTTGTAAGTGTTTCATTTTTGACCTGTTCATAATGTAATAATCACCAAGAAATCCTTAATTTTTTATAAGATAACGGAAAATTATTATAAAGAGGTGGCTGATGAGCATGAAGCTTAATAAGCATTTAAAGCCATAAAAAGTGGCCGGATACATGTGATCTTTCTGGCTGGGTTTATCCATGAATTGAAAATCTCTATGAACATATTAACTGCAGTAGTTTCTTATTACAAAGGAAATAAGCCCTACATTTTATTCATGAAGGATTGTTTTTATTATTATTATTTTTTTGGTCATGTCATTCAGTCAGGAATCATTTTGAGCTTCTGAAGTTATCTGACTTTCCTACCAAAGTGTTTATGTTTGAAATTGGAATGCGTAGCAATATACTAATTAGATTTTAACATTGATGCATGGTGATCAGTGTTTTCATGGTTGTTTGTTGGATATATCGAGTGTATTTTAATCAACACGAAATTAGGTTTTTATTCTTTATGTAGTCTCTTTTGCATCTGAGGAATCCAACTTTGTGATTTTAGTGCAAATTGTAATTAAAGAGATTCTTTTTCTCTAGGTCTGGGGTGTAAACTAATGTGATCAAACTTAATTTTTTAGATTAATGTCCATGTAACACCATGTAACACCATTTAACACCATGTAACAACAGAAAAAAAAATTCAGTTCCCATTTGTCTTAGAGACGTGGTCTGAATATTGGAAAAAGGTTCATGAAAGATTAAAGAAGCCAATGAATGATGCGAGTTTTACAGTTGCTACCCTTGCTTCGAAAATTATCTTGATTTTGAAATTTTTATTTGACCATTTCTATCTACAATGTCCTTAATTGTGGATTGTTAAGTCAATAGTATGTTTCATCTAATTTGGTACAGGTTCCAGAAGGATTTGAAATGTCTGTGCGTCTAATGCTTCCTGGAGAGATATCTGTCATCACCTGCCCCCCAGACTATGCATATGACAGATTCAAAAGGTTCTTCTTTTATGAAGTAAAATATGTGATGGTGCTGGCATATATAATATTAATGGGGGTCGTTTCACGAGCAGGCCTGCTAATGTTCCTGAAGGTGCACATGTTCAGTGGGAAATTGAGCTTCTTGGTTTTGAGATGCCTAAGGTAAAAGGACATTCATTGTTGTAGTGCTCTGACTCTTGATTCTCACCAATAATGTGCTTTATCTGTATAATATTTTTTGCTTTTTAAATTTTATTTATTGTCATATGGTTATATGGTTTCAGATAGTTACTGGCCAATCCGTGAATGCATCATTTTTTAGCATTTATAGAGTATATTGAAGGAAAGATTAACTCAGAGAAACTGTTAATAATTTCATGTTTGTTTTGTCGTAATGTTTATTTTATGATTTCATTAATTTTCCTGTTTAGTGACCAAAACGTTTTGTTTTTCTATTCATGTGAAAATTTCGTATTTGATTATGTCCATTTTGGTTATCATATGTATTTGCTGTCAGCATATTTTAAATGTATATTTTGTCATGCCAATGTGTTTTGTTTTACTTTAATTTCTCTGAAGAAAGCAATTCCTCGAAACTGGTAACTTGAGGATAGGTTAAAGAAAACCAACTCTCAATCATCAATAGCTTTATTGAGTTTTGACAATTAGTATCTTCATTTCTTATACATGAAGCGTATCTAATTGCAGGATTGGACTGGATTAAACTTTCAGAATATAATGGATGAAGTAGAGAAGATAAAGAGCACAGTATGTTATTTAGATGCATTGCTCTATTTTTTATTTAGATTTCTTGTGTACTTATATAATTTTTATTGGTAGGACCGTTGGAGTTATACAAGTTCCTTTTTTTTTTTGGCTTTTCAGGGGAACAGATTATTTAAAGAAGGAAAGTATGAACTCGCCAAAACAAAATATGAGAAGGCATGTAACCAATTGTTAAAAGTTTTATCAATTATTTTGACCTATGCTGTCTGCATCGTTAATTTTTAAGTTTGTCTGTGGTCACTTATAATGTTGTGAATGATTTTAACTTAAGCCTCATATTTTCATAATTTAAAGCACATGCAAATAAATTTGTACTAACCTTTCGAGAATTGTAGTAGTTGTTGCCAAATCATGAGTGACAATTTTCTTTTAGGTAGTTCTAATTTTTTCCATTAAAATTCTGTTCCAATTCCAAGAAAAAAAATGACAGAAAACAATAAATAAGCAATGTAATGATGATTTTCTTAAACTAGACTTAAGAATCTTAATCTTTAGCTTGATAAACTTCCCTTGTGAATGGCTAAATCTTCTTCTTACCAGTTATAATATTGCAAATCTGCAGTTTCATTTCAGTATAGTGAATGAGAAAAGAACTCTTTTACTAGATTTGTTATTGCTTTGTTAAGTTTATAGTTTGTCAATGCTGGAGTGTAATCATGAGAAATCTGGTTGCTAGAGTATTCAAAAGATCTGTAGTTACATTTTATTATGGTTAATGAGAAGAAACTCTTTTGTTAGATTTGTGTTAAGTTTATAGAGTTATCATAGGGCATTTGATTGCTAGATTATTCAAAAGATTTAAATATTACATTGCTCCAAAGATGAATGGACATCTGAAGTACAGAAGAGCATAAGATGATAAATGGATATTTATGAAGTTTAACCAGAGCTTTTGGATTATTGGGAAATTAGGATTTTATTTTCTTAATTTTTTTATTTGCTTTTTTAAAATCTTGAGGGAATCAATGGTGTCAGATTATGGTTTGCATACTTTGGCCACCTGTTGTTATAGGAATGTTAATAAAATTTATGTTATTAACACGAAATGCTGTCAGCATGTTCATTGGAAAACATTCTAGAGAGTCGGCACTGATGACTTTTATATAAAGCATACCTATTGCAATAATTGCAATTTAATGTCGTCCCTCAGCAATTTGCTTTTTTATATGATCTGTTTGGTTTTATTGGTAATTCTATGAAAAATTGTTAAGCATCACTATTCTGTCAATGCAATTTAAGGAATTCAACTTCATTTGATTTGCTTTAAGACAGGTTCTTCGAGAGTACAATCATGTTAATCCCCAAGATGATGAGGAAGGGAAGACCTTTTTAAATTCACGAGTAAGTTTATTTTGTGTACACATGAAATCTTTACTATATATTTGGTTCAGTATTGTCCATTTAAAAGGAAACGGAGCTTTGTATGCTTAAATTTTATCATTTCTAGTTTTTCGATGTCAAGTTTTATGCCATAAATGTCCAACCTAGTTTTTTAACCTCAGATCTTTGTGCTTGCTTGTGGGGATTTGTGTTGAACCGATTTATTGTTGATGCTTGCTATCTTTGATTTTTTTGATTTGGTCTTGATTATGTTCCCCACATAGTGGGATAAAGGCTTGTTGTTGTTGTTGTTGTTGTTGGTCTTGATTATGTTAATTTTTCTGTTAATGGTGTTTGCAGAACACATTGAATCTGAATGTTGCAGCTTGCTACCAGAAAATGGGTGAATACAGAAAATCTATTGAGACGTGCAATAAGGTAAATCATTTAAAATAACAAGCTTTATTCTATGATGTTTCAGTATAAGGGAAAAGATGTAAATCTCAAAAAAAAAAAAAAAAAAAAAAAAAAGATGTATGTACTGACTGCGAGCTCAAACTCATTGAAGTTCTCAGGTAAGGATAATGTTAGAATTATTGTAAGAGTTAATTATATTTTATATCAGTTTCTTGTTATTGCTCAGAATGCTGTGACAATCTCCATCAAACTGATAACTGCGCTAATCCTTTGATGAATTGTGATCAGATCTGATATTGAGGATTTTAGTAAAACCTTAAAACTCAATTATTGAATAAACTTGGTATTCAATCATTGCATTTTCTTGATAATGTTCAAATAATTAAGGTTCCAATGTGTTTTGTCATGTATTACTCGTTGGTAGACATTTCTCACGAGTGTACAATTATGGACTGAACCAATATTGTATTATAAACTATGCTCTAATATTTATAGAGTTAAGGGTCAAATTGGTCCCCCAATTATTTATGTAAGATCAAAATAGTCCTAGACTAAATAAAATGACCAATTTAGTTCCTTGATTATTTGAAAAAGGACCAATTTGATCCTAAACTAATGGTTTGAGGTGTTAAAAATAGGGGCATTTTTCAAAATTTAATTTTTTATTAATTTTTATTTCTTGTGTGCTATAGATACAATCATATTCAAGGAGATTGGATTAATATTATGCATATTTTTGAAGAAATAGATTTTTTGGCATAAATTTTATATATTTTTATTATATTAAATATCATTATAATATTAACTTATTTTATAATTTTGATATTAGCTCACCTTCTCCGTTACATGTCTACTTATTTTCATTCAAATTCAAATGATAAGATTAAATTGGTCTATTTTTAAATAATAAAGGAACTAAATTAGTCCTATTTAGTCTAATGATTATTTTGATCCCTATAAATAGTTGGTGGACTAATTTAGTCCTTAACTCTCTATTTATATATAACATGTTTAGTCCTTTTTCTCTGTTGGTGTTAGTTTGTAATCTGGATGGTGAGAGCGGCTGTTCCACTTTTTTTTTAAAAGCCATTTGAATGAAGATCATAGAGTGGTTTATGTAATATCCGGATGAATTATATAAGTTTTTTATGCTGGCACAATTGAGTAGATCAAATTGGGCCAATGCAAAGTGAACATCCTACCTTTATGTAACTTTCCTAATCTTCTTGATGAGTATTCTTTCATTAAGTGGAATCAAATCTATTTAACATTTTACTTTCCATTTGATGTCGACAGGTTTTGGATGCTTACCCTGTGCATGTCAAAGGGATTTATCGCCGAGGCATGGCTTACATGTTAAATGGAGACTTCGAGGAAGCACGAAAAGATTTTAATGCGGTGAGTAAAAGACCGAGTATTTTACCTACTCACGAAAGGCCATGTAGTAATAATGTATAGCACGAAGCAGATATGATTGTATTGCTTCTTCTTGCTAACTTTCTTATTGACATTAGATGATAAGCATGGACAAGTCTTCTGAACCAGATGCTAACGCTGCTCTCCAAAAGCTGAAGCAACTAGAACTGGTAAGTTACATCAACATTAATCTATAGATTATAAACTATTATGGATGGCATCATTTCCTCATTTAATATTTGTTGCTTATCTAATAGGGCAAATGAAGTCACTATTAATTCTTTTTGATGTCATGTTAGTTCTAACTTTTAGTAAAGCATATATATCAAGTCTACCAGTTGTCTTGCAATTTTAACGTATAGTGTAATACGTGTCATGAAATGCTATAGTTAGTGCAATTTTTAATCTAGAATTTATGGTTTTAAAATTTAGCATTCCTTGATAGAATGCAAATAAATCCACCATTTCCCCTTTTAATGTTGTGCAGGTATTTATCATTTGATAGAATTAGAAGTTCTTACATAAGCTTCCATGCATCCTATTATTGATCTTATAAGATTAACAATATAAAGGAAATTACGACAATCTCCCAAGGTCTTTTGGTCCCCAAAATTCATTCTATCATTTAATTTAAGTAATTAAATAGTTCTTCTGATGGCAGATATTTTATAAAAAAATATTTATTATTTTCATATTGACTCTCATATGATTTTTGGGATATCAAAACAGATGTTGATAAATAGATTGATGATTGAGTAGGATTAGACATACACAACGGAACACTTCTTCCCCATATTGGATATATATGATTTAAAAGTTCCTTGTCATTTAGGCAATCCTTAATGTTATTACATACAAGAGTATTCTATTTTCAAAATAATCTAAATACTTTGTTTTTTGTAAGTATAACAAACGAGAGTTGGAATATTATTATTTTTTTGCATCTACTTGGAAAATATTATCATGATGCCTTTAAATTACACAACAGACATTGAGATTTAGTATATTTGAATTTGTATGGCATAAAATTGTTGAATGCAATATCAAATTCGGTTGAATATTGATAACAAAAAATTCTATTGAATTGTCTTTCTTTTATCAACAACAACAACAAGAAGACTTATCCCACTATGGGGTCGGTTACATAAATCCTTTTTCTCCAATTTGTCCTATTAAGTATTATATTCTCATTCAATTCTAATAAGATAAGGTCATTATTACTACTTTTTAACTAATTCTTTTTAAGTCTATCTTTACCTTTCTTAATGTAGGCCGAATCTAATACATCTCTCTTAACTGGGTCATTGAACTGCTGACGTTTTATGTGACCAAACCATCAAGGCAACTCTCCAATCTTATTTGCCATTGGAGCTACTCGAACCTTTTCATTTTCATATATATATTTATTTCATATTTTGTTTGTAAGTATAAAGCCACTCATCCACTTGAGCATCCCCATCTTTACAATACTTAGTTTTATGTTCTCTTTTATTGGTCAATATTTTGCTCCATAAAGCATTACAAGTCTCACCATCATCTTATAAAATTTTCCTTAAAGCGGCACTTTTTAGTCACACAATAGGTCTGATGCATTCCTCCACTTCAATCATCCAACTTGAACTTTACTAACATCTCCATTTATCTCAATATCACTTTGAGCAATAGACTTGAGATATGTAAAATGTTTACTCTTTTTAATGACTTGATTGCCTATTATTGCAACCCCGCCACTATATTTTCTACAACTAAAATTATACTCCATGTATTTGGTTTTAGATTTACTCAAATGAAAGCCTTTAGATTTTAAGGTTGACCTCCATAATTTAAGTTTTCCTTAAACTCTCTCTTTAGTCTTATCAACAAGATGAATACAATTAGCAAAATTTATACACCTAGGTACATCCTCTTCTAAATGTCTAGTAAGAACAACCTTAAAGCAAAAGATAAGGTCGTAAAGCCGATCCTTGATGTAATTCTACTAAAATAGGAAAATACTTAGTCAATCATCCTTGTGTTTTAAGCACAAATAACAACTCAAGTATACATATTCTTAATGCCTTGAATATAAGCAATATTAACTCCTTTTCTAAAACTCTCCAAAGAACTTCTCTTGGAACTTTATCATATGCTTTTCTAAATCAATAAATATCATATGTAGATCCTCCTTACTCCCTCTATACCTCCACTTATAGGAGGCACCATTGGTAGTGCTAATCCTTCCCATCATCTATAAAGAGAGCACATAGTTGGTGTCATGAGACACCGTGACCAAGGAGTCTTCGTATTCACCACGCTTAAAAAAGCACACATAGGTTTTTGATAATATTCAACCGTCTCCAAGCATCATTCCAATGTATGAGGCATTATCAGTAGTGCAAAGCCTTCTCACTACGTTTACAAGGGTGTGCATAGTTGGCGTCGTGAGATATCGTAGTTTGAGAGTTTTCATATCCACTACACTTAAAAAAGTGTGCATAGGTTCTTGATAACATTCACCAGAGAACATTGGTTTTCTCATGCATTGAAATAGTTCACACAAGTACTAATTTTATATTTTTTTATTAATTTTTAATTATTTTATTTAAGTCCCATCTATTTAAATTAAGACAATCATCTTTCCCTTGTGGGGGACTTCTTCGAGTGGTTTTAGGTCTTCCTACCATATTTTAAAATAATGTGTATGTTCAATGTCATGAAATACTATAGCCGGGATCTTTATACCCAGCTTGCTTTAAAAAATACGCAAAGGCTTCAACAGAGAAATTTCTTGTCGCATTGGAACAACGATACTAGTACTTAGCGGGAAGATTATTTGTCAATAGTTTTGAATGGAGAGGAGCTGTGGCTAAGTGGAAGTGATTGTGAAGTTTGGTTGGAGAGTTAGCAATCACATAAGGAAGGAGGTGAATGAGGCAGCAGGCGAAGGGCTAAGGGATGAGGTTAAAGAAGTGCTAGGCTTGTAGGATAGGGAGGTTGAAGTCAGTCGGGACTAGGCTTGTTGTGGGTGGTGAGTAGAAAGGGGGGAGCTGAGGCTTACGATGTGTGAATAGTGAGTGAGAAGGGTAATAGAGAGGTGCTGTGGAAATGTGTGAGGAGCTGGATGCTCATGTGTCATAGAATGACGAGATGGGGATAAGGGAGAAGGTGGAGGCTAGGGTTGTTTAGGCTTGCAAGTAGAAGGGAAAGCAGGGCTAGTGGTAGTGTGAGGAGAGAGCAGTGAGGCGAGATAGTTGCGCAGGGTTGAGGCTACCAGGAAGAGGGAGATCACATGAGGGAGTTAAGTTGTGAGCATAGAAGCGCTAGAGGAGAGGAAAGGATGAGTGGGGGCGCAAAATGTGGTCCAGGCTCACAGAGGTTGCTGAAGATGGGATTGTGTAATTGGCTGAGAGTTGATGGCGAAGTAGCATGAGTTTGAGAGTGTAGAGCAGCGAGAGGAGGTGGAGTGTGATTGTGTGTGCATGCCTGGGGACGAATAAGGTGACGGGCCAAGAGGAGGTTGAAGCTTCTCTACTTGAGATGGGAGCGTGAGACAAAGGGAGAATGTGGGCTTGCAGTCTTGTGCAAATAGGATGGACTAGTTGCTTGTAGAAAAAAGAAAAAAAAAAGTTTTTTGTCTTTTTATTTTTCTAATACTAAAATATTATCTTATTTTATTTCACACCATTTCACTGTGCTGATGGAACTATTTAATGTTGGTACAGTGCATGAATTCCAAGAACACGATGGGAGATGATTTTGATAGGATTAATGAATTTGATTAATTGATTGATTTTTTAAAATATGTGTATATATGTGTGTATAAATTTAAGTTATTTTAGGTGAGTCTAAATAGTAACATTAATTTTAATTTATATGTATTATATAATAATTATATTAAACATAAATTTAATGTAGTTTGATTTCATTATAATCTTTTTAACTTAAAATATTTATTATTATTTTTTTAGGAATGTGTATTGACCCGCATAACCTTCTTTACCTCAAACTTCATGTCATCATCTTGCATGCATGTGATTTTGTGAATTTTCTCGCTTGACAATCCCAACAATATGTGTATCATTTCTGGCTATTTTTGATGTTTTAGACACGTCAGTATAGTCTGTTTCATGAATGGGCGATGTTTGAGTGATTTCAATGGCGATCGAGATATCTTGAATTTGATTTATGCAGCATTGCATTCATGGTTTTTGGTTGACACCGTGCTTGATTGAAATGATTTTTGAATGCTCTTATGAGAAGATTTTGATATTTTAATGCATCGACGTAGTTCGTTTGGTGAATATATCATGTTTCATGTGATGTTGATTGCAGATAAAGTGTTTCGAACTCAATCTACATGATGCCGCATTCATTATTCATCAATTGTCATATTAGCTCAATTTAACTCATTGAGCATATATGAAGGTCAACAATTGGCAACTTATCCAGCGGGCTAAATGTCTCCGTATAATCAATGCTATATTCTTGATTATACCCTTAAGCCACAAGCCAAGCTTTGTGTCTGGCTATCTCCCATAAGAGTTCAATCTTGTCATGAATATCCAAACATTATTGTGAAGTGATAAAGGTACTATAGTCCAAGTACTTGAGTTTGAAGAGCCAAATTTTTTTCAACACAGCCTTGTTCCATTTGGCATCTTTAACAGCCATAGTATAACAAATCGGATTAGAAGAGCTGCCAGAGATATGTGTCAAATTTAAAATTGTCTTCTGTTCATAGATATCAGCCTTTAATCTAGTAGTTGTGGCGTGTCTAGGTAAAGTTGGAAGAGGTTGAGAAGCTGAATGTATAGAGGAGGTTTCAGAGATGGGCAAATTTGTTGGAGAAATATTGGAAGAGCTGGGAGAAATAGGGGAGAGTTGTGTGGTTGTGTTGTGATTAGATTGTTGGTGGAAACTGAAGAATATTTATATTGGAGTTGGGGAATGATTGGTATTCTTTGTGGGGAGTGATTGAGGCAAGCTTGACACAGGGACCAACACTTGAGGGGAGATGAAGGCAAAAATGATGATGGTGGAGAATTTTTTGACTGATATGAAAAGATAACTTCAATAAAGGTATCATACTGAGATAGAAAATATTTTCTAGAAATTGGATAATATTACCTATAACCCTTGTGAGAGGTAACATTTCCCAAAAATATGCATTTAATTGATTTAGGTGCAAGTTTATTGGAGGTATAAGAGCAAGCCACACCTAACATTGGCAACAAAAAATGTATAAATGCAAACGGGAGGGAGACTTGTCGAATAATATATAAGAGTGTGGGAAGACAATAAAGAACTAGTTTGCTAAACAAAATATTGATAATTGTTTAATATGGTATTCGGTGTCAGACATCATTAGAGTGGGATGGACTAGATACGTTATCTGTGAGACGTTTAGTCCATATATAAAATATGAGATAAACAGATAATTATCAGTGGTCAAACGATGAATTTATTGAAGGTTATGAGAAGCTTACGATTTGTGTCAATAGAATATCTTAAGCAATAGAGAAAGTAGGTGTAGTTTGATAGCTACCAAGCATGCTTTGTTGGTCTCCTTGATAAGTGATTCAATTGGAAAGTTGAGAAAGATCAGATGTGAGATGCGACTTTGTACCAAAATCCAAATATCATTCATCATTTTCTTTAAATAAAGCCTAAGACAAAGTGGGATTGATGTATTGTAAATTGGTGTGATGCTAACATACCATTGTAGAATGCCTATATTTGCCACAAATCTGTCAAGTTATGGTAGAAGACTACTTTCAGGTTGAGATGATAAAGAAATAGGATGACATGAGGAGATATTGCAACCCTGCTTGGTGAAACATAATGGTGTACAGCCTTTAAAGGATTGGGAGTGGCCTCAATCATGATTGGAGATGAGTGCCATGGGAGGATCATTCAATTGAACAGCTTAAAGTTCTTTAGTGGCATCATTCACTATATTTGTCTCTTCACTGCAAAGTTACGAATAAAGATCATTCAAACTGATTGGTTGTAACTTGATGTCGACCTCCATCTTTACTCCAAAAATATGGCGCGATCAAGTTCGACAAAGACAATGAGGAATAAACATGACATTGCGTAGATTTCAACCAAAATGTGTCGACTAGGAACAACATCATCTGAACTTCACCAATTTCACAAAATGGGTTGCACTACTGCGCTTGAAGCATCAAAATTACCAAGGAGAGGTCTCTCACCTGATTTGATCAAAGATGATAGTTGAAGGGTGTGATGATGCATGAATTGAGCTCGAATTACTTTGATCACCATAAAAAAATATCCAAATGGCTTTCATTCATGAAATGGACTATGCCAAGATTTTTGAAGAGTAAAAAATACTCAGGGAGAACACCCACATTGCAGGGGTAAGTGCATGAATGCGAAAACTAAAAAAAATTATTTTGCGAGATGATGGCATGAAGTTTGAGACACGAGAGATGAAGTTTGTGAGAATGCATATTTATAAAATCTATATAATATAATAACTAAAAAATTAATCTATTAATTAATCAATTAAAATATAATTAAGTCAAAATTAAATTAAATATTTTATTTAATATGATTATTATCATAATATACATAATAGTTATATATATCTATTAATTATTAAATTAAATAAATTATAATGATTAGATAAATTTTAATTATGTAATCAAACAAGTTAAAATTATTGATTAATACTTAATCAAGATGAAATTAAATTGAATTTAATCAAGATTATAGTATAAGTTAATTAACATAATCAAATAATAGATTTATATATATTTGTATCTATGTGAAATTGAATCAAAAAACAAATTATTATAAATGCTACCTCATATCCCTCATCCAATCTCACTAGTCTCGCCATCCCATAGACTGCTTGGTCGGCCGGTCTTGTTTCTCCTAACTCTCCACATCTCAAGCAAAAAAAAGCGTCGGTCGATCGGTCTTGTTTTAGCAGCAACTTTCGTCCCAACTCCATTAACGCTCAGTTCTTCCTGTCCCCCTCGTCCCTCTCTGTTCGTTAAGCGACCTACCCAAGTTGCTCCCCTTCTTCGTCCCAAAGCCCTCCTGCCCCACACGATATAGCTCCCATATTCGCTCTCCCTAGTGCCACCCTGCATGTCTAACCCGAGGCTAGCCCTCGCTCTCTATCTTAAGTAGCCATGCAAATTGAGGTCGAGCCTATACCTTCTCTTCTTTTCAATTTCTCCATAACGCCTATATCTACTTCCTCCTAAATGACTCTCCTGGTTCTTCCCTCAACGGCCAGCCTACCCTCTCTTTTTCTCTAAACAGAGACTTAGAAAAAAGGGGAGAACTAAAAAAAAAAAAATGAAAAAACAAAGAAGAAAAATAATATATATATGCTATATATTATTATTGCAAGTTTCATTGTTGATTCGTCACCTCAAAATTGCCATTGCATGCTCGTAAATATAAAATGCCAAAAAAATTTTAAGTTCTCATGCGCACTATTCCAATGCAATGAGGAAATTTTATGCGTTTCTCTTGTGTAGGTATCTAAAAGCTTGTGTGCCTTTTAGGTGGATAGGTTAAAAGACTGGCCACGGTGTCACAAGATACCGATCATGCACGCTTTGTATAAGTATGATGAGAAGGCTTTAGCACATCTAAAGTAGCCTCCTATATGGAGATAATGTTGGGATGTTATTGAAATTTTATCAAATTTTATATTAATAGAAACCTTTATTAGAACATAATTAAATGAATTTTTTTGCAAATCAGGATTGAAAATTAAATCAATATTAAAGTAAATGTAAAATTATAAAGCTCTATGCAAACAAATCATTCAAAAATTGAACTTAAGTGGACGTACAACGAACTAGACGCTTGCCAACGAGCATAAATGGAATTTATCAATAGGCATTCAGACTATAATCAAAGTAACTCGAGTTAAATGCAAACAAGATTGAGGCTTGTACTAGACTTACAAGAGACTTACAATTGATTTGAAGTCTTCTAACTTTCAAATTAAAGTAGAACTCAAATTAAAATTAAGAGTGGAGTTGGATTGGATTTGATAATTCACCCACGAGAAAAAAGAATGACTTAGCTGCTTGCCAACGAACGCAATTGCGACTCTTTCAATGAACTCAAATAATGTCCACATGCACTTTCGAGCATGAATATTATCTTTCAATGAACACTTGGATAGTATTACATTTAGCATTGAAATAATTAAAAGAGACCTAAATTCACACTAGCAGACTCGAAAAATGTATAATAGCTCATCTATGAGTGAGGATAACTATTGAATATGACAAACTCACAAAGAGTTGAGTGCTTGTCGATAGGCATGAGCCAAATTTCATTTAGAACTCAAAGATGTTATGAACCATAAATTAAACACGAACAAAATAGTTTCGTAGATGATTGATTAGAATTTGGAATACCAAACGCCATTGGATCCACAACTCTAAAGCACAAGCGAATAGAAGGCGTTAATAAGAGCTTTAAATGAATTTTTGCATGCATTATGGAGTGACCTTGCATTCAATTCAAATGATTTGAAATTGGTGCAAGTACTCAAGAAAGATGAATTTTACATGCATTATGAAGCAATTTATGACCATATTCGTTGCATTGAGATTCATGCAAGAGATCCTAAGAATGAAATCATGCACACATTACGAGACAACTCAATAATCAGTCTCATTGCATTAGAATGTGTGCAAATAATTTAAGTGATAAAACCATGCATTTATTAAAGGGCAATATGATAATAAAATTTAATTACTTTGAAATCATGCAAGCAACCTAAATTGAAATATTTATATATATTATGAGGTGATTTCACGATCAAATTCAGTCCCTTAGAAGATTACAAGAGTCATCTAACAAATGTGAAAGTCTATTCTATTCATGAAATTACTTAAAACAAGGTTCAAATGGGCCCCAATAGAATGTTAAATGTCTAAATAGATTTGAATATGTTCGCATGTGCTCAGACATGTGCTGAATGCTTAAACTCAATTTTTGAGGATACCGTGCAACAAGATACAAAAAATCAATTTAAATTAATTATGCTCCAAGAAGCATATAACTGTCTTGATAAAATGATAATTATTTTGAAGATGTATGTGAAAAATTCAAATTTTAAAGATTGATGCATGTGCGCATTGCTAACGAGTCGCTCTTAACCAGTCCGATTCTCTTAATGAAAATATGAGCTAACAAGATTTTTTGTAAATCAAATGCCACTCTTTAAAAGAAAATTTTATTTTCACATTTGCATGCAACCATTAAAGACTTTAATCAAGAAATTTCATGTTCAAAATCACGAATCTTTCATTTTAAGATTGAAAACATGATTATAAGTTCTAGTTATATATTCGATCCTCTACTAGTGGGCATGTAGAATTGATAAGGTCTATACCCCACGATAGTCGTGTTGATTGAGAATTTCAATTTGAGCAGTTTAATTTTAAAATATAATTCTCAAGTTATAGTGCGGATGCTCAAATAATTCACACCCCGATAATGATTGTATTAAACGAACATTTCAACCGGAGGGGATATTACCATCAAAATATGTTCAAAATCTACATCAAGTTGATCTAAATTTAAATCATAATAAAAACATATAAATTTGTGATAAGTCAATAAATTCATAATGTTTAAATGAGATTCATCAATCAAAATACTTAAAGCAAAAATTTATCTAATGTCTATTCCACAATTATTTATCAGGGGTGACAACAAATATCTAGCTCACAAAAGAGCTAATATTAAGTCAAATATTTATTTATGTTCACTATTAATAAATCTAATGTCATTAAGGATATGACCCGTGTCCTCTATTTATACAATTACTCCTAAATGACACCACATAGTTATTATGACTAAAGCTCTTTGATTGGATGGTTTGGCCTTTTAATGCATTGTTAAATTATAATCACGACTTTAGCTTGCAAGTTTCCTAATAACTCTTTTATTTGAGTCATGAATTATAAAATACACTTGATAGGATAAAAAATCATATGTTAGTTAAGGTGGACTTGAAGCTATCCCCTTAGATAGACATTACCTTATGTCTACAAGGTCTTCTTAGACGAAGCAATCTGTGGCTGGCAATATGGATCTTTCGGCTAAGTTATATTGACTATCTTCTCTCATTAAGCAAACTAGGAATTATCACATCCCAGGATGACTAAGTCGTGGGATCATGATCGGGCTCATCCCTAACAATCGCTTCAAGTTAAAAATGATTGAATTTTTTCTCATTATTGACTAGTCATAATCAAAAATTCTCTCATTATTGAGAGGAATAATTATAGTTGTTCGCGCTTATAGGAAAATTGAAATCAAATCTAAAGTCCTCACAAAAATGAGATTGAAATCTCTGGGTAATGTTTTATCTATAAATTTATTTGCTTTTTGAAAATTTGGCTGGCACAAATTAAAACTCTCATCAAAAGGTCGGGTGTAAATTCTTGGAGCCCATGCTTAGTTCTAATTGCAATTTTGACAGCATTGTTAGTGAGCACACTATTCTCAAAATCAAGAGCAGCTCCTGCAGCAACAAAAGAATCAACTTTAGCCTGTGGGATCCGAAAATTCACCACCGACATCTTTCGATAAAAAAGGAAAGAGTTGTTTAAGTGTCGGTGATAATTTGGAAAGCGGATGAATAGTAGATAAGACACTACCGATTTCGTTCTCATTTGGTGAGAACTTTTATATCTGTTGGGTTTCCATATGGCACTATAATTACCCTCCGTCTTGAGAGAGCACTTTCGATTAAAATTTAGTCATGAATCGTTAAACAACGAGTATATAATTGCAGTGAGTGGAGTTTAGAACTTATGAAATTTATTATTTTAACTTAAAACTTTTGTGGGGAGCGATGGCGGCGCCCAAGATCCATGGTTTCATCCGCGATCACTGGTGCAGTCGAGGAGGAGGTAGTCGACCCAAGAAGGATCCTTGTCGGCAAACATGGTTACGTCGTCCAAGGTGTCCTTGTAGACAGGTGGAGTTTGTCTCAGGGGACAAATATAAGTCCTAACATAGGGCTTTTGCAACTAAATCATTTACATTTCAAGAAGCAGCGTTGGGAACATCTGGTGGCCGTGTGTAATTTAGTGGTGCCATATCGCGGCGAATACCGGTCAATTTCAGTCATGCCGTTATGTGGTCTTGCTCAGCAGCGGCCGGAGAGGACGCCGTCACGAGCTTTAGGAATATTTGAGTGTGAAGGTAGTTATGTATTTAATTTGACATTAATTTCTTTGTGAGCAAAAGTTTTCTTAATTTGTCACCCGAAGACAAACAATTGCGGAGGGGTGAATTAATTTTTTTATTTTTTTAATTTTTTAGTTTTTTTAATAATTAATTTCATTTATTTTATTTCCTTTTTTGTTATTTTCTTTGAATTTTGATCATTTTATGATTGATTTTCAGATTTGAATATATATGATCATTCGAAATCTTAATTATAATTACCTTCTCGATCATCATCGATTGATACTGTCTACTAGGTTTTACAGAGGATCATTCATCATCTCAAGTATAATAGTATAATCCTTCAAAACTCCCAGTTTGAACATAGAGGATCGGGTTTGGGACTTTTCTTCTAAATTTGAATTTTAGAAGTATGTTAGTTGGTTAATATGTATTATATGGAGAGTTAAAACTACCGAGATATTATTAATTTGAAATTATAATATCAAATTTTTTAGGTTTTGTTAACTTGGGACACAGAAGACCAAACCGGGATTATGTAGTATCTTCTTATATTTGACTTAGTAATTACTCCAACATGCATATGGATATACATTCTTTGAAAATTAATGGGCATTAAGATGTCAATGTTGAAGTTTGATGTCAATTTTGATTTTGAGTTTTGTTAACGGGACGGTCAGAAAACAGGAAGATGTAGTATGTTCTTTATATTTGTCTTACTTGCATATGTACAATGTTTGGACATTCCAACATACATATTCTTCTTTTAGAATGTTGTATGGACATTGAATGTCAGTTGAAATGTAGTCAATTTGAGTTTGGATTTCAATATGACATTTTGGGTTTTATTAACGGACGGTCAGAGCAAGGATGTGTAGCATCTGATTCTTTTGTATTTGATGATTGTAATACAATCATTTTTGATATGATTTTAGGTTTTGTTAACTTGGTCAGAAGACCAAAGCAGATGTAGTATCGTTGTTTATATTTGTCTAACACATGTCTATGTACAAAATCGCAAAGGGTAAAATAATTAATTTAGAGTATATGTTCATAAAATGTAATGACTAAATAGCTTAGCATTTGATTTAAAATTTAATAATCTCTTTATGTTAGATCTAAACTAAAATATATTGATTTAGACGTATGATCATAAGTAAAGTAATGGGCTAAAATGAGCTTAGGAATTTGATTTAGCTAATAAATCTCTTTATGTATAAAATCAGAGTATAAATGGGCACAATTCGGCCCAGTATATATATCTAGCATTTATTTCTCTTGAAAGGGAAAGGGGAATAAAAAAAATATAATATTGTCATATTTCATTTAAAGAGCAAGTGGATTAATTAAAATCCACCTCCCTCACCAAGCTCATGGCAAGTGGGGGGACACAAACTCATTAAATTTATTAAAGAGGTATGGACTTTACTTTCCTTTCAAAGGGATAAGGATCATGAGCCACATGTCCATGGCATAATAAATGACAAGTGGCATCAGATAGTTCACTGCTGATTTATGACAAAATATGTCGATTCCATAAGAGTAGATGGCAAAGGAAAGGAGAAAGCTATAAATGGAGGGGTTTCCTTTTACAAAGATACATTTTCTACTCTTCTCCTTAGACAAGTTTAAGTTCTTTCAACCTTAGGAGGATTAAGGTGTCCACATACTTGTGAGTTTCTTTTCCTCAACAATTTTTTTATCTTCTTGATATATGTCAGTTATATATGATAGATTTAGTTTATCTCATATGTATTTTGCTTCAAGTCTTGTTATATCTCATTTATGTAAATCTTGATTATGAATGACAAATAAAGTAGAGGAGGTATATTCATATATAACCTAAAGCACTAAGTGACATGTGAACCTTTCATCCTTTCTTTTCTATCTACTTTTTTTTTGAGAAAATTTGTGACCTCCGTCGTCCCCATAGAGCTCGAGTAGGTCTTCACCACGCCAAAGGCGTGTATGGTAGGTGTCGTGAGACACCGCGAAATTATTTACAAGAAAGGCGTGTATGGGTTTACCTGACATTTTCGCTGCGTTGACAATGTGAGCAATCTATAACAGATTTTCGCGTGGAACAATGTGAGCAATACTTTAAAGATAAAATTGCATTCACGTATATGAAATTAAAGTATAAGCATTTATATGACATTTCAACTTTTTATTTTGAAAATTTAGCTCCGTCGTCCCACATGGGGGCTACTTGAGAGGTCTTCACCCAGAAAGGCGTGTATGGTAGTGTGAGACATGACCATTATTTACCACGCCGAAAAGTGTATGGGTTCTGAGACATTTCCTTCGTTGGAACAGAGTTTATAACGATTTCCACGCGTTGGAACAAGTGAGCAGTCTATCCGGTTTCCGCCGCGTGGAACAATGTGAGCTCTTATAAGATAGAGCAAAAAAATAATCAAAATTTACAACGCCTCGGCTCTCCCCATGTGGGGTTCATGAGAGGCGCACCACCATGTCAAGAAAGACATGTATTGTATGTCGTGAGACAGTGAAATTTTGATAGCATAATTTCCTCTGTTGGAGAACATGGTAGTACTTATATCATAAATTTAAAACTCTTTGCATATAAATAAAGGAAAGGCTGCGCATAAACATTTGATTAGCATCAAAATTTTGATATCCTCTTACAAATGGGGTTTATAAGGCCATATGTCGAAAGACACGTTGTATAGGTGTATGTCGAGACGCAATTTTGATAAGCGTAGCGTTTCCTATATTGGAAAATATGGTGACTTATATATTTAAGCTCACATTTGCATATAAACAAAAGAAAGTGCAGATAAATTTGATTAGGGCGTCAAAATTTCTGACCTCCGCTCTTCCCCCACAGTGGGGTTCAGAGACTGCCATATGTCGAGAAAGACATGTATGTGTATATGTGAGACACCGCAGAAATTTTGATAAGATAGCATTTCCTAATGTTGGAAAACATGGTATCTTATATCATAATTTAAAGCTCGCGTATGCATATAAACATGTTTGCATATATACTTAAACAAGACGATTTAATGAGCATTTTCATCACTATTTCACCTTCCATTCTTCTCATTTTGAATATAAAGAGGACATATCTTTCTTAAAACTAAACAGCAATTAAAGGTCAAGAGATATGCATATATTTCATCTTTTGACAAATAATCATAAAGAAAATTTTGCATATCCTACATCTTCAATTCTCAACATTTTCATATGTATGCAAGATAAAGATCGTAGAAAGGAAATCCATATAAATCATACCGTCCCTAAAATAAACTTGCTTTCTTTTCATTTCTCATAATTCAAGAGCAAGAAAAAAGGCATAGAACAATGTATCTTGCATGATTCCAACCTCAGATACTCATGGACAAAACATATAATTATTTTAATGCAAGATAGAGACATGCAATTGCTTTTGAGTAAAGTATGAACAAATTGGGCAAGACTTTAATGAAACTAAGCACCAAAAATGAAAGCTTTAAACTTGCACAAAGCACATTTCAGATTGTATTTCAAAGGCTAATTAACTTAGTGATCACAAAAGGAAAACAAACACAAAGTCAATCAACCCTTCCCTCCTCTTCCTTTATCATGATGATTATATGAAATTTACTCCACATAGATTAAGCAATCACACTATGTTTAATAAATCCAATCAACCCTTCCCTTTATAAGATAGCCACTTTCATGATTAGTAATCAAATAGTGGAAAGAGGCAAAGCGAAACAAGGTAACCTAAACTTGCAATATTTGACCCATTTAAGCAACAATCATAACAAAATCTGAAAAGAGATTGATACAACAGGGAAATAAATTTCAGCTTTTAATTAACATGAAGGGATCAAGATTTCCATCACTAAAATCAAGCTTTGAGCCCTTATGAAATTTAAGATCACATTGCTCCTTTCTTTTCTAGTTGCTTTTTAGATTTTACCAACAAGACAAAACTACTGACATAAAACTCCCCAAAATTAGAAAGAGAGCAGGATTAAATGACAGTGTCTTTCGCTAGGTCATTTCGAAGAAGGAAGAAGAGGAAATGGCTCACCATAGGAGGAGAAAAGCAAAAGCAAAACCCAACATTTCAGGGGAGGAGAAAACTCAGGCTAGTCTCGAAGAAGGAAGAAGAGAATGAGCTCCTCTCGGCTTTAGGAGAAAAGCAAAAAATAACATATCACAGAGGAAACAAATCCAACCATAGAGCGATATAAGGATAAATCAAACCATTTCTTCAAGAAAAACCCACATGTAAATATAACTTAAGATTGAAAGAAACAACACAGGGGTTTAGGTTGGAAGAGTGATTCCCTCTGTTTGCTCTAGAGGTCTTGAACAGAGAGAGAGAGGAGAAGCTAAGAGAGCTCGAGAGGAGAAGGAGCATGAGGAGGTTCTAGCTCAGAATGGCAGTTCAGTGAGAGAGGAGAATCGCAAGAGTATGCCGTGAAACCGATCAGAGAAAGCGAGAAACTTCAGTAGAAGGGAGAGAAGCGTGAAGGAGAACGAGTGAAACTTAGAGAGAGAAGAGGCCGAGAGAAGCAAGCAGAGAGAGGAGAGCAGCGTGAGCTTGATCAGCAAGAGAGCGAGAGAGGGGAAAATCGAAGAATGGAGTCAACGAAGGGGATAACCTCGTTTCTAGAACCATGTCGATTGGTGAAGGAAGCGGATTAGGTAGGAATTAAAGTCGATTAAAGAACCATTAATCCCTTTAATTATTTAATATTATTTTATGTGATATTAATTTATACACTAAACCCAATATGGGTGTCAATTTTAGTTGTTTTGGTTAATGCGAACGCAGCGCGTCAATTCGTGATCAATTTCGGACAACGTCGCGACGATGGGATAAAATTAGGTTTACAATTTGCGGCGTCATTGATGTCGACATTGCCGCTTTGCGAATGGGTCTCGGAAGGTGTCGTTTGATAGGTTTCATTTTGGCGGCGGAGCGATTGTTTTGCGAGCGGAGGTCGTTTAGGCGTCGTCGAGCTTCCGACGATATCGCGCAATTTGATAATTTGATTTTAATTATCGATCGATCCATTGATTCAAAATTTTGATTAATTAATATTTTCGGCGTTGCGCGAATCGTCAATTAAAAGCGAATTTGACGGTTGATCGCGATTTGAGGATTTTAAAATCCACCTTATTTATTTAATTTAATGTGGCTCAGTAGGTCAAAATGCCCCAACAAACATAGTGCGCGTGTTTGTTGTACACTAGTTGACCTTGCGGATCTCCAAGAGATTTGTTTGGATGTCACGCTTAAGTTGTAATTTCTAACTCTTAATAATACGATCGTTGCCCTTTGATAGAAGTGGGTATAACTCTCGGGTTGGACAGCATTTGCATTTTATCGTTCAACTGCAGCTTCGTTTAAGCGGTATTTGTTATCATTAATCCAATGTTTTGTGCTTGATGGACTAGATGAAGGAGATGATTTGACTTGTCATCATCAACTTGTCAAGAGAATTTGATGCATCTTCAACCCTATGTTTTCTTTGGCGGACTTGTTGAAGACTTCCTCCTGAGAATTTGAAATTTATATTTTTCTCTTGTCCTGGCTTTGTGCCTTGGTGGACTTGGAGTCGATGAGATGAGAACGTCTTGGTCTGTGCTTTTGCTTTGGACTTGTTGAAGACTTCACTCGAACTTTGGGATTTGCATTTTCCTCCTGTCACTTTATGCCTTGGACTTGATGGAGTTGATGAGATAGAAATTGTCTTGGTCCGTGCTTTGTGCTTTTGGCGGACTTGTTGAAGACTTCATCGATTTGGAATTTGTATTTTTCCCGTCGGCTTTGTTCCTTGGTGGACTTGATGGAGTTGATGAGATAGAAATGTCTTGTCCGTGCTTTGTGCTTGTGGACTTGTTGAAGATTTCATCTGAGGATTTATCTTGTGCTTCCTTTTATCACGGCTTCATGCCTTGTGGTTGATGGGTAAAATCACGAATTATCTGGAGATTTGTCGTGATAAATTACATAGCTTTACGCTTTTGGGCTTGTAGAAGGATATGTCTTGGCCGGCCCTCTCGAGCTTGTGTTGGATCAATGGCAAAAGTCATCATCTTTGCACATGTAATGGACATCTTGATGACAAAACTCCCTTAGTTCACATTTAGCTCTGAACATTGGGATAGCTTCTTGGTCCTGCTTTTGCTTGGACTTCTTGAAGAAGAATTTCCTTCGGTCTTTGCTTTGCTTTGATAGACTTGAAGGAGTTGAGATTTTACATTTGTATTTGATTCCAAACTTCGGCTTAGTGCCTTCTCGGTAAGGATATATTTGTTTGTTGTAGAATTTTGAAAGATGACCGACCAATAGGGATAATTTCCCGATCGGGCCTTGAACTCACCAAGTTGGAGAGATTTGGGGATTTGGATGCTCTTGTCTTTGAACTAAGTAGGAGGATCCACTACTACGGTGGCGTGTTGAGTAGCAGATGTCGGCCGGCAGTATTTTGGCGTGTTGAGTCGAATATACACTACTTGAGTCGTGGACTTGAGCAATTGATGAAGGATTTTATCTCTGAGATGGGGATCTCTTCTACGGCCTTTGTGGCGTGTTGAGTGCAGACACTCTTCGACGTATTTTGGCGTGTTGAGTCACCATACACTCGAGCCTTTAGATTTGAAGTGGGATGATAAATGTATATCCAACTTGGTTTGTTGAAGTTTGAGACTTGAAGTTTTCTTCTTTGGGATTAAGACTTTTAAATTTGAGAATTTGAATACATAATTTTGAGTATGCATGTGGGGATCTCGACCTTGACACGATGTCGACAAGAGAAAGAAAATGTCTTACCCGCAGATACTTTCTTATAAAATTTTAAAAAATGCCCCTGTCAACGATTTTATTTTATTTTAAAATGCATTCTTGTGTTACGAGAATTTCAATGAAAAAATTTGAATACATAATTTTGAGTATGTAGATCTCGATATGATGTCAAGAAAGATTTTTCTGAGTCTTATAATTTAAAATGTGTATTTTTATTTATTTTAAATCGTTCGTGTTATTTCTGAAAATTTCATGTGTTTATGGATTTTCAAATCTGTCGTCACACTCTGTAATATTTCTTTAAATCGCGTTGATTGGCGTTTCACGATACCTCTCCTTCAGATAACAAGGTCCTTCCCAGTGGGTTCAAATTCTGATTACGATGAGGGATGATTGGTCTTCGGCGGGACCAATTCTTCGAAAAGCGTCTTGTATGATCAGATGCTCACGGACATTAGATATACTTCGATTTTCTTTGAGCTTGGGCGACCTCGTCAGCGCGTCTCTTCCATCCGTGAGCGAGCATTCTCATCTTGGGTAAGATTTTGTTGAATGGCTACTCGGGCGAAGGTAGTTCAACGGTGGCAAAAGCCGCTTGACACAGTGCATAGGGGTAGACTTTGTAGGAGTTTGTAAGTGGTGCAAGCAGCTTCCACAAGTTTGGTATGCCACTCCTTTTATTTCTTGTGAGAATTTTTAGCAATTTGACTAGTGTTTTATTAAATGCCTCAGTAAAACCATTTGCTCTCGGATTATAAATTGAGAATATGCCAATCAATCTTATGCCGTCAAAAATTTATAAACTTTACTTTTGAAGGCGACCATTATCACGAAATGATTCGTGGTACACCAAATCATATATTGTGGGTAAAGAAGTTAGTCACTTGTTGTAACTTCTTTAAATAGTAAACTTGGAGAAATAATGGTTGCTAAGATGAAGCGGTGACCGGTGATGATGGCGGATCAATTGGTCCGATTACATCATCCCCGGCTCAAGCGGCGAATCTATCGTTGGATCTCAGTTGGAGGCGATGAATTATGTTACCATGGACGACATTCAATCTCTTGGCATGATTACAATCTTTTACCATAGGCGGCTAGTATCAATTCTTTTAATTTTGAAAGCCATTTTAGGACTGATTGGTGTGCACCACAAAGTCCTTGATGGATTTCAACAATTACTGTTGGCTTCTTCTATTCCCAAAACATCCGTCTCGAAGGATCTACGATACAGAGTATTGCCAACATAAGCATATAGTCGAAGCCTTTTCTCAAGTTGTGCAGCTATCGACTTATTACTTGGCAATTTGCCTTCCTTGAAGTAGTCGACGAAGGGCTGTCTCCAGTCTTCCTTCTCTTATAAGAATTTCATTGTTTAGTTTGGTTGAGGTCTTTCATCGGAATGGTTTGAAGCTTGTCTTGTTGACTTTGAAAAGTAATTTGTAAGGAGTGTAAGGAGCAACATGGCACCTGGATTTATGTTTGATGACCCCTCTTCCGAGGATTTTAAATTTATCGGCTCACAGGACTGACGGTGCACCTTAGTATGTAGTAGTGGTCATCCATTTCATCATTTCTTTAGCTAATTTAGCTAGGCTTTTCTTATTCTCGGAGACTCGAGTCATAATGACATTTGGAATTTGCTTCATAAGCTTCGAGAACTTCGTTTGTGATAGTAGAATTCAAGCTTGTTGATTTTGTAAAAACACTTGATTAATGGAGTTGAGAATCATATAAATTTCCGGACTCCCATGGAAATGGCTTCCTCTAAACGCCACCAGCGCTTCATATTACGCCTTTGTTGTTGGTTAGGTGGTTGAGTTAATTTATAAGAATGTCTCGGTATACCACCTTGGTGTGATCGAATGAGGATACGGCCTTTGGGAGATTTGAGGGTTGAGTATCAATGATGACTCCATCAAAATACAATTCACATTCGTTGCTTTTCATTTTCATATATGTGCATGATTTGCTCATCGGAAGATCATCGTTAAGCAATGAGTCCGCATGGGATGAGCGAAAAGCACCGCTAATTTGCCCCTTCACCGCTTCTGGGAACATATGTAATATCAAATGTAGAAGAATGACATCGTGCTGAATTGCCAACGCTGGTTCTTATCAAGAACTTCAACGGATCGATCCTTGAGATAAGGGTAATTTTATGAGATAGCAATGACGAACTTTGGGCAAAAAAAATTAACGCCAAACAATGCTTCAATTGAGAATAACGCTTCCGCCCTATTAGTCTCACTAATGTAAGATGTAGCATTCTCCTTTCCTTCCTCATTATGCGCCAACAAAGCACCAGAGATTCCTCCAGGTCGCGTGTACAAGATGAGAGGCTTTCCGGATTGGAGCAAAGAATGGGTGGATTCAACAGATATGTTTTGATACCGTCAAGGCCTCTTGACATTCTTCGTCCCACTTGAAAGGAGTATCTTTCTTCATTAATTTTGCAGGGTCGACATCCGCCTCGATTTGATATAAATCTTCTAATGAATGCAGATGTCCTCAGATGGAGCAGTTGACAAGACTCCTGGAGGAGGCATTCGACAATCGCTTTGATTTTGTTGGGATCGATTTCAATCTCCACACGCACAACATATCCAAGGAACTTTCCAAGAAACTCGGCACTTAAGAGGGTTCATCTTGAGATCATATTTTCGATTCTTTCAAAGACGATCCTTAAATCATCGAGATGATCTTTGCATCTATACTCTGACAACAGGTCATCAACATAAGACTCTACTTTTGATGAATCAACTCCAAAGATTCGTGTCATAGCTCTTTCATATGTAGCCCAAAGATTCTTCAAGCCGGGGCATGACCGTAGCAATATATGCCACGGCGCCTCAATGAGGTATGCTTCTCATCTTCGTGAGCCATCTTGATTTGATTGAAGCGATCCCATAAATGAGAACATGTCGGTTTGAAGTGTTATCCACCAGCTCGACATGAAGAAAAATCATCTTTGACATGCTTTGTTTAAATCTGAACGCGATAATAATCGACCATTCTTCTTTTCACACAATATTAGCTATCCGATTTTTCTTCTCGAATAAAACCGCCTTCAATGAGCTTTAGTTTCGCAATTACCGTCTTCAACCTCCAATCTCATTCAGAGGCTTGCTTGACTGTCGCTTTAATCTTGTGAACTGCAATATGGGATAAGCGGCATTTCGATATGTCCAAGCAAGCCCTCAATTCAGAGAGCAAGATTTTAATTCTTCCATTTTATCTTGAAGTAGAGAATCGATGAACGCTAGGATCCTCCTCGCCTCAAATTAACTTCTTTAAGTTCATCCATAAGAATGCCTCCCACCATCTTCAAGCTGCAGTCTGCTTCTACTTCCATTAGAGACTAACGTTAAAATGACATTCTCATCTTCATCACTCAACTTTCACCCCGTTACAACGCAATGTATATCCTCGGACCTGTCTTGATAAAACCAAGGCCTTTGGTAGTGTGTTTATTTCTCTACTTGGTTTGAGAACCTGGTACCACATCATTTCAAGAAATTTTACCTCTACTCGGACTATGTTTATGAGATTAGATTTTGCATCTTTGGAGAGTAATATTTTGGCATCCTTGGCATAGCTTCTTCTTCTTCTTGATAATCAGCACCCAATCGAGATCTTCTTCGACACCCCTGACTTATAAGCGGCTTCCGCCTGCGGTTTTCCGTGAAGAGGAGGGGTCACCAGTTCTTCGACTTTGTGAGTTTCTCGAGGTGATTTCCTTAAAATGTCTGGGAGGAAGAGTGACTATGAGTGTAGTCTCCGCCGATGGATCTATTGTTTTAAAGCAGGTGCATTGCACCTTCAAAAGATTCAACTCATAATCGAGTCAATGTTCTTCTTCGCCGAGCTTTACTCAAGAGTCATGGACCTTTGGATTTAGAAGGAACACATTCATCTTCTTCTTCTTCGATCACCGCATGAGGGACAATGTTATTGATTTTGACTTGTTCTTTATATTCCTAGGAATATTTGGAACAATCTCCTTTCCTTTATTCATTTTATCTTCTCCTTCTTCTTAACTTGTTCTTTTATGGGTTTTGAAGACGCAGATTTCTATTGTTTTTAGCTTTGATTCCCTAAGGAAATAACCCAAGATCTTGATAAATCTTCATTTCACGCACCGCAAAGGTGTATGTCACCCACAATTTGGCATTCTTCTCCATCTTTGTATATTTCATACATCGATGCAATGTGGATGGGACAATGCCATATTTATGAAGCCATCACCCGTAAGAGCTCAATGAAGTATCTGATCGATCACATGAAATTTAGCTTCATGTAGAGTCTCCAAATTTAAGAGGAAGGACGAATTAACCATAGTTTTCTGTCCCTTCTCATCAAACTCAACCATTTTATCTCGTCCTGTGATGTTTACATCTGAGATACCATCTAAGAGTTCTCAAATTCATAAGATTCACGAGGAACCGGATCAAGATCCAGATTATAATTTCATCACTTTCACCGTAACATACAGAGTATGCTCTGCATCCCAGCATTAGATCATCTTCAAAATGTGATACTGAGGCTCTTGAACATGCAAGGTCTGTTAGACAAATGCTCAAAGAATATGCTTCAAATTTTCAGAGCTTCAATTAAGGTATTACGAGATCTTCGACAAAGTGCTTCAGATACACTGGCTCGAATTTTCTTAGATGGGATAGAATATCAGTGATCCCTCATGAAAGTTCTTATTTGAATCCCAGTGATAACTTTTCATTGACTTCAATTTCTTTTCCTTATCTTTATTCATCGCTCTTTCTCCTCTTGGGATGGTAAGACTCACCACTTCTCAACTCATTTGAAGCTACTTTCATTTGATCCAATCGACATCGCTTGTTTCAAAGATCCGCTTCCCATCTAATGATAGACTAGAAGATTCTAATCCGCCTAACTTTATATTTTTATGTTCGATATGGTGAGCTCGATTCATCTTCAGGGAAACAGTTCTTCAGTTATCAACTTCATGCATCATCGAGCAAGACTCGAGGAAGTTCTTCGCCTTCTTCCCGCTTCGTTGATCCAAGATTTGAACAATTTCGCAAGCTGCAATAGGTCGCCTATTGTATCAGATAATCTTCCATATATGATCTTCGTTACGCTGACCATCCACTAGTGGTAACATTTTGCTACTATCTTCTTCTTTTTTATTTAATTTGTTTTTGTTTGGCGATTTAGCCTTCCATTATTTGGCTTGTCTTTGAGATGAACTAGCCTTCCCATAACTTAGTTTTGTCTCAACTCACGGCTCAAGTGGTGATTTCCACTTAATACCGAACCTTGCTTCATTTTATTTTTAGATCGGATTTGCCATCCTTCATCATCAACCGCTTTCTTTATCGCTGTTGATAGATTTGAGATGGATATTTGACGCACAATACACCCGTCCGATATGTGAATTCACGTTTATATTTTCGCTTAACCAATCTTTGAATGTAGAATCTTCAGATGGTGAAACACTGATATGAATAATTTAGATTATCCTTTGTCCACTTTCTGTCTTTTTTACACTCAATTGGAGACCTACTTTGAGTGATGTTTAAACAATTTTACACTTTCCCTTTAAAAGAATACTCTTGTTCGCCTTTTCTTTCGTTATGAGTCATTCGCCTTTTCGTTTGAGTCGCCTTCACTGACTCGTGACATCATTACCTCCAAAAGCCGAGGATTGAAGGATCGCCTTGGTTTTTCTTGATGAGAAATTTTCTTTCCCATTATAAACTAACCGCTTACTCAGATCTTTATGAGAAATGTTTCATCTTTCGTCAGAGCTTTTGCTCTTTTGAATTTATCTTGTCGTCGGAACGGATAAATTTAATTTCGAATTTAGCCACCCATCACTCTTGAAATGTAATTTTGCAAAGATAAGCGCCATCTTATCATCGATGTTGCCCAAGAATTGAATCAGATGCTCTTCTTCTAATTGTTGTTCACATTTCATACTCAAATTTCGCCAACGCTGCATTATATCGCACACTCATCTTTCTTCGCTAGCGATCAATGGTTTTCGCTGGCGAATCTTTTAACGAACATATTTTCAAGAAAAAGTTTTAATCGAGTCATTTGACAACTCAGCATACCATTCAGCGAAGTTAAACTATCGAAATCTAATAATAATGCATCATTCTCGTTACCGCAGATGCTTTGAATTGGCCAGTGTCGCTTGGGATTACCATTCCGCCAATAGATTGAACTTTGATATATCCCTTTGATATGGAATCATACTCATGGATATGGGCGACCTTTGCTCACCAACTTTTCGCCGCCGCATTTAATGTTTTAATCTTCTTCATATAATATCAAGTTGAGAGATCGACCGCCGATATAGTTTGTATATTCGAGAAGCAGTTGCGACTCGTTATTTTAATCCTCTCGATTTGGACCTCATGTGAGATCAAATTTATTGGAGGATTGTCATCATTATTTGGAGGCTTGATGATTATTTGGGGGGTGTGTTGCAATATTTCTCTCGCATTAATCGTGATCATCGCAGTCATTCAGATCATCATTTCGCCATTTTCACGCTCAACTGCGATTTTATCTTTGGCTTTCATCTGACGAATTTGTCTGCTTCCAAAGTAGTAGTATCTTGAAGGTGATTTTCTTCTTTCTTCCTCTTCTTGTTGCTCCTCTCAAGACTCGGATGCTTCCCCATTTGAACATTTTGTTTTCTGAGGAGTATCGTTACGCCTGGTGATATCGGACACCGATGGCTCACCAACTGTTGCACACCATATACACTACTCACCTCCTCTTCTTCTTCGCCTCGACACTAATTTCGACGGTTTCCATGAACTTCCCATTCCAAGTGTGGAATCAATTTCTTCGCAGAGCTACGATCAAGTTAACCTCCATGATGGGATGAATTAATTGATGACGGATCCTGAGGATTCTCCGCACCCATCATATCCTTATCGTTGGGGCCCTTTTTTTTGGCTCCCATCGAGCAATTGAGGGGGATCTGAATTCACACGGATGTCACGCCATGCCTTTGCTTAGATTTCTTTTTGAGGCCTAGCCTCCACTCTTACCCTTCCACCGGACCTTTCTATGGTGGATTCTCGCCCAAGTGTCACACCGATGTTCACCGTGGGACATGAATATGTTGGCGCCCCACAAGTCTGATGAGGTCTCCTGGCGACCCAAGATCCTTAATAACAGACTGTCTTTTCATCGCCCCTCTCGCTACTTGGAGAACCCATGTAATTTCGACATAGTTTCTTTCTTGAGGAGCTGGAACTCGATGTTGTGGGGTCCGACTGTTGAGTCGACCAAGATCGTTCGCAACCCACTTAAGGTTATCAAACCGACATGTGGAACACTCAGGCCAGATCGACATGTGCCGCAGACGTAAAGATGTTAAAGCATGTAGCTCAAGATTTCTTTCTTCTTCTTCTCCGCTTTCTCAGATGAAGAAGCTTCATCATACCTCCCCGAGCGAATGGTTCAAATTGGTTATTGTATTATTCAGGGACGCGAGACCGTCCGCAAAGAATAACCCTTTTCATGATTATGTCTCCGTAGAGCCTCTCAAAGACTGATTTCTTTTGAAGTGACCTACGCAGAGGTCACAACCTCAATCTTTTCAGAGATTGTCGCACATGCGGAGAAGTTTTGACTTCGAGGCTAAGAACTTGCGCTCAAGATGGTGAAATCCACGCTACCAAACTGGATGGTAGCTCTGCTTCCCAGATCGATGACGATGCCAACGGATGTTGCCAATCGCCGAGTAAAGTGACAGTGTTCAGAATGCCATTCCGATTTAAAGGTAAAATTAGCAATTAAGATAACCTATCTATCACCTTACTTCCAAAATATGGATACGATAAGATAAAAGCATACCAAGCATATGCACTAAATAAAATCTCATATAACTTAAGACTTTGAGAAGCTAAGTTGTCAAGTTTAACTTATCGCTTCTATTTCATTTCATATTTCATTTATCTTTTCATTTTTTTTATACTCCACCGCAATTATAACTTAGATTTATTACCAAAGATGGAAAGAGAAACTTCCCCGAGTGCCAGAATTGTGGATCCGAAAATTCACCACCGACATCTTCATAAAAAAAGGAAAGAGTTGCTATAATGTATGGATGAATAGTAGATAAGACACTACCAGAGATTTCGCTCATTTGAGAACTTTTTATATCTTCTGTGTTTAAAGAAGCCCTATAGTTAATACCTCCCAATACCGAGAGAGCACTTTCGAAGGCTAATAACGAATCGTTAAACAACGAGTATATAATCGTGAGTGGAGTTTAGAATTTATGAAATTTATTATTTTAACTTAAAATTTTTTGTGGGGAACGATGACGCTCCAGATCCCATGGTTCCGCTTACATCCCGGCCGCGATCCTCGTCCGCTAATGAGGAGTGACACCCAATAAGGGATCCTAGAACATATGCTACGCCGTCCAAGGTGTCCTTGTATCAACAGGAGTTTGTCTAAGGGACAAATATAAGTCAACCTTACTAACATAGGGCTTTGCCCAACTAAATACATTTTACATTTCACTGCCAAAGAGCAAAGCCGTGAACATATGTGCCGCCCGCGGACCGTAATTTGGTGTTATCGCGCTAACCACCTGGAGGCTCAGTCGAATCGCCATTTATGAAGCCATATCAAGAAACCACGGACAGAGGACATAAAATTTTAAAATGAGGATTGATTTAAGCACAAATTTCCTCTTTATGATAAAATCAAGAAGTATAAATAAACAATTGCTTTGGAGGCCCATATGACCATATACCATAGCCCATTTATTTCTCTGAAAGGGAAAAAAAAATACGAAGAATCATATTTCATTTAAAGAGGCAGTGGATTAATTAAAATCCACCTCCCTCACATGCAAGCTCATGGCAAGTGGGGGGGGACACAAACTCATTAAATTTATTAAAGAGTATAAGACTTTACTTTCCTTTCAAAGAGGATGCACAAGGCATGTCACACGTATGCGTACACATTACAAGAAGATCACCTTAGATAGTTCCTCAGATGCAATTTATTGACACATGTCGATTCCATAAGAGATGGCAAAAGAAAGCCATATATAAATAGGTTTCCTTTACAAAGACTTACATTTTCTACTCTCCTCTCTCCTTAGCCACAAGTTTAAGTTCTTTCAACCTCAGGAGGATTAAGGTGTGCCACACATACTTGAGTTTCTTTTCTAACTCAACAATTTTTTTATCTTCTTGATAGTGTTATATGATAGATTTAGTTTATCTCATATGTATTTTTTCAAGTCTTCACTATATCTCATTTATGTATGAATCACTGTGAACGAAGTAAAGTAGAGAAGTATTCATATATAACTAAAGAAGACTTTAAGCCAACATGTGAACCTAAACATTTCATCCTTTCTTTCTATCTACTTTTTTTTTGAGAAAATTTCAGCCTCCCTGGCCCCACAGAAATTTCTGGCTGTTCTTCCCACCACGCAAGAAAGGCTAGTCAAAAGTCGCGAGACAAAGAATTTATTTACCCACCATGCCAAGAAAGGCGTGGGGTTACAAGACAAGATTTCCTCCACGCCGGAACAACGCGAGCAAGATATATAAGAACGATTTCACGATTGAACAATGTGAACGCACTTATAAGATAGGCAATAAAATTGCATTCACATGTATGAAATTAAAGTATAAGCATTTATATGACATTTCAACTTTTTATTTTGAAAATTTCTGCCTCCCATCCCCACATGTTACTGCTGTTTTCCCACCACGCCAAGAGCGTATGAGGTCGAGACACCGGGACCGAATTTTACCCACCACGCCAAGAAAGGCGTAGGGTCGGACAAGACAAAGATTTCCTCGCAGCGGAACAACGAGAAAAGACTTATAAGAACAGATTTACACGGAACAACGCGTGATTTTATCACAGTTTCCGCGGAACAACGCAACACTTATAAAGATGAGCAAAAAATAATCAAAATTTACAATCCGGCTCCCCACATGTGGTTACATGAGAGACTCACCATGTCGAAAGACACATAGGAGTCAGCGTCAAATTTTGATAGATAAGATTTCCCTACCACGGAGAACATGGTAGACTTATATCATAAATTTAAAGCTCTCATTTGATATAAATAAAAAAGTCGCATAAACATTTGATTAGAGCATCAAAATCAACTCGGCTTCTCACAAGTGGTTGCAAGAGAGCGCCACCATGTCAAGAAAGACATGTATAGTGTATGTCGAGACACCATGTAAATTTTGATAAGATAAGATTTCACCATATAAAATATGGTAGTACTTATATCACAAATTTGCTCACATTTGCATATAAACAAAAGAAAGTCGCTCGAATAAATTTGATTAGAGCATCAAAATTTACCTCCCTCTTCCCCACAAGTATTGCTGAGAGATCGCCCACCATGTCAAGAAAGACATGTATAGATGTCGGAGAAACATACTAAATTTTGATAAGATAAGATTTCCCTACCATGTTGGAAAAACATGTATACTTATATATCACAATTTAAAGTTTCGATACGATATAAACATGTTTGCATATATACTTAAACAAGACAAAGATTTAATGAGCATTGCGTTTTCATCACTATTTCACCTTCCATTCTTCTCATTTTGAATATATAAAGACATATATCTTAAAGCCCACAAGTAACATAGAATTAAAGGTCAAGAGATATGCATATATTTCATCTTTCACGACAAATAATCATAAAGAAAATTTTGCATATCCTACATCTTCAATTCTCAACATTTTCATATGTATGCAAAGATAAAAGATGCAGAGAAAGGAAATCCATATAAATCATACTTACTAAAATAAACTTGCTTTCTTTTCATTTCATAATTCAAGAGCAAGAAAAAGGCATAGAACAATGTATCTTGCATGATTCCAACCTCCGATACTCATGGACAGCAAACATATAATTATTTTAATGCAAGATAGAGACATGGCAATTGCTTTTGAGTAAAGTATGAACAAGCAAGTAAGATGCAACTTTAATGAAACTAAGCACCAAAATGAAAGCTTTAAACTTGCACAAAGCCACATTTCAGATTGTATTTCAAAGGCTAATTAACTTAGTGATCACAAAAGAGAGGAAAACAAGCACAAAGTCAATCAACCCTTCCCTCCTCTTCCTTTATCATGATGATTATATGAAATTTACTCCACATAGATTAAGCAATCACACTATGTTTAATAAATCCAGCCAATCTGAACTTCCCTTTATAAGATAGCCACTTTCATGATTGCAATCAAATAGTGGAAAGAGGCAAAATAAGCAAGGTAACCTAAAGCTTGCAATTTGACCCATTTAAGCAACAATCATAACAAAAATCTGAAAAGAGATTGATACAACATAAATAAATTTCAGCTTTTAATTAACATGAAGGGATCAAGATTTCCATCACTAAAATCCAAGCTTTGAGCCCTTATGAAATTTAAGATCACATTGCTCTTTCTTTTCTATTAGTTGCTAGTTTAGATTTTACCAAACAAACACAAAACTACAAAGATAAAACTCCCCAAAATTAGAAAAGAGAGCAGGATTAAATGACAAGTGTGTCGCCGGCTAGGTCCCAAGAAGGAAGAACAGAGAATGAGCTCCTGTGCATAGGAGGAGAAGAAAGCAAAACCCAACATTTCACACAACAGAGGAGGAGAAAGCTAGGTCCCAAGAAGGAAGAACCGAGAATGAGCTCTCCGCCTAGGAGAAAACAAGAAAAGCAAAACCCAACATATCACACAAGGAAACAAATCCAACCATAGAACGATAGGATAAATCAAAACCATTTCCTTCAAGAAAACCCACATAGCAAAATATAACTTAAGATTGAAACCAAACAACTGGGGTTTTGCTGAAGAGTGATTCCTCGCTTGCTCAGATTCGCTCAACCGAGAGAGAGCACAGACTGGCCGCAGGGAGCTCTACCAGAGGGAGAAGGAGTCTCACAGGGAGGTTCGGCTTCTACGGACGCGTAAGTCGACGAGTGAGAGAGGAGAATCAAGAGTATCTGCGTGTCTAGAGCTTCAGAGCCGAGAGCAGAACGAGCTTACAGAAGGGAGAGACCAGAGCGAGAGGAGAACGAGCTTCACAGAAAGGAGACCGAGAAAGCAGCGCCGAGAGAGGGAGACCGAGAGCAAAGTCGAGAGGGAGTAGGAGCTTCGAGAGCGGAGACCGAGAGCGAGAGGGGGGAAAATGCGTGAAGAATGGAGTCAACGGGGGATAACCTCGCTTCTCTTTAGAACCGCTGGTCTCGAGCGCGACAGTAGGGAATTAAAGTCGAAGAGATTAGCAACCATTAATCCCTTTAATTATAATTTAATATTATTTTATGTGATTAATTTATGCACTAAACCCCTATATGGTGTCAATTTTTTTTTGCCAGTCAATGCAACGGCTGATCAATTTGACGGAGTGTTCGACAACGTCCGACGATCGGATAAAAGGTTTATATGCGGCGTCGATTCGACCGACGATTCGCGCACGCTTTGCCGAATCTGGTGTCGTTGATAGGTTTCGACATTTCGAAACACGCGATTTGTTTTGCGAACGGCGTTAGGCCGTCGCTTCGACTTCGATACGCACAATTTCATGATAATTTGATTTTAATTATCCGATCGATCCTTAATTGATTCAAAATTTTCGATTAATTCATTTTAATATTTCGACGCTTGCGCCGAATCGTCAATTAAAACGAATTTGATCGGTTCGGATCGCGATTTGAGGGATTTTAAAATCCACCTTATTTATTTAATTTAATGTGGCTCATAGTTGTAGGTCAACATAGCCTTGGTTAGAAATAGAGGTTGGATGAGGTGCTTGTTGTTGTACTGTTTGCTGAAAGCTAATATCTTTCTTTGGTCGAATATTATAACCATATATACTAACTACCAATTAGGGTGAAATGTGAGTTACGGGAAGGTTGAAGATTTAACCTCCTTTGGTGCAGCTATAGCTTTTGAAAGTTGATTTTAAAAGTAGTTTTGTAGAAAATTCTCTTTTGAATTTTATATGAGAAGCTGAAGCTGATGTTTGAAAAATTTGCTTAAAACGCGCTTTTATTCTATTTCATTAAACATATAGTTTTAACTTACTTGATTAAAAGGCTAAAATGCCATAGGAATATGATGAAATCATGCAAACATGTGAGGTTATTTCGTATTTTTCCTTTAATCAAAACACGGACCACACTGGAAACGTGTTAAAGGGATTGGCTTTTGGGATTGTCGCAAAAAAAGTACTTTTGCATAAACGGGAGAACCCAACAGGTTTTAATAAACTATTTTTACTTCTTAAAATGGAAAACACCTGGAAAAAAACTGATTCAAACAAGGCCATATACCCGCCGTCTCTTAGCTCAATTGGTGAAGGCTCGGAATCCTGACCGAGTTCAATCCTCTGCGCTGGTTAAAGGGAAAGTAAGTGGGGGACCCGAGTGGGTGATGAATGAAAGCTGAGATTAGTACGATATCCCCACCCACAAGATGGTATTGAATCATTCAAAAAAAAAACAAGGCCATACCGAGTTATTATTGACGTTTTGGGTGTTTTTTTTTTTTTTTTTTGGGATCATTTGAACTATTTTTATGACAAACTCACACTCATCCATTCACCAAGATTAAAACCCAAGTTCTCCGAGAATGGAACAAGGCCTCAACCAACTAGTTGAGACAAGGAACACGTTTTGGGTGTTGGGTATAGGTATTATAGGTTGTTTTAGTTGATATTCCCATGAAAAATTCAAATTATGTAAGAAACCTTTTTTTATGCCCAATACATGTAATACAATATTTGACATGATTGAATGTTTTCTAACCAAACTTTGCCTCTCACTTGTAATTTGCTTCTGTTGAACCTTCTATTGGATCAAACAAAAAATGAATATGCTTCACATTATTTGATTAACAATAATGATTAATGAGTAGATGAATGTATATGAATTAGATAACAAAGATCCAGTGGAGCCAATATGTCAATAAGGTGGTCATTTATGCGTGGCTGAAGTATAAATCATAAATTAATGCACTTTCCCCTGCGAGTATATGTACAGGAAACGGAGAGGAAGGCCAAGAAGCAGTTTAGAGGACTATTTGATAAGAAGCCCGGAGAGATTTCAGAAGCTGGAAACAATAATAAAGATAACGAGGTTCTAGACGCGCAGAAGCAGGATGGGAACTCGCCTAATCCAGAGGAGAGGCAAGAGAGCCGGGCAAGCAGTGTTGATGCGGGGGAGTCTGTTGAACCTGAAAAATTAGGGTTTCTCTCACGCCTTTGGCCTCCAGGAAGAAGGATCTTCGCGGCTCTTGGATTAAATAGATGCTCAATTCTGTGAAAAGACAGCTCCAGTTTAGAGTGAGAATTATCACTCCGCCAAAGCATTTTGTTGCGAATTATGTGACTGTAAAAATTCTTTTTTTTAAAAAAAAAAATCAATAATCATATTATATGACAATTGACAGTACTGTAAAATTGTAGGCTTAAAATTTTAATTCACGAAGAATTTACTTACATGGCACATAATTCTTATATATTTATATATTTAATAGTTAAATAAATATTCATTTTTATATAAATAATATTTAAATATTTAATATTATATAAAAATAGCATTATTATTAATTTTTTAAATTGAAATGTATTTTTTATGCATATGGAAAGTTTTTATTTTTCATAAATATCAAAATGTAGGTGTTAGATATGTAAATGCATATGAATTGTGTCTTATGTATGATAATTATTATTTTTAAGATAAATTTATTATAAATTTTAATTCTCTTATATTAAAATAAAATTAATGAGCTTAAGATCTATTTCAAGTTCTAAACTGAAATTTGATCTATTTCAACCTTTAATTTAATTTAATTTATTGTTTGGTTTAACATAAATTTGGCTAATTTGTTTTAAACTAGTAATCCATTTGGTTGTCGTGAGATAGAAAATATGTTTAGAAAGTGTAACCATCTTTTATTTGTCATTTAAATATTAATTTGGTTTATTATTGATCATTTTTTTAACTGTGAGTAAAAAAAATATACAGTTGAAATTAAATTGAATCATGTCCTCTAGTTGGGGATGCATGTTATACAAGCTAATGTGCAATTGATCACCTTTTTTTTTTTTTGTTTCTAGTTTTTTTATTTTTATTTTATTTTTTTTATGTGAAAATAAAATTGTTTTTGATATTTTTATGATTTTTTTGTTTTAAAATAAAAAAATAAAAAATATATATTTAGTTGTTAATATTTAAAATATTTAATGAAATAAAATAAAATAATGAAATCAATTATTATTCTAAGGGGATATTTGGGATCACTTTGTGTTTTTTATTTTTAAATTTTAAAATAAAATAAAAATATATTTGATAATTTTTTATTTTAACATAAAGCAAAAAAAAAAAAAAAAAAATTTTGAGGACATAAATGATGATGATGGATATTGACCTACATATCTATTATATTGCTTGAATCGAATCAAATATAATAGAATATATAATTCATGAAAGTGATGTGCATAAATTAGATTTGAACCATCATCAAAACAATCTGAATATTACTTGTTCATAAATAAAATCACTTAGAAAGTTTTAAAATGTAAAAATCTATCAAACAAGAATTTTCATAGTTGATTCAATTACACATTGATATGGTGCTCAAAATACCGCTAATCAAAGTCCGAATCTTAATATCAGCCATTTCAGTCGAGAATTGAGATTGAATTTGAAATATCTGGAATCTTTGGGATATCAATTACATCCCAAAATAGCTCTTAAATATAGAGTGTTTATAGTCAAATCGAATGCTCGACGGGATCTAACGAGCCTAAGATCTCATAATTAATTTCATGGGCATCCAAATGCTCAAAATACATCAAATGATCAAGGAACCATTCTAAGCCGTCCCATCAAGAGAGTGGTACCGGACTTTATAAATTATGAACGCCTCCTCCTCCCATCTATAAATAACTCTATCCCTCACATGAGGGGGGGGAGGGAGAAAGAGGAGTCAAAAACAAGTGAAGAGAGCCACCGCCAACGGTCGTCCACCAGCCACCGTGCCGCCGATCCTCGCCACACCGCCCAAGGAAGAAGAGGAAGAATCCAAAAGAAGAGAAAAGCCTAAGCAGGAGGAAGAAGCTCAAGATCCTCCAAGCAACACACCGCCGACGGCCATCAACCACCATCATCGCTAATTGTCGTGATTCCACCTATTACCGATAAACCATTACAACTCATCATTGTTGGTCCTCTCTCATATGCAATTGTAATCCTCAGAATGTGAAGACTTTGTACTCAAAGATACATAGTGGAAGTTTTTTCTAGCCGTGGTTTTCCTCTTTTGAGGTTTTCCACGTTAAAATTATGTCTCTTGTTCGCTCATTAATTACTGTGTGCTTGACTAATCGCGCTAAGGCGTAAACTTTCACTCTACCACGGCTAAGACGCAGCTTTGTGGAAGTAAAACCCTCAACCATAATCGTGAACATCTACGTTATGGCCAATAGTACAACACTCGTTACAACGGAGTCTCCCACTCCAACTCGCCATTCTCAAAACCCATCCCCGAACCAAGGACGCCGTGAGGGCAATGAGAATCTCTTTGGAAGATCGTGGTCCGAATGGAGGAGTCTCAAAATAAAATGATCCAGCTTTTGCAAGGATTACAATGACTACTATACAAACATATCTCCCCAAAGATCGGTCGTTGCTGAGGAGGTCAAAATGCTAATCCTCCCGACGGAGTTCCTCCGCATGGAGGCCGTAACATGATCTCCGACACTTAGTTCCACTCATCCATCATGTCAACCGTTACTAATCCACGATCGTTGTTGATAGCTTCACACATGCTCATCTTGTTAATCCCGCCGACATGACATTCGCATGGCATGACGCTTAATGCAAGATGAATTTCACCTTCAAGACAAATCATCTTCACCCACACGCGTTATGAGAGTCCTCACCTTTACCAAGCAATTCTTCAACATCCAATTCCGTAGGTTTCAAGCTTTCGAGCATTGATTCCTATGATGGGGCAAGACCCACACCTAACACATCGCATTACTGGACTATCATGCATATCCAACGAGCTCCGACACCGCTTTGTCGTCTTTCCTGTTACCCTCAAAGGGCAAGCTCGCACTTGGTTCTACTCTCTTCTGGGGATCCATCCATACCTTTAACGAACTCGCCGTGTTCTTTGTGGAGCATCATTGCAAATCGGAGAATCATTAAAGATTCCTCCCATCTTTCCTGTATTCGTCAGAACGAGGGTGAATCACTTAAAGAATACTTCCAGAGGTTCTCCTTAGAAGCTCGCCAAATACCTGGAGTAAACTCTGAACTATTAAGAGGAGTTTTTCTTGAGGGCTCGCCCGTGGCCTTTTACTCATCACTCATGACACGGTCCCCATATGCCGACTTAGTTCATCGTGGTGGAAGCACAAATCTTCACCGATGAGGCTATTAATGCACATCGAAAACAATTTGGATAATCTGAGAGACATAAAAGCACCCCAAGGAACATGCACCGGCCCCATCAAAAGAAGAAATCGAAAGGCCCATTCAACAAAGATATCCACGCCAATTGGAAAAGAATCAATCGACTCATATAACATACCAACCGGGGCAACTTTAATCTCAAAAGATGAGCAAGTCAAACACCAAAAAGGCAAAGATCAATGGTCAACTCGCTACAAGCTTCATGTAAATATTCGATTCTTCCATACGGGTTAACGCCATCGAGTAAACACTCGACAAACAACCCAGTGATAGTCAAAACGCCCTTGGTGGACTTCTGCGATCTTTCCATATGGGTTGCCATCGAAAAGTTCAACAAACAACCTGTGAAAGGTCAAAACTTTGTACCCACTGAGGGGTTAATTTGGATAACACTAAACAACCTCGGATGGGTCAAAATCTCATCGCCGCTGGCCACCAACATCGACTACTGTTGCTGCCATCGCCGACCATCGCCGGCAATCTTCACGATCATCACCATTGTCGCTGTCATCCGCTACCACTACCGACGCTGGCCGCATTGCCGACTATGCGATTGCTTCCGCTGACCACCCCGTCGGCCCAACCATTATTGTCGCTGGTCATCTCAGCTGACTACTGCCGCCGTCATGCTGGCTACCATCGCCGCCATTCGCCGGTCATCATATTGTCGCCGTTATCCATCGACTACCGACGTTAGTGCACTGCCGACTACTGCTGCCGACCACCCCTGTCCGCCAACCACTATTATACCCGGCCATCTTTCGCTGACTACCTTCGCTGACACCGCCGAATTATCGCTGCATCTTCGGTCATCGTTATCGCCGCTGGCCGTCATAATAATCGACGCTGGCCGCCGCCGACTACTTAACGGATTCAATTTGACCTCTATACGCACGCCATCGGTAAAACTCGACTAACAACCTAGATAGTCAAAACGTCGGTGGACTTCCAGACCTCTTCCATAGGTTAACGCCATCGTAAAAAACTCGACAACCCAGATAGGTCAAAACGCCCTGTGGACTTCCAGACCTTTTCCATACGGGTTAACGCCATCGGTAAAAACTCGACTAACAACCCAGATAGTCAAAACGCCCTTGGTGGACTTCCCGACCTCTTCCATACGGGTTAACGCCATCGGTAAAACTCGAACAACCCGTGAAAGGTCAAAAGGTCCTGATGGACTTCCCACGGCCTCTTCCATACGGTTAGCGCCAACGCAATAATATTCACCAATAGAAAGGTCAAAACTTTGTACCCACTCATTATGTTAATGTCATCGGATAACACTCGACAAACAACCTCGGATGGGTCAAAATCTCGCCGATTCAATTATATTCTAACATGCAAGTTAACGATATCAATTATCAATTTGAACCATCACGCAAATGCCGGTCACCACCATTTTCGTGGTACCCCGCTGACACCGACGTCGCCATCGTTGACTACTGCCGCCGCTGCTGCCAACCACTTCTGCCGCTAACCACTACAGCTGTCATTACCGCTGACTACCGCCGGCCATCGCTTCCACTACCGCCATCGCTCACCATCGCCGGCAATCCTCCGGTACCACCATCGCTGATTATCTCGGCCACCATCATCGAGCATCTTCGCCGCCTCGCCCGGTGGATCGCCCAACCGGACGGTCCGACGAGGTGAACCGGAACCACGACGAGGGCTGACGCTCCTAACCTGACGATCCGACGGCTGCGAACCGGACGAGGTCGGAAACGAACCACGACGCAGCCTTGACCGCCTAACCCGTGACGATCCGACGGGATCAGAACCGACGAGGTCGGAACTGGAACTCGACGACGCATCGTGGCCTGATCGCCTCTAACCGACGATCCGACGGCTGAACCGGACGAGGTCGGAAACCGGAACCACGACGCATCGTGGCCTTGACCGCCTCTAACCTGACGATCCGACGGACCAATAAACGAGGCGAAAACCGGAACCACGACGCACCATGGCCTTGACCGCCTTAACCTGACGATCCGACGGATCAAGAACCGGACGAGTCGGAACTGGAACCACGACATCGGGCCTTGATCGCCTAACCTGTGACGGTCCGACGGGGTCGAACCGGACGAGGTCGAAACCGAACCACGACGTATCGTGGCCTGATCGCCCTAACCCGACGATCCGACGGGAACCGGACGAGGAAACCGAACCACGACGTCTGGCTCTGACCCCTAACCCGACGATCCGACGGGACGAACCGGACGAGGTCGAACCGGAACTCATGACGCATCGCTCGACCGCTTCCTAACCCGTGACGATCCGACGAGACGAACCGACGAGGTCGGAACTGGAACCACGACGCATCTCTGACGCCTTAACCCGTGACGACCGACGGGAACGAGTGAAACCGGAACCACGACGCATCAGGCCTTGATCGCTTCCAACCTCCGGTCCGTAGGTTAGTTTACACTTTCGGGAGCGGAGCTCAGTATGACCACGGTCTTGATCGCCTCCAATCCCGCCGGTCCGACTATAGTTTACACTTTCGGGAGAACTGGAGCCTGCCGGATGATTACGGGTCTTGATCGCCTAATCCTGGCCGGTCCGAATAGTTAGTTTACACCTTCGGAGAACGAGCCTTGCCGTATGACTACGGGTCTTGATCGCCCAATCCGGTCCGGTTAGTTTACACCTTTCGGGAGAAACTGAGCCTTGTCGATGAACGCGGTCTTGACGCTTCAACCCTCCGGTCCGACTAGGTTAGTTTACACTTTCGGGAGAACGAGCCTGATGACTACGGGTCTTGATCGCCTCCAATCCGGTCGACTAGTTTACACCCTTCGGGAGAAACCTGAGCTGTGCATGAACGGTCTTGATCGCTTCAACTGGTCCGACCATTAGTTTACACCCCTTCGTGAGAAACTGGAGCCTTGTCAGATGACCGTAGGTCTTGACGCTTCCCCGATCGCCACTAAAGGACTTTCACTCAAGAAGAAGGGAGAGGGGAAAGGTATGCCTTTCTCCCTCACCTGGGTATTTATAGCCTCACAAGGGTAAAAAGGGTAAAAAACTCTCAAAAACGATTAAATTCTTAAAACTCCTGGGTGGGTGTTATTATTAATATATAAATTTAAATTTATTATATATATATATATATATATATATATATATATATATATATATATATATATATATATATATATATATATATATATATATATATATATATATATACATGCATGATATATTAAAATTATAATATTATATAATATAATTTTAAAAATAAAAAAATTAAATCTAAATTCTTAAAAATCTGAAAAATATGATCGGGTATTTTAAAAATAAAGAAAAACATATTTTATATATTTTTAGTATTTTAAAAAAATTGTTTAAAAATAGAAAAATATAAATAATAAAATAGATAAACAAACATATTTTTTTTCTATTTTAAAAAAATAAAAACAGCAAATAGAAAATAAAAATTGATTCCAACATGGCCTAAGTTTTTCTCAAATATCTGGTGAACAAGATATTTGATCTAATATTTATTTATATTACATATAAATATTTAATATCATCTTAAAATATTATTAATATTAATTTTAATAAATTCATACATAATTATATAAATATAATACTTGATAACCCAAAATAATGAATATCCATAAATTATCTTTTTTTTTTTTTCAATTTCAGTGCTAAAAAGTTGAATTATAACAAATTTCAGTATAAAGAATCATCACATATGCCTCTAATTATATTGCTAAATCCACACCAAATTTTTTTTAAAAAAAAGAGTTAAGTGAAAAGTTGAGCAATTATTGAGTAGGATCATCCATAAATCTTCTTTAAAATTATTGAAATACAGTTGATTTCAGACACATTAATAAGCCAAAAGGAGCAGTTCAAGAGTCCCCATCCCACTTGTTTAAGCCAAAACCTATTCTTATTAGCATTATTAATAAATTAGCTTAAAATACATTTTATAGATGCGAGCGACAAAAAATTTCATTAATTAAGATATTATTATTATTATTATTATTATTATTATTATTATTATTATTATTATTATTTTCTTAATAGTTTTTTAGGGTACAGATCCCTGAGATTCTCTCCGCTAAAAAATTCCGATTCGAGGGAATGTTGGATCGTCATCCATTGTACGTTTAGATTCGTGTGAATTAAATAATGGGAGATGTTCATGAGAGATCGCCAGAGGGGGCGATGTCGGTGCCTTAGTGGCCTTAAGGATGAAGAAGATGAGAAGAAGGAAATAGAAACTAATTTTATATATTTTCTTAGAGAAAATAAAATAACTGAAGCGGACGAAATCCATGCTGTGATTTGGAAAGAAAAAAGATTAAAAAAATTAATTAATTGAGATGCTAATAACTGAAGCTAATATAAATATGTATTATATTGTTATAATAAATTTTTTAATGATATATATATATATATATATATATATATATATATATATATATATATATATATATATATATATATATATAGCTCTCTTTTTTTTTTTTTTGGAGAATTTGAGAGCCTTAGCCCAATTGTATTCCAAAAAAAGAGATAAATACAATGTTACAGGGTGACTTCAACAAGTGAAATCGACAAGCAACACCAAAAAGAAAACAGAACCTGTAAGGAAACTACAAAGAAAATAACAGGAAAGGAACAACAGTTACAGCTCTTCCCAAAAAAGAAAGCAAATGCTCAAACAGTTAGTAAAAATACAAGATAAAGCACCACCCCAAGCTCCCAGGCAGCACCCAAAAACAAGTTTGTTGTAGGTGTATAGAATTAATTCTGACTCTGGACTCAGACATAAATTGATCCAAAACAAATCCAACCCGAATAGAACAGATATGCATTGCGCGCATCACGACCCTCCAATTGGCGAGGCATAATCGCCAAGGTTGCTTCAATAAGCGAGAGTAACCAAACAAATGGTTAATATTAGTGTCATCATCGTCCAGTAACCCAGCACAACACAAGCAGCCATGAGCAACATTATATCAGATCAAGAGTGAGTTCTGTTTCGCCAAACCAGAAATAATTCCAGAACAGTAGCAGGCCAAGAGACGTTAATTTTCCATCTTGCAATTTTAAAGGCAATACGATCCCTTATAAGATCAATTAAAGCAGTAGTGGAAGAGGCAGAGCAAGAGATGCATCTATTGTTCCTTTCACGCCAAATACAATAGACTAAAACAGCCACCGATAAGTAGTGAAGTTTTGTAATAATTTTATGCATTTTGGGTGCTAAGTTATTGAACTTCGCAAAGTAGATTGTATTAAATAAAATTGCCAGGAAGAATACTTATCAAGTGCATAGAGAATGGACACTCAAAGAAGAGGTGTGAATGGGTTTCGTGTTAATGACAAAAAAATAGCAGTTTGAGTGCAAATCCTCTTCTTACCAAAATCGAGAGGTCTTTAAACCACCCAAATATGCCAACCAGCAATAGATAGAGTAGTTAATAGTACACACGAGAACCAAATACCTTTATACCAATTTACCGAAGGCATATTTTCAAAGAGAGCTCCTTTAAAGTCTGAATTTGTAGGAGTACATTTTGACTCTCATGCAATCCAATCCTCTCCTCCTGTAATATTAATAGAAATAATAGTAGCAAATAGCAATGGATATTCAACCGCAAGTTGTGTAGGCACACTCCATCTACCATCCTGTATAAATGAGCACAGCTTGTTATCATTATATATGGATAGAAAATTTATGTCGTTGGAGTCAAATGCTTCGATCATTGTTTTACTATCACCGGATAGATGACAAAGCGTTTTCCATCCCCAATGTGATAGGATATTTTGTCACGAAAATGGTTTGCATATATTTTCAACTCCTTCCACATTGGGGAAATTTTACGAATGGAAGTGCTCCAAATTGATCCATATTTCTGATTACACCAAATAGCAAAAAGGGAGTTGTGTTTGAGTGTCTTCCACATAAGTTTGATCTTACATAAATCATTTAGGGAAACAGTCGAGAGCAATCCAAGACCCCCTTTTTCCTTGGGACGAGAGGTTTTGTCCCAAGATATAGTAGTTAGTTTTTTGGATCTCCATTATGATAGAAAAAACGAGACTTAAGAGAATAAATGCTCTTTAAGACACCCTTAGGAATCACCATTGATCTAAACCAGTAAGAGATCAAATTGTTTATCGAAGATCTAAGTAATTGTAATCTTCCTCCAAGAGACAAGAATTTACATTTCCAACCAGCTAGCCAAATTTGAAGTTTATCAAAGAGACTAGAGAAATTTATAATTTTTGGAGAGCCCAAAGTAAGGGGAAGACCCAAATATTTGATTGGAAAGACTCCCTGAGATATATTAATAATGCTACAAAGTCTTTCCACATCTTTAGAACCTTTTGAGAAACAAATACTAGATTTATCATGATTAACCACAAGTCCAATATTTCTTTAAGCTTTCTAGACAATGTTTCAAGGATCCAACAGAAGGCAATCGACACCATCCAAGAAGGTCATCAGCAAAGAGCAAGTGAGAAATCTTGCATGTCCCGACAATAAGAGGTATCAGAATAAATTGACTTCTCTATCAATTAAGCAGGAAAAGGTGTCAATGGCTAAAGTAAAGAGGAAAGGTGATAATGGGCATCCTTGTCGAAGCCCATGTTTGGATGAGAAGTAACCTCTAATTTCCCCATTAAGAGTTATTGAGAAAGGGACATCAGTTATGCATGCCTTCACCCAATTTATGAATCTAGATGGGAACCCAAATGAGTGAAGCCTATGCAAAAGAGCTTCCCTATTGATAGAATCAAAAGCCTTTCTGAGATCAAGTTTAGCAAGAAGCCACCGGACGATTGTGAAATAACTCATGACATATTTCATAGGCCATAGTTATTGTAAATGTCCCTACCTTTAATAAATGATTGAGTGGGTTAATTAAAGAACCTTCTTGAGTCTAAAGGCAAGAGTTTTAGCAATAACTTTATAGAAAGTGTTGCAAAGTGATATGGGTCTATGTCGATAATGAGTTGGAATTTAACTTTAGGGTAATCGAGAGTGTTTCAACCGATTTGGAATCTTCCAGTTTTGAAAAAATGGTGTGTTTGCCTTTAAAAGTTTTCCCGGTAACATGTGAAGAACTTTAAACCCATCGATCCGAGATTTGTTCTCACTAATCTTGTGTAATGAATTTCTCGAAATATCCCAAGAATCGAAATCGAGAGAGAATTCCGTTGGATCTGCAATATAAAAAGAATCGCTGGTCCACACATATTTGATCATTCAATCATTATCCATTATCGGTAAAGCTCCTAATGCAGGTTCCTGATAGAGTAAAGAAACTTAAGATCGTCATCGAGGAAGTTAACCAATGTGCTCTGCTTAACCCAAACATTTTCCATTTGTAGAGAGTAAGGTAAGTCTTTTTTCTTAGCTTCAACCATAAGATGAATATCATTAGATTCATTTCCCAGTTTTCAAGTATGTCATTTTGATTCCTTTTAGCTTCTTAATTGGATATGCAAGTGAGAGTAACTTCTCTTGATCCTTATTAGTTTATTTGCAAAATAGGATCCCCAAACATAGTTCCAAGCAACAAACAACTCCAAAAAGTCAAATGATTTTTAAAAATAAGTACTCATATGATTTAAATAGAGAGAATGAACTTTGTAAAAGAAGAAGAAGGATATTTTTATAAACTGCCATTTTGGAAAAAATTGATTGTTAACTTTGATTAGACCAAGTGTAGAATAAACGGAAGATCCATTAATTCCTTGGACTAAAAGGATTGGGTATTAGCATAAGATAGTGGAATACCTCATTTTTCCTTGCTCAATACGAATTAAAATCTCCCATCGGAGGATCCAAGGATTCAATTGCAATTCCCAAGAGAATCCCAAAGGGAATTCGAGAATGAGAATCATTGTCGCATATATGCAAGTTAAATAAAAGAGGGTGACCAATAAAAGCGAGCGTGAATAAAGCGATTAGAAACAACCGAGGCGTAAAATCAATTCGCTCAGAACACCATTTAATCCAGATCGACCCGCCATATCGAAATTTGAACAAGATTCGAGGAACATTGAGAATTTACATGAAAGGGATTAAGAGAAGCTTGAGTTGATTTTAGTTTCCAAAGGCATACCAAATCCGTCTAAATTCCTTTATGAGTCTCATGCGTCAATTTACGACCCTCGATCTAGGCCCCTAACATTCAGACTTCCTATGGTTGGAAAAGTCATTGAGAAGAAGAAGAAGAGGAGGGTTTTTTACCCTTTTTGTATTTACCTTTCTGATTGGAAAAAGTCATAATAGAACTTACTTTCGGTTCTTCTCCTTCATGGTTTGTATTGGCCGATTGGTAAGAAACATTCCCCATAGACAGTCCAATAGGTTGTTCTGTCTGCTTAGGAGAAGAAGTAGAAGATCGGGTCGCAACACCCTGTCTGGGGGGAACCGCCAAAGAACCAGACTGTCCATTCACAATGTTAGTGTCCTCAGAGCAAGGGGAATCTACCTCATGTCCTGGATCAGGTTGAGGAGAAAGAGAGGGAATTTGGTTTAGATCTGTTGAAAGCACACTTTGTGGAATCGCAAATGCAGCCTTCCTTATACACGCTTCCTAGAATCTCACTGCTTTCGGCCGAGAAATTATTGGTTAAATCCAGAGCAATTTCAGCTTGACGGGTTCTACTCCTTCTCCTCGTTGGGGCTCGGTTGGTATTTGGCTGTTGAGTCAAAGGTTTACTCCTAGGACAAGTATTATCCGTATGTGTGAACGTTTTGCACTTGGTACACGCAGACGGTTTCCAGTTGTAGACAATAGGTTGATCAATTTTCTTGCCATTCATATTGATAGGGATCGATTCAGGTAAAACCGAGGAAGTATTGATCTGCACATGAGTCGAAAGCAAAGGTAATCTGAAGCTTTGAAGTAAGATTGTCGACGCTAGCGGACTCCAATCATGCTACCAATTTTTGAAAAGCCGTTTTCATTCCAACAACATAAAGGAAAATTGGAAAGTGTGATCCATAAGAGAATTTCAGTCACCTGATCCTTTGAAGGACGAAAATCCCATGTCCATTTTTGAAAGATAAATGGCCGGCCATTGAAAAAATAAGGCCCATCATTCCAAACAGATTCATAATCTTCCACACATGAAAACTTGAATAAGAAATAGTCACCTTCAAGGGAGAGCAATTCAAGAGTCCCCTTAAACCGCCATTTCTTTCTTACCGCCGCCAGAAGAGACCCGTAGTAAGGGCATTTTCCTATGGCATGACAACAAGGGACAAATTCCACTCCCTTTGACCTTCTAACAGATCTTCCTTCGAGAATGAGACTTCTGGAGAAACCGGAGGAATGAAAGATAAAGGAAAATCCCTACTCTTTTCATTCTGTGCAAGCAACAATTCCGATGGTCCAAGAGGGTCATGGAGCAACACCCCAAGTAGAATTGAAAGAAAGAGGTGGGAACATATTACTTGTGGTACCCATAAATAAATACGATACTGGAAAACTGAACGACCCTGGCCAGAGCCTGAGGTCGAGAGAAATAGGAGTGGAAAGGTAAAAAGAGGAGAGGTTGGATGCTAAGGAGAGAGCTGAGTGAGGAGTAGGGAGACGCTGGCGAGGAGCTCGAAATCAGGAGCCCTAACCACATACCTCGCTGGAGTTTTTTTTTATTGCTATCAGCCTATCAACAACTCCAAAACTTTTTCAGTGCTTAGGCTCTCTCTTCTCTTCTCCTCTTTAGCTTAGGCGAGTGGTGGCTTAAAATCCATGCATGAATTATATTTTTTAATAAATATATATATTATATAAGCGGACGAAATTCATGCAGCGATCGTCGAGTGGTGGTACGATTTTGCTTGGAAGATTTTTAAGCTTTAGAGCTCTCTCTTCTCTTTAGCTTAATGTCACGGAGCTAAATAAAGGGAGATCAATCATGCTCTCTTAGCCATACACAAGGAGGGAAGCTTCCAGAGAATTATAGAAAGATGGGGAATAACTTGGAGCACTCTAGAAGGTTCCACCATATTCTAAAAAGCTTTGGAGGAGGAATGCTTCAAGAGGACTCTAGAATGGTATGGAATATTCTAGAACCCTTGTATATGCTAGAGTGGCATGAAAAGATCTAGAACCATGTACATAATATTATATTCTAGAATATTATTTTTTAGATTATTTTTAGGGATAGGGGGAGGGCTATAAATAGGGAACCTCACCCCTCATTTGTAACCAACCAAGAAACCAAGCAAAGATTCAAGCAAGAAGCAACCAAGCATCTTGTATTGTAAAGTTCCTTTACATAGTGAAGTGCTTTCCTTACTTATAATCTCTCATCTCTAAAAGAGTTTTAAGCATTCTATGCGTATGAGGGTTAGGACTTAGCATCAAGGAAGGAGGCAGCATAGGCGACTTGGGAAAAGTCTCTCCGTGACAGTTGGTATCAGAGCCAAGGTTGGAGGCATGATGAAGGCTGGCAAGGAGCAAGTTGTTGGGTCTGAAACCACAAATGTGGAGTCATCTCAACAAGTCCGAGGTCGTGAGGAGCAGCGTGATCCTGTTGCATCTAAGCCACGTGGGAAGTCCAAGGAGGTAATCTCTAATTTTGATGCACGTCTTACTTAGGTGGAGGAGGAGGCGTGGAGATATGGAAAGAGGTATGTGCACCATATCAACCTTTGATGACTTCAAGAAAGAACTGAGGAGGCAGTTCTATCCTGAGAATGCGGAGGATGAGGCTAGAGCCAAATTGAGGAGGCTCAAACAGGAAGGGTCGATCCGGGAGTATGTCAAAGACTTCACCAGTTTAGTCCTTGAAATCCCCGATATGTCTGACAAAGACTCTCTCTTCTACTTCATGGACGGACTTCAATCATGGGCAAAGATCGAGCTTAGGAGGCATGGAGTGCAAGATCTTACATGCCATCATTGAGATCTCTGATCGATTATGCTAAAGAGTCCACAAAGCCAAAGGAGAGGAGAAGTGCTTATGGCAACGGTGGGGGAGACGAAGGACAACAAAGGGAGGAGTCTCACCAAGAATTGACCCCGACCCGGGAAAAATACAAGGGAAGGTAGAAGGAAGGTAAGAACCAACCACATAATAACTGCTTCCTTTGTGGAGGGCCTCATTGGGAAAGGGAGTGTCCTCAGAAGAATGCCTTGAACTCCCTCTTAGCAAGTCATCATGAGGCAGCGGAAGCTAAGGGGAATGATCTTGTGGCACAAGTGAGATCCATGCAGCTCTTGAATGGGATTCAGGCTGCGCCAAAGCCACAAGGTGGGGTCGTTCGTGGAGATGGTTAAAAACTACCACGCCATGGTAGACATGGGGCTTCTCATAATTTCATCTCAGAAGAAGCATTGGGACTACCATGGAGGAGGGGCTCCATCAAGGTAGTCAACTCAGAGGCAATGTCAATACACGGCATCACACGAGGGGTCAAGACCAACGTGGGAGCTTAGTCAGGCATGGTGAACTTCTCTGTCATCCCGATGGATGACCATAGGGTTGTTCTTGGATTAGATTTCCTGGATCAGGCAAAGATAATCTTGATGCCATTTGCCAACAACATGTGCATCACGGAGGGCAATCAAACTTGCATGGTGCCAGTAATAAGAGCCTCCAGGTCAGATGCAAGGATGCTCGCGGCCATCCAACTCAAGAAGGGAAGTGACTTGGCCATTCTTCATAATATGGAAGATGAAAAACTAAGGCCACAAGAAGACCTGCCGAGGGAGGAAACAGTGAAACTAGAAGAGTTCAAGGACATCTCATCGGCAGAGTTGTCAAAAGAACTCTCACCAGGAAGGGAGATAGCCGGGGCCGCACTATACAAGGTAACAGGTGAGTCGAGAAGATGCGAAGATCATCAAAGGAGACACCTAATGAAACCCAAGCAAGCTCTTATACTACCAAGTACTCCTTTTGACAAGGAAGCAGAGGGAGCGGAGGTTCGCAGGAGAAGGGTGTCAAACCACCGGAACTATCTCATCAAATGGAAATGGTTGCCAGATGGTGATGCCAACTAAAGATACGATACTGCTAATTGATAGTGTGCACGATGAGGGCATCGCGGGTTTAGGTGGGGAGAATGTCACGGAGCTAAATAAAGAGAGATCAATCATGCTCTCTTAGCCATACACAAGGAGGGAAGCTTCTAGAGAATTATAAAAGATGGGGAATAACTTGGAGCACTCTAGAAGGTTCCACCATATTCCAGAAAGCTTTGGAGGAGGAATGCTTCAAGAGGACTCTAGAATGGTATGAAATACTCTAGAACTCTTATATATGCTAGAGTGGCATGGAAAGATCTAGAACCATGTACATAATATTATATTCTAGAATATTCTTTTCTAGATTATTCCTAGGGATAGGGGGAGGGCTATAAATAGAGGACCTCGCCCCTCATTTGTAACCAACCAAGAAACCAAGCAAAGATTCAAGCAAGAAGCAACCAAGCATCTTGTATTGTAAAGTTCCTTTGCTTAGTGAAGTGCTTTCCTTACTCTAACCTCTCCTCTCCAAAAGAGATTTGAGTGTTCTTGTGTTAAAGTTAGACTTAGCATCGAGGAAAGAGTGCTAAGGCCGCACGGGTGACTTGGAAAAAGTTTCTCTGTGACATTAAGCTCCTCTCATGTGAAGAATGAGGGACTATTTATAGATTAGAGAGATGATATTTCTGTAAATACATGCAAAATTCAAACCACTTCATCGGATGACTCAAAATGATTCTCTTGATCATTTGATGTATTTTAAGTATTTGAATGCTAAAAAAAAGTCAAAATTAAGAGATCTTGAGTTTGTTAGATCCGGCTCGCCAAGACGCTTGATTTGACCATAAATACTCCATATTTAGGAACTATTTATGGATTTAACTGATATCCCAAAGTTTTCGATGATATTTTAAGTAATTGATCTGGACTAGTTTCGACTTAGGATCAAATTGCTTTTGACATCAAGATTCGTGCTTCTATTAGTGAAATTTTTAGTGTCATATATATATATATATATGAGAGAGAGAGAGAGAGAGAGGAGCAACCACCTTAAATTTATTATCATTTTTATAATTTAAATACTAAAAATTTTAAATATAACTCATAATTTTTTATAAGATTTATGATAATTTTATTTTCTTTCATAAAAAATAAAAAAAATATAATTATTAAGTTCTAGTTTTCACAAAAAATGTTAATCAATTAAAGGTTGAGAGAAATCCCATTTGACTTTATGTGATACTTGATATTAATGTTCGATTAAGTATCTTATAAATTTAATTAATATTAATCATTAATATGTATATAAGTATATATAATTTATAAATATAAAGATATGCATATTAAATATTTTTAAAAGAATTTTATAATTTAAATATAATCATATAAATATAATTATAATATAAAAGTTCTAAAAATAAAATTATATTACCAAAACTAATAAAAATATAATAATAATAATAATAATAATAATAATAATAATAATAATAATAATAATAATAATAATAATAATAATAATAATAATAATAATAATAATAATAATAATAATAATAATAATAATAATAATAATAATAATAATAATAATAATAATATGAATATGTTCAAATGTAATGTTAATAATTGGTGCAAATTATTTTTTAAAAGTTTAATAATAGACCTATTGACCATTCATATTTTTTTATATTCTTTATATTTAATAGTATAACATACTCTTCTTATTTAGTCCCATATTGTTTGGGAATGTTAAATTATTTATTTTTTATTGAAAACTAAAGATAATATTCTATTATTATGTGTAATCGTGTGAGTTGTTAAGTTTTAAATATTGATCAAAATATTTAATAAACTATATTTTATATATTATTATAATTAAAATGAATAAATTGTTAGTAATAAAAATAATTAAACTTAGACTATATAATTATATAAATAATTTTGGATAAAGATAAGTTTTAACTAATGAAGAATTTTTTTTTATCTTTATCAGGCAAGAACAATCATTAGAGTGGGCAAAATCATTTTGCCCTCCCTTACCTCCATATATATATATCTTCTAAAATTAATCTGATCAAGACGAATCTCGCCAAGATTTTCGAAATGCTCGATCATCACCGATTTCGCAGTTTACAAATAAATCCAACTGCCTCGATAGACTAACATAAGAACATCAAGCATACCGATCCAACTCAATCGACTCGTGATCAAGCTATCGAGCATGAAAATGGATCGATCCGCCAAATGGTCACCAAAACTGACATATTTATAGTCAGATCGAGCGGCTCGTCAAGACGAATCCAACGAATCCGAGATCACCCAATTTCGACATCATTAAGGCACCCAGATCATCAAAATACACCGTCTGATCGAGGGGATCACACTGGGCCGTCCGATCGGAGTGGTTATGGGAGTGGTTGGAGTTTTCCACGAATTTACCGCCACTCCCAAAAAAATCTATAAATGAGCTTCATTCTCACCTTAAAGGGGGAATTGATTTGAGCACTGTAGAGCTCGAGAACCTCCGAATTCGACGACGCATCTAGACTACCAAGCTACCACCCAAGAAGTGCTCAAGATCGAGCTCGCCTAGAGATCTCCCCCTGAGGACTAGAAAAGATTGCCGCTCCTTTCTCCTCAAGATCAAGAGGTTGCTCCTGTAAGATCTGCCTCGGGCGCTTTTGGGAAACTTCTCCTATTGTATTTTTCTACACTCGAATATTGTTTCCACTGTAAACACCTTCTTCTCGGTAGCGAGAAGCGGACACGTATCTTTTGAACACAGTGAAAGTTCTGGGCAAGGCCGTGATTTTCCGATGGGTTTTCCACGTATAACCCGTGTTCATATCCCTTGTGTGTTGGATAATTTTTGGCTCTGATGAAGATCTAGCATCTGGAATAAAATTCTCTAACGCATGATTTGCGCCGTCTGTGGGAACAACGGTTCCCATTGCTATATCTCCACTATGGTTGGTAAGCGGGGTTTCTCCGCTCCTCGTTCGGGATCAGGGCCGTCTCCAAGACTTCTCCTAGCAGACGTCCCCGGGTGAGGGTCCTCTTTGGAAGATCGTTCAAGGATGGAGGATTCCCGAGCGAAATTCTTGACTCTGCGAGAGGGGCAAAGCGTTCCAACCGCTGGAAGAGCCACAGTTCATACGGCCTCGGCATAATCGATTTTCTTCACGAGAATGATTGCAGGAATCTGGATCAACAAGTAGAGAACCCTTGGCACCACATCGAATCTTTGAACAGATCGCCGGTTCTCACTCACCCACGAATGGCTGACCGTATCGGTGAAACTCCGTCACACCTCTGCTTCGACGGCAGTGCGGGAAGAGTTCCGGCAATCGAATGATCCATTCTCCGCCGCCTCTTCCAAAACTTCGTCCCTTCGGCATCTCGCAATACGGCGAGATTCAAGCTTCCCGGCATGGACCCTTACGATGGCACGCCGTCTGCAGCATATCGATCACTTTGAGCGATCATGCACATTCGGCGTCAAATGACTGTCTTGTGTCGGTATTCCGGCCTCAAAGACGGGCTGGTGCCAGTTCTATTCACTTTAAGGCCGTCAGATCATTTGGAGAGCTTGCGTAGAACAATTCACGAACAAGAGAATCATCAGATTCATCACATCTCTCGAATCCGAGCGATGGAGAGTCCCTCAAGAATACTTCGAGGTTCTCCTCGGCAAACAGTCTGAGTAGATCGAGAACTTTTGAGGCGTGCTTCTCGGAGGACTCGGCGGATACTTATTCATCATTAATGCGGAGGCAGGTCCATTCTATGCTAACCGTCCAGAATAGAGGCACAAATCTCCGGCTCGGTGCTCATCGACACCAGCCACAAGCGGCGGAAGAAGGTTCCCAAAGATGATGTTCAAACATCTCGAGAGAAAAAGAGAGGCGACAACCTCCCCAAAACCTCCTCGGCGACCTCGGATGACTCGACCGGAGAGAAAATATCTGACTCTCAACCGTCATGCGAACATCCTACTTGGCTATTCGGGAAGAGGATGGCGTCAAGTGGCATGACCTTTAAAACACAGGTGGAAATCAAGAGAAATTGCCACTTTCACCGGTAGAGGCACAGCGAGGAATACCACCGAAGGAGGAGATTGAAAGACTAATATCGTCGAGGGGTATCTAGGCGTTTATACAAAACCAACCAGCTCGTCCGACAAATCTTTGAGACCGACTCGGAAGGCATGGTGGGAGAGATAAAACAATTGCGGAGGGTGTTATCAGCCAAATATTCATTGTGCCCTTCAAGAGCGAGCGAAGAAGTCTCGGGTTGACCATTCTATCACCTTTGATGATTTAGATCTAGAGGGCTTAGCATCCCACATCAAGATCCCCTTGTCATCGGTCAGGTCGGTGATCCGTGCTTCAATATTAAAGGATATTGATGACAATGGGAGTTGGTTGATGTTCTTTTACTCCACTTTCCTGCATGGGTATAGAAAGAGAAGCTTCAACCAGCGGCGGTCCTATGGATTTGATGTCGGCCAGGTATTAGTGGAAGGGACAATCGTCTTCCGTAACTCTTGGGGAATTTCCCCGACCGCACTTGATACAATTTATTGTAGTCAAGTCACGAGTCATACAATGCAATATTTGGGAGACCTCTCCGGTCTATTAGCGGTCACATCATTGCCTCACCTCAGATGAAATTCCACACCGGCATCGGTGGTAAGTGGGAATCAACAGATAACCTGGCGTCTTTATATCAAACAAGCGACCATTTCGTCGGTAACCCTCAACATCGAGAACTTGACCTGAGATGAGGATGCCTCACGAAAGGGCTTCTCGGTTGAAGATGTAATTTGTCTTCTATCTCGAAGTTGATCCATCGCGAAAGGTGAAGGTGGGATGGTTCGTCTGTCATCGAGAATCGTAGATTTTTTAGCGTAAAATCAAGATATCTTTGCACGGGGCGCTCGATACGGGCATTGACGGGAAGTCATTACGCACTCCACCAAAGTTGACTCAACCTGGCCGGTGTCTGAAGAAAAGAACACGAGCGATTAGGTCATAGAACAAGAAATCAAACGGAAGTCAAATTCATTCGAGAAGTCTACTACACACGGTTGGCTAGCGTGTGTTAGTCGAAGAAGCAGTTCTGGAGAATGTGCATCATTCTGACCTTGTCGTGCATGCCCAAAAGATAGCTTCCCCTTCCTCGATTATCGACCAACTAGTTGATGCGACATCGATATCGGATCTTTGAGCTTCATGGATGCTATTACGGCTCAAATCGGGATGAACAAATAGATGAGGAAGCAACATCCTTCCAAGCAGATAAGGGACTATCTTCTTGTATCGGGTCATGCCATTGGACTAAAAATCTTTGGAGCAACATATCAGCGCCTTATGAATAAGATCTTCAAGGATCTTATAGGGCACAATATGGAGGTGTATGTTGATGATATCTTTGGTGAAGAGCTTGGAAATATCATCATATTTACGATGCACATGTGCTTTGACATTCTTGACACTTCTGAGATGCGGCTCAACCCAAGTAAGTGCATTTTGGAGTTTCCTCAGGAAATTCTAGGCTTCATGGTCACTCAGTAGCGGGATAGAGGCCAGAAGATAAAAGCACTCAGGACATGTCACCTCGAAACGATCAGGAAGTCCAAGCGTTTATTTGGAAGGATTGCGACTTTATCACGATTCTTGGCCTTCGGAGATAAGTATCACCATTCTTCAAAATCTTAAGGGTGCGAGGAAATGGATTCCGGTGGGCAGATGAATGTCGGCTTTTGAGCAACTTGAGTCTATTTAGCTTCCCCCCTATCAAAGCCTATCAGGAGAGAAGGCATGCATCCCCATCGTCGCTTTTCATGCCGTAAGTCTTCGACACGCAGGAGAATTCATTGCAACGACCCATTTATTATGTCGAAAAAATCCTTTCGATACAAGGACTATCCACTAGCAGATAAGACAGTTGGCAAGATTCTCGCTAAAATTACGTCTTTCGCCCACACCATCAACGCCTACACTCATCTTCCATTAAGAACTATTCGCAAAAGCGATGTATCCGGAAGGTTGATGAAGTGGTCGGGAGAGTTTGACATCCATTTTCTTCCACGCCCGATATAAAGTCACAAGTGCTCACGATTTCGTTAGAAGAATGTACCATCCCATCACCACCTGAACAGATCATTCATCACTCCATGACAAATCAATGGACATTATATGTTGATGGAGCTTCAGGTACTTCCGGAGTGGGAATTTTGCTTATCTCCCCAAGTAAAATAACTTTAGAGTACTGCCGACTAAAGTTCCTACCACCAATAATGAGCACGAGGCCCCGTAGGTGACTAAGGCTCGCCATTGACCGTGGAGGTCCGAACTTATATCTACAGACTCACACCAGTGGCCTCACGTTGAAGGAGACTTCGACCCGCCATCCCAGCCGCTTCGCTTTTTGGCAAAGTCACTTTGCCGTAGAGACCCATCGATAACTCATATTCTGGGAGGTAACACGCGAGCGTGATGCCCTCTCCAAGTTAGCCACAACAACGACATGAGATCTTTTCAAGAGAAAATACATAGAGACATCCACTTTCCGATTCGCGCCCTTGGGTGATACAATCTCCGGAGGACCCAAAAGAATCTTCATGGATTGACCCGATCATGTCCTTTCTTCAAAGCGGGCCTTGCCAATGACCCCACCGATGCTATCCGCCTCGTGCAGAGAATCGAACTTCACCATAATCGTGATCTAATCCCTACAAGCGTCCTTCTTAGGGCCCTACTTAAAGTGTCTACCACCTTCGAGGCTAACCACGCAATGAGAGGTTCATTCAGAATTTGTGGTGAACATTTGGGAGGAAAAGCCCTCGCCCTCAAAATCATGAGGCAAGGTTTTACCGCCTACAATGAAGAAGGACGATTGGAATTTGTAAAGAAGTAACAAGTGTCGCTACATTCCAATCTCACTCATACACCATCGTAGAACTCACCACAATCCAGAGCCCGGCCCTTTGCTCAATGGGGATCGGGACCCTTCCTTTCCCATTGCCACCTGCAACGAAAATTCATAATCTTGGCCGTTGATTACTTCCGGCGTGGGTGGAAGCCGAACCGCCAAAATTACAAACAAATGCCAAGCAATTTGTCCGGAAAAATATTATTTGTCGCTTTGATTCCAAAGAAAATCATCACCGATAATGGACGCAGTTCAGAAAGACATTCACATCTTTCACGTGAGTCGATATTCGCTTAATCCACACAACTGTATCCCATCCACAGGCAAATGGGCGTACCAAGTCACCAATGGACAATACTAAAAGGGCTAAAGACACGACCAACCACGCCAGGGCAATGGAAGAACTATCCAATGTTCTTTGGGCTTACCGCACTACATCAGGACCCTACCGGAAACACCGCATAACTGTGTTTTTGGGTGTTATTCCGCCGACATCGGTCCCGAGCCCTAACCCATAACTTTGATGCCGACAAAGAACGACGATTGATTCCATCCGATCTCCTGCAGAGACCCGACATGTCGACTCAATGGCTTCCTATCAGAAAGGATTGCTCGAGGTTTCAACCGGCGGTAAAGACCACATCCGACCTCGCCCTCGTCTCGACCAAAAAGGCCCACAACGTAACAAACTCACCCGCGAAGGCAGATGTGGTGGTGTCAAAATCAAGCCCGGCACGCTCGAAGCTAAGGATGACTCTCCCACGCACGGGAATGCTACAAACCTCCGTAAGCTACCGGACGCGATCGCCTTTTTTTATTCTAGCACGCGAAAACATTATCATCGTATGTTTGTATTGCAATTATTGTTATCGAATTAAACATTTATCGATACTGCTTTGTCATACTTATTGTCCAACCTTGGCATCAAGTTGTTTGGATTTATGTTTCTATCTATGTTAAAGTTCTCATACTTATTGTGACTTTTTTCTTGCTTATGCTTGCATTTTAAAACACCAACTCAAGAGATACGCAACTATTGTTGTATCTCATTCGTAAGATCGATCCCGTGGAATTGACCGATCTTCCATCTGAGTTAACATCGCCGAGTAACGCTCGATAAACAACCGATAAGTTGGCAATCCTCATGACGCTACAACTTTCTCCATAACGTTAACATCATCGGTAAACGCCCATACACAACCCAGATAGTCAAAATCCTCAGGATTCAATTCAAGATCTTCCTATGGGTTAACATCGTAGTAACGCCTCGATAAACAACCTTGGATAAGTTGGCAATCCTATGATCGCTACAACTTTCTCCATAAGTGTTAACATCATCGTAAACGCCCGATACACAACCTAGATAGATCGAGTGGACTTCCCAGACCTCTTCCATAGTTAACGCCATCTAACACCACAAACAACCTGATAGGTCAAAAATCCTCAGCGGATTCAATTCAAGATCTTCCTATACAGGTTAACATCGTCGAGTAACGCTCTGATAAACAACCTTGGATAAGTTGACAATCCTCTATAGACGCTACAACTTTCTCCATAAGGTTAACATCATCGAAAACGCCTATACACAACCTAGATAGATCGAGAGATTCTGAGAGAACCTCTATAAATATATTCCGTGCAAGTTTGTCATCAAGTAACGCTCTGGTAATGATCTTAGAATAGATCGAATTACCCTAAAGGGATTCCCAATGATCTCTTCTACGCGAATCTTTATCATCGAGTACGCTTTGACACAACTCCTGAAAGTATTCACAAACAATTTTATATATTATTAATACTTCGCAACATACAAGTACAATCAACCGTAAATACAACACTAAACAAATGCAACATAAAGGAACTACAACTACACGCCTTGATGGTCTCATCAAGATGATGAAGAACTTCGAGTCATCCTCGCTCCGCTAGAAGGTCTGGGAAGCTAGCAGAGAAAGGACCTCAACACTCCTACTGGATACGCCAAGCGTGTCCCCTTCAAGAAACCTCGGATGAAGCCTTCATCAACACACCGCTCCAAAGCCTTCACCTCTACATCATCGTTCCGCCTCAACGTGATCCTCAGATGATACTCAAGGCCGAGTTCTTGAAGTCCTCCACGGCCAGTGATCCGCTCCCGCTACCCGAGATAAGGCGCCTCTTTCTCTGAAAGACGGCGCAGAACTCTGCTTGCCTCAAGAAAACCTTCTTTAAAAGATCTTCAGATCCTTTGCGGAGCAACCAACCTCTGTTCTAGCCTCCACTAATTCATCCCGAGTCCGCTCAACTTCCTGACGCTGAAAAGAAAGAGAAGTCGCTTGAGTCGCCAACTCGGTCCTACACTCATCAAGTTGATTCTCCAACACGGACATCTCTTTTACTTTCTCCACATACCGCTTCTTATATTCACCATGGAGAAACTTGACCTTCACGAACTCAATTCCATATTCAAAGACAATGTTCATTTTGAAGTCAAGTTCTTGCTTCTTCAAGATTCAAATAAGAAAAATTACGGTAAGCACGTGAAATGGGAAATAAAAGATGATGAACGCAAGAAGTTACTTCCGCATTCGACGACCCACGCAGAATGATTCAACACGCCCTCGTGAATGAAGATCCTTGGGGACGACTAGGGCGATTCTTCGGTATCCGATATCACCATCACCTCTTCGCCTTTTCCTCTTCTATCATTCCTTCAGGGGAAGAGGACGCTAGAGATCTGAAACCTTTGGCTTTCAACGAATCGCATAAGACCGCGATGAATAGAAAGCCCTCCGAATAAAGATTCCTCCCCGACAAATGTCGATATATCGAATCTCAAATCAAGATCTTCAATATTCTGAAGTCCGCAGGATATCTTCATCACAAACTCAGGGAATGGGTAAATCTCGCCTTTCCCCATTTCGAAGACCCCTACCATTCTTCACAAAAGAATTGCCCAACTCTAGGAGAATCCTTCGTCCGGAGATCAAGTAGCCGACTCTGCAGTGATACACCATGTGCATCGCAGTAAACTTGCACATCCGCGGTAATCGAGTCGCGTCACGCCGCTCAAAAAAGACTATAAGTCCCATCACGATCGCCATCGCTAAAACTGGAAATGCAAACCTCGTGATGTCGACAAAATGGCGATCATCTCGGGGATGGGAAACCGCAATCCACCAAACTCATCTCAGAATGGTGAAATACCCTCGGAGATTGGGCTCTATCGATTTCTTCTGGACACTTAAGAACCAAATCATTGAAAATAATATTTTTCCAAGCACGATCAATGTGTCTCCGGATCGACGACTCCCACCTAACCTTCAGCCCTCCCATTTTGGGAGGTTCCCTGCCGCCTCCTCGCACAAGGGTCCACGTGTCTCTTTCAAAAGATTCTCACCCATCTACAAACTCCCACCGGGAGGCTATGCACTCTTGGAGAGGGAGAAAAGGTTGATCCAAAAAGAGTGCCCAAACTCCCACCAGGGGGAGGGCTATGCACTCTAAGAGGAGGAGAGGTTGATCCAAAAAGAGTGCCCAAACTCCCACCAGGGGGAGGGCTATGCACTCTAAGAGGAGGTGAGGATCCAAAAAAGAGTGCCCAAACTCCCACTAGGGGGAGGGCTATGCACTCTAAGAGGAGGAAAGGTGGATCCAAATGCCCAAACTCCCACTGGGGAGGCTGCACTCAAGAGGAGGAGAGGTGGATCCAAAGAGTGCCCAAACTCCCACCGGGAGGGCTATGCACTCTAAGAGGAGAAGAGAGAAGAAGGTGCTTTCTCCTTAGCCTGGGTTTTATAGACCCCTTCAGGGCAAAAGCGTAAAACCAAACCGCCAAACCCATTATTCGGACGCTGCCTCGTCCTCATTCGCCACATGGCCATACATACCAGGCTACATATACATGCCTCGCTTCACGGGCCGCGAATCGCGATCCATGTCGACCGCCAGAAGCCAAGCCGCTCATGCCGCACCGGCCATGGCCGCGAATCAGGTTCTCGGCCGAAACCATGGTCAACCGCTGGCCATGGTCGTGAACTGCCCGGCCATACATTCGCTCAAGACCGTTTCACCGTTAGACCATACCACCGGCCATCCGCCTCGCTGATCACGGTCTGTTCACCCGTCTCCACGACCGGCTGAGCTCATACGCCGTTGCAGCCCGATGTACGCATATACGCCATGCATGCGCCGCTCACCATGCACCATGAAGCTCCTGCTCTTCCATCTCCTGATCGATCCAGACCAAATCCGGCTCACAAGATACCTATATTATACATGCCTCCGCAATGTCATATATAATTTTGCTCTATGAAGATCTGTTTCAAATGCGATACTTGACTCAAATTTCATTGGAATTTGCTATTTTCAAGTTTTGATATATATTTTGAGATCGAGATAATGTCACCCAAAAATAGAATCGATACGCCCTCGTAAAATTAATCGATACGAATCTCAAGGCATTTTAAATGCTTCGATCTAATCACCGATTTCAGAGTTTTACAAATAACTGCCCGATGAGACAACATAAGAATATCAAGCATACCGATCCAACTCAAATCGACTCGATCGCTATCGAGCATGAAAATGGATCCCGATCCGCAAATGGTCACCAAAATTGACATATTTATAGATCGGCGGCCAAGACGAATCCAACGAATCCGAGATCACCCAAGACATCATTAAGGCACCGGATCATCAAAATACACCGCTCGATCGGATCGGACGCCGTCCGACGGAGTGGTTATGGGAGTGGTTGAGTTTTCCACGAATTTACAAGGCTCGCCACTCCCAAAATCTATTAAGAGCTTCATTCTCACCTTAAAGGGAATCGATTTGAAGACCGAGAGCTCGAGAACCTCCACGACTCGACGATCGACACCGCCACCACCAAGAAGTTCAAGATCGTGAGCTCTGAGATCGCCTGGACTAGAAAAGCTGCCTCTTTCTCCGAAGATCAAGAGGTTGCTCTAAGATTGCTCGCCGCTTTTGGGAAACTTCTCCTGGGTTGGAGGACCGATATCAGATACACTCTAATATTGTTTCCGCCTCAGAACACCTTCTTCTCCAACTAACGGGAGACCAGATATCTTTGAACACATGAGTGCAGAGCGTGGTTTTTTTCCCTTAATGGGTTTTCCACGTATAACCCTTGTGTTCATATCCCCTGCTGTTTGATAATTTTCTACACGAAGATCTCGCGATCTACCTAATAAAATTCTAAGACAACATATATATATATATATATATATATATATATATATATATATATATATATATATATATATATATTATACACAATTCTTATATATTAAGATATTTAATTTTATTTTTAAAAAATATATGATGATAATATTTTAATATGATATTGAAGATAAAGATGTTATATATAAAAATTATATTGTCTATATATGTAAATTGTTTTATTTGTGATGTTAGATGTGTAAATATTCTTTTTTTTTGTGTTCCTATTTTATTTTGTTTATGTTTTATTTTAAAATAAAATATGTTTGATTTTTTATTTATGTTTTATTTTAAAATAAAATATATTTAATTGCAATTATTATTTTTAAAAATATTCAAAACAACTAAAAAAATATATTGAGTATTTTTAAAAATAAATAATAAAAATATGTAAAAAATACTTTAAATAAACATTGTTTTAAAGTAATATAAAAATAAAAATAAAAAACAGTAACAAAATTGATCCCAAACAGCCCCTCGGTGGATGCGCGAGGGAAGGCTTTTGAGCTCTACTTGCTTCTTCTGCCACCATCACAGACTCACAGTCTTCCCGAAGAGAGAGAGAGAGAGAGAGAGATGGCTGGAGATCGGAGGATCGGAGTAGCGCTCGACTTCTCCAGTAGCAGCAAGCTTGCACTTGGATGGGCGATTGACAACCTTGTCGGGAAGGGCGATAACCTGGTCATCATCCATATCAAAAGTTCCACCGCCGATGAGTCCAAAAACGTTCTCTGGGCTCAATCCGGATCTCGTAACCATTTCCCCGATTTGTCTACTCATGGTTTGATTATTTGTCGTCGTTTGATAGAAATACGTTTCCTGATTGATCAATCAATGTTGATTCCAGCTTTGATCCCGTTAACGGAGCTGCGCCAAGCGGAGTTGGCGAGGCAATACGATCTCCAGTGTGACGCAGAGGTTTTGGATTTGCTCGATACTGCTTCTAGGCAGAAGGAGGTATGCCAAAGTCGTCTTTTTATGATGATCTTGTTGTATGGTTTTGATTTAATTGGAACTTGGACTGTTTTTATTTTTACTGTGAACCAGGTTGCTATTTTTATGAAGATTTATTGGGGGGATGCGAGGGAGAGGCTATGTGAGGCTGTGGAGGACCAGAGTTTGGATTCACTTGTCATGGGAAGCAGAGGTCTCAGTCCATTAAAGAGGTTTGTGATGAAAGTGGAAATTCTGATTTTTCTTCGCACAGGAAAGGATGCAAGAAGATTATTAATTAGGTTAACACATAATTGTGTTAGCTTTCTTTAAAAATTGCAATCACTGAAACATTCATGCCATTCGGGAGCATATCAGATGCGTGCAGGAAACGACAAGCTTCTAATAACAACTGTAATAAACATGATTAGCTCAGAAGTTTCATTGCACTTAGAACTGGAATTCTATGATTCCTTCAACTCATGTTGTTCTCTTGTGATATGATTAGTACCAGCTGCTATGCTAGCGTGCACTAAGCAGCGTTTTTATGGTGCCTGGGGTTTCTAGATACAACTATAGTAGAATTTTTTTTCTTTTGATAATTAGGTTCTTGTAGAAATTTTTCTTCGAAGATGCATTCACCAAAAATAATGCTACACTTCCCAAAACACCTCGACAAAAAAAAAAAATCATTCGGACTCCACTTTTATAGATAAATCAATTAAATTTGGGAGTGTCATCTGCTTTTGATCGAGAAGATTTTTTATGATTCCATCTCATCAAGTGCTTATTTTGCATAAGTTTATTTTTTATTTTTTATTATTTTGAGTGGTATAGTATTTCTCAGCTTCAAAAGGTATATTTCCATTCATTTTGTTTGACATGTTGTGTGAAGGACTTCTTGGAAATAAAGTAAGGATTTAAGTGACCCAAAAGTTTTAGCATAAGCTTGAACTTGTGGATTCAATTGTTAATACGTGCTCATGTTATGCTGGAGTTTGGTATTCGCTCCAACCTAGTTCAGTTGACTTAATTCTGAAATTGCAATTGCATCTTATTTTAATTTTATGTTCCAACCTGACATGAAAGTGGCGTGTGAATTTGATATGTTTTGAGGATCTCTCTAACGTCAACATGACAAGTGATGTGATCAAGTTTAATAATACATTATTGTTCAATGTTCTTGAACAATTTTATTCTTATTTCTAGAGTTCGAGGAGTTTAGCCACATCTCGGAAGCATGCCAAATAGATAATTTAAATAAGTTTTAGGCTACCCAAGCTATATTTATTGTGAAAATAATCCATATGCCATTTTTTGTTTATGCAAATTTTCTTTCAGTGGGGGTAATATAACATATCTAAGACCCGAGTATTTTTTAGAGCATCATGAATTGCTATTTTGGACCATCTTTAGCTTGAACGTAAATAGCATTAAAATGACATTGTTGTGGTCAAATGTTTATTTTTATTTTTATTTTATTAAGAAGCACTTTGAGAGACAAGTAAATAATCAATCCATGTGTTCTATCCTAGACCAAGATGGGGCATCTATTTTAGGACTCCTCTTGACTCCCCAATAAGGGATATATAATGTTAATATGCATGATTAAATAATAATAATTGAGTTCAATTTGGGAAGATGGACCAATCAGAAGGTTGTAGTTTTTTTACAAGTTCAGTGTATATCTTGAGATGAATAATCAAATGGCTTTAATAGATCTGATTTAGATGATCATTATCAAGCTATGTAAGCTTAGTGTGCTTCTTGAGGCAATTAGATGGAGGATGAGAGTTTGCTTGTATGAAAGTTAATTCAAGTTTTAAAAACAACCCAATCATGTGTATTTTAAAGTAGATTGTATTTACAATAATCAATAGATGAGTATGTCAATACATGTGCAAGGAGGCATGCAAGTAAGTAAATAATCACATTGAGAATTTTACATGGCTTAACATTTATTTTTGCCCGCCTAAGTTTGTAAGGTGGGATTTTATTATGATTTAAGTGGAATTCAACAATTTCCAAAGCACTTACCACCGGACTAATCACCCACATTACATGGCTCAACATCAACCACCTATTTACCGTAGGTTAGGATTTCAATATAAATCTGCCATTCATTGTCAAGCTAGTGGAGAAGTCCTCAAACACTCCCTTCTTTGTTTATAGAACACAAAGAGAAGCCTTAACACAAAACAAACAACTTACTTTTTGGGAAGACACCTCACCAAGCCTTCTAACCAAGACTCAAAATAATACAACAAAATGAGTGGAAATATACCTCAATCTGCCTCATGTGAATGAGATTGTTCCATTGTAGTCTACTTTGAAGCCCAGGAAAAAAAGATGGATTTGTCCTAGAGGTAAGGAAACAGAACATCCATCTTCTTGAAAACTAATTTGTAGTAGCAAATAACTTAAAAAAGGGATATGTTAGATAAAAGACTCAAAAATTGTCAAAATACTTCTTGAAGGCAAGGGTTGACTAGGTTTTCTTGCAAGATTAGATTCATTAAATTTAATTTAAGGCTTTAAATGAAAAAGATGTGAACTGGTAACACAATCATTATAAGAAGAATAAATAATATTTGTTTGCAAATAACTAAACGGAAAAGAAACAAAATCTAAGAAATTAAGTTTTAAAGTTATTGCATATTGAAAATGTTAATAATATGAATGAGGTCGGGATAATAGTGGATGGAACCTTGAAAGCTAAAACTTTTGAGATTGCAAGATAACATGTTAGGGTGATTGCTATGATAATCATTGATAAGGACATTATGAGTTTGTTTAGTGCTTAGGCTCCTAAACTTGGATTAGAAGATAGTTTAAAAAATAGGAAGGCATGGATGAGCTACTACATCTTATACATAAGGAAAAATGATATTTATTGAAGATGATTTTATATGTTATTGCGGGATAGGCTATGAGAGGATTCATTGTTGTTATAAAATGTGAGATTGAAATGGAATGAGAGAATTGTACTTGATGATAACTTATGATCTTGGAATAGTAATAACATATTTTAATGAATGAGAAGAACACTTATTAAAGTGGAATTGTCATATCGTAAATAGATTATTTTTACTTAAAAAGAATAAAAATCTTTTTGCAAAGATTATAATGTGATTTCATGAGAGATTTTAATCGCATATCATTGAATAGTGGGTATGGATGTATATTTTAAAGGCATAAAATAAATAATCAAAAGAAATTGTTTCTCGATTATAATATGATAGAATGTGAAAGATAAGAAATTCTTAATCTTTAAGAAATTTTGGTGAGGAAGGAAAATTGGAATTCTTTCATCGAATCAAAGGATTGCTAGAAAAGCTTTAGGAGATTTTAGAAGTTGTTTATATATTAACAAGGAGTTTTGGTATTTGAATGAGGAGTTACAAAGATTATTAAGGTGAAGAAATATACTTTTAAAGTGCGGTAAAACTTGAATGTTATCGGGGCTTGATATGATTATAATAAAATTAAAATTTTTGTAAATATTACTGAATAAAGTAAAAGCTATAGTTGTTGATAATTTTTATAGAGTAGGTTTGGGACTAAAGAAAGAGAAGATAAGATGTACAAAATAATTGAGACAAGAGATGGGGGATCTAGAGATTATGACCTATCATAATTGATGATAATTGAATATTAAGAAAATATGAAAATGTTGGTTTGAGAATTGTTAAATAAGTGCTTTAAGAAAAAATATTTTAAAAGTGAATGATAAATGGTATAATGGACCATATAATAGATTGATCTAAGAAAATTAACGATAAAACTTGAGGTCTTGATGAGATATGCATTGATATTTAAAGGGTTATTGAGAATATTATGATGATTTGATTATTTTTAGATAATTGTGAATAACACTAAGACAATGTTGATTAGTTAAAGAAATAGCTCTCATCAATATTTAAGATCAATGGAGATATTTAACATTGTGCTAACTATAGATAGATCAATATATTAGTCATACAATGAAGCTATAACAATTGAGAATAGACTTTAAAAAAATGAAAATAGACTTAAAAATTATATCAATTTTAGAAAATTAATTTGATTTCATACTAGGAAAATCTAATATGGAGATGTTTTTTTAATTACTAAGAAAGTCTAAATAACAAAGAATTTCAAATGATTTTTATTAATTTTAAGAAGGCATATAATCGAGTGTCATTTTAATTACCTTGGTACATATTAAGGAAGATATTTGTGATAAAGTTATGCTGATTTTATTAAATATTTGTATGATGAAACACTGCTTTTTATTATAAGTAGTTGTGGAGTGACTTAAGAATTTTCAATTAGAGTAGGTTTACATTTGGGATCTAAGTTGAATTCATATTTTTTTTCTTGTATTGTTTATATCAATATTTCAAATGGCACAATAAATTATGAGTCTTGAGGCATGCCTTAAAGATCCTCATGCAAACTCCTTGAGGGTATTGCTACACATGGGGAAAAATAGGCATATGCATCAAACTAGCAAGCCATGTTTGATGTATTTTTAACGAAGAATGTGACTCTAGAAAATGTGTTTGGTTGAAAGGAAAGTAACAACCCAAAGGCCAATTAGTTCAAGTGGCTTATTTTTATTAACAATAAAAGCTTATTTTTACTCTACTAAACATTATAACCTAAATATTAGAAAGTGACATATAAGGCTAGTATTAAACCTATAATATAAATTATAAAGACATCGTTTAAAACATCTCTTAAGGTAACTGAGGCACACAAGAAAAATACCTCAAGTCATGTCTCATTTTCACTAGTGAGGCTTACACTTTTTTGATTGAGGCATACATTGAGATGCTATGCCTCAAGGTATTTAAGATAGCACTGCAATGAGATTATATAAAAATTATTATATTATATTATAAAATATTATTAATATAAGTTATATTATATTATGCTTATATATCTAATAAATACCTAATATAGTCTCTCGGTTTAATACAACTACTTGACCTAAAACAACCACTCTATCTAATATAGCCACTCGGCAATAGGGTTGCAAAGCCTATGGCTATGAGTGGGAGAGTGGGTCATTTTTATTTTTCTATCTAAAGCAAAATATTTCAGTTCCCAATTTTATTGTTTAAAGCTTGATAAAAGATCAATATAGTCATTATTAAATAATATTTTTATTGAATTGATTAGGGAAGACTATCGTGGTTAAGATTGAAAATAATGAAGAAGATTGTGAGGATATTGATAATATTGAGGATAAAGTAGACAAGTATAAGATGATTGCTTCGATGAAGATTCTCTAAATTATTAGAGTTAGAGTGATTTTTGAATTTATAGTCATCTAATATAAATAGTTTATTTTAGGATATGATTATTTATTTTAGATTTCTTATTTATGTTTACTTATTAATGCCAGATTTCCTACTTGTTATTGAGTGCTTATATGACTTTTTTATAATGTCATGTCACAATTTAAAACTAGTACTCTAAATTGCTTTATTTTTTTAGTTTATTTAGTAATTTAATTTTGCGATTTATGTATCAAGTCATGAAAGAAAACACCTAAAATCTTAATTGCATAATTTTAAACGTTGGGTTATATATTTTGTTACAAAGGATATTCAAGGTAAGATATCTTAGTATATGTTTTTTTATATGTGTAATTTTAATTGATGAGATATCTATTTAAATAAGTGAAAAACTCAAACAATGGAGATTGTTTAGAACATTGAGGATTCATAATTAGTGCAACAATGGTTTAATATATAATAGTGAATTTTTGTTTTGATATTAACAATTAATATAATTAGAGGATAAGGTAACATCTGGTATGATAGATTTATATATTATGGATCTATCATGCAAAAATATTAAGATATAGATGAGGTTATGACTTTTAATGTTAAGGCTAGATGATTAAAATGAAGAAGCATTTTATAAATGTTATGCAATTAAGAAGATATCGTGTAGGCTTAAAGGTAAATTTTATTAAGTATCATTAGGTTGATAATGTTATATGGATCTCCATGTTATGTAGTAAAAAACATTAATATCTAAGTTGAGCATAACAAAAATCAAAATGTTAATATGAAAATGCAGTAAAATTGGAAAACATAAATTAAGGAATGATAAGTGTGACATCTATTGATAAATTAATTAAAAAGAGAGGTGGTTTGGGCATACATAATGAAGGGTAGAAAATTTGTCATTAGATGTGTATATAAAATTAGTATCGAAAGATTAGGGAGGAGAAATCATGCACTTAAGGCTTAATGGATAAAAGTTTTTCAAAATAATTTATGAAGAATTGATTTAACCCTTGTACAATAATTAGCAAGAAAGAATGAAAATAAGGATATATTAGCTGACCCTAAATAGTTGTGATAATGTTAATAATGGTGATGGTGATATATAGGTGTAATTATAAAAAGAGTAGGGACTTATTTTCAAAATAAAAATATCCATATTTCTAAGAATTGGGGATCAAGGAATGTCTCAAAATCTCCTCCTTCAAATTCTGTCTCATATCAAGGTGTTTGGCCACTGTAAGAAAGAATCCAAGGGAATCATCTTTTTTAATAAGATTTTTTATTTATCAATTGACTGCATAGGCATTAAGATTAGGATAATGAAGATGTCTCATCCAACAACTTATTTGATAGTTTAGTCTTTTAGGATTTTATAAAATTTGCTATAAAAGTCCTCATGTAAGTTGTAACCGCAATTGGATGTTGAAAGAAGTTTGAAAATTTTCTACAAACATTATATAGATTAGGTGCATATTCTATTGAACTTTGCTTGATCGTTAGGAACTTTAAATACTTTATTATTGAACTGTGCTCAATCCAAATAATTTAAATTGAATAGTTTTGTAAGATCTTTCTCCTTTTGTTTTTCAATTTTCCATAAAGTAAATACATAATACCAAGGTAGCATCCTAAATGCATCTTTTTCACTGTCTTTGATTTTCCATCAGCCATTTTACAAATTTACTACAAATGATACACTAGAAAATATCATAATAGGCTATAAATATCTCCAAATGCTTGTGTATTGTCACACATGGTAATTGACTTTATACTGTATTTTAGTCAATGATTTGGACAAATTCAAAATGGCTATGATGAAGAAGGAAAGGATATGTTAATTATTAGGGAGTGTTCAAGCTTGTCATTAAGACAGCTAGGAGCTGAACACCCGTTGTTTCCAAGAAAAATGTATTGTAGATTCATTTTTGATTAGGTTAGATGCTTATGATCTATCATATGATAAGGCTAAAACATGATCTAGGAGGCTAACCTAATACAAAGTATCTAGAATTATCTAGAATATCTAGCAACAAATACGGCTTATACATTTTAAGAATTATTTAGATGATAGGTTACATCCTTCTGTATCTAGAATTTTCAAGTGGGTAACTCATTCCCTTTACCTTATTTTCTCTTGCTAGAATCTCTCTCTCTCTCTCTCTCTCTCTCTCTCCCATTCTCGTTTTTCTTTCTTTTTAAGACCTAAGGGAGGTGTGGGAGTATATGTAAGCTAAGTGAAGAGGACGAAAAGAACTAAAAAAATGAATGAAAAAAGAAGAGGAGCAATCCTAGGAGGGGAGGAAAGCAAGAAAAAAAAACAATCATCCACATAATGATGGTATATTTCTCCACTCATCTATACAATACTATTTTCACATAATTCCCTACTCTTCTTTTAGTAACCAACATACCTTCTTTTTCCTTATCCAAACAATAACTTGCTCAAGCCCTTTAAAAACATTCAATTTTTTGTTAACTATTGAAAAGATGTAGCATGTCAAGCAAAAATCCTAAACCTTCAATATTCATATTATTCTACTTCATTATTCATAAAAAAAAAAAAATTGTTAAGCTATCTCTCCATCATCACCCAGGCTAAGAGGTCTGGCATTATCTCATAAAAACAAAATTGTTAAACTACTTTCAAATTGATTTATATGTTTAGTTGACATTCATGAGTTCCTTTTATGAATAGGGGATGATGCTTCTATCATAGATCTTAAGAAATTGATTGACTAGATTAAGCTGCCTTGGTCAGTAATTGAGTTTGGGTACAATATATTGCTTACAAGTTTATTTTGATTAGCTTGGTGACCCTCTTTGAGTATTCTACTTAACCAATCAACTAATATTGTTTTGAGTGTTGTTTTTCATGTAAGTGAATTTAAGGGTTTTAAATAAAATTTAATGCAATATTGCCTTTTTAATTTAGATATTTTACTAGTGTATCTCGGAATTTATATGTTTTGAATGATATTTTGGCAAAATTTTAATTTTTATTGGTGGTAATACAACAACCACAAGCCTTTATACCACTGCGTGGGGTCGGCTACATGAATCCATCTTCTTCATTGTGTTCAATCAAGTGTCAACTTTTCATTTAATTTTAATAAAATAAGATCATTTTTTATACTTCCTAACCAAGTCTTTTTAGGTCTACCTCTATATTTCTTAACATAACTCATATCTAATGCATCTACTCTTTTAACTGGGTCATCAGATGACCTACGTTTTATGTGACCAAACCATATAAGGTGACTCTCTCTTATCTTATCTGTCATTGGAGCTACTCCAACTCTTTTAGAAAATTTATTAGGTGTGGAGTTAAGACCTTTCGAATTGATGTGTATTATTGTGTATTATTGTATATGTCGGGTCAATACACAATATACATTTACCTGTATACACAGTAATACACGACAACACAAACAATTTCCACATGTAATAATCTTGTTTACATCAAAAGAAAAAAAGTGAAATAAGATAAAATAATTTTTTTTCTGGCTATACGCCGCGAAGTTATGTTCTTGGCATCGCGACACTGCCCTGACCTTCTAGAAAGATAACTACTCCAGTCAAATTGTAGAATCACGGTACAGCGCCGAGGCACTGCACCGATTGTTGAGAGGAAATTATTATTAGCCCACTACTATAAATAAGAGTGACCAGTTCACTCCAAAGAGTTTTTCCCCCATTTGACTCCACTCTCTCACTAAACTGGTGATCATCTCTCACTTCAAGATCTCTCACTTTAGGTAAAGAATCTGACATTTTATTTTGGAAAATGTATGTTTAATAAAAATCTCACTGTTGATCTTTGATTCAATGTGAAAAATTTGGAGATTTAAAGACATCCGCCGTTGAATTTCATTTCGGCGCGAGATAAAAATCTCCTCTCCTCCATCGATCTTAGATTCGGACCAAAGGAGAAGAGTGCTCCGGACTATACAATTTTCAAATCTAGTATTGCTAAAGTGAAATATTGCTGAAATTTCTAAAATTTTTGAATATTCACACTTTTAAATTTAAATTCTAGCTCACAACGCCGCATCATTGAATATTGGCGTCGTGCTCTCGGGTTTTCATATTATAAGAATGGTGACGTTGAGCCCAAGAATTATCGCTACAATGCTATAATGAAATCACATAGCGCCACGACGCCATAGGATCGGCACCCCAGTGTTGTGGTGTCCTAATACAAGTAAAACGACACCTTAGCGCCATGGCGTCATAGCTTCAGTGTTGTGGTGCCATGCTTACGTGCCACTTGGAATATGACTTAGAACATTTTCTAATAAAAAAAGAAATAAAATTCCATAGTATCGTGGCACCAGAGGGACAACGCCACACCGCTATATCGCCTTCATGTATGTAAAAATAATGACTTAACAATTTTTTGTTGACGAGACATAATATCCCCACAGCGCCAATCTCTCTGGTTGTCATTACAGCTCCAGCATTGAGACGCTGGTATATCAGCGCCGCGGCGCCGACTCCTGATATGACTTTTTACATAAGTATTAAAATTTATTATTACTATTATTATCTTAGAGTGAATGTGCAAGCATACAATAATGTGAATGACAATATATATATATATATATATATATATATATATATATATATATATATATAATAAAATTACAAAATGATAAAAAAAAAGAAGTGAAAAAAATACAAATGAAGGAAACTAATAATCGTACTTGTCACCCTCCTCTTCCTCCTCTTCTTCTTCCTCTGTGCCTAATACCGGCGGGGTAATAACACGAGGCTGATACTGAGGTGCAGTAAAGAAGGAGACTTGACTCGGATCTTCAGATTGTAATTCCGGAATATGTTGATCAGTGCAGTGTTGAATTGAGTCATGTAAGAGAATTGTATCTGTTATTGACCTATATGATGGTCAAACTTGCACTCCAGAATCTCCTGCCTACGACTATTATGATCCACCCTTTTTCTCAGGTTCGTGACCTGATTGCCAATTTCTTGGATTTGCTTGACTAGGGATTTGGAAGATTGGGGTCGAGGTCATGGGGTACAACTATTATGATCCACCCTTCCCTAACTTCAAACCTCAGACCAAATCTCCCAATTTTTCACTTCGTTTGAGGAGCTTTTTGAATGAGTATTTCTTCATTAAGCCCCCCTATTGCTCCCGCCATGTCACATAAATCATAAATTAAAGAAGGGTGACCGTACCCAATATATTACAAATAGAATTATAAATAATTTTCCAGATGTCGATTGTAAATACCCTTTGATTAGCAAATTCAAAACAACCCTATCTTTGGAAACCTCAGTAATATTACCAGAGGGCATAAGCTTGGTGGAAATGAAATAATGTCAAGCTTTAGATTCAATAGTGAGACCGGCGGCAGGAAAGTTAATAATCCTTTCTTCTCGTTATTTCCACTGCAAATTGGCATTCCCTCTAGAAAAAAATGAAGAATCTTGTCAAAATCGGGATGATCGTTATAATAAACAAGATATTGATCATAATCAATATCTTGAAGATTATAATATGCGTTAATTGCACTACTGTCGAAACTTACCAGTTTCCCCCGTACATACGCTTTGTTGTCCTGGCTTTCACGTGCATTCGCGAAGAATTTGCGCACCACTTAGACAACACACGAGCTATTATCGTAGGCCAGTTTGGCCCAACCTCGCCTCACGATCACCCCTTCGACACTGCCGCCGGGCTTTTGGAAACCACTCTCCGGGATTAGGTGTTTATGGATAAGAGCATGTTGATACTGCTCCTCGGCATTGACACTGATGAAGCGGCTGATATCACTAGATGACCTCTTCCTGCCCACCACCCTTGTAAGAGGTATGATGAATATGTTAACTAGAGGAAAAATAGAGCTAAGAGAGAGAGAGAAAATCTTAAGAGTAAAGACCGCTGAATGAAAATCATTAATAGACTTTGGTCATATTTATAAATCAGGCTCAAGGCCGCGGTGTCCAAACATGGCGCCGAGACGTTGGCCTCTCGAGTTATGGAACATGTCCTCAGCGCTGCTGCGCTCACATGCATCGTCGAGGTGCTGGTTTGCTTATGCCGTTAGTTACTGTGCGGTCAAAAAAGATAAATTTAATTATAATAAATTTCGTAGCTGATTCATGTGAAGAGTCCGCAGTCTTCTCGACTTAGTGCCGTTCTATTATTGAGAGGCTATCATTTCTTTTTAATCCACGCCTATCGGGAATCTTGACCAGGCCAGGCTACAATATGCTGTTCAAAAGCTCAAACGGACCAATAATGCCAGCGTCGTGATGCTACTCGTGACTTCACATCTAGGCCACAAGCGTGGCACCGCCAGATATCCAGTAGGCGTTGCCTCTTAAATAAAATAAATAAAAAATATATTAAGTAAAAGAAAACAGGGAACTCCAACTACAACCCTAATTTTGGCATTAAAAAAAAAGTATGTAAGTCCAATCTTTTGGTCTTCGCCACGTGGACACCGCATAATTCGTTCACAACGCGAACAAATTTACATCCATCCACCATGTGGACAACCCTAATTTTTGCATTCCAATAGGATGTAGGCCCAACCTTTTAGTCGTTCGCCATGTGAACATCTGTCCGTTAGTTATGCGGACACTACATAATTCGTTTGCCACACGAACAAATTTACATCCATCCACTATGTGGACAATCCTAATTTTTGGTATTCCCAAGGTATGCAAGCTCATCCTCTTATTCGTTCACTATGTGGACAGCACGGACACTGCAAATTTCATTTGCCACACGAACAAATTTACATCCGTTCACCATATGGACAATCCTAATTTTTGGCATTCCAAAGGGATGTAAGCCCAACTTTATAGTCGTTCACTATGTGAAACATCTGTCTGTTCACCATGCAAACACCTTATAATCTGTTTACTACGTGAATACTCTTATATCACTTACACTAAAAATTCTAAGCCTACTCAGGATATCTGAAACGAGGCAACTTATGGCTGCTAATCAGATTCTCTGGACATTACTGCTATATACCTCTAATGTTGGTAGGCTAGAATAACGTAATCACGGGATGATGGAATTATGAGATCTTAATTGGGATTACATTCCCATTTCCTTTTAGACAATCATATAAACTACACTATGCCTCTAAGACACCAAATGCATATCAAATAAATATGTTTGTTTGCAACCTTAATCGAGAGTGCTCTCTTATTGCGGTAAGAGAGGTAATTAACTATGAAGGCTTATGTTCATAGGAAGTAGAACCCATATCTAAATAAACTCAACATGATGTTAGGGAAAATCTGGTTAAAAATATATATCAATCTGCCTTATGAAAAAATATACTCCGACTCATCTTCGATGGACGCATCCTCGAAGGTGATTTTTTTAGCAATCAAATCTCTTACCTTTTTATGGTAGTAATAGAGCACACAAAATCTTCTCAAATCAAATTGCAGTTTTGGCGTGCTAAATATCTAATACTTGGCAATGACAAGTGCCTAGCCAATTCAGACAAGTGCCTATCCATTTGAAACAAGTGCTAACTGCAGTTGTAATAATTTTTGTCCCCCTTGAAGGCAGAGCTAGTTTTAAGTTCCATTTATCTTGACATGCAGATGAAAATCTGCTGTAGGTGCATCTACTGTTTGCTAATTTGAAGAGTGGCCTAACAGGTGAAATGGCATGAATTGGGTTGATCCTTTTCAGATTATTGTTAGAAAAGTGAATAGACATACTTGGCTAATCATGATATTCAAATTATTGGAGGGGCTAGAGATTTGAAATGAACAAAAATATTGCTAAACTCGGAGAAAAAGGGTGTATCAAGGGGTAAAAATATTCTGCCAATGTAGGTTTTGTGGGAAATTGATATACAGAAGAGGTATATCCCTGCAATGTAGAGAAGCTATTCCCATGACTTGAACTCATAACCCTGTAGTCAATGGAAGCAACTAACAATTGCTCTAGGCACGCCCTAGATGTTCATCAGCTGTTGATTGGCAGGACTACTAGATGAAAGTGTTGGAAGGACATTAGCCCATCACATGACCTTCTGACAAGCTTAATGGGTGTGTTATTTATTTTGTTTGTTTAGGAGGATTCAAAATATCAGCGAATTTGAAGCTAAAGATGATTCTTGCAAATCTAGTTGAGATTGTTAGATTCTTAGTTTACTTGATTTTATACAGAAGGTGGTTTAGGAGTTTAAAACAGAACTGGATTGTCATTTTTAACATGCATTGACTTTGTGCTTCCGGATGTAAAGTAGATTTTTCAATAAATGTTAGGCCTCTCATGGTAATGCTTTCAAACTTTCATACTTTTCAAAAAAGTCAACCTTATATAGATATATAGATTGTGTGTGTGTGTGCAGTGAGTGTTCAATTGAAAATGATTTCTTGCGCCTGAAACTCCTCCATGGCTCCACTCTCAGTGCATCTTTTTCTTTATAATATGGTGCGACTTTACTTCATATCAAATAACAAATATAATTGCAACAACAACAACGACAACAACAACAACAGCAAGCCTTAATCCTATTTGCTACATGAATCCTTCGCTCCATCACTATTATGTGTCAAATTCTCATTTAATTCAAATATACTAAGATCATTTTTTATACATCTTAACCAAGTCTTTTAGGTCTACCTCTACCTTTCTTAACATAAGGCAAATCTAATGCATCTACTCCTAAGTCATCGATGGCGACGCTTTATATGGCCAAACCATCTAAGGCGACTCTCCTAATCTTATCTACCACCTGAGCTACTCCAACTTTTTCCAACATACTCATTTTTCATTCTATCTCTAAGAGTAAAGCCACTCATCCACCTAAGCATCCTCATCTCGTAACACTTAACTTAGTCTTATGCTTCTTTTATTGGCCAACATTCTCGCACCATAAGTCATAAGTGGTCTTACCACCATCTTATAAAATTTTTCCTTAAGTTTAAGTGGAACTTTTCTATCACATAATAGGCCGGCATTCCTCCACTTCAACCATCCAACTTGAATTCTACTAATAACATCTCCATCTATTTCACCATCATTTTGAATAATAGAGCCTAAATATCTCAATCGCTCACTCTTATTAATGATTTGATCACCTAAAGTCACAACACTACCACTAAAACTTCTACAACTAAAATTACACTCCATATATTCAGTTTTAGATCTACTTAAACTAAAAACCTTTAGACTCTAAAGTTGACCTCCATAATTCAAGTTTCGTTGGACTCTCTCTAGTCTTATCAACAAGAAGAATGTCATCAGCAAAAAAAAGCATACACCAAGGTACATCTTCTTGTAAATGCCTCGTAAGAACATCCATAACTAAAGTAAAAGATAAGGGCTTAATGTTGATCCTTGATGTAATCCAACTGAAATAGGAAAATATTTTGTCAATCCTCCTTGTTTTTTGGACACAAGTAGCTCTAGTATACATATCCTTAATGACTTGAATATAACCAATATTAATTCCTTCGTTTCTAGAACTCTCCAAAGAACATCTCTTGAGACTTTATCATAAGCTTTCTCTAAATCAATAAATATCATATGTAGATCCTTCTTACTTTTTCTATGCTTCTCCTAAACAAATAGCATTGCATGACAATATAATAGCACAAAACAAAGCTCTAGTTTTCTTGATCTTGATGGTATAGAAACCAATCGCAGAGATGTTGGACAAGAAGACTCAGGCATTTGTCTTGTTCCTAGGTTTCTTAGAGTTTATTGATATCTTATGGTTTAGCAAAATATTGTTTTTGTTTCCCTTGGGTCTGTCGTTTGTAGATTTATTTTGTTATCATTTATCAGAGGAGTTAGGTAGTTAGCAAAAGCCTTTTTTCAATAAATATTCAATGTTTAAAAATCATGTCATTATTTACTTTGAATTTGAAATATTAATTATTGAAAAAAATTGAAATTTTAGTTTCAATTCTCTATGACTTCATATTGTTAAATGACTGTTAGGTGGCATCAATAAAGTAATGCATGCCAATTAAAAATTGCGAAATGCTATCTATTGAAGCTATGAAGTTATGTTCATTGGCCATGGACATTGTTTATTATGTATTTATATGTATGTATGTATGTATCTATCTATCTATCTATCTATCTATCTATCTATCTATATATAGAGAGAGAGAGAGAGAGAGAGAGAGAGAGAGAGAGAATGAATTCGCATCACGTCACTGCTATACTGAGGAGCTTCCATGTGCACTGATCTAAAAATAGCTTGACTAAGTTTGTTTGTTTTTGTGTGTGTGCGTATGTTGACAAATAGCTTGACTTCAGTTTAACTCTATGGGATACTTCGTCGAGTGAACTGATCTAAAAATAACATTTGCCAGCGCACCTATTATGAAACAATAAAATATAAATCTATTTGTAAATACAAAATTTGGATCGGTTGGTAAAAGAGCACATAAACAAGGTCTAGTTTTCTAGGCATAGAAAGAGATTAGATTATTAAATTCTCCCTCGTAAATCTTCTGCTGCTGCTTATTTGAGTACTATGATAATTGTTTGATGATTGCAATACTCGAAACTCCTTGTAGTATCATGATTCTGGTTGTCTCCATTAGAACAACTATACTTTCTGTGTGAAACGTACCTTTCTTTTTTGCTTAAAAATCATAATTTTTGTCACAGAAAATGAATGAAACATGTGATGCCTAAAATTTAATAATGTAAATATTTTTACAGAATTCAATCAATTATTGTTGTTATTTTTATGGAAGAACAGAGCCATAAAACACAGGCAAGTCAAGCTGTGATCTAAAATGCCAGCGCAAGCAGCAGGCCTGTGATTTGTGTCATCCAACAATACAAAAAACTAATAAAAGTGTATTTGGGACAGTTTTTTGACTGTTTTGTTGTTTAGAAAGTAATTACAACTACGTTTAGCTATCAGCTTTCTAGCTATTTTTTCGAAAGCTTTGTGGTAATAAGCTGATTTTAAGAACTAGAATTGTTAAAAATGTTGTGGCTGTAAGAAAGTTGTTGTGAATTTCTTAAGAAAAAAAAGAATATTTATAACACCTGTAACATCATTCTAAAAAGTTATCTTCCTCATAACAGTTTTACAACTATCTTTATAAAAAAAATTAGTTGGCTCAAATATATCCTTGGTTTTATGGCCCTCTATGAGTTTCATGAATTTATTTTGTGCATGGCTGCTGCCACATATTCCTGATAACCATATAACTTTGTGTTCCTCATGTTTTCTGCAGGATTTTACTTGGCAGTGTAACAAGCTATGTAGTTTCCCATGCAACGTGCCCAATTACAGTGATCAAAGATCGAGATTTCAAGCACTGAATTATCTGCATTCCACTTGAAGGTTAAGAGCCTCAGCTGTACACTTTGTATTGCTAAAATAAGATGTTTGTGTAAACCATTAAATAATTGCGTGCTTGTATGATGCCTAATGAATCTGCCCCTACACTCAGAGATGTGCTAATACCTTGCTTTGTTAACAGCTTGCTGCCTGAAATATTTCTGCATTTGCCTTTATAATGCGTTTTGTGGACCGATTAATGAAGTATAACTTGTTCTGTTGAGTGGCTGTGGATGAATAATTTGATGCTGGTTTATATAATATTTATTTATGTTTGTATATTTACATAATTTATTAGATTTAACTAAAATTTAAGCTTGTCGTATAAATGAGCAAATTTGAACACCTCAATTGTTCATTTATGTTTATGAGCATATTCATTTGTTATTTAATTAGTAGCTTGATGAACATAATAAAATATTCATATAATGATGGCATAATGTTTTATTTGAGGACTTAGTGTATATTTTTGTATTAATTTTTTTTATAACTCTAATTATACCATTCTATTTCTTTATTGTTATATTGACTTTGATCTTTTTTTGCTCATCTTAGGATGCGTTCGAGACAATTTTTTGGCTGTTTTATTTTTTAAAAAATTAGTCAAAAAGTAAATCAGTTTTGTTTGGCTATTAATTTTTCGGTTATTTTTTTAGAAAGTTTTGTGATGAAAAAATTATTTTGAGAATCAGAGTTGCTAGAGTGTGATGGTTGTCAGAAAATTATTTTTTAAATTTTTTAAAATTTTTTTTAATATATATAACAGTTTTTTTAAAAGTTATTTTTTTCATAGTAATTTTATAACTAATTTTTTTAAAAAGTTATAATTGCTTTAAACAGACTTTTAATTGTTATTATCGTCGGAGAAACCGAGTTGATCGACTGGACAGATTTAGGCTTCTAAGTGAGTTGGAAGAACAATAATAGATCATATGTTTATCGGATGCCTGTAATGTTTATTGCACGAATCTTAATAATCAATTAGATGGTTTTAACTAGCACAATTATTAATGTCTGTGAGCTGGATTGATCTCTCGTTTGAGAGTGAACATATATTATATATAAATAAATAGATATATAATTTTAAAAATAAATAAATTTTAGAGTGAGTAATTACTCACACTAAGGTACGGACAATGCTGCTCTTGTTGGTAGGGGTGTGTATTTGGTTGATTTGGATGGATTGGATGATAAATTTTTAAAATCGATTGATTTTGGATTCTTAAAAATATTGAATCAAATTGATCAAATAAAATATAAAATTAAATAAATTGAATAATAATTTGGTTCGGTTATTTTGGTTTGGTTTTAGATAATTGAAGTTGGCTACGTTTAAAAATTATTTATATAATTTTTTTATTGTATAATGAACAAGCAATAAGTAAAGCAACATAAATATAATCAAAAATGTAATTAACTATTTTATGGGCTAAAAAAATATTTAAAATTAATTTTTATTTATCTGAACGATGTTTTGAACTTAGAAGTTGATGAAACTATATTATTTATATTACGGCCAAATTATTTTGAAAATTGGATAATGGAACAAAAAAAAGCCTACAAAAGTATTCAAAAAATAAATAAAATAAATGTATAATAGAGCTATTATACATAAATTAATAATAACATATTATATATAATTATTTTTGTTTATTTGGTTCCATCCAAAATTTTATTTAACAAATCGATCCAAAAATCAAAAACCAAAGTTTTCATTAATTAAAACCAAAATAAAAATTACTAAGTTCAAAATCGAACCAAATTATTCAAAAATTTTGGTTCGGTTTGATTTTTTGATTAAAACCAAATAATGCACACCCCTACTTGTTGGTGCTTGAATTGTCTCACATCAAATGGATGATATATAAATGGCTCTCATAAATTTAGGAGAAAGGATGGTTATTGTCATAAAGTAAGTTATTGTTCTATCTTGCAATTGGAATATCCTTTAATTATACCCTTTTGTTTTTTTATTTTTATTTATTCACTTTTGGTTGGTTGTGCAAGATTGTTTGAATAGGTTTTATCTTTGTTTGGTAGGTCTAAGATTAATTTCTTTAAATCTAGTTTGTTTAGTTAGTTTTGGAATTATTTTATTATTATTTTATTTTGATATGCACTCAGTTAATTGATAATAATGTGAGAAAGTTTATGGAATAATAGGTTGATATAAGTTTTAAGGCTTTTTTAATCTATAAAGTTTATTGTAAGAATTATGAAATCAATCTTAATGTTTGCTGAGGGATATGATTTCTAGAGTTTCTTCATGTCAGAGTTTTTTTATTTATTATTTATTATACACATGCAATTGAAATAAATTTTTTTAAAAAAAGATTTTTATGCAAGATGATGATCTAAACTTGAGAAGCATGAGACTAAGTTAAGTGTTGTAGAGATGAAGATGCTCAGGTGGATGAGTGACTTTACTCTTAGAGATAAAATGCGAAATGAGTACGTTCGGAAAAAAAGTTGGAGTAGCTCCAGTAGCAGATAAGATTAGAGAGAGTCTCCTTAGATCGTTTGGCCACATAAATTGTCGGTTGTCCAATGACTCGGTTAGGAGAGTAGATGCATTAGATTTGACTTATGTTAAGAAAGGTAGAAGTAGACCTAAAAAAATATGGTTAAGATGTATAACAAATGACATTAGTATACTTGAATTAAATGAGAATTTGACACATAATATGACACAATGGAGACGAAGGATTCATGTAGCTGACCTCATTTAGTGAGATAAAGGCTTATTATTGTTGTTGTTGTTATGATGATATAAATTTTAATTAGAATTTTTTGATGCAAATCCCATGACTAATTGGGATATATATGCAAAATCAAAAAGCAAAAGAGGGATCATAACTTTTCTTAAAATTCCATCCTAAAGAGTTAGAGCGATCCAAGGGAGAAAAAAATTACACTAAACTTAAAATAAATAAAAAAAAGATGATTTTAGGCTCATAAAAATGATGATTTTTAGGTTCATCTTCATATTATTTTTATGAGAATACCTTCACATGATTTTTTTCCCCATTCAAAAGCCTTGGAATTTAGTTCTAGTTTTTTAAAGGTAGACCTTATGAGAGAGTGGTAGTTGTCAATTATATACAAAACTTGAAGTAGAGAGAGAGAGAGAGAGAGAGAGAGAGAGAGAGAGAGATTGTGATAATTAGGAGGGAGAATATATATAAAAATGCTAATTTAAGATCCATCATTAGGACCTTCTATTTATTAAATTAGGAGCCATAACAAATTATAATTTAAATGGCACAAAAAAACTAATATAATTACTAGATTAATTAGATCAACTTAGGCATAATCACTAGTACTCATAGCACTTTCAAAATACCTAATATAATTAAACCTTATCAACATAGTTTTAAATATAAGGAGAAATCAAAATATTTTTCTATGATTTTTTAAATGCACGTTGTACATGTATAACTTGTCTGAAGAACAATAAAAATGAGTGCTCAAGTATCTAACGAACTTCTTATTTAATTAGATGAGTATTAGAATATTTCTTGTAAGATTCATTGAAATACCTTATTAGTTCTCACATTGTGAGGTTTACTTATGATTATATTATATATACTAAAAATGAAAGAGTAGTAGAGAGACATAAAATAAGAGCTTTAAGTTCTCAAATTAGATAATATGAAAAGAGAAAAAAATATCTCATTTAAGAGTTTTAATTTTTAAAAAATCTTGGATGATTTTATTTATTTATTTATTCTTTAGCTAAAGAATGTTGGTCACTCAAGATATAGTGGAATAAATAAAATATTTTCAAATTATTTTTAATACAATGATAGTAGAAATTTGAAGTGATATATATATATATATATATATATATATATATATATGTTGACTTATTTAACTTTTAATATCACTATCATGACATAAATTTTTAATATTTATATTTATGATTACAATTTTGTAATATTTTAATCAAGGTATTTAAAATTCACTTGTGGTATTGTTTAAAATTTAAAGCAACTTTTTATAATTTTTTTTTAAATAAGCACAAATAAATAAAAAAATAAAAGCAATGAAATATAATAATTTTATTACGTTTATATATTGGTTGTATGTGAATGAAATATATCCAAGATTGATTATAAAAATTACACAAATGTCTAATTGAGCTAAGAGTCCATAATATGATTATAAAAATTTAACTTGTTTTAATCAAGAATATATATCTTACACACCTTTGCTTTTTAAGGGGGTTCCTAATGGTAGATGATAGGACACTTGAGAGAAATTTAACATGAATTTCTCTTTGAACTTTACTCAAATCTATGTTTAAATCTATTTCTAATTAGATTCAAATTTTTTTTGAATATAATTCAATCATTGTTTGAACTAGAAGTGAACAAAGTTAAGTCATTGTTATGATAGATTAAGAATTTAATGAATTTAAAGAGAATGAAAAAATAGCTTTTAAGAGTATGAGAATTGCTTAACTCGGAACACCAACTATGGAAAGCTTTATAAATGCATATGAGGGCATTACAAGCAGATGTGTCTAATTGTGCAATCTTATGCACACATGCATGCTTGTTTGTATGTTGCCCATTTTATCATCTTAATTAATGAGCTGATGATAGGATATTTATAGTGGCTTGAACACCAACTAGCTAAGAATTGTAATGAAGGCTACTTAGTGAGGACATAGAAAGAGTAACAAACATTACTATGAGAAAGTGACACATTTTATGAGAATTGATCACAAATCAACAAGTTTCATGTATGGTGAAGCTTAATTTGGAATTTGAGACTTTGTTGTAGAGATATTTTATGAAAGTAATGGTTAATAGGAGTGTTCATGAAATATGTCTTAGAGATTCAGAGCCATGACAAGTATGATATAGCACAAAAACCAATGATTTCTAGCATCTCAACATTTTAGATAGGGACGAGTAATATTTTGAAGTTAAAAGTGATATAAGAGGAATAATTAATGAAATACATTGAGTGGCCAAATAGCAATTTCCCAGCCTTCATGATCAATGAAATCATTAATTCAATATAAGAATCATTGAATTTGATAAAAATTTATGTTTACTATCCTTAAATGAGGTGTTGGAGGGTGTGACTTATGAACATATAAAAGTTTCAAGCTACCAAAATAAAAATAGTCTTTTATGTGTGAGAAAATGGTTTAGGGAGCTACCATTGAGAGGTAAGTATAACCTGTTTAGTTTTAAGAATGTTCATTAGAGATTTTCTTAAATGGTCTGCTGATAAGCGTGCTTGAGAACTTATTAACTATGCACCTTATGTATCTTGATAAATATATATTTTTGATGCTACTAATCAGATTAAATTCAAGTGTGCAGGAAAAATTCTTCAGCTTTTGATTTTTTAGTTATATGAAAATGCTAAAGCTTTCGGACATGGACTAGGTGAGAATTTTTCTAGGAATAACTATATTAAGGCAAATGAAATGCTCACTAAAATAAAATATATCATTCATTCATTTTAAATGAATCTCTTTTAAATTATTCATAAATACTATATTTCATAATTATAATTATCCTATAAAATTATTCATTTTTAAATAATGTGAACTAAATGCAAAAATCATGTTATATTTATTGTGCTTTCATACAAGTTAAATTAAGTTCACATCTCATTAAACTATTTTCATTCTACACTGTATTCATTATCCATTTATTACATGCATAAACTTCAATTATCCTGAAATTATTCTTTAAATTATTTTTCTCTCTCCTATTATCCTACTTTTCTCTCTCCGATCCTATTTTTCATCCTAAACCTTTTTGGCCAAATTTTTTCATGATTATTTGCTAAATAAATAACACGAGTTTTATTCAAATTATTTCCATAATTACCCCATATTTTTCTAAATTAAATATTTCATATATTTGAATCTTTAATTTGAACTATTTTTGAATTCAAATTGAATATTCCTTGATTACATATGCAAATTTGAACTCCTCGCTTTATCAATTAATTTAATTTGCATATACTGATCATATGATAATCTAGTTGATTTAATTTGAATTAATTTAAACTTATTTGAGTTAATTCAAATTCAATTAAAATAAGTCATAGAATTATCTTCTTTTATTTAATATAAATTCTATTTTTGTAAACCTCATTTGGCCAATCATATCTTTATTCAAATTCAAATTAATCTCTTAATGAAACTTGATTTCAACTCTACTAATATATGATCCATCATCATTTAATTTAAATTAAGTACATTAAAAAAATCTAATCTATTTTAGAAAAGTAGCTTGGTCAAATTTTAATAATTCCTTGGATTTAATTTAAAATGTTCTAAAATTGTATCTTTCCCTCCTTCATGCAATCAAGATGAATTGATTGAATATTTCATGATATTGCATTAAATATTAATTGAATACCATCATGAAAACTTCCTTTTGGCCGACCATATATCATGCTTAATTAATTAGAATTAGAATCATTCTTTTTTTTTTCACTTGGACAATTAATTATGTCATGACTTATTTGTTAATAATTTAAACTCTTCTCTCCTCTCTCTCCCTCTCTCTCTCTCTCTCTCGGCTAACCCACATAAGCATTAACTTCTTAATTACATTAGAAATCAGGTCATATGATGAATTGATTCAATTTAAGTCTCTTTCCAAATTATTGTTTTTTTCCTTCATGATGCCTTGGTCAATTTTTTTCTTCTTGCAAAAATAAATAAATTTGAATTCAATTTAAATCACTTACCATGCATATTTTCCCTCTTCCTTGCCTTAGTAGAAATTCCTCTATGCAATTTGAATTTTAAATTGATTTTTAAATTAAACCAACATTCCATATTAAATTTCCTTCTATTTTCCTTTGGCCGATTTTTTTATCTCATGCCATTTATTTTTATTTTGATTGGTTTATGTTTAAATTAATTCCAAATGAGTTTCCCTCCTATTTTTTCTCCTCTTGGCTGACCCTCTTGACCCCTTGTTATATAAATAATGTCTCTTAGATTAACTTAATCTCTCTCAAAAAAATCTCTCTCGAAAAAATCTCTCTTTAAAATACCCTCTCTTAACCGAATTTTTACAAAAACTCTTGAAGATCTTTTCTTGGTGAATCAAGTGCTAATTTCTTCATCCATCTTCCATCTTCCAACCTATAAGTGATTGGCTTGGAGATAGAATAAAAGAAGTTGGTGGATTGGTGGACATCCCTCTTAACTGAAACCTATTCAAGGTTCCTTTAATTTATTTTATTGCTACTTTTGTGTGAAACCTTGATTTCTTTCTTGGGCTAAGATTCTTTGGTAATTGGTCAATTTGATTTGTGCTTAACACATATATTCATACACTTTCTCAAGTTGGCCGAAAGCTTTGTTTGGTTTTGATTAAATTTTTGTGTTTGCAAACTCTTCTCTTCTCTTTATTTTTATATACACTTAAGTGAAACTTATGTTGTAATAATTAGTTCATAAAGAACACTTGTAAGTTGCAAGTTTTCTTTTCTCTTAAATAATCTCGTACTTTGCATAAGTGATATTCCTTTTAAAAAGAGATTTCATTTGAGTTTATGTGATTTAAGATTTCAATTTTTTTTTTAATCTTTCGAAAAACTCTAAGTCTTATTCTAATAAGTGATTGATTCAAGTTTCAAATCATTATTGTGTTATATTTTAAATCATAAATTAAATCACCTTGATTTCAAGTTATTATATTCACATCAAATAGTTTGATCATTCACTTGCATCATACTCATCTTCCATGTTATATCATTGCATTCAATTTTAAATACAAATTAAAGTGATCTCTTTTTCTTACCTTTATTTTCACTTGTTTTAATATTATTGTAGTTGGGTTATGAGAGTAAAATAATTTAAATTGAGAGTTAGATACTTTCATATTATTCTCTCTTTTTTTTTATTGGGTTGTACTTGCCCGTTAAGGAAAGTATGTGATTGGGTTGTACTTGCTTGTTAAGGAAAATATGATTTTGAGTTGTACTTGCCCATTAAGAAAATTATGGTGTTGGGTTGTACTTACCCATGAAGGAGAGTACAGAAGATTTGTTATGATCTTAATTTTAATTTAGTGAATTCCTAGCCCGGGTGGCTAGGCGTGGAGGTAGGCTAGTTTGGGGTTTGGCCGAACCACATAAAAATTTTTGTATTCACTTTCTTATTTTTCTGCACTTTACTTTTCTATACTGTTGTTGATTATTATTTTATTTCTCTAAAGCTTTATCATTAAAGATTTAAATTTTATACAAAAGTTTAAAATTAAGTTTTCTAAAATTATTCCCCCCATCTCTTCGGTGTCATAGCCTCTTAACAAAACCCTCATAAGAAAGTGAGGTAAAGCTAAAATTACATATTTGTTGTGAGCTGATTTTGATGATTACACCTGAAATTTTTTTCTTCTTCTTGGATTTCTACATAAAAATTATGTTCTCTATATGTGTGATATTCTTTATTTTTATAAAAGAATGTCAAATCTTTGTGTAGCAAATACATATATTTAAATTTTTATTATTGTGAATTTTTCATTGAGTAATAGAGTTGAGTTTAAGCATACCATGATCTAAAATTAAAGTTTTTGATTGCATCTATAATTTAAAAACAAGCCAAAAGTGATGAATATAGATAGTTAAAAAGAGTTTTCTCCCTACTGATTATTAAAAGACTTTGAATAATCTTAAAATTAATTTTAATTTTCTTTTGACATTAAAATCAAGTTATGTCTTTAATTATTACTGTGATTTTAATTATGATATGACTACTAATATTTGTTAAAGGGGTTTTGAATGTTAATAAATTTGCCTTATTATTATATTATCAAAATTATATAACAACTTATAAACTTTATATTTTCCAAATAGTTTGTTATAAATTTTCTTAAAAAATTATTATACAATAGCTATCTTCTAAAATAATTTAGAATCCAAATATAATACTTTTGCAAAGTTTATTATCACTGTCAAGTAGAAGTAAAACAGCATTATTATCATAAACATTAATTAGCTTTGTGTAGTACGGCTATGCAATATTATTATTTCCCTAAGTTTATCCAAAAAAAATCTCAAAACATAAATTTAATGTAAAAAAAATTCTCTTTATCTCGCACACGCTTTTCTCGCGTTCAAAATTTAAACGAAACAACGGGTCTTATGTAACGGTCATTTCTTGGATGCCTTTCTCGTCACTTTTGTCAGTACTCCCTCAATGGCCACTTCAAATTGCCCCCTTTTATTTATCATTGTTTTCTTTGTTTTATTTTGATAGAACGAACTTTTTCGAGTTACTGTCGCAGTGAGCTTTTTGGGTCCGGAAGCAAAAAGCCATGGAGTCGTGGTAGGGTTCGCAGCACAACCGTTAACAGTGGCGCATAGAATTTAGTTTAAAATTTCTTGGAGCACAGAATTGGCAAGAAAGTAATGAAGGTGGGGCGCTCTCACAAGCCTTCTCCATCATAGAAATTTCGTGTTAGGGGAGCGCTAACAATAATACCTAGCCCGAACCTCCACTGATTAAAGGGAGAAAAATATTGACGCCTCACCAGTCCCTTGTATCCTCTTGGTTTGCTAAGCGGAAATGATCCATTGCTTATGGAATGGTCCCTTCTTTGTCGTGCTGAAGAACCAAGAAAGCATTGCTGTCTTCCGTCAGGTTACAAATGCTTAGCCTCCAACCTCAAATCACTTTCGCTTTTCTGTTGCAGAGCCTCAAAGCCTATAGCTAGATCTGGTCTCCACGATAGGTTTCTGTTGAAGAGGATCCCCACGCAGGAAGATTTGGGGAAGAGTATCGTTTCTTGGAGTTGTCAAGTTTTTGTGGAGGCAGGAGTGGTAGGAATGGAGAGTTTGGCGGAGAAGTGTGGGGAAAGGGATGATCATTCTGAGGATATCGGCTGTGAGAGCGAGTCTTTCAGCGAGTTTGGCGAGGAGCGCAGAGAGAGCAACTCAAGCACCGGAAGCAGCAGTAGCAGTGACGGTGGCCAAAACGAGAGTTGTGTAGGTCCTGAGGAATTTTCGAAGGAGGAAAAGGAGCTTCTTGGCTTGCCAGTGCGGAGGAGTGACTCCGTCTCAAGTTCAATTGGGAATGAGAAAAAAATACACCAGAATGACAATAATGCTGACAAGCCGAAACAAGCAATGCCAGGTGCTGAAATTAGATTTATTGTTTTGATCAATCTTTCTCTACTCTGATCTAATGAAAAAAAATTAAAATGCACTCAACTTTTAGCTCTCGTGTTGCAATATGTGTTTAAAAATGGCGTTGGGCAGCATTGAGACAATTTCCTCAAAACATTTTTGAGTTTTTATTATCGAGAGTTACTATGGTGCATTAATTTGAAAGCTTTTTTTTTTTCCTTCTTTAGAGTTGGGGATGATGAAAGAACGATTTGCAAAATTGTTGCTTGGAGAAGACATGTCTGGTTGTGGAAAAGGAGTTAGCTCTGCAATGGCAATTTCTAATGCTATTACCAATCTCTGCGGTAATTTTTATAATGCTTTTAAGTGCTTTGTTTTTTCATCTTAGTTGCTGGGAATATTCGTTGCTTTCAACATTTTAATTATGCGAATAGCGAGTCCTTCATAAAGTTTACTTATTTTTTTTCCACTGTTGTTTTATAGCCACGCTCTTTGGGCAGCTCTGGAGATTGGAACCTTTATCTGATGAAAATAAGTCCATGTGGCGAAGAGAAATAGATTGGCTTGTGTCTGTCAGTGATCACATAGTTGAGTTCAAACCTTCCTGGCAAACCTTTCATGATGGGCGAAAGCTTGAGGTCATTATGCTTCTTATCTTGACTTACAGTTCTTTTATTATTTCTCCAATTCACTGATCTTCTTGTAAATAATTTTGATGTTATCAACTGTTCAATTTCTTCTTATCCAATGTATTTTCAGGTAATGAGTTGCAGGCCAAGGCCTGATCTATATATCAATCTCCCGGCATTGCGAAAGCTTGACAATATGCTGATTGTAAGACTCTGTAGTTCCTCACGATGCTTCCAAACTCTATGATTTATCTTTGATATAAATTTATTCATATCCAGGAAGTTTTGGACAGCTTTAAAGACTCAGAATTTTGGTATGTGGATAAAGGCATATTGGCCCCAGAAAATGATGGTTCTATCTCTTTCCATAGAACCATCCAGCATCAAGAAAAGTGGTGGCTTCCTTCACCCCGTGTTCCTCCTAGCGGTCTTTCTGAGAAGACAAGAAGGCAGTTGGTGCACAAGAGAGAATGCACGAATCAATTACTGAAAGCCGCAATGGCTATTAACAGCAACACATTAGCTGAAATGGAGGTTCCTGAATCTTATATAGAATCACTTCCAAAGGTACACTAGTTCTAATCACTTCTTCCAATAGTTCAAAAGTTGATTACGTCTAATCTGATGTTTCCTGGATAGAATGGAAAAACCACTCTAGGAGAGGTGACCTATCGTTACATTACCTCAGAGAAATTCTCACCTGATTACCTTCTTGATTGCCTCGACTTATCGTCCGAATACCAAGCGCTAGAACTCGCCAATCGTGTGGAGGCCGCGTCATTTGTCTGGCGTCGAAGAACGGTGCCAAGAACTCCATATAATCCCATGCGTACAAATCCAAGACCATCTTGGGGGATGGTCAAGGAGATGATGATGGCAGATAGTGATAAGAGGGAGCTGCTTGCTAGTAGAGCTGATTCTCTCTTAATTTGTTTGAAACAAAGGTTTCCTGTTCTTACCCAAACAACATTAGACATGACCAAAATACAATTCAATAAGGTTTGTCTGGTCTGTAAACTATTGCTTTTATAATTTTTTTAATACGTTCTCAGTTCTGACATGTTTTGAAAATTTTGCAGGATGTTGGAAAGTCCATTCTTGAAGCTTACTCAAGGGTTTTAGAGAGCCTTGCATTTAACATCATGGCTCGAATTGAAGATCTTTTCTATGTTGATGACTTGATTAAGAACACTGATCAGTTGTCACAAGTTCCAGAAGTCAGCATAGTTTCTCAGAAGAGGGTCTCTATTTCATTCCCTGTGCCTGTCTCAGGCACTCCATACAAAACTTCGCATACAAACATAAGCCTCTCACCTAACTTGATTAGCCCTGCAAGGGGAGGAGAGAGGTCGCCTTTCATCAATAAGAAGGTACATGGCCGTGGCTTTGGTGTGAAGAAGGTTTTGACTGATTACCTTGGCGTGGAGTCGAAGGAGAAGGGCACAACTGTAGTGCCAGCCGCTGGAAAGAAAGCATGAATCGATAAGCAGTTAAGAACTTGCCTGATAAGTTCTGCTTAGATTGAAGTTTGAATTGAATATAGTGTAAAGCATTCTCATTGAATATGCAGCTAGCTAGAATTTTTCCCAAGCCCTGTTGAAATCAAATTGTTCAGCCAAATTTTCCCCAATGTTCTGAAAAATGACAGTATGGAAGTGATTCTAAGTTGCAAGTTCAAGACAAGCTTGAATCAGTCGACACTTAAAAGTACTCTTCAACATGACTTGAGAAAGAGTCAGCTTCAAGAGCTGTGCTTTTAAGCACAGGGTTGTTTCTAAGATTAGCTTTGATTTCTATTAGTGTTTAGTGAAAAAATTAGGTATTTACTTTCTTTATCAAAGGTTTGAACTTTATGCTAGCTTTACTTTTGCTAATTGTCTAATCCTGTAATTGTTATGGATTAATGATGACATTTAGCATATATTAGGAGGTTTTGATTGGTGAAATGTGCACAATTAAGCATTTTATTGGGTTTGTCTGCATTATTCTATCATTCTTAATTTTGATAAGTGATTACATTGTTATTAAAGTTATTGTAACTTATTTTATGAAATATGTCAGTTTGTTCATAATATATTGCATATATTAGCTTGGATAAAGACTGAATTGAGAACACTTGGGGTGTCAACAACAATGTCATGATTGTAATGGTGATAGTGCCCATTGTTCAAGTGGCTATCACCATTATATTATACACTCAATAATGTATTTCATGCATGTTTTTTTTTCAATTTGTTTAACATTATATTGAAATGTTTACTTATTTATTCATCTCTTCTTCTTCATATAGTTTTTCTTTTCTTTTGCCTCCGTAGTTATGTTCTTGTTCTACCAAGATCTCTTTATGCTTTTTGTTAAGTATTCTAGTTATTAGGATGCATGTGTATGCTCTCTCTCTCTCTCTCTCTCTCATATATCCTCACCAAGTCACCATTTTACTAAGATCTATCACGGTATTCAATTTTATTACTTAATGATATCTCCATAATATTTTATTTTTTTGCCAAAGGACTTGCATGAGTTTTATCGTTAAGTGCTTAGTCTTGAATTTTTTATATTTAGGTGTTAGAATACCTCATTATTAATTGAGAAGTTAGGATGAATATTATGATTCAAGAAATCTTTGTTATTGTGAGTAAACACATTACACCATTTTAAAAATAATATCATGGTGACCTGAGACTTCCTTTAATGTAAATAATGCTATGCATATATTATTTGATAAAATTAGGCTGAGCCAGATAATAGTGTTGGCAATGGAATGACTTAGTATCAAAGAAGATTATCAGAGAAGATTATCATCATAAAGGAACATCTATATATTTTTTTTCTAGATTAAAGTTTAGATTCCTATGCTTCCTTGCTTGTTGAGATAAATAATTGGTGGATAAGAATGATAATTGTTGCGTGCTAGAAAATCTATTACGGTAGAGTGAAAGTTTACGCCTTAGCTTTGTTGTGAAATCCGACACACACAGAGGTATTTAAAGAGTAAACAAGAAAACTCTAGAATTTTTACGTGGAAAATTTCGAAAAGAGAGGAAAAACCACGGGGCCTAGCCCAGTAAAAATCTTCCACTATGTATCTGTTTCAGAGTACAAAATTTTCCCGATAACAGATTACTGGATTGCATATATGAACAACAACTATGTAATGCCGCGTGGTGCTTGCTAGTGGTAGCGATGATGGTGAGCATGATGACGATGAAGGCGTCATGATGGAGACCAACAGAGATTGACGACGGCGAGAATCAGCGGCGATGATGGCGGTGGTTGGCACCGTCAGTGGTAGGATTGTGCTTGGAGAATCTTCAAGCTTTAGAGCTCTCCTCTTTGCTTGGTCCTCATATGAGGAATGAGGCTATTTATAGATGGAGGAGTGGCGTCTCGTAAATACATGCAAAATCGAACCACTCCACTTCATCTGACGGCGGATTCCTTTGATCATTTGATGTATTTTAAGTATTTGAATGCTCAAATGAAGTCGGAATTATGAGATCTTGGGTTTGTTAGATCCGGCTCGTCAAGACGCTTGATTCGACTATAAACACTCCATGTTTAAGAGCTATTTATGAATTTAACTGATATCCCAAAGTTTCAAATGATATTTTAAGTGCTTGATCTCGACTAGTTTCAACTGAGGGTCAACCTGCTTTTGACATCAAGATTCGTGCTTCGACTAGTAGAATTTTCAATGTCATATCAATAACTAATTAGGTTTGAGATATAGATCAGCTTAATAAAAGTTTGTTCATGTGTGGTTTGTGCCAATATCAAGAATAAGAGAAGTTTATGATGCTATATGGAGATGGGATTTATAGTGGTTTAATGTGTTCTGTGAATGTGGTTGGAAGAAGAGATTTCACTATTTTTCTAGTTATATATATACAATGCTTGTCATCTAAAGAAGAGATTTCACTTCTCTTCTCTCTCTCTCTCTCTCTCTCTCTCTCTATACTTGCTCTCGTTTCCATCCACTGTCTCCAACTTCATGAGAGATTTAATAACTAAATGAGGATAAGTCATGGGTAGTGATGGTTGGAGTTCAAAACGCAGATCCAGAGCAGGTTGTAGACAGCATAAGGGTGAAGACAATGCTTTCAGAGTGTAAAATTATCAATGTCTTGCTATTAGTTGTATTAGCATATCATTTAATCAACGATGCAGTAATTTTTCCTCTATAATAGCTAAGCTTGAACAAAGTTCTCGTTGAATTGATGATACCAAGCAGTTTGTCTGAGAATGATTTTGACTTGGAAAAATAATTCAATTTCGAGAGAAGAATTTTTAAACTTCAATTTTATTTTATGATATGATATATGTATCGAGGATAAGTTTTCAAAATTTAATTATTAACCATCTTGTGATTATCTTCTACAAAGTATTATATTGTATTATCAACTCTTTGACTTACTTATGATGGAAGTTATAATGAACTATTTATACTGAAATATACGAAAGCCTAATTTTTCTTCCCTCATTTTCTTATGTAAAAGTCATTGCCTTTTCTTCTATGCGTTAGTTAACAATCACTAATCTATGACTAAGAATTCATTTAGTTCATAGATTTAACAAACTACCAAATAAAATGTTAATATGATAAAAAAAATACTCAAAATTTTTCGAAATTTAGTTTTAGGATGTATTTGGGGCGATTGTGCAGTTATTTTGGTTGTATTTTAAAAAATTTGTTATAAAAAAATTATATTTTTTAATTTAATTTGATAGAATATAATGATAGTAAAAAAACTGAGATATAGATTTTTTTAAATAAAAAAATTTATAATATTATTATAATTTTTTGAAAATAAATTTTTCTTTAATAATTTTATTATTATATTTTTTATGTCATTATTAGATCCTTAATATCATAAACTATAAAAGAACCACGGTATATTCAACAAAGGAAAACTACGAGAAGCTTGAGTGATTGGCCGAAGACTGGCCCAGTAATTTAATGCTTCACTCTAAAAAAAAAAATAGAAATTTGAATATATTCAATATTAATTTTAAATTTAAAATCAATATCATTCAAAATTAATAAATAAAATAAGAAAAATGATTAATCTTTCCCTATTTTTTAAGTTTTTTGGTCAAATTGTGCTGCAAGTGGAGGCGGCCATTCGCTCTTTATAAAACTACAGGGTAGAGTTCCCGTAACTCAGTGATCCCTACCTAAATCTGCCTAAAATCCAGAGGAAATTCACGTGCGCAGCACATTTCTCTAGTCAACTAAAATTTTTAAAAAAAAACCTACTCCATGCAAAATTTTTAAAAAATAAGTAAGATAACGGATGCCTCACTCCTTGATCAAGCAAACGGATCTCTAGTCTCTTCATATCTGTTACCTACTTCTCTCCCTTCGCTGCTTCAGGCCATCGTCTTCCCTTAGCCATCAATGGCAAAGGACCACAGCTCAACAACCTCCAAAAGCTTCCACTCCATCTGCGGCCTCTTCTTCTTTCTCTTCTTACTCTCCTCTATCTCCTTCATCTACTACTCTCGATGCTCTTCCCCTTGCAGTCTTCAAATAACCATTAAATCACCACCCTATAACCACTCCCCAACCACCATCAATCTCTTATCATTCCCTTCCTCGTGGAACCACCTCTCCTTCCCCTCCGATCCACCTCCCTGCAAACTCAAAATCGCTCTTTTCGTTAAACGATGGCCTCGGCAGAACCTCGCCGGCGGCCTCGAGCGGCACGCTCTCACTCTACACCTCGCCCTTGCCCGCCGCGGCCACGAACTCCACGTCTTTACCATAAACTCTTCCTTCCCAAACTCCTCCCTTCCTGTCTACTCCAACGCGGCTCTGACCTTCCACCCAACTCCGCCGAGCCCTGGTGGCTACCTCAACCAAGCTCTTGCGTGGAAGGAATTCCTAATTCAAAACTCCACCGGCCGGCCTTTCGACGTAGTTCACACCGAAAGTGTCGGCCTTTTCCATGGCCGCGCTCGGAATCTCACCCACCTCGCCGTTTCATGGCATGGCATCGCCTACGAGACCATACACTCCGACATCGTCCAAGACCTGCTTCGTGAACCCAAGGAGCCCCGCCACTCTGCTTTCAATTCTAAGCTTGGGAAAGTAGTCGAGGAAGTCAAGTTCTTCCGCAACTACGCCCATCACGTTGCTACCAGTGATCACGTTGGCGATGTCCTCAAAAGAGTCTACATGATACCAGAAGAGAGAGTTCATATCATCGTCAATGGCGTCGATGAAGGAATCTACAAGCCTAAGCCATGGGGTCGTAAGACTTTCAGAAGCAAGTTTGGAGTCCCCGAAACAGCCCAACTTGTGATAGGAATGGCGGGGAGGTTGGTGAAAGACAAAGGCCATCCTATAATGTTCGAATCTCTGAAAAAAGTATTCATGGAGGATTCAAGGCTCAAGAAAAGCATCTTCGTTCTTATCGCTGGGGATGGGCCATGGGCAAACAGATACAAAGAATTGGGGCCAAATTTGATCCTTCTCGGTTCTCTGAATCAGACCCAACTTTCTGAATTCTATAACTTACTCGATGTCTTCCTGAACCCAACTCTCAGAGCACAGGGATTAGACCACACCTTCATTGAAGCGATGCTTTCTGGGGTGCCCGTAATGGGAACTCGCTTCGCAAGCATCACCGGATCGATTATAGTGAGTTCGGATGTGGGGTACACGTTTCAGCCTACGGTGGACTCGCTGAAAGAATCGATTTTTACAGTTTTCAGGGATGGAATAGCTGTTCTGAGGAAGAAAGGCCAGTCGGCCAGAAACAGAGCTCTTCACCTCTTCACGGCTACAAAAATGGCGGGGGCTTATGAAAGATTGTTCATTTGCATCAATGACAAACATTATTGTAACTACCCACTTCCGGGAGATGGGATAAGTGAGTCACAGTTAGATCCTCATCCTTGAATGTTTTCTTGCCGCTGAGAAGGACGATGGAGGGTCATGAAAATTAGGGTTGTTTTAGACGAACTATCTAAAAAATAATAATAAAGGTGTTGTAAAAATTGCTATTTGAAGAAATTATTGTGGGTTATCAAAATTCTGCACCAATCTCTCGATGAAGAGAGTTTGGTTTATGTGCTGATGAAATTTTCAGAAGACAGATGAAATAGTAGATAAGACACTACTCAGAGATTTCACTATCATTTTTGTGAGGACTTTAGATATGATTCTAAGTTTTCTATAGGCACAAGCACCTATAGTTAATTATCTCTCCTAATATTGAGAGATAACTTTCGATTAAGGATGGTCATTAGATCATTAAACACGTAGCATATAATAGCATCATGCGGAGTTTTAAAATTTAAAATTTATAAAATTCATCATTTTAACTTAAAGCAGATGGTTGGGGGAATGATGACGTGCCCAATCAAGATCCCATGGTTCCGTCATCCCAGACTGTCGTAATTTCTAATATATTTAGTCAGAGGAGGTAGTCGACCCAACATGATCGAATGATCCTTGTAAGCAGCTATGAGTTGCGTCATCTAAGGGAACCTTATAGACTTAGGGTGGAGTTTATCTAAGGGGACAAATACATGTCAACCTTAGCTAACATAGGGCTTTTTGTCTAATCAAAATACATTCTACAGTTCACAGCTCAAAGAGGAAAGCCGTTGGGGAACATATGTAGGCACCATAATTAGTGCCAAAACTACGTGGTCGTCAGAATCCATTTATGTGGTGCATTTTATAGTAAAACTACACACATAGTGAACACGTGCCACATCCTTACGAGATTAAGATTATTTGAGTGTGAAAATAATTATGTATTTGATTTGACATTAACTCTTTGTGAGCAAATGTTTCCTTAATTTGTCACCCTCGACAAACGGTTGCAAATGGGTGAACGGATTTTACATTAAATTTAAATATTTAATTTCATTTAATTTATTTTTTTATTTAAATATTTGATCATTTTATAATTGATTTGAATTTGAATATATAAAGATTGATTATTTAAGCCTTAGTAGTGATAGAATTTTCATCACATGATTATTATTGGCTAATAGACCATGACAACTCTACATTTTTTCTATAGAGGATCGGGTCTAAATTTTCAAAATTTAAATCCTTTAAATCTTGTCAACTCTAGCTTGAGCGTAGAGGATCAGGTTTGAGACTTTTTACTTGGGAGCTTGAACTTGAGAAGCCGTGTCAATAAGTTTAGATTTATCTTTTATAATTATATGATAGAATTAACTTCTAATATTTTACTAAATTGAAATTTTTTATAATATTAGCATTGAATTTTTAGGTTTTCTTAACCCGAACCCGGTCCTAGGACCAAACCTGGAATCAACCTGTGCAACATCCTTAGACCCTAAGTTTAAGCATTTAGCATAATGTTGGGGCCCATGTGAGATATTTAGATTACTTGTATGAATCTTGAAAAATACAAATTGAATTGACGATTGCTTTATAGTTTGTACAAGAATTCATCTCCTTTAAATGATTGCACAAATTATGAAGCACATGAATTGAGTGATAATTGGCTCCATAATTAATTCAAAATTAATATATTTGAAGTTTATTTAGAATTTAAGCCAACACCTACAGTCTGCTAGCATTAATGTGGTGCAGATCCGACGACGTTAAAAGATTTGAAATTAATATTTACTTTTAACTTGATTCCATTGTAGATTCCTAGCAAGATGCTATTTCAAAAATTTCAGCTTTATTTGGGTGGCAAAATTTATCTTTATATAGCTTATTTTATTTTAAGTGGCCCCCACAGAGTATCTTTTCTTGTCTATAAATAGACAGACATATCAGTTCATTTTCATTCAGATCTATTCAATTCTATTAAGTCATTTGAAGGTTCTGAGTGTGAGAAAGTTGTGCTTGCCTTTTAGAGTGAAGTTCTAAGTCCCCTGATAAGTTCTTTTTTTTATTCATTTTATTTTGCAAAATTTCCTTTTGTTTCTTAATTCTTTACTTTAGTTGTTATTATGCTTTTTTTATTTCAATCTATGAAATCTTGCTGAAATTTATTTTTTTAGCTATATTTAGATTATACTCAAGTTCATTTGAGTTCATTATTATTAGTTGACAGCCTCCGACGTCATCCACAAGATAGGCTACCCTGAGAACTATAGCCTTCCTACCATGCTTGAAAAAGCGTGCATATTCAGTGTCTTACGACACTGCGGCTTAAGAGTCTTCTAAACCACCACGCTTAAAAAAGCGTGCATGGGCCTTCAAATACATGCAATTTCAATTTATATTTTTATTTTGAGCTTAGAATTTATTTTATGTTAAATTAATTAAGTTCTCTATCAGTCCGAGTTTTGGCAACCAGAAGTAATATTCTTCACCACGCTAAGAAAATTATGTATAAGATCGTCGTCGCTTCTATTAGTTGTTTAACTTATAGTTTAGAAAGCTTGCTGCCTAGTTTTGGTAGACCAGCTTTCAGTTCTGCATGAGTTATTGTACCACTATTATCAGGATTGATAGATTTGAACATTTTCTTCAAACTCCTAATTTCTTCTTCGGATGAATTTTTCGCTATAACCTTCAAAGCAACTTTCTTGAGCTTGTTCATGGCTTTAAACTATTTTATCATAGTTAACACTGTAATGTCAATCGGTTTATCGGATGCCTCTTCATCGACTCTAATCCATATATGATTCAAAACTTCAACTTTAGTTAGCCGGTCATTTGGATCTTGCCTAAGCATTTTCTTCACAAGTTCTTTTGCACAACTAGATATGGAAGGCTATGGATCCGACAAGAAATCAAGATGCCCACGCAAAATTTCATCAAATATACCCTTATCATTCTCTCCCAAAAATGGAGGAACGCTAGAAAGAAGTATGTAGAAGATCACTCCAGCTCTCCATATGTTAGTTTCCAGTCCATAATGCCGTTGCAGAACTTCAGGAGCCACATAATGTGCACTTCCAACTAGGTCCTTGAACTTTTCTCCAGGCTTAAAAAAAAATAGTAGACCATAATCTACAGCCTTAAGCAGGGAACTTTCCGCTTTATTCAAAAACAGAAAGTTCTCTGGCTTCAGATCACGGTTCATCACCCCCATGGAATGGCAATTATGCACAACAGTCACAATCTCGCGGCACAGCGCAGCAGCAGCATTCTCCTAGTAATGTCCCTTAGCAATAATCCAGTCAAATAGCTTCCCACCCTCGCAGAGCTCGATAACCAAGTTTACCGAGTGACAATCCTCGTAGGCCCCGTGGAACTCGACGATGTTGCGATAGCCGATCAGATGGCACATGATCTGGATCTCGCATCATACGTCCTCAATGGCATCACGGTTCACGAGCTTCCGCGTGGTGATTGACTTGCAGGCTAAGTGCTCGCCGGTCTTCTTGTGAGTGACAAGATAGATCACGCCAAATTGGTTTCACGGATGTCTTCCATCGGCCGACCAAGCCCACGATTCACGCTACTAGTGGTCAGAGGAATCAGAGGAGGCGTTCAGCTCTGCGTGTGTGATGGACGGGGTAGCGAGCTCATTCCTCAGAAAGGAACGTGAGTAGCCGAAAAGGAGCAGGTTCCTCGTTTGGCTAGAAGGATCCCCCCTTTGATGGCTAACGGGTTTAGCAGCTGGGCCATACGTGGTAGCCTCCAATTGGCCACTATGGATGGCTAATTATGGATAGGGGTGGCTACGAGTTCCTAGGTGATAATTAGGCACAATCGGAGGATAATTAGGTAGATTTTGCCTCAAAATTCATATTAATTTTGATGAAATTTTAAGGGCAACAACTTTAGTTAAATCAGATATCTATTTGAGGTAATTTTGACATTTTGATAATGACACAACCGTTTCGATCGTAGCCATTTTTCAATTGATAATGAATTGGATTACTTTCGGCTCAAAATACATATCGTCGTTTCCAATCGCTCGATGCTCGTGTTGACTCGTCCAAATCGACCATGAATAGTGTCATTTGATAGATTTTGATGTTTCAAAGCTAATGACATGATCAATTTCATGAATGAGGTCATTTATGCATCATTGCAGCCTCCCGACTTTGATATCTGCGTAAGCACGTCGATGGATTTCATACTTGATTAATTGATTGTCAAATTGAGAAAATTTATATTTCGATTGATTTTGACATTCTGAACGTGATAGCGAAGTTCCTTCATCAATTAGAGGTTATTTTGACTAGCTTTGGCAATGTCTAGTACATTTCAGCTCCGATTTGCATGATATCACAATCATAGTCCGTTGAATTTGTCATGCTTGCTTATGTAATTTATGTGGACGTCAACAAATGCCTCCAACAAATATGATTCGAGCATGGAGTGAGTCATGTTTGTTGAAAACTAGTCGACCCTTTAGACTGACCATGGATCTTGGATCACTTCAGCTTCAATTTCAATAGGTTTGGAGCTTTGATAGGATTTGTCATTAGTATGATGCCTTGTATTTGGGCGAGCTAAATGATATGATTGACCGATTTATCCTGATTGACTTGCTGGATGAATAAGAGCTTCTTCTACCATTTATTCTTTGCTTCAATGTTTTGCTGAAGATCTCTATATTTTATATTATTATATATTTGAATTTCCTCTGACCCTACCTTCATGCTCGATTGGGTTTGATTAAGGAATTGATTTATTTGCTTTGAGATTTGAAATTCCTTCTATCCCAACTTTAAGCTTAATGGACTTAATGAAGGATTGACCTGATTTTTCCACATTAACTTGTCAGGAAGTGTATGCATGTTTCCAGTCCTATGTTTGTTGCTTTGACAGACTTGTTGAAGGGTGCATATAGATGACTTAGCCTTCCAGCTTATATTAGGTCTATAATATTGAGTTATCAATTTAGCAATGAGTGCTCTAATGTACTGAATAACCATAAAATTCCTTTACTTCGGCCATTACCTTTGTGTGAACTATGGAATCACTTCCTCGGTCCTGTGTTTCTGCTTTGACAGACTTGATGAGCAAACTCACTTTGATCTGTGCTTGGTGCCTGATCAGATCATTTGAAAAGAGATTGAAATATCACTTTGCAGAGAATGTATAGATTGATTTGAGGCATCTCTGAATTGAGAATTTTTTCAGATTATCTTGGTCCATTGATCAAAATGAAAGATCTCTTGGATTTTGGTTGCTTGTAGTCACTAGGCTGGATCTAATTTGAGATTGAACAGTCACCATCATTGTACTTACGAGCAGGGGCTCTTTCACTGTAGCATTTTCTTATGGCTTGTTGAGTGAGGAGAGCATCAGTAACTCGACCATTTGTGTTTGTTGAGTTTGACCTTTAGAACTTACCTGGGTCTTCGACTTAACCTGTGGTGGATTGGTGATTTTATAATCGGACTAAAGAATGGAGGCTCTCTCACTGTGGCCTTTTCTTGTGGTTTGTTGAGTGAGGGGAGCATCAACAACTCGACCATTTATGAGATTATTGAGTTTGACCTTTAGAACCATCTGAGTCCTAAACTTGAAGATGTATAGATTGATATTTTTTCAACTTAGGTAATTGAAGCTTCCAAAATTGGGAGTTCTTCTAACTTGATCTTCAACATTTGACAAATATGAGAGACAAACTTTTGATATTTAGGGCTATCTTTTTGTGCATGAAAGTTAATATTTTTGTCCTTGCAAGACCTGTAATTTTAACAATAATAATTATAGATATATTCAGAGATCTCGACATGAAGCTTGATGTCAACCTGAATGTATATTTGAGAATGCCCAATGTTTCACTGGAGAGGATTGAACAACCTTGATCATAAAAAAGGGCTCGTGTCTAACAGGGGGATTACAGATTTGCTCAGAAATGTATCATCGAGTTTGAACTTCTTTAATATAAATAAACGTAGCTCATTTTGATCATCATGTGTATTTATCTGAGGTTCTCGGCTTGAAGCATGATGTAAACTTAGATAAATATATAAGAATATCCCCTATCTAATAGGGGGGCTTTACAGTAACTGTTGAGAGAATTTGTAATGTCTTTGGTCCTATGCTTTGTACTCTCGGACTTATTGAAGAATTCCTCATGAGAGTTTAGAATTTCTATTTTTTTCTTGTTCTGCCCTTGTACCTTGGTGGACTTAATGGAGTTAATGATTTGTTGCTAAGATGAGAATATCTTCGATCCTATGCCTTGTGCTTTAACGGACTTATTGAAGATTTGATCTCAAAATTTTAAAATTATATTTTCCTCCTATCTTGGCTTTGTGCCTTAGTGGACTTAATGAAGTTGATGATTTATCGTTGAGATGAGAATGTCTTTGATCCTTGGTTTCTACTTAACAGACTTGTTGAAGATTCCATCTTAAAATTTAAAATTTATATTTTCCTCTTATCCTAGCTTTGCGCCTTAGAGGACTTGATGAAGTTGATGACTTATCGGTGAGATGGGAGCATCTTCGGTCCTGTGCTTGGTGCCTTGACGGACTTAATGAAGATTTCATCATGGGGATTTGTATCTTATATTTCCTTCTATCCTGGCTTCGTGCTTTGATGGATTTGATGGGAAAAATCTGATTATCAAAGACTTATTACCTTACAAAATTTTTACGCTTTCATGGGCTTATAGATGTTTTCAGCCCTTAGAGTTTATATTGGGTCAATGGCGAAGAGTCATCAGTCCTATGCTTCGTGCGTAATGGACATGTTGACAACATAACTCTCTTAATTTAGCCATTGGATTTGTATGAACATTGGGATGACTTCTTCGATCCCTTTCTTTCTGCTTGATTGGACTTGCTGAAGAAGAGTTTCCTTCAGTCTTTGCTTTCTACTTAACAAACTTGTTGAAGGAGTTGAGATTTCACATTTGATATTGATACCAAATTCAACTTAGTATGTTCTTGAGTTAGGATATTTTTATTGGATTTTAAAAAATGATCTTATGATCATTAGGGATGATCTCCCAATCTAGGCTACTTAAACTCATAAAATTGGAGGGATTTGGAGATTTAGATGCTATAATCTTTGAATTAACAAAGTAAAAGGATTCTTTACTACGACCTTTGTGACATGTTGAGTAAGCAGACCTGTTAGCGACTCGGCCATATTTGAGCTTGTTGAGTCCGACCTTATGCACCCACTTGAGTATTGGACTTGAGCAATTGATGGAGGATTTTATCATCGAGCTAATGAGATGGAGATTTCTTATTGCAGTCTTTGTGGCATGTTGAGTAAGTGGACTTGTCAGCGACTCAGCCATATTTGAGCTTGTTGAGTCCGACCTTATGCTCCCACTCGAGCCCTAGATTGGATGTATGGAGGGATGAAACGTCTCCAACTTGATTTATTATAATTTGCAGACTTGAAAATTTCTATTTTTGATTAGTAAGACTTTGAAACTTAAGAATTTGAATACATAATTTGAATATATATATGGGGATCTCGGTCTTAGACGCGATGTCAACCCAAATAGAGAAAGAGCCCCCCTATCTTACAAGAAAAAGCTTAATATTTTACTATAAAATTTAAAAAATGCCCCCTGTCTGGCAGGGGGGTTTTTGTTTTATCATGAAAATTCATTCTTGTAATACAAGAGAATCTCCAAGCACAACTTACGAAAGTTTTAAATATGATATTCATTTTATTACATTTTCATGTATAATACTTTTTTAGATATCAACCATTGATTGATGGTATTGGTCTTTCACCTTTAAAATCAATGAGTTGGTAGACTCCTCTTTGATATATCTTTTCAAAGATGAAGGACCCTTCCTAATTAAGTTCAAATTTATCGCCAATTTTGCGGTGTAAAATAATTGATCTTCTTAGCACTAAAATTAATTCCCCTTCTCAAAAAGCTCGAGGACGTACTGTATGATCGAATGCTTTGGACATTCTAGCTCAATAGACTTTTATTGCTGAGCTTGGAGCCTAACTTCATCAAGCTTATCAAGCACTTCCATCCATAGACGAACATTCTCATCTTGGGTAAGATCATGTTGAATGGCTACTCAGAGCGAAGGTAGTTCAGTTTCAAGTGGTAGAACTACTTCGGCCCCAAATACTAGTATATAAGAAGTGAATTTATGGGAGCCTTGTAGGTGGTGCGATAAGGCCGTAAAGCTTCCACAAGATTGATAGGCCACTCCCTTTTATTTCTTATGAGGATCTTTCTAAGTAGCTTTACTAGTGTTTTGTTGAAAGCCTCAACCAAGCCATTTACTCTCAGATTATAAATCGACAAGTATCGCCAATCAATCTTATATTGATTAGCAAATCTATAGATTTTAGTGATCTTGAATGCTGGACCATTATCTGAGATAATTTAGCGCAACACACCAAATCTATAGACAATATTGTGGGTGAAGGAGTTGGTCACATGCTCAGCCTTGACTTCCTTAAATAAGGCAGCTTCAACCCACTTGGAGAAATAATCAGTGGCTGCTAGGATGAAGCGATGATCACATGATGTTGGTGGATTAATTGATCCAATTACATCCATCCCCCATCACTCAAATGACCAAGATGCTATCATTGGGTGCAACAGATTTGGATGTTGATGAATAATATTATCATGGACTTGGTACTCATGGCATTTCTTGGCATGATCGATACAATCCTTTACCATAGATGACCAGTAATATCCCATTCTTTTGATTTTGAAAGCTATTTTGGGGCGATTGTTGTAGGGCCGTAATCTTTCATGGATCTTAGCAATCACTTTTTTTGGCTTCTTCTATTCACAAGCATCATAGACACATCTGTTCGAAGGATCTACGATAGATTATATTGCCAACATAAGCATATAGTTGAAGTCTTTTCTTGAGTTGTGCGGCCATCGACTTATTGCTTGGTAGTTTGTCTTCCTTAAAAGAGTTGATAAAGGGTTGTCTCTAATCTTCCTTCTCTTATACTATAAGGATTTCATTTCGTGGCTTTCTAACTTCCTCAAATTGAGGTCTTTTCTCCTGAATAGTCGAAGGCTCATCTTGTTGCCTTTGAGAAGTACCTGATAAGAGAGTGTGAGGAGCAATGTGAGTTGCATCCTGTTGACTTGAATTTGATGACCCCTCCTCCAATAGGGACATTAAATTTTCCAGCTCTAGAACTCGACGAGTGTAGAAACTAATTAGCACATAGTCATCGTCGTCCATACTCGCCATTTCTTTGTCCAACTTAGCTAGGCAATCAGCTTTACTATTTCTTGCTCGAGAGATCCGAGTTATAATGACATTTAGAATTTACTTCATAAGCTTGAGAACTCGTTTATGGTAGTAAGCCAATTTAAGCTTATTAATTTTATAAATATCCATCACTTAATTAATGACGATATGAGAATCACCATAAACTAGATTTTGAGCTCCTAAAGAGATGGCTTCCTCCAGACCTGCTACTAACGCATTGTATTCTGCTTTGTTGTTGGTTTGTGGCTCAGTCAACTAGAAAGAGTGCCTCATTATATCACATTTTGGTATGATCAAGATGAGGCCAATACTAACTCAAGCTTTTGGGAGATTTGAGGGTTGAGTGTATTTGATGGATGAAGCTCCATCAAAATACAATATATATATATATATATATATATATATATATATATATATATATACTATTTTTCCTTTTCATATATATTCATGATATGCTCGTTAAGAAGATCATCATTGAGCGATGAATCTGTTGGGATAGGGTGTGCAGCAAAGAAGTCTATTAGAATTTACCCCTTCACCGCTTTTTAAGAAATATATATGATGTCAACTTATAGCAAAAGAATAGCCCATCATGTCAAGGGACCTATCAACACTGGTATTGTCATGAAGAACTTCAGCGGATCGATCCTTGAGATGAGAGTAATTCTATGAGATAGCATGTAATGATGAAACTTTTGGACATAAAAGATTAACAACAATCAATGCTTCTCAATTGGAGAATAGTATCCACTCTATTAATCTTGAATGTAGTATAGGACATTCTCCTTTTCCTCTTCATTATGTAGTGCAAACAATGCACTAGAGATTCTTTTGAATCCACTACATGTAGTTTGAGGGGCTTTCTTGGGATTGGCACTACGAGAATGGGCGGATTCAATAGATACTTCTTGATATTTTCAAAAGCCTCTTGACATTCTTTATTCTATTTGAAAGAAGTATCCTTCTTCATCAACTTCTTCCTCTTGGATGCAAATATCTAACCAAAGCCTCCAATGACTTTTTGGTTGGAGTGTGGAATAGGTATTTCTTCAATCGGAGGACTGCGATCGAAGCTGACCTCCTCTTAAAGATATAAAGCTGGTTGGTGATGGGATCCCCTAGGCGACTCTCCAAGATGTCAGCAGTCAAAAATTTCATCACATATGACCTTTCTCTTAGGTACCCATTCTAGTAGAATTCTATTTATGGCGGATTTGTGGGAGTACAGTCTAGATGTCACACCAATCTTTCTTTAAGGTAGTTTTACTTTGAGACTTTGGCCTCCAAATTTTCTTACCTTTTTGTCGGGCCCTTCGATGGCAGATTCTTAGACCTGTGGTCCAAGTGTCATGCCTCGATGCTCACCGTGTGGGACTTGAATTAGTTGACATCTTACCGGTGTTGTAGGAAGAGGTCTCCTTAAAGGAGCAACTTTAGCCTCCCTGATGACAGGACCTTGATGTTTTCTTTCATGGTCCTTTCTCCTTAGCAACTTTGAGGACTGATGCGTTTGCATATACAATTTTGAATTTTCTCATTGGGGAAGCTGAAACCTGATATTTTCAAGACTAGAAAGACGGTTTGATTCGACCAATAGAGTTATTCTGCTTTACCCATCCCAGGTTATCAAACTTGTTATGGGTTGGAACACTCGCTTCTGGTTTCATAGCTAGTTGTATGCTTTTTTGCTTGAATAATGGCCATTGAGCATGGATTTCAGCCTTTCTCTTTCTCCACTGCCTCTAGGTTAGCTTTCTTCCAGATGAAGAAGCTTCTGCATCGCTCCTTTTTCTCCAGGCTTTGACCTCCATATTTATTTTTCTTTCTACCGGGACCTTTCGGTAATGGATTCCCAAACATGCGATTCAGGTGTCACACTCTGATGTTTACCATGCAGGACTTGTTTGTAACTCTCTTGAGTTCTTACTACCACTAAAGATAGTTTCTACAATGGAACATTATTGACTTCTCTAATAATTGACCTTTGATATCTTTTATTCATAAGACATTTTCTTTACAACCTTTAGGACTCATGTACTTAGAGTAGATATAGTTTCAAGTTGTTTCTTCTGAATGGATGGAGCTGACTACTGTTGAGCCTAAAAAGATTGCTTAACATCACCAATAGAGCTATTCATTTTCACCCATTTAAAAAATATCAAATTTATTACAGGTAGGAATACTGCTTCTAGTTGTAAGGCTGATTGCATGGCTAGTGATTCAGGGAGCAATGCTGAGCTCACAATTTAGCATTTCTTCTCCTTCTTTGTCTTTTACTCAATTTTTCTCTAAAAGAGGAGGCTTCAACATCATGCCTTCCTAGTGCAAAAGGTTCAACTGACAGAGTGATCAGATTCACAGATATTACTGAAACTTTTTACCTAATGACAGTTCTTTTTATGATTGACACCTCAGAATAACTCAATCTTTCGAATACAAAGGTTCTCTTTCGAGGAACCTCGAATGTAGTGGCCATTCTAGTTGTCCCTCCTCCCTGCAAGTTGGTGTGTATAATATGCGGTTCTTCAAGTAGATGAATTTTGGAGTAGTGATAGAAAAAGTTTACACTATCAAATTAGATGGTAGCTCCAAAGATCTCCAATTGATTACAACATTACGGATGTTGACTCCATGACCTAGCTGCATGATGAATGATGTGCTCTGAAGATCCATCTTGCAAATGAGAGATGAGGATTAATAGTCAATAATTGATGTATCATCCCACACTTTCATAATGTAGATATACAATAGAGCGAACTAATATAGAGAACAAACAGGTTGGTCATAAGAATATGATTGATTTAAATTTAATTTCATTGAAGATTAAATTTAAAATTTTATTTGTATCTTGTTCCACTACTACTATAGCTCATATTTGACTAGCTAAAGATGAAAAGAAAACCTATCCTGGAGTCGTTTCAAATTGGGGCTAAAAATTTTCCATCGATCTCTCGATGAAAAGAGTTTGGTTTATATGCCGATGAAATTTTTTGAAGGCAGATGGAATAGTAGATAAGACACCACCTAGAGATATCGTCCTCATTTTTGTGAGGACTTTATATCTGGTTTAAGGTTTCCTATAAGCCCAAGCACCTATAGTTAATTACCCCTCCCAATACTGAGAGAGAACTTTTAATTAAGGCTAATCATTAGATCACTAAAAACATAGCATATAATAGCAGTATGTAGAGTTTTAAAATTTAGAATTTATAAAATTCATCATTTTAACTTAAAGCGAATGGTTGGGGGGAATGATGATGTGCCCAATTAAGATCTCATGGTTCCGTCATCTCGGGCTGTCGTGGTCCCTAGTCTACTTAGTCAGAGGAGGTAGTCGACCTAACTTGACTGAGGGATCTTTATCAGCAGCCATGAGTTGCGTTGTCCAGGGGTACCTTATAGACCTGGGGTGGAGTTTATCTAAGGAGACAAATACAAGTCAACCTTAGCTAATATAGGGCTTTTTGTCCAACCAAAATACATTATATAGTTCATAGCTCAAAGAGCAAATCCATTGGGGAACAATAGGGCTGAGGCTGTGAACTTGATTTAGTGGTGTCATTTTGCGATAAACCACTCGGTCAAAATCAGCCATTTATGAACCATGACCACGCCCCTATGGGCTTAAGATTATTTGAGTATGAAAATAGTTATGTATTTGATTTGACATTGGCTCTTTGTGAGCAAAAGTTTTCTTAATTTGTCACCCTCGACAAACAGTTGCGAAGGGGCGGACAGATTTTACTTTAAATTTAAATATTTAATTTTATTTAATTTATTTTTTATTTAAATATTTGATCATTTTATAATTGATTTGAATTTGAATATATAAAGTTTTATCATTTAAGCCTTAGTAGTGATAGCCTTTTCATCACATGATTATTATTGTCTAATAGACCATGTCAATTATACCTCTTTTCTACAAAGGATCGGGTCTAAATTCCCAAAATTTATAATCCTTTAAACCTTGTCAACTCTAGCTTGAGCATGAGAGATCAAGTTTGGGACTTCTCACTTGGGAGATTGAACTTGAGAAGATGTGTCAATATGTTTATATTTATCTTTTATAATTATATGACAAAATTAACTTCTCATATTTTACTAAATTGAAATTTTTTATAATATTATCATTGGATTTTTAGAATCGTTAACTGAGTCACAGGACCAAACCGAGAATCAACCCATGTACCATCCTCAGACACTAAGTTTAAGCATTTAGCATAGTGCCGAGGCCCATGCGAGATATTTAGATTACTTGTATGAAGCTTGAAAAATTCAAATTGAATTGACGATTGCTTTATAGTTTGTATAAAAATTTATCTCTTTCAAATGATTGCACAAAATTCTGAAGCACTTGAATTGATTGATAATTGGCTCCATAATTTATACAAAATTAATACATTTGAAGTTTATTTAGAATTTAAGCCAAACCTTCTACCTGCTAGCATTAATGTGGTGCAGATTCGGTGGTGTTAAAAGATTTAAAATTAACATATTACTTTTAACTTGATTCCATTTTAGATTCATAGCAGAATACTATTTCAAAAATCTTGGCTTTATTTGGGTGGCAAAATTTGTCTTTTTATAGCTTATTTATTTTAAGTGGTCCCCACAGAGCATCTTTTCCTATGTATATATAGACAGACTGTTTAGTTCATTTTCATTCAAATCCATTCAGTTCTGTTAAGTCGTTTGAAGGTTAAGAGCGTGAGAAAGTTCTACTTGCCTTTTGGAGTGAAGTTCTAAGTTTTCTGGTAAGTTCTTTTTTTATTCATATTTTTTTTTTGCAAATTTTCCTTTTTTTTTAATTCTTTACTTTAGTTGTTATTATGCCCTTTTTTATTTTAGTCTATGAAATCTTGCTTAAATTTCTTTTTTAGCTATATTTAGATATACTTAAGTTCATTTGAGTCCATTATTAGTCAAAAATCTCTCTCTCACATCCAGAGGGTCGCCTCATGAGTCCTATAGCCTTCCTACCATACTTTTAAAAGGCATGCATAGTCGGTGACTTGCAACACTTTTAAAGTCTTAAACTCACCACACTTAAATTAACATGCATGAGCCTTCAAATACCTGTAATTTCAATTTAGATTTGAATTTTGAGCTTAGAGTTCATTTTGCATTAAATTAATTAAGTCCTCTATTAGTCCGAATTTTGGAAGAGAGAAGTAATATTCTTCACCACGCTAAGAAAAGTGTGTATAAGATAATCAGCAAAATTTTTAAAATAGGCACATTCTTAATCTTAATTAGCAATTTAGGCATCAAAATTTTTTTTTTATGAAAATGTCTGCACGATGACGACGGTGTCAACGCTAAGGCCACGTCGCGGATTTTTTTTTTTTGCTTTGGTGCTGAGAGAGAGAGAGAGAGAGAGAGAGAGAGAGAGAGAGAGAGAGGAGAGAAGAGAGAGAGAGAGTTTTTGGTAGCGTGGATTTAATTAATTAATTAATTAATTATATATTTATATATATATATATATTTAATCTCTCTCTTCTCTCTTCTCTCTTCTCTCTCTCTCTCTGCTACCGAAAGCAAAAAATAAAAAATAAAAAAAAATCCGCGCTATCTCTCTCTCTTCTCTCCTCTCTCTCTACAAAGCAAAAAATTAAGCAAGGACGACGCCGACGCGGGCCATGCGAACCGTCGATGACTAGGCTTATTGGCTCAATCAGAAAGAAAGAGGTATTTTTCACCATAGAGGAGACTCTCAAAGGTCAAGTCTTCCCCTATCGTGCAAGGATGGAAACCCTCTCTTAGCAAAAGTGAAACAAGATGACATGCATGATATTAAGAATACAACATCTAGATAAAGAGTTGCTAAATCTTTTAATTAACTTGATGTAATGCTTAGGCTTTAAATGAGGTTATGAGTTGTTTAGAAAATTAGTTATAAATTATAGTTGGGGTAGAAAGTTTATTTTTCCCTAAGAGCCTAACTGGATCGAGGCCGCACATTAAATCACCATACATGAAGAAAGTAAAAAAAGATATGTCATTTCTATTACACAATTATAAATAAAATATCAAATAATTTATAAACCCAATGTAAAAGAATTACAGGCCGATGCGGTCGGGTACCGCCGTATAACTTGAAAAGAGAAATGGGTAGCCGAGCTCTACCCTTATACAACCCGGTATATAAAAGAATAATTACAAATTCACAAATGAATAAATGCTATGGGGGTCTTCATTTCTTTATTCTTCATGTCTCCTTCATTCCTCCTTTGGATTTGCTTACTTCAAAGGCATCACGGGGGCCTCCCAAGACAAAGCCTTCTAGCCTATGCTCATCATAATCCCCCCATAACACTAATCCTAATTCCTAATGCACAATTAAATTAAAAATAGGAAAATTAAACCTAACTACACCTACAAGATAAGTGTTAGTTAAACACATCATACAACCCAAGCAGTTATATGTATAATTTGGACTTAGCACCTTGCACATGGATAAATAAGTCCACCTATCCTAATTTAGATTATGCTTAAGGGTTAAGCAACCTACACAAGAGAGCATTTATATTTATTTTAAGCACCCTTTAAGCATAATCTCCTATATAAAATATGATTAGTTAATAATTCTAACATCCGTCTATGAAATATATACCCTAACATCTAGTCTACAATAATACATCATAAAACCAAACATACATCAAACCATACATCACCCTAACATAAAGCTAAAAATGATGACTTAATCTAAGGTGTGTGTATTAAGGCTTGCGTGGTATGCCTTAACTAGGCTTTGTTATAATTTTCTAAGTAAGAAAAGATTTAATTTGAAGGAGGGTTTCACTTTAGGTGGCTTAATTGATTTGTAAGTTTTACTTAATGTTTTCTTTTATTTCACTTGACTTACACTTAACAACTAAGTGTTATAAAGAGAAGAAAAGACATGATCACCCCCTTTTATCCCTACCTTAAGTCATATCTAAAGCAAATTAATTAAATGAATTCTCTTTAGTGAATGATTTATTACATATTTTAATTAATTTTAGGTTTATGTTCACTTTAAATAATCTCATTCAATAAGAAAGATATCTTAAGATTAATTGGAGTTAATTACTATAACACAATACATATTTGTTCATTTCTTTCCATCATATCCAGCATACATATGATTAAGTCCTAAACATATCTATACAAACAATATATTTTTAGCACACTTAAATGCAGGATGCATAAATGAGTTTTATAAAAAAAGAAGATTCTCATTCATTAGCTAAATACACATTCAAATGTTTGAAAGTTCTAAACAAGTACTTCATCATTGTTTGACCAGGAGAACGGGGTAGGAACCTCCTTGGGGCTAGTTAAAGTTGTGCATCCCCGGGAGTCTAGACTAGTTATACCTTCTATTCTTAAATGCATATAGATGCATAAACAACTATAATAATGAGAAACATGCAAAAATTATATTTTTATTTTGAATTATGCATATGGAATAAGGTGATATTTTTGTTCATTAGCCAAATGCACACACAAGTATATAAAAGTTATTAGCAAGTACTTTGCCATTGTTTGATCAGGAGAATGAGGTAGGAACCTCCTTGGAGCTACTTAAAGCTGTGCATCCCCGGGTGTCCATACTAGTTATACCCGCTATTCTTAAATACTCATGAGTGTACAAACAATTATAAGAGTAAAAATCATACAAGAATTATTTTTTGATTTATTTATACATGTGAGCTAAAATTCTATCTAAATTTTAACATGGATTTACATGAGAATAAACCCAAGCAAGTGTTGTGTCCTTTTCAAATGAACTTTACACTTGTTAATATTCATATCTAATGTAAATTCATGAAGATTAAAGAAAAGAGAACTTCATATCACATGTTCTAAGTTGTAAGCACATGCTTATAAATACCTATAATTATCATTACTCCATGTGTCATAGTTGATTTATATACTTTTAAAATAATTTTCTATTAATAGTGATAATAGCCATATTTTTAATCAAGTCAACACATGCAAATTTGATATAAAGGAAATCATTTATTTTAATTTATTTTTGAAAGAAATGAATGCATGATTATAAGTGGCATACAACATTTTAATATGATTGGAAAGAAATAAAGAAACACAATCATATAATTTCATTCAATCCAACTAATCTTAATGACAATCACTTTAAATAAGCTCATATAAAATGAACCAAAGTTTCTTAAAGTCACTTTTGATTTTATGTTTAGCTTGATTTAAGAAATGTGAGAAAGATTTGTTAATCCTATCCCATTCCCCATATGTGAATTAATTTGATTTAATGAAAAGCAATTAGATTGATTTTATGATTTGGTTAAGTTAAGCATGAATTAAATCAATTAATTAACCGCTGCCCATATTATCTTAAGGTAATTAATTAAATAATTATGAGCTAATATGATATGTAAATAAATTAAAAAGTAAATAGCAGTGCTCTTATGAAATGAAATGGGCCTAATGCAATTAGCTCACAATCATTTATTAATTAAGCTTAAGGAACTCACTTAATTACTTTTATGATTTTCTCACACATGTGAGCTAATTATAATTTCATTAGCTCTCTTTAGGTTATTGAACACCAAAAGAACTACCCAAAGATTAATTAGGAAAATCAGATTTAATTAAATTTTTAAAATCAATTAAATAAATAATTCACCTCTCCTAAAAAAGAGACTTACCAAAGTTAATAATTATCTCAAAATGAGATGGGCTTAAGAGAAAAAATAGGGAAAGAGGTCCCCACCTATTTCCATAAGCCATCCACTAGATTAAGCATGATTTAAAATGACTTGAATTCTAATTTAGCTAATTAAGTTTCTAATTAGTTAATTAATTAATAATTAGGACTTTTGTTGAAAAGAGAGAGAAAATTAGAAAGAGGATTAAGAGAGAGGCTCCAATCCACTTCCTAAGTCTCCTCTCAACCAGGATTAAAGTCGAAATAATTAATTAATCACTATTCATATGCTTAATCACCCCTTATTGAAGTTAAGAGGGTAATTAGAGCTTAATCAATCAATCCTCCTAATTTAGTAGGTAATAAATCTCTAGAAAATTAGAGGGGGTAGAACTCATCCTCTCAAAAAATTCTCAAAATTTTTGGGTCAATCATAAGAGATTAAAGAGTAATTAATCTAAATAAGTTTTTAATTAATCTATAATTAAGCTTTGATTACAATTCAAAATCTATTGGAAGTATTTTTATTAAATTCTTCTTTGAAATACTTTTAAAATGAGCCATTGTTTGTATTTTTTAGATTTTTCTACAATTAGTTTTGAATTTTTAAAATTTTGATATTAAAAATGGACTAATTAACCCTAATTAAAGCCTTAATCCCATCGGCGGCGACATGCTGACACGACGTGCTTTCCACATGGCATGGCGGATTGGTTATTTAAGTTATCACATCCGTGCATAGAGCCAGCTGGCGGCGGACGTGGCATTGATCCCTGCCATTCGATCTCGGATCGGATGGCATGGATCAAACTCAAGGCATAAAAGGAGAAATCCCATTTGATCTAATGTGATTTGATCATGACCATCTTTTCCAATCACGCAGAATGGATGACCCATGATACACTTTCTCGTGAGCAATGAATAATAATGTCTGTCCACCATGGGTCGTTCGATTCAAGCTCACCCGAGCTCGGATGAACTTCAAAATCAACCCACACCATCAAGGGAAGGAGACGAGCACATCCAATGGTAAAGATTGCATGCAATGAAGATTTTTTTCGAAAAGGACCAACCACACTTAAGCTAGAGATGCGATTTTTATGGAAATACCTCACGGAGCTAAGGCAGGTGGTGAGATTAATAGGTAGCTAGTAGGCCAGTGAAACTTGGGCATTTGTTTGAAGTAGATCCCTCAGATGACCAATCCACACACTTTGGAGCTTCGATCATGATCGAACTCGAGCCTCTGGTGGCTTTGAAGCTTAAGAAATGATTTGTGTGGCCTCGATGAGGTGTAGTGATGGTGTGGGAACGAGGAATTTGATTGAAGTTGGGGTATTGATGAAGTTGGAATCACATGCAACCTCCCCTATTTTAGTTTGGCATAAATTTGAGAATGGAGAAGAATGGGGGAGCTTAGGAGCTTGGGGAACGGTTGTGGGAGACTCTTCTTCACTCTCTTTAGCTCAAACGAAGATGAATCATGCAATTCTCATTCGAATTGAGGGGGTATAAAACCTTAATTGCTGAGGTGGAAGGATAGGATTCAATCCCATTTTCTCGATGGCCAGCCATAGTCAGAAAGCCAAAATTGTCTTCATCAGGTCCAAGTGGCTCGCCAGGAGTGGGGGAGGCTTGGGAGGTGGCTCAAGGTCTAATATGGGGAGATTTTCTTTCCTTTGTCTATGGGGTGCTCGGTTTGCATGGGAGGTGCACCTCCCCTTGGTTCATGAAAAGTCCTAATGTGCTTAGAGTGGCCTAGGAAGGTTAGGCATGCTTCATTTGGCAATTGGATGGCTGCCCAAGTGATGAGAGAGAGGACTTTGCCAAATGGGGGAAGAAATCCAATGCAAAGAGGTTTGTCCAATGGCTAATCCCCTATTATTGGGCCCACTTAGCTCATGGGCAGACTTTGGGCTGATCTAGGGTCAATTTGGGTCAGGTTTGGTCAGCCACCAAAGTCCTATGGGTTGGTTTTATGGGTTTTGGCTTCATTTGATCAAATGAGTTCATGTTGTGTTGGGTTGATTAATTGGTCAAATTGGGTCAAACCAAGACTTGGGTTAGGTTCAAAGGATGATTTGAAGAGTTTTAGTTCAAGTGATTTCAATCAATTTGGCTTAAGTTTGATTTTGGCTCACTTGGGTTCAAATAGGTCAAGTGGGATAAGTTGACCAATTTGACCCAATTGAGTTGGGTTAGGTATTGATTCATATTTAATTGGTCAACTAAAAATGATTGTAGGCTTTGGTTTGAATCAATTTAGATTTAATTTAGATTTTGGCCAACTTGACCTTTTAGGTCAATTTGGGCTAGGTTGGGTCAAGTTAACCAATTGGTCAAATTTGGCTCAATTATGACTTTGGTCAAGTTCAATAATCAATTTAGAATGAACTTGAGCCATTAGCTGCAATCAATTTAGGTTAAATCATAATTTTACCTATTTTGGCTTTTTAGGCCAATTTGGGTGAACTTGGATCAAATGCCTTATTGGACTTAGTTTGTCTCAATTGAGAGTCAAGTCATGTTCAAGCATTGATTATGAATTGGTTTGAATCAATGGTTTCAATCAATTTGATATATGGTGGGATTTGGCTAGTTTAAGTTTCTTTTAGGCTAAAGGTTGACTTGGTCAAAGGACCACGTTGACTTGGTTTGACCCAATTGAGGTGATTGATCATCCCAGGGTGATTGTTGATCATGATATGAGGTTTGGATGAGCTTAGTTCAATCCAATTTGGGTTGGATTAAAACTTGGTTTAAAAAGGGTTCTTTAGGTCACTTTAGTTCAAGTGGACCTAAAATTGGTTTGCTTTTGGCTTGATTCAAGTTTAGTTGAACTTATATATGAGCCTATGATTAAAAATATAAATCCAATTACAATCAATTTGCAGTTTGATAGATTTTGGTTCATTTGAAGTTTTCAAGTAAAAAATGCTAACTTGGGCTTGACTTAGGTTGACTTGAGTTTGGTTTGATAATTATAATTTATGTTTATATTTGGCTAAATAATTGAAGGAATGATTAATTCATAAGAAAATCTATTGGTTTGGCTTGATTTGGATAGGATTTTGCCAAGTCCAAAAAATTGGCTTAAAAGGCTTGAATTGAGTTTTGGTTTAATTTTGGATTTGGTTTTGGCTATTTGAATTTATATTTTATTTATATTTAGAAATATAAATAAAGATATAAAAGATTCATAAGAAAATCACTTGAGTTTGGAGTGATTTGGAAGCAAATTTGACCAAGCTTAATGATGTAGGTCAAAAGGGCTTAAGTAGGGAATTGATTTAGTTTGATTTATTTTTTATAATTGGAGGGTGGGTTTCATTTATATTTATGAATATAAATGAAGGAGTAATTAGTTTATAAAGAAACCAATTGATTTTGGGTAGATTTGTATGAGATTTGATTAAGCTTATGGAGATAGGTCCATAGGATTTAAGAGGGGATTTGACTTGGTTTGATTTAGTTTGATTTGGTTTTGGTCATTTGGGTATGGATTTTATTTATATTTGTGAATATAAATGAAAGAATAACTGATTCATAAAATAATCAATCAAGTTTGGGATTATTTAGGTGGAGATTTGGCTAAGCTTATGAGAGTGGGTCATAAGGCATAAGGAGGAATTTTGATTTTGATTATGGGTTCTAATCATTTGGTTTGGAATTTGGATTTAGATTTGGTAAATGATTGAGAGATTGACTTGGTCTTTGAGAAAATAAGATGAATTGGGATTTATTTGAATTTGTAAGTTTATAGGATGAAATCAAAGGGCATAGAAAGAATGTTGATCTTGGATTGGATTATGGGTTTCAATGATTTGGTTAGGAATTTGGATTTAGATTTGGTGTTTGAGTTAGATTTGAGGTTTGGTTTGAGGAGGAAAGCATGGATTTGGTTTAGGTTATAGGGTAGGTGAGTCTTCCTAAGTCCCTAAGGCATAACCTATTCTTATGGCAAATCCTTCTAAGTCTCTAGATTTAGGTTAAGTGTTCACCTAATCACAATAATTGTCTTATGACTAAGGAGCTCTTAGTGTCTACAAGAGTCCTAGATCTATGATGAGGAAGTTGAGAACTCACCCCAAAAGTGAGGTTAACATATATGATATATGTATCAAGGATAAGTTATCAAAATTTAATTATTAACCATCTTGTGATTATCTTCTACAAAGTATTATATTGTATTATCAACTCTTTGAATTACTTGAAGATGGAAGTTATAATGAACTACTTATATTGAAATATACAAAATTGGATGAAGGCCTAATTTTTTTCCTCTCATTTTCTTATGTAAATGTAAAAGTCATTTCCTTTTCTTCTATGTGTTAGTTAATAATCACTAATCTATGATTATGAATTCATTAAGTTCATGGAATCCTCTTTTGACAATGATTGATATATATAATATATATATATATATATATATATGGGATCCGAAAATTCACCACCAACCTCTTCGATGAAAAGAGTGATTTTAAGGTGTCGGTGGAATTTTTAGAAGGCAGATGGAATAGTAGATAAGACACTACCCAGAGATTTCATCCTCATTTGGTGAGAACTTTAGATCTGGTTCCAAGTTTTCTATAGGCGCAAGCCCCTATAGTAAATTACCCCTCTCAATAAGTGAGAGAGAACTTATTGATTAAGGCTAGTCATTAGATCTCAAAATGCGTAGCGTATAGTAGCAGCATATAGAGTTTCAAAATTTAGATTATGAAATTTATCATTTCAGCTTAAACCGGATAGTTGTGGGAATGATGACGTGCCCGATCTAGATCCCATGGTTCCGTCATCCTGGATAGTCGCGGTCCCTAGTGTACTTAGTCAGAGGAGGTTGTCGACCCAACCTGACAGAATGATCCTCATCAGCAACACATGGGTTACGTCGTCCAAGAAATCCTTGGGATGGTGTTTGTCTAAGGAGACAATCTTAAGTCTACCTTAGATGATAGAGGGCTGTTTGCCCTATCAAGTATACCCTATGATTCACAACTCAAAGGGCAGAGCCATTGGGGAGCATACGGGCTACGGTTGTGATCGTAATATAATGGAGCCAGATTTGCCAAATCACCTGATCAGAGGACTCTGGTCATAACTGCTTCATCTGTGGAGCCTACTAGCCAAGTCATGTAGTTCAGAGGACACGGGTCACGTCCTTACTAGCAAGAAATTGATTGAGAGTGAACATAGTAGAATACTTGATTTGACATTGACTCCTTTGTGAGCTAGAGTTTGTTTAATTTTTCACCCCTGATAAACAGTTGCGGAAGGTGGATAGATTGAGTTTGGTTTAAGTTTTTAGTGATTGAGTTTCATTTTAATAGTTTTAAATTGATATTTGAAAATTAATTAATTTGAATATGTTTAAGAGCTTTATATCCTGTAAACTCTGTTTAGCTTCTAATAAAGGATTAGATCTACTGCCACCTGACAGAATCAGAATCAATTTTTTTTAGATATTTCACTGATTTGAAACTCTTTTATAAGTTTTTATCTAAGGAGACAATCTTAAGTTTAACTTTGCTAACAGAGGGCTGTTTGCCCTATCTAGTATACCCTATGATTCACAACTCAAAGGGCATAGCCATTGGGAGCACCGCAGTACAGTGTGATCGTAATATAATGACGGACCAAACCACGTCGGACTCGGTCATAACTACTTCATCTGTGGAGCCTACTGGCCAAGCCATGTAGTTTAGAGGACGCGAGCCACATCCTTACTGACAGAGATTGATTGAGAGTGAACATAATAGAACACTTGATTTGACATTGCCTCTTTTGCGAGTTAGAGTTTGCTTAATTTATCACCTCCGACAAGTAATTACGGAAGATGGATAGATTGATTTTGATTTAAGTTTTTAATGATAGAGTTTCATTTAAGCCATTTCTTAGATTGATATTTGATTTGAATTGATTTGATTAGAAAAATTGATTGATTTGAATATGTTTAAGAGCTTTAGATCCTATCAACTCTGTTTAGCTGCTAACAGAGGATTAGATCTACTGTCACTTGACAGAATCAAATTTTTAGATATTTTAGTGGTTTGAAACTCTTATTATAGGTTTTTAGATTTTGTTAACCCAGACCCAGTCATAAGACTAAACCAGGAAGCAACCCGCGTAGTATCCTCAGTCACTTGAATTTAAGCATTCAACATAGTGTCGGGGCTCATGCAGGTGTATTTATAGCTTAGATGATTTCACCTAATTAGTGATTTCGTTGATTTTTTAAATCATAATTAGAATGAAATTCCTTGATTTTTGGTTAAAAGAAGCCTTATTATTTTTATAGATTTTGACTTAGTATAGCCTTCTGTCTGCTGTACAAAGGGTTGCAGATTCGGTGGCGAAGAATGCATTGTTAATTGATCTAATATCTTATTAGATTTTCCAGATTAATATTTAATATATTCCAATTTAGCCTGTGTAGCCTTTTTAGACATTAAAATTTTCACTTGAAATCTCTATGTCTGAGCACATGCAGTAATTTATAACTTGGCTAATTTCACCTAATTAATGAAATCATTGATTTTGAAAATCATAATTAGGATGAAATTCCTTGATTTTTGATTAAAAGAAGCCTTATGATTTTTGTAAATTTTTGATTTAGTATTGCCTTCTATTTTTGTAGATTTTGATTTAGCGTGCCTTACATGCTTGTCTGAGGGTTGGATCCGGTGAAGACATTTGGCTATGTGTTGAAAGGATAATTTAATTTATTATTTTAAGAAGAAGATTTATTCTTAAAGGTAATTCTCATTTCCCCCCTCCTTTTATTCAAATTTATTTTCCCCATCTTTTATTCAAATTTGATTTTCCCCTCTTTTATTAAAATTTGATTTTTCCCATCTTTTATTCAAATTTGACTTCCCCTCTTTTATTTAAATTTGATTTTCCCCCTCTTTTTCTAAGTCTAGAAATCACATAAAATTTCGACAGCCTCCTGGCGTCATCCCCGCGTAGGGGGCTTCATCGGGTGTGTTTTGGCTTGCTCGGTATGCTCTGCTGAGCGTAGCGAGTGATTTTTTGCGACACCACAGCCAATTTTCATCTCGTTGCGCCCTGCTGAGCACAACGGGATCTTCAAACCTGAAAGAAAGCATATACAACATATACTCATTCTCCCCCCTCCTTTTATAAGTTTGGGATTTAGACAAAATTTTGGAGTCTTAGGCATCATCATGCGGTGCATCGGTGTTTTGGCTTACTCGTGCATGTGGCGTGAGGGAGTGGTGTCTTGCGACATCACAGCCGATTTTCATCTCGTCGTGCCCTGCTGAGCACGACGAGGTCTTCAAACTTGCAAAGAATATATACAATGCAATATATAATCATCCCCCTTTTTTTTCTAAGTCTATAAATTAGACAATATTTTGGCAGCCTCCCAGCATCATCCCCGTATAGTAGGCTACATCGGGAGTGTTTTGGCTTGTTTCGACGCCTTAAGTGTAGAGTGTCTTTGCGACACTACGGTGATTTTATCTCATCTGCCCTGGCGAGATCTTCCGCAGAATACATAAAATGCAATATATAATCATCCTCCTTTTTTTAAAGTCTGAAAATTAGATAAAATTTTGGCAGCATTTCACTTAGGGGGAGCGACATCTAACAAGCGTGGGCAGTACTGGCGTAGCGGGTATCTTCAACGCTTTTCATCTTCTGAGCACAATAAGGTCTTCAAACTCTGCACTCGATGGCGTAGCGGCGATTAATCTTGACATCCATCATCTCTTGCACCCTACTATGATGGGCATTAGCAGGGTCTTGAAATCTACAAAAAGGGACATAAACATGTATAATCTGCAATAATTGCAGTCTTGCTGAAACTTTTCAACCCCAGGCCATGGACATCTCGAATAGTTGTGCTAGAATCAATATGCCTTTTTGCAGCGATAGAACAAGCCCAAAACTTAAGTTGGAAGCTCCTCTCAACCTCTTTAACATGATATTTGATATATCTTTCCGTGGTTGTGACATGCATAAATTTGTCTATATCCATGGTATCCATGAGCATAGTACTTCAGAACTTCAGGTAACTCTTCATAATCCAAATCCTCAATAATTGTGTCGGCAGCATGTTTCTTTCTCCATTGAAGCATGTAAGCCCACATCTGCTTTACTTTCTCGATATCAAATTTATGAGCATTCAAAAGTCTCAACATCATATGATAATTATCATGCTTTGAAGGCAACAAATCATCCAATATCAAAGATTGGTGAAAAACATCAACAGCTTCGAACGGGTTCAGGAAGTCCCAAGCCGATGTCCTGGGAGGAGATGGAGGAGGCGGAGCAACCCGAGAAGTGGATGCCTTGGAGTTCGCTCCAACGTTAGCAGGAATACGCTGAGTCATTCCAGCTGGAGGAGATGAAGAACCGAAAAAACCATAGTAATTAGGCTGGTCCGCATACATGGTGTGCGAATGCGAATCGGAGTTCTAAGCCGCATAAGCGTATCCATAAGGGTAAGACGAGGATGGCGGTTCAGAGACCGAAACGTATTGAACCTGCTCATGGCTTCCCATGCACTGTTCTATTGAAACAGAGGGGGGAGGAGGATTACTCTTGGCATAGTGAAGATTGACGTACGTGGGGCCGCCTTCTAGAGTTTCACGGTGGTCGGAGTGGAGATGAACAGGGGAATCGCCTTCAGAGTGCAGCGGTGAGATGTCGTCGGAATCGGAGTCATCGGAGTGGAAATGGATGTGAGATCCTGACTGAGATCGGGAGTGAGACTGCGCAGTGGACATTGCAGCCGCGGACAGAGGAGGCACCGGTGCCAATGAAAGCGAGGACGTAGGGAGAGTTACGTTATTTTTTTTTTCTTGCATGCATGCATGCGGTTGAGGGAGACGGAGAAGGAAGAGAGAGATGGGAGCCTTCATTTGCTACCGTTCCCCTTGCAGTTCTTGCAGTTGAGGGAGACGGAGCCGAGGGCAGAAAGAGAGAGAGAGGGGGAACGTATCTCTTTTTTGCCTGCCGTTGAGGAAGTTATCTTTTGGCTTGCGGTTGTAAGGAAGGGGAAGAGTAGTTGCGGCTGCGGTTGGGAGGAATTTGAACGGGAGAGTGGGAGCAGTTTTTTTTTTTTTTTGGTTAGGAGGGAGCGGGGTCGAGTGGTTGATCACATTAGGATTAGGACTCGTTCGAGTTATCGGAAATTAATAGATTTTAAATTAATTTTCTAAATATTAATTAATTTAAAAATAGATTTTAATCCAATATCATTATATAGTTAATATATATATTGATTCAAAGTTATTTCGGTGTTCAGCATGGCAACCTTGGTTTGTGATGAAGTCGTTTGATTGGTCGGCCGAGTGTCTTTATTTCAAAATCACACGCCGTTCTTCGCTTCCTTCGATTTTTTTTGTGCCAATTGAGTGCAAATAGTCTCATGTGATAGATTTCGATATTTTAAAGCTAACAGCGTAATTAATTTTATGAACGAAGGTCATTTGGTTGGCATCGGTGCCTCCTGATTTCGGTATGCGTATGAGCATGTTGATGACTCGAGCGCTTGATCAATTGATCCTTAAGTTGTGCCATTTTCGACGTTCTGAACACAATGGTGAAGTCCGTTAATCGATCAGAGGTCATTTGAGTTGATTTTGGTGACGCCTTGTGCTTTTCATCCTCGATTTGTGTGTTATTACTTCAAATCACTCGATATTTGCACAGACTCATCCGAATTGAGTGTGGACAGTCTCATTTGATAGTTTTTGATGTTTTGAAGCTAACAACATAGTCAATTTTGTGAACGGAGGTTGTTCGGATATCTTCGCAGCTTCCCAACTCTGATATGCGTGTCGACTCATTGATAGCTTGAGCGCTTAATCGATTGATCGTTAGATTTTGCAATATCTATATTCTAATCAATTTCGACGTTCTGAATGCAATGGCGAAGTCCGTTCATCGATCGGAGGTAATTTCGATCATTTTCGGTGATATCCAGTGCATTTTGAGCCTCAATTTGCGCACTGTCACCTCCTAAGTCCATCAAATTTAACTTGTGGGCTTGTCTTGACTTATGACACATATCAAGGTCAACAATATATATATATATATATATATATATATATATATATATATATATATATATATATATATATATATATATATATATATATATATATATATAAAAGTGGCCTTTGAATATTAACCTCAAATAAAGTGAATGTGTAAAAATAACATTTCGTTGTTAAATATAACACCTAGGAGCATTGGCTCCTATGAAAATTTTATTGCAAAGATAATCTTTGAATTATGGTACAAATGTATTTTGTAGAGAAGCACAAAGTTTCTTCTATACTAAATTATATTTAACAAAATATCCAATAAAATGTTAATATGATAAAAAAAAACACCCAATTTTTTTCAAATTTTAGCTTTAGGATCATTTGGTGCCGTGCGGTGTATTTTTATATCACATCATATATACGGTTTAAAAAAGTTTATTCTGATTATATTTTGAAGAATTTGTTATAAAAAAATTATGTTTTTTTAACTTGATTTGATAAAACATAAGTAAAAAAATTAAGATATAAATTTTTTTTACATAATTTTTTTTAATTTTTAGATAATAATTTTTTGTGGAACAAATTTATTATTATATTTTTATATCATTATTAGATCCTTAATATCATAAACTATAAAAGAACCTCGGTAAATTCAACAAAGGAAAACTAAGAGAAGCTTGAGTGATTGGCCGAAGACTGGCCTTGTAATTTAATACTGCACTCTAAATAAAATATGAATATATTTGATATGATCCTAAAAATTCTACTAGTCGAAGCACGAATCTTGATGTCGAAAACAATCTGATTCTGAATCAAGACTAGCCGAGATCGAGTGCTTATTATCAATCGACTCTTAAACATTGAGTGTTTATAGTCAAATTGAGCGTCTTGACGAGCCGGATCTAATAAGCCCAATATCTCATAATTCTGATTTCATTTGAGCATTCAAATACATTAAATACATCATATGATCAAGAGAATCATCATGAGCCATCCGATGGAGAAGTGGTTCGGATTTTGCATGTATTTACAGAAATGCCACCCCTCTAATCTATAAATAGCCCCTCATTCTTCATATGAGGGGAAGCCAAGCAAAAGGAGGAGAGAACTCTAAAGCTTGAAAATCCTCCAAGCATAATCGTGCCACCACTCGGATGACCACCGTTGTTTGCCAACCATGCCCGCATTTCGCCGGTCATCGCCGTCGCGATCGCCGTCGCCACCGATCTCCAGTCCCATCGCCGTCATCCGGTCCCCGGCGCCATTATCACCGTCGACAGATTCTTGTGACCACCCCGTCGGCCAACCTCCGCCGCCGTCAGCCGCCACCACCGGACATTACTGCCGGTCACCACCATCGACGATCATCATCGTAACCCTGTTCACCATCATCTACTACTTGTATTACAACGGCATTGTATATTGTTGTCAGGATTCCCATTATCGTCTAATATACAATTCAATCCCGTTATCAAAAAATTTTGTACTCAAACATATACATAGTGGAAGATTTTCTTGGGCTAGGCCGTGGTTTTCCTCTTTTGAGATTTCTCATGTAAAATTTTGGAGTTTTCTTGTTCACTCTTTAAATAAATATTGTGTTGGTTCACAAAAGTTAAAGTAAACTTTTACTCTATTGCAACTGGTTTTCTAGCACACAATTGTTTGGCACCATCTGTGGGAAACTGATTCCCATTATTTCATCTTGTATGACGACCAAGTTCCCCAACAAGTTTAAAACCATCATTGAGTTGGAGCATTTCAAGCTTTTAAGGAGCGCAAGCGAAGAATGAATATTCATCAAATTTCGTTCCTTCAGATTCTGTCAGAAATTGGGGGGCAACTCTTGAAGGTCGTTCATGTTAATATGGTAAGCATCTAATCGATTACCATCCTAAGAAACAAGTCAAAGTTGGAGGATATTTCAACATTGATAAGAGATACAGCTTTGCAAATTATGATTTTCCAATCATACTCATGAAAAGAAAAGGGGCAAAGGTCAAGGAGCAACTTTGGCTACAACCACAAACGAATATCTTGATTTGACTTCTTCTACATAGGTTAACGTCATCGAGCAAAGATTCTGACAAACAACCTCGGATAGGTCAAAACTCCACACCTACTCCACACAGGTTAACGTCATCGAGCAAAAACTCTGACAAACAACCTCAAATAGGTCAAAAATCTTCAGCGAATTCAACTCGACCTCTTTCATACAAGTTAACGTCATTTGGTACCTTAAAAAATAACCTGAGATAGGTCAAAAATCCTCAACGAATTCAATTCGACCTCTTCCATATAGGTTAACGTCATCGGGTAACACTCTGACATACAACCTCGGATAGGTCAAAAATTCTCAACGGATTCGATTCGACCTCTTCCATATAGGTTAACGTCATCAAGTAACACTCTGACAAACAACCTCGGAAAGGTCAAAAATCCTTGGCGGATTCGATTCGACCTCTTCCATATAGGTTAACGTCATCGAGTAACACTCTGACAAACAACCTCGAATAGGTCAAAAATACTCAGCGAATTACGACCTCACCCTGAGTTAGCGTCATCGGGTAACACTTTGACAAATAACCTCGGATAAGTCAAAAATCCTCTATGGATTCGATTCGACATCTTCCGTACAAGTTAACGTCATCGAGCCACACTCTGACAAACAACCTCAGATAGGTCAAATATCCCCATCATCGCCGGTCATCCCCGATATCGGCTAATTGCATCATATCGTTGCTGCGACCACCCCGTTGGCCTTCAAACACCGCCCGCCAGGTATTCCGGTCATTCGTGGTCCGCCACCGCTAATTCGGTCACCTGCTGACCATCACCGCCATCTCCGGTCACACCACATTGTCGCTGATCATCCCTATTCTGACACCGGTAGCACCGTCGGCTACCATCGAGTTCTTGCTGGCGACCACCCCATCGGCGCCAACCGCCCGTCGGCCGCGTCGGTACCACCGCGGTCATTATCGCCGGTCATCCGCAGATCAGATTATTGCGATTCCGTGGTCCGTTATCGACCATCGCGACCATCTCGCGGTCACCACCATCACGGTCATCGCGCTATCGGCGCTGATGCGCCGCGCACCTGTGCCGATTCTTCTTCGCGACCACCCTCGTCGACCACCTACGGCCGGTCGCGCCGTCGCCTACGTCATGCCGTTGTTGGTTACCATCGCCGATCATCGCCTCCGAACCCGGTCGGTCCGATAAGGGTAGTTGACGCCTCTTTCGAGGGAAAACCAGAGCCTCGCCGTATGAACTACGGACCTTGATTGCCTCCGAACCCAGTCGGTCTGACAAGGGCAGTTGACGCCTCTTTCGAGGGAAAACTGGAGCATTGCAATATGAACTACGGGCCTTGATCACCTCAGAACCCAGTCGGTCTGACATGGGTAGTTCACGCCTCTTTCGAGGGAAAACCAGAGCCTCGCCGTATGAACTATGGGCATTGATCGCCTCCAAGCCCGGTCGGTCCTATAAGGGCAGGTGATGCCTCTTTCAAGGGAAAACAGGAGCCTCGCCATATGAACTACGAGCCTTGATCGCCTTCGAACTCGGTCGGTCCAACAAGGGCAGTTGACGCATCTTTCGAGGGAAAACCGGAGCCTCTCCGTATGAACTACGAGCCTTGATCGCCTCCGAACGATATTCTTTCAAGAAGAACAGGAACACTCAAGCATATGAGGAGTGTACCTTCTCCCTTGGCCTTAGGGGGTTTTTATAGACCCCTTATAGGGGCAAAAAGGTAATAAATCAATGAAAAACTACCCAAAATCACTTAAAATCGCTCAAAATGGGCCAAAATAGGCAAAAATGGGCAAAAACGGACGTTTGTGCCGGTGAGCATCTACGCAGACCCATTGCCTTTCATCAGGCCTCCATCTTGTCCGCTTGCTTCATAAACATTCCATGCATACCATTCATCGACCATAAGCGCGACCCACCCTTGATCAGCGAAGCAAGCGACCCACGCCAGCCATGCTGAGCCCGACCCGCAGCCCGTGCGCTCCAGCTACGTAATTCGCTAACCCGTGGGCTCCGCTAAACCATGTCAGCCGTTCATTCCTCCTTCCACTGCTCAGCCTTTAAATCGACTCGCTGCGCAAGCACCAGTCTGATGAGTCCATAACCCCGAAACCTTGGGACCGTGCGTACCCATACACATCCGCGGCCCTACACCTGCTTCTGTGATCATAATCTTATGCTCACATGAAGATCTGTTCTCTCAAAATATATGGTTAATGGACCCACAAATTTTATTGAAGAATTTATTATTTTCAAGTATTTGGCATATATATTTTTGGATGATTGAGATAATATCATCCAAAAATGGGGCAACTGATATGACCTTGAAAATTCTACTAGTCGAAGCATGAATCTTGATGTCGAAAGCAATCTGATTTTGAATCAAGATTAACCGAGATCAAACACTTATTATCAATCGACTGTTAAACATTGAGTGTTTATAGTCAAATCGAGCGTCTCGACGAGCCGGATATAATAAGCCCAATATCTCATAATTTTGACTTCATTTGAGCATTCAAATACATAAAAATATATCATATGATCAAGGGAATCATCATGAGCCGTCCTATGGAGGAGTGGTTTGGATTTTGCATGTATTTACAAAAATGCTACCCCCTAATCTATAAATAGCCCCTCATTCTTCATATGAGAGGAGGCCAAGCAAGAGGAGGAGGGAGCTCTAAAGCTTGAAAATTGTCCAAGCATAATCGTGCCACCACTCGATAGTCGCCGACCACCACCGTTGGTTGCCAACCACCGCGCCGCCCTATGCCGTCGGCTGACCATGCGTCGGCCGCCGCCGGGTCATCACGTCGGCGGTCATCGCCACCATTACCATTACCATCACTCGCGAACCATCGCCGACCATCTCCGCCGGTCACCGCCATCGTCGCTGGTCATCCCCATCGACTAGCGATGCCAGTCGTCACCGTCGATTACCATCGCCAGTTGCCGCCGCCGACCACCTCTGTCGGCCCCCAACCACCGCCGCCGTCAGCCGCTTGCCGGTCATTACCATCGGTCACCACCACCGACGATCGTCATTGTCAGTCGCTGACCCCCGCTGTTCACCATCATCTACTACCACTAGCAACTGTTACAACCTGAACGTGACTGTATAGTTATTGTTGTCTGATTCTGGGATTCCCATTGTGAGCCCTTCTAATATACAATTTTGTAATCCCATTTTCGGGAAAATTTTGTACTCTGAAATAGATACATAGTGGAAGATTTTTACTGGGCTAGGCCCTGTGATTTTTTACCTCTTTTCGAGATTTTTCACGTAAAAATTCTGAAATTTTCTTGTTCACTCTTTAAATACCTGTGTGTGTGTGTGCTGGATTTCACAACAAAGCTAAGGCGTAAATTTTTACTCTATCACAACTGATTTTCTAGCACCCAACAATATTCAATATTAATTTAAAATTTATAATCAATATGATTCATAGTATTAATAAATAAAATAAGAAAAATTATTAATCTTGCTTTATTTTTTAAATTTTTTGGTCAAATTGTGCTGCAAGTGGAGGCGGCCATTGGCTCTTTAGAAAACTACAGGGTAGAGTTCCCTGTAACTCACTGATGCCCACCTAAATCTGCTTAAAATCCAGAGGAAATTCACGTGCACAACACATTTCTGAAGTCAACTAAATTTTTTAAGAAAATCCTGCTCCTTCATTCAAAAAAAAGAAAGAAAGTAAGATAACTGTCGTCTCACTCCTTGATCAAGCAAACGGTCTCTAGCCTCTTCATATTGATAAAATATTATGTGCGATAGCTCTGCGTCTGGATGGTAATCATATTTGAATACATGTTCATTAATAAAATATTGATTTTTTTACTTTACTAAGCGGTAACGCCACTTCAGATGCCTTTAACATTATTCAGACCCGACTCGGCCCCGTCCGGAGTGAATGAGAGTGAACATAAATATTATCGCCATGAACGCCGTTTCAGATTCCGACCGCGAGGTAAATTTAGGTATTTTCAATTTTGAGCCGTGTTTAGTCGTGCAAAATTGTACTCATTCCTCTCCCGGCGTGCATCAGTGCGAGCATCTGATCTTCCTCCATAGTCGTGCTAATTCTCGGGTATTAAAATTTGAGGTTTTATCTCATCTTCTCCGTGTATGTGACTCCATGAGGTATTTCTTCTTACATTCTTGAACTTTAGAGATTTAGGGTTTTCACATTTGTTCCAACTGTTACCAGCTCACTTATTTACAAGAGAATTTGGGTGATTTTTGTGCAGTTTTTTATATGTACACATATACATTCTAGAATGTACATTTTTTCTAATTTTAAACAACTGAGATGTTTGCTTTATCTTTCATACTTGCTATTATAAGCTGGTTTGAGTTATTTCTTGAGAAATTTGGGTGATTTTGGTGTATTTTTCATGTGTACACTTTGTACACCCTAGAGTGTACACCTTTTTTTTTTTTTTTTTCAATTTTAAACTACTGTAGAGCTTGCTATATCATCTCTACATGCTATTATAAGCTATTTTGAGTTATTTTCGAAGGGATTTGAGAGATTTTGGTATAATTTTTTATGTGTATACTCTGTACACTCTAGAATATACCCTTTCTTCAATTTTAAATCATTGTGGGGCTTATTATATCCTCTCTACAAGCTATTATAAGCTGGTTTGAGTTATTTCTTGTGAAATTTTGATGATTTTGGTGTATTTTTTCATGTGTACACTCTGTACACTATAGAGTGTATACCTTTTTTTTTTCAATTTTAAACCACTGTGGGGCTTGCTATATCCTCTCTATATGCTATTATAAGCTGGTTTGAGTTATTTCCTGGGGAAGTTGGGTGATTTTGGTATAGTTTTTCATGTGTACACTCCATACACCCTAGAGTGAACACCATTTTTTTCAATTTTAAATTATTGTGGGGCTTACTATATCCTCTCTACATACTATTATAAGATGGTTTGAGTTATTCCTGAGAGATTTGACTGATTTTGGTACCTTTTTTTTATGTGTACACTTTAGAGTGTACACATTTTTTTTTCCAATTTTAAACCATTGTGGGGCTTGCTATATCCTCTTTACATGCTATTATAAGCTGGTTTGAGTTATTTCCTGTGAAAATTGGGTTATTTTGATGCATTTCTTCATGTGTATACTATGTACACTCTAGAGTGTACTCCTTTTTTTTTTAATTTTAAACCGCTGTGGAGCTTGTTATATCATCTATACATGCTATTATAAGCTGATTTGAGTTATTTTCTTGAAGATTTGGGTGATTTTGGTATAGTTTTTCAAGTGTACACTCTAGAGTGTATACTTTTTTTTTTTTAATTTTAAATCACTATGGGGCTTACTATATCCTCTCTAGATACTATTATAAGCTGATTTGAGTTATTTTCTATAAAATTTGGGTGATTTTGGTATATTTTTTATGTGTACACTCTAGAGTATACACCTTTTTTAAATTTTAAACCACCGTGTGGCTTGCTATATCCTCTCTACATGTTATTATGAGCTGGTTTGAGTTATTTCTTGAGGGATTTGGGTGATTTTGGTATAGTTTTTCATGTGTACACTCTATACACCCTAGAGTATACACTCTTTTTTTCAATTTTAAATCACTTTAGGCTTGTTATATGTTTTGTGCATGTTATTGAAAGCAGTTTGAAGTTCTTTCTAATAGGATTTGGGAGTTTTAGAGCAGTTTTCCAAGTGTACACCCTTTTTTCAATCTTAAACTACTGTGGGGCTTGCTATCTCTTTTGTACATGCTATTGTAAGCTATTTGAAATTCTTTCCAAGAGGATTTGGGGGTATTTGGAGCAGTTTTCCAAGCGTACACTCTGTATACTCTGGAGTGTATACACTTTTTTCAATTTTGGACCACTGTGGGGTTTGTTATATCTTTTGTACATGCTATTGTAAGATGTTTGGAGTTCTTTCCAAGAGGATTTGGGAAGTTTTTGGAGCAAGATTTCAAGTGTACACTCTACAATGTAAACCCTCTTTAATTAATTTTAACCCACTAGGGGACTTCCAATTATAGATCTCAGTGGTATTATATGTTGTATGGAGTGCCTTTCAGCAATCGAGATGATTTGGAGCCAATTTAGCAGAATGTACATTCTATACACTTCAGAGTGTACACTCTATACACTCAGTGTACACTCTATACACTCTGAAGTGTACACCCTTCTGTTTAAATTTTAGGGCACTAGGGGACTTCCATTCTTGAGATAATGTTCTAATTAATTCACTTTTCATTTGAAGCATATAATGTCTAGGAAATGGATAACTTTTAGATACAGGCCATCCACCATTAGAGAAGTGCTTGATTCTATTTCAGGCCACTTTATTGATGAAGTAGTTGTACTTTTAAGAAGGCTACATGTGCATCAATTCATTAGAATACCTGCAACTTAACAAGATTCGGTTGCCATCACTTCAATCATATCCTGCCAAAATATAGAAAGATAGGCTCTTTACATTGGTGGCCATTGCATTCCTTTTATAGCAGATGAAGTTGCTTTAATTATAGGGATGCCAAACAGAGGTAAGGAGGTTATATGGTAGAAATCCCCACTGTGGAAGTCCAATTCAATTGATTTTAAGAATAAAATTAAAAAGTTAGAGCATTCATTGACCTCAACACAGTTTGTGCAGTTGTACATATAGTTTTTGCTTTCAAATCTTTTTTTATTTACCATAATTATAGAGTGGCACCAGTCCTAATCTCCTACGCTAGAAACATAGAGAAATTTGTTGATTACAATTGGCTAGAAGCCATTTGGAGCTTCCTGATTTCACAATTTGATGTTATTACATCAAAAATTTTGATGCAGAAGGCACCGGGTACATGAATGGCTTTGTCATTCTTCTGATGATACATTTTACATCTTCAGGTTTATATTGTGTTATACTCTGAAGCTAAATTATGTAAATCTTTGCTACAGATTTGGGCTGCAGAGCACACAAGAATCTTAAGGCCAACTATTCTTCTGTAAAGTCACATATGTTATGGTAGATAAAAATAAAGTTTGTAGAGGATTCCGTTAGTGGTTTGGAAGGACACCAAGTAATGCTAATTAGATTTACTTCATTTACATCAAAATTAATTTATTCTAACTAGAAATTATCACACTTTCTTTTTGGTATAACACCATTCTTCCTATCATTTGAAGACATAATAGAAGAGGAGACATGGCTCCTTGAAATAGTGCCCTTCGTCCCACAGCCAATCTACAGTGAGCCCCATTCGAAGTCCAAGGAGTGAAGCCCCAAGTGGATCTCCTTATGTCCGTCTTCAATATTCTCCTCCTTTCTATGCATCTAGCCTGCCATCTGCTACTACCCCTCCAGAAAGCGTTGAGAAAGATAAGATACTTTTAGTTATTAGGGCCCTGGGATAGACTATCATTTTTTGAAGCTTTAATAACTGAGATAATATATGGTATTGATTCGTGACGAGCTATCATTGAGGCGATGGTTGCTGGACAGGAGGGTCCAAGCATGGGGAAAGCTCTTGAGGCTAGCAGGGCACCAGTTACACACATCTAGGAGGCCTTCAAAACCGCTTTAGTAAAGGATGGGCGCTTGATTGTACAAGAAGGCCTCATATCAGATAAAGATACTGCTCAGTCTTTAATGGGTAGCATAGAATGTGGAGTGAAGGTGAGACAACATAGAAAGAGGAAAGCTGTATTGTCCACATTCACATGAGTGTATTAGAAGATGCAAGACAAACAAATCTAGCCTTTGTTACCACTCAAGATGTAGAGAGCGAGGAGGTATTTTGTGTCTTCTTTATCAATTTAATGTAATAAAGTTATTTTTAGTGATTTCTTATATAGGTTAAGAGGGAGGTTCATACAGGAACATTCACAATTATAGTAATAGTGGTTGAGGAACATCAAGAGGAGGTATTCTTCATTTCAGAAGTTTATACTTTAGTTCATATTGATTACAACTCTTAAACCTTCTTGATTTGTTGTAGCCAACTAAGATACATAAGATCATTGACTTCTCATCAAGAGATGTTCTACCCAAGCCAATGCTGCAGCTCATTGATACATCTTGCGCCTTATTTAGGGATAAGTAAGTCATTACTTAGTCTATTTCATTCAGTTTCCATAAAATCACTCTTTAATTTAGATTACTCACATGCCCATGCTACTCACATGTAGGAGTGATAATGTATTCTCAATCGAAAATATCATTATTATTAGAGGCCAAATTGAGGAATTACTGATAGATCAGTATTTGTTAGATGCACATGTTGATGCCTTTACTTATTTATTAGTCGAGAAAAATAATATCTGTCCTAGGCTATATGTCCCCTATCTATATGTCTCATATATGCACTGGGTGAGTTCATACAAGGAGGATTGGGTTATAAGATGCCTTCTAACTTTTTCTTAGTTATAAGGTAGTTAATTTAACTTTTCTTCAAATTCTTGTAGAGTTATGCTAAATATGGCTTGACAAAGGAAAACAAAATGTACATCAAGCATATTACTGCAGACAGTATTTCAAGAGCTGATTTACTCTTACTTCCAATCATCAATAATCAGCATTGGACACTACTAGTGAGGCATATTAAGAAAGGGCCATGGTTCTTCTATGAATCACTATCAAACCCAACCCATAAGGCTATTCTTCCTGATATTGTAAGAATTTTTGTCATCTTCAATTTCTCCTAAATGCATAATCTCTAACATACTTATAGCCTTTGTTTGGTGCTTATGTTGATCAAATTACTCATCGAGGATGTTGTCCAGGATTTTGAGAGCAACCCTCAGGAATGGCCACTCGAAGTGATCAGTGGTATACTAGTCCAATAGAACAGTGTTGACTATGGCATATTTGTGTGGAAATATATGGAGGCAGTGGTTAGCAGATCTCCAGTGGACTGGGCTGAGCACCAAGATTGGCCAAAGAAGATGAACTTCTTTAGAGCAGAGTTTTCTTATGCTATTTTTTGTTTAACTATGAAATAATTGAGTTGTAGAATATTGACTGCGAGATGATTGTTGTACATATTAAATGTTAGGCTTCTTTATGACAACAAAGGACGTTTCCGTCATCACTCAATTAGGTATGAAGAGGTGAAGGTATGTTCTTCTTGTGTGAATTTGAAACATCATTTATATGTTTAGCTAGGACTCTAGGATGGAAATTAGCTAATAAATTTATGATATTACTGGTAAATACTCCACTTACATGGAAACAAATTTCAACAATCTTATGGAAGCTCATTAATAAGTAAAAACCTTTCTTATTAATGACATCATACTTTTTATCTTATTAATGCACACTAAAGTTTGATTATTGAGGGTTTAATTGATCTTACTTCTATATTTGGTGGGTTTAGTGGACAATAAAACTATTGACTATAACAAAATATGAGTCATTAAGATGTAGTGATGAAGTTAACACATTTCTAAGAAAGATATAGCTTGTATATATGGTTGACACATCCATAGTGCTGCTCCTTTAAAGGAAATTGTTAATGCATCATATAACTCCTAACTTATGCTATATATGCATATTTAATTTTTTGGAAACTACTACAACACTAGAAACAGTAGGCAAAATTGTATAGGAAGTCTTTACATAATTTTAAATGGAAAAAAATTGATATCAAGGCAAAATAAATGTTGTCTTTGTAGAATTTGGTAATTTGGGGATTTTTTTAGAGCAGTTATCCATATGTACACTCTGTACACTCTGGAGTGTACATCTTTTTTAGTTTTAAATTTCTATAGGGCTTGTTATATCTTTTGTACATGCTATTAGAAGCTGGTTTGAGTTATTTCAAGGAAGATTTCTGTGATTTTGGTGCAATTTTTTATGTGTACACTCTATACACTCTGGAGTGTGCACACATTTTATATCCTTCGTACATCCTCTTGAGTGTACATTCTATACACTATGTACGTTCTGTACACTCTGAACACTAGAGTGTACGCTCTGTACACTAATTTGAAAATCATTTTTGAAAACATTTTATTGAAAATTTAATGCACACATCATGAAAATGTTTATATATTTATATAATTAATATATAAATGTTTATATTTATTTATATAGTACTTGCAGCTAATTTTAAGCTAAAAAAGCGGGAAACAAGAAAAATGGCGGAGCCTTTAAAGCAAATTCTGAATAGAATAGAATATTTATTTAAAATATAAGTAAAATTTGGGGGAGACTAATATTAAACTCACAAACTCTAATAGCTATTCACTATGGCTTAAATTCTCTTTTCTTGAAAGTTCCTCAAAATTAAATAAGCTTTAATAGAATTTAGGGGTGGGGACTATTTTAGCCAAAATTTTCTTTAAATGCTCTCCCCCTATTTCTCTTTGATTTAACATTCTTCATATTTCTCATATATCCTTCTGTTTGACTTAAGTTTAGATAATTTTCATTTGAATTTGTTTAAGTCTTTAATTTTAGTCTAAATTTTGGTAGCCTCCTGGCGTCATCCCCATATAGGGGGCTGCATCGAGAGTATTTTGGATTTCTCGGTATGCTCCCTCATGTGCATGACAAGGCCTTCAAACATGAAAGAAGACATACAATGCAATATATATTCATTCCTCTTTTTTTTTCTGAGTCTAGAAATTAGACAAAATTTCGGTAGCATTTCTTATAGGGGGAGCGACATCTAATGGTTTTTTATCTCACCGCACCCTCATGAGCAGGATGAGGCCTTCAAACCTGCAAAGAAACACAAATATGTATATATCTACATTCACACATTCCATATGTTCTAACTCATTTTTCTATGCACTACAAAGATCGGGAAAGAGATGGGGTTGGATATGCCGGAAACCAAGAGAAGAACTCTCCTCATGATGGTGTTGCTTCTTCGATTGCGACGAAGAGAAGGGTCAGCAAGGGAAGAAAGAGGGGTTGTTTGACTGCAGGGGTAGTGGAAACACCAGAAATCTAGAGAAGAACCCGCTCATGACGGCGTTGCTTCTCAGTTCTTGTCATTTGTTAGGGAAGAAAGAGGGGTTGTTTGGCTATAGGAGGTAGTGTAAATGCTGAAAACCTAGAGAAGAACCTACCTCATGACGGTGTTGCTTCCTAGTTTCCGTCATTTGCAAGGGAAGAAAGAGGGGTTATTGGCTGTAGAGGGTAGTGGAAAAGCGGAAAACCTAAAGAAGAACCCGCCTCATGATGGTGTTGCTTCTCAGTTTTCGTCGTTGCAAGGAAAGAAAGAGAGGTTGTTTGGATGCAGGGGGTAGTGGAAGCACCAAAAATCTAGAGAAGAACTTGCCTCATGACGGTGTGCTTCTCAGTTTTTGTCATTTGCAAGGGAAGAAAGAGGAGTTGTTTGGTTGTAAGGGGTAGTAGAAACATCAGAAACCTAGAGAAGAACCCGCCTTATGACGGTGTTCTTCCCCGATCGCGGCAAAGCGAAAATTGGAAAGGTAATGCAAGGAGGGCGATGCCGAAAATTAGGAGAAGATCCCGCCTCATGACGGTGTTCTCCAGTTGTGGTAAAGTGGATTTAGAAAGGAAGGTTTGGCTAGGAGGGTGACGCAGAAAACTGAAAAAAGAACCCGCCTTATGACAGTGTTCATCTCCGGTTAAGGCGAAGCAAATTTGAAATTCAAATTAGGAAAATGGGTTTTTTTTTTGAAAGTTGATTTTCGGTTTTGGCGAAAATGAGGGGATTCGGAGAGGAGTTCTTTGCGGTTTAAAGGAAGATCGGAGAGCGAATCAACTTTACTATAGGATGATGAAATCTACACATTGCACCAAATTTACAATCCCCTATTTTTTATAAAGAATGGGCAATCTGGTTCACCATGTCTCACGGGAAATATACTACCCCTCTGGATAGAAGATTTCACCTCTGGAGAGAAGCCAAATTGAGAAGAAAATGAAGCTGAAGAACTCATGGCTCTTATACTTTGATGTGATGTTCCAGTAAATTTACCAATCCCAGACTTTTGTTGTTGAGATAAGTCAAATTAAAAGTTTTCAGGAAATGTATTCCAGCTTGGGAGTCAAACCATTCCTTGAGGATTACTTTATTGAACGTAGCTTGAAGGATCTTGGTAATGAGGGCTTGCAATAAAAGAAGTTATTCCCCCAGGATATGATTGTTGGCCAGAAGTTGTCGGTGAAAGCAATAAAGACATTGAATTAGATGGCTCGGGATGAATATATATATAGATTTCGTGAAACTTGCATTGTCCAGTTGTTAAATAACATTCACAATCTTTCGCATTCGGATGAAGAGGATAGCCTAGGGAATTTAATTGAACTTGTTGAACTTCTTTAGTGATTCCAGCACTAACTTTAGGGTGAAGATATTTGCATGTTACCTAAATTTGCATATTTAGTACTTTAGATATAACTGGCATGTTCTTCATCTGATCCACAACCAGCTTCCTATCTGGAGGATGATTAAATCTACAAGCCATCACAAATTTACAATAGCCAGTCCTGAGATAATAAGCCTCGACTCTCCGTGAAGCTAGGGATAACGTTCAACACCCACTCTAAAACTCATTTGCCACATCGACTCTTCTTCGGGCGGTGGAGCGAGGTGTGACGATGCGGACGCCTCACTAATATTTACTTCTGTCAGCCTCTAAGAGTTGAACTTTTGCCTGCTTGCTCTGTTATGCTTTATTATCGGTTGTCGCTATCACAGGATATCACAGCAGGTGCTTCCTGATCGGCGACAACCTCCTGAACTAAGTACAGTCTCCTTGGAGAAATGAGCAAGAACAAGCAGAGAGAGATCGTGTCCACATCAATAGATGGCACAGCCTCCGCAATGGTGACGCCAACGATGCCGTTGTCCGAAGAAGAGAAATGCGTGGATGCAGAGGCATGGAGAAGGCATGTTCTAATGTCATTACACCATCCTCCTCCCTCTAATTGGACAAGCCAACTATTTGCTCCATATCCAAATCCACGGTGAAGTTGGTAACTGACAGCCATCTCACCATTGAAGACCACCTCCGTCCAATTCAACTCAAAGCCGCAAGTGAAACTCTCCAGCAGCAGACTCTATTATGCCTCCATTATGTAAAGATGAACCTTCAAAAAATGGCAGAGAGCCAGTGAGCCCTGTTTGGAGGAAACTTATGATTTTTTAGAGGAAGAGTTCGAATCGGAGAAAGAGAGGGAACGGGTGAGTGCTTGTGGTTTGTGGTTCCTCAACTGAACGAATGAGAGGGAGGAGGGAGACTCTCGCGTGAAAGCGAGAAGAAGAGGGATCAGTTTGCATGCAGTTCATGTGAAGGGAGGAAGCTTCGCTCGAGTCGTGCGTTGCGCGTGAAGAGGGAGTCGGGTCGGGTTGCTTAGAGAGGAATTTAGTTAGGTTTATTTTGTTTTAAATTGATTTTTAAATGGATTAAATGACTTCAATGTATATTTTATATTGATAAAATCACATGGTCAATATATATATCAATTTAAGGTTATTCCGTTGTTCTGAAAGTAACGGCGCAGTCCATTTCGCGATCAAAGGCCGTTTAGTTCAAGTCGGCATCAAATTGAGTCAATTTCAGCTCAAAGTACATGTCACAACTTTTGACTGCTCGATTTTCACGCAAACTTGTTCGAATTAAGTGCGAACAATCTTATTTGACAAATTTTGATATTTTGAAGCTAATGACACAATCAATTTTGTGAACAGAGGTTATTTTGTTCACGTCGGTGCCTCCTGATCTCGATATGCATGCAAGTGCGTTGACCACTCGATTGCTTGCTAAGTTGATTATCAAGTCATGCAATATTTATATCCTGACTATTTTCGATATTTTGAACGCGATGGTGAAGTCCATTCATCGATCTGAGGTCATTTGAGTTGATTTTGATGATGTCCTGTGTATTTCACCCTCGATTTGCATGTACTTTGGTGTTTCATAGTGGTAAGCATGTCTGGCATTATGCCAATTCTCATTGTTTTATTCTGTTGATTAAAATTATTTATATTTACTTGAGTTTTGCTTCAAAAATTTGCATACAAGAAACATGAACTTTATTTAGAAGAAAAGGTTGTTTAATAAGTCAGAACTCATTATAAGGGTGTGTTTGAACATATACCATTCCTTGCTAATATAAAATAAACCTAAAAAATAATGGTGGATTTTAGATAGCCACATGGAGATGGTTTGAGTTCATACATTACCACATACATTTAACTGAGACAAACTATTTTCAACGTATATTTTGGTCATTTGAGCCATCAATAGTAGGTTGGCAGTACAGCAGGCCTGTCTTAAGTCTTGATGACACATTCCTGCTGGGTAAGTATAGAGGAACTCTTTTCATTAGTATTGGGGTTGATGCAAATAATGACCTATATCCACTAGCATTTGCAATAGCTGAAGCGAAATGCAATGGCTGAAGCGAAATGCAATGAATGATGAATTTGGTTTATTCGAACAATGCAGAACTTGATTCCATTAATCTCCATGAGAAATGATTTGTGCATTATATCTGATCGACATGCTAGCTTAGTATGTGGCTGAAGGAAAATTTTTTCATGGGCCGCATATCGACACTGCTTATGCCATCTTAGAGAAAATTTTAAAAAAGGCTTATAGAACTATTGGTATTTCAGATGTGGAGTTCATATGACAAAAGATGTATGTTGTAACACGATGACATTCATTCGTTTACATTACATGACGACATCATAAATATCAAACCAGAGGACACTAATTGGTTGCTTGCTAGGGATGTTATTAGTGGGCTCTAACTTGTGATGGTGGCTATCGATATGGCACAATGTCCACTAATGCATCAGAGTGTTTAAACGACATACTAAAGCGGCTCGTAGATTACCGATACAAGCACTAATAACATCCATATATTACAATATTGTATCCCTTTTCACAAAATGCCTTGAGACAATAACAAATCTCATTAGTTAAAAAGAGTAGATATTTTCACAATGTGTCAAAATAATTCTACAATAAAATGAATGTAAAGCAAGAAAATATCCTGAACCAATAAGGATCAATATGAATGAATATCAGGTGTTCGACATGTCATCCAAGTCATTCAATATCAAACTACATGAACAAAACTGCTGCAGGTGTACATGTAGACAACCATAATGATATCATATACCATGTCTACATGCTATAGGTATATTAGGACAACGACATTTAAGTCATTTCCAATACATCTCCTGCTACTACACATTGCAGCTGTATCGTAGTACATACAAAGGAGAATTCTATGTTATACCCAATTGAAGCGAGTGGTCAGCTTACCTGACTGATCATTTAATTGTTGAGCTAACACCACCAAATATCAAATAGGGGGATGGAAGTCTCAGAATAAAAAGAAATAAGAATACAATGGATGAGAACGTATAACGGGGCAGTAGAATCTATGACCTATGCAAAAATATTGGACATAACAGAACAACATGTCCTCTGAATCGCTTGCGTAGGAATTAGTATGTTAGACATGCGTATATATCTATGCACTTGTAGCATATAACATATTAGTGAACAATTTCTATGGTAGTTTGAGCTAGTCATGTTGTGCATTAGTTCAAGTTATTATTTATATGTCTACTGTGCTTCTTGGTTGTCTATATGTCAACTATGCTTATTTGTATGAGTATGTCAATTGTGCTTCTTTGTTGTAGTAGATGTGGTTATGCTAATTTGGGCACTACTTTCGTGTTCTCTGTTGTAGTTATATTTTCCTTCTTATTTGTATATCAAGTGCTATGTAAATTTATTTTAATGACATACTAACTATGCTTCTTTATTGTAGTAGATGTAGTTATGCTATATTTGGCCATTACTTTTGTGTTCTTTGCTATAGTTTTCTCTTCTTTCTTATTTGTATATCAACTACTCTATAAGTTTATTTTAATGGTATGTCAACTATGCTTATTTATTGTAGTAGATGTAGTTATGCTATATTTAGGCACTACTTTTGTGTTCTCTGCTGTAGTTATATTTTCCTTTTTATTTGTATATCAACTGCACTGTAAGTTTGTTTTAATGGTATGTCAACTGGGCTTCTTTATTGTAGAAGAAGTAGTTATGTTGTATTTGGCCACTGCTTTTGTATTATATGTTATTGTTTTTTTCTTTCTTATTTGTATATCTACTACTTTGTAAATTTATTTTAACGGTATGTCAATTGTGCTTCTTGATTGTAGTAGATGTAGTTAGGCTGTATTTAGGCATTGCTTTTATGTTCTTTACTGTAGTTATAGTTTTCTTCTTATTTGTATATCAACTACTATGTAAGTTTGTTTTAATGGTATGTCAACCATGCTTCTTTATTGTAGTAGATGTAGTCTTGTTGTATTTGGCCACTAGTTTTGTGTTCTCTGCTATAATTTTCTTTTTTTTATTTATATATCAAATGCTCTGTAAGTTTATATTTATGGTATGTGAACTTTGCTTCTTCGTTATGGTTGTATTTAGAATATTTAGATATATTATCTATTGTAATTTTTTTTAATCGTATATATCAATTGTCAATATGTAAATTATATTTAGCCTTTGAAATGCCTAATTTTGTCATATTACTGTTGTCCAAATAAATGATTCACACAGGTAAAATAACTATTAAAAAAGCAAGAGCAGGTAGATGCCGACGTAGGTGTAGAGCAGAGGAGGATCCAATAGACTATGGGCCAGCACTAGCTGAGGTTCACCTCAACATCATCTCCTTACGTGGTAGACACAAAGCTGCGCATCTAGATCTAGTATGATTTATTATTTTCAAAGCTTATTTATTACACATGAAAAAATCTAATGATTGTCCATTTCATTTTTTGCAAGCCAAAATACTTGAGGCAGTATCTCATATACTGATATTCAGAGAGTGGACAGTGAATTGCCCCAGCTTCATGGCTAGTTTGTGTGATGCTTGGTTAGATTATGTATCACAGCTACATTACATCAAGCTGAACCATCAAACTCATTAGAGCACGACGAGATGAAAATTAGCTGTGTGTCTTGTGACACCACTCGTTATGCTCATTAGGGCATATCGAGTAAGCCAACATCTATTAGATGTTGCTCCTCCTAGCTGAAATGCTGCCAAAATTTTGTCAAATCTTTTGACTTAAAAAAAGGAAGAATAAAATGAACCGGCTTAAGAATGCTAAGCAAGAAAATCTAAAGCTAAATTCAAATAAAAAGCATCAAATAAGAAGAAAAGGAGGTGAGGGAAAAGAACATACAATGAATGCAAAAGTAAAACATTAAATAAAAAAAGAGGTGAAAAGTACTTACAAAATTTATTTAAGCGGAGTTGAAAGCTCACTAAAAAATTAACCCTTCTCTTTCAAAAACTCCAACTCCTCAAACAAATAGAATGAAATATAAGACCCCCTCTTAGCTTTATTTATAGAAATTGAAGGGAGTAATGAATGACTCACTCTCACAAAAAAGAAATTAATTAAGTGAGTTCATATTCTCGTAATTTTCTCAAACAAAAAAGGGAGGGAGAACTAAGCAAAGCTTAACTGAGATAGCAGGAGTTAAACCTTAAATTCATAAAAGAATTATAACAAAACTTTAAGTCTGGTTGTTCCTTAAATATGAAACCTAATGTGGAGTTAGGGATATTGGAGTTGATGCTTGTTTATGTGAATAGAGCCTTTTATTGAATACTTAAAGTATTAAATTCACAAGCAAGTGATCATAAGACTAATTGAATAATTGAAAATTAAATGATGTCGAAAGAAATAGGGTACACTTGATAGGGCAAAAAGTCCTTTGTCAGCTAAGGTAGACTTAAGTTTGTCTCCTTAGATAAACACCAGCCCAGGTCTACAATAATTTCTTGGACGACGTAACCCATGTGTTGCTGATAAGGATCCTTCGGTTAGGTTGGGTCGACTACCTCATCTGACTAAGTAGACTAGGAACCACGACAGCCTGGGATGATGGAACCATGGGATCAAGATCAGGCACGTCATCATTCCCCTAACCATCCGCTTTAAGCTAAAATAAAGAATTTCATAATCTTAAATTCCAAAACTCCACATGCTACTTCTATACGCTACGCATTAAGCGATCTAATGACTAACCTTAATCAAAAGTTCTCTCTCACCTATTGGAAGGAGTAATTAACTACAGTGGCTTGTGCCTATAGGAAACCTAGAACCAGATCTAAAGTCCTCACAAAATAAGGGCAAAATCTTTGGGTAGCGTCTTATCTACTATCTCATCTGCCTTCTGAAAATAACACCGACACTAAAATTTTACTCTCTTCCTTCATATTTTCAAGAGGTCAGTGGAGAATTTTTGGAGCCCACAAGTTTATACAATTTATCTCTCTCTCTCTCTCTCTCTCTCTCTCCATACTCACCATTTCTTTGTCCAACTTAGCTAGACAATCAGCTTTACTATTTCTTGCTCGAGAGATCCGAGTTATAATGACATTTAGAATTTACTTCATAAGCTTGAGAACTCGTTTATGGTAGAAAGCCAATTTAAGCTTATTAATTTTATAAATATCCATCACTTAATTAATGACGATATGAGAATCACCATAAACTCGTAGATTTTGAGCTCCTAAAGAGATGGCTTCCTCCAGACCTGCTACTAACGCTTTGTATTCTGCTTTGTTGTTGGTTTGTGGATCAGTCAACTAGAAAGAGTGCCTCATTATATCACATTTTGGTATGATCAAGATGAGGCCAATACTAACTCAAGCTTTTGGGAGATTTGAGGGTTGAGTGTATTTCATGGATGAAACTCCATCAAAATACAATATATATATATATATATACTATTTTTTCTTTTCATATATATGCATGATATGCTCGTTAAGAAGATCATCATTGAGCGATGAATCTGTTGGGATAGGGTGTGCAGCAAAGAAGTCTATTAGAATTTACCCCTTCACTGCTTTCTAAGAAATATATATGATGTCAACTTATAGCAAAAGAATAGCCCATCATGTCAAGCGACCTATCAACACTGGTATTGTCATGAAGAACTTCAGCGGATCGATCCTTGAGATGAGAGTAATTCTATGAGATAGCATGTAATGATGAAACTTTTGGACATAAAAGATTAACAACAATCAATGCTTCTCAATTGGAGAATAGTATCCACCCCTATTAATCTTCGACTGATGTAGTATAGGGCATTCTCCTTTTCCTCTTCATTATGTAGTGCAAACAATGCACTAGAGATTCTTTCAAATCCACTACATGTAGTTTGAGGGGCTTTCTTGGGATTGGCACTACGAGAATGGGCGGATTCAATAGATACTTCTTGATATTTTCAAAAGCCTCTTGACATTCTTTATTCTATTTGAAAGAAGTATCCTTCTTCATCAACTTCTTCTGCTTGGATGCAAATATCTAACCAAAGCCTCCAATGAATTTTTGGTTGGAGTGTGGAATAGGTATTTCTTCAATCGGAGGACTGCGATCGAAGCTGACCTCCTCTTAAAGATATAAAGCTGGTTGGTGATGGGATCCCCTAGGCGACTCTCCAAGATGTTAGCTGTCAAAAATTTCATCACATATGACCTTTCTCTTAGGTACCCATTCTTGATGAATTCTATTTATGACGGATTTGTGGGAGTACAGTCTAGATGTCACACCAGTCTTTCTTTAAGGTAGTTTCACTTTGAGACTTTGGCCTCCAAATTTGCTTACCTTTTTGTCGGGCCCTTCGATGGCAGATTCTTAGACCTGTGGTCCAAGTGTCATGCCTCGATGCTCACCGTGTGGGACTTGAATTAGTTGACATCTTATCGGTGTTGTAGGAAGAGGTCTCCTTAAAGGAGCAACTTTAGCCTCCCTGATGACAGGACCTTGATGTTTTTCTTTCATAGGTCCTTTCTCCTTAGCAACTTTGAGGACCTGATGCAGTCTTGCATATACAATTTTGAATTTTCTCATTGGGGAAGCTGGAACCTGATATTTTCAAGACTAGAAAGACGGTTTGATTCGACTAATAGAGTTATTCTGCTTTACCCATCCCAGGTTGTCAAACTTGTTATGGGTTGGAACACTCGCTTCTGGTTTCATAGCTAGTTGTATGCTTTTTTGCTTGAATAATGGCCATTGAGCATGGATTTCAGCCTTTCTCTTTCTCCACTGCCTCTAGGTTAGCTTTCTTCCAGATGAAGAAGCTTCTGCATCGCTCCTTTTTCTCCAGGCTTCGACCTCCATATTTATTTTTCTTTCTACCGGGACCTTTCGGTAATGGATTCCCAAACATGCGATTCAGGTGTCACACTCTGATGTTCACCATGCAGGACTTGTTTGTAACTCTCTTGAGTTCTTACTACCACTAAAGATAGTTTCTACAATGGAACATTATTGACTTCTCTAATAATTGACCTTTGATATCTTTTATTCATAAGACATTTTCTTTTACAACCTTTAGGACTCTATGTACCAGAGTAGATATAGTTTCAAGTTGTTTTTTCTGAATGGATGGAGCTGACTACTATTGAGCCTAAAAAGATTGCTTAACATCACCAATAGAGCTATTCATTTTCACCCATTTAAAAATATCAAATTTATTATGGGTAGGAATACTCGCTTCTGGTTGTAAGGCTGATTACATGGCAAGTGATTCAGGGAGCAATTGCTGAGTTCACAGTTTAGCATTTCTTCTCCTTCTTTATCTTTTACTCAATTTTTCTCTAAAAGAGGAGGCTTTAACATCATGCCTTCTTAGTGTGAAAGGTTCAACTGACAGAGTGATCACATTCATAGATATGATTGAAACTTTTTACCTAATGACAGTTCTTTTTATGATTGACACCTTAGAATAACTCAATCTTTCAAATACAAAGGTTCTCTTTTGAGGAACCTCAGTAACAGTAGTGGCCATTCTAGTTGTCCTCCTCCCCTGTACAAGTTGGTGTGTATAATATGCAGGTTCTTCAAGTAGATGAATTTTTGGAGTAGTGATAGCTGAAAAGTTTACACTATCAAATTAGATGGTAGCTCCAGCATCTCCAGTATTGATTACAACATTAGCCAGACGGATGTTGACTCCATGACCTAGCTGCATGATGAATGATGTGCTCTGAAGATCCATCTTGCAAATGAGAGATGAGGATTAATAGTCAATAATTGATGTATCATCCCACACTTTCATAATGTAGATATACAATAGAGCGAACTAATATAGAGAACAAACAGGTTGGTCATAAGAATATGATTGATTTAAATTTAATTTCATTGAAGATTAAATTTAAAATTTTATTTGTATCTTGTTCCACTACTACTATAGCTCATATTTGACTAGCTAAAGATGAAAAGAAAAACCTATCCCCAGTGGAGTCGTTCGAAATCTGATGGGCTCTCAAAATTTTCCATCGATCTCTCGATGAAAAGAGTTTGGTTTATATGCCGATGAAATTTTTTGAAGGCGGATGGAATAGTAGATAAGACACCACCTAGAGATATCGTCCTCATTTTTGTGAGGACTTTATATCTGGTTTAAGGTTTCCTATAAGCCCATGCACCTATAGTTAATTACACCTCCCAATACTGAGAGAGAACTTTTAATTAAGGCTAATCATTAGATCACTAAAAACATAGCATATAATAGCAGTATGTTGAGTTTTAAAATTTAGAATTTATAAAATTCATCATTTCAACTTAAAGCAAATGGTTGGGGGGAATGATGATGTGCCCAATTAAGATCTCATGGTTCCGTCATCTCGGGCTGTCGTGGTCCCTAGTCTACTTAGTCAGAGGAGGTAGTCGACCTAACTTGACTGAGGGATCCTTATCAGCAGCCATGAGTTGCGTTGTCTAGGGGTACCTTATAGACCTGGGGTGGAGTTTATTTAAGGAGACAAATACAAGTCAACCTTAGCTAATATAAGGCTTTTTGTCCAACCAAAATACATTATATAGTTCATAGCTCAAAGAGCAAAGCCATTGGGGAACAATAGGGCTGAGGCTGTGAACTTAATTTAGTGGTGCCATTTTGCGATAAACCACTCGGTCAAAGGGCTCTGGTTGTAACCGCCATTTATGAACCACATGGGCCACGTCCTTACAGGCTTAAGATTATTTGAGTATGAAAATAGTTATGTATTTGATTTGACATTGGCTCTTTGTGAGCAAAAGTTTTCTTAATTTGTCACCCTCGACAAACAGTTGCGAAGGGGCAGACAGATTTTACTTTAAATTTAAATATTTAATTTTATTTAATTTATTTTTTATTTGAATATTTGATCATTTTATAATTGATTTGAATTTGAATATATAAAGTTTGATCATTTAAGCCTTAGTAGTGATAGCCTTTTCATCACATGATTATTATTGTCTAATAGACCATGTCAATTATACCTCTTTTCTACAAAGGATCGGGTCTAAATTCCCAAAATTTATAATCCTTTAAACCTTGTCAACTCTAGCTTGAGCATAGAGGATCAAGTTTGGGACTTCTCACTTGGGAGATTGAACTTGAGAAGATGTGTCAATATGTTTATATTTATCTTTTATAATTATATGACAAAATTAACTTCTCATATTTTACTAAATTGAAATTTTTTATAATATTATCATTGGATTTTTAGGTACTGTTAACTCGGAGCTGGTCCTAGGACCAAACCAAGAATCAACCCATGTACCATCCTTAGACAGTAAGTTTAAGCATTTAGCATAGTGTCGAGGCCCATGCGAGATATTTAGATTACTTGTATGAAGCTTGAAAGATTCAAATTGAATTGATGACTGCTTTATAGTTTGTACAAGAATTTATCTCTTTCAAATGATTGCACAAAATTCTGAAGCACTTGAATTGATTGATAATTGGCTCCATAATTTATACAAAATTAATACATTTGAAGTTTATTTAGAATTTAAGCCAAACCTTCTACCTGCTAGCATTAATGTGGTGCAGATTCGATGGTGTTAAAAGATTTAAAATTAACATATTACTTTTAACTTGATTCCATTTTAGATTCATAGTAGAATACTATTTCAAAAACTTTGGCTTTATTTGGGTGGTAAAATTTGTCTTTTTATAGCTTATTTATTTTAAGTGGTCCCCACAGAGCATCTTTTCTTATGTATATATAGACAGACTGTTTAGTTCATTTTCATTCAAATCCATTCAGTTCTGTTAAGTCGTTTGAAGGTTAAGAGCGTGAGAAAGTTCTACTTGCCTTTTGGAGTGAAGTTCTAAGTTTTCTGGTAAGTTCTTTTTTTATTCATATTTTTTTTTTTCAAATTTTCCTTTTATTTTTTAATTCTTTACCTTAGTTGTTATGATGCCCTTTTTTATTTTAGTCTATGAAATCTTGCTTAAATTTCTTTTTTTGCTATATTTAGATATACTTAAGTTCATTTAAGTCCATTATTAGTCAAAAATGCAGCAGCCTCTCGGCGTCATCCCTGTGTAGAGGGCTGCCTCGCGAGTCCTATAGCCTTCCTACCATACTTTTAAAAGGCATGCATAGTCAGTGACTTGCAACACTGCAGCTTAAGAAGTCTTCTAAACTCACCACACTTAAATTAACATGCATGAGCCTTCAAATACCTGTAATTTCAATTTAGATTTGAATTTTGAGCTTAGAGTTCATTTTGCATTAAATTAATTAAGTCAGAGTCCGAATTTTGGAAGAGAGAAGTAATATTCTTCACCACGCTAAGAAAAGTGTGTATAAGATAATCAGCAAAATTTTTAAAATAGGCACATTCTTAATCTTAATTAGCAATTTAGGCATCAAAATTTTTTTTTTATGAAAATGGGCCTAGTCGTCGACGGACGACTGGTGTCAACGCGAAGGCTACGTCGGGCGCGGATTTTTTTTTATTTTTTTGCTTTCGGTAGCACAGAGACAGAGAGAGAGAGAGAGAGGAGAGAAGAGAGAGAGAGAGTTTTTGGTAGTGTGGATTTAATTAAGTAATTATTTATTTATATATATATATATATATATATATATATATAATCACTCTCTTCTCTCTTCTCTCTCTCTCTGCTACCGAAAGCAAAAAATAAAAAATAAAAAAAAATCCATGCAATCTCTCTCTCTTCTCTCTCTCTCTCTCTCTCTCTGCTACCGAAAGCAAAAAAAAAAAATCCACGCCAAACGGACGACTAGCGCCGACGTGGCCTCCACATCGGCGCCAGTCGTCCGTCGTACGGACGACTAGGCTTATTGGCTCAATCAGAAAGAAAGAGGTATTTTTCACCATAGAGGAGACTCTCAAAGGTCAAGTCTTCCCCTATCGTGCAAGGATGAAAACCCTCTAGCAAAAAGTGAAACAAGATGACATGCATGATATTAAGAATACAACATCTAGATAAAGAGTTGCTAAATCTTTTAATTAACTTCATATAATGCTTAGGCTTTAAATGAGGTTATGAGTTGTTTAGAAAATTAGTTATAAATTATAGTTGGGGTAGAAAGTTTATTTTTCCCTAAGAGTCTAACCGGATCGAGGCCGCACATTAAATCACCATATATGAAGAAAGTAAAAAAAGATATGTCATTTCTATTACACAATTATAAACAAAACATCAAATAATTTATAAACCCAATGTAAAAGAATTACAGGCCGATGCGGTCGGGTACCGCCGTATAACTTGAAAAGAGAAATGGGTAGCCGAGCTCTACCCTTATACAACCCGGTATATAAAAGAATAATTACAAATTCACAAATGAATAAATGCTATGGGGGGTCTTCATTTCTTTATTCTTCATGTCTCCTTCATTCCTCCTTTGGATTTGCTTACTTCAAAGGCATCACGGGAGCCTCCCAAGATAAATTCTTCTAGCCTATGCTCATTATAATCCCCTCATAACACTAATCCTAATTCCTAATGCACAATTAAATTAAAAATAGGAAAATTAAACCTAACTACACCTACTAGATAAGTGTTAGTTAAACACATCATACAACCCAAGCAGTTATATGTATAATTTGGACTTAGCACCTTGCACATGGATAAATAAGTCCACCTATCCTAATTTAGATTATGCTTAAGGGTTAAGCAACCTACACAAGAGAGCATTTATATTTATTTTAAGCACCCTTTAAGCATAATCTCCTATATAAAATATGATTAAGCTAATTACAGCCTAACATCCAGTCTATGAAATATATACCCTAACATCTAGTCTACAATAATACATCATAAAACCAAACATACATCAAACCATACATCACCCTAACATAAAGCTAAAAATAATGACTTAATCTAAGGTGTGTGTATTAAGGCTTCGTGGTATGCCTTAACTAGGCTTTGTTATAATTTTCTAAGTAAGAAAAGATTTAATTTGAAGGAGGGTTTCACTTTAGGTGGCTTAATTGATTTGTAAGTTTTACTTAATGTTTTCTTTTATTTCACTTGACTTACACTTAACAACTAAGTGTTATAAAGAGAAGAAAAGATATGATCACCCCCTTTTATCCCTACCTTAAGTCATATCTAAAGCAAATTAATTAAATGAATTCTCTTTAGTGAATGATTTATTACATATTTTAATTAATTTTAGGTTTATGTTCACTTTAAATAATCTCATTCAATAAGAAAGATATCTTAAGATTAATTGGAGTTAATTACTATAACACAATACATATTTGTTCATTTCTTTCCATCATATCCAGCATACATATGATTAAGTCCTAAACATATCTATACAAACAATATATTTTTAGCACACTTAAATGCAGGATGCATAAATGAGTTTTATAAAAAAAGAAGATTCTCATTCATTAGCTAAATACACATTCAAATGTATGAAAGTTCTAAACAAGTACTTCGTCATTGTTTGACCAGGAGAACGAGGTAGGAACCTCCTTGGGGCTAGTTAAAGTTGTGCATCCCCGGGAGTCTAGACTAGTTATACCTTCTATTCTTAAATGCATATAGATGCATAAACAACTATAATAATAGAGAAACATGCAAAAATTATATTTTTATTTTGAATTATGCATATGGAATAAGGTGAGATTTTTGTTCATTAGCCAAATGCACACACAAGTATATAAAAGTTATTAGCAAGTACTTTGCCATTGTTTGACCAGGAGAATGAGGTAGGAATCTCCTTGGAGCTACTTAAAGCAGTGCATCCCTGGGTGTCCATACTAGTTATACCCTCTATTCTTAAATACTCATGAGTGTACAAACAATTATAAGAGTAAAAATCATACAAGAATTATATTTTGATTTATTTATACATGTGAGCTAAAATTCTATCTAAATTTTAACATGGATTTACATGAGAATAAACCCAAGCAAGTGTTGTGTCCTTTTCAAATGAACTTTACACTTGTTAATATTCATATCCTAATGTAAATTCATGAAGATTAAAGAAAAGAGAACTTCATATCACATGTTCTAAGTTGTAAGCACATACAAGCTTATAAATACCTATAATTATCATTACTCCATGTGTCATAGTTGATTTATATACTTTTAAAATAATTTTCTATTAATAGTGATAATAGCCACACATATTTTTAATCAAGTCAACACATGCAAATTTGATATAAAGGAAATCATTTATTTTAATTTATTTTTGAAAGAAATGAATGCATGATTATAAGTGGCATACAATATTTTAATATGATTGGAAAGAAATAAAGAAACACAATCATGTAATTTCATTCAATCCAACTAATCTTAATGACAATCACTTTAAATAAGCTCATATAAAATGAACCAAAGTTTCTTAAAGTCACTTTTGATTTTATGTTTAGCTTGATTTAAGAAATGTGAGAAAGATTTGTTAATCTATCCCATTCCCCATATGTGAATTAATTTGATTTAATGAAAAGCAATTAGATTGATTTTATGATTTGGTTAAGTTAAGCATGAATTAAATCAATTAATTAGCCCATATTATCTTAAGGTAATTAATTAAATAATTATGAGCTAATACGATATGTAAATAAATTAAAAAGTAAATAGCAGTGCTCCTATGAAATGAAATGGGCTTAATGCAATTAGCTCACAATCATTAATTAATTAAGCTTAAGGAACTCACTTAATTACTTTTATGATTTTCTCACACATGTGAGCTAATTATAATTTCATTAGCTGTCTTTAGGTTATTGAACACCAAAAGAACTACCCAAAGATTAATTAGGGAAATCAGATTTAATTAAATTTTTAAAATCAATTAAATAAATAATTCACCTCTCCTAAAAAAAGAGACTTACCAAAGTTAATGATTATCTCAAAATGAGATGGGCTTAAGAGAAAAGATAGGGAAAGAGGTCCCCACCTATTTCCATAAGCCATCCACTAGATTAAGCATGATTTAAAATGACTTGAATTCTAATTGAGCTATTTAAGTTTCTAATTAGTTAATTAATTAATAATTAGGACTTTTGTTGAAAAGAGAGAGAAAATTAGAAAGAGGATTAAGAGAGAGGCTCCAATCCACTTCCCTAAGTCTCCTTACTGTCCAACAGTGATTACGAAGTCCAAATAATAAATTAATCACTATTCATATGCTTAATCATCCCTTACTGAAGTTAAGAGGGTAATTAGAGCTTAATCAATCAATCCTCCTAATTTAATAGGTAATAAATCTCTAGAAAATTAGAGGGGGTAGAACTCATCCTCTCAAAAATTCTCAAAAATTTTTGGGTCAATCACTTAAGAGATTAAAGAGTAATTAAGCTAAATAAGTTTTTAATTAATCTATAATTAAGCTTTGATTACAATTCAAAATCTATTGGAAGTATTTTTATTAAATTCTTCTTTGAAATACTTTTAAAATGAGCCATTGTTTGCATTTTTTAGATTTTTCTACAATTAGTTATGAATTTTTAAAATTTTGATATTAAAAATGGATTAATTAACCCTAATTAAAGCCTTAATCCGACATGCCACGATTTCCACATGACATGATGGGATTGGTTATTTATCATATCATATGGCGGCGACGCGATTGATCTCACGCCATTCGATCGGGATGGATCAAACTCGAGGCATAAAGGGAGAAATCCCGTTTGATCTAATGTGATTTGATCTTGACCATCCTTTCCAATCACGCAGAATGGATGGCCCATGATCCACTTTCTCGCGAGCAATGAATAATAATGTCTGTCCACCATGGGTCGTTCGATTCAAGCTCACCCGAGCTCGGATGAACTTCAAAATAAACCCACACCGTCAAGGGAAGGAGACGAGCACATCCAATGGTAAAGATTGCATGCAATGAAGATTTTTTTCGAAAAGGACCAACCACACTTAAGCTAGAGATCGATTTTTATGGAAATACCTCACCGGAGCTAAGACCAGTGGTGAGATTGACAGAGGTAGCTTCGTCTAGTAGAGACGAAGCCCTGTTGAGAAGCTTGGGCATTTATTTGAAGTAGATCCCTCAGATGACCAATCCACACACTTTGGAGCTTTGATCGTGATCGAACTCGAGCCTCTGGTGGCTTTGAAGCTTAAGAAATGATTTGTGTGGCCTCGATGAGGTGTAGTGATGGTGTGGGAACGAGGAATTTGATTGAAGTGGGGGTATTGATGAAGTTGGAATCACATGCAACCTCCCCTATTTTAGTTTGGCATAAATTCGAGAATGGAGAACAATGGGGGAGCTTAGGAGCTTGGGGAACGGTTGTGGGAGACTCTTCTTCACTCTCTTTAGCTCAAACGAAGATGAATCATGCAATTCTCATTCGAATTGAGGGGGTCTATTATAAGATGGTTTGAGTTATTCCTGAGAGATTTGACTGATTTTGGTACCTTTTTTTATGTGTACACTTTAGAGTGTACACATTTTTTTTTTCCAATTTTAAACCATTGTGGGGCTTGCTATATCCTCTTTACATGCTATTATAAGCTGGTTTGAGTTATTTCCTGTGAAAATTGGGTTATTTTGATGCATTTCTTCATGTGTATACTATGTACACTCTAGAGTGTACTCCTTTTTTTTTTAATTTTAAACCGCTATGGAGCTTGTTATATCATCTATACATGCTATTATAAGCTGATTTGAGTTATTTTCTTGGAGATTTGGGTGATTTTGGTGTAGTTTTTCATGTGTACACTCTAGAGTGTATACTTTTTTTTTTTAAATTTTAAATCACTATGGGGCTTACTATATCCTCTCTACATACTATTATAAGCTAATTTGAGTTATTTTCTATAGAATTTGGGTGATTTTGGTATATTTTTCATGTGTACACTCTAGAGTGTACACCTTTTTTAAATTTTAAACCACCGTGTGGCTTGCTATATCCTCTCTATATGTTATTATGAGCTGGTTTGAGTTATTTCTTGAGGGATTTGGGTGATTTTGGTATAGTTTTTCATATGTACACTCTATACATCCTAGAGTATACACTCTTTTTTTCAATTTAAAATCACTTCAGGCTTGTTATATGTTTTGTGCATGTTATTGAAAGCAGTTTGAAGTTCTTTCTAATAGGATTTGAGAGTTTTTAGAGCAGTTTTCCAAGTGTACACTTTGTACACTATAGAGTGTACACCCTTTTTTCAATTTTAAACTACTGTGGGGCTTGCTATCTCTTTTTTACATGATATTGTAAGCTATTTGAAATTCTTTCCAAGAGGATTTGGGGTATTTTGTGATACTCTGGAGTGTATACACTTTTTTCAATTTTGGACCACTGTGGGGTTTGTTATATCTTTTGTACATGCTATTGTAAGATGTTTGGAGTTCTTTCCAAGAGGATTTGGGAGGTTTTTGGAGCAAATTTTCAGGTGTACACTCTACAGTGTAAACCCTCTTTAATTAATTTTAACCCACTAGGGGACTTCCAATTATAGATCTCAGTATATATATATGTGCCTTGGAGTGCCTTTCAGAGAGGATGATTTAGCCAATTTAGCGTGTACACATACACTGTACAGTGTACACTCATACACTACACCCTTCTGTTTAAATTTTAGGGCACTAGGGGACTTCCATTCTTGAGATAATGTTCTAATTAATTCACTTTTCAAGCATATAATGTCAGAAATGGATAACTTTTAGAGCCATCCACCATTAGAAGTGCTTGATTCATTTGTGCCACTTTATTGATGAAGTAGTTGTACTTTTAAGAAGGCTACATGTGCATCAATTCATTAGAATACAACTTAACAAGATTCGGTTGCCATCACTTCAATCATGTCCTGCCGAAATATAGAAAGATAGGCTCTTTACATTGGTGGCCATTGCATTCCTTTTATAGCAGATGAAGTTGCTTTAATTATAGGGATGTCAAATAGAGGTAAGGAGGTTATATGGCAGAAATCCCCAATGTGGAAGTCCAATTCAATTGATTTTAAGAATAAAATTGAAAAGTTAGAGCATTCATTGACCTCAACACAGTTTGTGCAGTTGTACATATAGTTTTTGCTTTCAAATCTTTTTTTATTTACCATAATTATAGAGTGGCACCAGTCCTATTCTCCTACGCTAGAAACATAGAGAAATTTGTTGATTACAATTGGCTAGAAGCCATTTGGAGCTTCACGATTTCACAATTTGATGTTATTACATCAAAATTTTGATGAGAAAATCGGGGTATGAATGGTTTTGTCATTTTTTGATACATTTTACATCTTCGTTTATATTGTGTTATACCTGTAAATCTATAAATCTTAAGGAACACAAGAATCAGAAAGTCACATATGTTATGGTAGATAAAAATAAAGTTTGTAGAGGATTCCGTTAGTGGTTTGGAAGGACACCAAGTAATGCTAATTAGATTTACTTCATTACATTAAAATTATTAGAAATTATTTTTTATAACACCATCCTAATCATTTGAAGACATAAGAGGAGACATGGCTCCTTGAAATAGTGCCCCAGCACCAATCTCTGGCCCCCCCATTCGAAGTCCAAGAAGTGAAGCCCCAAGTGGATCTCCTTACGTCTATCTTCAATCTTCTCCTCCTTTCTATGCATCTAGCCTGCCATCTGCTACTACCCCTCCAGAAAGCGTTGAGAAAGATAAGATACTTTCAGTTATCAGGGCCCTGGGATAGACTATCATTTTTTGAAGCTTTAATAACTGAGATAATATATGGTATTGATTCATGACGAGCTATCATTGAGGCGATGGTTGCTGGACAGGAGGGTCCAACCATGGGGAAAGCTCTTGAGGAGGCTAGCACAGGGGCAGCCACCCAGGGCACACATCTAGAGGGGCCTTCAAAAACTGCTTTAGTAAAGGATGGGTAGTTGATTGTACAAGAAGGCCTCATATCAGATAAAGATACTGCTCAGTCTTTACTGGGTAGCATAGAATGTGGAGTGAAGGTGAGACAACATAGAAAGAGGAAAGCTGTATTGTCCACATTCACATGAGTGTATTAGAAGATGCGCAGCACAACAAATCTAGCCTTTGTTACCACTCAAGATGCAGAGAGAGCAGAGGAGGTATTTTGTGTCTTCTTTATCAATTTAATGTAATAAAGTTATCTTTAGTGATTTCTTATATAGGTTAAGAGGGAGGTTCATACAATAGAGGAACATTCGACAATTATAGTAATAGTGGTTGAGGAACATCAAGAGGAGGTATTCTTCATTTCAGAAGTTTATACTTTAGTTCATATTGATTACAACTCTTAAACCTTCTTGATTTGTTATAGCCAACTAAGATACATAAGATCATTGACTTCTCATCAAGAGATGTTCTTCCCAAGCCAATGCTGCAGCTCATTGATACATCTTGCGCCTTATTTAGGGATAAGTAAGTCATTACTTAGTCTATTTCATTCAGTTTCCATAAAATCACTCTTTAATTTAGATTACTCACATGCCCATGCTACTCACATGTAGGAGTGATAATGTATTCTCAATCAAAATATCATTATTATTAGAGGCCAAATTGAGGAATTCGATAGATCGATTTGTTAGATGCACATGTTGATGCCTTTACTTATTTATTGGTGAGAAAAATAATATCTGTAGGCTATATGTCCCCTATCTATATGTCTCATATATGCACGGGTGAGTTCATACAAGGAGGATTGGGTTATAAGGCGCCTTAACTTTTCTTAGTTATAAGGTAGTTAATTTAACTTTTCTTCAAATTCTTGTAGAGTTATGCTAAATATGGCTTGACAAAGGAAAACAAAATGTACATCAAGCATATTACTGCAGAAGATTTTCGATTTACTCTTACTTCCAATCATCAATAAGATTGGACACTTAGAGGCATATTAAGAAAGGGCCATGGTTCTTCTATGAATCACTATCAAACCCAACCCATAAGGCTATTCTTCCGATATTGTAAGAATTTTTGTCATCTTCAATTTCTCCTAAATGCATAATCTCTAACATACTTATGGCATGGTTTGTTTTTGCTTATGTTGATCTCCATCGAGGATGTTGTCCAGATTTTGAGAGCAACCCTCGTGAATGGCCATGTGGTATACCAGAAATAGAGCGTTGACTATATTTTGTGTGGAAATATATGGAGGCGGTGGTTAGCAGAGTGATGAATGAAAGAAGATTGGCCAAAGAAGATGAACTTCTTCAGAGCAGAGTTTTCTTATGCTATTTTTTTGTTTAACTATGAAATAATTGAGTTGTAGAATATTGACTGCGAGATGATTGTTGTACATATTAAATGTTAAGCTTCTTTATGACAACAAAGGGCGTCAGTCATCTCAATTAAAGAGGTGAAGGTATGTTCTTCTTGTGTGAATTTGAAACATCATTTATATGTTTAGCTAGGACTCTAGGATGGAAATTAGCTAATAAATTTATGATATCGGTAAATACTCCACTTACATGGAAACAAATTTCAACAATCTTATGGAAGCTCATTAATAAGTAAAAACCTTTCTTATTAATGACATCATACTTTTTATCTTATTAATGCACACTAAAGTTTGATTATTGAGGGTTCAATTGATCTTACTTCTATATTTGGTGGGTTTAGTGGACAATAAAACTATTGACTATAACAAAACAGGAGTCATTAAGATGCAGTGATGAAGTTAACACATTTCTAAGAAAGATATAGCTTGTATATATGGTTGACACCTCCATAGTGCTGCTCCCTTAAAGGAAATTGTTAATGCATCATATAACTCCTAACTTATGCTATATATGGATATTTAATTTTTTGGAAACTACTACAACACTAGAAACAGTAGGCAAAATTGTATAGGAAGTCTTTACATAATTTTAAATGGAAAAAAATTGATATCAAGGAAAAATAAATGTTGTCTTTGTAGAATTTGGTAATTTGGGAATTTTTTTAGAGCAGTTATCCATATGTACACTCTGTACACTCTGGAGTGTACACTCTTTTTTAGTTTTAAATTTCTATAGGGCTTGTTATATCTTTTGTACATGCTATTAGAAGCTGGTTTGAGTTATTTCAAGGAAGATTTCTGTGATTTTGGTGTAATTTTTTATGTGTACACTCTATACACTCTGGAGTGTGCACACACTTTATATCCTTTGTACATCCTCTTGAGTGTACATTCTATACACTATGTACGTTCTATACACTCTGTACACTCTGAACACTAGAGTGTATGCTCTGTACACTAATTTGAAAATCATTTTTGATAACATTTTATTGAAAATTTAATGCACACATCATGAAAATGTTTATATATTTATATAATTAATATATAAATGTTTATATTTATTTATATAGTACTTGCAGCTAATTTTAAGCTAAAAAAGCGGGAAACAAGAAAAATGGCGGAGCTTATAAAGCAAATTCTGAAAAGAATAGAATATTTATTTAAAATATAAGTAAAATTTGGGGGAGACTAATATTAAACTCACAAACTCTAATAGCTATTCTCTATGGCTTAAATAGAAGTAATGAGTGAGTTCTCTTTTCTTGAAAGTTCCTCAAAATTAAATAAACTTTAATAGAATTTGGGGACTATTTTAGCCAAAATTTTCTTTAAATGCTCCCCCTATTTCTCTTTGATTTAACATTCTTCCTTCTCATACCTTCTCATTTTGACTTAAGTTTAGATAATTTTCATTTGAATTTGTTTAAGTCTTTAATTTTAGTCTAAATTTTGGTAGCCTCCTGGCATCATCGCCATATAGGGGGGCTGCATCGAGAGTGTTTTGGATTTCTCGGTATGCTCCCTCATGTGCATGACAAGGCCTTCAAACATGAAAGAAGATATACAATGCAATATATATTCATTCCTCTTTTTTTTTTCTAAGTCTAGAAATTAGACAAAATTTCGATAGCATTTCTTATAGGGGGAGCGACATCTAATGGTTTTTTATCTCACCGCACCCTCATGAGCAAGACGAGGCCTTCAAACCTGCAAAGAAACACAAATATGTAATGAGGGCTTGCAATAAAAGAAGTTATTCCCCCAGGATATGATTGTTGGCCAGAAGTTGTCGGTGAAAGCACTAAAGGCATTGAATTAGATGGCTCGGGATGATTATATATATAGATTTCGTGAAACTTGCATTGTCAGGTTAAATAACATTCACAATCTTTCGCATTCGGATGAAGAGGATAGCCTAGGGAATTTAATTGAACTTGTTGAACTTCTTTAGTGATTCCAGCACTAACTTTAGGGTGATGATATTTGCATGTTACCTAAATTTGCATATTTAGTACTTTAGATATAACTGGCATGTTCATCATTTGATCCACAACCAGCTTCCTATCTAGAGGATGATTAAATCTACAAGCCATCACAAATTTACAATAGCCAGTCCTGAGATAATAAGCACAGTCTGACTCTCCAGGAAGCTAGGGATAACGTTCAACACCCACTCTAAAACTCATTTGCCACATCGACTCTTCTTCGGGCGGTGGAGCGAGGTGTGACGATGCGGATGCCTCACTAATATTTACTTCTGTCAGCCTCTAAGAGTTGAACTTTTGCTGCTGCTATATTTTTATTATTTGGTGCTATCACACTGACGGCGACAACCTCCGAACTAAGTACAACCTTGGAGAAATGAGCAAAAACAAGCGAGAGAGAGTCCACATCAATAGATGGCACGCCTCCCAATGGTGACGCCAAATGCCGCTTGTCCCAAGAAGAGAAATGCGGGATGGAGAGGCATGTTCTAATGTCATTACACCATCCTCCTCCCTTTAATTGGACAAGCCAACTATTTGCTCCATATCCAAATCCACGGTGAAGTAGCCATCTCACCATCGAAGACCACCTCCGTCCAATTCAACTCAAGTGAAACTCTCCAGCAGCAGACTCTATTATGCCTCCATTATGTAAAGATGAACCTTCAAAAAATGGCAGAGAGCCAGTGAGCCCTGTTTGGAGGAAACTTACGATTTTTTAGAGGAAGAATTCGAATCGGAGAAAGAGAGGGAACGGGTGAGTGCTTGTGGTTTGCGGTTCCACAACTGAACGAATGAGAGGGAGGAGGGAGACTCTCGCATGCATAAGGAAACTGAGAAGAAGAGGGATCGGTTTGCATGCAGTTCATGTGAAGGAAGGAAGCTTCGCTCGAGTCGTGCGTTGCTCGTGAAGAGGGAGTCGGGTCGGGTTGCTTAGAGAGGAATTTAGTTAGGTTTATTTTGTTTTAAATTGATTTTTAAATGGATTAAACGACTTCAATGTATATTTTATATTGATAAAATCACATGGTCAATATATATAACAATTTAAGGTTATTCCGTTGTTCTGAAAGTAACGGCGTAGTCCATTTCGCGATCGAAGGCCGTTTAGTTCAAGATCAAATCAATTTCAAGTACATGTCACAACTTTTGACTGCTCGATTTTCACGCAAACTTGTTCGAATTAAGTGCGAACAATAAACTTTTGACAAAAAATAAAATAAAATAAAAATTTAAAAATCTTATTTGACAAATTTTAATGTTTTGAAGTTAACGACACAATCAATTTTGTGAATAGAGGTTATTTTGTTCGCGTCGGTGTCTCCTGACCTTGATATGCGTGCAAGTGCGTTGACCACTCGATTGCTTGCTAAGTTGATTATCAAGTCATGCAATATTTATATCCTGACTATTTTCGATGTTTTGAACGCGATGGTGAAGTCCATTCATCGATCTGAGGTCATTTGAGTTGATTTTGATGATGTCCTGTGTATTTCACCCTCGATTTGCATGTTGTCATTTTCAAAGTCCGTCGAATTTGACTTGTGGGCTTAACACGACTTATGACACATATATGGAGGTCAACAACTCACATGTTTTATTTTAGGAAAGGGTAAGACTCAAGTTCAGTAGGGGCTATTGGTTATTGCTAAGTGCCTCGCCTTAGATTTGTTTTTCACTTTAGATATTTTCTTTTGACAGCCATGATAATATACATGTTTTGTTAGTAGAAAAATTATGCTATGATTGTTGTGCACATTCTTTTGATTGTATAGTTATGATATGATATGGTGTTAACTACTTCTATTATATGATTTTTTTTGTTGACAAAAGTGGCTCTATATTTGTGAAATTGTAGAAAATGAAAATATCTTCCAAATGGATCTTGGGTAATTTATTAACTATTACAATCTAAACATGATATGACCCACCTTGATATGATGGTTTACATTGAGCTAAGTTGTGACATCAATAAACAAATTATTAGCATATAAGTTGAATGACAATTTGGTGTTTCATAGTGGTGGTAAGCATGTCTGGCGATTATGCCAATTCTCATTGTTTTATTCTGTTGATTAAAATTATTTATATTTACTTGAGTTTTGCTTCAAAAATTTGCATACAAGAAACATGAACTTTATTTAGAAGAAAAGGTTGTTTAATAAGTCAGAACTCATTATAAGGGTGTGTTTGAACATATACCATTCCTTGCTAATATAAAATAAACCTCAAAAATAATGGTGGATTTTAGATAGCCACATGGAGATGGTTTGAGTTGATACATTACCGCATACATTTAACTGAGACAAACTATTTTCAACGTATATTCTGGTCATTTGAGCCATCAATAGTAGGTTGGCAGTACAGCAGGCCTGTCTTAAGTCTTGATAACACATTCCTACTGGGTAAGTATAGAGAAACTCTTTTCATTAGTATTGGGGTTGATGCAAATAATGACCTATATCCACTAGCATTTGCAATAGCTGAAGTGAAAGGCAATGGCTGAAGCGAAATGTAATGAATGATGAATTTGGTTTATTCGAACAATGCAGAACTTGATTCCATTAATCTCCATGAGAAATGATTTATGCATTATATCGATGACATTAGCTTAGTGTGTCAAAGGAAAATTTTTCATGGGCCGCATATCGACACTGCTTATGCCATCTTAGAGAAAATTTTAAAAAGGCTTATAGAACTATTGGTATTTCAGATGTGGAGTTCATATGACAAAAGATGTATGTTGTAGGTAACATAGATGACATTCATTTGTTTACACATTACATGACTGACATCATAAATATCAAACCAGAGGACACTAATTGGTTGCTTGCTAGGGATGTTATTTAGTGGGCTCTAACTTGTGATGGTGGCTATCGATATGGCACAATGTCCACTAATGCATCAGAGTGTTTAAACGACATACTAAAGCGGCTCGTAGATTACCGATACAAGCACTAATAACATCCATATATTACAATATTGTATCCCTTTTCACAAAATGCCTTGAGACAATAACAAATCTCATTAGTTAAAAAGAGTAGATATTTTCACAACGTGTCAAAATAATTCTACAATAAAATGAACGTAAAGCAAGAAAATATCCTAAACCAATAAGGATCAATATGAATGAATATCAGGTGTTCGACATGTCATCCAAGTCATTCAATATCGAACTACATGAACAAAACTGCAGCAGGTGTACATGTAGACAACCATAATGATATCATATACCATGTCTACATGCTATAGGTATATTAGGACAATGACATTTAAGTCATTTCCAATACATCTCCTGCTACTACACATTGCAGCTGTATCGTAGTACATACAAAGGAGAATTCTATGTTATACCCAATTGAAGCGAGTGGTCAGCTTACCTGACTGATCATTTAATTGTTGAGCTAACACCACCAAATGTCAAATAGGGGGATGGAAGTCTCAGAATAAAAAGAAATAAGAATATAATGGATGAGAATGTATAACGGGGCAGTAGAATCTATGACCTATGCAAAAATATTGGACATAACAGAACAACATGTCCTCCAGATGAGAATTAGTATGTTTAGACGCGATATGTCATGCACTTGTAGCATATAACATATTAGTGAACAATTTCTATGGTAGTTTGAGCTAGTCATGTTGTGCATTAGTTCAAGTTATTTATTTATATGTTCTTGCTTCTATCTATATGTCAACTATGCTTGTATGAGTATGTCAATTGTGCTTCTTTGTTGTAGTAGATGTGGTTATGCTAATTTGGGCACTACTTTGTTCTCTGTAGTTATATTTTCATTTTTATTTGTATATCAAGTGCTATGTAAATTTATTTTAATGACATACTAACTATGCTTCTTTATTGTAGTAGATGTATTTATGCTATATTTGGCCATTACTTTTGTGTTCTTTGCTGTAATTTTCTCTTCTTTCTTATTTGTATATCAACTACTCTATAAGTTTATTTTAATGGTATGTCAACTATGCTTATTTATTGTAGTAGATGTAGTTATGCTATATTTAGGCACTACTTTTGTGTTCTCTGCTGTAGTTATATTTTTCTTTTTATTTGTATATCAACTGCACTGTAAGTTTGTTTTAATGGTCAACTGGGCTTCTTTATTGTAGAAGAAGTAGTTATGTTGTATTTGGCCACTGCTTTTGTATTATATGTTATTGTTTTTTTCTTTCTTATTTGTATATCAACTACTCTGTAAATTTATTTTAACGGTATGTCAATTGTGCTTCTTGATTGTAGTAGATGTAGTTAGGCTGTATTTAGGCATTGGTTTTATGTTCTTTACTGTACTTATATTTTTCTTCTTATTTGTATATTAACTACTATGTAAGTTTGTTTTAATGGTATGTCAACCATGCTTCTTTATTGTAGTAGATGTAGTCTTGTTGTATTTGGCCACTAGTTTTGTGTTCTCTGCTATAATTTTCTTTTTTTTATTTATATATCAAATGCTCTGTAAGTTTATATTTATGGTATGTGAACTTTGCTTCTTCATTATGGTTGTATTTAAAAAATTTAGATATATTATCTATTGTAATTTTTTTTAATCTGTATATCAACTGCATTGTCAATATGTAAATTATATTTAGCCTTTGAAATGCCTAATTTTGTCATATTACTGTTGTCCAAATAAATGATTCACACAGGTAAAATAACTACTAAAAAAGCAAGAGCAGGTAGATGCCGACGTAGGTGCAGAGCAGAGGAGGATCCAATAGACTATGGGCCAGCACTAGCTGAGGTTCACCTCAACATCGTCTCCTTACGTGGTAGACACAAAGCTGCGCAGCTAGATCTAGTATGATTTATAATTTTCAAAGGTTATTTATTACACATGAAAAAATCTAATGATTGTCCATTTCATTTTTTGCAAGCCACAATACTTGAGTATCTCATACCGATATTGAGAGTGGATGGAATTGCCCCATGGCATGGCTAGTGTGATGCTGGGTTAGATTGTGTATCATAGCTACATTACATCAAGCTGAACCATCAAACTCATTAGAACGATGACAGACACCACACCTGCTTATTAGGCATATCGAGTAAGCCAACATCTAGATGTTGCTCCAAGCTGAAATGTCGCCAGTCAAAATCTTTTGACTTAAAAAAGGAAGAATAAAATGAACCGGCTTAAGAATGCTAAGCAAGAAAATCTAAAGCTAAATTCAAATAAAAAGTATCAAATAAGAAGAAAAGGAGGTGAGGGAAAAGAACATACAACGAATGCAAAAGTAAAACATTAAATAAAAAAAGAGGTGAAAAGTACTTACAAAATTTATTTAAGCGGAGTTGAAAGCTCACTAAAAAATTAACCCTTCTCTTTCAAACACTCCAACTCCTCAAACAAGTAGAATGAAATATAAGACCCCCTCTTAGCTTTATTTATAGAAATTGAAGGGAGTAATGAATGACTCACTCTCACAAAAAAGAAATTAATTAATTGAGTTCATATTCTCACAATTTTCTCAAACAAAAAAGGGAGGGAGAACTAAGCAAAGCTTAACTGAGATAGGGGGAGTTAAACCTTAAATTCATAAAAGAATTATAACAAAACTTTAAGTCTGGTTGTTCCTTAAATATGAAACCTAATGTGGAGTTAGGGATATTGGAGTTGATGCTTGTTTATGTGAATAGAGCCTTTTATTGAATACTTAAAGTATTAAATTCACAAGCAAGTGATCATAAGACTAATTGAACAATTGAAAATTAAATGATGTCAAAGAAATAGGGTACACTTGATAGGGCAAAAGTCCTCTAAGGTAGACTTAAGTTTGTCTCCTTAGATAAACACCAGCCCAGTCTACAAGAATTTCTTGGACGACGTAACCCATGTGTTGCTGATAAGGATCCTTCGGTCAGGTTGGGTCGACTACCTCATCTGATTAAGTAGACTAGGAACCACGACAGCCTGGGATGATGGAACCATGGGATCAAGATCAGGCACGTCATCATTCCCCTAACCATCCGCTTTAAGCTAAAAAATGAATCTTAAATCTTAAACTCCATGCTTCTATACGATTTATTGTTTATCTAATGACTAACCTTAATCAAAAGTTCTCTCTCATTGGAAGGAGTAATTCAGCCTATAGGAAACCTAGAACCATCTAAAGTCCTCACAAAATAAAGGGCAAAATCTTTGGGTAGCATATCATCTCATCTCCTTAAAATTAATCACACTAAAATTCCTCTTCATATTTTTCAAGAGGTCAGTGGAGAATTTTTGGAGCCCACAAGTTTATACAATCTCTCTCTCTCTCTCTCTCTCTCTCTCTCTCTCTCTCTCTCTCTCTCTCTGTGCGTATATATTATGTATATATATATATATATATATATTAAAAAATTAATTTTTTTTAAAGCTTCAAATATAAATAAATTTGGCCAATGAACCTTCTCATATCACTTTGCTGAAATAAATATATCGCATTTATAAAAATTATTAGACAAGCAAATTAAAATTTAAGAAAGTTATTAAAATTATTTATTTTTTGGATAAAAATTAAAATGTGAGTCAACTATTTATAGTAGAAAATTTTAACATTGATTAGTGTAATATATCTTCATTATTGAGAATATTCTCTTTTATTTTATTTCTTTTATTCCTTTTTCTCTTACTTATATATAAACATGTTTGTACTAATTTCACAATACAAGCAATTAGAAATGTAGTATTTTATAGTTCATTAAATGTCATCATGAGCATGCTCTAATGCTGCTTATCTTGTAATTTTCTAATTATTAGTTTTTATTTTCAAAGATGGCTGCATCAATAGTATAGAACAGAAGTACACCCTCTTTTAAAAAGATGTCAAATGGCCCATTAGGTAGCCAGTCGGGGGCTATCCTAGTCCTCACAAGGATCCTACTGCTGTTCGGTCGGTGCCGACAAATCTTTTGGCTGCGACGTGGTCGACGTGCAAGCATTACAAACCTTGTCTTTTTGCTGGTATCAACATCAGTGGCATCAATGGAGAGGTCATGCCTTTTTAGTGGAAATTCCAAGTTAGCCCATCCACTGGCATTTCAGCTGATGATCATTTGTTGGTTGCTCGATACATTCTCGAGAGGATCACTGAAATTACTGGTGTAGTACTTTCATTTGATCCAAGGCCTATTCAGGGAGACAGGAGTGGTGCCGTTGCTCACACTAACTACAACACAAAATCCATGAGGGCAGATGGAGGTTATGAGATCATAAAGAAGACAATTGAAAAACTGTGCTTCAGGCACAAGGAGCATATTTCTTGTTATGGCAAAGGCAATGAGCATCGCCTCGCTGGAAGGCATGAGACTGCTGATATCAATACTTTCACTTGGGGTGTAACCGCCGAGCTTCAATTCATGTCGGTTGAGACAATGAATAGAATGGCAAGGGTTATTTCGAGGATCAGAGGCCAGGTTCGAATATGGATCCCTATGTCATGACATCCATGATTGTTGATACCACAATTGTTATAATACAAAAAACTAACAAAAAAAAAATTGTAGCTATGTATCGGGCCACAATCGTAATTTTTGATCAACATAAAAACTATGGGGAATTTTGTTAAGATTCCAACGATATAAAGTTTGCTTGATTCTGACACCGGATGAGTCCGATATAGACAAATAAAGGCGGTTGCTCAAAAATTTCCGATCGGTGCCATAGTTTTTTAGCATATTCACAAAAACTTCTGTGGATCGGACCACAATCTTACTTTTTGATCAACATAAAAGTTGTGATAAATTTCGTTATGATTCCAAAGATACTAAACTTTCTTGATTCCGACACCGGATGAGATAGATATGAGCAAAATACTACAGTAACCCCCAATTTTTTTTAAAAAAATTAAGGACGAGCCTGTTGTTTGCAAAAACTTCTGCGTATCGGTCACAATCTTAATTTTTAATTAACATGAAAGTTGTAAAAATTTTGTTTCGATTCCAATGATACCAAGTTTGCTCAATTTACAGATGAGGTAGATATGAGCAAAATACTTCAGCTGCCCTCAATTTTTTTTTTAAAAAAAATGACGGACGAGCCAGTCGTCCGTTCAACGGACGACTTGGCCTATTTTGCTAATTTTTTTTCGGTAACTAATTAGCTAATTGAACTTATAATTAAGCCTAATTTAAAAATTTCTTTGACCTAATATATATTGGCACTCCATTTCTAAGTATTATTCAATTCAATATTGACAATTATAAATATGTAATCGATGATTTAAGATAATTTAGAACAAATATCTGGCTTCCTTTTTTGGGTGAGAGCAGCAGGACTTGAATTTCATTCTACTATGAATTCGTACAAAAGTATGAATGCACACTAACTGTTCTTTACCCTACAAAAAAATACAACAAAATAAAATTTGAAGAATCCTTTTATATCCTTCCTTGAAGTCCTTCCTAACAGCACGCTTAGTGCGCTTTACCCCGCAAAAGCAGTACGTGGTTCTATCCTTAATGGGTTCAAAGGAAAAGGACTTGACCTGCTATTATATCTTTTTGTTAATGATAATTTTAATTATTATATTTTTCTTTATTACTGTTTTTAATGGAATATATATATATATATATATATATATATATATATATATATATATATATATATATATATATATATATAATGAGAAGGAACGTATAAATAAAAGTATTGTTTTGTAATGGATGAAGAAATGGATGAAGAAAAATAAAAGTAATGTTTTGGCTAAATAATACTCCAATGAGAAGAAGGTCAGTATATCTCCTTATGCATCTACATCTGAAAAAAAAAAAAAAAAAAAAAATTCTATTTCTCTGATAATTAGAGAATAATAACACAATAAATTAATAAATATTGGGGTCTTCACCACAATTCTTACACCGTAAATTACTACTTTCAGCAATAGAAACTTAGAAATTAAAAGTTAAATGATGTACTTACAGATGACAACTTGAATTAAGAAGTGAATAATTATTAATTGTGATTAATAATCTCTCTTTTGATCGGCATTAATTTATTACAAGTCTGTATGCAAATAGTTATCATGATTAAGTAATTTTATAGTATGTACAAGTTGTTAATCTTAAATAATATCTACTAATAATAATTATTTAATCCATTTCTAACCTTAAATAAGTACTTATAATTAGTATTAGTTAGTATATAAACTATTTATTATGATTAATTAATTATTTAAGCATACCATAAAGTTAAATTTATAATTATTAATTGTGATTAATTGATCTCATGTGGTTTGCCGCTTTAATTATAAACAATTATTTAATTAACAGTTTACCTTAATTAATTAAGATAGTTTAGTAATCATATGTAGTTATTATGAATGAATCAATTAATTATTATTAATTATTGATATACCATTATCAACAATTTTCATAATTATAAGTAGATATCACAATTAATCATAATCATGATTAATATTAATCATAAATTTTTTTTATTATTAATTTAAATAATTATTGGAATATTTCAAAATCAAATGATTATCTTTGTCCTTCAAGATGTCTCCTGTGGATAGTGATACCCCTTATCTTAGGCTAGCTTCTTTGTGTTGTAAAACCAACAACCTCTTTAAGCCCTACGTAGTGGTTCTAATCATCGACACCACACAAGCCTTCTTGTTCTCCGTGATACATAATTCATTAGAGATCGATATTGAGAACACGTTAGCTTGATCAAAGAAGTACATCTTTAGGATGACTTAGTAGTCATCTATCAAAATGATGAAGAAACCTATTTGCATGGACCATGCAACCATGCTGGCCTTCACTCCTCAAATCGTGCATTGAATAGGTTAAGTTGATGAGTTGACTCCTAGATAGAGTCCTTTCCTCTAGGTACCTTAATTTTTTACCTCTTTGTTTCTTTGATGGAGATAAAATTATGAGATGTACATGTCCACCATGGCCTTCATGGACTCTTTCTTCATTTTCATCTCCATAAAGAGCAATCCCTTGGCTTGAGTCTTAGGGGGTGGTCAAGATTGTGTTTAGTACTTATATCTATCACATTTATGTAGCTGCATCACCATCCTTAACATCCATCTTTCTTTCATGACTTACAAGAAGTGAGATAAGAGCTTACTTTTAAGGGCAATCCCTTGCCCAATGAGGACCCCCACAATGGAAGCTATCATCATGGGGCTTGCTCAAACCCATCTAAGCCTTTACCTCATCCTTCTCTTTTTCCCTAATAAAGTCTTGGTGATACTCTGTCTTGCATTAGCCCTTGTCTTCCTCACAATTAGTTTTGCCACTCTCCTTGGTTTATTAGCAGAATTTTTAATAAAATCAATCATGTTTTTCACGAAGGCTGTAGTAGTGGTAAGATCTTGTACTTCACATTATATCATTTCTAACTTTTCTTAAGCTTGGGGTTTGTCCATGAAGTAGAATGGTGAATCTTTATTAAATAAGATAAGGATCTCCATAACTAATCCATTAAAATTCTTAATATATTCACACATAGTACTTGATTACTATAGCCTTTGCAAGTTTGCTTAAGTCTAATCTACATCATTCTTGAGGTAGAGTTTTCTTTTAAGTTTCTTTTTAAAAATTCGAAATATAGTCATAAAGCATATTCCCTTCTCAACATCTCCTCACCTTATCTTCCACAATAATTGCAATCAATGTAATAAGGTACTATAAATTGGATTTTTTTTCCTCCTTATCTATAATGCACATAGCCCCAAGTTAGTGCTCCAGCACTTATTAAAAGTTTTCAATATCTCCAACATTATGTGATCCCCTAAAGCTCTTCGGCTTTGACACCTCAATGTGTCTTCTTTCATTAGTTTTGTAAGTGAATGCCATTGTTAATGTGCACTTACACAAGGCCATAGGCCCACACACATTTTCAAAGTGTGACATCGTTCTATAGTTCATGGGCTTTACATATCCTATTGAGTTCTCCCAAGAACTCCTCATGCATGAATCTTCATTATTTTGTCCATCAAGAACTTCTCTAATGGTGGAGAAACATGTTCCTTAATGTAGAATAGATGGTAGAATCCTCTTCCTTTAAGTAATTCTCTCTCTTACCCGGAGCATCTACTTGAGCCTACATGTCAAATAAAGCTTGCTCCACTCAAGACAGGCATGAATTAGGAGGAGAGATCATTCCTTTAAACTTCCCTATCAACTTTGATGTTGCAGAATTATGTTGCTCCTTATGACTTCAACCTTGTGGCAACAACTCCACATTAGTAATTTTAGAACCTACAACTTGAACTATGCTACTCTTTATCTTCCTTGAACAAAGTCTTTGATACCAACTTAGCCCTGATATTGACTTTCTCTAATGCCACTTGTCATGAACTAACTTACTTCAAACTTACCATGTGACCTTAGCACACTTCTCTGATGCTAAGGCAGCTTAACTTACACAAGTATTGCACTAAAACATTGAGGCAAGCAAGAGAAAGCAAGAAGAATTTTTAAAGGAAAAGGGAAAGCTTTACTAAACAAAGATAACTTTGATGTTGTGAAATTACATTGCTCCTTATGACTTCAACCTTGTGGCAACCACTCCATGGTAGTAATTTTTGACCCCACAACTTCAACTTTGCTAATCTTTTTCTAACTTAAATGAAGTTTCTAATGACTCACTCAAATACCACTTTTCACAAAGGAGATTAACCACACCGAGGAAAGTAAAATAAAGTAAGAATGATTTTAAAAGTGAAAGGGAATCATTCACTAAATAAAGATAACCATATAAGGATTCAATTCTTTCAATTTCTTGGATTCACTTCAATTTAGCAATGAGTTATCAATTTAGCAATGAGTGCTCTAATGGACTGAATAACCATAAAATTCCTTTACTTCGGCCATTACCTTTGTGTGAACTATGGAATCACTTCCTCAGTCCTGTGTTTCTGCTTTGACGGACTTGATGAGGAGACTCACTTTGATCTATGCTTGGTGCTTGATCAGATCATTTGAAAAGAGATTGAAATTTCACTTTGCAGAGAATGTATAGATTGATTTGAGGCATCTCTGAATTGAGAATTTTTTCAGATTATCTTGGTCCATTGATCAAGTAGAAAGATCTCTTGGATTCTGGTTGTTGCAATCACTAGGCTAGATCTAATTTGAGATCGAACAGTCACCATCATTGTACTGACGAGCAGGGGCTCTTTCACTGTAGCATTTTCTTATGGCTTGTTGAGTGAAGAGAGCTTCAGTAACTTGACCATTTGTGTGTTTGTTGAGTTCGACCTTTAGAACATACCTGGGTCTTTGACTTAACCTGTGGTGGATTGGCGATTTTATCACCAGACTAAAGAATGGAGGCTCTCTCACTATGACCTTTTCTTGTGGCTTGTTGAGTGAGGGGAGCATCAGCAACTCGGCCATTTATGAGATTATTGAGTTCGACCTTTAGAACCATCTTAGTCCTAAACTTGAAGATGTATAGGTTGATATTTTTTCAACTTAGGTAAAAGCTTCCAAAATTGGGAGTTCTTCTAACTTGATCTTCAACATTTGACAAATATGAGAGACAAAATTTTGATATTTAGGGCTATCTTTTTGTGCATGAAAGTTGATTTTTTTGTCCTTGCAAGACTTATAATTTTATGGATAAATTTAGAGATCTCGACATGAAGCTTGATGTCAACCTGAATGTATATTTGAGAATGCCCAATGTTTCACTGGAGAGGATTGAACAACCTTGATCATAAAAAAGGGCTCGTGTCAATGTGGGGGGGATTCTGATTTGCTCAGAAATATATCACAGAGTTTGAACTTCTTTAATATAAATAAACGTAGCTCATTTTGAACATCATGTGTATTTATCTGAGGTTCTCGGCTTGAAGCATGATGTAAACTTAGATAAATATATAAGAGTACCCCCTATTTAATAGGGGGCTTTACAGTAACTTTTGAGAGAATTTGTAATATCTTTGGTTCTATGCTTTGTAGTCTCAGACTTATTGAAGACTTTCTCCTGAGAGTTTAGAATTTATATTTTTCTCTTGTTCTGCCCTTGTACCTTGGTGGACTTAATGGAGTTGATGATTTGTTATTGAGATGAGAATATCTTCGATCCTATGCCTTGTGCTTTAACAGACTTATTGAAGATTTGATCTTAAAATTTTAAAATTATATTTTCCTCCTATCTTGGCTTTGTGCCTTAATGGACTAAATGGAGTTGATGATTTATCGTTGAGATGAGAATGTCTTTGATCCTTGGTTTTTGCTTAATAGACTTGTTGAAGATTCCATCTTAAAATTTGAAATTTGTATTTTCCTCTTATCCTAGCTTTGTGCCTTAGAGGACTTGATGAAGTTGATGACTTATCGGTGAGATGGGAACATCTTCGATCCTATGCTTGGTGCCTTGACGAACTTGTTGAAGATTTCATCTTGGGGATTTGTATCTTATATTTCTTTCTATCCTGGCTTCATTGATGGATTTGACGGAGGAAAATCCTGAATTATCTTGAAGACTTATAAGGTGATACAAAATTACCTTCTGCCCCAGCTTTCTGCTTTCATGGGCTTATAGAAGAATGTTTGCTGATGATCTAGCCCTTAGAGTTTATATTGGGTCAATGGCGAAGAGTCATCAGTCCTATGCTTCGTGCGTAATGGACATGTTGACAACATAACTCTCTTAGTTTAGCCATTGGATTTGTATGAACATTGGGATGACTTCTTCGATCCCTTTCTTTCTGCTTGATTGGACCTGTTGAAGAAGAGTTTCCTTCAGTATTTGCTTTCTACTTAACAGACTTGTTGAAGGAGTTGAGATTTCAAATTTGATATTGATACCAAACTCAACTTAGTATGTTCTTGATTAGGATATTTTTTATTGGATTTTAAAAAATGACCTTATGATCATTAGGGATGATCTCCCAATCTAGGCTACCTAAACTCATAAAATTGGAGGGTTTTGGAGATTTAGATGCTATAATCTTTGAATTAACAAAGTAAAAGGATCCTTTACTGTGGCCTTTGTGACATGTTGAGTAAGTATACCTGTCAGTGACTCGGCCATATTTGAGCTTGTTGAGTCCGACCTTATGTACCCACTTGAGTATTGGACTTGAGCAATTGATGGAGGATTTTATCATCGAGCTAATGAGATGGAGATCTCTTATTGCAGCCTTTGTGGCATTTTGAGTAAACAGACTTATCAGCGACTCGGCCATATTTGAGCTTGTTGAGTCCAACCTTATGCTTCCACTCGAGCCCTAGATTGGATGTATGGAGGGATGACACGTCTCCAACTTGATTTGTTACAATTTGCAAACTTGAAAATTTCTATTTTTGGTTAGTAAGACTTTGAAACTTAAGAATTTGAATACATAATTTGAATATATAAATGGGGATCTTGGTCTTAGACGCGATGTCAACCCAAATACAAAAAGAGGCCCTCCTGTCTTACAAGGAAAAGCCTAATATTTTGCTATAAAATTTAAAAAATGCCCCCTGTCTGGCAGGGGGGTTTTTGTTTTATCTTGAAAATGCATTCTTGTAATACAAGAGAATCTCCAAGCACAACTTACGAAAGTTTTAAATATGATATTCATTTGATTACATTTTCATGTACTTTTTTTAGATATCAACCATTGATTGATTGGTCTTTCACCTTTAAAATCAATGAGTTGGTAGACTCCTCTTTGATATATCTTTTCAATGATGAAGGACCCTTCCTAATTAAGTTCAAATTTACCGCCAATTTTGCGGTGAAAAATAATTGATCTTATTAGCACTAAAATTAATTCCCCTTCTCAAAAAGCTCGAGGACGTACTGTATGATCGAATGCTTTGAACATTCTAGCTCAATAGACTTTTATTGCTAAGCTTGGAGCCTAACTTCATCAATCTTATCAAGCACTTCCATCCATAGACGAACATTCTCATCTTGGGTAAGATCATGTTGAATGGCTACTCGGAGCGAAGGTAGTTCAATTTCAAGTGGTAGAACTACTTCGGCCCCAAATACTAGTACATAAGAAGTGAATTTATGGGAGTCTTGTAGGTGGTGCGATAAGCCCGTAAAGCTTCCACAAACTTGATATTCCACTCCCTTTTATTTCTTGGGAGGATCTTTCTAAGTAGCTTTACTAGTGTTTTGTTGAAAGCGTCAACCAAGTCATTTACTTTCAAATTATAAATCGACAAGTATCGCCAATCAATCTTATATTGATTAGCAAATCTATAGATTTTAGTGATCTTGAATGCTAGACCATTATCTGAGATAATTTGGCGTGACACACCAAATCTATAGACAATATTGTGGGTGAAGGAGTTGGTCACATGCTCAGCCTTGATTTCCTTAAATAGGGCGGCTTCAACTCACTTGGAGAAATAATCAGTGGCTGCTAGGATGAAGCGATGATCACATGATGTTGGTGGATTAATCGATCCAATTACATCCATCCCCCATCACTCAAATGACCAAGATGCTATCATTGGGTGCAACAGATTTGGAGGTTGATGAATAATATTATCATGGACTTGGTACTCATGGAATTTCTTGGCAAGATCGATACAATCCTTTACCATAGATGACCAGTAATATCCCATTCTTTTGATTTTGAAAGCTATTTTGGGGCCTGATTGTTGTGGGCCACAAAATCTTTCGTGGATCTTAGCAATCACTTTTTTTGGCTTCTTCTATTCACTAGCATCATAGCCACATCTATTCGAAGGTTCTACGATAGATTATATTGCCAACATAAGCATATAGTTGAAGCATTTTCTTGAGTTGTGCGGCCATCGACTTATTGCTTGGTAGTTTGTCTTCCTTAAAAGAATTGATAAAGGGTTGTCTCCAATCTTCCTTCTCTTATACTATAAGGATTTCATTTCGTGGCTTTCGAACTTTCTCAGATTGAGGTCTTTTCTCCTGAATAGTCGAAGGCTCATCTTGTTGCCTTTGAGAAGTACCTGATAAGAGAGTGTGAGGAGCAATGTGAGTTGCATCTTGTCAACTTGCATTTGATGACCCCTCCTCCAGCAGGGACTTTAAATTTGCCAGCTCTAGAACTCGACGAGTGCAGAAACTAATTAGCACATAGTCGTCATCGTCCATACTCGCGATTTCTTTGTCCAACTTAACTAGACAATCAGCTTTACTATTTCTTGCTTGGGAGATCCGAGCTATAATGACATTTAGAATTTGCTTCATAAGCTTTAGAACTCGTTTATGGTAGTAAGCCAATTTAAGCTTATTAATTTTATAAATACCCATCACTTAATTAATGGCGATCTGAGAATCACCATAAACTCATAGATTTTGAGCTCCTAAAGAGATGGCTTCCTCCAGACCTACTATTAACGCTTTGTATTCTGCTTTGTTATTGGTTTGTGGCCCAGTCAACTAAAAAGAGTGCCTCATTATATCACATTTTGGTATGATCAAGATGAGGATATATATATATATATATATATATATATATATATATATATATATATATATATATATATATATATATATATATATATATATATATATACTATTTTTTCTTTTCATATATGCATGATCTGCTCGTTAAGAAGATCATTATTGAGCGATGAATCTGTCGAGATAGGGTGTGCAACAAATAAGTCTATTAGAATTTACCCCTTCATCGCTTTTTAAGAAATATATATGATGTCAACTTGTATCAAAAGAATAGCCCATCATGTCAAGCGACCTGTCAACACTGGTATTGTCATCAAGAACTTCAGTAGATCGATCCTTGAGATGAGAGTAATTCTATGAGATAGCATGTAATGATGAAACTTTTGGACATAAAAGCTTAACAACAATCAATGCTTCTCAATTGGAGAATAGTATCCATTCCTATTAATCTTTGACTAATGTAGTATATGGCATTCTCCTTTTCCTCTTCATTATGTAGTGCAAACAATGCATTAGAGATTCTTCCAATTCCACTACATGTAGGTTGAGGTGCTTTCTTGGGATTGGCACTGCGAGAATGGACGGATTCAATGGATACTTCTTGATATTATCAAAAGCTTCTTGACATTCTTTATTATATTTGAAAGAAGTATCCTTCTTCATCAACTTCTTCCTTTTGGATAAAAATATCTATCCAAAGCCTCCAATGAATTTCTGGTTGGAGTGTGGAATAGGTATTTCTTCAATCAGAGGACTGCGATCAAAGCTGACCTCCTCTCAAAGATATAAAGCTGGTTGGTGATGGGATCCCCTAGGCGACTCTCTAAGATGTCGGCTGTCAAAAATTTCATCACATATGACCTTTCTCTTAGGTACCCATTCTTGATGATTCTATTTATGGCAGATCTATGGGAGTACAGTCTAGATGTCACACCAGTCTTTCTTTAAGGTAGTTTCACTTTGAGGCTTTGGCCTCCAAATTTGCTTACCTTTTTGCCGGGCCCTTTTGACGGCAGATTCTTAGACCTGTGGTCCAAGTGTCATGCCTCGATGCTCACCATGTGGGACTTGAATTAGTTGATATCTTACCGGTGTTGTAGGAAGAGGTCTCCTTAAAGGAGCAACTTTAGCTTCCCTGATGACAGGACCTTGATGTTTTTCTTTCATCGGTCCTTTCTCCTTAGCAACTTTGAGGACCTGATGCACTCTTGCATATATAATTTTGAATTTTCTCATTGGGGAAGCTGGAACCTGATATTTTCAAGACTAGAAAGACGGTTTGATTTGACCAAACATTACGCTTTACCCATCTCAGGTCAAACTTGTTCGGGTTGTAACTCGGTTCCATAGCTAGTTGTATGCTTTTTTGCTTGAATAATGGCCATTGAGCATGGATTTCAGCCTTTCTCTTTCTCCACTGCCTCTGGGTTAGCTTGCTTCTAGATGAAGAAGCTTCTGCATCGCTCCTTTTTCTCCAGGCTTCAACATCCATATTTATTTTTCTTTCTATAGGGACCTTTCGGTAATAGATTCCCAAACATATGGTTCAGGTGTCACACTCCGATGTTCACCATGCAGGACTTATTTGTAATTCTCTTGAGTTCTTACTACCACTAAAGATAGTTTCTACAATGGAGTATTATTGACTTCTCTAATAATTGACCTTTGATATCTTTTATTCATAAGACATTTTTTTTTACAACCTTTAGGACTCTATGTACTCGAGAAGATATAGTTTCAAGTTGTTTCTTCTGAATGGATGGAGTCGACTCTGAGCCTAAAAGATTGCTTAACATCACCAATAGAGCTATTCATTTTCACCCATTTAAAAAATATCAAATTTAATGTAGGAATACCTTCGTTGTAAAATGATTGCATGGCTGTGATTGAGCAATGAGCTCACAATTTAGCATTTCTTCTCCTTCTTTGTCTTTTACTCAATTTTTCTCTAAAAGAGGAGGCTTCAACATCATGCCTTCCTAGTGCAAAAGTTCAACCCGGCAGTGATCGATTCTGATATTCAAACTTTTACCTAATGACAGTTCTTTTTATGATTGACACCTCAGAATAACTCAATCTTTCGAATACAAAGGTTCTCTTTCGAGGATCCCCAGTAACAGTAGTGACCATTCTAGTTGTCCTCATCCCCTGTACATGTTGGTGTGTATAATATGCAGGTGCTTCAAGTAGAGGATTTTTTGGAGTAGTGATAGATGAAAAGTTTACACTATCAAATTAGATGGTAGCTCTAGCATCTCCATTATTGATTACAACATTAGCCAGACGGATGTTGACTCCATGACCTAGCTGCAGATGAATGATGTGCTCTGAAGATCCATCTTGCAAATGAGAGATGAGGATTAATAGTCAATAACTGATGTATCATCCCACACTTTCATAATGTAGATATACAATAGAACTAATATAGAGAACAACAATTGGTCATAAGAATATGATTGATTTAAATTTAATTTCATTGAAGATTAGATTTAAAATTTATTTGTATCTTGTTCCACTACTACTATAGCTCATATTTGAGCTAAAGATGAAGATGAAAAGAAAACCTATCTCCAAAGTGGAGTCGCTCAAATTGGGCTCCCAAAATTTTCCACCGATCTCTCGATGAAAAGAGTTTGGTTTATATGTCGATGAAATTTTCAGAAGGCAGATGGAATAGTAGATAAGACACCACCTAGAGATATCGTCCTCATTTTTGTGAGGACTTTAGATTTGGTTCAAGGTTTCCTATAAGCGCAAGCACATATAGTTAATTACCCCTCCCAATACTGAGAGAGAACTGTCAATTAAGGCTAATCATTAGATCTCTAAAAATGTAGCATATAATAGCAGTATGTAGAGTTTTGAAATTTAGAATTTATAAAATTCATCATTTTAACTTAAAGCGGATGGTTGGGGGGAATGATGATGTGCCCGATTAAGATCCCATGGTTCCGTCATCTCGGGCTATCGTGGTCCCTAATCTACTTAGTTAGAGGAGGTAGTCGACCTAACCTGACTGAAGGATCCTTATCAGCAGCAATGGGTTGCGTTGTCCAAGGAAACCTTATAGACCTGGGGTGGAGTTTATCTAAGGAGACAAATACAAGTCAACCTTAGCTAATATAGGACTTTTTGTCCAACCAAAATACATTATATAGTTCATAGTTCAAAGAGCAAAGCCATTGGGGAATAATGGGGCTGAGGCTATGAACTTAATTTAGTGGTGTCATTTTGCGATAAACCACTCAGTCAAAGGGCTCTGGTTGTAATTTATGTGACAAACCACACGGGCCACGTCCTTATAGGCTTAAGATTATTTGAGTATGAAAATAGTTATGTATTTGATTTGACATTGGCTCTTTGTGAGCAAAAGTTTTCTTAATTTGTCACCCTCGACAAACTGTTGCGAAGGGGCAGACAGATTTTACTTTAAATTTAAATATTTAATTTTATTTAATTTATTTTTTATTTGAATATTTGATCATTTTATAATTAATTTGAATCTAAATATATAAAGTTTGATCATTTAAGCCTTAGTAGTGATAGCCTTTTCATCACATGATTATTATTGGCTAATAGACCATGTCAACTATACCTCTTTTCTACAAAGGATCGGGTCTAAATTCCCAAAATTTATAATCCTTTAAACCTTGTCAACTCTAGCTTGAGCGTAGAGGATCAAGTTTGAGACTTTTCACTTGGGAGATTGAACTTGAGAAGATGTGTCAATATGTTTATATTTATCTTTTATAATTATATGACAAAATTAATTGCTCATATTTTACGAAATTGAAATTTTTATAATAATATCATTGGATTTTTAGGTTCTGTTAACTCGGAGGCGGTCCTAGGACCAAACTAAGAATCAACCCGTGCACCATCCTCAGATACTAAGTTTAAGCATTTAGCATAGTGTCGAGGCCCATCCGAGATATTTAGATTACTTGTATGATGCTTGAAAAATTCAAATTGAATTGACGATTGCTTTATAGTTTGTACAAGGATTTATCTCTTTCAAATGATTGCCCAAAATTCTGAAGCACTTGAATTGAGTGATAATTGGCTCCATAATTTATACAAAATTAATACATTTGAAGTTTATTTAGAATTTAAGCCAAACCTTCTACCTGCTAGCATTAATGTGGTGCAGATCTGGTGGTGTTAAAATAATTGAAATTAACATATTACTTTTAACTTGATTCCATTTTAGATTCATAGCAGAATGCTATTTCAAAAATTTTGACTTTATTTGGGTGGCAAAATTTGTCTTTATATAGCTTATTTTTTTAAGTGGCCCCCACAGAGCATCTTTTCCTATGTATATATAGACAGGCTGTTTAGTTCATTTTCATTCAAATCTATTCAGTTTTGGTAAGTCGTTTGAAGGTTCAGAGTGTGAGAAAGTTCTACTTGCCTTTTGGAGTGAAGTTCTAAGTCTCCTGATAAGTTCTTTTTTTATTCTTTTTTTTTTGCAAAATTTCCTTTTATTTTTTAATTCTTTACTTTAGTTGTTATTATGCCCTTTTTTATTTTAGTCTATGAAATCTTGCTTAAATTTCTTTTTTAGCTTTATTTAGATATACTTAAGTTCATTTGAATTCATTATTAGTAAAAAATTCAGGACCTCCGCATCTCCTAGAGGCCTCATCTAGCCTTCCCCATGCTTAAAAAGGCATGCATAGTCAGTCAACAACAAACTAGAAGTCTTCTAAACTCACCACACTTAAATTAACATGCATGAGCCTTCAAATACCTGCAATTTCAATTTAGATTTGAATTTTGAGCTTAGAGTTCATTTTGCATTAAATTAATTAAGTCCTCTGTTAGTCCGAATTTTGGAAGCTAGAAGTAATATTCTTCACCACGCTAAGAAAAGTGTGTATAAGATAATCACCACTTCCATTAGCTATTTAACTTCTGATTTAGAAAGCTTGCTGCCTAGACCAGCATTCAGTTCTTCATAAGTTATTGAACCACTATTGTCAATATCCATAGATTTGAACATTTTCTTCAAACCCCTAATTTCTTCTTCGGATGAATTTTCTACGATAACCTTCAAAGGAACTTTTTTGAGCCTATTCATGGCTTTAAATTGTTTCATCCTAGTTAACACTATTATTGCGTGCTAGAAAACCAGTTGCGGTAGAGTAAAAGTTTTCTCCTTAGCTTCGTTGTGAAATCCAACACACACATAGGTATAAAAAGTGTGAACAATAAAACTCCAAAATTTTTATGTGGAAAAAAAAGAGGGAAAACCACGGGATAAAAGCTTCCACTATGTATCTGCTTTTGAGAAGATCTTCCCATACTAGGATTACGTAATTGTATATGAGAAAGGGACAACGGTTGGTAGTAATATACGATGTTGGCACGATGTTGGACGATGTTGGCGATGATATCGACAATGTTGGCGATGATGACCAATAGTGGTGATATGACGGATGAAATGACGGCAATGGAGAGGATTAGCGGTGGAGGCTGACGGCGGAGGCCAGCGGTGGTGGTTGATGACCGTCGAGTGGCGGCACGATTGTGCTTGGAGGATCTTTAGAGCTCTCTCCTCTCTCTTTCTTGGGCTCCCCTTCATATAAGAAATGATGGGCTATTTATAGATTGGAGGAGTGGCGTCTCTATAAATACATGCAAAACCCGTACCACTCCACTTCATCGGACGACACAATGATCCCTTTGATCATTTGATGTATTTTAAATATTTGAATGCTCAAATGAAGTCAGAATTGTAAGATATTTGGCTTGTTAGAATCGGCTCGTCGAGTCAGTCGATTTGACTATAAACACTCCATATTTGAGAGCTTTTTAGGAATTTAACTGATGTCTCAAAGTTTCCAATGATATTTTAAGTGCTTGATCTTGACCAGTTTCAATTTCTGATCAGCTTGCTTTCGGCATCAAGATTCATGCTTCAACTAGAGGAATTTTCAGGGTTATATCAGTTGCCCCCCTATTTTTGGATGATATTACTTAATCATCAAAAAATATATGTGCCAAGTACTTCAAAATAGCAAATTCTTCAATGAAATCTGCAGGTCCATTAACCACACATTTTTAGAGAACAGATCTTAATGTAAGTACAAGATTACGACTACGGAAGTAGATGCACAGCCACAAATATGCATAGGTATGAGTGAGCATAAAATTTTGAGGTTACAGACCCATCCGTCGAAACGGGGCTGGGAACGCGTGGCGCATGATGGGCTCATGGCCGGCTGGCGTCACATGCAGTGAGCGCTTCAACGTGCATGAGCGGGGTGGCGGTCGCAGGTGAAGCGGTCGGTGGCGGTAGCGGCCTCAGCGTCAGCGAAATGGATCTGAGCGATGGTGAGCGTGAAGCGGCAGCGGGAGCGGCCTAGCGCGGCTTCAGCGATGTGATAAGCGTGGCGGGCAGGGTTGGCGTGGGTAAGGCCATGCGAGCGCGTCAGCGGACCAAATGATGGTTTTTGATGGTTACGGGCAGTTTTTGATGGTTTTGGGCAGTTTTTGATGATTTTTTACCCTTTTCCCCTAGAAGGGGTCTATAAAAACCCCCCTAGGGCCAAGGAAGAAGGCACAGTTCTTCAATGCTCTAGTGCTTCTCTTCTTCTTGAGCGAAGCTCGTTTGGAGTCGATCAAGGTCCGCGGTACTTAAGTTGTTGTTCTAGTTTTCCCTCGAAAGAGGCATCAACCGGCCTCGTCGGTCCGTCCGGATTTGGAGCGATCAAGGCCCATGGTACTTACGTCGTTGTTCCAGTTTTCCCTCGAAAGAGGCGTCAATCAGCCTCATCGGACCATCCGGGTTTGGAGGCGATCAAGGCCCATGATACTTACGTTGTTGTTCCGATTTTCCCTCGAAAGAGGCGTCAACGGGCCTCGTCAGACTGTCCGGGTTTGGAGGAAATCAAAGCCCACGGTACTTACGTCGTTGTTCCAGTTTTCCCTCGAAAGAGGCATCAACCAGTCTCGTCGGATCATCTGAGTTTGGAGGCGATCAAGGCCTAAGGTACTTACGTCATTATTCTAGTTTTCCCTCGAAAGAGGCATCAACCAGCCTCGTCAGACCGTCCGGGTTTGGAGGTTATCAAGGCTCACGATACTTACGTCGTTGTTCCAATTTTCCTTGAAAGAGGCATCAACCGACCTCGTCGTACCGTCCAGGTTTGGAGGCAATCAAGTCCCGCAGTTCCAAATTTTTCTGTTAGGAAATTGGATTTCTCACGACTTTAATGGATGATTTAGCAGTTGATAACCGCCAAGATGGTGAGGGAGCGTTAGCCAGGAAGTATCGTTCAAACGACTCAGAAAGTTTGGCAAGTAATTTATGAGCATCATCAGAGGGGAATATCTTCTCTCTCCTCTTTTTTTGTCTTTTTCTCATATGTATGTATATCCTTTTTTTATCGGCGTGAAAAATTTTATCATAAATCGTGAGTGAGAGAGTCAAAAGGAGGCAAGCATTGGGGTGAGTGAGTTGCTTTTACAAAATTCTCAGATTTTTATCATTTCTCCCTCTTTATTTATTATGTATTTTCACAGGTGATGGCGAGAAAACCCATAGTGTGACTACAGGCGATATACCATCCATCACTCACAGATAGTTTAATGGTGTTCCAGAAAGTTTTTCTTCCCTAATGAGTTGGTGGCCATTGTTACCAAAAGTCCGAGCGTTCACCTCGGGTACTTTACTATTTAGATGATTCTTAGATGCGGGGTGATTTCCTTTGGCTCCCGAGTTGATTAAGATATTCAAAATATGAATGTTGTAGCTTTGTCAGTTTTCATTTTGAGCTTTAATGGTCATCGTCGGTTTGGTCTTCTTGAGCGTGGTGTTACTTTGAACATCAAATACTTATGTCGAATGTTTACATGTGATACCGGGGCGTGTTTCTTATCGACTATAAAGAATTGGATAGAATTTTCAAGGATCAATCTAGAAATTGGTCTAATGGATTCTTTTGTGAAAAATGAGTGGGGCCTTCACGAGAGATGGGAAAGATTGAATGACCTTCCGCATCCATTCTTGCGTGAGAATGAGATTTGACAACTCTTAATATCCCTGATGTAGGAAGATTGCAGCATGAGTTACGTCACATTGACAAATATATAGTTGAAGATAGAATGTTAAAGGTTGGCCTTTCTATCCAAGCAGGGAGATCTCATTCTTTTCCACTAAAGAGGTCAAGTAAAGGTGATCAAAGGTCTCCTCATATTCATAGGGTTATTTCAAGAAGCCCATCACAAAATCAGGGTGGTGGCAATGTTTCTTCCCTAAAGAAAAAGAAGACATGCGCTGAAGTGACTACGTTAGATATCTGTGAAGAAGATGTTTGCCCCAAGTTGACCTCTGAGAGTTTAGCTATTTTAACTCATGATGGGGGAGTTCATTTCTCAAATCCACACATTCCTGAAGAGGTGTTAAATCACATATGTACTGGGCGTCAACGAGTAGATGAATTGGTACGTTATCTTCCATTCTTTCTTCTTTTCTTTTTTCCTTTCTTTTGTGTAATATTTGTGATGAATTTTTTTATAGGTAACTCAAACATTAGGGTAGATGGTTCATTTGGGTGTTGCTTTAGATGAGTGGAATCGAATTTGTAAATAAAATCTCTAAGGCGGTATGAGCGAAAGATGAGTATTAAAGCCAAAGAAGTGGCGACTTTGGAGGATCAGCTGACTGGGTGCATAACTGAGCTAGCGAACATGTCGACTTCCCTTTCTCTCCAATGTCAGGAGGTGGAGCACACTCGTGATGAGATGATTGAGGTGAGGAAGACTTCGTCGAGAGAGAAAAGACTTAAGGCACTTGTGGAGAAGAGAGCTCTCGAGAAGAAAGCATTATAGGATCGTCTTTAGAAGGAGCATATAATGTCGCGGAAGCAAATGAAATCTCCTTGAAGTGGAAGACTTTAAGAACTCCCCGGCTTATCTCTGCATCGAAGACCATGTTCAGAAGCTCGTAATCATATACTTGATGTTGAAGTGAAGGACTTGGAGCACCAATGTTTAGAGGAGGGCTTCATCAGGGGTTTCTAAAGGAATCAGTACATCGCAAGACCAGTTAGTATTGAGGATCTCTCCCAAGTATCAGACTCTTCACCCGATTCAGGAGATGAAGGAGTTGGGAGTGAGTCCAAGGGGGTATCTCCTAATGGTGAGGAGGACGTTGATATCACCAACTGATATGATGTAGCATCACTTGAGGATGCATTTTTTTATATATATGTATTGTTATTAGTGTGTATCAGAATCTTGATTCTTTCTTATATCACCATGTTAATGCTAAATTTTTTTTAGATGATATGCTCTTATTTTATTTTTTACCGTAATGGTGAATATATTATTACGCTAACTATGGATGAGGTTGAATTGAATCCACTCGAGATTTTGACCTATCCAGGTTGTTTGTGTCTCGCCGATGATGTTAACATGTATGGAAGAGGTCAGGAGTCCAAGGACCTTTTGACCTATCAGGTTGTTTGTGTCGAGTCTTATTCGATGGCGTTAACTTGTGGAAAGGAGGAGAAGTCCACCAAGGACCTTTTGACCAATCCGTTATTTGTCAAAGTCTTTGTTTGACATTAACTGTGGAAGAGGTCTGGAAAGTCCCCGATTGATCATGTCGATTGAGATATAACGTGAGTTGTATATTTCTCAGTGGGAGGATTAAATGAAGAAGAAACAAGTTTGTAAGAAGAAAGCTATAAATTCATTACTCGATAAGTTCGTGATATAATCATAAGATGATTTTAACAGAGATATGAATTTTAAGAGAAAATGACAGCAACAACAACAACAAGTCTTTATCCCACTAAGTGGGGTGGGCTACACGAAGAGGAAATGATAAACGAGACAAAATAAAAGGCTGATAATTGCAGAGGAATTCGATAATATTTTTGAGATTCTCAGTGTTCCAAGTTCGAGATAAAGTTTTTCCCTCTAATTTCTTGAGCTTGAAAGTTCCTGGCTTCACCATAGTTATAACCACATATGGGCCATCCCAAAGAGGTAAGAGTTTATTGCATTGAGGGCCTTTGCCTATAGGTTCGAGACTTCGTAGGACCAAGTCACCGACATATATGGGACGAGGTTACTCTTCCATTGAAGTGACGAGCTACCCTTTGGTGATAGGAAGCAATCCGAAGTAGGGCCATGTCACGAGTTTCGGGGAGTAGGTCCAGGTGTTTTTGGAGTTTTTCTTCATTATCGTCATGATCGAATAATTGAACTCTTGGACTTGGAACCCTGATATCTACTGGTATAATAGCTTACGTGAAACACAAGTTATGTGTCACCGAGTGGGTGTGTGGTCAAAGTAGAAGCTCATCAACCCATTGCCCCGGCCTTCTCGAGGCGTGTTTTGAGTCCTTTGAGTATAGTCATTGGTAGCGGTCTGTTATTAGTTTGAGGATGTCTGCATATCGCGGTGAATGTGAAGATCTTTGCAAAAGGACGTAAAGACTTTTCCGATTAAATTATGTTGTTGTGTGATGATCTTTGCGGGAAGACCAATCGACATACTATATTTTTCCAAATAAATTGTTTAGCATTTGCCTCGTAATTTTAGCGAGTGGTTCGACTTCCACCCATTTAGTGAAGTAGTCGACGCTAAAATGATGAACTTCGTTGCCGATCTTGTCGAAAAGGTCCCATGATATCAATCCCCCATTGAGGAAAAGGCCATGGGCTTTGAATGGATGAGAGCTCTATATGCGGCATGTGAGGGATGTTAGAGTGCAACTGACAACTTGCACATTTTTTTGTGAACTCCAAGGCATCTTGTTTCATTGTAGGCCAATAGAATCCTTGCCTTATAATTTTAAGGGCTAGCGCCCTTCCTCCTAAGTGTTCTCCACATATCCCTGGGTGGACCTCTCTTAATGCGTAGTCGGCCTCTGAAGGTGAGAGACATTTGAGGTAAGGTCTAGAGAAAGCTCGTTTGTATAGTTCACCTCCGATAATAGTAAAGTTTGAAGCTTATCTTCGGAGACGAATTGCAGAAGTTGGGTCTTCAGGAAGAGTTCCTTCTTGTAGAAAAGATAGGATGGGGTCCATCCACGAATATTATTTTATCTCATCAATTTCTTGAATTATCCATGACCCTTGGATACTCAAAAAATGTATTTCTTCAACATGCCTTCTCTTAAATAGATCCCCAGTAGCAGATGAAGCAAGCTTAGCAAGAGCGTCAGCTCGAGTATTCTTCTCTCGCAGTATGTGAATGATTTGATGTGTCTTAAAATGGGCAAGAAGAGACTTCACAAAGTGGAGGTATTGTGCCAGCTGGGAATTATGAGCATTCAAGTTTCCCTCAACTTGGGAGGCAACAAGTTGAGAGTCGGGTGTATCACTAAGTCTTGAGCTTCACAAATGGCCGGTCTCAACCTACTAAGAGCCTCATATTCCCATATTATTAGTTGCAATTTTAGCGAAGTCCATACTCTAGGGTATTCTCTGGGGAAATAAGTAAGATTCCGACTCGGACTTCTGAAGCTCCATCAACATAGAGGGTCCATTGAGGGGACGAAAGGCATGTATCAGATAGCTCCTCTGGAGTTGGGGCAGTGCATTCCACTATAAAGTCTGTGAGTACTTGAGACTTTATAGCAGGGCGAGGTAAAAAATTTATATCAAACTCTCCCAATTTTACAGACCACTTGATTAACCTCCCAAATGCTTGGTTTTACAGGATGGCCCTTAATGGTAAATGAGTGTAAACAAGATAGTGTGAGCTTGGAAGTATGGGCTAATTTTTTGAGAAAATTAAAGCCAAAGCTACCTTATCGGCAAGTGGATAACGACTTTCTATATCAGAAAGAATTTTACTGACATAATAAATTGACCGTTGTATACCACTTTCTTCTCGCACTAAAACTAAGCTTATCACATGAGAAGAGACTGTGAGATATAAGTATAGAATCTCCCCTGAATAGGCTTGGATAGTAGGGGTGGAGATGCTAAATACTACCTTAGCTGCTCAAAAGTAGACTGACATTCATCAGTCCATTGAAAATTATTATTTTTAGCTCCCTTTAATATTTTAAAGAATTACAAATATCTATCCCCAGAACGGGCTAGGAAGTGGGATAACGAAGCAATTCGTCCATTCAAACATTGGACTTCCTTAATATTCTTCGGAGGAGTCATATTTTTGAGAGCTTTGATTTTTTTGGGGTTGGCTTCTATCCCACGGTGGGTTACCATAAATCCAAGAAATTTTCCCGATGTAACCCCAAAAGCACATTTGGTCGGGTTGAGTCGCATGTTATAACATCGAAGAAGGTTAAAGCATATTTCTAGGTCAGAAATATGTTGTGATTCTTCCAAGCTTTTCACTAACATGTCATCCACATAAACCTCCATTGTGTGGCCTAGTAGGTCTTTAAAGACCTTATTCATAAGGCGTTGATAGGTAGCACCAGCATTTTTTAATCTAAATGACATAACTTGGTAACAATATGAACCTTTATATATTTGAAATGCTTTAGCTTCTTCATCCGTTGGGTTCATTTTTATTTGGTTGTAACCAGAGTAAGCATCCAAAAATTGAGCATTTGATGTCCAGACGTAGCATCAACCAACTGATCAATTCGTGGAAGAGGAAAACTATCTTTCGGGCAAGCCTTGTTAAGGTCAGTGTAATCAATACACATTCTCCAGGTTCCGTTTGTTTTTTTAACCATGAAAACATTCGCTAGCCATGTAGGGTAATGTACCTCTCGTATGAATCCCGCTTCTAGAAGCTTGTTAACTTCTTGCTTAATAGCTTGGAGGCGATAAGATGTAAAACTTCGCTTCTTCTGGATGATCAGTTTGAATGTCGGATTGATCTTGAGAGAGTGCATGATCACATTGGGGTCGACTCCTGGCATGTCCATCGGACTCCAAGCGAAGATGTCTTGATTTCTGTACAAGAAGTCTATGTATTTTCTCTTTGTTCGTCTGAGAGCAGAGATCCAACTTGCTTGTTCATAATGGTTGGTCATCTGATAATGCAACAAAGAGCAAATCTTCTATAGGAGAAGCTTTCTGGGGTACTTCTTCATCTCAAAAATTAAAATCTTCGATGCTGAAGGTCACAAAAGGGCGTGGTTGAGCTTGTGCGAGATAACATGATTGTATTATCTATGATTTCCACAACCACTCCTCGGGGTTGAAATTTTATCTTAAGATGAGATATGAAGTGATTGCACCGAAAATTGATTGGAGGGGTCTTCCAAAGATAGCGTTATATGATGAATCTAACTTGACCACCATGAATTGGATTAAATGAACCACTTGTTAAGGAAATTTACCAAGGACAACAGGAAGGGTGATTGTCCCCTCTACTCGCACAGGGCGATTATCAAACCCGTACAATGGTCCTGCAGTGGGTTGGAGCTTTTCTAACCAGACCCATGTTAAGAAATGTGGAGTAAAATAAGACATCAACAGAACTCCCATTATCAATCAAAATTCTCTTAACATTATAGCATGGGTCATCGATCCCTGCGCTGATGACAAGTGGATCTTGATGAGGAACATGTACTCTTTTTAAATCTGAGTCATTAAAAGTGATGGAATGATCGATGCGACTTCTTTGGCTCTTCAGAGATGGTAATGAGAACTTGATTAGATAGTATTAGTCCTCCTGCGATTGTTTCGATTTCTCCAACTGTTTGATGATTGTTTTGTTGTTTCTGTGATGATTATCCTGGTTTCCCCCCAGTTGGAGGTATGTTTATTTGAGTCGATTGATTCTTCACAAATCGACGTAGATATCCTTGCTGAATGAGCCTCTCAATTTCTTCTTTGAGTTGTTTGTATGCCTCAGTAGTATGTCCCTGACTATGATGGAAGTGACAATATTGCTCCTGATTTCCTGAATTTGGTTTCAGTGGATGCGACCACTTGATTTTTTCTTCATCTCCTAATTTCTTCTTCGGATGAATTTTCCGCGATAACCTTCAAAAGAACTTTTTTGAGCTTATTCATGGCTTTAAACTGTTTCATCCTAGTTAACAATATAATATTAATTAGTTTATCGGATGCCTCTTCATCGACTCTAATCCATGGATGATTCTAAACTTCAACTGTAGTTAGCCGCTCTTTTGGATATTGCCTAAGCATTTTCTTCACAGGTTCTTTTGCACAACTAGATATGTAAGGCTATGGATCTGACAAGAAATCAAGATGCCCATGCAAAATTTCATTAAATATACCTTGCTCATTCTCTCCCCAAAATGGAGGAACGCGAGAAAGAAGTATGTAGAAGATCACTCCAAAGCCTCCATATGTTAGCTTCCATGCCATTGCGAACTTGGGACCACATAATGTGCACTTCCAAGGTCCTTGAACTTTTCTCCAGCTTAAAAAAGATAGACCAGAATCTTGCGGAGAACTCTCCATCTTATTCAAAAATAGTAAGTTCTCTAGCTTGGATCACGGTTCATCACCCCATAGAATGGATTACAACATCTGTCTCAGCAGTAGCAAGCATGCTCGAGTAATGCCCCTTAGCAATAATCAGTCACGACTTCCCACCCTGTGATCTATAACCAAGTTTGGAGTGGAGATGTAGGCCTGGCTTCGTGATGTTCGATGGCGATTAGATGGTGGATCTTGTGTCACACATCCTCAATGTCATCATGGTTCACGAGCTCCTACTTGGAGATTGACTTGCAGGCTAAGTGCTCACCGGTCTTCTTATGAGTAACGAGATAGATCACGCCAAATTGGTCGCGGTCGAGCTCACAGTTAAAAATGTAGGTTTTACGGACATCTTCCATCAGTCGACCAAGCATGCGATTCACGCTACCAGTGGTCAAAGGAATCGGAGGAGACGTTCAGCTCTGCGTGTGTGACAGATGAAGTGGCGAGCTCGTTCCTTCTGCTAGGATAAAGAAACGTGAGTCGTCGAAAAGGAGCAGGCCCCTCGTTCGGCTAGAAGGATCCCGCCTTTGATGGCTGATGGGTTCAATATCTAAGCCATACGTGGTAGCCTCCAATTGGCCACTATGGATGGCTAATTATGGATAGGTGCGGCTAGGAGTTCCTCGGTGATAATTAGGCACAATTAGAGGATAATTAGATAAATTTTGCTCAAAATTTGTGCTTATTTGATGAAACTTTATGGGCAACAACTTTAGTCAAATTAGATGTCCATTTCAGGTAATTTTGATATTACGGACCGAATGGCACAGTCTGTTTCACAATCGGAGGTCATTTGGTCCAATTAGGTGATAAATTTGATCACTTTCGGCTCAAAAATGTGCATCGTCTCTTCCGACCGCTTGACGTTTGCATAGACTCGTCCAAATCGATCAAGGATAGTCTCATTTGATAGAATTCAATGTTTCAAAGCTAACAACATGATCAATTTCATGAACGGAGGTCATTTGTACATTGTTACAACCTCTCAACTCTAATATGCACGTAAGCACGTCGACGGATTTCATTCTTGATCGATCTACTGTCAAATTGAGAAAGATTTATATTTCGATCGATTTCGATGTTCTAAACGTGATGACAAAGTCCGTTCATCCATCGGAGGTCATTTCAGCTTGCTTTGGTGATGTCCAGTGTATTTTAGCTCTGATTTGCACGATATCGCATTCACAGTCCGTTGAATTTGTCGTGCTTGCTCTATTTAACTTATGTAATTTATGTAGAGGTCAACAACTATAATGAGTATATAATTTTTTATATTTTCAAAATGTTAAATCTCCGCTTTCTGACTACCATTACAAAGAACTAGATCACATTGAAAAATAGAGCAATCTCATCGCAGATTTCTCAAAACACAGTTAAAATGTAACTCAAATGTAATACTTAAAAGACATTATTGTGAGATACCATACTATAGTGTCACCACCGCTCCAAACAGCCCTTACCTAAAGATGCAAAACTTAGATGTTTACAACATGAAGAATTGACATTTATTCAATTATGTAAATTTACATGCCATTTAATTCTATAAATTTTAGATGTAATTTTAAAATTTCTATTACCTCTGATGCCAAAATTTAGAGGGTAAATCTATATTGTAAATAGTAAAGAAATGGAAGGAAAAATGAGTTTTTTTTTCTTTGGCCACATACTTGTGAGCTTGATAATTTAGATTTGTTTGTAGATTAAATAAGACAAGCTTTACGAAGCTCATCTTATCTTTTCTTTCATATCCCTTTCTCCTCTCCATTCTAATTTATGCTTAAAATCTAAGCATCGTCTCTTGATTTATGAATATTCTATCTCTTATTGATTTTATTTATGTATTTCAAGCACTCTCAAATTTAATCACACTCAAGTTGGCCAAAATCAACACCTCCCCCAAGTTGAGGGCATTCCTCTCCACCACATTGGTTATGCTTTCACTCCACATGCTAAGAAATTGAGCCCATAAATGATAGAAATACCCTTCCCAAAGAATAGCCTATATTACCTTAAATCGACCACTTATTATTATTATTATTATTATTATTATTATTATTATTATTATTATTATTATTATTATTATTAATGATACTTCATCATTTTCATATCAAATAAAAGAATCCTAAATCATCATCTTGGAGGCTTAAAGAAAATGATTGTTAAGCATTAATGGCTTTGTCACTAAGTTAATAAGCCTTGTCAAATTTGAAAAAAGAAAGATCTCTAGCAATCTTCAATGAAAAAGTGGTAGATCTAATTTCACTCATGGTTAAAAAAAATTCATATCATAGCTTTTGGATTCCTTAAGGTCTCACTATTGAATATAATTCAATATCCTTTATAAATATTTTTATACTTTAATCAAATTAAATATAAACTTTAAAATAATATAAGACCCTTAGTGAGAACTCTTATAAGCTTCTCATGCAAAAGAAGAGAACTAGAGGTAATTGCATCCTTATGTGTAGTTCAAAGGATGGGTAACAACTTCATAACGCAGTTGATCAATGTCATTATGATTTTAGCTCCATTCGACACCCCTGAACATATTAAAAGCAATAATATCAATTTATTATATGGTAGAAAATTATGTTTATCAAAGGGGCCATGTGCAATCAAATTTTTTTTATCTCAATATCATCAATTATCAACAAATAGTGATAAATGAAAAAGCTAACCAACGAGTATTCTCTATAAATAAGAAGATCAAATTATTAAGGACCTAGACTTTTAGTATATAATTCACCTATATGAACCTAGTCATTATTCATTAAATTCTAATGAATGAATTGGGATTGCTAAAGTTTCTAGGAAAGATTTTTCATTTTTGAGCTAAGTAACCAAAGAGCATTGTATTTTAATAAAAAACATTACATTATTAAGGATCTAGAGTATTGGCATATAATTCAACCATAAAAACTTGCTAATAGCATATATGAATTAGGCTTGAGAAACATATTCTAAGAATGTAGTTTAAGCTAAATTATTTTAAATCTAAACAATCATTATTAAGGACCTAGACTTTTGTTTTTTTGTTCTATTTATGGTATTAGATTATAGGTTGATGCTATGCTCTTTGAAAATCTTGAGTAATAGTAGGTTCATATATAATTGTTTTTCAACAAACTTTAATTTAATTGATGATTAAATTAAAATTAATTTAAAAATATTTATTAAAATTAAATATTTTAGTTATATGATCAATTTCTTAATTATATTTATTCTCTTTGCATCTTCCAGAGGATATATAAAGTGAGTTTATTAGCAATTGACCTAACTTACATTGATTTCATGGCCCTTTTCATTATAGGTAATTAAAAACCATTAATTTAAAGATAGATAACTTTATATTCATTTTATATCTCCTAGGATAATATTCCTAACTTTATGATACAAGTCACTAAATATAAATTGATGAATCTTCAGTCAAGTTATCTTATCTACATATAGCCAAGCTATTTGTTTCACATTTTTTCATGAGTAAAATCTTTATAAGTCTTCTATTTTTTTAATTAATAGAATAGACTTTGTCTATCAATAAATTATTATTTTTTAAAATTGAGATTATGCAACTTTCACTAGATAACACAGCTAATGGTTATTAATAGTGTTTAATTAAGACATTTATAGCTAAGTGATATCAGACTTGATGATCTAAGATGATGAATCCATGAATATGTAGCTACTTTGCTTTTATATTTTTTTCTAAATTCCTAACCTATACATTTCATTCTTTTGAGTCTATTCATTTCTATTGATTTTTTAATTCATTAATCATAATTGCATAGATCTTTATATAAAGATATAGTCATCTTTCTTAGTTATGATGATTCACCCTCTACCTTTTAGGCAAACTTTTCATGAATCGTTAATTGCCCTATTAGGATGATCACATTTGAATTATATTGTGAACTATCCTAACTTTTGTATCAACCCAACTTAATCAAAACATATATATCAATCCTTTATTTAGAGTGTATCTTAGGGGTTTTCATGAGTGTATTAATATTAGAGTCTATTCCTTCTAGAAGATTAAATAATCCAAATCTTATAATTTATATTTTAAAATTTAAAATTAATAATTTTATTAGATCTACCTCATTGGACCTCTTTTCTTATAATTTTTATTGAATCTTTTATACAAAAGACACCCTTATATATCCTCACCATTTTACTAAGATCTATCATGATATTCAATTTTATTACATAATGATAACTCCATAATATTTTATTTTTTTATTTTATTTTTGCCAAAGGACTTGTAGGAGTTTTATTGTTAAATGTTTAGTCTTAAATTTTTTATATTTAGGAGTTAGAATACCTCATTATTAATTGAGACATTAGGATGAATATTATGATTCAAGAAATCATTGTTATTGTGAGTAAACACATTACATCATTTTAAAAATAATATCATTGAGACCTGAGACTTCCTCTAATGTAAATAATGCTATGCATATATTATTTGATAAAATTAGTCTGAGCCAGATAATAGTGTTGGCATTGAATAATTTTATAATGGAATGACATAGTATCAAAGAGGATTATCAAAGAAGATTATCAACATATAAGCACATCTATTTTTTCTAGATTAAAGTTTAGATTCCCATTCATAATGCCATGCCTCCTTGTTTGTTGAGATAAATAATTGGTGGATAAGAATGATTAATAATTAGTTTTGAGATATAGACCAACTTAAAAAAAAGGTTTGTTGATGTGTGGTGTGTGCCAATATCAAGAATAAGAGAAGTTTATGATGGTATATGGAGATGGGATTTATAATAGTTTAATGAGTAATGTGTTCACTGAGTGTGGTTGGAAGAAGAGATTTCACTATTTTTCTAGTAGTTATATATATACAATGCTTGTCATCTAAAGGAGAAAAGGAAATGAAGAATTCTCACTGCAGTGTAGATTTATAAGGGAGGAGAGCTATTCAAAGGCCATTCCGTGCACATCCTCCAAACAAATGGTGACTAAACATGTAAATGAGTCAAGTCCACCTGAGTCATCCTTGATTTGAGCTCGAGTTTTATTCTATAATTTAAGTCAATTAATGAGTAGGGTTTTTTTTTGATATAAAAGAGATAAAATGATTTTGATTTAAGTAATTTTTATAATGAAATGTCAAACATAATGATAAATTAGAGAAAATGATAAAAAATTTTAATAAAAAATGAGTTATAATTTTAAAATAATTTTCACAACTTTATAATTAAACTATGAAATTTTAATGTGTTAAATATATTTTATATTATTTTTATTTTAAATGAGCTAACATATTTGCTAATGAGTCGAGTTAGGGCTAACCCAAGTTTGACTTGTTAGATCATTAAGCCTGGCTTATAAGCCATTTATCAAATCAATTGTAAGTCGGCTTACAAATTGACTTTACTCTCAACTCTAATGATGAATTTTTAAAATTTTTGAGTATGTTTCTTCTACTAAAGTTCTCTAGGCTTCCTCTTTGAGAGCATGTCCATTATCGCTTCCAACTCCTCTCTCTCTCTCTCTCTCTCTCTCTCTCTCTCTCTCTCTCTCTCTACTTGCTCTCATTTCCATCCACTGTCTCCAACTTCATGTGAGATTTAATAATTAAATAAGGATAAGTCATGGGTAGTGATGGTTGTAGTTCAAAATGCAGATCTAGAGCAAGTTGTAAACACCATATGGGTGAAGATAATGCTTTCAGAGTGTAAAGTTATTTGCTATTAGTTGTATAAGCATATCATTTAATCAACGATGCATCAATTTTTCCTCTAGAATAGTTGAGCTTGACCAAAGTTCTCATTGAATTGATGATACCAAGGTGTTTGTTTGAGAATGATTTTGACTTGGAAAAATAATTCGATTTTGAGAGAGAAAATTTTAAGCTTTAATTTTATTTTATGATATTGTGGTGTTTGTTTTCGATGTGTATATGGGGGACATCACGCAGATTTGAGGGTGTACTTATTGAGGTGATTGGGTATGACATCAAGGAATGATGCACTATCTCGGAAGATAGAAATCACCACCCTACAATGGACCTAATCACCTAATAAGGACTCCTAAAGCATGATGGGTCTTCGAATATATCAAAAAATTTTCCCATACTTTACATGGATGAATAAAGCAGGGTTTATTTAAATTAGGTTCTGAAGTTCCCTATTGGGGCAAGCCCCCATAGTTAATTACATCTAAGGAAGGTGAGTTCCTTAGGAATACTCTCGATTAAAGTAGACAATTATTATCTCCAAAGATTTCAAAGATAGGACTATCAATAAATTGGCTATGTTTGGAAAATCAATCGGGATAGATAAAAAAGGAGAGACTTATTATCGAAGTCAAAGACAGATGAGTAGGGAATGCTCATGATACTAGGAAACTTAGTGAGCATTCCAATCTATCCTATGGTTGGGCTTTATATGTTTAAAATTGAGGAGAATTATTTATTTGAGTTGACTTTTATTAGAAAGTTAGTACTTATAGTTTCACAATACAAGATTATGGAAATGCCTAAGAGGTGAGGATTTATGCTTGTAACTCGAGGAGAAACAACAACCTTATATCCTAAATCTAGGGAGCTTTAGAGAGGGCTAAATCACTCCCAAAAGCTAAGGGAAGATAGGTATATGGTTTACCTCCACAAGGGAAGATAAACCACCCGACTGCTGAACTTATAACCGCTTGGAGTGGCAGCCAGCTAACTCATCCTATGCATTAAAATCATGTGATCGAGTTATATATTTTGTAAGATGATTAGGATATTATTATTAGAAAGAAACTAAAGTCCTTAAACTTACTCTCTAAGAGACTGGAGTATGAGTGGTATGAATAATGACTTAGTCTAATACAAATTTTATTAATATTTATTTGATTTTGGCTCTTTATTTTGACAAAGGCCATAGGATTTTTTATATGTCTAAATGCATGCTAAAATAAGATTATTGGCTAAATCAAAAAGAAAGAGGTATTTTTCACCATAGAGGAGACTCTCAAAGGTCAAGTCTTCCCCTATCGTGCAAGGATGGAAACCCTCTTTTAGCAAAAGTGAAACAAGATGACATGAATGATATTAAGCATACAACATCTAGATAAAGAGTTGCTAAATCTTTTAATTATCTTGATGTAATGCTTAGGCTTTAAATGAGGTTATGAGTTGTTTAGAAAATTAGTTATAAATTATAGTTGGGGTAGAAAGTTTATTTTTCCCTAAGAGCCTAACTGGATCGAGGCCACGCATTAAATCACCATATATGAAGAAACTAAAAAAAGATATGTCATTTCTATTACACAATTATAAACAAAATATCAAATAATTTATAAACCCGACGTAAAAGAATTACAGGCCGGTGCGGTCGGGTACCGCCGTATAACCCGAAAAGAGAAATGGGTAGCCGAGCTCTACCCTTATACAACCCGGTATATGAAAGAATAATTACAAATTCAAAAATGAATAAATTCTATGCGGGGTCTTCATTTCTTTATTCTTCATGTCTCCTTCATTCCTCCTTTGGATTTGCTTGCTTCAAAGGCATCATGGGGGCCTCCCAATATAAAGCCTTCTAGCCTCTGCTCATCATAATCCCCCCATAACACTAATCCTAATTCCTAATGCACAATTACGTTAAAAATAGGAAATTAAACCTAACTACACCTACAAGACAAGTGTTAGTTAAATACACCATACAACCCAAGCAATTATATGTATAATTTGGACTTAGCACCTTGCACATGGATAACTAAGTCCACCTATCCTAATTTAGATTATGCTTAAGGGTTAAGCAACCTACAAAAGAGAGCATTTATATTTATTTTAAGCACCTTTTAAATATAATCTCCTATATAAAATATGATTAAGCTAATTACGACCTAACATCTAGTCTATGAAACATATACCCTAACATCCAGTCTACAACAAAACATCATAAAACCAAACATACATCAAATCATACATCACCCTAACATAAAGCTAAAAATGGTGACTTAATCTAAGGTGTGTGTATTAAGGCTTGTGTGGTATGTCTTAACTAGACTTTGTTATAATTTTCTAAGTAAGAAAAGATTTAATTTGATGGAGGGTTTTACTTTAGGTGGCTTAATTGATTTGTAAGTTTTACTTAATATTTTCTTTTATTTTACTTGACTTACACTTAACAACTAAGTGTTATAAAGAGAAGAAAAGACATGATCACCCCCTTTTATCCTTACCTTAAGTCATATCTAAAGCAAATTAATTAAATGAATTCTCTTTAGTAAATGATTTATTACATATTTTAATTAATCCTAGGTTTATGTTCACTTTAAATAATCTCATTCAATAAGAAAGACATCTTAAGATTAATTAGAGTTAATTACTATCACACAATACATATTTGTTCATTTCTTTCCATCATATCCAACATACATATGATTAAGTCCTAAACATATCTATACAAATAATATATTTTTAGCACACTTAAATGCAGGATGCATAAATGAGTTTTATAAAAAAAAGAAGATTCTCATTCATTAGCTAAATACACATTCCAATGTATGAAAGTTCTAAACAAGTACTTCGCCATTGTTTGACCAGGAGAACGAGGTAGGAACCTCCTTGGGGCTAGTTAAAGTTGTGCGTCCACGGGTGTCCAGACTAGTTATACCTTCTATTCTTAAATGCATATGGATGCATAAACAACTATAATAATAGAGAAACATGCAAAAATTATATTTTTATTTTGAATTATGCATATGGAATAAGGTGAGATTTTCGTTCATTAGCCAAATGCACACACAAGTATATAGAAGTTATTAGCAAGTACTTTGCCATTGTTTGACCAGGAGAATGAGGTAGGAACCTCCTTGGAGCTACTTAAAGTTGTGCATCCTCGGGTGTCCATACTAGTTATACCCAATATTCTTAAATACTCATGAGTGTACAAACAATTATAAGAGTAAAAATCATACAAGAATTAGATTTTGATTTATTTATACATGTGAGCTAAAATTCTATCTAAAATTTAACATGAATTTACATGAGAATAAACCCAAGCAAGTGTTGTGTCCTTTTCAAATGAACTATACACTTATTAATATTCATATCCTAATGTAAATTCATGAAGATTAAAGAAAAGAGAACTTCATATCACATGTTCTAAGTTGTAAGCACATACAAGCTTATAAATACCTATAATTATCATTACTCCATGTGTCATAGGTGATTTATATACTTTTAAAATAATTTTATATTTAATAGTGATAATAGCCACACATATTTTTAATCAAGTCAACACTTGCAAATTTGATATAAAGGAAATAATTTATTTTAATTTATTTTTGAAAGAAATGAATGCATGACTATAAGTGGCATACAACATTTTAATATGATTGGAAAGAAATAAAGAAACACAATCATGTAATTTCATTCAATCCGACTAATTCTTAAGAACAATCACTTTAAATAAGCTCATATAAAATGAACCAAAGTTTCTTAAAGTCACTTTTGATTTTATGTTAAATTGATTTAAGAAATGTGAGAAAGATTTGTTAATCCTTTCCCATTCCCCATATATGAATTAATTTGATTTAATGAAAAGCAATTAGATTGATTATATGATTTGGTTAAGTTAAGCATGAATTAAATCAATTAATTAACCCTTGCCTATATTATCTTAAGGTAATTAATTAAATAATTATGAGCAAATATGATATGCAAATAAATTAAAAAGTAAATAGCAGTGCTCCTATGAAATGAAATGGGCCTAATGCAATTAGCTCACAATCATTAATTAATTAAGGTTAAGGAACTCACTTAATTACTTTTATGATTTTCTCACACATATGAGCTAACTATAATTTCATTAGCTCTCTTTAGGTTATTAAACACCAAAAGAACTACCCAAAGATTAATTAGGAAAATCAGATTTAATTAAAATTTTAAAATTCAATTAAACAAATAATGCACCTCTCGTAAAAAAGAGACTAACCAAAGTTAATAATTATCTCAAAATGAGATGGGCTTAAGAGAAAAGATAGGGAAAGAGGTCCCCACCAATTTCCATAAGCCATCCACCAGATTAAGCATGATTTAAAATGACTTGAATTCCAATTTAGCTAATTAAGTTTCTAATTAGTTAATTAATTAATAATTTGGACATTAGTTGAAAAGAGAGAGAAAATTAGAAAGAGGATTAAGAGAGAGGCTCCAATCCACTTCCCTAAGTCTCCTTACTATCCAACAGTGATTAGGAAGTCCAAATAACTAATTAATCACTATTTATATACTTAATCACCCCTTACTGAAGTTAAGAGGGTAATTAGAGCTTAGTCATTCAATCCTCCTAATTTAATAGGTAATAAATCTGTAGAAAATTAGAGGGGGTAGAACTCATCCTCTCAAACATTCTCAAAAATTTTTGGGTCAATCACTTAAGAGATTGAAGAGTAATTAAGCTAAATAAATTTTTAATTAATCTATAATTAAGCTTTGATTACAATTCAAAATCTATTGGAAGTATTTTTATTAAATTCTTCTTTGAAATGCTTTTAAAATGAACCATTGTTTGCATTTTTTAGATTTTTCTACAATCAGTTATGAATTTTTAAAATTTTGATATTAAAAATGGATTAATTAACCCTATTTAAAGCCTTAATCCCATCAGTGCCACGCGGCATGCTGACACGACGCGCTTTCCACATGGCATGACGGGATTGGTTATTTAAGTTATGACATCCGTGCGCAGAGCCAACTGGCGACGGACGTGGCATTGATCCCTGCCATTCAATCTTGGATCAGATAGTGTGGATCAAACCCGAGGCATAAAGGGAGAAATCTTGTTTGATCTAACGTGATTTGATCACGACCATCCTTTCTAATCACACAGAACGGATGGCCCATGATCCTCTTTCTCGCGAGTAATGAATAATAATGTCTGTCCGCCATGGGTCATTCGATTCAAGCCCACCCGAGCTCGGATGAACTTTAAAATCAACCCACACCATCAAGGGAAGGAGAAGGGCACATCCAACGGTCAAGATTGCATGCAATGAAGATTTTTTTTGAAAAGGACCAACCACACTTAAGCTAGAGATCGATTTTCAAAGAAATACCTCATTGGAGCTAAGACCGATGGTGAGATTTATAGAGGTAGCTTCATCTAATGAGACGAAGCCCTGTTGAGAAGCTTGGGAATTTATTTGAAGTAGATCCCTCAGATGACCAATCCATGCACTTTGGAGCTTCAGTCTTGATCGAACTCCAGCTTCTGGTGGCTTTGGAGCTTAAGAAATGATTTGTGTAGCCTCGATGAGGTGTAGTGATGGTGTGGGAACGAGGAATTTGATTGAAGTGGGGGTATTGATGAAGTTGGAATCACATGCAACCTCCCCTATTTTAGTTTGGCATAAATTCGAGAATGGAGAAGAATGGGGGAGCTTAGGAGCTTGGGGAACGGCTGTGGGAGACTCTCCTTCACTCTCTTTAGCTCAAACGAAGATGAATCATGCAATTCTCATTCGAATTGAGGGCGTATAACACCTTAATTGCTGAGGTAGATGTACAGGATTCAATCCCATTTTCTCGATGACCAGCCATAGTCAGAAAGCCAAAATTGTCTCCATCAGGTCCAAGTGGCTCACCAGGAGTGGGGGAGGGCTTGGGAGGTGGTTCAAGGTCTAATATGGGGAGATTTCCTTTTCTTTGTCTATGGGGTGCTCGGTTTGCATTGGAGGAACTCACCTCCCCTTAGTTCAAGAAAAGTCCTAATGTGCTTAGAGTGGCCTAGGAAGGTTAGGCATGCTTCATTTGGCAATTGGATGGCTGCCCAAGTGATGAGAGAGTGGACTTTGCCAAATGGGGGAAGAAATCCAATGCAAAGAGGTTTGTCCAATGGATAATCCCCTATGATGGGACCCAGTTGGCTCATGGACAGAATTTGGGCTGATCTACGGTCAATTTGGGTCAGGTTTGGTCAGCCACCAAAGTCCTATGGGTTGGTTTTATGGGTTTTGGCTTCATTTGGTCAAATGAGTTCATGTTGTGTTGGGTTTGGTATATTGATTGATTGTTATAGGATGAAAGCATTTCATGCAACTACCTTTTCCAAAGATATACCAACATTAATTACATCTAATGAAATTAAGCCATCTAAATAACTTATTCATGACTGCCTATTCTAATTCACTTCTTAACATTGAACTATGTCCACCTTATCATGTGCGCTCTGACTTAGCTGTTACATTCAAGTGATTTCACTGGAAAGTTATTTTGGCCTATTTCTGTTATATTGGTGTAGAGTTTTACTTGTATCAGTAGCTTGTCGTTTTATCTTTGTGAACACCTGATTTGGTTTCAAACATTCACACTGCTATCATGATTTTATCTTGTTTTTGGGGCTTTTTTGAGAGTTGAAGACATACTTGTACTATTGCATCACCCAAAAGCTTTGTGGAATCCTTTTTTGATCTAAATAGAAAACAATCTTAGTTTATATGATATTCTTCTTCTCTTTATTTGTTTGTAATTTATCTGTTTGAGGTGATTTTATTCTATATTGCTACATTTCAGATTGCCTTCGAGTAAGTTTCAAAGTATAATTCTATTTTTCTAAATTGTCTCCTTTGTATTTGTGTTCGGTCCATTATGAATGATGAATGTTGAGTGTTATATTGACTAATTTTTAGTACTCTTGTTTTTCACTATGAAAATTGATGAATGTTCAAAATAATAAACTCATTTTATGTCCTATCTGAGCACAAGGAGTTTACTTGTTAATGCACTTACATTGAGCATTTGTATTTTGAGCAATTAATTATTTTGGTTTTCATGATGTATTAAAATTTTGATGGTTATGACGCAAAGCTCTTTATGAATTTGTTTGATAATTGTCGTTGCCTAGAAAATTAATTTATATTCAACTGCTTAAGCCTATAGCAAGGTTCTTTGGTCCCCGGATATCATCAAGGAAAAAACTAATCAAGTTCTTTTATATTATCAAGGCATCAATAACGTGCATAGAATGCAACTATTGCTATCATGTTGATAAATATTATCAGAATATTCACAAACAAATCAACCTCAACTATCCATAAGAAGCCAACTATAGTTAGTTTCTTATTCAAATGAATCATTACTTTCTAAAAAATTATTTGAAACACTTGTAAAGTGAATGCTTTTGTATATTATTTCTTTTTGCCCATACCATATTATTTCAGACCCAGAGACCTTGAATTAGATGGAGTGAGAGGATTTGATCTTTGTTTAAGTATTAAAATAATTAAATTTCTCCTTACACAAGAAAAAAGAAAGAAATTTTTTAAGCTAAAAGATAAATTTAATAATAAAAAAAAAATTATAATCTTACACCTCCAACACTTACTATGTTCAAATTTACATCATTTACTAATTCCAACTTGAATTAAAACTTACACATAGCTAAGTAGCCCCTAAATGTAATTTACTACAATTTAGCTAAAAAATAAGCCAAATAATAGCCTTAGACAAGCACTAACAATCCACATATAATAGTAATAAGAGAAATCCACTTCAAAAAGACTCGTTATCAGAAAGCAATTAAGTTTAGAACTATGGTTTCTAGAAATACATATTCTACTGATGAGATAAGAAACTGCCTTGACCAGCTCCTGGATGACGAAGATCATCAACCTATTTTTCTGACTGTCTACTAATTTCCACTTCAGATTTTTTAGGTCTTTAGGTCGACTACGAGGCTGATCCGTCTCCTTCCGCGGCCATCACCAGCTAGAAACGCATCAATCAGGCTCTTAAAATCCAAGACTACTAATGCTCCTAAGCAAACCCTTAAGACTCAAATGATTAAATCAATGAAATTGACTGTGGGTCTGTTTGAGGCAGCTGCAATTTTTTGAAAAATTGATTGTAAAATTGTTGTGGTGTTACAAATATATATTTTTTAAATATTAAAATAATAACTTTTTGACAATCACTAAATTTTAATAGTTCTGATTCTAAAAGCAACTTTTACTCACAACACTTTATAAAAAGTAGATAAAAATTGATAATTAAATATATTTGTGATTGCTTTCTAACTATTTTTTGAAAAATAAAAAAGCTAAAAAATTATCCCAAATGCATTCTGTAACTCACCCACCTCCCCTTCTTTTGTATGAATGCAGGCAGCATACGTGCCATCTAATTTACGCAACAATATGCTAAAATGTTATCATCTCCAGTTATGTCGCAAGAGTCAAGAGTGTGACTATGCTTAGCCTAATTAACAATAGTTAGCCTAAAATATGATTGATATATAAATATATGTATAATTTTCTTTCAGTACTTTGTGTGTTTATTATCTAATATACTGTGTATGAAATTTTGTTATTTGAGATTTAATAAAAAAATGTGAATTTATATTAGTTGTTTGTAAATAATTATACATTTCATAAATTTTATCATATTATTTTATTATATATGAAAGGCAAATCAGCATATGGTTATTATATATTAAAAATTAAATATAATTTAAATTAAGGCATATTATAATTAATTCATATAACTATATATCAATCATAATTTTATTAATCTTTAAATTCCAAGAAAATATATTTAATGCACCAGCAATTAAATTAATCTCATAATATATAACAAAAATTATTATTTTCTTAATATTTCTATTTATTTCTTTTTACTTAAATAATTTCAATATCTATATATGGCACTAATCTCCAGGCTCGCATTTCTTGGGAGAGTATTAGCATATGGGAGGAAAAAGAAAGGAAATGAGGCTACTTGTAAGATTACTTTATTACAAGTTTTTGTGAATTATATGACATATATTTTCAAGATTTAACATTTAAATCTCTTAAATCATATTTACCCCTGGATAGCTGAAAATGGGGGGAAGATAGGCTTAAAATAAGCTCACAATCAAATTTATTTATTAATATAATATTTAAAGACTAAACAATTAAAAAATATTTATTAGAAAGCATTTAAATTTTATTTATAATTTTTTAAAAAATGGATTTTAATTTGATAAAATTATGTTATTATCATTTATAAAATATGTATTTTTATAAACTCATTTATAGCCTTTAATTTTGTTGTTTTTGATTTGAATATTTTTTTTTTGAGTCAAAATTACACACACACACACACACACACACACACACACACACACACACAATATATATATATATATATATATATATATATATATATATATATATATATATATATATATATATATATATATATATATATATATATATATATATATATATATATATATATTTATTATGATTATGTTATATTGAGAAATTAAGCATGTGTTATTTCCAAAGAACATACTAGCTATTGTTAAAAATAGTCTTGATTTGTTTAATAATTTTAGCAACAATCAAATACAATCAGAGAGTGATTGCAAGTTACTCTTTTTTGTCGAATGATCATAACATATTTGTATGATCACAAATTATAAGGTTGTTTTATCAAGAAATTTTGGACTTACAAATCATCAATATTACTTTTAATTTTTCTTTACTTGAGTCCACAATATGGAAACATAGTCATGCTAACAACTTCATCAATTTTTTGGGAAAAATCCAATGGTAAGCTCTTAGAATTTTTAGTATATTTGTAGGAACCTTCAAATACCCAAGTAAACATCTTAATTGTCCACCCTTCCCTCATTCCTCTTTTCTACCTTAATCGTAGCACTAAACTATTCTTTCAACCTGTTTTTGATGCAATTTATCATCTCTATTCAACTTGTAAAGATTTCTTCAATATGTCTTCATCTTAGATTAGAAGCTTAAATAAGTCATCCCCTAACATAAAGGTCTATTTTGTTTGATTGCTTAACTCTTCTCATGTTTCTACATTTTTCCCTCATAAATTTTATTTTGATTCACTCTTCTTTAAATAGTTGTCACTCAAAATGAGAATTGGATGATGATGCTTAGTATGTTTAACATGTAGATATGAAATTAAATATTCATTCGTTTGGATCCTTCTATAATTTTTCAGAATATATAAATATTACAAATATTAACAGATCAACACATTAACTCTTGTGACAATCAAAATTAAAGTCTTATCCATGTTTTACTTCTGTGTGTGGAGGGTATTCTTTCTTAATGCCCATGCTTGCTATCAATACATTATAAAGGTGATCAGATCTCAGATAAAGATGTATGATTCCACACTTTGCTTTAAATCAATTTGAATTTTATTAATATTACAAATTTGAATTTAAATTTAAATTTCTAAAAGCCTACATCTGAGTAATCATATGTAGTTTATATTGTAGAATCTTAGATTTAATTGCGTGCTTTTGCCTATGTGTTAAACTTCCACTAGATTTATTTATTTATAAAAATTAACTTATTAAAACATATTTTTTAATAAGTTATCAATTCACCCATTTTATTAGCGTGCCATCCATGCTACAATAGTTTATGCAATTTATTAAAACTAAATTGCCTGAAGTTACTATTATTACAATTGCTACTGTAAAATTGGCTTATGATTCTCTTAATATTAAATATTAATCTTAAATTTATATAACAAAAATAATCTCTACTGTTCATTTCGTTACCTGTCTTCTTCAAGCATAATCTCTTAACCATAATTTTTCTCTCATTCAAGCCAACGAAGACACCTTTTGAAATCCCAAGCTACTGCTCCCCATAACATGATTTCTCCCGATTTTAATCTCAATTTGATTTCCCTTAGAGAACTTCAATGAAATGCCAATTTATGATTCAATGTTAGAGGTTTGGAAGTTTAAGTGATCATCTCTAATCTTTTAAAAAGGATGAAGATCGAGCATAAGTGTTATAGAATCATTTGAAAAATAATAAGTCGTAATGGAATAAAGGTATTCAATTTAATTTTATGGTGCTATAAATGCATAAAATAAAGTCATTCTCAATGAATGGGAATCATTCATTGAACTTTGATATTTTTAATATAATTTAAATACATCTCAACTATATTATAATTAAAAGTATCATTAACAATTGTTTTGAAAAACATATACTCTACTAATTAATTTTGTCATCGTTTTGCTTGAGTGATTTTCACTTAACCCACTAATACAACTATGTTACAACTATAATTTCTAAGTTTAGTAAGAAAGAATGTAAATAAGGATAAAAATGTAGTTGTTATTAACTTTATGAGACTTTTTAAACTTTTTTATTTACACACTTACTCATACACAAATTAATATGAAAACACTAGCCATACAACTACTTTTAAAAAAGATTTTCATAGCATTATTATTTTTTAATGGAGAAAAGAAGTATAAAAAATTTGATGGAATTTCACCAGCATTTCGAAAGTATTTCGGTGTCATCCCCGTGTAAGGGGTAACATCGAAACTGTTTTGGCCTATCCGTCACACCCTGATGAGTGTGACGGTTGGTGATTTGAAGCACCTCGATCGAATTTCAATCCCGTTACGCCCTAATGAGCATAATGAGTTCTTCAATCACCTACATAAAAGTAAATATATATGCAATTGCTACACATTCAAATCTTCTCCCCTGCTACACATTCAAACCTCCTCCCCTTCTTTTCTAAGTCTCAAATTTAGTCAAAATTTCGGCAACGTTTCGACATAGGGGGCTGCATCTAACAATTTTGGCTTACTCAGTACACCCTATTGAGCATAGCAAGCGGTGTGTTGCGGCACCATAACCATGTCTTTGTACCCACAATGCCCTATTGGGCATTAACGGGGTCTTGAAACCTGCAAAAAGAAACACAAGTACAAATATACAATTTCATTTTACACATTCAAGCATCTTTACACTTTTTTTTTCTCTTTACCTTCTAGACAAGTATACTGCCATTCTTCAGAAGCATTATTGATAGGAAAAAGAAAACCATTAATGCATCTCCTAGTTGAAGAAAAAAAGATGTTGATATGAGAAGATATTGGCATCAAAGAAATGGAAGTTTAACTCATAGTTCAATAAGTGAATTGTTTGGTGTTATTATCACCATAGAGATCAGGATTGACCTATTTTTTTTTTGCAAGAAATTCTCCTCACCTTTGTTCCAATATTTACGCATCATTGCAATTTTTTTTTTACACTGAAGTGAGCAGAAATTTATAGTTTCATCTTCTGTGCTTCATTCTAATGTTACATATTCATCTTAACATCTATTCTTTTTTGTAACTTATTGCATTTTGGAATAGTTGTTTTCACACTGATATTGATAGGTGGATGGTCAGACTTGGGGCTTTCACTTGTGATTGCCTTGTGAACCTAGAGGGTATGATTCCCTTTTATGGTGGTTTTACTGTGTGGGAGATTATTTGGCAGCTCCTTCCCCTTCTCTCTTATGGTGGTATAGTTGATGCTATTTCCTTTTGGGCTAGGTGGCATTCACTTGACTGGTCAATTTGTGGAACTGCTTTTTCTCTTCTTTGCTTTTCTGTTGTTTGAATGTGCTCACTCCTACAAACTAATTACTGATTGATAAAGGATTATCTTTAAGTTATGGAAAGTATAAATACGTAACTGAATGTACTCATCATTAAATTTACTTGAAGCTATAAGCTGAAATGCTATTTACTATCTCAGTTAAAGATGTTAGCATAAATGATTTCAGAGCCGTCGTTATTGCTTTGCCTTGGTGGGATGTTGTTATTGTTGATCTTCTTGTAGTTGTTATTGGTTGCTTTACCTGTTTGTGCTGCATTTGCTTTGGTTGGGTGTCTTTTGGAGCTATTATTGGTTTTCTGTTTTCTATTCCTGATCAAATTATGTTGGTTGTTTTTATTGCTGATCTTGTTGGTTATTGCTATTGGCTTGTTCTGTTTGTGCTGCATTTGCTTTGATTGGGTGTCTTTCAGAGTTATTATTGGTTTTATGTTTTGTACTACTGATCGAATAGGGTAGGCTGTTGTTCTTTCTGATCGTGTTGGTTTCTTTGCGTTCTTAGGAAATTGGATTTGTGCTGCCTTTGCTCTGGCTGGGTGTCTTTTAGAGCTGTTGTTGTTGTTGTTGGTGATAGGATTAGGTTGACTCAAAATTATTGTTGCTCTTGTTCTTATCTTTGGGTTCTCAGGCAAACGGAATGGTGGTGTCATGGCTTTGCCTGGGTTGCTTTCAGAATCGTTTTCTATTTTGTACTGCTGATCAAATTGGGTAGGCTGTTGTTCTTTCTGATCTTGTTGGTTTCTTTGTGTTCTTTGGTAATTGGATTTATGCTGCCTTTGCTCTGGCTGGGTGTCTTTCAAAGCTATTTTTTGTTGCTGTTGGTGATAGGATTAGGTTGGCTAAAAATTATTACTGCTCTTGTTCTTTTCATTCGGTTCTCAAGCAAACAGAATGGTGGTGTCGTGGCTTTGCCTGGGTGGCTTTCAGAACCAGTTTTCTGTTTTGTATTGCTGATCAAATTGGGTTGGCTATTGTTATTGTTGCTCCTGTTCAGTAGTAATGTTTTACGAAAGAATTGTTCATGACACAACAAGCTTAGACAGATTAATCTGAATTTGGTTTGTTGAATCGTCGAAGTGATTTAACAAGCTAGATCAAAACTTATCCTGCCTAAAGTTACATACATCAAGCTGCAAGTTAAACTAATAGTTTAATTTATATATTTATTTGTTTAGTAAATGAATTTGAGGCTTTCTTGAGAATAGATTCTTTCACTGTATAGTCTTCTCAATAAAACTATCAAGCATGTTAAAATGCAGCAGAGAGCTCATATATTTTCTGACTGTTTAGTGGCTATTATTTTACCTGGGTTAGTGGTGACTTGGTTTGGCATCTTGGAGTTTATTTTGGCTCTTTGTTGGATGCTCTTTTTGTATTGCTATTTATCTTTCTTGGTGGAGGTGCGACCGCCCTTTTTTCTCTTACTTCTCATCATACACAATATATTTGGAAACTCTTAATTTGGTTGGTTGTATTGTTGTTCATGCTTATGTGGTATCTTGAACTGCTGCTTGCTAGCTGATTCTCTCTGATAGTGAAGGAAATGGCTATGATGGCATTGATGTTATTTTTTTTATCTTTAAGGCTGGTAGCATTTTATGTGATTGTAACCCTTTGTTTTGAAGTTTGGATGCTCACATACAATGTTGCTGCTTGAGATAGACTTTCACTGAGCCTGAACCATTATAATTTACTTTAATGTATCTTTCTACGTTTGCTTATGTCTTTTCTGAGCTTCTTGCAGGTATTTCTATACGGCGGAGCCTTGCAATGGTTAAGTAATTTTACTTAGCCAAATTACTATCTTTTTTTATTAATAATTGTAACCCATCTATTTTTATTAAATAAATATTTTGTCGTTTCATTTTCAGTTGAAAAATAGTTTGTAATGTGACCAGTCCTCATATTAATATTTTTATTGCTTACACAATTTACTTTATCAAGAAATATGTGTTCAAGGAGCTCTACCGAGTCTAGAGTTGTGTATTGCAACTATGGTTTGTAATATTATGTATTCACTTAATATAGGGAAAGAAACTATGGGAGAAGATTTTTCAGGTGTCGAAGTAAAAAAATATGAGATGATGATTACTTGGATGGATTGAATCACGGTGACACATCAAACAGTGATCATGCTAAGAGGGTAGTAATGAAAAGAAATTTTTAAAAAGATTTGATGAATATGATATTAGGCTTAATATTCTGATCGTACTACTTCTTGTACTTCTATTTTTAATATTACTATTATTAATTAGGTAGTATTGTTTATTAAGTGATGTACAATTTGTTAATGTAATTTATTAGTTGACTTCTAACTACATATGAGTATCAGTTATCATATTTTTATTCATTATGTTTAAATTTATTCAACTTATATAGACCAGGACATTTCATCATTTCAAGCAGGCACCGGATTCGAGCAGTTTTTCAAACAGAATCACAATATGACACTTACCTTCTCTCAGCGACTTCACCTCTTCAAAAAAAACGCAGCCTCAAATGGGCCCGTAGACTCACTCCTTCAATATTTCATTATAGAACATATAGATAAAAATTAATAAAAATAATAATATAAAGATATTTTGATGCAATTTATTTTTAGAGTTATAAATATTTAAAGTTCTAAGATAAATGCTCAAAATGGAGGCAAGTCCCCTCTAAGATTTTAATTTATTTTTTATATATAATAAATATTTATTAATACATTGCATGCCCAAAAAAATAAATTTATTTATGTGCTTTAACTTAAAAATCAATTAATCAATTACATTTTATATTATATAAAGTAAATTTGATAGCTTCAAATTATTTTAGGAACAGTGTGGCCCAATTTATTTTTTATTATATGATGTGCTATTTTGATGTTATGCTTAAGAAATTAAAAAATCAAATCAAATCAAGTTGTGATGTGGTTGATAGTTGAGGGCTTCTATAAATAAATTATTGTGCCATTAATTAAATTTGATTTACTCTACAAAATAATCAGGAATATCCAAGGAGATTACTTAGTTTTCATGACAAGCTATCTCTTGAGGCGTAAATGAGCCGAGCTTGAGTCTATTTATATTTTTGTTCAAAATTAGGTCGTGTTTGAAATAGCTCGTTAACAATGTGTTAGTGTTCGGCTTGAAAAAATATTCGTCTTTATTTTAGGTTCGTTTTCCGCTCGAAATTGGTTCAATTTCTTTTTTAAAATAATTAATTTTCTTAATTTTCATTTACAGATTAAAAAAATTAAGAAGTAAAAAAATATATTATTTAATTGAATCATATACAATTTACATTAAACAAAAAAAGTAATATAAACAATTTGATTCAATAAAATTCAATAAAAGCTAAAAGATGTACAATAAAAAAATTTATTTTTACACAAAATTGCTTACATGTTAAATTGCTAACTCATATAATTACAAATTTACAGCTTATAAGAATAAATTCAACCTAAAAATTTTTATGATTATATACAACCAACAATTTGATTCAATAAAAGCTAAAAAAATGGGTTTTACCTTAGTATGATGAAAAAGAAAGAGCTTAAAATTTTAAGGGATAAAAGTAGAAGGTATTAGTGAAGGAAATGCTTGACAAAGATATCGGGTGGTCACAAACAATCAAGTTAGATAGAGATGGAACCAAGGAGTTCTCATTAGATGCAATTTAAATCTTGGAAGAGGAGCATGCCCAAATTGAGAAATGCTATCATCCCAAAGAAAAAAGTAGTAAAGAAAAGGAAATGATATGGAGTAGAGTAAGTATGTTGGACAATTAGGTTGAGCCAATGATGCTGATGGGGTCTTGGTGCTAGAGCATCGATGATAACAGTGATCTCTAGCAGAGAGGAGGTGGTGATAATAATGATGACAAAGGTGGTATACAAGTATTTGCATAAGGCAGATGAAAGATTAGGAAGTAAGAGTGCTTTCTCAAATGGTTGATCAAGCTTTTTTTTATGATAAAGATTAGACAGTAAGAACACAAATGAAAAACAAATGAATTAAAGTTATTGGTAAGATTGTTGAGTTCTTTTAGAAGGGTACGTTGACTGAAAGTTTAACCATTGATCAAACTAAAGCTAAATTTTCTTTTTGATGAATGACAAAAAGAAACTTAAGATACCCAATCTTGATCTACAAAAATTGATTAATGTAAATTAATGTATATATAGTTCCTTAAATTAACAAATTTTCAATTATTTAATTATTATAGGCTCTTTTAATAATTGTCATTTCTATTAATAGAAAAATTTTCAAATAAAGTAATCTAGGTGTGTTGTCCATTGTCTTTTGTGACTTGGAGTTTATATTCCTTTAGGGTAATGGATTTTGTCTCCACTCCTTAAACTAAGTGCATAATTTATATTAATGGCATGGGAATGAAAAAATAATTAATGGTATGCTAAAAAATAAACTTGTTATAATAGAATTATAAAGAGTCCCATGATCATTATTTTTTTCATTTTAAAATGATTGTAATATATGATAATTCAATCTAAATTTAAGTTGCTTTAATATTAAAGTAAATCAAATGATTAGTAATTCCAATTTCAGGTTAATTCCATACTGCTAATTACATTTTGTATCATGAGCAAGCTTTCAGTTGAAACTTCAAATTCTAACAAGACAGATTGTTCATCCCCAATATCAATTCTATTCATATGGCACTTGTCCTTTTCTAGATCATCTATGAAAGTGTAAGACCCGCTTGACCTTAATCCTTTCACCTACTCTCTGTTTTCTAGAAAAATAGTTAGGGAGGACTGTTGAGTTGTTGGAACTAGGGAGCACCAGCTTCCCATGTGATGACCGAAGTGTTCTTGCACAATTCTTGGAGGTCTAGGCAAAACATATATGTAATAAAATAAATTTTTTTTTCTGTATTTTTCCAGAAAATAGTGAGAAGGTTAAAGGATTAAGGTGAAGCGGGTCTGTGTCTGTTATGGATGATCCAGAAAAGCACAAATCCATGAGCATAGAATTGATATTGGGGATAACTAATCTGACTTGTTAAAATTTAAAGTTTTCACTGGAAAGCTTTCTCATGATAAAAAAAAAAATATATAGAACTGTCCATAATGAGCAAACTGTCAGAAGCTGCAGCTAGTGTCGAAGCAAAGCTTACAAGAAAAGCCTTGATTTGGGGATCTCATATGCTAGATCTTGAGGATGTTGTATCTGTAAGTTGAAAGAAAATATATTAATTCATTATATATATCCTCCGTTTAAGCTGTTCTTCCTAAAATAATATTTTGTTGTGCTAGGTATCATATACTGCTGGTTTGCATTATTTTACAGTGCATTCATACCCTATTATGAAGCGAGCACGTGGGCATTCTCATTTTCTGAATCCAAAAGAAGTAGAAGGGACTTCCATTTTTTTTCTTCTACTTCAAAAGAAGCCATTCAATGGGTTCAATCCTTTGTAGAATAAATTCAATTGTTTTGACTCCATTTGATTAGACTTTGTTGAGATTGATTGAGATACATTGGTACGTCCACTATGATACCATGGCATCACTCGAGGAAGGGAAAGTAATCTTTCTTGTATTCATTTACTTGATCTAGGAATGATTTTATAATCAACTGCATGTATATTTCATGAATAGAAGATCTCTCCAAATAAGACAAATAATCTCTACATTTACAAAATAAAAATATCCTATAATAATTACACCATTATGACTATGTGTGATTCCAATAATATAATCAAAGAAAGATTCAAAGAATATGTTCAAGGATTGATTCAAGGAGAAATATCATGCACAATGTGTTGATAATTTCGAGATCTAAAAAAGTATATATCAATATTCATGTTTGATAAAAGTAATATTTTTTTTTAATAATGCCTATAAATGCGAATTTCAGTATAGAATAAGTGAATCTATCCATATCACTAATTCTTATCGATAAAATCTCTATAAATTAACATTCTTTCCAAGAAAATAAAAATCACTTAAAGCAGATATGGATGCTACAATTAGCCAATAATTCATGCATGCAATGAATAAACGAAGCAAAAAATAAAATATATAAAATAAAATAAAATAAAATAAAATAAAAATAAAAAATAAAATTAATCATATGCGAAATGTTTGGATTTGATTGAACTGCCTAATTTAATTCATGTTAAAGCTACTATCCTTGTTGGAATTTTTTATTAAGAAATATATAATAAAGAAAACTTTAAAAAAAAGAGCACATTCTCCTGATCGTCATTATTTCTATAAGTAGAACGATAAAAAATAATTTAATTTCAATTTACTTTTTAATCTCCAAAATACTCAAAAAGTCGATCGTTTTAAAGATTTCACATTTGTTACCCATCCTATGTCGTTATGTTAGTAAAATAGTCATGCTACAATATCTGAATTTTCTTTAATATAATAAAATATTATTTTCATTTATGAATTATTGTTCTTTAATATTTATTTAAGAAATATTAGTTGAACTTCAACGAATATATATATAAAGCAATTAAGTTGGATACGTTGAGCTAGTCTAGATCAAGCAAAATTATTTAATTCTGGAATGCATATAAAGCTATGAGCATTATGAATCGATTTGAGACATTTTTCATCTCACTAGACATAGCAGCAAGACTGGAAATGGGAGAACAACTTTAAAATAAAATTAGCATTTAGAGATTGATCATTAGTAATGATATGAATCTCTTAACTTTATTAAATGAAATATCTTCATGAGTTAGATTCTTAATACAAGTTAATTACTAATATCACGTAAATGAAAGTCAACACCTTGAAGATTTTGGTTTTTAATAGGAAAAGTTTCATAAATAGTATTAATAAATTTAGAGCTAGTGATGAGAATGAAAAACTATACGAGTAATCAAATTCAACTTCTGATATTGAGGTGCTTGTTGAGAACTAGTGGGACAGTTAGTTCATCTTGAGAATTGAGCTATCGATATTTTATGTAAGGAAAATGATCAAGTGATTAGTAATTGTATTGGAAGCATATAAAGAAGCTTTAGTATTGATTTGGGCTTAGGGATTTCTATTTATCTACATAGGTGTAGAGGCTACCAAAATAATATTATTTAATTATTGAAGGGGTGAGTTCGTTTTGATATTATTTCACAATCACATCAACAAATGATCCACAAGCAACCAGAAGAGATGAGGCTACATGAATGCCAACAACTATTGGAGAAGGGGAAATTCTGAAGGCCGATCTTGAGAAGGCATCAAAGAAAAGGGTGACGAATGGATGCAGATGCTAACACCACTAAGATGGGAAAGTAAGAGGAGCTGGGACTAAGGCATGATGTTAAGAGTGTAAATCATTCAAAATTTTGAGAATCAATAAAAAATAAATATAGTTTAAATAATAATAAAGTAGAAATAAAATAATAAAAAATGATAAAAATTGAGGGGCGTCTACTGGGTAACCAAAGGGTTCTATCTAAAAAAAACTTGATATTTTGTGTTTTATAATTTTTAAAAATATCTAGATCCCATGATTCCATCATCTCGGGCTATCGCGGTCCCAAGTCTACTTAGTAAGAGGAGGATAGAAGGATCCTTGTCAGTAGCCTTGGGTTGTGTCATTCATTAAATCCTTATAGACTTGGGGTATTGTTTGTCTAAGGAGACAGGCTTAAGTCTACCTTAGCTGATATAGGATTTTTTGTCCTATCAAGTATACCTTATAATTCACAACTCAAAGGGCAGAGCTATTGGGGAGCATACGAGCTACAGTTGTGACCGTAATATAATGGTATCATTTGGCGGCAACCACCCAATCGAGGGCTCTCGTCGTAACTACATCATATGTGGAGCCTACGGGCTAAGCCAAGCAGTCAAAGGACATAAGCCACGTCTTTGCTGTCATAAGATTGATTGAGAGTGAACATAGTAGAATACTTGATTTGACTTTGGCAATTTTGAAGAAAAATCGAATGAAAAGAGGAGAAAAAAAGGAACAGTTGCTCGCAATTTTTTTTATTCATTTTTTTTTGAAATAATATTAAGGGCCAACAATGAATAAATTCTAATTGAACTTTGAACATTAAACATTTCCTTCATTTAATTTAATATCCAATCCAAACTCATTGCTAAGGTCATCCATTAATTACACAAATAATAAATTGAAAGCAATCAACAATTTTTTTTGGAAGAATGAGCAATGAAGGTGATCGTAATTAACAGTAAAAATGATATTTATATTTTTTATAAATTATTTCCCCGACGCTAATTAATTCTAATAGATAATAAAAATTGCCAAATAATTTAATTGTCAATAAATTATTCTATATAGTATGTGACATCTTTATTTTAAAAATGATTCCATTTTTATCAAATATTCTATCCTTTAGTGTTACTAGCGGCTATCTGAGACAAATATTCTCAAATTGTTATCTATTAGAAGAGAATTTGAATCGGATAAGCAATTAACAGTAAGTTATCCGCATATATTATATATTAAAGTGAGGTATAAGACTCGTTACAAAGAGAGGTATAGAAGGGAGCAAACTATTTGTTTTGCTCAATACTCTTTAGAAGTCTGCCTATGGATCATATCCTTCCTTTTGCCTATATAATTATATTACATTACTAAAAATTACTGAACAAGTAAAAAGCAAACTCCACCCTTATCCAACCTATTAGGTCAAATTAAGATGTGAATTATCATAATAATGCTGTAAATTATTACTTTTTTTATTTCACTAATTAACAATTTATATATCATATCAAATATTAGAGGAGATCAAATATTTAATATATTTGAATTCCTCATTGTCTCCTTAAGTGGCAAACAACTATTTTTGAGGTGAAGAACTGTTTCGCTACTTAACTTCTCTTTCGCCACTCAATTCCTAACTCCTCATTTATATGTCCATGCCCATTCCTTTTTTTCCTTGATGAAAATTATATCGCGTTTTTCTCGCTTATTTTTCTGGCTATTCAATCATGGCCTTGCTGTATTCCTAGAATTTAATTGATTTGAATTTGAAAGAAGGATACAATTTCTCTCTTGTCATGTCAGTAAACTATAAAACTCTAAACTGTAAACTTCAAAAAGAAATAACCTCTATATCAAATTCAATTCAAGCAAGTTTTCTCCTCTCTGATTTATTTATGAATTCTAAACAGTAATGTTGTGCTTTAGGTTAGCATGAGTCCCATTAAAACTAAGACTTAACTAGATTATGATTAATTAATTTTTTTATTAGGTGATGATTCATCTCAAAACATCCCTTGATCATAATCGAATATCTTATCAACATTAATAATTTTGAAAATCTCATGACTGTGAGGTCAATTTTGAAAGAATTGATAATGATATGATTATTTGTGAGTAAAATAGAAGAACTATATTATACGATAATTACATAAAAAGTACTCAAAATTTGTCTATTAAAAGTCTTTAGTAGGAACTATTAGGGAATACTACATGAAATGAAATTTTTCTTACATACTCTTATGAGGTGTTGCTAAACATAAAAAGTAGTTTTTAACAATAAAAAAACTCTATTTGAGATTGTAAAATATATAAATGTTAATAAATAATAAATTTTAATCACATTGACATCAGAATGATTCTATTACTATCAAATTGATAGATGTTATGCAATAATTTAAAGTGTCGTTTTTACTATTAATTCTAATCACCTAATTTACGTTGTTGAAAAATATTGAAGCTATTAAATTAGTGGAAAAAAATACACATTAGTTTTTTTGCCATATAATTTATATGTATTTGATGTTTAAGTGCTATCAAATTAAACGACAAAAGTAGAATATATTTTTAACGTTAAAGTTATGAAAAATTGATAAATATGTGTAGGTGTTTAAAATACGTAAACTTATCAAATAGATAAATCTTTTTTCAGAAAATTTATTTTTATATAACAAGTAACCCATATAGCAAACTAAAATAAATAATAATAATAAGAGAGAGAAGGCTAGACTACACTCATGAAAAATCGAACTTTTCTTCGAGGGAGAAATATATAACATATATATATCAAGCAATTTCATCAGAGAAGAGGTAAAATGCATACAGAATCATGAGAACTACAGGCTATATGTTTATACAACTAGTAGAACAGCTTGAGTAGCTTCCATGCTTCCATGTAATTAAAATAGTTCATCCTTGCCAAAATGTCAATAATACGATGCCGTAGTTCTCCCCTTTTCTAGTTAATGATCATCTGGCACTGCAAGGTTCTCTCATAAATAGTCTTTGCCGGTTCATTAAGAGCCGCTTGAGTAGCTTCCATGCTCTTACAGACCAACAAGGAATAAGACCCTGAACTTGCTCCTCAGTTTAGTTAACAGGCCTCGTGTGATGAGTATGGTTTCCTTGAAAAAGAGTGAGCGGATCTTGTGCTGAACAATGATGCGCATGACATCGAGATCGAACAGTACCAGCATCTTCTCAGCATTGGGTTGAAAGATAGAGGGTCGTTAAGTGAGCCTTGAGGACGTTGCATGATTATAGAAACCTTACAGTTGGAGCAACTCAAGCGCTATGTGTTCTTAGTCTGTAAGAACATGGAATCTACTCAAGCGGCTCTTGTTGAACCAGTAAAGGATATTGATAAGAGGACCTTGTTGTGCAAGCTGGCCGTTGACGACTCTTAGTTTGAACGAGTATATATAAGCGAGAGCAAGAGAGTGAGAGAGGGAGAGAGAGAGAGAGAGACTTTGACAGTGCCGTTTTACACCATTTTACAGACTCTTTTGCTAACTTGGTGTATATTCTTTTTTTTTTCCCTCTTAACTCTCCCATTGAAGGAGCAGCTTGAGGAAATGTAGGACCAAAGTGATCACGTGCAGCTAAGACCAATGGACAACAAAGGCAAAAATAAATAAAAATAAAAAACCTTAAGATAGATACCCACATGATCTCAAGAGCAATCGAAGAGCTTATAAGAAACCCGCATTCCCCTTTATTTCTAAGGTTCTGACAGAAATACTTATATGATATATCGGTAATATATATATATATATATATATATATATATATATATATATATATATATATATATATATATATATATATATATATATATATATATATATATATATATATTCAGCTTCACTTTATCATTAAAAGAAAACATTACCACAGTGAGACTGCATATTATATTGGCAAAGGATGAACCTTATTATGTGGATGGTGTTCGACATTTAATTGCACTTTGGCAGAAGTTTTATGTTAGAAACTGAGCTTAGTTTAGTTAAGTTAATTTTGTAAATAATAAATATACTATAAGATAAATATTATATACACTTTTATTAATTAGTCATAATTTTGCTCATCTGAAAAAAAATAAACTTCATTCTGATGAAATTGCTTAAAATTCTCTATAATTGTAAAATGAAAATATTGCTAGAATTGGAGTGAAAAAAAAAAAATTCATACATAAAATTATAAATATAAATAAATAAATAAAGCTGCGTGATAAGCATCATAGAAGATAGCACCAAGGAAAAATTTTTAGAATTATATTTGCTACCCTTTTGTCAAACGCCTTAAGCCCTCCATTACGGACAAATAATAAAGCAAAAGTGATAATTATGGGGGTGCTAAAGACTTGAGAATATTCAAGAATAGTATATAATCTTATTGAGGTATAATAAAAAATATCATGGACACCATCATTATGGTTAACTAGCCTGGTGAGTAGCTTGGCTATGTAGAGAAACAATGCTAATTAAACCAACGAAGAAATATATTGACAAAAAGCATCATAAAACCTAAAAAAGATAGAATATGGAGAAGGCGAATCAATCAAATTTCATATCTCAATTAGATACATCATAACATAAATACATTTAGAGGAAGATCTTATAATACTAGGGACTTTCACATGAATTTTCGTTTACGCCACCCATAGTGCCTAGTAATATTGAGAGAGAGAGAGAGATAGTCTGGCAGTGTAATTTTACACCATTTTACATACTCTCTTCCTAACTTGGTGTATATACATTTTTTATTTTCCCACTTGACTCTCTCTTTGAAGGAACAGTTTGAGGAAATGGAGGACCAAAGCGATCCCATGCAGCTGAGGAGGACCCAATTAAAGAAACCCACATGACCTCAAGAGCTGGTGGATTGATATTTCTACCTGGTGATGGGGATGCATCTGAACATTCCCCTTTATTTCTAAGGTCTCTGACAACGCTAGAAATACATATATGATATATCGGCAATAATTTGTATATTCAGCTTCACTTCGTCACTAAAAGAAACATTACCACCGTGAGACTGCATATTATATTGGCAAAAGATGAACTTTATTATGTGGATGGCGTTCGACATTTAATCGCACTTTAGCACAAGTTTTATGTTAGAACTGACTCTAGTTTAGTAAAGATAATTTTGTAAATAAAAAATATACAATAAGATAAATATTATATAAACTTTTATTAATTAGTCATAGTTTTGCTCTTCTGAAAAATAAATTTTGAACTTAGTTCTTATCAAAATTTTAAAAAATTCTATATTTTTATAATGAAAAGCTTGCAAGAATTTAAGTGCTAAAAATAAAATTTCATACACAAAATTATAGTTATAAATAAATAAATAAAACTGCATGATAACCATCATTGGTGATACCACCAACAAAAAAATTTAACAATTATTTTTGCTTCTCTTTTCTCAAACGCATCAAGCCCTTCATCACAGGCAAGTAATAAAACATAAATGATAATTTATTAGCGTGATTTATTCTTTTTCTTTTTCATTAGAATTGACTTAAAAAAATTACATTTAATGGCTGATCTATTTTCAAATTGATGTGAGATATGTGACACATGATATGAAATAACTCAAAAAACAATAATTTAAGATTTAAAATTTTATAATCTTAACATAGATGTAATAAAACTATCTTGTGATTTTATATTTTACCTTCTAAATGACAGTATGCCCTACAATTCTTTTTAACCTTTTTATAATACCTTGTTCTTTTACATACACATATCTGGTTATTTAGTTGCTTTATTATAGATTTTACAATCAATGATTTATAATTTATGATTGTTGATGTACGCACACAAATTCACCTATAATTTTTACTATTAGTTTATCAACTAATATTAAATATTTTTGCAACATATTTGATGTTGTGTATATATGCTGAAAATGATAATGTTCGATACTTAAGTATCAAAGTATATATACTAAAGAGAAAAAAGTGGAGAAGTATAGGTGCCTGGATGAATGTTGTTATATGCATTCAAGTAAAGTTATGGGAGCTTGTGCACTTATAAAATTTTTCATCTGCGTATTTTATATGCCTGAATAAATGTGAACAAGTAGAGGTATAAGTGAAAGTAAAGAGATAATGCGCAAAGAGAAAATATGAATAAGTGGAGGTGTAAGTGAAAGTGGAGGTATAAGGAAAGGAAAAATTATAAAATAGTTTAAATAAATAAATAAATTATTGTTTCATGTTGTCTTATTTTATTTTAGACAACTTGTTGCTTACATTATTGCTTGGCATATGCTTATGATAAATATTAATTTTATACTAACACGTATTTGATAAATATAATATATGATATGTTGAAATATTATTTTAATTTATTTAAGGTATATTTTATTATTTATAAAAAAATTATTTTTGATAAATATATATTATCTTCTATTTTGTATATTAAAATTTGTAGTAGATTTTGAGTAACCTACTAAGCTAATTTTGCTTACCCCTCTTATACACATGTGGGCTTCGAAAATTTGCCACCGACCTCTCGACAATTATTGAATTGAAGAGAGTATGGTTTAAACTATCGGTGTAATTTTCAGAAGATAGATGGAATAGTAGATAAGATACTAGCCAGAGATTTTGCCCTCGTTTTGCGAGGACTTTAGATCTGGTTCCAAGTTTCTATAGACGCGAGCACCTATAATAATTACCCTCTCAATAAGTGAGAGAGAACATTCAATTAAGGCTAGTCGTCAGATTGCTAAACGCGTAGCGTATAGTAGCAGCATGTGGAATTTAAAATTTAGATTTTAGATTTATGAAATTCACCATTTTAGCTTAAACCGGATGGTTGGGGAAATGATGACATGCCCAATCTAGATCCCATGGTTCCATCATCCCGGGCCGTCATGGTCCCTAGTCTACTTAGTCAAAGGAGATAGTCGACCCAACCTGACAAAAGGATCCTTATCAGCAATACATGAGTTATGTCATCCAAGAAATCCTTATAGACTTAGGGTGGTGTTTGTCAGGAGGCGACTTAGTCTTACGGCAGAGGGTTGTTTGCCCTATCAACTATACCCTATGATTCACAACTCAAAGGGCAGAGCCATTGGGGAGCATATGAGCTATGATCGTGATCGTAATATAATGGAGCTTAACTGGCCAAACCACCCGATCAGAGGAATCTGGTCGTAACTGTTTCATTTGTGGAGCCTACTGGCTAAGCCACATAGTCAGAGGACACGGGTCACGTCCTTACTGGCAAGAGATTGATTGAGAGTAAACATAGCAGAACACTTGATTTCATATTAGCTCCTTTATGAGCTAAAGTTTTCTTAATTTGTCACCCCGACAAACAGTTGCAGAAGGTGGGTGGATTGAGTTTGATTTAAGTTTTTAGTGATAGAGTTTCATTTAAGCGGTTTATTACTTAATTTGATTTAAAAAAGCGATTAATTTGAATATATTTGAGCTTTAGATCCGTCAACTCTGTTTAGGCTGCTAACAGAGGATTAGATCGGCCCCAATCGGTTCTCGATATTTCACCGATTTGAAACTCTTATTATAGGTTTTAGGTTTTTGTTAACCCAGTCTAAGACTAAATGGGAAAGCAACTGTGACATCCTCGACACTTGAATTTAACCATTCAGCATAGTGTCGGGGCCCATGCGGGTGGTTAGTAATTTAGGTAATTTTATTTCTAAATTATCAGATTGATTTTGTATTTTCATTTAATTCCAATTTATCTTGCGCAACCTTTTTAGACATTAAAATTTGCACTTGAAATCTCTATGTCCGAGCTTATACACGTATTTATAGCTTAGCAAATTTCTTCTAATTAATGAAATCATTTATTTTGAAATTCATAATTAGAATGAAATTCTTTAATTTTTGATTGAAAGAAGCCCTATGATTTTTATAGATTTTCATTTAGTGTCGCCTTCTGTCAACTTGTATAAAAAGTTGCAGATCTGATGACGATTGATTATTAAATTTTCTAATTCTTAGATATTATTTGGCTTGTAGTCTTTTATGAGCTTTAGTTATGCTTGTTAATAGGTTGCTCATCTTTAGTGAAAATCTCTTTTGAAATTCATTTGATTTTTAATTTAACTTGAAAATAGCACTCAACAAATCTCATATGTATCAATTTTAATTTTAAATGCAAGGTTTAAATAGTTCTTTTAAAGGCTACATTCATGAGTGATCATGAGTTGCCTAATTGAATTTTTGCTTATAACCAAATTTCTTGCACACTTTATTCTCAATTTAGAATTGGATATTTAAACTTACCAGCAATCATTTATCTTTTAATATTCAATTAACATCTTTACTTCATTTGAGATTTAAATATGATCGTTCAAATGCTCAATTAATATTGTTCATATTTATTACTTGTTAATGAGTTTAACATTTTGAATTTTTCAAAGAGAAGCTTTATTCACATAAGAAGAGTTCAAATCTAACATGAATTTATCATTAATTCCACATCAAATCCCATATTTATTTGAAAACAAGACTTCAAATTTATTGTAAGTTTCTTATAAGTTTTGCATTTGTCTCCCCAAGTTTCAATTAATGCTTGTTTAATTTTGAGAAATTTGAATAAAAAGAACTCACTCTACCTCTTCAATTTAAGCCATAGAGAATCATAGAGTTTATGAGTTTAATATTAGCCTCCTCAAATTTTACTTGCATTTTAAATGAGTGTTCTATTCTTTCTAAAGTTTTCTTTAAATGCTCTCCCCCTATTTCACTTTGATTTAACATTCTTCGTATTTATCATGTATCCTTTTTTTTTTTTTTTTTTTTATCATGTATCCTTTTATTTGACTTAAGTTTAGGTAATTTTCATTTGAATTTGTTTAAGTTTTGAATTTTAGTCTAAATTTTGACAACCTCCCGGTGTCATCCCCATGTAGGTGGCTGCATCAGGAGTGTTTTGGCTTTCTCGGTACGCCCTCATGAGCGTAGTGAGTGATGTATTGCGACACCGCAGCAAATTTTTTTATCTCGTCGCGCCCTCATGAGCACGACGAGGCCTTCAAACCTAAAAGAAGACATACAATGTAATATATATTCATTCTCCTTTTTTTCTTAGTCTAGAAATTAGATAAACTTTTGGCACCATTGCGTCTAGGGCAGCGACATCTAAAGGATGTTGGCTTACTGATGCGCCTCATGAGCATAGCGGCGTTGTCTCGACATTACTAATTTTTCATCTCGTGCCCTCATGAGTGAGCGGCCTTCAAACCTGCAAAGAAACACAAGCATGTATATATCTACATTCACACATTCTACATGTTCTGACTCATTTTCTACATTATAAAGGTGACAAAGAGATGGGGTTGGATATCGAAAACCAAGAGAAGAAGCCGCCTCATGATGGTGTTGCTCCTCCAGTTGCGGCGAAGAGAAGGGTCGGGAAGGGAAGGAAGAGGGGTTGTTTGACTGCAGGGGTAGTGGAAATGCTGAAAACTTAGAGAAGAACCCGCCTCATGATGGTATTGCTTCTTAGTTTATGTCGTTTGCAAGGAAAGAAAGAGGGGTTGTTTGGCTACAAGAGGTAGTGGAAAATGCTAGAAACCTAGAGAAGAACCCGTTTCATGACGGTGTTGGTTCTCAATTTTCGTCATTTGGAAGGGAAGAAAGGGGGGTTGTTTGGCTATAAGGGGTAGTAGAAATGCCGAAAACCTAGAGAAGAACCCACCTCATGACGGTGTTGCTTCTCAGTTTTTATCATTTGCAAGGGAAGAAAGAGAGATTGTTTGGTTGCAGGGGGTAGTGAAAACGCCGAAAACCTAGAGAAGAACCCTCCTCATGATGATATTGCTTCTCAGTTTTCATCATTTGCAAGAGAAGAAAGAGTGGTTGTTTGGCTGCAGGGGGTAGTGGAAACACCGAAAATCTAGAGAAGAATCTGCCTCATGACGTGTTCTTCCTCGATCGCGGCGAAGCGAAAATTTGAAAGGTGATGCAAGGAGGCCAACGCCGAAAACCGGAAGAAGAATCGGCCTCATGACGGTGTTCTTCTCCGGTAGCGGTGAAGCAAATTTGGAAAGGAAGGTTTAGCTGGGAGGGCGACGTCGAAAACCCAAAAAAGAACTCGCCTCATGACAATGTTCCTCTCCAGTTAAGGCGAAGCAAATTTGAAATTCGAATTAGAAAAATGGGGGTTTTTTTTTTTTGAAAGTTGATTTTTGGTTTGGCGAAAATGAGGAGATTCGGAGAGGAGTTCTTTGCGATTTGGGGAAGGAAGATCGGAGAGCGAATCAACTTTATTATGGGATATGAATTCTGCACATTGCACCAAATTTACAATCCCCTATTTTTTATAAAGAATGGGCAATGTTCGCCATGTCTCATGGGAAATATACTACCCTCCGAGAGAAGATTTCCCCTCTAGAGAAGAGTCAAACTGAGAAGAAAATGAAGCTGTAGAACCCATGGCTCTTATACTTTGATGTGATGTTCTAGCAAATTGACCAATCCCAGACTTTTGTTGTTGAGATAAGTCAAATAAATTCAAAGTTTTCAGGAAATGTATTCCAGCTTGGGAGTCGAACCATTCCTTGAGGATTACTTTGTTGGGCGTAGCTTGAAGGATCTTGGTAATGAGGGCTTGCAATAAAAGAAGTTATTCCCCTAGGATATGATTGTTAGCTAGAAGTTGTCAATGAAAGCACTAAAGACATTGAATTAGATGGCTAAGGATGATTATATATATAGATTTTGTGAAACTTGCACCGTCTAGTTTTTAAATAACATTCACAATCTTTCGCATTCGGACGAAGAGGATAGCCTAGGAATTTAATTGAACTTGTTGAGCTTCTTTAGTGATTCCGGCACTAACTTTATGGTGATGATATTTGCACGTTGGCCCAAATTTGCATATTATTACTTTAGATAGAACGGCATTCGGTTGTCCTATTCGTTCGGACACGTTATTCATCGATCCACAATTAGCTTCTATCCGGAGGATGATTAAATCACAAGCCATCCCAAATTTACAATAGCCGAGATAATAAGCTGTCGACTCTCCAAGACGCTGGGGATAACGTTCAACACCCACTCTGATGAAAGTCGTTGTCCACATCAACTCTTCTTCAAGCGAAGGCGAGGTGTGGCGATGCGGATGCCTCACTAATATTACCTCTAAGAGTCAAACTTTTGCCTGTCGGCTCTGTTGTGCTTTATTATCGGTTGCCACCATCACAGGATATCGCAGAGGTGCTTCCTGTCGGTGACCTCCCAAACTAAGCATCTCCTGAGAAATGAGCAAGCAGAGAGAGACGCTACGCAATAGATGGCGGCCCACCACAATGGTGACACCAACGATCGTTGTCCAATGAGAGAATTTTGGAGGGAGTGATGTCAGAAGAGAAATGCGTCGTCGAGGCGGGAAAGCATGTTCTAATGCCATTACACCATCCTCCTCCCTCTAATTGGACAAGCCAACTATTTGCTCCATATCCAGATCCACGGTGAAGGTGGTGCAAACTGCATCTCACCATCAAAGACTACCTCCGTCCAATTCAACTCAAAGCCACAAGTGCAACTCTCTAGCAGCAAACTTTATTATGCCCAATTTGGACGTGTATGTGCAAATATCAAATGATTTGAAGTGACAGCACGTAAATCGAGGCTGAAATACACAAGGCGTCATCAAAATCAACTCAAATGACCTTCGATCGATGAATGAACTTTGTCATCACGTTCAGAATGTCTAAATTGGTCAGGATATAAATATTGTATGACTTAATGATCAACCGATCAAGCGCTCGAGTCGTCAGCCTATGGTCGTGAGGCCAAGTCAAATGATCTCAGTTCATGAAATTGATCACGTTATTTGCTTTGAAATACTGAAATCTATCAAATGAGATCATTCACACTCGATTCGGATGAGTCTGCACAAAAATCGAGCGAGTGAAAGCGGCGATGCGCATTTTGAGCTGAAATGGACACAATTTAGTGCCGACTCGAACCAAACGGCCTCCGATCACGAAACTGACAATGTCATTACGTTCAGAACAATGAAATTACCTTAGATTGATATATGTATTGACTATTTGTATTTATCGTGTAAAATTCACATTAAAAATATTTAATAAATTCAAAATTTATTAAAAATTCCCAAATTACCCCTATTTCATCCTTATTTTCAATTTTCTGAAAAAACTACCCTAATTCAAAATTAAAAAAAAAAACTTAAAACCACTCCCTCCTCCCCACTCTCTCATTCTCCCCGATTCTGAAAAAAAATTTCTCTCCCACTCCCATTTTCTCTTTCCCATCCAAAACGAAAAAAGAAAAGATAAATTCTCCTTTTTTATTTTTTCAAAATTTTTCTCCTCTATTCACGTTGCATTCAGTCCAGCCTCAATGAATCGCCAGCTTCCATGTCCCACCGGTAGAACTGCCGCCGGTCGAAAATCCCACTAAATGCGTGCCGCTCCATGATCGTCCGTGGAATCCCGTCGACTGCTGGCGCTGAGTCCAGCGACCCGGCGCAGACCCGCCATCACGATTTTCGGTGAATTCTTCTTCGATTTTGATTGTTCCACCGCTCATTTTCTTCGGCGTTCTCGGGAAGAAAATCGTCGATGAAATTTTCTTTCTATTTTTTGGCGTTCACCCCTTTGCTTTATCCCCACTCTCGCCGCCATCGGGAAAAAAATCATCGGTAATTCTTCCTTTGATTTAGGCGTCGCTTCCGCTTTAGTCGCTTCGGTTTACCTCGTGGCAAATAGAAGAAAATCGTTAGTTTCTTCCTTCGATTTTTTGTCCACCCCCTTACCGCATTCTAATCGCATACCCAACCCGTTCGCTTTAGCAAGTGCGCATATATGTCGAACATATGGGGATTTGTGAATGTGAATATATACATATGTTTGTGTTTCTTTGCAGGTTTGGAGACCTCGTTATGCCTAGTAGGGCACAACGGGATGAAAATATAGACTATGGTGTCACAAGACACCACTCGTTACGCTTAGTAGGGCGTACCGAGTAATCCAAACTCGTTGTTAGATGTCGCTCCCCCTAGAAGAAATCAAAATTTTGTATAATTTTAGACTTAGAAAAAAGGGATAATTATATATTGCATTGTATGTATTCTTGCGGTTTGAAGACCTCGTTGTGCATGTGTGAGGATAAAAAAAATAGAAATAAGTGGTGTCTAGACACTACATCACCTTCAGGTTAATGTACCAGCAAGCTAAAATACCCCGATCACGACCCTAGCACGGGTATGATCTTAGGAGGCAGAATTATGTCAAATCTTTTAACTTAAAAAAAAATAGTGGGAAGATAAAATGACGTACAACGAACATAAAAATAAAATAAGATAAAAGAAAAATTAAAAATATTTACAAAATTTATTGAAGCAAGATTGAAAGACCACTAAAGTTCCTAATCCCTCCCTTTCAAATATCCTGACTCTAACCTTTCAAGTAAATCAAATAGAATAGACAACTCACCGTAGCCTTATTTATAGAAATTGGAAGAAGTAAAAAGAGGGGGAAAATCAAATTTAAATTTGAACAAAAGAGGCGGAAATCAAATTCAAACAAAAGAGAGGGAAAAAAAATTTGAATAAGAGGGGGATATCAAATTTAAACATAAGAGAGGGAAAATCAAATTTGAATAAGAGGGGAAAATCAAATTTAACATAAGAGGTGGAAAATCAAATTTGAACAAAAGAGGGGGAAATCAAATTTAAAGAAAAGAGGGAAAAATCAAATTTGAACAAAAGAGGAAAATCAAATTTGAATAAAAGGGGGGAAACATCAAAATTAAACAAAAGAGGGGAAACATCAAATTTAAATAAGAGGGGGAAAATCAAATTTAAACAAAAGAGGGGGGAAAATCAAATTTGAACTAGAGGGGGAAAATCAAATTTGAATAAAAGAGAGGGAAATCAAATTTAAATAAAAGAGGGGGAAAAATAAGAATTGCTTTGAGGGGTAAATCTTTTTCTTAAAATGATAAATTAAATTATCCTTTGAACCTATAGCATCAAAATGCCTTCTTCACCACCAGATCTGCAATCTTTCGTACAAGCAGACAGAAGACGATACTAAACCAAAATTGACAAAAATCATAAGGCTTTCTTTAATCAAAAATTAGGGAATTTCATTCTAATTATGATTGTCAAAAGTCAATGAAATCACTAATTAGATGAAATTAGCTAAGCTATAAATTCCTGCATGTGCTCAGATATAGTGATTTTAAGTGCAAATTTAATGTATAAAAAGGCTGCGCAGGCTAAATTAGAATTAAGTAAATACAAAATTAACTTCATAATTCAAACACAAAATTACATAAAGTTAATGTATACCCGCATGTGCCCCGACACTATGTTAAATGCCTAAATTCAAGTGTCTGAGGATGCTGCGTGGGTTGCTTCCCAGTTTAGTCTTAGGACTGGGTTCGAGTTAACAAAACTTAAAAACCTATAAAAAAGAGTTTCAAGTCAGTGAAATATCTAAAAAATTGATTTTATCAGGTGATAGTTGATCTAATCCTCTGTTAGCAGCTAAATAGAGTTGATAGGATCTAGAACTCTTAAACATATTCAAATTAATTAATTTTTAAATATCAATTGAAATTGCTTAAATGAAACTCTATCAATAAAAACTTAAACCAAACTCAATCTATCCACCTTCATGCTTGTTTTTGGGTGACAAATTAAGAAAACTCTAGCTCACAAAGGAGCCAATGTCAAATCAAATGTTCTACTATGTTCACTCCCAATCAATCTCTTCTTGTAAGGGCGTGGCAGTATCCTCTGACTTTGGCTTGGCCGATGCTCCAGAGATGAAGCGATTATGACCCAGTCCTCCGATCAGTGGTTTGGCGGTCCGACTCCATTATATTATGATCACGGTAGTAGCCTATGCTCCTAATGGCTCTACCCTTTGAGTTGTGAATCATAGGGTATACTTGATAGGGCAACGACTCGCAGGTATGCTTAAAATTGTCTCCTAAGACAAACACCACCCCATTTCTACAAGAATTTCTTGGATGACGTAATGTGTTGCTGATGAGGATCCTTCTATCAGGTTGGGTCGACTACCTCCTCTGACTTAGTAGACTAGGGACCGCAATTGCCCGGGATGACAGAATCATGGGATCTAGATCCGGCACGTCATCATTCCCCCAACCATCCGGTTTAAGCTGAAATGATAAATTTCATAATCTAAATTTTGAAACTCGCTATGCTGCTACTATATGCTACGCATTCAGTGATCTAACGACTAGCCTTAATCGAAAGTTCTCTCCCACTTATTGGGAGGGGTAATTAACTATAGGGGCTTGCGCCTATAGAAAACCTGGAACCAGATCTAAAGTTCTCACCAAATGAGGGTGAAATCTCTGGGTAGCGTCTTATATATATATATTCCATGAAACTTGCACCGTCCAGTTGTTAAATAACATTCATAATCTTTCGCATTCGGACGAAGAGGATAGCCTAGGGAATTTAATTGAACTTGTTAAACTTCTTTAGGGTTATGATATTTACATGTTGGCCCAAATTTGCATATTAGTACTTTAGATAAAACTAGCATTGAGGTTGTCTATTCGTTGACACGCGTTCTTCATTTGATCCACAACCGCCTTCTATCCGGAGGATGATTAAATCGCAAGCTCTCGACGCGGGGATAAAGTTCAACACCCACTCTAAAACTTCGTTTGCCACATCGACTCTTCTTGGGTGGGCGAGGTGTGTGATGATCGCCTCACTAATATTTACTTCCGCCAGCCTCTAAGAGTCAAACTTTTGTCTGCTAGCTCCGTTGTGCTTTATAATCGGTTTCTGCCATCACAGGATATCACAACATGTGCTTCCTGATCAGCGGCAACCTCCCAAACTAAGTACTTTCCTTGTAGAAATGAGCAAGAACAAGTAGAGAGATCAGCGTCCACATCAATATGGCCGTGCCATGGTGGCCAACAATGCCATTGCAGATGAGAGAATTTTCTGGAGAGTGATGTCCGAATAAGAGAAATGCTTGAGATCAGGAGACGGGAAGGCATGTTCTAATGTCATTACACCATCCTCCTCCCTCTAATTAGACAAGCCAATTCTCTGCTCCATATCCAGATCCACGGTGAAGGTGGTAACAGACAGCCATCTCACCATCAAAGACCACCTCCGTCCAATGCAACTCAAAGCTGCAAGTGCAACTCTCCAGCAACAGACTCTATTATGCCTCCATTATATAAAGACGAAAGGTTACTCACTCAGCAGAAGAAGACAGAGTGTGAGAGTGAGAGAGAAGAGAGAGAGAGAGAGAGAGAGAGAGAGAGAGAGAGAGAGAGAGATGCCTTCAGAAAATGACAGAGAGCCAACGAGCCCTGTTTGGAGGAAACTTATGATTTTTTAGAGGAAGAGTTTGAACTGGAGAAAGAGAGGGAACGGGTGAGTGCTTGCGGTTTGCGATTCCTCAACTGAATGAATGGGGAAAATACTACGTCCGAGTCCGTGCTAACGCGTCTGAACTCAATCGCATGACGACGCGTGGCACAGTTAACGGCGCCAAAAAATGACGCTGTAAGATGGAAACGGCGCTATTTTTCGTGGTTTAGCGCCCGGCCCGACCCGACCCAACCCGATTTACCTCGTCTAAACCTCGGGGAACAAAATATCTGTGTCGTTCGGTATTCTTTCGTAATACTGCATGCGGGCTTTTCGGCGAAGAGAATTTCCGAGCTCCGGTCGTCGGCCCCACCTCCGTCGTTCGATCACTGGCTTAGGGCTTCTAGAGAATTTTAAACTGAGGTATTCTGGTTGGTTACACGAGGTATTTTCACATGCATTGCTGAACTTGAAAGATTTTAGGGTTTTCTCTGTCTTTGTCCATTACAATCCATCAGTATGTGTTTTTAGGTTTATTTATGGCGTCTCTTTGATTTTATATGGCTACCCTCTGTACCCCTGTACCTCTGTACCTCTGTACCCTCCTGATATTAGAGACGATTTTGGGCTATTTTTGTTGATTGTTCGGCCTGTACCCCTGTACTCTCCGAAACTCAACAGTAATGTCTATACTTTCTTGAGATTTTGCATTTTTTCAGTCCATTTTTCCCGTTTGGAGGGCATACTATGGCTAGAATCAGTTATGAATAAGGAAGTTGTGTTTTTGGTTTGGGTGTGTTCGTGGAGAAAATGAATCAGTACTCTGTACCTCTGCCTTACGTACCTCGTACCTCTGTACCCTCCTGATATTAGAGACGATTTTGGGCTATTTTTCTTGATTGTTTGGTCTGGTTTTTGAGACAATGTTACTGTTTTTCTGTCGAAGTAGATTAGAGGTTGTTTGGAAGCTAATTCTGATGCTTGTTTGCAAATGCACTCTCCGAACCCCTCTGTACCTTTGTACCTCTATACTTTCTTGAGATTTTGCATTTTTTTCAGTCCATTTATTCCCGTTTGAAGGGCATACTATGGCTAGAATCCGTTATGAATAACTGGGAAGTTGTGTTTTGCCAGTTTGGGTGTGTTCTGTGGAGAAAATGAATCAGTACTCATTACCTCTACCTATAACTGTACCCTCCTGATATTAGAGATGATTTTGGGCTATTTTTCGTGATTGTTCGGTCTAGTTTTTGAGACAATGTTTACTGCTTTTCTGTGGAAGTAGATTAGAAGTTGTTTGGAAGCTAATTTTGATGCTTGTTTGCAAATGTACTCTCCGAACCCCTCTGTACCTCTATACCTCTATACTTTCTTGAGATTTTACATTTTTTTCAGTCCATTTGTTCCCGTTTGGAGGGCATACTATGGCTAGAATCCGTTATGAATAACTGAGAAGTTGTGTTTTGCCGATTTGGGTGTGTTCTGTGGAGAAAATGAATCTGTACCCCTGTACCTCTGTACTTATGTACCTCTGTACCCTCCTGATATTAGAGACGATTTTGGGCTATTTTTCTTGATTGTTCGGTCTGGTTTTTGAAATAATGTTTACTGCTTTTCTGTGGAAGTAGATTAGAGGTTGTTTGGAAGCTAATTTTGATACTTATTTGCAAATGTACTCTCCAAACCCCTCTGTACCTCTGTACCTCTATACTTTCTTGAGATTTTGCTTTTTTTAGTCAATTTGTTCCCGTTTGGAGGGCATACTATGGCTAGAATCCGTTATGAATAACGGGGAAGTTGTGTTTTGCCGGTTTGGGTGTGTTCTGTGGAGAAAATGAATCATCAGCACTTCTGTACCTCGTACCTCTGTACCTGCACTCCTCTACCCTCGATATTAGAGACGATTTTGGGCTATTTTTCTTGATTGTTCGGTCTGGTTTTTGAGACAATATTTATTGCTTTTCTGTGGAAGTAGATTAGGGGTTGTTTGGAAGCTAATTTTGATGCTTATTTGCAAATGTACTCTCCAACTATGTACCCTCTATACTTTCTTGAGATTTTGCCGGTTTGGATGTGTTCTATGGAGAAAATGAATCTGTACCTTCTGTACCTCTGTACCCTTGTACCTCTGTACCTCTGTACCCTCCTGATATTAAGGTGCTTGCAATCCATTATGCTGTTAATATTATGATTACCTTGACTTTATTTTGAAGTTGACATGTCGCAAGGATAACGCGTAGATGCGGTAGAGTGCCATCGAGCATTATTTGATAATATTACGCTTCACTAGTGAAGTGGCGAAATATTGAAGCGGCTTCACACGAACCAATTAGTCATTGCGGGACTGAAGACTTCGGTTGCCATAACCTATCCTATATTCTTTGGGACATCGGACTGAAAGCCTTTTCTTGGGTGGTGCATTTCTTTCACCGGATGAAGTAAATGATCTTTGGGGATGCCAAACAAAGGCGAGAAAGTTTTATGGTAGAAATCCCCATTGTCACAATATAGTTCAGCCGATTATAAGAATAAGCTCGAGCAATCGGATAGCTCGTTGCCGGCGGCACAGTTTGTACAGTTGTACATACATTTTCTTATTTCAAATTTGTTCTTTGCATACCACAACTTTAGAGTAGCTTCTAGTTTAATTGCCTACGCCGATAATATTAAAAAATTTGATGAGTACAATTGGGCTGAAGCCATTTGGGCCTTCTTAGTGTCATAATTCAATGGCATTACAAGAAAGATACACACACAGCAGGCGCCTGGCTACATAAGTGGCTTTGTCCCTCTTCTTATGGTATGTTCTGACCCGTTAGTTATGTTTTACTTGATGCGAGCAAGTTAACCTGTATAAATGTTTCTTGTAGATCTCGGCGGCTGAGCACATTATTAGCATTAGGCCGCCATTTCCGTCTGCACAGCCACGTATGTTGCGTTGGCCTAAAATAAAGTTTGCAGACATTGCCTTTGATGATTTGGGAGGAGACCAGGTACAGGACATTAGTTATGTTCGTTCATTTCGGTGTAGTAATGTATTTACCTATGTTGTTTGTCGTCATATCTATCTTTGGCTTAACACAGGTCCACCTTACACTCAAGGACTTATCAGAAGAGGAGACCTGGCTCATTGAATCATCCTCTCCTCCCCATGAAACTTCCCTAGCGAGCTCGACATCACCCATCCCAGACCATTGCTCTCGATTCCCAGTATATCTCTCCCGGATATTCCCCAACCCGGTGTGTAGCTTGCCCTCGCTACTACCCCCAATCGGAAGGATGCAATAGATAGGTTATTTGCGGTTTGAGGGAGTTGAGAGTTGTGGCATCCTACCATCTGCAGTGTGAGAGGTGGATGGCATTGATGCAGTTCGCTATTGAGGGTACCCTTCTGCCTGAAGAGTGCTTCCATCCCTGGAAGAGCTGAGAAGACCACCGGGGTATCTTCTCAGGAGACCTTTATAGTGGAAGTCCCTCCGGTGGAGTCTTGTGCTAGAAGCTCGTCGAGGCTGGCAAGGGAGGCTCCCAGAGCATACTGCGTGAGCCCCTTCATTGGCGACCTGCGTCGGGTGAAGGCAGGAAGATGAGGAAGAGGAAAGCTATGTTCTCTCCGTTCACCACTCTGCCTGACTAAGAGTGGCGTTCGATTTTCCCTCCACCTAACGGCGGCGGCTGCGGTATTATTTTAATTTCATGAATAATGTGATACAATAGATGACCAGATTGTTGGTTTCACCCTTCTGAATTAGCGGTGGCGTCGTGATTTCCTCTGATGAGCCATCAAAGGCTATCGTAGTTGTGGAGGAGCACCAGTCCGAGGTAAGCAGAAGTTCTGATTCTCGAGCTTTAGATGACAATGGATATAGCTTTTTACCAATTATTTTCAGCCTAAATAATTATATTACAGCCAGCCGAGGCACAGCAGCTCGTGCACTTCCCATCTAGAGATGGCATGCCTCAGCCGATGCTCCAACTCATAGACCGGTCGTGTGCTCGATTCCAGGACAAGTAAGTCACCCGGCATCTTCCTCCTTTTCACACAGATTCAAATGTCATATCATTCTAACTACTTTTATTAATTTTTCTGCTCAATAAATTACAAAAATAAGCTTTACGATAATGCAGGGAGATACTGCATTTGGAAATATTATTATTTCACGAGCGATTGACTGATTCTTGATGGATCAAGATGCATCGAATCGCCGTCGTCGTTCGCATATCTGTTAGTTGAGAAGTACTCCCTATGCCCAGGATTGTATGTCCCATCCCTTTACATTTCATGCTTACATTGGGTGAGTTACTCCTCCAAAATTAGTGGTTATGTAATTCATTCTCAATGCATACAATCATTCTCAAATTGATTATTAACACATCCCAATAATTAATTAAGTTTAATTTGGCCAAGTGGACTCACTTAACCCAAATGAACCTATATGGACCGATATGAGCTAGAACTCAAAGCCCAAATTGGACCAAACCAATTGCTCCCAACATGTTTTAAATGATCAAACATGATCCAAGTACTTGGGGTCAATTTTGTCAATTGATCAACCTTATTCAATTGAATTTAAATTGACCTATATGAATACAATTGAGTTTAACCTAACAAAATCAAGTCTAAATCCAACCAAACTTGACATGACTCATTCATAGAACTTTCCATACTACCCAAGTGGACCTAATTCAATGTGAACTCGATTCAACCCAACGCAACCCAAGTGAACCAAGCCTTCCATATAACATAAAAATCCTAAAATAGCTAAATCGAACTCCCACCTTTGGTCAAGGTATCATTTTCAACACCCCTTAAGCTAACCCTGGGTAAGACAAGCTATCCAAAAGCTAATTTCCTCAACAATCCATTGCCACAAAGTGACAAAGCTTGATTCAGCAACCTTGGCTTGTCCCTTTCACCCTAATACCTTAAATCTTTCTAGCCAGTGAGGGAAGTCTAGCTCATCAGTCATAAGCCATTTCTAGTTTCCGTCACTACCTGCCACGACCATGATTGAACCAACCCAAAATAAGGGTTCACATGATGAAGGCGATATACACCATTTCAAACCGCCATTCTTCACACACACCTTCATAAGCCTCTGGCGACCAATCCCCAAGCATTCCTAAGGCTCCCTTTGCATCCCATTATTGGTGACACCAAACCACTTTAATCTCGACCATCCTCCTTACTTACCTACCTAAAACATTCACCAAACTTCAATTAGCTTGCCTCACACCCTTCTCACATCCCCACGATCAAATGAATTGAGTCTTATAAAATTCGAGCATCAAAAGTAGGCAATCAATCAAACTCTAACAATCTGCAATGGAGCTCAATGTTAGAAGCAAATAGAAGGTAGGTAGCCATCCTCATAACAAGACTTACGTTCTTTAAAGTGAAGCTACCTCAGACATTGGAACCAACCACTAACATTTAGCTTGACGATACTATTTTCAAATCAAATTAGAATGACCAATATGTGTTGGTTTTATTTTGTGGTTGTATGTCTGAGATCAATCAAGTCATAAGAATCCATAGAATAATCCTTAGTTGGCTCAGATCAAGTGAGGAGAGGCAGATTGTCTTCATCTCTTACTGAAGCTTGAAGATGAATCATATGCCATTCGTTATGCATGATTAGAAGAAATAGTCATGATTAATATACAAAGATATCTTTAATTTAATCATTTAGAATTGCGAGATTAATTAGAGCCATTCATCTTTATTCAAACAGCTTGAGACAACATCACATCCGTTGCCGCTAAATTAGTAGCCACGAGAGCTAGTTTAAATAACCAATCTCATAATACCATGCATAAAGCATAGTTCACTCAACACTACTATTCAAATGAATTAATTATGGCCTAAAATTATTTTAAATGACTAGAACTTTGGAAAATCATAACTAATTTTAAAATTAATTTAAAATGGTAATAAATACTCATTGAAAAGCTTAGATAGAGGAGAATTTAAGAATAATAAAAGCCTGAAATTTTACTAACTGCACAAAGATTAATAAGGATTTGAATGTTTTCATAAATGTTGTAATTAATCCCTAACCATATGGCCAATGAGTTGAAATTTTGGGAGAACATTCCTTGGGATAACCTCTATCCCATAATTATGTCAAGTAAATTGGTTAGTGCATTAGGAGATGTGTATTTTCAAATCCTAATTAGCTTTAAATAAATCCTGCTTTATTCATCCATGTAAAGTAATGAAAAAAATCTCTGGTATATTCGAAGACCCATCATGCCTTAGGAGTCCTTATTAGGTGATTAGATCCATTATAGGATAGTGATTTCTATCTTTCGAGATAATGCACTATTCCTTAATGTCATACCAAATAATCTTAATAAGTACACCCTCAGATCCGCATGGTGTTTCCCATATACATAAATTTAAAAATAAACACCACAATCTTTCAATACAACCAATCATTTGATAGTCTAGCCTTAAAATCTTTAGAGATCTTAATTTCTACTTTAATTGAGAACATTATTATGGAGTTCTCATTCTTCAAGATGTAATTAACTATAGAGACTTGCCTCCATAGCAAATTTAATGAACCCGACTTAATATAAACCCTACTTATTATTCCATGTGAAGTGGGGAAAAAAATTGTGGTATATTCGAAGATCGATCATGCCTTAGGAGTCCTTACTAGATGATTAGGTCCATTATAGGTTGATGATCTCTATCTTTTGAGATAGTGCATCATTCTTTAATGGCATACCCGATCACTTCAATAAGCACCACCTAATATTTGTGTGGTGTCCCACTTCCCAAAAATAAACAACACAGATTTTCTTGGCAACTCTGTTGGGGATAATTCCTCTCTCCATCACTAGTAGATAATTATTGTCTCTAAGTATCGATAGTGGGCTTATAGTTTATATAAGTCCAATACTATCTTTCTTTTCATTGGAACTTAACTTATTTCATCCTTAGGCTACGCTAGCCAATATTCTTTAGATTTTAGGACCTCACTCCGTGTAGGTCCTAAAAACCTTGTTGGGTCCCCCAATAGGTAAGAGATAAATTAATCAAAAAAAGGAGATGACTGAAATTTAGAACCTCTTTACTATCTTCTTAGTGTGGCAAGGTTCATTCCATATTTAAGAAAGCTCAATTAAAATAAAATAAATCCTTTGTAAAGTATAACTTTTAGAAGCACTTTTTAAAATTAATTAAAATTCTTATAACAAAAGTTTGCAAAAAAAATATCATAAAGTTTTTTTACTCTTTTTTAAAAATATAAAGATAGTTAATGGACATTTTTTAAAAGGAGGCTCCTTTACAAAGTTAAAATCAAAAAATTCAAGTCCTATTGTTTTCATAAGCACATTTTTTGAAATAATTAACTCCATTCAACTTACCCAAAATTGAGTGGAGTCCCTGAACAAAATCATGGCACATAATGGAAGCTCTATTTAACATGCCATACACTTGCTAAGTTAAAGTTTCTCCTTTGTTTCTTTCAAAATCAATATCACACACAGACATTTAAAAAGATATTTGAACCTCATTTGACATACTCAAATTTGTCAAATGAAGATTCTATTTTCAAAACTCAAAATCAAATAATCAACATATAATTGAATCCCATTTAACATACCCAAATTTGTTAAGTGGAATTCCCCTTTTCAAAAATCATTCAAACTCAATTTGACATACTTAAATTTATCAAATGAGAGTTCCATTTTCAAACATAGTCAAAACACATTGATGTCTATTTAACATACCTACAATTGTTGAATAAGAGTTCTCTTTTCAAAATCAAATCAAGTCAAAACCAATTTAAAATAATATCAAATATGTTTGAACACCACTTAACATGCCTAAATTTATTAAGTGAGGGTCCCACCTTCAAATCCACCTTCAAATCCACAATCAACAATATTTGGACCTTGCTTAACATACCTAAATTTGTTAAGTAAGGATCCCATTAAAAGCAAATCAAAAATACATCAATAAATTTGCACAAACAAAATGTTTACACAAAGTTTTCAAATACATCTTTGAATCTCACTTAGTATACGAATTTGCTAAGTGAAGATTCCAAAATCAAAATTCAAATAAGGGTTAAAACAAATACATCTCTAAGAGTCTCTCCAAAGTAAATGAACCCCATTCAACATACTTAAATTTATTGAGTGTGGGTTATAAATCAAAATCTTATAATTCAATGGCAAAGTCTCTCCTCAAACCTCTCCAATTCAATGAACCCCACTTATCATGCTTAAATTTTTTAAATGTGGGTTCAAAATTCCAAATAAATATAAAAGTTAATATTTGAAGACAAATATTAAAGTAAGGGTCTGACTCAGCTACATTTTAATAAATCAGAGATATATTTAATCTCTTCCCCATCTTCAATTAGTCCAACATGTCTTAGCCAAGTTCATCTTCTTATTCTCGTTTGGTGTGGATCTGGCCTTGGATCAAGCCATACTCAACATGACCACTACCCACTTGATTCAGTTTGGTCATGGCTTTGAGGTCGTCCGAGTTACTTGTGAGGGGCCAACCCTCACTACTGTTAGTAGAGAGGAGGTTGTAGGACAGAAGCCACTCCTTCATTTCGACTTGGAGTCTGAGACTGAGTTTCCCTCTCTAAATAGGAGGCTATTAAGGTCCCTACAATAGCATCAGTTCTAGATCCTTCTTCTAGCTCCGGTATGCGTCTAGTGGTTCTTAGGCCTTAGTTAGTTGCCCCATGCAGTTCCAAGAGGGATAGTACCTCCTCTTTGGTTCCCTTTACCATGAAGGGGAAGGCTATCTTGGCCTCGATAGTCTCCCCACCTTTGATGTAGGTTCTTGCTCTCACTCCACGCTCACAGTAGAACAGGAAGATCAAGCGGCATTATGAGTGAGCGGCCGGGGAGATTGATCACCTCCCACTTTGAGGAGGTTTCCCCTGTAATACCTCTCCTTTTTGAGTGGTATAAGATTTCACCCTTCTCGACTTTAGATGGGAGGACTATAGGAGGATTGCATAGCCTCCACCATAAGCTTAGTTTGAAGTACTGGCTAGGGAGAGGAAGAATCTCTATGCTGGTCTTAGATCAGTTCATTGCTAGGTTGGTAGAGCCCATGGACGCTCAAAGGTTGGTACATTATTTAATCTAAGGTCCCTGATCCCTAGGAGTGTTAGGGATCGATTCACAAAGAGAGAGCCAGGCTGAGGTGGCAACCTAATCGGGCAAGAGGGAGAGGAGGAGGTACACCAAGCAGTTGGTGGCCTACAATTTTGTGGATTTTTTCGATGGGCCACCGTAGATCACACAGATAACATAGTATTGATAGGCAACACTAGGCAGGGGAGGAATGTTTTGGTGAGAGAGAAGTCGTGTCTCCACCACCATCGCTCCATTCCTTGTCCACCATCACACGTCCAAGTCCCTCCTTCCAGTCCCACCAAAGTCCAAAAGTCTACATCCGGGAGAGGGCATCCCCATTGGTGATTTGGCTATGGCCTGGGATCTCAGTCCATCTATTCCACCAGTTGAGGTGAGGTCGAGCACCCCCATTCAACCTTCCACCTCAGTCATGGTAAAGAAGGAGTGGCGACCCAAAAGTGTCGTGGTCTTGCCACCACTTGTAACCAGCTGTAGTAGAGGAGGATAGTGTAATCCCAATGGCAATTGATCTTCCTAGTGAGAGCATCCCATCATTAGCTAGTAGATGTATAGATATAGATGAGCACTAGTCCTGATCAGGTGGGTATTTATGCAGGTTGACTGGGTATAGTAGGAGAAGATGATATCTTATAAGACTACTTTGCCAAGAAGAAACAACTTCTTGGGATTGATCATTCGATCGTGAAGAGGGTAGGGTAGATTTCACCGATTAGGGATGATTTATTAGAAGACTCGTAAGTCTATATGGTCGATACTCGAGGAACCCTCCATCGAGACAATCAAAGTTAGGAAGGTGTTGTGGTTGAAGAAGATGATATCATTCATTCAACCCAACATGTCCTTCACTAGCTCAGGATGACCATATCAAGTGATGGAGAATGGGTTTAGGATTTGTTATAGTTCTAACACTTCAACCAAACTCCATAGCCCCTATGGAGGTCGAGTAGCTGAGCTTTTACATGTCTTGGAACCTCCCAAGAGTACCTCTCCCATGGATCGATAATGGTAGCTTTCATAGAAGGTCATGATTGTACCTCCATTCATGAAAAGACATCAAGTAGATGGTGGAACAAGAAGTGACTAAGCATTGGCACAAGCACGGGTAGTTCATCCATTCCAAAGGGTAGCCTTACCCGAGGAATTTGATGTAGTCTAATACCCCAAGGGGTTTGTACCACCTTCCTTCAAAATTTTTGATGGCAGTGGGAATCCACGACAACACATGGCACACTTCGTAGAAATTGCAACATCGATGGTAGTGATGCACTCCTTTTCACCTCTTTGTCTGTAGTCTGTCAGGGTTACATTTGACTGGTACGCTGAACTGCCTAATAATTTAGTGAAGATATTTGTTGAGTTGTAGCACCTCTTTATCAAGAGGTTTGCAAGAGCCCATCAAATGATAATTGTGGGAGACCTTGTTATGGAAAAACAAAAACCCAATGAGTCCTTTATTTATTGCATTCTCAAGTGGTGTAACCTGAGTATGAAATATGAACCACAACTGTCTGAGTAGCATGCCATAGAAATTCTTCTTAAGAATATCCATCCATGTTGCTTTCATGCTCAAGGGCTTTACAATCAAAACCTTTGAGAAATTAATCAACAAAGTGGTTAATCCGCAAGAATAAGCCAAATAGTTACCTTTCCAAGACCAGCTTGTCCAAGCCCAAGCCATAAAAGCCATTTGAGAAGAAGCCGTGGGTAATGGTGTCAATAGATGGGAAGCATCTAGCTAGAGTTCAATTTGAGAGGCCCAAGCTCGCCAGCCTCCACTACCACCTCCTTTACCATCACCTCTCACATCACACCTACCACCTCAACAACCACTGCCACCACCTCCTCAGTAGTACACATAATAGCAGTATTCATATCCACCATCAGGTAGCTACTATCCACCTACTCTTGTAGATAAACTCAACAAGTCATATTCATTCAAGAGGGAGGTAGTCAGAAAAAACTTTAAAAATCTAGTAAAGAAACCTGATTTCTAACTACTAGAGCCTAAAAGGCCGAAAGGAAGTGGACAAGAGCGATGATGCTACCTATTTCCCCTACCATCATATGTTAGACCATGTTTTAGAGGATTGCATCACTTTTAAGGACTAGCTTGAGTTACAAGTCGGTGTTATTATTATCCCCAAGGAATACAGAACAACCATATAGTTTTGTTAGGTAATCCTGGGATACTTTTGATCCTCTTAAGACAAAAGAAGGTTGAGATATTTCTTTATCCTAAACCTCTAAAAAGATAATCTCTAAGATCAAGAAACTTTCATTGTAGGTGCCTGAGGTAGCTCAAACCTTCAACATTAAGGAAGGTTTTCTAGTTGTCAAAGACAACTCGAGGAGAGTGGGTGCTCAGTAGTAGTAATAGTCTATACTTTATTAGGATAGCCAAGTAACACAACCACCATCCAAGTGAAGCATTCATTCCACCATTACAGCTACTACTTCATCCATCTCTTCTTCTACCAACAAGAGTATTATATCTAAGGATGAGGGCACTAAACCCCTCACTCCACTTACCTTGCTTGATTTCTATTTTGTACCTCCAACCAAATCAAAGAAATCAAGGAAGAAAGTTAATTCCACTTACATCTATGCCACATCTGATGAGTTGCTTGAATACATTCCTATAAAAAGCTCTCCAAGTCTAAATAACCATAATAACTCTAACAATCGATCCTTTCTCTAATAATCGACTTTCAATTTTGAATCAATCGGGTTCACCTATTGAGATTGACTTAAAGTAATCCCACTCTAAGGGTCCCAGGAGAAGCTATGTATACGATGAGTAGGTAGAACTTTTCACAAATCCATCACATGAAGTCACTAAAGTCAACCTCCACAGTGGCAAAGTTCTACCTCCTATGGTAGCACCTTAGAATAATGGTAAATAAGTCATTGGTTCTAGTGAGCAGATAGCCTCTCCACAAGAAGCTTCACCTATGGATATGCTTGGGGAGGACCAGGCCAGAGTTGAATACAATGTCCTCGCACATCTTAGAAAGTTGCCAGCTAAGCTAAGAATATATGACGCCCTCATCTTGTGTAAAGAGATGAGGGGATCTCTAATCAAGGCTCTACTTGATCCTGAGATTTTTTAGGTTAACTGACCGTTACTGGAGAAGACGCATACTACTCAAAGGACCTCCTAAGAGTGTGTGGTGTTTATTTTTGGAATGTAGGATACCACATAGATCTTAGGGGGTACCTTATTGAAGTGATCGAGTATGACATTAAAAAATGATGCACTATCTCGAAAGATATAAATCACCACCCTACAATGGACCTGATCACCTAATAAGGACTCCTAAGACATTATGGGTCTTTGAATATACAGAGATTTTTCTCCTACTTTACAGGGAAAAGTAAACAGGGTTTATTTTAAGCTGGGTTCGTTAAGTTCCCTATGGAGGCAAGCCCTCAAATTAATTACATCCTAAGGAATGGGAATTCCTTAAGAACACTCTCAATTAAATAAAGTCTTTAATGATTTCAAGGCTAGACTATCAAAGGTTTGCTTGTATTGGAAGATCAAATTGAAAACTCAAGGAGAAGACTTATTATCGAAGCTAAATGGAATAAGTAAGAAATGCTCATGATACTAAGATGCCTAGTGAGCATTCTAGTTCATCCTATGGTTGGGCTTCATAATTTTAAAGTTGAAGAGAAGATTAATTTTGTTAAAGTTGAATTTCATTAGAAAGCTAGGACTTATAATCCAACAATAGAAGATTGTGAAAAGGCCTAAGAGATGAGGACTTATACTTGTAGCCCTGAGGAAACAACTACCTCAGATCCTAAATTTAGGGAGCTCTGACACAAGTTAGAACATCTAAATCTAAGCAAAAAATAGGCAAAATAGGGTAAGGTTTCATAAGAGAGGATAAACCGTCCGATTGGACTTATAACCACTGAATGGTCGCCAGCTAACACCTCCTATGCTGTTAAATCCATGTGGTCCAGTCATATGAATTACAAGATCGTTGAGTTGTTGCTTATTTAGAAAAGATACTAAAGTCCTTAAACCCACTCTCTAAGAGACTAGAGCATCGATGGTATGAGTAATGACTTAGTTTAATGCAAAATCTTTTCAAATTTTATTCAATTTTGATTCTTCATTTGGACAAAGGCTTTAGAACATTAATGCCTACATGCATGATGAAAGAATATTTTGGGCTAAATCATCGGGAAAGAGGAGTTTTCCAACATAAAGGAGCCCTAAGATTTCCCTATCGTAAGGATGGAAACCCTCTATTAACATGAGTGAAATAATATGCATGATGTGAGACATATAACATTCACCTAAAGGTTTGCTAAATCTTTTATTTATCTTGATTTACATCCTAGGTTTTATATGAGGTTATGAATTATAGAAATTTTTACAGTGATTAATTTGGGTTGAAACATTAATTTTATCCTAAGAGCCCATCATATTCAGGCCACACATTCAAACATCAATAATTTATGGAATTATGAAAAGCATGTAATTTCGCTGTGTAATCATAACATCAAATAATTTTATAATTAATGCAAAAGAATACTAGGTGGTACGGATACCAGACAACCCAAAAAAAAGGATGGGTAGCCAAGCTCTACCCTTATACAATCCAGAATTTGAAAGAATAATTACAATTACAAATAAGTAAATGCTATAGGGGTCTTCTTTTCATCATTCTTTATGTCTTCATATCTTCATTTCTTCATTTGATTTGATTTTCTCCACTTCAAAGGCATCACAGGAAACCCCAAGATAAAGACTTCTAGCCACGCTCATCCTAATCCGATAGCACTAATCCTAATTACAAAGTTATTATATTAAAATAGGAAAAAGTAAATCTAACTACACCGTAGAATAGAGATTAGCTAAACATACATACAACCCAAGCAATTATGTTTAGAATTTGGACTTAACCCTAACATGGGTAACTAAGTCCACCTGTCCTAACTTGGATTATGCTTAGGGGCTTAAGCAACCTGTAGGTAAAACATTTATATTTGTTTTTTTGCATCATCCCCTTAAGTATAATCTCCTACAAAAAAGATAATTAAAGCATGCTTAACATCCAACCCGCAAAATATACACCCTAATATATAGTCTAAAAGAATACATCACAAAACAAAACATACATCACACCATCACCATCCTAACATAAATCTAGAAGTGGTGACTTAATTCTAATGTGTGTGTATTAAGGCTTGTGTGATGATATGTCCTTCAGGCATTAGTGTTGTAATTTTCTAAGTGAATGAGGATTCAATTTAATATGAAAGGTTGATTTACTTAAGTGGTTTAATTGATTTGAGAATTATAATTTATGTTTTCTTTTGTTTCATTTGATTACACTTAGTAACTAAGTGTTATAAAGAGAAGGAAATAGGGTTGCCCCCTTTCATCCCTACCTTAATCCACTTCTTAAAGCACATTAATTTGATGCGCTCTTTAGTTAATGGCTTATTATGCATTTTAATTAGTCTTAAGTTTCAGTTTTATTTTAAATAATCCTATTAAATATGAAAGACATCTTAAGATTAATCCAATTGAATTACTATCACATAACATATATCAATAATTTTTTTTCCATCATATGTATCATGCACATGATGTTATCCTAAGTATAACTATATATGCAATGTATTTTGAACATGCTTAAATGATGAATGTGGTTATGTCTACTTGGAGTTTATTTTGTTTCATTTTGGAATGAATTACTTAATCATATTAATTTAAAGCTCTATCCAAATTCTTATACAGAAATACATAGGAATGAATTTAAACAGGTACGTGGCATTGTTAAGCAGGGAAGTCAGGTAATCAAATGACCTCCTTGGGGCTAGCTAAAGCCTCATCCCTGATATCCGCATATATACCCATTTACATTCAAACATATGTAGACTCATATACATGAACATAAGGAAAGAGACTTCAAATTATGTGACTAATTAATTCAATCATATAGCTAATGATGATTGCATGTAATTTTAGAAAAGGGGATTTTAATTCACTAATTATATATACACATACATATATAAAAGACATAAGCAAGTAGTGCCTTCATTAATCAAGTGAGGTAATCAAATGACCTCCTAATAAGCCTCATATTTCTTGAATGTCCGTAATATATACTCACTTTTCTTAAATACATACATGTATTCATAATTAAAGGAATGAAAATCATGCAAGGATTGTATTTTTCTTAATTGAATATATATATGGATTAAAGCTCTATCCAAATTCTAAAGTCAAAATACATAAGTTGAAATCAAATGGGTATGCTCCTTTGTTAACCAAGGAAGTGCAATCAAAGGACCTCTTTGGGCTAGCTAAAGCCTCACATGTCCTGATTATATATACCGCTTTGCATTCAAATATATGTAGACGTATACATGAACATACAAAAGAGTCTTCAAATTATGTGACTAATTAATTCAATCATATAACCAATGATGAATGCATGTAATTTTTGTATAAAAGGGGATTTTCATTCATTAATTATATATATACATACATGTATAAAATAAGTACGCTATTGTTAACCAAAAGTGAGGTAATGTAATGACCTCCTTAGGGATAGCTAAAGCCTCAGATATCGATTTCTAGATTATACTCGCTTCTTAAATACATGCATGATGTATTCATAGTTGAAAGAATTAAAATCATGCAAGGATTGTATTTTTTTTAATTGAGTTATCTATATACTAAAAGCTCTATCCAAATTTTAATATAGAAATACATAAGAGTGAAATCAAATGGGTAATTTGCCTTTGAACCAAGGAAGTGAGGTAATCAAATGACCTTCTTAGCCAACTAAGCCTCACATTCTATATACTATACCCATTAACATTCACTTATGTAAGTTAACACATGAATAAAGAAAAAACTCAATGTACTTTGGCTATAATCACATGCATGTATTATATATCTATAACTAGCATCATAATATACACTATTATCTATTTATATGCTTTTGAGAAATACATTTGGATTTAATAGTGATAATATCCACATATATATTAATTTAAATCAACACATGCATAACATGGAAGAAATCTAATTTGATTTAATTAATTTTTGAAAAGATATGAATGCAAAAATCAAATGACATACAACATTTAACATGATTGAAAAGGAATAAATAGCATAAGCACATCATTTCATTCAATTAAATTAATCCTTAAGGATAATCATACCAAATAAAATCAATTAATATAAACCAAAGCTTTTTTTGAATATCACTTTTAATTTCATATTTGATTTGATTTATGGAATATGAGAGGAAGTTTGTCGATATTAACCCATTCCCATGTTTGTGAATTGATTTGGTTTAATAAATATAATTAAGTTGATTTTATTGGTTAATTGAGTTATGATATGAATTAAATCAATTAATTAACCCTTACCTATGTTACCTTAAGGTAATTAATTAGATAATTATGAGCCAACATGATATGCAAGGAAAATAAATTTGTAAAGATCCTAAAAAATGAAAGGGGCCTAATGCAATTAGCTCACAATTAATAATTAGATTAAGAAACTTAATTAAGTACTTTTATGGTTTTCCCACCCATGTGGGCTAACCATAATTTCCTTAAGTGTCTTTAGGCTATTGAACACCAAAAATCTACCCAAGAATAAATTAATTAATTTTTGTGTTTTAGATTTTAATTAGATTAATTAAGGAATTAATTAACCAATTAAATCTTAATTAATTTCCTCTGAAATGTGAAGGAAACTTAGGAAAAGATTAGGAAAGAGGCCAAAATCCAATTCCCTAAGTACCCATCAAGTAAACAAAGGATGAATGAGCCTAATTATTTATTTAGTTTATTGTTCATGTGATTAATTATCTTTTAATTAAGTTAAGAGAGTGATTAAGGCTTAATTTGATAATTTTCTTAATTAATTAACTAATAAATCTCAAGAAAATTTAGGAGGAAGAGGTCACCCCTTAAATAATCTCAAAAGTTTGAGGTTAATTAGTTAAGCAACCTACCGTTGTATAACCCAGAGCTACACCCATCTTTTCTTTCCAGGTTGTACGGGTACTCGACCCAATAGGCCTCTTATTCTTTTGTGCTAGCTTTATAAAAAATATTTGATGTTATGTTTATATTGTGCATTAGAAATAGCATGTTCTTCATAGTTTCTTATGATTGATGCTTTAATGTGTGGCCTGGGTACAATTAGGCTCTTAGGATAAAATAAATTTTCTACGCAGCTAATCACTCATAAATAAAAAAAAATTTCTACAACTCATAACCTTACCAAAATGCCTAGGTTATAATCAAGATAACTAAAATATTTGGCAACCCCTTACCTGAATGTTATATGTCTCACATCATGCATGCATATCATTTCGCTCTTGAAAATAAGGGATTTTCATCCTTGCATGATAGGGAAATGCTTAACCTGTGAGGGTGTCCCTTGTGTTGGAAAACACCCCTTCCCACTGATTTAGCCCATAACTTATTTTCATCATGCATTTAGGCATAAAAAATCTTATGGCCTTTGTCAAAATGAAGTGTCAAAAAATTGAATAAAATTTAAAAAGATTTTACATTAGACTAAGTCATTATTCATGACACTCATGGTCTAGCCTCTTAGGGAGTGAGTTTAAGGGTTTTAGTCTCCTTCTAAATAAATAACTACCATAACTATCTTGCAATTTTGTATGACCGATCACATGGATTTAAAGCATAGGAGTTAGTCTGGCTACCACTCTAGACATAAGTCCAAATAGGGGCTTTATCCTCTCTTGTGGAGGTAAACTTTATGCCCATCTTCGCTTAGATTTACATCATGTTCTAATTTATGTTGGAGCTTCCTAGATTTAGGATCTTAGGTTACTATTTTCTTGGGCTACAAGTATAAATTCTCATCTCTTAAACATTTTCATAATCTTGTGTTGTTGGATTATAAGCCCTAGCAATCTAATAAAATTTTAACTCAAACAAATAATTCTCTTCAACTTCAATTATATAAAGCCCAACCATATGATAGATTAGAATGTTTACCCTAGTTTCATGAGCATTTCTTACTTATTCCCTTTGGATTCCTAAAATAAGTCTTCTCCTTGAACTTTCCCAATTGATCTTTATTGACCTCACTTTTGGAGTGAGTTCTTAACTCCCTCATCATAAATATAGGACTCTTATAGACACCAAGAGCTCCTTAAGACACTTCTAGGATTTCTGAAATTTTAGCCTATGCCTAGAGACTTAGAAGGTTAACCATCTTCCAATTCATAAGATCTGACTACATGGTTTTGAATCGTAGAAGGGTTAGTGGCCACCCAGCTGTAAGTTGTAAGTTGGACTATTTATCCTCTCACATGGAGGTAAACCATTATGACCATGACCATATCTAGAGGGTTATTTATGTTAAAACTTCCTAGATTTAGGATTCAGGTTGTTGTTTCCTTCAAAGCTACAAGCAAATCCTCACCTCTAGGCATTTCCACAATCTTACATTGTGGGATTATAAGCCCTATCAATCTAATAAAATATAACTCAAATAAATAACTTTATTCAATTTCAAATATATAAAACCTAACTATAGGATAGATTAGATTTCACCAGCCTCCTAGTATCAGCATTCCTTACTTATTCCCTTTGAAATCTCAAAATAAGTCTTCTTCTTGAACTTTTCCAATTGATTTTTTTTAAAAACATAACCAATTTATTGATAGTTTAGCCTTGAAATCTTTTGAGACCTTAACTGCCTACTTTAATAGAGAGTATTCTTAGAAAAAATTGCCTTCCCTAGATGTAATTAACTATGAAGGCTTGCCTCCATAGAGAACTTAATTAATCTGCTTAATATAAACCTTGCTTTACTTTTTTCATATAAAGTAGGAGAAAAATCTCGACATATTTGAAGTCCCATCATGGGAGTCCTTATTAGTGATTAGGTCAATTATAGGTGATGATTTATATCTTTCAAAATAGTGCATCATTCCTTAATGTTGAACCCAATCACTTCAATAAGTAACCCTAAGATCTCAAGGTGTTCCTAATTCCAAAATAAATACCACAACACTACATCTTTTAAGTTTCAAGGTGTTCCTCAAATAACCATTTGGTGCTAGAAAATTGTAGCAACACCAAGGCACTACCATTTCAAGAGCCATGGAGCTCAAAATGAAGCAATACACCTAAAAGTAGTTTTTGATCTATCACTAAAGAAGTTTTAGGTAATTTTTTTAGAGTTATGCTAAGGTTTTTTATTGAGAAAAGTGTGGAAATAAAAGAACTTTTTGGAGAGAAAATAGTGTGATTAGAAATAAAAAAAGGAGAATCAAAGGCAATTTAGGAACAAACTTCTCATCAATCGTTCTTTACAACTTTCTCTTTTTCTTATTTGTAAATTTAATATTATTATTTCCTTGGTTTTCATGTTTAAAAAAATTATGGAATAATTTATTTTTTCTAGATGTGTCAATTTAAAACCTAAAATATTTTATAATTTAAGAATAGTTATTTAATAGTTGATGTGATTAATTAAAAGGTTATTAATTGAGATAGGAATATACTTAATTTGTCATCATGTAAAAAAAGAATTTAATATGGTCATTTTGATTAGTTCACCTAAGAATATAGTGAATTAATTTTAGAGATTAGATCTAATTATCTAAAAGATTAGAAGATGCATAAGTGCTTGATTGACAAGTCTTGTTAGTATTGTAGTATCACACTATGTATTGGATTAAATTTATGATGAAACCATAAATCTAGAATTTCATAAAAATTTAAAATTTTTTGAGAAGTAAAATTTAGATTAACAACAATTTATCCATCATATAGTTGAATAATATCATCAATAATATTAATCAATAGTTAATTAACTTGAAAATTAACAATTGATCCTTATGGAATTGATACTTTACTCATATTACTTAAGTAGCATGTGCACTTGCATAACTTGGTGAAAGGCTCAATGATCATACTACTTGTAAGTATCAAGTATCAAAGAAAGATGTAAAGCTTAAGTTAATAAGATGGATCTTACTTTTGGAAGAATTTTATTTACAAATCTATGCTAAATAAATAAAAATCAAGTGACAAATCATTTGTATAGCTTAGAAAATGAATTAATAAATAATCATGATAAATAGATTAATGAATCATTTCTTGGCAAACATATATTTACATTGAATTATCAAAGTATTTCATGGTATATTGATTTTATTAATTATCTTGTGAGTGATATTTTACCTCTAATTTAACATATCAATAAAAAAGGAAACTTTTACATTATGTTTAACAATATTTTTAGGTTGAATCAATAACATATAAGAAATCTAATAATCGTTATCAAGAAATGTGTCACAATGGAGAAGATAGAAAATATAATCAAACACTATCATGATTCGAAAAATAATAGATATTTTGGAGGAATTAAAACAACTACGAAAGTTTTATAGAGTAGATTTTATTGGCCATCATTATTCGTATGATTATGCTAAAAAATATGATAGATTTGAATGAAAGGAAATATATCTAAACATCATGCAATGCCCTTAAATTAGATTTTAGAGATAAATACACTTTATGTATGGGGAATAGATTTTATGAAACCTTTTATATCTTATTATGAAAATTAATATAGTTAGTAGTAGCAGATAAAGAGTTGCATCTTTGTCAAGTAATGCCTTTAAATCAAAAAATTAGATTTTTGAAGAATATTTTTTTACTAGATTTGGAACACCTAGAATAATCATTGGTAATGAGAATAGCCAATTTTGTAATAAAATTTTAAGATTTAACATCAAAGTTGTAAAACATAAGATTGCTACATCATATTATCCCGACAAGTAAAAAAAATAATATAAAATAGAGAAATTAAAAGAATTTTAGAAAAAAACTAAACCTATAGAAAAGATTAATCTCTACACATGATGCTTTATGGGCTTATTAAATAACACATAAAACATTAATTAGAATGTCACCATATAAAAATCTTGAAAAGTTTATCACTTACAATAGTTAGAACATAAGACTTTTGAGCAATTAAAGAGTTAAATTTTCCTTAAAGGAAGCAAGAGTGGAAAGACTTTACAATTAAATGAAATATATGAAATAAGACATCAAACTTATAAAAATACTAAATTTTATAAAACAAAATAAAAATTGACTTTATTAAAAGCATATAAAAAAATGAAATTTGAGTTTGGAAATGAAATGTTATTACTTAACTATGAACATAAATATTTTCAAGGAATTGAAAACTAAGGAGAAGACTTATTATGGCCAAATGGAATAAGTAGGAATGCTCATGATTTAAAATGCAGAGCATTCCGCTTATCCCATGATTTCATATTAAGAGAAGATTAATTTTGTTAAATTTGACATTTCATTAGAAAGCTTGGACTTATAATAAACAACATAGATTATGAAAATGCCTAAGAGGTGAGGATTTATACTTATAGCCAGAAAGAATTTTACCTCAAATCCTAAATTTAGGAGCTAACACAAGTTAGAACAATCTAAATCTAAGAGAAAATAGTATAAGGTTTATTCTAAAATGAGGATAAATCGTCACAAATGGACTTATAACTGAGGAAGTAACACCTCCCACGCTTTAAATCCATGTGGTCTTCTATGAATTACAAGATAGTTAGTTACTTATTTTGAAAGCATACTAAAGTAAACCCACTTCAAGAGAGAGCATCTGGTGAGTAATGACTTTGTCTTATAAAATCTTTTTAGATTTTATTCAATTTTGATTCTTCATTTGGACAAAGGCTTTTAGGAAATTGATGCCTCATGCATGATGAAAGAAGATTTTGGCTAAATCAATAAAGAGATGTTTTCCAACACAAAGGAGGTAAGCTTTCCTCATCATAAGGATGAAAACCCCTATTAGCAAGAGTGAAATAATATGCTTATAAGACATAAGACATTCAACTAAGGGGTTGCTAAATCTTTTATTTATCTTGATATGCTTTAAGCTTAATATGAGGTGAATTATAGAAATTTTTAATTACAGTGATTAATTTGGGTAGAAACATTAATTTTATCTTAAGATTCATCGTATCTAGGCCACACATTCAAATATCAATCATTTATGAAATTATGAAAATCATGTAATTTCTAATAAAATATAACATCAAATAATTTTATAACTAATGAAAAGAATAATAGTCGATGTGATTGGATACCGCTTACAATCCAAAGAAAAGATCAAGCTCTACCCTTATACAACCAATATGAAAGAATATTTAGAATTTATAAATGAATAAATACTATTAGTCTTCTTTTCTTCATTCTAATGTCTTCATATCTTCATTTGTTCATTTAATTTGATTTGCTAAAAAGGCATCACAAGGCAAAGATAAAAACTTCTAGATGCTCATCCTAATCTTTGATAAATTAATCCTAATTCCTAATATAAAGATATATTAAAAAAATAGAAAAGTAAATCTAAGACATCCAAGATTTTATGTGTTTCTTCTCTTAATGCAGTTCCAAACAATTTTTTTGTTGGATCAAAGTTTTCTACTTCCCATTAGATGTATATTATCATGCATAGGTTTGTTTCTTGTAATTGGGTATTGTATTTGCTTTTGTTGTGTGAGTTTTGTATTAGATGTGGGTTTACTCTTTAGGTTGATCAAAGCTCTTCATGACTGAGTTTCACTTCCCTTAAGGATCTTGAACCATTTCATTTGAAATAAAATTTATAGGGGTTAAAAAAAAGAAAAAATGTTAAATCTCATCATAGTTTAGTTAAGGAAATTTGCAAAAATAAATATAGTATAAGATTAATATTATATAAACTTTTATTTATTAGTCATTTTGTTCATTAAAAATAATAATAAACATCATTAATCAAATTTAAATAAAAACTTTCTATAATTTTAGAATGAAAACATCACTAAATTTAATGAGAAAGCTAATTTTTTGACAAAATTATAATTATAGATAAATTAAGATAAACATCATAGGTGATAGCAAGAATAAAGAAATTTTACAATTATATTTGTTTGCTTTTAAAAGCATCAAGATCTTCATCTCCTTCACATAATGAAACATAAATAATAATTAATTAACATGGTTTAATCACCTTCTTTCTCATTTAATTCACTAAGAAAATTCACACCTAGATGATATGTTTTCAAAATGATTTGTGCTATATGCCATGAGATAAGAAATAATCAAAAAAAAGAATAATTTTAGCTTTAATATTTTATTCTTAACATTGATTTCATAAAACTATCTTGTGATTGTATAATTTATCTTTAAATCAAAGAATGCCTTGAAAGTCAATCTATTCTATAATACATTTTTCTTTTTTAATATACTTATCTTATTATTATGTTGTTTTATTATAGATTTACAATCAAAATCATATAGTTTAATTTATTTAAATATAGTAGAACATAAGAAGATATTTTTTAAAGTTTATCAAAAGATATTTATGAAAATTGTCAATGATTGATAAAAAATTTCATTATAAATATTTTGGCTCTTTGAGGATATTTGAGACAAAGAAATGACAATTGATACTTTTTGAAGTTATAGCATCAAAATATGATGTTTGATAGTCAAAACTAAATTAAGAATCTTCAAGAATAGGAAATAATGTTATTGAGGCATTAAAACATCTAAAATTACCTTGTGAGTAGCTTGTGAAGTTAAATGCTAATAAAAAAAAAGATGAAAATGACAATAATAATGTAGAATTGACAAGCCAACATGGTTTGGGGATAGTTAAGATCTTGAGTAGTCAATTAGTTATGAGATAAATTTTGATTTAATGGGATTGATTGATTTTTTTTTGAGCTTTTATGGTCATTATCTTTGCATCTTTTCTTTATAGGTTTTAATTTAAAAAAAAAATTAGTTGCATAGTGAGAGATTATGCCTATTTGGCTTGGGAAATGGGTTTCTTTTTGAGTGCTAATTTAAGAATAGTGATAATAAGAAATTAATGTATGTAGACAAGATATGACATCAATATATGAAAGACATGATGATATATTATACTTATAAAAGTTAATTTCATAATTAATTTTTAATAAACTTTTAATCTAATATAGATAGATTAATTATGTGTTTTCTTATAAATACATAAAAATTTGATTTTCTTATAAAGCATATTCATTACATCTAAATTAATAATATGGTTCTTTTTGAGCATGATTAAAGATATTTCTAACATGAAATATGTTTACAATTGAATAATTATAAACATAATTGATTTAATTTTATAATTAGAAATAATATTGTTAACTTTATGATAAGCTTCAATAAATAATAATGATTAAAATGATTAATTTGTTATTATTAACTCACATAAATTTGTTGCTTTAAAGAAAAATAATTATTGTTATAAGAAATGATAATTACAAAGAGAGACATGCAACCTATAAAAGAAGAATATGGAGAAGGTAAACTAGTCAAATTCAATATCTCAAATTAGATGCATCATAAAAAAAGACAAAGATTTGAGGAAGATCTAATAATATTAAGGATGCCCATATGAATTTTTTTGCTTACCTCCCACAATACATAGTAATATTAGGGAGTAAAAGTTAGGCTTTTAAAACACATAATCATATTATCATTGAAAAATATTAGATGTATAAGCTAGTTTGATCATGTTGAGAAAGCTAATCAATGCACATAATCAATTTTGGCATGAATAACATCAACCTTTTTTAAACAATGCCTTAGATGAAAGAGTAATATTAGAGATTTTGGAGACATAGAAAAGATCAAGCTTAAAAAATTACTTCCATAAACAACCAATATGAGGATTATATAAGTGATTTGGGATCTTGACCTAAGACAAAGGAGGTGACAACTTTTAAGGAACATTATTTATACAAATTCTATTAGCATTACTAAATAAAATAATTCCATTAGCCACAATTGTAGAATGAGAACTTATTCTAAAAGTTATAAAAAAATTATAATGTCAAGAAACATTTTGAAAACTAGGAAGAAATGAAATCATTTTGAGTATTTTATCATTTCTATTGTTAGACAAATATTATCAATATATGATGAGGATTAATAAGCCTTATTAATTTTATTCCTTTCTACATGTGATGGTGGAACCAAAATTATTAGGGTATGTTAAAGTCAACATTTATTTTATGAAATGTAAATTTATGCATAAGCAATAAGCTAAGTCGACCACTTCTCAAATATTATATTTTTTTAAAAATATATATATTTCAAATGAGATTCTAATAAGATATTTAAGTAGTAGGGGACTTCATCCTACAGATGGCCAAAAAGAAAGTCCAATGAAAATATAATGAAATTATAAAACAAGATTCCAAAATATGAAAATTAGATTCAAATAAGTATAATAATAAGAACTAAAATGAAGAGTCTATTTGAAATTCCTTTCTAGAACTAATATTCATATAAATTTCTTTAACAAGATAGTAATATAATAAGGCATGTTTATAATTAAGGAATGATATGGAGAAACTATCAAAAAAAATTTGAATGCTTAAGTAGCTCAAACAACTTGAAGAGATTTATAATCTAAAATTTTCTATGAAAAGAAAATTTTAAGGATTTGGTAATCTTAAACAAACATAAAATGGAATAAAGAATGGGTTTTACTTTAGTATGATGAAAATAAAAGAGCAAAATTTAAAAAAATAAATCATATGAAGAGAACTCTAAGATATCAAGTGTCATAATAAAATCAAACAAAGATGGCACCAAGGAGCTCTAAGCCATTAGATGTTTAAAGAATCATCCTCATTGAGAATCCAACTTCTAAGAAGAAATCACTTAAATATAAAATGATAAGAAATTACTTTGGACTAAGCCAAAGATGTTAGATAAAAGTAGAATCAATGTTATCACCTCCACTAGAGAGAAGATAGATAGTGATGACTACTAAGGTGATAGAAAAAAATATTGTATGATTTGACTAAAGATTTATTGCTTCCTCCAACATTTGAAATTCATAGAATCAAATTCTAAGATCATTAAAATTTGATCCAACACGCTTTTATTTAATCTCATGTCAATTTCTAGTTGGTGTGATTTATTGCTTCCATTTTTTATTTATTAAACATTGTTATTTAAACTTATCATGACACTCAACCCACCATTTCGTAAGTATGTATAATAAAATCAAGATATATAATCAAATCAAGAATGCAATGAATCATGAATTTGGTTTATTCAACAATGCGTAACTTGATTCCATTAATTTCCATGAGAAATGATTTGTACATTATATCCATCGACATGCTACTTAGTAATCTCAATGGTTTTTTTATGGGTTTATACACCGCTATGCCATCTTAGAGAAAATTTTAAAAAGACCATAGAACTATTGATTTCTCATGTGGAGTTCATAAGACAAAAGATGTATATTGTAAAATACATATGACATCTAATTCCATACATTACATGATGGCTTAAATATCAAAAGACTAGGCCCTAATTGGTTGCTTGCTAATGTTATTTTCTCTAACTTATGATGGTGGCTATCGAATGGCACAATGATCACTAATACATCCATGTTTAAAACCATACTAATGCTCATGGATTACCGATACAAGTAATAACATCCATATATTATAATATTGTATCCACAAAATGCCTGAGACAACAACAACAAATCCATTTAGTTAAAAAAAATATTTTCACAATTCAACATAATCTACAATAAATGAACGGAAGAAAATGTCTTAACCAATAAAATACATTAATGAATATCGTGTCTCGCATGTCATCCAAGTCATTCAATATCGAACTACATGAACAAAATCTTTACATTAGACAACTATGATATCATATACCTTATCTACATGCCATATTACTGACAACAATATTTAAGTCATTTCCAATACATCTTCTCCTACTACACATTGCAATTTATCATAATACTACAAAGAATTCTATTAACCCATTGAACTTGGTCTCTACCTAACTACGCTAATTGTTACTAGCACCACCAAATATTAAAATGAGTCGAGGACTCTAATAAGAAGATATAAAAATACAATGGATGAAACGATCCAAATAAATCACTCAAAAAAATATTATGATAACATGTCCTCAATCGCTTTAAAAGGTAGACATGCTTATATGTCCTAATTTGAACATATAAAATACCAGTGAAAATTTCTATGATTTGACTATCTTTGTATTTTCTATTTATTAATTTGTATTCAACTATGCTTCTTTTCGCCTATATTCACCATCTGAGAAAATTGTGCTTCTTTGTTTAGTAGATGTAGTTATTCTAATTTGAGCACTACTTTCATGCTCTCTGGTGAGTTATATTTTTCCTTCTTATTTGTATATTAATTACTTGAAATTTATTTTAATGGCATACCAACTATGTTTTATTTAGTATGTATTATGCTATATTTGGCCATTACTTTTGTTTCTTTCTGAGTTTTCTTCTTTTCTTTATTACATATCAACTACTCATTTTATTTTAATGGTATGTCAAATGCTTATTTATTGTAGTAGATGTAGTTATCTATATTTAAAATCACTTTGTGTTCTCAATTTTAGTTACATTTTCCTTCTTTTTGTATATCAACCTCTTCATTTGTTTTAATGGTATGTCAACACTTTTTGGTGAAGAATATTATGTTGTATTTTGGCCATTACTTGTATTATCTCTTGTCTTTTTTTTCTTTCTTATTTGTATATTATCCGCTTCAGAATTAATTTTAATTATATGTCAATTTTGCTTCTTTATTATAGTAGATGTAGTTAGGCTATATTTAGGCACTGCTTTTATGTTCTTAATCAGAATATTTTCTTCTTATTTGTATATAAATACTATGTTTTGTTTTAATGGTATGCCAACTATGCTTTTTATTAATATAATGTAGTCATTTCTATTTGGCAACTCTTTTGTGTTCATTGTAGTTTTCTTTTTTTTTATTATTTATATATCAACCGCTCATAAGTTTATATTAATGGTATGGAACTGCTCTTCGTATATCTATCTATTTAGAATATTTGATATATTTAAGCTCTCTCATAATGGAGATTTCAACTTGAAAAATGTTTGGCTTCACATTAAAGAAGCCCATGATTTTATAAAGTGTATCCTAAACTTGCATAATAATATTCCTATTTCTTACTCTATTCTAATTTACGATATTGAAAAATTTTATTCCTGTTGACTCCTTGATGTGAGGCAAAGGTTTTTAATTACCTTCAAAATGTCATTGTTGTAAATCTTCTTTTTGTTAATGGGGCCATTGCATCTAAGCTTTGGATGGGATTCAACATGGCCTCAAAAGCAAGCAAAGAACTTATAATACTAAAAAAGATAGATAAGGAGTACGCAACCAGCCATGTGGATTGATATTTCTACCTGGTGATGGGGATGCATTTGAACATTCCCCTTTATTTCTAAGGTTTCGACAAAGCTAGAAATACATATTTGATATATTGGCAATAAAATGTATATTGCCTTCACTTCATCACTATAACAAACACATTGCCACAATGAGACTCCATATTATATTGGCAACCAATGAACGTTATTATGTGGATGGGATTCACATTTAATATAGTACTTTAGTAAGTTTTATGTTAGAATCTGACCACCCCTGGTTTAGTTAAGTAAATTTGCAAAAAAATAAATATAGTATAAGATTAATATTATATAAACTTTTATTTATTAGGCATAATTTTGTTCATCTAAAAATAATAATAATAATAAACATCATCCTAATCAAATTTAAATAAAAACTTTCTATAATTTTGGAATGATTGGTGGAGATTTTCCATCTTCTATTCATTCTTATGGTGTTGGATCCACTCTTTTTTTTTTTTCTCGCTTTGAGGGGCTTGTCTCGTGGATGTTGTAGGGAGAATTCTTTTGATGGTTGGGGAGGGATTTTTCATCATGCTTGGTGTGCCTTACCAACCATTATTGCAGTTAGGAGTGCTTCCTAATACTCTTTGGGCGATATAACTAACTGCTATAGCATCCCACGGTTTAGACTGGATTTTCAGGGTATTTTGGTAACCTCTGCGGGGAAAAAATTTATCTCATCATTTTGAATTATGCTGGAAGTTGGATATCATTTTGTTACACGGTGATGTTGTGGTTGTTGCATTATTCTACGCGAGAATGGGTTGTTTCTTTTGTCCTGGAATTTTGGGTGAATCGACACTAATGCCTTCTGGTTCATTTAGGCTGCATGCCTTTCTATTTCGCTTTATTTGGCTATTTGGTTATGTTCATACTGGATTATGGGTGGATTGGTGGGTTTATTTATTGATAGAGGTTGGACTTACATGGCCTTTTGGTATTGTTTTCGCTTTCCCTTTGGATTGGTAATTTCGTATGCATGTTGCATTTTTCAAATAAGTGGGTTGATGGAAAAATTACAAATTGCATATTCATCAGAGATCTCTATATGCTTATCCTATTTTTCTTATATGGCTATGCTTATTGTCATCTCTTTCTTTTTTTAATTCCATTATGCTATGCTCTAATCATAATTGATGGTTTAGAGTTGAAAGGTGATTTGGCTCAATTAAATGGATAGCAATATTTTTCCCTTTAGTGATTATATCATGTTGTTGAGTTTTATAATTTTATTTCTGATGGACGATCATCTCGTTTGGTTGTTATGATCGGCAAATTAATCCACTAATTTGGATGGTAGTAGCATATGTGTGGTACCTAGTGGGATGCAAAAGTATGTGGCACCACAAACTAGTGAGGATTTTTTGTCCCCTTTTCTCACTATCTTATGATTTTCCAGATAATTATTTTCTTTTTATGGGTACTAACCGACATCCAAGATGGTTTACGTGTTCTTCTCTTAATGCGTTCCAAATGACAATTTTGTTGGATCAAAAGCTTTTCTACTCCTCCCATTAGGATGGTGGTATTGACATGCATAGGTTTGTTTCTTTGTAATTGGTATTGTATTTACTTTTGTTGTGTGAGTTTTGTATTTAGATAGGGGTTTTACTCTTTAGGTTGATTGTAGCTCTTTGAGCGGTAGACTCAGAGTTTCACTTCCCTTTAAGGATCTTGTAACCCATTTCATTTGAGCAATAAAATTCTATATGGGGTTCCCTAAAAAAAAGAAAAAATGTTAGAATCTCATCACCCCTAGTTTAGTTAAGGAAATTTGCAAAAAAATAAATATAGTATAAGATTAATATTATATAAACTTTTATTTATTAGTCATAATTTTGTTCATCTGAAAAAAATAATAATAATAAACATCATCCTAATCAAATTTAAATAAAAACTTTCTATAATTTTAGAATGAAAACATCACTTAAATTTAACTGATAAAGCTAATTTTTCGTCCACAAAATTATAATTATAGATAAATTAAGATAAACATCATAGGTGATAGCAAGAATAAAGAAATTTTACAATTATATTTGTTTCTGTTTTCTCAAAAGCATCAAGATCTTCATCTCCTTCACATAATGAAACATAAATAATAATTAATTAACATGGTTTAATCACCTTCTTTCTCATCAGAATTCACTAAGAAAATTCACACCTATTAGATGATATGTTTTCAAAATGATTTGTGCTATATGCCATGAGATAAGAAATAATCCTAAAAGAATAATTTTAGCTTTAATATTTTATTCTTAACATTGATTTCATAAAACTATCTTTGTGATTGTATAATTTATCTTTTAAATCAAAGAATGCCTTGAAAGTCAATCTAGCCTTCTATAATACATTTTTTTCTTTTACATATACTTATCTTATTATTATGTTGTTTTATTATAGATTTACAATCAAAATCATATAGTTTAATTTTATTTAAATATAGTAGAACATAAGAAGATATTTTTTAAAGTTTATCAAAAGAGGCTGATGAAAATTGTCAATGATTGGATAAAAAATTTGTAGACATAAATACGATGGCTCTTTTGAGGATATTTGAGACGAAAGAAATGACAGTTGATAATTTTTTGAAGTTATAGCATCAAAAATATGATGTTTGATAGTGTTTGCGGGAACTAAAGGCTTAAGAATCTTCAAGAATAGGAAATAATGTTATTGAGGCATAGAAACATCTAAAAGGGTTACCTTGTGAGTAGCTTGGTTGTGTAGTTAAATGCTAACAAAAAAAAGATGAAAATGACAATAATAATGTAGAATTGACAAGCCAACATGGTTTGGGGATAGTTAAGCCATCTTGAGTAGTCAATTTGGAGTTGCGTAGATCTACATTTTTTGATTTAATGGGATTGGATCGTGATTTTTTTGAGCTTTTATGGTGATTATCTTTGTACCCTTTTCTTTCTTTAATGCAATTCTGGTTTTAATTTAAAAAAAAAAATTGGAGTTGCATAGTGAGAGATTATGCCTATTTGGCTTGGGAAATGGGTTTCTTTTTGAGTGCTAATTTAAGAGGAGGGCTCACTGGTGATAATAAGAGGGAGGACTGGTAATGTAGGGTTGTGACAGATATGACATCAATATGTTGAAAGACATGATGATATATTATACTTATATTAAAGTTAATTTCATAATTTAATTGCTTAATATAATCTCTTTAATCTAATATAGATAGAGGTAATTATGTGTTTTCTTCATAAATACATAAAATTTGATTTTCTTATAATAGCATATTCATTAAGATCTAAATTAATAATATGGTTCTTTCAGTTGTATGATTACCTCACTGATATTTCTAACATGAAATATGTTTGCACAATTGAATAATTATAAACATAATTGATTTAATTTTTATAATTAGAAATAATATTGTTAACTTCTATGATAAGCTTCTTCAATAAATAATAATGATTAAAATGATTAATTTGTTTGACATGTTAGAACTCACATTAAATTTGTTGCTTTCTTAAAGAAAAATAATTATTGTTATAAGAAATGATAATTACAAAGAGAAACATGCAACCTATAAAAAGAAGAATATGGAGAAGGTAAACTAGTCAAATTCAATATCTCAATTAGATGCATCATAAAAAAGACAAAGATTTGGAGGAAGATCTAATAATATTAAGGATGCCCATATGAATTTTTTGCTTTACCCTCCCACAATACATAGTAATATTAAGGGAGTAAAAGTTAAGCTTCTTCAAAACACATAATCATATTATCATTGAAAAAATATTAGAGGGAGGGGTGTAGTAAGCTAGTTTGATCATGTTGAGAAAGCTAATGCAGAAATGCACATAATGCAATTTTGGCATGAATAGACATCAACCTTTTTTAAACAATGGTAGCCTTAGATGAAAGAGTAATATTAGAGATTCCTTGGAGACATAGAAAAGATCAAGCTTAAAAAATTACTTCCATAAACAAATCAATATGAGTGGATTACTCATAAGTGATTGTAGGGATCTCTTGACCTAGCTGACTAGGTGAGGTGACAACTTCTTAAGGAACATTATTTACATACAAATTCCTATTAGCATTACTAAATAAAATAATTCCATTAGCCACAATTGTAGAATGAGAACTTATTCTAAAAGTTATAATAAAAATTATAATGTCAAGAAACATTTTGAAAACTAGGAAGAAAGCATGAATCATTTTGAGTAGTAGTTTATCATTTCTATTGTTAGACAAATATTATCAATATATGATGAGGATTGAAGTGAAGCCTTTATTTTAACTTGGTCGTGGTCTACATGTGATGGTGGAACCTCTTCAAAATTATTGGTAGTTGGTTGTTAAAGTCATTTTTTTAATGCAAATGTAGATGTTATGCATAAGCAATAAGCAATCAAGGTAAGTCTTGACCACTTCTCAAATATTATATTTTTAAAAATATATATATTTCAAATGAGATTCTAACAGCTAAGATATTTAAGTAGTAGGGGACTTCACCCTAACAGGATGGCCAAATAGAAAGTCCAATGAAAATATAATGAAATTATAAAAAAGGTGATTCCAAAATATGAAAATTAGATTCAAATAAGTATAATAGGGATAAGAACTAAAAATGAAGAGTCTATTTGAAATTCCTTTCTAGAGAACTAATATTCAACATAAATTTCTTTAACGAGATAGTAATATAATAAGGCATGTTTATAATTAAGGAATGATATGGAGAAACTATCAAAAAATTTGAATGCTTGGAAGTAGCTCAAACAGATTGAAGAGGAGGTTTATAATCTAAAATTTTCTATGAAAGAAAATTTTGAAGGATTTGGTAATCTTAAACAAACATAAAATGGAATAAAGAGGAGTGGGTTTTACTTTAGTATGATGAAAATAAAAGAGCTTAAAATTTAAAGTGGAAAAATAAATTGGCATAGGTGAAGAGAAGGCTTGACGAAGATATCAAGTGCTCTATAGTAATAAAATCAAACAAAGATGGCACCAAGGAGCTCTCATTAGAAGCCATTTAGATGTTTGGAAGAGGATCATTCCCACATTGAGAAGTGCCAACTTGCCCAAGAAGAAATGGGCACTTAAAATATAAAATGATAAGAAATTAGTAGGTTTGGAAAGTAGGTCAAGCCAAAGATGTTAGAGAGGGCTAGGTGTTGTAGAATCAATGTTATCAGTGACCTCCACTAGAGAGGAGATAGAGTTAGTGATGACTACTAAGGTGATAGAAAAAAGAAGTAGTTGCATGAGTTTGACTAAAGATTTATTGCTTCGATCC